>CM062815.1:647255500-649655500 GCA_031772625.1 Pinus tabuliformis | reverse complement strand
CACTCTCCTAGTCAAGTAAATAGGCTTCTCAATAACTTTGATCTTATCTAGAGTGTAACTTCGGCCTCTTCAACGAAAATATTTGTCCTTTAACATAGTGCTTCCATAGAGATTCGGATAGTTCTCATCATAGGGATTTAGTCCTAAAATAGGGCTACATATTCGGCATTCAACAAAGGTTCTTCATTGGAGATTTATTCCTCATAATTACGACCTTCTCTACAAAGTTTTATCACAAATATTTTTTCTTCCTTTAATTATAGATATTTCGTCCTTCTTTTCATCGCAGAGATTTAGCCTTAGACCATCTAAATTGTCTTGAACAGAAGGAGATGTGAATTTATTTCCAAATGATGGAGAACAAGTTCTTTATATAGTTTTATCTCTTACTGAAAGGGTACCTCTTATGTTGGGGACGACTTGAGTAAGAGGAGGGCAAACCTGGATTATTGGAGAGATTTTCAAATTCTAAAAATTCTTTTTTTTCTCTTTTAAGAACCGACATGAAGAACATGTCAAATATTTTTCTCTTTTGAAAATAGCATGAATAACATGCTTTAAAAATACATCAATTGCTAAAATAATAATTATGAAGACTAACCATAGCTACAAAAATTCAACACTCCCTCTTACCTAGGGAGGTATTCATAATAACTATCATATGTTCTCCTATTGACACATTCCTCTGAGAAAAAGGTTATAACAAATCCAAGTACCATAATTAGGTCAACAATTTCTAGACATCGTAAAATAAGTTACGATAATCTGGTCTGTTAGCGCTTGAAATTTCAGCTCAGGCTGAGAAAGGCAAACCTCAAGGCTACATCAAACCATTTAGCCTCGTAGCTAGCCCTACGGGGCAGGAGAAGGCTCTCTCCGGTCAATCTCGGCAGATCTTCAATGGGATGAGATGACCAATAAGGTAACACTGATATTAGGCTAGTAAACTGATCAAAAATTTTGATTTGGGGTTTTTTGGGTTTTTGGTGGCAAATTGAGGAATTGCAGTTTTGGGTGCGGGGATTTGACACAGTTTTTGCAGGGGGTTCCTTGGGGCGAGGTAGGAGACAGTATTGATGCCTTTAGTTTAGGTGGATGATCAGGAATGAAAGGAGAGGAGCTAAAGAGAGCAAACAATCACTTTGAATTCTCTTTAGACAGTAGAAAACATAGAAATTAAACAAATTTAAAAGCAGAGCATGGCACGCATGAATTCATACTTTAACACTTCATTTGTTTAATATGCAGAAGTAAAGAAAGGAGATGAATCACATAAACACACTTACAAGTACATTAAGAAACACACCATCAACACATGAGTCCACAAGAATCCCAAAGAGGACTGCAAAACCCTGGTCTTCCTTAGCCAAAAATTGCAGAGATACAGTGAATAATACAATGATAGCTTCTCCCTCAAGAGTCCAACCATGAAAATGAGCAAGAAAGTACATAATATAGATGATCTAACCTCTTTCCCTGCCTCCATGGGTCGAGCTCACTATCCTAGGAGCTGTTTCAACCACTTCTAAACTAAGCACTACAATCTAGGCAGTCAAAACAACTTGCCTCTATAAGCTAGGCAACCAATCCATTCATTAAATATTTACCCTTTACATGAATGAATCTTCTAGAAGTGTTAAACAAAAGTAAAAGTGTCTAAAAAGTACAATAATTACATCAAAGAGAATCACATTTCATCCCAAAAAGTCAAACTGAGTCAAATCTGCGTTTTCTGGGCTGTACAGTGCATTTCTGGACAAAACTGCCTGACAGGTCGCGCACCCCTGCCTGACGGGTCACGCGCCTTTGGAGCCATGTTTGGGGCACTTGCAGGTGGACAAATTGAGCAAAAGTGGGCTTGTTGGAAAGGTCTGTGAGTCTACTTTCCAACCCAACTGGAATTTCTGAATTTGGAGTTCATTTGCCCTGTCAAAACTCAAATCTCCCAAGACTGCTTTCTGCATTTCAAAAATGTGGCAGAAAGTCAATTTTTGCTAGTTTTTTGACTTTCTGGAGGCCCAAAACTTCACCAAATCTCAAGTCCATCCATGGGCATATGTAACTTTGCATGACAAATCTAGAAATGCTGAGTTTTCACCAAAAGAAGTTGCCATGATGAAGGGTCGCACGCGGGGTGAGACCCGTTAATGGGAAAAACCTGCAAATTGCCAAAAATTGCCAAAATTCACCCAAAATTCTCAAAAATTTTTGGGATTAGTGCTGTAGTTGAGCTAATTAGTGCCTTGATATTTGAGTGAAGCCTCAGCCAAGATACGGAGGAGATTTGGCCTCTTTCTCCTTTTCAGTGCCTCGGTCAACCGCCTTTGAAACATTTTCATCTTTGCCTTGCACACATGCATTCTTGCCCAGTAATGGTTCTTCATGTTCCTCAGTAATCTCTTCTCTTGGTTGGCCTTAGCCAACAGCCTCTCCAAGTGTGCATTGAACCGGATGAGCATGGACTCCCTCTCAGAAGGCAATAGGTCACCGGGCCTCCTTCTGTTCAAGTTTCGGTCTCCTCTAATACTCCATAGCTCATCAAGGATTTTCTCATCCTCCAACTGTTTGTTGCGCTGCTCCAGGTATGAGATTTTCGATTGTGCTCCCTCTAACCTCCTCTGCAAGGCATCATTTTCAGCTCTGAGATGCTGAATGATCTCCTTTGCCTCTTGGCTAGGAGAACTAGTCTCAAGATCCACAAGCTCAATATATGGAACTCCTGATGGCCCCTCATGACTCATGGGTTGCTTGCCCCTCCCTGGTACCTGTGCTGGTGAAGAAAGCGAGGCCCCTTCCACCTGATGTGGAGATAACACTCGCTGAGCTGATGATGAAGGCGAGACCCCTTCCACCTGCTGTGGAGATAGTACTCGCCTAGCTGCTGCAAATAAGGCCCTTGGGCCTTTCTGATAGGTAACCAGAGGTGAAGAGCTGACATGTCTAGTGACAGGGATGTCATGCTACTGAGATGGTCCTCCCTCCTTGTGAACAACCTCAGGATGTGGCAAGGGTGGTGCTGTGAAAAACTCACGAGAGATGACCTCCTCCCATGAGATGCCCTGTTGAGTCAACTGATGCAATACTACAAGCTGAATCAAACCATAATGGCAAAGGCTCCTATACTGCTGTGATGGCCACCTTTTCCACCCTTATGTGGCCTCCTCTGTACCTCAATCTCGGAAACGGATGCTTGGTCATCACTCTGCTCATATGTTTCGGTTTCTGACATTGTTTAAGGAGCAGAGTGGACAAAATGTACTGTTGTTTCTGCCTTTAAAAGTGCTGATTTCTTTGTTGTTTCAAGGGGACAAGGAACATGAGGGGAAAGTTAGGGAAGGGACATTTTTGAAAGGAAAATGGGAATACTTGTATATAACAGGGAATTCTTAAGGAAAATGTTGCAAACCATTATGCATATAGGAGTACATATTTATAATCAGGGATATTGGGAAATCATTTGCAAAAATCACTGCATATGGGAAAAACATGTATGAAAGTGAACATGGGAATATGCATACATGTATTAATAGGAGAGATAGGGAAACATATGCACAAAACATGTTGACATATTCACCAACATTTTCTTTTATTTACACATGCATATGGTGGAGGGAAATTAAGGTTTGAATTTTTGATGCTTTGGGAAAGGGGTAGGGTTTGCATTTTAGTGATTAGGGAGAGGGAAAGGTTTGTATTTCATTTATAAAATAGTATGGGGAAAAAGAGATGTACATATAAGTGTGAGTGAAAGGGGAAGGAGGGAAACAAACACAAAGGGAAAAAAAACACCTTGAAACAACACAAACCCTAGCACATTTTTCCCATTAACATTGCAGTCATATGAAGAGGTTTCACTTGCAAAATTTTGATCATTAAACATGTTCATGACATCCACCATTCATAACCAGCAACCATTCCATGTTTAGAACACCTACCTCAAATGATTTGATGGCTTGGAGGGCGTTTGAGCGAATTTGTTTGGAGTTTGCAGCAATACAGTTCAACGGGTCGCGCACCACGCCCAACGGGTCGCGCCCCTCTGACGGGTCGCGCCCGTTGTTTTTCTGAACTGGAAACAACCCTCTGACGAGTCGCGCGCACCTGACGGGTCGCGCACTTGGCCTGACGGGTCGCGCACCAGTCTACTGCCCGAAATCGCTCTGCTTTTGCTCCTTTCTCACAATCACTCTCTCAAACCTCTCTTGCAAGCGTTAGGATGCATAATGAGAGTGATAGGAGGGAATTTGGGTTTTTATAAGTTTCATTTGAAAAAAAAATTCATTCACAAACCCACTTTCTAATGTTTTCTTTTTGACACTTTATAACACTGACTTTTTGGTTTCTTTTGTCCTGAATTTGACTCATTGAGTGCTTTGACTTGATTCTTTTTGCAGGTAGATCATCTGAGGGATCTTGGCAAGGGGACCAGGGTTGCATTTTGTCCGCTGAAGACTTTTGAAATTTCATCACTTATTTACAAAAACTTGAAAAAAGACCTTGGCTTTAAAAAACAGAGTTTTTAAATCCAAGGTGCAAATTCACTGTACCAGATAAGAAATCTTGAAGAAACACTTTTACAATCATCCCTCTGGCTTGCTGAACACTCATTGACCTTTCAGACACATGACCTTGTAAACATTTTTGACCAAAACCCTAGACCTAGGAAATTGACCTCAAGACAAGACGAGACAAGCTTGAAAAAGCTTAATGACTGAAATGACCTGAACCAGCAATGCCAAGAGGGGTACAACACACCAGCTCCTCCATCAGGGTTATGGCATGCCTAACGGGATGCAAAAATTGACACTGGTGAGACACCTACATATGCAAATGCAAAGAGTTTTGATCGCTGATGGAGGGCTTCAAGACCGACACTAACATTGGCTCCAATGGGGATGGTAGCTCCTTGGAGGTACCAAGAACCTTAGACCTCTGGGAGAGCAGACCAGTGCCTTATTCATTGGGCGATGGAGTCAACATATACACACATGACCAAATTTGAAACAACTTTATTTGACTTGGACAATTGACTGAAATCCTAGACTAACTTTGACACTAACTCGCTTACTTTATGCAGAAAATGAACTGACTGAAACAACTTGCAAAACTCACACCAACTAATCACCATTTTCAGAATTATAGCCTTCACCGCGGGCCCCAAACTGAAGATGAGAGATCAGTTTCACACTTGCTGCAGAATGAAAATAAAATGGTAATTACAATGAGAGTGATTAGAGCAGAAAATGCTCAAGCATGATACCTTTTGAGCAGCCGGCCATTCACCGACCCACCGAGACATTCATCATCGTTCATTTCTTTGAGAAGAAAGGCATTTGGACCACGGTATGCTGCAATTTTGTAAGGATCCTTCCATAAGTTGTCGAATTTTCCATGCTTCCCTTTGTCTTCATTACGGGCATCCCATCTCAACACAACATCATCGATCTGAAAATGATCTGCTTTGGCCTTTTTGTCATAGATTTTCTTTATGCGCTCCTGCAACTTAAGGGAATTCTGATGAACCTCTTCTCGTGTCTGCTGTAAATGAATCATTTGACTGATCCGCCATTGCATAGGATCCTCCTCACCACTAGCTTCTTGAAACAACTTGACTACTGGAACACTAAGTGAAGTAGGGAACACTGCATCAACTCCATAAACCAGTTCAAAAGGTGACATACCAATTGACTTCTTTTGACTTACCCGATCAGCCCATAATGCATTTATTAACTTCTTGTGCCAACTCTTCTTATTTACTTCCAGCAATTTCTTTATGATGTTCACTAGAGATTTGTTCGAAGACTCAGCCAGCCCATTACCTTGCGGATGGTAGGCGGTTGAATGCCCCAAGCTGATGTTATATTTATAGCAAAAATCAACCAACTTTTTCGATTTGAATGCTACTGCATTATCTGTAATCAACTTATGTGGACAGTCGAAACGTGACAAGATATTATTTTCAAGAAAGGAGATAATTACCGAATCTGTAGCTTGCCGGGTGGGAATGGCTTCAATCCACTTTGTGAAGTAATCTGTGGCGGTCAAGATCCATCGATGCTGCCCGGAAGATGCTGGGTGAATTTCGCCAATAAAATCCAAGCCCCATTGCTGAAAAGGTGCGCTGATTTCAACCGGCTTGAGAGGCAATGGCTGTAATTTCTATTTTCCTTGAAAAATTTGACATTCATGACAGTTCTTTACCGCTTTATACACATCAGAAAATAAACAAGGCCAATAGAAACCAGCTCTCAAGATCTTATTAGCCGTGGTCTTCCAAAATAAGTGACCCCCATAGTCACCTTTATGGAAATCATCTATTGTTGTCTTAGCTTCCTCTTCGACCAAACAGTTCAGCAAGATGCCACCGTGATCTTTCCAATAAAGTGCAGATTTGATAATGCAAAATTTGGCAGCCTTTAGTTTCAATGTTCTAGCTTTGTTCCTAGGCATTCCAGGGGGTGAAGATAAATTTTGAAGCACATAAACTATATCAGCATACCAAGGAGAAGACACAAAGATATCAGACACCTGTAGAACTGAATTGTCTTCATCTTCATTGGACAAGGCAGCAATCAAATTGATATCAAGGACGTGAAGATTTGTTTCAGCCATCAACTTAGCAAGACCTTGACCTTTAATCAACTTGGTAGGCTTAATTTCTACATCATACTCTAATAGTGCAGCGATCCACTTACCCCTTCTTCCTTCCGGTTCCATTTGCACTAAAACATCCTTAACAGCTGCATTAGGAACATATGCTAAAATATGAGAATTCAATATGTAAACCCGGAAATCTTTCAAAGCTTTGATCAGCGCCAATGCTTGCTTCTCAATGATATTATAATTCAGCGCTCCGTCTCTTATGATGCGGCTGAAAAAAGCTATGGGCCTCTCAACTCCATCTCTCTTTTGCATTAACACGGCTGCCAATGTATGCTCAGAGGCAAATGAAAACAAAATAAAATCCTGTGTATAATCTGGGCTGATCAAAGTTGGGGCTGAAGATAAGATTACCTTTATCAAATTAAAAGACTTCACCGCCTCTTCGGTCCATTTGAGCTCGCTGTCCTTCTTGAGCATATTGGTTATCTCTCTAAGATGTTCGGCAAGGTTGGGAATGAAATGACGCAGAAAATTCAATTTACCATTGAAGGACTGAATTTCTTTCTTGCTACGGGGCTGCTCCAATTGCTGAATTGCTTCCACTCGTGCAGGATCTATACGAATGCCATCTTTAGAAATGATATGGCCCAGCAGCTTGCCTTCGCTCATAGCAAAAAGACTCTTCTTCGGATTCAATGAGATGCCATACTTTCTGCACTTTTGAAACACCTTAGTCAAATGAAACAAATGCTCCTCATCTGATTTAGAAAACACGGTCAGATCATCAAGATAAACAACTAAAAAGACATCCTTCTCATTTGCAAAGGCCATGTCCATTGCCCGCTGAAATGTGGCACCCGCGTTCTTCAATCCAAATGGCATCTTGGCATAATGAAATGTACCCCATGGAGTAGTAAATGTTGTCTTGTCACGGTCATCTTCGTGCACCAAAATCTGATTATACCCAGAGTAACCATCAAGCAATGACATCCTTGATGCCCCCACTACCCGCTGCAATATGTGGTCCATTTTGGGCAGCGGATAATTATCCTTTAATGACACCTTGTTCAGATTTCTAAAGTCTATGCATAAGCGAATTTCACCGGTCTTCTTTCTCACGGGCACTAAGTTGGAAATCCAATCAGAAAACCGGATTGGCACTATGATTCCAGACTTATACAACCTGTTGACTTCCTTCTCAATCAATGGCAGCAATTTAGGATTAATTCTTCTCAACTTTTGTCGGAAAGGCTTTTGATTTGGCTTTATGGGAATGGTATGCTGAATGATACTTGTGTCATAAGTTTTCAAATCTGAATAGTCCCATGCAAAAACATTAGAATACAGAGACAATAATCTGATATACTCTTTCTTTACCTTAGGCGGCAATGCTTTTGAAAGCTTCACCATCTTTGGATTTTCAGCTGTCCCAAGATTTACATCTTCAACTCCTTCATCCGTTGGCCTCAAAGTTGGCTTGCGAGCCACATCATCTTGATCGAACAATTCTTCCAAAGGAATCAATCCTTTAGGAATGTAATTGTCCTTGAGCTGCAACACATCCATCTGATTTACTCCTTCAGCTTCCGTGTCTATTGAAATGTCTTCGAATTTACCCTCAACTTGCAGAAAATCTTTGATTTCCTCGTCATCTTGGAAAACCTGCCAACACCTTTGATTATCTGGAACTGTAGGACGATGCTTCACATATATCTCAAACTTATTGCTGGAATTCATGGGAATTTTCAGATTACTTGCTGCCTTAGCCAATGCATCCGCAACACCATTTTGAATCCGTGGCACACATGTCAAAGTATGTTCAGAAAATCTCTTTAAGATATCTAGGACAGCATTCCGATATGCTCTCATACGAGGATGTTTGGCCTGAAATTCACCTTTCACTTGCTTGATAACTAACTCGGAGTCGCCATATACCGCTATCTTCTTTGCCTTCAACTTCCGAAGGATTTTCAGACCAGCAATAAGAGCTTCATATTCCGCCTCATTATTTGAACAATCAAATGCCAATTTATAAGAACATACCCGTACCTTGCTTGGAACTTGATTTTGGGCTGAAAATGGACTTCGAATCCACACACCTATACCAGCACCATCGCTGCCCACTGCACCATCAAAATCCATGGTCCAAAGACCATCCTCATCATCTTCTAAGTGCTGAAAATCTGATTTTGATTCATGTTCTGTTTGCTGCCCATTTGTTTCAGCAATTGGCCTTATGACAGCAGACCTTTCTTCACTTTCCTTTCTCAAAACTTCCCTGAAATTTTCTGAAATGTCTGGTATATCTTCTACTTGAACTAACTGACTATCTACCTCATTGAAATTTTCCGCAAACAAAACAAAAGACTCTAAATCTGTTTGTACATAATTTACAGGATGATTGACGAGTTTTTCCTTACTAGTGATCATGTATTTCATCTTTTGTTCCCGATATAATTTCCTCATTTGACCGAAAACTGGAATTGTAGCATATGAAAAATCAAGATGAAGTGTACCTTTGAGTTTGGCTCCCCATGATCTCGACAGCAACATGCCAAACCGCGGAGGAATATCCACCACCACTACATCCATCAAAACATTCTTCGCTGGAATTTGATCTAGACTCACCACCAAGTCTTTGATCAAGCCAATACATCTTACCCGGCTGGAATCAAACGAATACAAATCATGATACTTCCTTGTGACATCAAGTCCCAGCTTCTCCATGATTGTTTTCGGCATCAAATTATGCGAAGCTCCCGAGTCAAACATGGCATTGTGCAACACAAACTCATGCAAACGCAAACTGATATAAAATGGAGGAACATCACTTTCGGGAGACTCACCATTTAAAGCTGGCCCAAAGATCAACTCCGGCTAATCATCTTGTACATTCACCATGTCTAGCATTGGATCAAAATTCAGCAGCTTGGAAATTTGGCCTCGGTAAGTGCTGTTCTTCATGACCTCTGTCAAAGGAATAGATATTTTCAACTTTGCAATCTCATTCTCCAAACTGAAAACTGGAAGCTTCTCACCTTCTTTTGCCGGATTATCTCTTTTTTCAGCTTTCTCCTTTGGTGCATTTGATGGCTGATCTATCTTAGCTGCTGGTGATGATTGAGTTGTTGATGGACCAACTATATCTTTACCCTTTGAGGAAACCGAATCATTCTTTGCTGCAATGTCTTTCTTTTTCTGCACGGGATTTATAGGAATAGCTTGGCTTCTCAATTGCCCTTGCTGTCCTTGCTGAGCTGATAAAGCATTCAAGTACCCTCTTTGATACTCTTCAGATTCTTCTTAAAGTATTGCATCGTTTGACAAAATATAATGCTCATCTTGGGGAAAGACGGAATTACTCACCAACTCATCTTCTTCCGTAATATATGTGGGCATATCATCAGGAGTGAAGAAGTGATTTTCCTCTCCAACATTATCACCTTCATCTTCAAATTCTTGGCTAACAAAATTCTGCTGAAAAGGTGGTTTCATTTGCTGTTGAACTGCTGCCTCTTGTGCCTTTGTTTCACGCTGCTTGATCCTATATTGTTGCTGTTGTTGACCTCTGAAATTGGGATTACGAATCTGAGGATCCGGCTTGTCAATAGTCACCTTTTCAAATGTCCTTCTAAGCTGCTCAAGTTCACGGAGAACAACCTGATTTGATGTGGATGCTTCCTCCTTGATTGTGACTCGCTTTTCTGCCTTCATCCTTGCTCTTTTGTCATTCAAATTTGCCTCAACGCTGACAGCAATTTTCTGCATCTCCTCCAAGGTAGGTGTATCTCTATCTCTCAATGAGTAGGCCATCTCCGGATCAAAACCATCCGGAAACTTAAGAAGTGCTGATTTTCTAGATGGCCTCAAATCATCGAGAATAGCATTATAAACTATATTGAACCTGATTATATAATCTTGAACAGACTCACCCGGATTACGCTTGAGGTTGTTGTATTCGGCATTAATTTGAAGCGGATCTTTTCTGATTTCCCATCGATCTAAAAACTGATTCTGAAGTGCTTCCAAATTGGCAATGCTGTTAGCTGTCAACCCTCTGAACCATTTTCTAACTTCTCCTGCAAATGTTTGCACGAATAACCGCATGGTAACATCTTCTTCATCTAACTCATATAGATCAAAGAATGTGGTCATCTTGTCGATATGCTGCTGAGCGGTAATACTTTGTGGAGTGCCATCAAACATGGGGATTTTACTTTGGTAATCAGCTGGCATATCATGAAGATTTGCAGGTAAAACCAATGGGGCAAACCGGGCAGCCATGGCTCTAGGAGGGGGAGTAGGATGAGTATGAGGAGGAGGAGCTGTGATAGCAGGGATTATAACAAGAGGAGGTGTAGTTTGTGGAGTTGGGGGAGTCGGAGGAGTAGGAGGAGAACCGACTGTTGATTCGGGATAGGTGATTATAGGTGAAACTGAAACATAAGGAGGGTAAGATTCTTCATGAGCCGTGATAGTAGATCCAATGTGATCAGAAATATTCTCAACAAAATCAGCAAGGGTAGTAGCTTGAACACGTGTCTGAAGATGTCTTAAGATGAAATTTTCAACCAATTTATTATGTCTCTCAAACTCAATAGCAGCTGCAAAATCAGGGTCAAGGACTAGAGAATCGAGCGCACTTTCAGACTTAGCTTTAAACAGAGACAACTCAAAGCTTTCGTCAAAATCTAAATCTTCAAGATAATCAAAAATAGTTGGGCATGAATGAGATTTAAAAATGGGTTTGGGATCTGTAGCCAGCTTGTTTTCTCAAAAAGACTAGGAAAGAAAAAGCATTCAGCCTGTGAAAACTCTCAACCTATCATCCACGGCTCAGAGTCAACAATTATACTGGGATAAAGTGTCAATGAAGCGCTACGTTCACAAGCTCACGGAGATAGACTGAAGCAGCGTTTATCTACTTGCGCTGATGTAAAACAAGAGCGTTTTCGAAGGCTACCTGGCGTAACTTCAGGCTCCGTCTAAGACTTATGAAATAACACGTCAATGAGCAAAGGATTAGTTGTTCTCCCCAGTATGGTCGCCAGTATGTTAGCGCTTGAAATTTCACCTCAGGCTGAGAAAGGCAAACCTCAAGGCTACATCAAACCATTTAGCCTCGTAGCTAGCCCTACGGGGCAGGAGAAGGCTCTCTCCGGTCAATCTCGGCAGATCTTCAATGGGATGAGATGACCAATAAGGTAACACTGATATTAGGCTAGTAAACTGATCAAAAAGTTTGATTTGGGGTTTTTTGGGTTTTTGGTGGCAAATTGAGGAATTGCAATTTTGGGTGCGGGGATTTGACACAGTTTCTGCAGGGGGTTCCTTGGGGCGAGGTAGGAGACAGTATTGATGCCTTTAGTTGAGGTGGATGATCAGGAATGAAAGGAGAGGAGCTAAAAAGAGCAAACAATCACTTTGAATTCTCTTTAGACAGTAGAAAACATAGAAATTAAACAAATTTAAAAGCAGAGCATGGCACGCATGAATTCATACTTTAACACTTCATTTGTTTAATATGCAGAAGTAAAGAAAGGAGATGAATCACATAAACACACTTACAAGTACATTAAGAAACACACCATCAACACATGAATCCACAAGAATCCCAAAGAGGACTGCAAAACCCTGGTCTTCCTTAGCCAAAAATTGCAGAGATACAGTGAATAATACAATGATAGCTTCTCCCTCAAGAGTCCAACCATGAAAATGAGCAAGAAAGTACATAATATAGATGATCTAACCTCTTTCCCTGCCTCCATGGGTCGAGCTCACTATCCTAGGAGCTGTTTCAACCACTTCTAAACTAAGCACTACAATCTAGGCAGTCAAAACAACTTGCCTCTATAAGCTAGGAAACCAATCCATTCATTAAATATTTACCCTTTACATGAATGAATCTTCTAGAAGTGTTAAACAAAAGTAAAAGTGTCTAAAAATTACAATAATTACATCAAAGAGAATCACATTTCATCCCAAAAAGTCAAACTGAGTCAAATCTGCGTTTTCTGGGTTGTACAGTGCATTTCTGGACAAAACTACCTGACAGGTCGCGCGCCCCTGCGTGACGGGTCGCGCGCCTTTGGATCCATGTTTGGGGCACTTTCAGGTGGCCAAATTGAGCAAAAGTGGGCTTGTTGGAAAGTTCTGTGAGTCTACTTTCCAACCCAACTGGAATTTCTGAATTTGGAGTTCATTTGCCCTGTCAAAACTTAAATCTCCCAAGACTGCTTTCTGCAATTCAAAAATGTGGCAGAAAGTCAATTTTTGCTAGTTTTTTTACTTTCTGGAGGCCCAAAACTTCACCAAATCTCAAGTCCATCCATGGGCATATGTAACTTTGCATGAAAAATCTAGAAATGCTGAGTTTTCGCCAAAAGGAGTTGCCATGATGAAGGGTCGCGCGCGGGGTGAGACCCGTTAATGTGAAAAACCTGCAAATTGCCAAAAATTGCCAAAATTCACCCAAAATTCTCAAAAAATTTTGGGATTTGTGTTGTGGTTAAGCTAATTAGTGCCTTGATATTTGAGTGAAGCCTCAGCCAAGATACGGAGGGGATTTGGCCTCTTTCTCCTTTTCAGTGCCTCGGTCAACCGCCTTTGAAACATTTTCATCTTTGCCTTGCACACATGCATTCTTGCCCAGTAATGGTTCTTCATGTTCCTCAGCAATCTCTTCTCTTGGTTGGCCTTAGCCAACAGCCTCTCCAAGTGTGCATTGACCCGGATGAGCATGGACTCCCTCTCAGCAGGCAATAGGTCACCGGGCCTCCTTCTGTTCAAGTTTCGGTCTCCTCTAATCCTCCATAGCTCATCAAGGACTTTCTCATCCTCCAACTGTTTGTTGCGCTGCTCCAGGTATGAGATTGTCCATTGTGCTCCCTCTAACCTCCTCTGCAAGGCATCATTTTCAGCTCTGAGATGCTGAATGATCTCCTTTGCCTCTTGGCTAGGAGAACTGGTCTCAAGATCCACAAGCTCAATATCTGGAACTCCTGATGGCCCCTCATGACTCATGGGCTGCTTGCCCCTCCCTGGTACCTGTGCTGGTGAAGAAAGCGAGGCCCCTTCCACCTGATGTGGAGATAACACTCGCTGAGCTGATGATGAAGGCGAGACCCCTTCCACCTGCTGTGGAGATAGTACTCGCCTAGCTGCTGCAAATAAGGCCCTTGGGCCTTTCTGATAGGTAACTAGAGGTGAAGAGCTGACATGTCTAGTGACAGGGATGTCATGCTGTTGAGATGGTCCTCCCTCCTCGTGAACAACCTCAGGATGTGGCAAGGGTGGTGCTGTGAAAAACTCACGAGAGATGAACTCCTCCCATGAGATGCCCTGCTGAGTCAACTGATGCAATACTACAAGCTGAATCAAACCATAATGGCAAAGGCTCCTATACTACTGTGATGGCCACCTTTTCCACCCTTATGTGGCCTCCTCTGTACCTCAATCTCGGAAACGGATGCTTGGTCATCACTCTGCTCATATGTTTCGGTTTCTGACATTGTTTAAGGAGCAGAGTGGACAAAATGTACTGCTGTTTTTGCCTTTAAAAGTGCTGATTTCTTTGTTGTTTCAAGGGGACAAGGAACATGAGGGGAAAGTTAGGGAAGGGACATTTTTGAAAGGAAAATGGGAATACATGTATATAACAGGGAATTCTTAAGGAAAATGTTGCAAACCATTATGCATATAGGAGTACATATTTATAATCAGGGATATTGGGAAATCATTTGCAAAAATCACTGCATATGGGAAAAACATGTATGAAAGTGAACATGGGAATATGCATACATGTATTAATAGGGGAGATAGGGAAACATGTGCACAAAACATGCTGACATATTCACCAACATTTTCTTTTATTTACACATGCATATGGTGGAGGTAAATTAAGGTTTGAATTTTTGATGCTTTGGGAAAGGGGTAGGGTTTGCATTTTAGTGATTAGGGAGAGGGAAAGGTTTGTATTTCATTTATAAAATAGTATGGGGAAAAAGAGATGTACATATAAGTGTGAGTGAAAGGGGAAGGAGGGAAACAAACACAAAGGGAAAAAAAACACCTTGAAACAACACAAACCCTAGCACATTTTGCCCATTAACATTGCAGTCATATGAAGAGGTTTCGCTTGCAAAATTTTGATCATTAAACATGTTCATGACTTCCACCATTCATAACCAGCAACCATTCCATTTTTAGAACACCTACCTCAAATGATTTGATGGCTTGGAGGGCGTTTGAGCGAATTTGTTTGGAGTTTGCAGCAATACAGTTCAACGGGTCGCGCACCACGCCCAACGGGTCGCGCCCCTCTGACGGGTCGCGCCCATTGTTTTTCTGAACTGGAAACAACCCTCTGACGAGTCGCGCGCACCTGACGGGTCGCGCACCAGTCTACTGCCCGAAATCGCTCTGCTTTTGCTCCTTTCTCACAATCACTCTCTCAAACCTCTCTTGCAAGCATTAGGATGCATAATGAGAGTGAGAGGAGGGAATTTGGGTTTTTATAAGTTTCATTTGAAAAAAAATTCATTCACAAACCCACTTTCTAATGTTTTCTTTTTGACACTTTATAACACTGACTTTTTGGTTTCTTTTGTCCTGAATTTGACTCATTGAGTGCTTTGACTTGATTCTTTTTGCAGGTAGATCATCTGAGGGATCTTGGCAAGGGGACCAGGGTTGCATTTTGTCCGCTGAAGACTTTTGAAATTTCATCACTTATTTACAAAAACTTGAAAAAAGACCTTGGCTTTAAAAAACAGAGTTTTTAAATCCAAGGTGCAAATTCACTGTACCAGATAAGAAATCTTGAAGAAACACTTTTACAATCATCCCTCTGGCTTGCTGAACACTCATTGACCTTTCAGGCACATGACCTTGTAAACATTTTTGACCAAAACCCTAGACCTAGGAAATTGACCTCAAGACAAGATGAGACAAGCTTGAAAAAGCTTAATGACTAAAATGACTTGAACCAGCAATGCCAAGAGGGGTACAACACACCAGCTCCTCCATCAGGGTTATGGCATGCCTAACGGGATGCAAAAATTGACACTGGTGAGACACCTACATATGCAAATGCAAAGAGTTTTGATCGCTGATGGAGGGTTTCAAGACCGACACTAACATGGTCAAAAACTATGTCACATGGTATATTGATAGCATCAACCTTTTACCATAATTCAAGTCAACAGTTCATACATATGGTATATCTGTTGAGAAATCAATGTGGCATCAAATCACATTAAATTAGGTAGATTTCTCTTTACTTGATATTTGCTTGTGAATATTATTGGATTCTTATTATGTTATTATGTTCTTCTTCATCAAACAACTACCTAAAACATAAACATGAAGATCACAGTAAACAATGAACACAAAATGTAGGCTTTCCAAACCAGGGTTAAAACCCCACAAGGGGGAAAACCCATAAACTCCTCTTCTTATAGAATCAGTTCAAAGTGAGAAATCCAAGACACAAAAACCAATACCAATTCCTTCAACAAGCCCCAATTCATCCCTCTTTCCAACCTTCCCTAACCAAGTCCAATTCAACAAAATCAATGTTGGTAAACAGTCAACAAATCTAGCCAAACTGTGATTTTCAGACCTGAAACTCTTCCTGAAATTCTCGGGCCTTGGAGCAAACCTATAACTTTTCACGTGTGATATAAGCTAGGGAAAAATTCACACATGTGACATAAAATTCTCTCTCATTTGACTTATTCTCTTTCTCTTGACTTTTTCAGTCCTTTCTTTCTCTTCTTGGCACAAAAATTGAAGTGTGTGATGATGTTTCAAATGAGGTTTAATTGCACTATATTTATGCCCTTTGAGGAGGTCAAATAGGTGTCTCTCTGGGCTAAATTTTCCAGGAGGGAATACTTGTTATTGGTCCTATTATGAGGCAGCAAGGAGAGCACTCTCTAAGGCCAATGAAGGACACATTCTGAGGCCAACAAAATTCTGAGGCACTTGAGGCAGTAAAATTCTGAGGCATCTAAGGCAACGAAATTTATGAGGTGCAAGTATGAGCTAATGAATAAGGAAGAATGATAAAATCCTATCCTTGGACAGAACATAGCATGTTTCTTGGGCCTGATGACTTGACTAGGAGTATGACCAGGTTTGACCTAGTTATTGACTAAGATGTATCTTTGTTGAATTGAAGATTTCTCTATTGAAAGGGTTACTGGGTTTTATTCCATGACGGTTTTCCCAAGGTAAAATAATGGTTTTCTTGTTTGGCTATCTTCTTTATATCTTACTAGCATGTTATTTTTCTTGTTGAAGTTCTTTGTGTGATTGTTTTATGATGTACAATGAATGTAAGTAAAGATCATCTAATAAATAGTCATAAGAAACAATTATCAGTTCGATGACTCTTTAAAAATCAACATGGTATCAAAGGTATGGTGGAAGAGAAACTATTGAAGTTTCTAAGTTTACTTAATTTAGAAACCCTTCATGCACTTTCTCTGATTTATTCCTATCTACTTGTTATTTTTCTTTAACAATTTATTTACAAAGTAAATACTGAAAATAAACACTAGTGCATTCTCAACATATTACAGATCAAAAACTAAAAGAAACAAGAACAAACACACCACATGCCACCATTATTTTTGGACCAATGTCCCCGGAAAAACCCAATGCGAGAAAATCAGTGCATCTATCTGAGGGTTTTCTTATTAAGCAATATCAAAGTACATTCTGGGTGTCATAAATGGCCTACCCAACAGAGAATTTCCTTAGCAGCTATACCTCATAGTTTGAGAGAAATCTCCTGGCTGAAACCCTGGAAAACCCTTCCGGCAGCTCCTCAGCACAAAACTGCTCCTACAACCCCAGCGTCTGCCCAATATGGACTGCGTCAGCCCCTATCTATCTCACACTGGCCCTGCGTCAACTTCTCTTGGCCTGCGTCAGCCCCAAGAGACTGTGCATCAGCTCTGGGAGCCTCTACGTCAGCTTCGCTGGCCCTTTTGGTGCTTTGCGCAGCACTTGGATGCCTTTGTGTGGCCCTACATGAGCCCTTTCTGGCTCTGCGTCACCCTCCTTGGTTGCTGCATTGCTCTCCCGACACAATCTCTGCCTTTTGTATTCCTCTGTACTCAATGCCCCTCAGTTGCTCTTCCGATCACTAATTCTATCTCTCTTAGCAAACCCCGCTCTACAGAATAGAATCATTGGTCATCTGGTGTGATCTCCAAGTGACCCTCAAGCCTCCTCTTATACTTTTCTTGTTGACATCTCAACAGCCAAGATTAAGTCCCTAATCAACGGCTAAGATTATATCTCGCTTGATCCATGTCTTTTGAACCACTCTAACACAGATTCATATTAATACACATTAATATTTTATTTTCCCTAAGTTTAGACTTAGGGACTCCATTAAAAATATTAATTATTTATTATCTCATGATCTGTTTAGAATCTGCCCAAACCCTTTCTGGGTATTGGAGATATCATGTGCCCCAACCTTTCCACCAAATTTAGTGGCTAGATCACATTCAATGCTACCCCAAATCAACACTCCCTCTTAGCAAGGATTGTGCTCTAGCAATACTCCTCACTGAGTATTACTCTGATCATCTGGCATCGGTACCTATGTTGATGCTAGGCCTTCCTGCCCAACATCCTCTGCATTGTTGCCTCCTATATTGTTTCCCATGGCTCTGCCACTGCCACTGCCACTGATGCATCTATACGACAGCTCCCTCTACATTCGTGATGTTGTTGGTCCTTTCTCCCAACACTGCATCCGCACTGCACCTCTTCTCATCATGCTTCATCATGCTGCCTACTGCTACACTGCAACTCAGTTACTGAGAAGTAAGTAACTAATCTCCCAATTGACTTCCCTATTGGGCTAGAAACACCCATTGATGTTGAATCTCCCTCTGTCGCTGACAAGTGCTCCCTCTCTCTGACCTATGTGTTGCTACAACAACTCCCTGCATCTTGCACCGTTGCACACCTCGTTGTGCCTTCCTGCACTAATGCAACACTCATGTGCCTCTCGTACTGCTACAGCCTTCTAGCTCTACATTGTATTGGGACTCCTGCATTGTATCTCTCTCTGATGCTCCATCCACATCCATCTCTATCCACCCATCCAGTCCTACTACTCCTCGTCCAGGCTCCTGTAGCAAGGTCTAATCCAAGAGGTTGGGTACCTCAAGGATCCTGCCCCTCATCACTTGTAGTCCACCTAACTACGGCTTGATGTCTCCCCACTTCTTCTGAAGTGGTGTGTGTGCACTCATGGCACAATCATCATCTGTCAAAACTTCCTTCTCTACCCCGTATTGGCACTGCCTTAGTGTTGGTGAGGTAAATCCCCTCTGCGGACAGAGGCGATCCCACTAGCTTAAAACAGAACTAGCCACAATCAATCCACGCTGCTACGCAAGTTCCTAGTTGTACAGTAAAGGTGAATTAAGAAGACCAACCTGGAATCCAACGCTATAGTCGAAGCAGAGTTGGTGTTCCCGCTCCCTCGCTCTGGCAGGTCACAATCCTTGCGATCTTTGCAAACGGACACCTGCACATGCAAAGGAAGAAACAGATACAAGCATAAAATCCACCAAGGCACAACTATATTTCAGTAAGAAAGGAAATAAATCAACATCACCATAATAGACAATGAGATTGGAACTATAATAATAGTCGTTCATTAATTAATAATAGACAGGAAAAGTTACAACCAAGGTTCTGACGCTGAACCTTTCCTCTGGCTGGGCGAGCAGCTATATGCCTTGCAGTAGACTACCTCTCTCTCGGACTTCCGGCAGCATAACCTCTCTAGCATTACTCCAACAACTCAAGAACTCAAAGCTACAGCACTTCGGAACTCATAAACTTGGAACTAGCACTCTAGCTTGTCTAATGCATGAGGACAAGCTTTTATAGATGAAGAAGGGAGAAAGATTCAATGCACCAGGACACCCATTGTGAATTGGCAACATCCATGAAAAGCTACTGTGGATAGATATGATGACTCTCGAGCTTTATCAGATGGATTTTTCCCTCAAAGGAGCTCATGATCTGGGAGGAAAAATCATACAGTCGTGCTTTTAGCAAAAAACATTACTAAACTTGACTGGCGCGGGCATTGTTCTAAGACAGAGCGCCAATGATCGCGCCCCTTTTTGAGGATCTGAGTTATTGGCGCGGGTCAGACATTGGGTACCTGCGCCAATGGGAAAAGGGCACTTTTCAGGGATAATTTGCAGAAGGTGTCTTGAGGGAACATGAAGTACATACTCAGGGGAACATAGTGCAAGTGTTTTTAGGCTATGTCACTGCTCACAGGTCCCGGAAAGCATCCTCCAATGTACTAAAATTGAGGCGATAGGGACGGTGACCAACGGTGACAATTTACTGTGTAACAGATGCCCCCCAAAGCATGAGGCCCGAGCGAGAGAGAGGGGTGAAATGCTTTGCAAGAACACATATAGCTGCTGCCGAGAACCTGCATTGAGAGATACTATTGATAGCTCAAATACATGATGTACGTGGTATGGTCGCAGCCATCCATAAGAGAGTACATGATAATTTAGATCCATAGTATGGACGCAGCCATCTGGGTAGGATCAATGAATTGACTCAGGTATGGTCGCAGACATCCAGTGAATGAGTCATGTATCAAGAATCACGTCTGGATTACAACAGACACAATCCAGGGTCTTGCGCTCCATCTCGATCCGAACAGAAGTACAAGTTCAAGCATGCGAATATGTGAGCTGAAGTCGAACATGCATGAACATCGTCTGATTACCAGTCAATATTTGGAACTGTTAACAGACGCGAGAGGTACCACCAATAATGACAATGGCCCTCAAGGTACTATTGGTACAATCTACGGCGTGTGAATTAGTGATCTGACGTCGAACACCCGTAGAATCATTCGATTGGAGGCCAATGATGAAAACCTCGCGTCGAACACGAAGAACCTGCCATTGAGGCATGCAGGCTCCAAGGCACCGGAAGGGAGTCTCTAGATCAGCTTCCTGGATAATGAGCTGAAGTCGACAGGAAGTGACCTTGATCGAAGGTGGGCCATAATGTTTCCCACATCATCGACACGAGACAGAGAGATGATGTTGTGAATCAAAATTGTATGAGCTATCAGAAGGAGGTTGTTTCTTTACAGAGGTTAACTTCTCTTGAACATACCGGCGGCACTAGAGTGGAGTTGGCAGTATTTGACATCGACGGATCAGAGTTCATGGTGACGAGGCAATGAGCAGATGAGAGGTCAAATAGGATTACCCAATCCCGCGGAGGCAAGTGAAAAATGAGATGAGATGTCCCCACCCAGACACGAAAGCAGAGGAGTGCCATGTTCAAGAGCGACATACTGCCGACACAACAATAATTATGGTTCCAAAATTTTCTTTTCCCCCACCATTTCTGGCGAGTACCCCAATTATTTTTAACAAGCTTGATGGGGATAGCATATGCTTGTGGTGCGTCATTTCGACAAAATCCGATGTCATTAGGTTTTAACGAGTCTGACAAAGGAAGAACTCGGCGTCTTTTCATGTTTAGAGAATTTGAAAAGACAGCGAAAAGGAAACTCCAGGGGTGTCCTTTTTCGTAAAGTTGTGTCTCTCGGGCCCGAAAAAGTATAAAATAATGCCCGAAAGAACCGCCCGATCGTTACGATCGAGGAGTACTTTTCATAAGTAGTGATTTCGACCTGAAAAAGTAAAAAAGTGATCAAAACCACGTCGTTTCGTAACCATTAACGAGTTTGAAACGACAAAAACCCGGTAATCTTTTTAAGTTTTAACGGTCGACAAAAATAACTTAAAACGACCGCCCCTTATTAACGTTTAACGAGTCAAGAGGGAAAACTCGGCAATCTTTTCGTTTTTAAACGGACAGAAAAACGCTGAAAGCGGACCTTCATTTTTATTCTCTTTAACGAGTCAAAAAGGAAAAATACTCGGCAATCTTTTCATATTTTACGAGTCAGAAAAGAGCTTAAAGGCGACTCGTCCTAGAGGAACGAGTGGTATAAAGGGTAGCAACTGGTTCCGGTAATGGTGGAACTGCTCAAAACATGTAATGGTCAAGAGGCTGGCTAATAAAACCACTCATTGTTGCGGTTCCTCAGGAAAGGAAAACAACCAAGTGAAAGCATATGATCGGCCAAAGAGATGGTGGCGATGGAATGAAACAACCAAGGCTCATCTAGGAGAATTTAGCAGATAAAAGGCAATCACGGGATGTAAATCAGGTATGGGTTCATTTTTACACAAGCTTGAAACATGGAGAACTCTGCTTGGATTCGGTTTCATG
Source organism: Pinus tabuliformis (assembly GCA_031772625.1). Taxonomy (NCBI): domain Eukaryota; kingdom Viridiplantae; phylum Streptophyta; class Pinopsida; order Pinales; family Pinaceae; genus Pinus; species Pinus tabuliformis. Next base: position 649,633,573 of record CM062815.1, on the reverse strand, counting down.
TTTACACAAGCTTGAAACGAAAAACTATGCTTGTTATCAGTTCGCATGCCCCCATCATAATAATGCAAATCGAGGTACATGCCCCCCAAGCTTTATTGCATTCAACGAGGTGGATGGAATGAAGGTTCACTCTCGAGATCTGTGAAAGACGCGACTTGTATTTTACGAGATCTTAATCAAAAGACTCGATTTGGAAAGGGAGTTGTTTCATTTTTTAATGAGGTTGACACAGTAAAAGAACTATCCTCATAACCCTTATTTCATTTTTTAATGAGCTTGACACAAGATCAGGAACTATGCTCTGTCTTATGTTTATTTTTTAACGAGCATGAACTACGTGCTAAAACTGCTCGAATCTTGCGTTTATTTTTTAACGAGCATGAACTGTGTGCTAAAACTGCTCGAATCTCCAGTCATATGATAAGAATGTCTCACGTAAGATTCCATTTTTTAGGGAGCTTGCGCCTTACAAAGCTATGCCCCGAATCCTTTCTTTATGCAAGTTCGGAAACGACTAATCCTACGAGTTTAAAGGGTTAGACCTACAGGTTTAAAGGGAGGACCTAAAAATTTAAAAAATAAATAGCCGCCCCTTGCTTGCAATCAAAAAGGTTTGCATGCCCCTAGGCATAAAATAGAGTTTCGAGGTCTCCCTCTATTCGAGCTGACAAAACATTTGTTTTATCAGGAAGGGTTGCCTTTTATTCGAGCTGACAAAACATTTGTTTTATCAGGAAAGGCACTACCTCTTACAGGTTACCCAAAGATTGTTCTGTTGCAAACAGCACACTTCTTTGGCGATGTCTACCGAGATAAACAAAGGTGAGTGACCCTGTTCCGTCAAACACATAACTTTGACAAAAGAATCTTATTCTAGAACAACCCCTCTTCCAATCACGGACGGGGTACGGACTAGTCATATTCTCCCGCGGAAACCTACTCTATACCCAAAGTTTTCTCTGCCCGAAGCAGACCAGGATGCATGCCCCCTGGGTTCCAGTTACATCCTTCCGAAGTACTCGCGCTCATCAGGAAGAAGGACTGGGGGTGGAGACATTTCTTGCAGTGATAATATCATCTGAGGATGGAATTTCTGAAGGCAAAACCGGGTCAACTGTCATCTGGACCTTTTGAAAGACCGGGTCAACTGTCATCTGGACCTTTGGACTTTCGTCTGGTTTGGATTCAGGTGGTTCATCCTTGATGATAGACACTCCCGGAACAAAGTGGTGCATAGACGATGAACGTAAATCAACACTCTTTCCGACCAGGGACTGGTCTGGAACAGGCTGAAAATCAACATTCTTTCCGACCAGGGACTGGTCTGGAACAGGCTGTAAAGCAACACTCTTTCCGACCAGGGACTGGTCTGGAACAGGCTGAGCACAGCCAGGCTCGGGAAGAGAAGGCTGGACCAAAGAGGAATCAGGCTTGATTTCTTGGTCAGCAGGGGAACGTTCTGCAATTGCAGAGAGACGTCGATAACCAGCAGGAAGTTGAGTTGAGGGAGCTGTAAGACTTTCCAATACAATAGAGGCTCTATCCATGAATGGACAAAGGTGAAGGGGATGATTGCCTTCACAAAGTCTACAGGGGATTCGAATCTTCCCTTTTCCCTTAACATTTTCAGCTGATAGGGTAGCATCACCATGATCTCCAGAGGATGATGCAGGGCGGTCCCGATCGTGAGCCCATACTTCTAAGACCCTGGGGATGCGAGGACAATCGCGAAGAAGATGGTCTTCCTTGCATAATCTACAAGGAAATTTAGCCTTCCGCTGCGGAGCAGGAGGAGACTTTACTTCAGTTATATTCGGGGTAGATGGGACCTTTCTTTTGGGAGACTTCTTCTTTTTGGTCTTCTTCTTCTTCTTCTTAGCCACCTGGGTACTGGCGGAACTTTCACCAGGTGAAGTAGAAGATGAGGACGCAGCAGTAGGCGAAGAAGGGGAGAGGTCCACCTTGGAATCAAAACGATGTTGCTCGGGTGGAGGAGGTGGTGGTGGAACAGGAGTTATCACACTCGAGACCACTGAGTTTGAGAACACCCATACGGGTAAACCGATGGTGAACCCAGGCAAAGACAAAGTTGCTATATACTGGACACCAACATTTCCGACAGAAGGAATCGGACCAGCCGGGGGACCACCTTGGCCGGTGGGCTCAGGGAAGGATGCCATTTGAGCGAGAAAGAACGCTACTCAAGCTAACGCAAGCAAAATTTAACCGGGTTATATGTGATCGTGGTCAAATAAATTTTAAGACACTGAACTTTGAACTTGACCTTTTCACTTTTTAAGAGTCGAGAAAAGGACGAAAAGATGACTCTAGTCTCCTTCGAATATTTAATGAGCACGAAGTGACAAGACGCTCACAGGCACCTTTTCGTTTAAGGAGTCCGAAAAGGATCAAAAGTGACTGCTCTGGAATTCTAGGTAGAGGGTGTGCCAAACTTTTCGCAAAACCACAGAATACTTTTTAGGGTACGGGTGGTCAATCTTCGTGAATGCTGTGTTCACTGCATTTCGAATCATAGGGCGGCCGACACGGCTTCCTATGGATAAAGGCTTTATTCCTATAGGGGTCTCCCAATATATACGTGACGGTACGTGGGAGCACAGTCCGTATTGGCACTTATCGTTTCACCGTGGAGGAATCACCCAACCACTCGACGGTAAGCTACCAGGTTTAACGACGCCGGAACACGTCTCTAACCTAGACCTCTAGAATGTTTGCGTTATGTTCCAATGTGTTGTTAGGTTTATTGAGTTTATTTTATAGTTTATCTTCAATTATGTTTCAGTTTTTTGGTCCTACCGTATGTGGTCTCTCCAAACTTCCTAAATGCAATCTATATGCCAAAATTATATCGTTGCATTCGATGAATTCTACCTACAGAAGAGTAGAGATTTTTTTTTTGACACAAACAAAATGATCATCAAGCAAATAACAAAGGTCCTAATGCAGCTAATAACAAGAAATAAAAGTTTTTTCTTTTTCTTCTTAAAAGCGACAAATAACAATAAATGCTAACTAATATAATGCAAAAAGCTCTTTTGTTTTTTGATTTTTAAGATGGCATAATGCATGTAAACAAACCTCAAGAGATATCCACGAGTACAAACACAATTCACTCAATGGACACAGAACCAATTCAGAAACATGAAGATGAACTGTCAAAGCAAAGGAAAACACAAAGACGTTCAATGAACCAGGTGATCTAAGTTCAAATGAAGTCAAGCAAGATCCAAGCAAGCTAGAAGTGAATCACTAGATGAGTGCGGAAAACAATTGAGAAGCTGACTGGATGATCAAACCACAACGTCCCACAGAAGGCTCGACATGCACAGCCACTAGGTACTTTAGGGCTGGGATACAAAATCGATAGAAATAAGCAAACCACTGAAGGATGAAAGTAACAACCAGTCACACAGAGGTCCAACACACTTCCAGAAGCAGCAAAAGATAGGGAAGAACAAAAAATCCGAGTTTAAGGAGCTTTCAACTATCAAACTGGCAAAATTCACAGAGATGGCGCGACTGTGAAACTGCAACTCGCGCTAACAATTAATTGGCGCGGGTTCCTATGGAGCAACATGCGCCAACTGGCGCGACTGTCAGAAGAAAAAACGCGCCAGCCGCGTTTACTGACCCTGACTGACAGTGCCCAGAAGAACCAAACAGTAGATAGCAATTTCAAAACTGACCCAGAAAGTTCATTAACTCAGGCAAGCGAGAGAAAACTAATCATGCAAGACAAACTCCAAATAGCTTCTCCCCAGTGGAGTCGCCAAATTGTTGGTGAGGTAAATCCCCTCTGCGGATAGAGGCGATCCCACTAGCTTAAAACAGAACTAGCCACAATCAATCCACGCTGCTACGCAAGTTCCTAGTTGTACAGTAAAGGTGAATTAAGAAGACCAACCTGGAATCCAACGCTATAGTCGAAGCAGAGTTGGTGTTCCCGCTCCCTCGCTCCGGCAGGTCACAATCCTTGCGATCTTTGCAAACGGACACCTGCACATGCAAAGGAAGAAACAGATACAAGCATAAAATCCACCAAGGCACAACTATATTTCAGTCAGAAAGGAAATAAATCAACATCACCATAATAGACAATGAGATTGGAACTATAATAACAGTCGTTCATTAATTAATAATAGACAGGAAAAGTTACAACCAAGGTTCTGACGCTGAACCTTTCCTCTGGCTGGGCGAGCAGCTATATGCCTTGCAGTAGACTACCTCTCTCTCGAACTTCTGGCAGCATAACCTCTCTAGCATTACTCCAACAACTCAAGAACTCAAAGCTACAGCACTTCGGAACTCATAAACTTGGAACTAGCACTCTAGCTTGTCTAATGCATGAGGACAAGCTTTTATAGATGAAGAAGGGAGAAAGATTCAATGCACCAGGACACCCATTGTGAATTGGCAACATCGATGAAAAGCTACTGTGGATAGATATGATGACTCTCGAGCTTTATCAGATGGATTTTTCCCTCAAAGGAGCTCATGATCTGGGAGGAAAAATCATACAGTCGTGCTTTTAGCAAAAACATTACTAAACTTGACCGGCGCGGGCATTGTTCTAAGACAGAGCGCCAATGATCGCGCCCCTTTTTGAGGATCTGAGTTATTGGCGCGGGTCAGACATTGGGTACCTGCGCCAATGGGAAAAGGGCACTTTTCAGGGATAATTTGCAGAAGGTGTCTTGAGGGAACATGAATTACATACTCAGGGGAACATAGTGCAAGTGTTTTTAGGCTATGTCACTGCTCACAGGTCCCGGAAAGCATCCTCCAATGTACTAAAATTGAGGCGATAGGGACGGTGACCAACGGTGACAATTTACTGTGTAACACTTAGTCTCAGAAGACTCTCCCTTACTCTTCTTCCTTGACCAGTGGGTCACATAATGACCCATCTCCCCACAATGAAAGCACTTGATCTTGGAGATATCTTTCTTCTTCTACTTCTCCTGCTTTCCTCAGATGCTAGGGCCACATCCTCCTCCTCCTCCTTGACCTTGATCCCTTTGTTGCTGCTACCTATCTTCGACTACCTTCTGATCTCTTCCTGGTGAAGAGATGCCCACATCTCGTCCCAAGGTAGGAAAGTCCCTCTGCCAAGGATGCTCTGGACAAACACTTCCAAATCTTCTGAGATAGCATTCAGGGTTGTCCTCACCATAAGCTCCTGATCTGGAGTCGCTCCTATAGCAGTCAACTGGTCTCGGATCTCATTTAGTCCTATGAGGAAGGTGTCAATCGATTGACCCTTCTTCATCTAATACGACCTCATCTGGTTCTCGAGCAGCATTATTCTCTGCACAGAAGTATGCTGGTACAAGTTCTTGAGAGCCTCCCACATCTCAATTGTCATTTCCTTCTCAGCTATATGTGGTACCACATGATCCTTGACCCCATCAAAGATAATGCACTTGGCCCTCGCCATCGCCTCCTCGTACTTGTCATTATCATTGGGGTCAACTGGGATAGCTATAACCTTCAAGGCAAAGTTCTTGACATGATTCCTGTCAGGCACTGATAAGATTCTAGCCTTCCAAACTACAAAGTTCGATGCTTCGTCCAGTCTATCGTAGTCTCTTACCCCATGTAGTGCCATGACGCTCCTCTACTTCCCTCCTGGAAGTTCTCTGTTCAACTCCTCTGAGTCTCTACTTCTCGTCTGGAAGTTCTCTTCTAGACTCCCTCTGAGTCCTGATTTCCCTCCTGGAAATTCTTCTGCCTCTTTTCGAGATGCCCCCTACTATGGTCGTCTTGTGCAACTGTACTGCTGATCTAGTTTCCTCAGCTAGAAACCCTAGGTAACAACTCCTCTAGCCTTGCTCTGTCAAGTACTATTCTGACTACAGTACCTCACCAGCTCCACTCTGCAATATTCCTGCACCCTTCTAGACCCCAACAATTGCCTCTCTGTGAGTTGTGTCAACAACGCTGGCCTCTTTGAGGCTCCGTGCAGTTCTCGGCTTCTTCTCCGTGGCTTTGGTTGGCTCTACGTCACACTTCCCTGTCTTCTGCACTGCTAGAAACAGCTTTTTTCACCTCGGGACAACTATTTTCTGCTGCTATTGCTCTACTTGGCTGATGTCTTTTAGTCCTCCTTTGATCTGCAACCTCACTCTGATACCATGTTGAAGTTTCTAATTTTACTTAATTTAGAAACCCTTTATGCACTTTTTTTTATTTATTCCTACTGACTTGTTATTTTTCTTTAACAATTTATTTACAAATTAAATATTGAAAATAAACACTAGTGCATGCTCAACATATTACAAATCAGCAACTAAAAGAAACAAGAACAAACACACCACATGACACCATTATTTTTGGACCAATATCCCTGGAAAAAACCCAATGCGGGAAAACCGATGCAGCTATCTAAAGGTTTTCTTATTAAGCAATATCAGAGTACAATCTGGGTGTCGTAACTGGCCTACCCAACAGAGAATTTCCTTAGCAGCTATACCTCACAGTTTGAGAGAAATATCCTAGCTGAAACCCCGAAAAACCCTTCCGACAGCTCCTCAGCATAAAAATGCTCCTGCAACCCTAACGTCTGCCCAATCTAGACTACGTCAGCCCCTATTTGTCTCATGCTAGCCCTTCTTGTGCTTTGCGCAGCTCTTGGTTGCCTCTATGTGGGCTTGTGTGAGCCCTTTCTGGCTCAGCATCACCCTCCTTGGCTATTGTGTTGCTCTCCTATCACAATCTCTGCCTTCTTTGTTCCTTTGTAATCAATGCCCCTCAGCTGCTCTCTCAGTCACTAATTCTATCTCTCTTAGCAAACCTTGCTCTAGAGAATAGAATGACTCATCATCTGGTGTGATCTCCAAGTGACCCTAAAGCCTCCTCTTATGCTTTTCCTGTTAACATCTCAACGGTCGAGATTAAGTCCCTAATCAATGGCTAATATTAGATCTGGCCTGATCCATGTCTTTTGGACCACTCTAACACAGATTCATATTAATACACATTAATATTTTATTTTCCCTAAGTTTATACTTAGGGACTCTATTAAAAATATTAATTATTTTAATATTTCTTGATCTGTTTAGAATCTGCCCAAACCCTTTCTGGGTATTGGAGATCTCATGTGCCCTAACCTCTCCACCAAATTTCGTGGCTAGAGCACATCCAATGCTACCCCAAATCAATAGAAACCCTAGAAAGAAGTCATGTGTGGTTTCAATCTATCCCTAATTCGAATCTTTGTTGAAGATCCAAATTTCATTGACTAAAGAGAACCATAATTCACTCTTAAAGGTCGAGATCATAATCCTCTGTGGAAAACTTTAAGAACCTCGGATCAATAATTATCACAGGAGGTTTGTAAATATCAGAAGTTACTGGAAATCTTAGAAGTATAGTGGCAGGAGGTCCAAAACTCTCAGAATATTTAGTAGGCCAAAATATATATTCAAGAGAATGATCAAATCAGTCTTCAAATTTATTTTTTTATGTTCAACCAAAAAAAAGGGAATCGTGAAATACTAGTATGCATTGTCTTGTCAGTTCCCAGAGAAGGCCAAAGGCCTCTAGAATAATGTTGGAAGGTTGAATCAGTGACCTCAGAAAATCTAAAAATCTCAGTCAATACAATTTGTTTGGTATATGAACCTTTTTTAATTTGATTGATGTTCCAGAAGGTAGATTATTAGATAAGTTTAAAAAGAAGAATTGATGCCAGTGAAACTAGAAACCTGTGGAATAAAAGGTTTGATCTCAAAAGTGAAGATGCATGGCAAAGGTATGGCTCACTGAAATCAAATTCAAGGAATTTTATTTTGACAACATTCATTTTGATGACCACATAAATACTTGATCAAAAATTCTGATATGATTATAATAATCCTTCAAGGATTGATGCCTATTGAATAATTCATAACCCTGTAATTGTAACCCATAATTTTATATGTCTATTAGACTCAACAAATCTATGTTTGAAGTTGATGCTCAGAAGCAAGACGTTACTAAGTTAATAATTAAACCTTTAACTATTAATTGAATTCCCTACAAGGCACCGCATAATCCTTAAAGAATCATGTCATAGGAGTCTTTACAATCATATGAGTGGTATAAGAATCCATAGGGTACATGTTGAAACATTGATATTGTAAGTACACACTTTTGCAAAGTCCTATAGAATGTCAAATATGAGATATACTTTTCAATTTGGATTCTAAGTCTTGGAAAGATTCATGGCATGTGATGATGACAAGGTCCAGCATGAAAGGTTGAAAGAAATTATTACAGGGATGATGAAATCCATTAATTATTGATAAATAAAAAATATTATTTGTATGTGACAAAAGTTTTCTTGATATAACAAAGGGAAATGTCATCGCTACGATTCGAGTTGTAAGAGTAGTATCAAACATATGCTTCCCATCATGTCTCAAAAATAAGCAAGATATATCATAAACCCTGCTTTACATAATATTAAAGGATATTTGAAGGATGATATATATATATATATATATATATATATATATATATATATATATATATATATATATATATATATATATATATATATATATAATGACATTTCTTTCAAGGGAAAAAAGATCGAGCACCTCTTTAAGATTAAAGATCAAAGTCATTTGTGAATTTGGTATTGTCTCATCATCATGAAAAATAATATTGGATGAACCCGTTATAACTATGGATATGTCATTTGTGTCGATTTATAAGACCTTGCATTTTGTTATGGTTTGGGTACTTGGCCACAATCCTTGCACATTGAAATGAAAAGCTAGTTTTTGTTGTCACTACATGATTATGGCAAAGCAGAGTTATTTGGACCAAGTTCTCTACGATTTTGACATTTAAAATGAAGATTGAATCTAGGGTTTTAACCCTAGTAAGTATGCTCAAAGGGGTTTGAACAAGAAATCCCTAGTGTTTGTGATCAAAACCCTAGGATTGGACGTTTTTGAAGACAGAAGAAACCCTAGCTCTTGCAAGGGAAGAATGACACCATGATTATGATGTGGACAAGGTTGATTTGCAAGTTGGATGCAAGAAGGCTAAGATCAACAGGGAGTTCGCATGTTTTCAAAAGATGAGTATTTTATATCTCCCTTTCTTAATTATTATTATTATCATTGCTTTTACTAGTAGTTATTATTTTTTCTTTAAATTATTTGTTTGGTTGTAAGTGTTCTTCCATGGCCTCCTAGTGAGAATTGTAGGAACATATTAAAGTTGCCTAGACCTTTATAGCAAGTGGAAGAACAAAGAAAAGTTGTGACAAAAGAACACTCCCAAGAAAATGGATCTATGATGAGAGACATTAACAGATGGAAGCATGCCTTGGTATTTGTCGGAAAGAAGTTAGTGGTGACTTCAAAAACAAAGTATCATTAGCTAGAAAGAAGTACAAAGCGAAGGATTACCTTAATAAGAGATAAAGAAGATTATGAAAGGACACCTTTTCAGATACACTTCCATTAAAATTTTATTATCTTTATGATTTCTGTTGAAAACTAGATCTATGGATGTGGAAACTAACTTCATTGATGAAGGAAGAAGTGTACATAAGAGCTACCTCAAGCTTGTGAGGTACACGATACTTGTAAGCAGAAAGAAGGCTTTGTAAAGGCTCCTCAAATTTGATACACTTGGATTAATGTGTCAAGGTTGACCCTGCATGATTTTTTGACAAAAGCTTGCGAGAAGAGCTCATGTGTCAAAGGGAGAAGCAATGATCAAAAGCATGAAGCAATGAATGCCTTCTCAAGAACCCTTACCTTAACTTCATAGGGATTTGATCTCTAGATTCAAATTGAAGGATCCTAATTAGATAGTTGATGCATGGCATCAGTGGTAGAGGGAGAAATCAAATTGGAATGGCAAGATCTATTCCAGAAAGAATATCCAATTAGGATAACTTGAAGATAGCCAAGGTGATGGATCAAGAAAAGGACACAGATCAATTTATAATCAAGCCAAGACATATAGCTCAACATATATTGGGGTACTAGTATGTTAAATTTTGTCATGGATCAGTCATTTAGACTCAAACAGTGATGTACAACTATATGAATATATAGATATTACTAGGCAAGGAGTGTAGATGATAAGAAGAGTATTTCAAGAGAATGCTTCAGTTTAAGCTATGCTATGATTTCTTGGATGAGAGGGAAGTAGACATCAATTGCACTTAGAGGTCGAGTATGTTGTAGCTTGAATGGTGAGTTTTGAAGCAATATAGCTCCACCTTGCAGGATTGATTGATCAGGTGCAAGTGACAACATGATGACAGGTCAAGGCACCTCGAGATCAAGTACCAAGTTGTGGTACAGGAAGAGAATAGTATGGCTCCAGTATTAGCAAGCATATTGTCCCAAGACAAGCTTCAAGTTATTATCTCTCTTAGCGAGAGGGAGTGATGATGCGGCAACATCAGAGGACAGTCATGGTCCTATACTTCTTAGTGAGAGAGAGTGTTGATATGATAGCATCATGGACAATTATTCTCCTCGTGTCAAATATGTTCACCAATTGAGGAGAATAGTCCTAAAAGCCCAGGATCACTCAGTTGAGCGTGTGGTTGTCAGCATCATGCTCAGTCTCTCTAGTTTGGATGAGGAGCTCATTTAACATCAGGACCAGTTTCTCAAATAGAGTATGCCCTAGGTCAAGAGTATCGACTAGTTGGGTCAGTGATACTGACTAGAGTTATGATTACTAGTTGGTGTTGATAGTATTTCAGAGATTCCAAGTAGTTGATGCTAAATGGTGTGCCATGTGTTAGGTACCGACTAATTGTGGCTACTAGTTGATGGCTAACAATGTGCCAGTGATTCCAATTTATTGATGATGATACTTACTAGTTGATGGTTGACAGTGTATCAAGATGCCGACTAATTGATGTTGATATTTACTAGTTGATGGTTGACAGTGTGTCAGGGATTCCAACTAGTTGGTGATGTTGCTTACTAATTGATGTTGACAGTGTGTCAGAGATTCCAACTAGTTGATGTTGATGTTGATGTTGATGTTGATGTTGATGATTGATGACAAAGATGCTTACTAGTTGATGTTGATAGTGTATTAGAGATTCCAACTAAGTAGATGCTAACAAGATAATGTTGTTGATGTCAGCGATCTTGACTGACCTTATGTCAGAGATGCTGACAAGGGTGATGATTTTCGTGATAACCTTTTCATAGAGAAAAGATTTCAACATGAGAACATCTAGATAGTCATTATGAATACCTCCCTAGTTAAGAGGGAGTGTTGATTTTTTGTAACTATGGTCGGTCTTCATAATATGTATTTGACTCATTAATGTATTTGTAAGCATGCTCTTCATGCTAGAAACTAAAAAGAAAAATATTTTTTATTCATGTCCCTTTTGGGCTTTTAAAAGAAAGAAAGAAATGAATTTGTAAATGTCAATTTTTTGGCTCCAAAAGAAGAAGTTGGCCTCCTCCTAGTCAAGATACCCCTTCAAATGTTCAAGTTGGATCCAACATTACCCCTTCGACCCTCAATAAAATTTATATAAAGACCACATTTCATCCTCCTTCATGGCCAAGAATTCGTAATATCTGAGGCAATTTGGATTGGTTTTGTTCATGGTTATTTGGAGGGTCTGAGGAAAGAAAAAGAACAAGGTTAAATACATATGTCTAAGGCAAGCGTGCATCTTATTGTGAGGCAACAAGGAAAGTACTCTTTGAGGCCAATGAAATTTTGAGGATTTGAGGCAACGAAATTCTGAGGTATCTGAGGTAGCGAATTTTTTGAGGTGTAGAGATGAGTTAATGAATGAGGAAGAAGGACAAAATTATGTCCTTGGGCATAACAGAGCATGTTTCATGGGCCAGATGACTTGACTAGGAGGATGGACCATGTTTGACCTAGTTATTGACTAAGATGTATCTATGTTAGATAGAAATTTTCTATATTGAAAGGATGGTTGGGTTTTTCCCCATAAGAGTTTTCCCAAGGTAAAATAATGTGTTCTTGTGTTGTTGTATCTTTATGATTTTACTAGCATATTGTTTTTCTTGTTGAAGTTCCCTGTCATTTTTTTATGATGTACAATGAATGTAAGACAGGATCATCTAAGAAATAATGGTAAGAAACAATTATATGTTGGAGGGCTCTTTAAAAATCAACATTAACAACAATGATTTGATTTTTATTGATAGTGATGTTGATAAATATGAAAATATGATGAATTATTTAACATTACCAATATATTTCAATAATAAGCTTCAAATGATATTTAGCATGGAACAATAATTATTTCTTTTTATTGATAGTGATATTGGTAAATATAGTCCTGAGGGTAGCTCAGTCAATCCCCATCGTTAAAACACTTCTACTATTGAGAGGTCACGAGTCAATTCTCTTGACACTCTTGGGTTCAAGTTTCATCGTTGAGCTGAAGTGATCCTTTCAGGGAGATTTGTCTGATACAATATTTGGACTCACCGATCTCCAAAGACTATAAACCACATAGAAAAATATATATATATGGTAAATATGGAAATATAATGAATTTATTTCAATTTATTAATCTATCTTAATAAATAATATTTTCATTATGATTGATGTGCAGAAATTAATGCAATAATTATTAATAATTTTAATAATAATAACCTACAAACAATATTTGGCATTGAATAATAGGTATTTGACTTCCTTTTTTGTTTCTTTGCATATGATTATATATTAGCATAGTTATATATGTTAAATGATTGGTAAATGTTGATAGTAGTTATTACATTTCTTTTTGTGTTTTCATTAACCTATACTTATCTTGCATATGATTATATACAAATATAGCTATATAAATTAAATCGTTGATAAATGCTAATAGGCATCAATCTATACAAACATGAAAGCACTTACTCCCGCTCATATAGTATTATTATTCTTATTAAAAATAATTAATATAAGATAAAAGTTTGCTTAAAAGAATACAAAAAAATAATTATATTATTATTATTATTATTATTATTATTAAAAACAATTAATATATAAATTAAACATTTATACATTTTAGAACACATGCAAAATATGAAATTCTGGACAATTTTAATAATAAATACAACACCGTTCTTGACCATTTTAGTAATAAATACAACATTGTTACATTGATTTCGTATGCAGAGGTTTTCTGATAAGATTAGTTACCAGCTACTCAAAGATTAGACTACTGAGTGATGCGGTTTATGTAGTGGCTTGGCAATATTATATTCGGATCTTTAACACAAGTCCTTCATTGTTATGTTAAGGTGCTTTCCCACATAATAACAATCAATATTAATATTTTTGTTTTCAGAAGAAAAAAACCTAGTTTATATAATGTACCAGTACATTTTTCAAGCTATATGCTTCCATATTGTCATACATGTGTCCATATATACCAAAAAATTGTCAACAGATAGGCAAATACAATAATGTGCAGTGTGAAACAGTCCATACCCATCATGGACACCGAGAAGGAATACAAAAAGCATCATATATACCCATACAGTATACAACCAAAATTTTGAATGTTCGCCAAGAAACAAAAGATTCGGCAGAGTGGGATCAAAAACAGTAATAAATAAAAGTGAAATAACAAGAAGTCATGGAAATGGAATCAAACCACTCTCCCTGATATGATCGGACTCCAAGAGGGAAAAAATAAAGAACCTAAATTTTCCGATAGGCCCAGTTTGGAGAGTGAATCTGCTATCACATTTGCCCCCCTGAAGATGTGTTGGAAAGTGATGAAGTTGAAAGACTGTTTGAGTAGATCTGAGAAATCCATCCATGGAGATAGGGATGTTTCCTTTAATAAGAACATGGGATTCGTCATATACATAAAGAGGGTCAATGCCTAAATGTCTAGATAACCACAGGAGTCTCCAAAGGCCCAATACATCAACCCTCATATTGGTGCCAGTACCCCCAGACCAATAGATTTTGTAGTGGCTCCGATGATCCACCTGAAGCCAAACTCCACAACCGCAACATCCACGCTGAGCCGCACCGTCAAAGTACCCAGCTGGAAAAACTAGAAGATGGGGAATGTGTTTACAAGAGACATCCTTGACCTTCTGGAGCTAAGAAGTCTTGTTCCCCAGCCATAATAGAATATTATGTGATATATAATGTGTGTTGATATGCACACCATCAAATATAAACTTGTTCCTAGCCTTCCAAATTTCCCAAAAGAGAAAGAGTGGAGTTTCCTGAAATTTCCCATCAAAATACAGCCACCACTTAATACACTGCAATATCAGTAAATCCTACCAGCAATCTTTAGAGAGAAAAAGATATAATCCCAGATCCTACAAGTCTTGTTACATTCCAGAAATAGGTGATTATTAGTCTCATTATTTTCGCAACATAGTGAGCATCTTCCAGGACCACAGAATCCCCTCTTGCAAAGATTTTCTCATGTTAGTGTTTTGTTCCGCCAAACTAACCATACATAAAGTATAATCTTTAAAGGATCATCTAGTTTCCATACTTTAAGGAACCAACATGTGTGATTTAGTCAATAATGAGAGGAAATAAGATACATTTAGGCCTCCGCAACTACCACCATATTGTTCTTCAGTTTCCCAACCCGATATTGTTCTTCATTTTCCCAACCCATGTTATATGGTCGCCAAACTCTTATTTGCAGAGTCCCGCCCGCCTGAGTTTTTGTGTATAGCTCTCCCATTCCATCGCATAAAGTCCCACTGGGCCAATGTTCGCTATTGATTTCCAAATGGGGAGGCTACCATTCCAGCCATAAATGGCCTAATTTAAGAAAAATAAACCTCTTGATTGCAAACAAGTCATTGTGTCCACTGGCAGTTATCCAGGCCGATGATAATACGATTTCCATCTCCAAAAGACCAATAAATTTGCTACGGACTGGTCTCACATGTGGCTTCCGTACAAGGGAAAGTGCAACCAGATCCAGGTAGAATCTGAGAGGTACATGAAACATAATGTCACTCCCATCAATGGCGAGAATGAACCGTTGGCCTTCGCAGAACTCATGTTTGACAACTGCCTCCTTAAGACAACATTGGGGTGTTATCCTGCATGGCCAACTCCAACCCCACCAGACGCGCAGTTGGGACTCCTTCCTTACCCAACTGATGGTAATGAAACTTGTACAACACATTGTACCAATAGTAGCAGTAGTAGCAGCAATAGTAGTAGCAGTAGTACTAGCACTTCAAGCGGTCTGTGTACAGATGAGCTGTGGACCATGTACTTTGACAGATCAAAGACACAGGACGACTCAAGAGCTGAGTGTGTTCTGATTTGACCCTTGCAACAGGAATCATATGGTATCAAGTCGTTTGGAGTTTGAGTGCACGAAAAATGTGGCAGAATATGAAGCACTTGTGTTGGGCTTGCAGAAATCCATCAGCCTCAACGTGGTCATACTCAAAGTGGTAGGTGATTCAGAGATAGTAATACGGCAGGTACGTAACATCATTCATTGTTTATCATCGCATCTCAAAAGTTACCAACAAGAGGTATGGCGACTAATCTCAAAATTCCAAGCATTTAATATCATTATTGTACCACGTACACGTAAAGCAGCGGCCAATGCACTGGAAAATGCAGCCTCGAGAATTTCACCAGTTAGGAATAGATTTACTATTGAAATTTTGTACAAACCATCTATCCTAGACAACATAACTAACTTACGTGTGTTTAACGATGATCAACATATACTGCATTTCATGGCCAATGCCGACGTCTTCAAAGATGCAACAATAGACAATGACGAGCACGAGCGCTCTCTGCAAGCAGAAGCTAGTAACATGAAAGGCCACATTATCACAAAAGGTGTGGCATCATTGGAAAAGCTATATGACTTGCAAGAATGGTTCCAGGGGCCAAGGAATAGCAAGACCCATAGTTCCACCATGAGGCACGAACTGATAAACCTGGGAATAGAACAGGATCCGAAGTTTGTCAATCTTGGTACATGTTGTACACAACAAGAGCGGCAAGCCTTTATCCGCTTGTTCAAACAATACCGAGATGTGTTCGCGTGGACATATGATGATCTAAAAACTTATGACACGTGGATCATCCAACATATCATCCCAATTAAAGAAGGGGTCAAGCCATATCAACAGAAGCTAAGGAAAGTACATCCGTCGCTTGAACCCCTCATACAAAAAGAGCTTACTAAGTTGTTGGATGCACGGATCATATACAAAGTTTGACATTCCACATGGGTCTCCAACCTTGTTCCTGTATGAAAGAAGTCCAAGGAAATCCACTTGTGTGTCGATTTCCAGAACGTAAACGCGCCTCGAACAAAGACAACTACCCCGTGCCATCCATGGACCATATTTTGCAAACAGTATCTGGGGCATAGATGTTTTCTCTCCTTGACGGTTTCTCAGGATACAATCAGGTTCTGGTAGCAGAACCTGACAGACTCAAAACTACTTTCCGTACCAAGTGGGGTACATTCGCTTATAGATGAATGTCGTTTGGGCTTGTAAACATAGGCGCAACATTTCAGCGCGCTATGGATATCGCCTTTCGTGGACTCATTGGACAGAGCGTGGTGGTATACCTCGATGATGTGACTATGTTCTCAAGAAGACGAGAAGACCACATACGCCATCTGAAGAAAATCTTTGAGCGATGCCGGAGATACAAGATTTCCTTGAATCCCAAAAAGAGCGTATTCGTAGTGTCGGAGGGGAATCTCCTCGGACACATTGTTGCCAAGAGTGGGATCAAGGTGGATCCAGATTGGGTTCAAGCCATTACACAGATTCCTCACCCAATCAACAAGAAAGCCATGCAATCCTTCTTAGGCAAGATAAACTTCCTCCGGAAGTTCATCTCAGATTATGCATAGATAGTTAAGCCCATGCAGGACATGATCAAGAAAGATGTAGTTTATAGCTGGGGTAAGAAGGAAAAGTGCCCGAATCAAGCAAGCCATTGCAGAAGCACCTGCGTTCTAAAGCCTAAATTTCAAGAAAGATTTCCTGTTATACACCTTCGCTTTTGATAACTCACTAGCTGCAGTACTCACTCAGAAAGACGAAGCTAATGATGAACATCCCATCTCTTTCATGAGTGCAAGCATGCAGGGACCAAAGCTCAACTACCCCGCCATTGACAAGAAAGCTTATGCAGTTTATAAGGTGGTGAAACACTTCAAGCCTTACTTGCTAAAAAAACACTGCATAATCTTCATCCCCCACCCAGCAGTCCGCACATTGCTTGTACAACAAGAACTGGGTGAACGACGTGTGAACTGGATGACAAGCTTACAGGAATATGATCTTGAAATCAAGCTAGTGCACACAATCAAAGGACATGGGCTTTGCAAACTTGTAGCTGAAGCAGTGCACGCTCCGAAGAACGAAGAAGAGCTCGTTGGTTGGGAGCAGGAGATTGAGATGTATGACATAAGGTGAGCAACACCCACTGAAGACAAAACCTCTTGGTACGCAGATGTGCGCCAGTACCTTGAGCACGGCACCATACCCTCTCACTTTTCTATCAAACAGAAGAGGGCATTGCGCCTGAAAGCCTTAGCATATCAGTCGATGCACGGAGTGCTTTACAGAAAGCACAGTAATGGAGTTTTGCTCAGGTGCCTGGAGGCACATGAATCAGAGAAGGTACTTCAAGATCTGCATGACGGACCCGTCGGGGGTCACTTTGCGGGAAATACCACTGCACACAAAGTTATGCGAGCTGGTTTTTACTGGCCCACATTGTTCAAGGATGCACATGCTTATGCCCGCAAGTGCCCGGTCTATCAGTGATGCGCCGGCAGAACACGAAGATCAGCAGCCCCACTGCACCCTGTTGCAGTGACCGAACCATTCCAACAGTGGGGCCTGGACATCATTGGGGAAATTTTCCCTCATTCGTTAAAACAACACGTTATATCCTAACAGCAACTGACTACTTCACGCAGTGGACAGAAGCAATTCCGCTCAAGCAAGTGAACGACCAGGAGGTCATCAGCTTCCTCTAGCAGAATATCATCTCACGCTTCGACGTTCCGGTATCACTTGTTTTTTATAATGCAACTTATTTTTCATCTTTGAAACTCTATGACTTTGCATTACAAAGTGGTATTGTGCTAAAGCATTCATCGAACTACTACCCGCAAGGAAATGGTCTAGTAGAATCCACGAATAAAAACCTCATTTGTATAATCAAGAAGACTGTTTTCTCTTAGCAGCGCAACTGGCATACCACCCTGACAAATGCATTATGGGTTGACCGTGTAACACCTAAGCCCTCTCTAAATACTTCACGTACTTCCTAGTTTATGGTAAAGAAGCCATCCTTCCGCCAAATATCTACTTGCCTGCACTTCAGCTTTCCCAAGAATCCCAAGGAAAGCCTTGCCAGCTAGTTCAGCGTAGGATGGATGCTCTCCATAAGCTTTAGGAAGAAAGGATGAAAGCAAAAGAAAAATTCACACTCCACCAGAACCATATCAAGAGATGGTTCGATAAGAAGTCAGCAAGGAAAGCTAACTTCAATGTGGGGGACTTAGTTCTGAAATGGGATAAGCCCCATGAAGACAAAGGCAAAAATATGAAGTTCCAGTCCCTGTGGATTGGCCCGTACACAGTCCACGAGAAGCTTAGCCCACACACGTATCATTTGCGATCACTTAATGGGAGGATTGACAACCTTCCTATCAACGGCCAAGATCTCAAGCATTATTTTCAATAGGGCGGGTCGTGCCCGTGCCATGTACATAGTGTTGGCATTATGACTCAGATTTGGCACTATGACACAGGTGTTGTTCTTGATGGCAACTCACTCAGAAGACAGATCACAGTTCAGCAGGTTAACAGCTCAGAGTTACAGATCAGATTTCACAGAATGAGGAAAGTGAGGTATATGCAGGTTCACCTTGACAAAGTAGCGTATACACGTGGGTTAACAGACCAAAAGGAGCGTATACGTACACACGCACTTTCACAGAATGAAAGGCGCGTATATCTTGGAAAACTAAGTTTTTGTCCAAGGTATTTTGGTCCATGGTATTGGTCCAAGATATATGGTCTGAGGTATTGACCCTAGGTATTGGTCCTAAGTGGTTTTGGTCCATGGTATTGAGTAAGGCCTAAGACTATAAAAGGAGGAGAAGATCCTTAGGCAAAGGCACTCAAGTATTGAATATCTGATGAAGAGCAAGATCTAGTATACAGGTTATTGGGTTATGGTGCATAGTTGGATCTAAACCAAGGATGAACCTTAGCGCTTGATGAAGGATAAGATCTAATGTTGGGTCAAGATCTTAAGGCTTGAAGTGAATTATCTTTATGTGATTTGATCATTTATCTGAATAACTGGCGCATGTTGTAGTCTGTAAATATGATGATCTGGGTATAACTGAAGTCTGGAATTGTTGTAATGTTTAAATCATCATTTACAGATCTGTACGCAGGTTCGCTTTAGAAAAGGTGCGTATACACGCTGGTTCTGCATATCAAAATAGCGTATACATCTTAAATTTGATTTGCAAATCTGTACGCAGGTTCTCCTTGAGAAAAGAGCGTATGCACGCAGGTTTGACACATGGAAGTAGCGTATACCTTATAAAATATGTTTTAGCTGCTTTTGTTTGTTGTTGCAGTGTTCTGGGTTCTGGCTTGGGTTCTGGTTATTGTATTCTGGTTACAGCATTCTGAAGGATCAGATTGAAGGGTTGTCAAAGTGATTGATTGATTCAGTTGTGGTTGGTGCAAAAGAGATTGGTTGATGCAGATATATTTGATGATTGAATGATATTATTGATGGATCCAGTCAGAAAATTTATGAAACGTGGTCCCTGGAAGAAAAGAGAAAGTTGTAGCCTTCTATAGGCTGGCACCTACGTAATAATAAACATATCAGCCAGTACGAGAGCTAGGGGGTTGTAGCTCCCTTCTAGGAGAAGCTGGAGAATGAGAGAAGTTTGTAGCCTTCTGCAGGTAGAAGCCTGCGTACTGGTATAAGACTGCACCAGTACAAAATTGTAAAAAGAAGTTTCTTATTATTAAAAAGAAAATAGAGACGATTGCAGCGGATGGTTTTCACCCACATTGGGTTTCCACCTTATATCTTGTGTTCATGTGTGTGTTTGTCTGTTCTGCTTTTACTGCACCTGGTTACTATTTATATGGTTCTGATGCACTGATTAAAGATCAACATATGATGAATTAACTGAATCATAAGTTTTCTAGATATACGCTAGTTGCCTTAAACACAGTTGCGTATACACGCGAGTTCCATTAACTGAAGTAGTGTATATGAATCTAATTATGGAAATGAAAAATTATTGACTTGCTAATACTAATTCACCCCTCCCCGAGTATTATTTCCAACAATTGGTATCAGAGCAGGTCCTTCAGAAGAAGCTTGATCGCTTGAAGGAAGATCTATCATCATGAGTAATCAAGAAAGAGAGGGATCCATCAGACCTCCAATCTTTGATGGAAGCAACTTCATTTATTGGAAGGTAATAACCACAGCCTATCTTCAATCTCTTGGAACAGATGTCTGGGAAATAGTGGAAGGAGGATATACATTTCCATCAGCAATTCCTACAGATGCGGCAGGTAAAAAGCAATATGAAACCAATGCCAAGGATGTCAATACATTATTGGGAAGTCTGTCACAATCAGAGTTTTTCAAAGTTATGCAGCTCAAATCCGCCAAAGAAATATGGGACAAAATCATTCTAAGCTGTGAAGGAGACTCTCGGGTAAAATGTGCAAAATTGCAAACTCTCAGACTTCAATATGAAACTCTCAAGATGCACAATGATGAAAGTATAGCTAGTTACTTCTTACGTATAGATGAGATTGTTAATTGCATGAAGAATTTGGGTGAAGAGATAAAAGAAGTTACTTTAGTTGAAAAGGTTTTAAGATCCTTGTCTGCTAAGTTTGAATCAAAAGTATCTACCATAGAAGAAAAGCAGGATCTTCAGACTATTACTATGACACAGCTGCACAGAATCTTAACTGCTTTCGAGATGAGAAAAGGAGGTCCATCAGATATGAGAGAAGTTGCATTTAAAGCTTCAGGAAAAGAAGAACTCAATGAATCAGGACATATTTCAGAAGGAGAAGAAGAAGCAAACTTTGTCAAGAACCTTCAACGAGGTTCCGGAAGATTCAGAGGTAAACTACCTTTCAAATGTTTTGCTTGTGGAAGAGTCGGTCGTTATGCTGCCAAATGTCCTCATAAAGATAATTTTGATAAAGGTAAGGAATCTTCAAAATGGAATAGAAAACAAAGTGTAAATAAGAAGAGCTACTATACGCATGAAAATAACGATGGTTTATCAATTAGTGATGAAGATGAAAATAGTAATGACTATAGACTTTTGATGGCTTTTGAAGATGATGATTTCTTGGATGCTTTAGATGAAGATGACCTTTATGAAGAAATCTCTAAACTCAAAATCTGTTTAGAAGAAAAGAATATGATTATAGATACTTTGACATTCCAACTTGCTGAAAGAGAAAAACACAATGAAAAACTAGAATGTGAAATTGTGGGTCTAAGAAAGGATATTGAGAAAACAAAAGCTCTCAATCTTAGATTTGCTAAAGAATCAGAAACCTTAAATGAAATTATCAAAGTGCAGCATTCTCCTCTGATAAAGACAGGTCTTGGATATACTAAAGAAGCATCTCAAACACAGAAATCGTCGACCTCCACTAAAAGCTATCTTGATGCAGCAAAGAGCAGTGAACAGTTTGACAATCGTCAACAAAGGCATAAAGCAAATCACCAGGTAAATCGGGCTCAATTTACTTCAAGGATGAACAGAAGCTACAACCAACCTCAGGTAAATCATACTCAATCTGTTTCAAGAATGAATATCAATAGAAACTACAATCACCAGGTCAGTAGATTTGATAATCGCAGGAACTTCTTTAATGGCCAATGTTTTTCATGTCATAACTTTGGACACAAAGCTGCTCAATGTGTTGCTTATAAGACCATCATGACTAGAGAAGCACGAAATCAAAGGAATGTGACAAGGATCATGAAAAGGTCCTACAGTAACTTTTCTCTTCTTGAAAATGAAATAGAATGCTCTATTTGCAACAACTTCAGTCATGAAGAATCTGAATGCAAGAGTAAATTTCGGCAAACATCTCAGAAGGAGCAAACTCCATTAATACCCAAAATATGGAGAAAGAAAGAACCACAAACAGAAAGATGTGGCATAGCCTTGTATGCAGAAGGACAAGAAAATCAGTGGTACATCGACAGTGGATGCTCAA
Source organism: Pinus tabuliformis (assembly GCA_031772625.1). Classification (NCBI taxonomy): domain Eukaryota; kingdom Viridiplantae; phylum Streptophyta; class Pinopsida; order Pinales; family Pinaceae; genus Pinus; species Pinus tabuliformis. Next base: position 649,611,293 of record CM062815.1, on the reverse strand, counting down.
AACACATGACAGGTGACAAAGAAAAACTTCACTCATATAATGCCTTAGAAAAGGAAAAAAAATGTCTCATTTGGAAATGACACTCCTGTTGTCATAAAAGGTAAAGGCTCTGTTCTCTTAAAAGAAAAACTTAAAGCTGGGAATGTTATGTATGTTGATGGTCTAAAGCATAACCTATTGAGTGTCAGTCAAATGTGTAATCAAGGAAATGAAGTAGTATTTCGATCAAATGGATGTGTTGTGCGTGAGCTTGATACAGGAGAAACCGTGATCAAAGGTATAAGAACTCCAAACAACTTCTACATACTCAAGGGAAGACAACAACAGTGTTATCTAAACAAAAATGATGAACACTGGCTATGGCACAGAAGATTGGGGCATCTAAGCTTTTCTCAGATAAGAAAAGCATGCAAATTCCAGGTTGTTCGTGATCTTCCTGATATTAGCTTTCCAGAAAATACAATATGCAAATCATGTCAATTCAGTGAGCAAACCAGATCGCACTTCCCTGAAAAGGAAGGGTCAGCTAGTAAGCCTCTTGAACTTGTTCATACTGATTTATGTAGACCATCAAGGAAAAAGTCACCTCGTGGAGAAGAATACTTTATATTGTTCATTGATAATTTTTCCATAATGTGTTGGATAGGACTTCTAAAGCATAAAGATGAAGCATTTGAAAAATTCAAAGCCTTCACAGCTTTGGTTGAAAATGAATCAGATCACAAATTCAAATGCCTCAAATCTGATCGAAGAGGGGAATTTACTTCGGATGAATTCTTTGAATTTTGTGAAGAACATGGAATAAAAAAGCAATTCTCCACCTCAAGGACTCTTCAGCAAAATGGAGTGGTAGAAAGGATGAACAGAACTGTTCAACAAATGGCTCGTGCTATGCTAGATGAATCTAGAACTCCTGCAACCTTCTAGGGTGAAGTTGCATTCGTTGTCGTCACTATTCTCAACCAAGCAAATGTTCGGGTAAACAGCACTCAAACTCCACATGAACTTTGGTATGGTAAGACTCCTACTGTAAAATACTTCAAAGTTTTTGGAAGCAAATGTTACATCAAAAGAACTGATGAAAAACTTGGTAAGTTTGAACCCAGAGCAGATGAAGGTATTCTCCTTGGTTACTCTTCTCGAAGTAAAGGATATAAATGTTATAATAAAAGACTTGGGAAAATTATTGAAAGTATTGATGTTGTGGTTGATGAAGCATGCAAAAATCCAAAACAAATAAAAACCGAAGATTATGAAGAAGATGAGGATTATCCTCCCACATCAAATCACACTAATTTTGAAGAAGAAACCAATGAAGCACCAGAAGAAGAGATAACAGTAGAAGAAAAGACTTCGTCCAGGTATGTTCAGAAAAATCATCTAGAGACTCAAATTTTGGGACAAAAAGAGGCAGGTGTGCAGACAAGAAGAACTATTACAGAAGCTTCAAGCTATCTAGCATTGCTATCCTCCACCGAACCTCAAAATGTAAATGAAGCATGCAAAGATGAATGTTGGGTCAAGGCCATGAATGAAGAACTTGAGCAAATTGAAAAGAATAATACTTGGGAATTAGTTCCTAGACCTCATGATAAGAATATCATAGGAACTAAATGGATATTCAAAAACAAGTTGAATGAAAATGGAGAAGTTATTAGAAACAAGGCTAGACTTGTTTATAAAGGATATGCTCAACAAGAAGGTATAGATTTTAAAGAAACTTTTGCACCTGTTGCTAGACTTGAAGCCATAAGAATGTTCTTTGCTCTTTCTAGTTTTTAGAAATTCAAAGTATACCAAATGGATGTAAAATCTGTCTTTCTTAATGGAGACTCAGAAGAAGAAGTCTATATTGAGCAACCAGACAGATTCATTCTTGGAAATGATGCAAAACTTGTATGCAGACTCAGAAAGGCTCTCTATGGTCTAAAACAAGCTCCAAGGGCCTGGTATTACCGTCTTGACAAATATCTCCATCAACAAGGTTTTTCAAAGGGATCAGCGGAAAGCAATCTATATACAAAGATTGACAATAATAAATTGTTAATACTTGTTGTGTATGTTGATGATATCATTTTTGGTAGCAATGAAGAAGCCATGAGTCGGAATTTTGCTTCAGTAATGCAGCAAGAATTTGAAATGTCCCTGCTTGGTGAGCTTACATATTTTCTTGGTTTACAAGTTCAACAAAATAAAGATGGTATTTTTCTGTCACAAACCAAATATCTCAAACAGATCTTGAAAAAATACGGCATGGAAGATTCTAAACCAGTATGTACCCCAATGGTAACAGGATGCAGTCTCAGTTCAAATGATGAATCAGCAGCAGTACATCAACCAACTTACAGATCCATGATTGGCAGTCTACTTTATCTAACAGGTACCCGACCAGACATCATGCATGCAGTAGGAATAGTTGGAAGATTCCAAACAAATCCAAAGGAATCACACCTTCAGGCAGTCAAAAAGATTTTCAAATATCTTCAAAAAACACAGAATTTTGGTTTATGGTATCCTAGAGATACAGATCTTACATTTCATGCATATACAGATGCAGATTGGGCAGGAAGCGTTGATGACAGGAAAGGCACTAGTGGTGGTGCATTCTATATGGGTTCCAGATTAGTGTCTTGGTTCAGCAAGAAACAAAGTTCAATTGCATTATCTACAGCTGAAGCAGAATATGTGGCCACTGCATCTCGCTGCACACAACTCCTTTGGATGATACAAACATTGCAAGACATTCAAATCACATGTACTCCACCCATCTCCATTCCATGTGATAATACAAGTGCCATCAGTATTTCAAAGAATCTAGTCATGCATTCCAAGACCAAGCACATACCCATCAAATATCATTTTTTACGTGAACAAGTGCTTGAACAAAAGGTCAAATTGGAGTATGTTCCCTCCAAAGAACAGGTTGCTGATATATTCACCAAACCACTACCCAGAGAGACATTTGAATATCTCAGACAGAAGTTGGGAGTAGTTGATGCATCATCCTGCTGTTAAAACCTATTTGTTTCAGAGAAAGGTGGGTATACGCGAGTTTCATGAAGCGTAGTCGCATACATACGCTGGTCTCTATGGATACAGTCGCGTATATGTTGGTTTGAGGAAAACAGTGGGCCAGACTCAGGAAGAAAGGGGTCTAATATGGTTCAGTGAATCATCTGCTCTGCTGGATGATGGTTACAGTCTGTGGATGACATGTGGAAATATGTTGGCTCTCATAAGTTGTTGATAACTTGATGTATATATGATTGATGATGATGCCTTGATAACTCTTCTATTATATGAAATGATCAGATTTGACAATGATCATCTGGCACAGGTTCAGGGGGAGCATATGCTTCTAATAATGCATTGTTGGCATTATCTTAGAAGATCTTGGTACAGATTCACACAGTTGTTTTTTATTCAGGTGGAACAGGTTCAAGGGGAGAACTTGATCGCTGGTCTGGACGTTGATTAACAGATGCTGCTGATAATAGTTGTTGATGACTATCATGGTCTTGTTTCAGATATTTGGTCTCTATTATATATGTCATGTATATCTTTTAATGTAAGGGTCATGAAACGACCTAATTTGTTACCCCACTATGCATGGGATGGATGATGTAATGTTTCTTGTCTTGACATGTATAAACACTTGGTATATCCCCACTTGGTTGGGAGATGGATGTATGTATGAGTCATTGGTGATAGGAAGGTCATTTATGATGTATGTATAGAGTCATGTTCTTCTTTTAGAACACCTTTTTGCAGACCTTGCTTATATTCAAGGGAAGCATGGACTTGATCATAGGAGCTCATTCAGCACACTTCAGCATATCAGAGATTTCAACATATACTCAGGGGGAGCATGACCCTTTGCCCTTGATGACAAAGGGGGAGAGTGACTTAGTATTGCCATCAAGTCCAAAGGGGGAGATTGTTAGCATTGACTCAGATTTGGCACTATGACACAGGGGTTGTCCTTGGTGGCAACTCACTCAAAAAACAGATCACAGTTCAACAGGTTAACAACTCAGAGTTATAAATCAAATTTCATAGAATGAGAAAAGTGAGGTATACGCAGGTTCACTTTAACAAAGTAGCGTATACACGCGGGTTAATAGACCAAAAGTAGCGTATACGTACACACGCACTTTCACAGATTGAAAGGTGCGTATATCTTGGAAAACTAAGTTTTGGTCCAAGTTATTTGGTCCATGGTATTTTGATCCATGGTATTGGTCCAAGATATATGGTCTGAGGTATTGACCCTAGGTATTGGTCCTAAGTGGTTTTGGTCCATGGTATTGAGTAAGGCATAAGACTATAAAAGGAGGAGAAGATCCTTGGGCAAAGGCACTCAAGTATTGAATATCTGATGAAGAGCAAGATCTAGTATACAGGGTATTGAGTTATGGTGCATAACTGGATCTGAACCAAGGATGAACTTTAGCGCTTGATGAAGGATAAGATCTAATGTTGGGTCAAGATCTTAAGGCTTGAAGTGAATAATCTTTATGTGGTTTAATCATTTATCTGAATAATTGGCACATGTTGTAGTCTGTAAATATGATGATCTGGGTATAACTGAAGTCTGGAATTGTTGCAATGTTTAAATCATCATTTACAGATCTGTACGCAGGTTCGCTTTAGCAAAGGTGCATATACACGCTGGTTCTGCATATCAAAACAGCGTATACATCTTAAATTTGATTTGCAGATCTGTACGCAGGTTCTCCTTGAGAAAAGAGCGTATGCACACAGGTTTGACACATGGAAGTAGCATATACCTTATAAAATATGTTTTAGCTGCTTCTGTTTGCTGTTGCAGTGTTCTGGGTTCTGGCTTGGGTTCTGGTTACAGCATTCTGAAGGATCAGATTGAAGGGTTGTCAAAGTGATTGATTGATTCAGTTGTGGTTGGTGCAAAAGAGATTGGTTGATGCAGATATATTTGATGATTGAATGATGTTATTGATGGATCCAGTCTGAAAATTTATGAAACGTGGTCCCTAAAAGAAAAGAGAAGGTTGTAGCCTTCTGTAGGCCAGCACCTACGTACTAGTAAACATATCAGCCAGTACAAGAGCTAGGGGGTTGTAGCTCCCTTCCAGGAGAAACTGGAGAACAAGAGAAAGTTGTAGCCTTCTGCAGGTAGATGCCTGCGTACTGGTATAACACTGCACCAGTACAAAAATTGTAAAAAGAAGTTTCCTATTATTAAAAAGAAGACAGAGACGATTGCAGCAGGTGGTTTTCACCCACATTGGGTTTCCACCTTATATCTTGTGTTCATGTGTGTGTTTGTATGTTCTGTTTTTACTGCACCAGGTTACTGTTTATATGGTTCTGATGCACTGATTAAAGATCAACATATGATGAATTAACTGAATCATAAGTTTGTTGGATATATGCTAGTTGCCTTAAACACAATTGCGTATACACGCGAGTTCCATTTACTGAAGTTGCGTATATGAATCTGATTATGGAAATGAAAAATTATTGACTTGCTAATACTGATTCACCCCCCTCTCAGTGTTATTTCCAACACATAGTCTGCTTGCTACTTATTGTTTTCATCTTGTTTGCTTTGCTTATCATCTTTGTTTTTACTTTGTTTGATTATGCTTACTATTTTTGTTTACATTTGTTTTGTTTGCTTCGTATATTACTATTTTTGTTTCCAAAAATAAGTGTTGTCAACTACTACGTTTTGGCTTTTGAATAGAGTATGTGGCTGACATTTGAAGAGACTTGTGACACTGCAACACTTGGCCAATCTTGTGCCCATCTTCTTTGTGTTTCACTGTAACTTTCTACCGATGAAGTCTTGACGGAAAATACGAACAGAGTGCAAGGGAAGTTTTGGTCCAACCGTGAACCTGTGCCCGCACTGGAAAGCCCCATGCCTGTACTCAGCCTTCTGCTTTGTGTGTTCAAGCTCATCCAACTAGTAGAAACAAAGGAGGGGAAAATTCAAACGAGCAAACCTATGTCAAAGGTCTTGCATGTTTCTCTGAAGGAACAACCTCTTCTGCTCTCAAGAAGTCGAGATCCCTCTTCTGCCCCAAAAATAAATAAGTGCCTATGTACAGTCCTCTTGAAAAAAAAAATACAAAGGTGAAAGAAGAGAAAGGCTTCCTGCGCAGAGAGGTGAAGCATGCAACTCCACCGAGGTACTAACCAGGCTCGCTGGCAGTGGAGCAATATGTGTGTCCCTGTGTGACTCTGTCGGGGTATTGTCCAGGCCTACTGGCAGCGAAGCAACACCAGAGATGAAAACTTATATGCTGAAAATCTTCAACTCGCGAGCTAAACTACCCTTCCCGAATTCGAAACACTCAGATCAAGCTGAACTTTTGATTGTGTTTGACTAAGTTGGCAAAGGGTGAACCATGTATGTCCATGGGGTAAGTGGAGAAGCCGAAGTTACCTGCACAGCGATTCAATACTCCCCGAAAGACCAAGGCCCTGTGCTAGCAATGAACCACAACAGAGATGTTGGAGATCTACCATTATGTCGCCACGAGTTGTAGCAGCTACAACCACCCTCCAAAATTTTAACTAGCACCCAATTTCGGAGCCTCCCTTGAAAGTTTCTCTTGATCACTACACACACTTGGGTTCACTCCGTGAGCTCATGTGATTCCTTGCATCTGCCTTGCTTCATCATTTCTTTCAAATTTTTGCATGTTAGTGTCTAAGTCATGTTTGCAACCATGTTCTCGTTATGCTCACAGTCTTCGCTTCATATGTGCTTGTTGTATTCATTATCTAAGCATATGTCGCACTCATACACAGTGATATTCACTGTTGCATTAGCGTCGTCTTGATCAATGAACGGTCAATCACAAGTGTTGTGCTTGTCACTTACACCGTCGGTCAGTCATGTTGAACATGTCTCTGGATGGTTTGAGTCGTTCCGTCGTCGAGTTATGTCAGTGTGTGTTTGTATGATCACCTATGCATCTTTCGATCACTCACACACTTGGTCATTTTGCTAAAGTTCAAGAGACCAGACTCTCCTCTGACAGTCGGACCATCACCCCGCCATCGACTCAATTGACTGTCAACTAGAACAGCGCAGAAGCTCCAAGCTAGTCTTTTCAAGTTGCGCTACCCGCAAGCAATCCAATCAACTCTCATGCTGGCCCCCCGGACAGTCGGACCCAGTAGTCACCCTGGCACTAACTCCCCTTAAAAATTGCACAAAGGCCACTGACCTTACTCGCTCAACTGACTAAGGAAATTGCGCAGACAAGCCGAACAAACACCAAGTGCCTGTCCCTGCCCCCCTCAGAAAATTGTGCAATTTTCCCAGTCAGTCATCCCGACAGTGGACCAACTGCTCAACTCATAAATTGCACAATTTTCATGAGCAAGCCTTCTACTGCCTAGCAGTCCTCTCATCTCAGAAATTGCGCGGAGATTATCAACAGGCCGGCGTCCCCGCCTCAGTGCCGTTTCCTCTACCAGCAGCTCCTAGCAACAGACTGTCAGTGCCCTCCAGGAATTATGCAGTTTCTGTTGCCAGTGACTGAGCAACCAATTACCAGTTCCCTCTAGGAATTGCGCAATTTTGGCTACCAGTGACCCTAGCAGCCAACTGCCAATTCCCTGTGAGAATTGCGCAGTTTTGGCTGCCATTCTCCCAGGCAATTCCTCCCAAAAGCTGCACAATCCCTACCTGCTAACCCTCCTTACGACGCAGCTTGTTCCTCCAGAAAATTGCGCAAATTTGGCCTCTAACCCTTGCTACCCGCTCATTCTGAAAACTGCGAAAGACCTACCTACCTTGCCTCCTTGCAGCCCAGACTATCCCTCCCAAAATTTGCACAATTTTGCCTTCCAGCTAAGCCAGACCTCGCAAACAATCATTGTCGACTTAGACTGTCCATCTCCATCACTTAGTGACTCTTGCGCAGTTTTCATCAGCAGTGCCCGGAGCCATCATCCCGCTTCACAACCTTGCTGCCTCTCCCGGTCACCTGCATCTGAAATGATCATGTGTCATGGTAGACTAGGAGATTTTGGATTTGATGTTGTCTCGTCGTGAGCAACTGCAAGTACAGGTACACCAATAAACACGGAAAGACGACAAATGGGACGAATGAAGGGAGCACATGCAAAAGGACGAGTTCACCAACAGACGAACGAACAATGCATGCGAAGAGATGTGCTCACCAACGAACGAACGGACAAACATGCACCTTCGCAAACAGATGAGCCTGTCAAGCCTTCCAACATGCAAGCAAGGAGAAACATGCCAAAGCTTCATCAAGCAAACCAAAGACCATCGAAGACTCTGTGCACTTCGCCATGCGGAAATGACGTTGTAATACACCATGAAGACATCCATCACCCAACAGCACTGTAGCTCGACATGCACTCCAACAACAGCGCGAATGTACCAACATTGTCATGTCGAGTCATGTCGCCCACATCTTTACTATGGGCTATGTTGTCAATCAATGTGATGTAACGTGGAAGTCCAAGAGACCCACTTGTTTAACATAGAGTCATGTAAGTCAAAAAGTCATGGAAGTTAAACGGTCATGAGGGTAGTTGAACAGCCACAAGGGTCAATTTCACCCTTGGCTATAAATACATCTTCATTTGTACATGCAAAAGACTTTTTCACCTCAACTCCTCCCACATAGCCAAGAGAGTTTGTAATCTTTTCTTTGAAGAGTAGGTAGTGGCTCCAACGCCCCACACTCGAGGTTAATGATGTGTAGTGTAATGATGTGTCTTGGAACTTTCGCTTAATTCAAAAGCCTGCTAACAGGCCACCACGTTTTCACACATGTATTGTAATTATTGTAAGACTAATCTTTAACACTTGTGATGCATGTTGCTTTAACGTGTGTTCTACATTTGAACTATTTCACTTGTAATACATAATCTATTAATGGAAATGTGTTGTATATGTTGTTAACGTTGTCTTACCCATGTAGACTACTCTCCCGAACACCAGACAGACCTTTCACATAAAACTTGTTGTAACAACCATTGCACTCGTTCAGACTCATCCGTTGAGTGTTGTACGTGTTATCTTACCTTGTGTGTTGTGACTGTCGCATCCGTGTGGACTTCTCCTCCGGAAGTTGTGCACATCCTGTTGTGTTGTGTGTTCCTAGCCGAGTTGGGACTTCATCCCAACCAACTTGGGACTCACTCCCACCCTCTCCCTCTATAGTGAAAGAACCATTGACACAAGTGACACTTACACTCACCAGGCACGCGAACCTCACTTCTCGAAGACAAAGCAGACCACTCTCCTGTGCTAACAAGCAAGAGTTGAGGCAAATCCTTAAGACAATGGCAACCGAACCATCATACCGGATGGGACTCCCACACCAAACGATGTGAGGTCTAATTGGGACTTCATACTGGGGTGATTCCCTGAATGTTGGTCGGTCCAGCACCGTCAACATAATCAAATAGTGATCGCAGAAAATCGGCTATAGGATCGGTGCGACCCCTGGTCCCCCAATATTCCTCCGTGGTCAGTGTCACATTGTAGTCTCCAACCATGATCAAAAAATCAATCTTAAGGACGTCATAGTCCTCCATCCACTTCCAAAAGGAAGATATGTCTTCATAGGAGCATATAAGCTTAGGAAATGAATTTTGCCCTGCACTTCGCGAATATGCCCCGTCAGAAAAATACCAGCAAAAAAATTGTATGTAGTAAGGGAGGCCCATCTGGGATCCCAGAGCGTGGCCAAACCTCCCAAGAGCCCAGTTGAGCCCACAGCCACCATATTCCAATCAGGGAGAATTTTACTGAAGTATGAAAAAACCTTGTCCAAAGAAGCCATCGTTTCTTGTAATAATATAATGAAAGGGCAAATGAACCCAAACAGTTGTTTGAGGGATAAGAGTTTGGAGTGGTCCCCCAATCCACGCAAGTTTAGAGAAAGACAATTCATGGAGGAGGCGGTACCACGAGCACATCAACTCTAAGGGCTCAAGGTAGTGCATCAGTGATGGGAATGTCAAGCCTTGTTAACATTAAAGAATGTTTGTTTGGTCGCTAGCTTGGTCTTGGTGGAAATCTTGTTTTGGGTCTTAGGTGTTGGAAGTCTCCTTTGAAAATGATTTTAGAAGAAAAATCATTTTAGGTTTTCCCCTTGGAAGGTTTTGCCTATCTCTAGTGTCTCTCTTTCTTTTGTTTGTGATCTTCATTGTCTGACAATTATCTTGATGATAAGAACATAAGAATTAAAAGATGTAATAAAAAAATCACAAGCACTTGTCAAGAAAAGATAAATCAATTTAATAAAGAACATTAATTGTTGCCTGAACTGTTTCTCAAAGCAAAATGCCATGTGTATGGTTGTCCACCATTTTTAATTTTATGCAAATACCTGCTCAAATTATGGTGGGAGCTATCTACATGGCATTATGTTGTGCAAAAACTGTAATAACTATATTATTATGGTACATGGCGAATAAACTCTCTAGATTTTTTATTTTTTAATATAATTTTTATATATCATAATTCAATTTAAAACCACATAAAAATATAGCCATCAACAAATTAGAAAAAATATATATATATATTTTTAATTTTCAAAATATTTAATTTAATATCTATCAAAAAGTTTAATATTAATTTTCAAAATATTTAATTTAATATTTATCAAAAGTTTAATAATGGAATAGAATCAGTTTAAAATTTTCAAAACTAATTTAAAATAAATAAATAAATTACCAAAATCAAATCAAATAATTAAATGGAATAGAATCAGTTTAAAATTTTCAAAACTAATTTAAAATAAATAAATAAATTACCAAAATCAAATCAAATACAAATTATTGAAAAAAAAAACTATCCTACAAAATCTACTCCGATTCCAACAAACCTCACACTAATTATAACAAGTCAGTTTTTCGAATTCCTGAGATCTCTCTGGGGCACCCAGAAAGAGCATACCTGTGAAGAGACTCAAATCAACAGTAATCACCTCGATTAATTCTCATGAGGCAGAAGTTGTAATAGTAATCACCTGGATGACTTCTCATGAGGCAGAGATTTTAAGTACAATTTTTACAATAGGTAACTAGTAATATAAGACGGACACTAACCGATTAAAAAATTATTACAAAATATCTTCTTTCGGAGATATAAGATCATCTAAAAAGAATCTATGCTAAACTGTCAGAGATTTGTTTAAGATACGTCGGTACAGCCTGGCTCTCCATAGATACATCCCACAGGACGAGAATCGCTATCATCAGACATTTCTTGGCCCTCAATAAAGTCAGGAAGTGGATACAGATAATCACAAAAGCATTGTTCGACCTCCGAACCTTGTAGAGAATGATGGGGAATACAATACAAAGACCCTTGGAAAGAATATTAGATTTGCAAATTTAGTTCAACTTCTCTCTGAAGGGTTCCAAGTAATTTGCCATCTGTGTCTTTAATAATCTGTGTAATGAATAAACTAAAGAGGATCAAGTTTCTTCATGTGGCTCCCTGTAGCTTTTAGTTTAGATTTGGACCAGAGTGACTGCTAAGCTGCTACAATTATATTAACTCTAGTCCTTCTAAAAGACCCGTAAGCATAAGAACACACTTCTCTGTCTTCATATTTTCCAATGAAGCCACCACACCATGAATGTGCAGATGCATGTGTGTCAATTATATACCGACTATCTCCCGTTGGTCAACGGAGGAAGAGACTTGACCTTCTGTTTTATTCTTCGGATAGCTAGGGTCATTGTCGACCTCCATGCCGGTGGATTCTTCTTGAGTCTTTGATGGAGCAACTTTGTATATGCGGCTTGACCTTGATAGAAAGGTCTCACATAGTTCAAACTCCCAAGAAATCTCTATAGCTGGACTTTTTTGGTGAGCTCATCAAGAAATTTGTTGAAACCAGTAGAAGTGCTCCAGGAAAAGCACTTGCCCATTTTGCTATTTTGAACCCTAAGAAATCAATTTCTACCTTGCAAATTTCCATCTTTTTCCATCTTTTTCCCAGACAAAACCAGTCCATGTTTGTAGACGAGATCATAAAATGTCTGCGAGTGCTTGAGATGTTCCTAACATATTTTTATGAACAGAAAAATATTTCCACTATATTCTGTGTTTTCATCTGGTATTTGAGAAATCTTCCGAAAAAAAAAAGGTTGTGGAATGGAAATAATTAAACAAATCCCTTCATGTGGGACTGGTATAGGAAAACAACAGTAAGGAAAAGATGATGCAGCTCAATAAATCTACGATATGGTAATTGCTGCAGAGGTAGCTTCTGCTTTACATGATTTACCTGTTTACCATCCCATCCCATGAAGCTCTGAACAGCCTAAAGGCTAGAGCTGGTACTGGTACTTCCTCTGCATAGTGAATATTGTTAAACAACATTAAGTGTAAATTTGTAACTTTCCTCTGCATAGTGAATATTGTTAAACAACATTAAGTGTAAATTTGTAACTAAATTACGAGCATAACAGCACCCAAAGCCAAAAACTTCATGTGTTTGTATTGTAAATACATGAATGAATGACATAATAATAGAGATACTCATTCTGCAAGGTTCAAACAGATACATACATAACTTCCTCACTTATGCAGAAATATTGTAAAGCCATTCTATGATCTGCAAACTCTGGAATGGCAATCAGCATAGATCCATCTTAAGTACGGATCTAACATGAGCCAAGAGGGACCAAATTTCTTCACATGCAGACTTCTTGAGAGTGCAAAATACAATGTGTAATTTTTCATTGTTTAAATTGTATTTTTGAATGCTATATAGAGTATATGTAGGACCAAATAAATATTTTAACCATAAGAACTTATTTTTTCATGATATACACATAATTTTTTTTAAATGGTATATAATTAACATTAAAAGATTTTACATAAACATGTACAAAAAGACATTTTATCAGCGCAGATTAGTTAACATAGATCTTAAATAGTTTATTTAATCTCCTATTGAAATATTTTTGAAAAGTATAAGGTTTAAACATCTTACTCACACATTTTCTTTTTTTTCTAATTACTTTACAACATATTCATTTTTTATTATAACTGACATTATTTTTCTATTTGTCCCACGGATGGACAAACAAACTTACGCATCCCCTCATACTGGGCTGTAGAATGAGCCTCTCAGCTCAATAAGGGGAAATGATAATAAACCCACTAATTGCTTGTGTGCCATTTTTCTTTACCAAGGTTGTTCGCATCATGGAATTTAAGGTTTTTTCCCATCAGAATAGGGGGAGGGTTTCCAGAATTGAAGAGTGAATTTCTAGCTTACGAAAAATGATGTCGAGATAAACTGGCAGGTTGATCAGGGAGGAGGCTGGATTTGGTGCACTGGGCTAGGCTTCTGGCTGCATGACCTTAATGTAGATGAGTGCTTCCTTCTCGTTGCTGTCTATGTCCAGATTGTATGTGGGGGCATCATTGGATGTGGTGGTTGTTGTTATTGATGATGATGATGATGATGATCCAGTCAATTGTTTGGCCCTGAGAGCTTGAAGGTTCCAATCGGTCCGAAGGAGGGCTTGGAGCATCAAGAAAGCACAGGTGGCTTGAGCTGCAAGAAGTCCCAACCACAAACATACCAAGCCTGTGTTGAAAATAAAGCCCAGTAGCATTGCGCATGCCCACCATTTAGAATGAGCCGAGATTGAGGTTTGCAGTGTGCACCGGTGGAAGGAAAATCACTTCCTCTGAGTACCCCACAACCCGTAGTCTGTGGGCAGTTGCCCAGTTCACAGAGCCCTACAATCGGCATGGCCATTGCTGTAAGAGACAAGATGCTTTGGTCGGCTCTGAACAACCATCCCCACACATGGCGCATCGTGGTTGTGAAGGTCATGGCCAGGATGCCTACAACCATTTGCACAAAAGAGAGCCACCAACATGGAGATTCAGGCCTTGTGAGGCCTGTTGGCCCAGTTCGTTGCCTATTCTTGTTGAAACTGCGAGGCTGAGCGAAGAGGGGAATATGTAGACAAGAGAAGTTGTCTGGATGAGTATTCCTATGGTTGCCATTGCAGCCTTTGCATTTATGAGAAGGCCTGAGAAAATGATCATTAATTCATACCACCACCATTCTAAGCAGACAGATACACAGCTAGGAATGGCAAAGGTGTGAAGGGATCTACATTCCTTGAAGCACTCTGTAGACCAACCTCCCCAGCATCTGCTATGGATGCTGGAATTATAGCACATGTAGGCCGAAAGAGCAAGCACGAGGTTAAAATTTGTCCACACAGCCGCTAAGACCACCCCACGGATTCCCAATTGGAGGTAACAGACGAGAAAAAAGTTGATTGGCACATACAGCGCCAGAGCAAAGGCTGCACTTACAGTTAAGGGCGTGGTGATATTCTGACTTCGAAGATAGATTCTCAGCGGATTGAGAACAGACTGAGCCAGCACATCAAAAAAAAGACATGCAGAAAATGCAAAGACTGTAAAATGCATATCAAAGGATTCGTAACCATACCATCTCTAAAAATATGTCAAACTTCTTGAATAGGTATGCAATTGATGATTACAAAACATTAATTCTCCCAACAAGCATCATTCACAGACACCACTAGGTCGTTGAATTAGTGGAAGGGCACCTGCCATCCTTAGATAACCCATATGATGAAAGGCCCCAAAGTTGGTAAATACCCCAAGCAATAATGTCATTATTTGCTAGCGTCGTTGGTATCGGCAAGCATTGTAGAGAATCCACTTCATTTTGAAGGGTATAAAGATTTCCTCAACTTATACATCACATTTGCTGGAAGCAATCACCTTAAAATCATCATTATGTCCTTCATAACCCTTCAATCTAAGCCAAAATTCCACCATTTTGTTGGTGGCAGCGAAGCCTGCCTCTTTGTTGGTGTAAGTGATGTCAATGTATTAAGAAGATTTGACCCTATACCGAGATCATGCAGAGTCCCTTTGAGTTTGGACCTTTTTCCATCCACAAATAACATATGACCAACACTACGCTAAAAAAATCTGCAATAGGTTTTAATTGAAAATGAGGAGGGGTGCACAAACCTTTGGGTACAAAACTGCAGAACCTTCATTAAAATTTCCAAAAACTTACAAACAAAAAAAAACTAAAAAACTGCCAAGGAGTAGCTCACTGGTTACAATAAGGGTGAACATTGAAAACCCTAAAAATGGCTGCTGTCCAAAAAAATGGGTACTTAAAACCTTAATTTCAGATCTGTAACAACCTTGAAGCAATGTTAAAACACTAATTTCAGGTTGGAAAAAAAAAACAGCCTTGAATTAGCATTGGATAAGAAAGAGAGACACAAGCTCTAATAACATGTTGATATTATAAAAGAGAGTAGATCTATGGTAACCTCTTACACAAACCCTAATCCAACAAGAAGAAATTGAAAAACTGTAACAGCACTTAACATAGAAACAAGTAGAGCAAAATAGAATTAGGTGCCCTTAGGAAAAAGACTGAAAGAACTCACCTGAATGGCATGATAAAAATGAGATGGAGCTTAGGGTTTAGGATGCTAGCTCATAAAGGGAAACTAGGTCAGCCCTTGAATAAAATACAATGGTGTTGGTGTAATAATGGATGTAACAACCCACAGCTACCCACAGGTTGACCCATTAAGGGCCTCAACTACTACCCACAAAGAGGGTTGGCACATGACCATCAGTGAAGATTACATCTATTCTCAACTGTCACCTGGTATTGTGGTTAAGTGACACTTATTTTCCCAATTTTTGTCGCTTTCCCTTATTTCCCCTATTTGTCCTACAAATTTCGACAAACTTCTAGCTGTTCCAGACATCCTTTTGTCCTGCAAATTTTCGCAGAACTTCTAGCTGTTCCAGACACCCATATCTCCACCCGAATAATTGGCCATCATAGAAAAACACTAAAGCCTCCACTCATGTCAATGGTCATATCATTCTTCATAATGTGTGGCTATGGGGTGAAGAACTTTACTGTCTTACGGAAGTTGAAACAAGAACCAGAACCAGCAGAGGGTCAAAGCAGGCAGGAAGAGGAGCAGATCAGAAAACTGATTTGTGAACTGATTCACTATAATATATATAGATATATATATATAGCATGTAAGGATGAATATAAAAAAAGTCACACCAAGTGTGATACATATCGTAAAATAAGATATATATACATCAAGGATCTAAATGGTGACCTCTAGAGTCCATAAATCCTATTACGTGTCTTTTTGTTAGATATGTATTGTATTC
This sequence comes from Pinus tabuliformis, assembly GCA_031772625.1. Classification (NCBI taxonomy): domain Eukaryota; kingdom Viridiplantae; phylum Streptophyta; class Pinopsida; order Pinales; family Pinaceae; genus Pinus; species Pinus tabuliformis. The sequence goes on along the minus strand of CM062815.1, from coordinate 649,595,065 downwards.
TCATGATCATGTGGAAAGATGGGGAAAAGCATGGGTTTAGGGGCAGAGTTGACAGAAAAATTCAAATAAAGAACTAAAAAAAAGGGTCCACCATAGATGATTTTCCCTTTTTTTCTGAAATGGTGGGCCCAGATCAGTTTAGGACAAGAATAAGCTCAACTAGAAAACTCAGTATGAAACTAACATACAGTCCTATTCAAGGGCCAGTCAGATGACTAGTTGAACCAGAAAAATAGCTGGTTCAGGTTTGGCCAATTTTTAAACACCGGTTTTAAGGACAGATAATATGCCAAACACACAATAGTTCAACAATGGATAGTCACAGAATCAGTGATAAATATAAATCACAAGTATAACATTTATCACTCATGCTCTTGCATAATTTGTCTTCCTAAACCAATCATACAATTTTATAAGCTATTTATATTTCAAACAAAGAATATGAAAGAGTATGTCCTTTACAATATCAGATAGAAAACATTACAATACAGCTTGGAGAGCTACAATAACCAGCATGTTATCATTTGTATAGGACTAAATTCAAATTTAAGTTTAAACCAAAGAGGAATATTAAAAAAAAGGTGACAGAAAAAGTGTACATCTTTTGTAATTGTTATCCAAAGCAGCTAAAAATGTGACATCACAATTTAAAATTCTGATACTTCTACAGAACACACAGATTCAATAAGTGTTAAATTTGGCAACTAGGGCCAACTTCCACCTTAGGACAGCTCATATGATGGAGATGATTATTGCATTAGATTCCTCTTATCGAGAGGTACAATTTTGATATAAAGATCATCTCATTCTGACAAGCAGAAATGGAATTTTGAATTTATTCTCTCATAGACAAATTGTCAAGGTTGGCCTCAGTGAAATGTAGGCTCAAGAAGCCCAAAGGATGTGTCTCCTCACCCTTCCTCACCCTTAACGAAGTGTATAAATAGAAGTGACCCTTCTCTCATTTGGACATCACTCATCTCATCACATCTTCTTCTCTCTCCTCTCTTGATTGGTTCGTACAACTTGGAGGCCCTCTACTTTGCACGTGTGGAAGAAGGCAGATTTTTGGACTGGTTTGGAGGCCGAAAATTTCAGGGATTAGGGCATGCGTTGACTTGGAGTATTTGACCAGCGTTGACTTCTGTTTTGTGGGCAGAATTTTGATCTCTGCTGGCAGCATTCTTTGGCACATATATCGAGGCGATTGGGACTGTTTGAACGAGTTGACTGATGTGTTGACTTTTTGTTTTGACCGCAGAATTACAACAGACTTTGACTGGGTTGACCGAGCAGGTTTTGGGTTGACTTTGACTCCCTTGGCTTCTGTTGTTGACCAAGCTACTTGGAGGACGTTTTGGGGCAGCTTTGACCACCGTTGACTTTCTGGTTAGGGCTGCATTGACTGCTGATTTGGTAGAACTGTTTTGGGCTTGTATTTCTGATATTTGTACTCTCTCTGCTGAACTATTGAAGAATAATAAGAAGATTTGATCAAAGGGTTTCCCCACATTGGGGTTTGTCCCTGGCATCCACCACATCTTGTGTCCTCTTGTCTTGGCTTGTCTTCTGCATATGTTTTTATGTTCTATCTGCATTTACTGTCAATGTGTTTAAGTTAATGTGATTGCTACTAAATATAATTGGAAATTGTCATTGGGCTGATAAGGAACATTGAAGTAAATTGTGTTAAAGCATAGAACATACCATTGTTATCTAAAATTAACATGGTATCAGAGCTCAGGTGAAGACAAAGCCCAAGCAAGAGTGAAGCAAAGAAATCACTAAGGGAAGTTGTTGGACAAGGACTTTGAACTAGTCCCAATGACGACTACATCTTTCTTCAAATCCGAGGACAAGCTTAAGGACAAATCCGACTATCATGCATGGAAGATGACTTTGGATTTGACATTAGAAGAAAATGATGCCATGGACTATGTCAAAGGAAGAATAGCAGAGCCTCCTTCAAATGCATCCACTGCTGCACAAGCCAAGTACAAGAAAGGTGAGCTTAAAGCTAAGAAGATTATTGTTGATTCTATTCATAAGCCTTTGGTTGCCTATATTTCTTATTTGGAAACACCTAAGGAGACGCTGGTTGGGATGTTCAAAGTAAATAAAGGAACTAAAATTCTCTTTCTCAAGAAAAAGTTGAAAGATATCAAGATGGATAGAGGAGAATCCATCCAATCATACTTCATGAGGATTACCGAGATCAAGAATGATAAGATGGTGAAGTCACTGGTGAACGAGAACTCTCTCTTATTGCACTTGGAGGCCTTACAAGAGATTGGAATGTGTTTAACACTACCATCCTCAACAATGACAAGATTTCGGGATTTGATGAACTATTGGCCAGATGCACTCAAGAAGAAATAAGGATGATGGAAAGAGACAAGCCCTCAAATGGAAAAAATCCTATCGCCTTTTGTACTCATTCTAAGAGAAAGAACAATGTTGGTCCAAGGAATTAAGGTCAAGGGTTCAAGCCAGGACTCAAAGAAGGAAGTTGTTTCAATTGCAACGGGTCTGGCCGCTTCGCTAGAGAGTGTCCTCACAAGAAGGATACTCCAAGAGATGATGACAACAATAACAACTTCAAGGGCAATGGCAATCAAAGGAACAAGTTCAATAACAAAGGAAAGAGGAATGCTCCCGCTACTCGAAATGGAAATGGTCATCCCCCTAAGAAGTCGAGAAACTCCAGGTATGAAGAAGTTAATGTTGTAAAGCAAAAAGAATTTTATCTTATTTCTGCCCTCTCCACCGTCTCTCCTCGGATACATTGGATCATCGGTTGATTGATAGCGGTGCCTCAAGGCACTTTACTGGGTACAAAGAAGCTCTCTCAAACTTGGTTGAAAAGAAGACGAATATGGAGATTATACTTGGGGGTAATGCCACTTATCCCATGAAAGGAATTGGGACTGTTACTCGCCACTTAAATCAACGTCAGACTCTTCATTTGCAAGAAGTATTATATGTACCTGATTTGAAAAAGAACTTGGTTTCTATTTATGCGATGTGTTAGTGTCAGTCTTTCCAGCCTTCCTCCAGTGATCAAATATGCTCTTACAAAGTGGTCTCAGAGTGTCAAGGTCAAATTTTGTCATTTCAGTGAGTCTTCAAGCAAAATTTGGTCACTAGGCATTAGGTCTAGGGTTTGCTCCCACTCTTTTCAAAGTTGCCCAAATGCCAATCTATGTCACTATTCAGCTGAGCCTATCATCATTCAGAGGGTTGTCATCATCATGTCAAGTTCCATAGGGTCATTTTACAGCTTATCCATGCTTCAGTTGCGCCTAGGTAAGGTCATTTCCCTCTCCTAGGGTTTTGAAGGCAATTTCTCTTGGACGGTCAAATCATCGGCAAAACTTGTATCCAGATGTTCATACACCTTCCCCTATCCTTCATGTACCTTATCAAATGCTTCCCATCACTGAGATCCCCCAAATTCCTCATTTTCGCGCAAACCCTAGTTTCTTGCTACAACTTGGCAATTTTCTAGGTTGGGCCTGTGTTTTGCCCTTTTGGACCCCTTCCCCTCACTCGATCTCCGTGATTCCACTTTCCCCTACTCCCTAACATCCCTCCCTACTTCCAAAAATTTCCCCAAGAATTTAGAAGCCTCTTATCCCCTTCATTTCGCTTCATTTCGACAAAATCCCTTGTTTCACACATCAGGATAGGTTTTACTCACATGATGTTTCTGAGCAATCAAAAATGAATTTGGGAAAACTGAGAGAGGTTTTTGTCCACAACATGCCAAGGAAGAAAAACCTCCTTCACTTTTTACACAGGTGTCATGGTTTTAGAGAAATGTCAAAAATATCGTTGCCTCAGGAGAATCAAATGCACCTCTGAAGTGACCTTGGGAAAATCAAGTTTTCTCCTAGCTTGGTTGGCCAAATGACTTTCTTGATGAATCAAATGATAACTAGACACAAAGATCTTTCCAATGAGCTATCATGAGCTCAATTTGGAGTTGAGGAAGGCATTCAAAAGTTGACTGCAACAGCACTCTGCCTTGAGGCAGCCTCATTTGGCACATTTTGACCAGTCTTGGGAGATTTGATTTTTGACAGGGCAAATGAACTCCAAATTGAAAAATTCCAGTTGTGTTGGAAAGTAGACTCAAATACCTTTCCAACGAGCTATCCTGCGCCCAATTTGGACACCGGGAAGGCCTCCAAAAAGCATCTGAAAGTCGCGCTACGCGTAGGGCTCAGGCGCGCTACGCGTCAGGACGCGTAGGGCTCAGGCGCGCTACACGTCAGGACGCGTAGCGCGCCGCGCGATACCCTGAAGATGGGCAAGTCCATTTCTCAAAAACTCAGCATTTTTGGATTTGTCATGACAAATTACACTTGCTCAGCAATTGCCAAGACATTTCATCAGGTTTTGAGCCCTCAGAAGGTCAAAAAACATGCAAAAAATGACTTTCTGCCACTTTTTGGACACACAGGAAGCAGTCTTGGGAGATTGCAATTTTCGAGGGGCAAATGGACACCAAATTGAGAAATTCCACATGGGTTGGAAAGTAGACATCCAGACCTTTCCAACAAGCCTACTTTTGCCTAATTTGGATGCCGGGAAGTGCCTCAAAAGTTGGCTCAAAGGCGCGCTACGCGTAGAGAATTGGGGCGCTACGCAACAGGGAAATTTGCCAGATTTTCACCTACAGCTCAGCAAAACGCAGATTTGACTAGTTTTGACTTTTTGGAGTGATTTTTCATCCTCCTTGATGTAATTGATGTAATTTTATGATGTCATGGCACTTATTTATCTCTTCTAGAAGATTCATTCATAAAAAGTCAAAAATTTAATGAATGAATTGGTTTCCTAGCTTATAGAGGCAAGTTGTTTTCACTGCCTAGATTATAGTGCTTTGTTTAGAATTGGTTGAAACAGCTCCTAGGATGATGAGCTCGACCCCTAGAGGCTAGGGAATGAGTTGGCATGGTCTATATTATGTATTTTCTCAATCATTTTCAAGGGTTGGAGAGGTTGGACTCTTGAGGGATAAGCTTAGACTGTTTTATACTTTGTATCTCTGCAATTTTGGCAAAGGAAAGACCAGGGTTTTGCAGCACTATTTGGGATTCCTGTGGTTATTTGTGTTGATGGTGTGTTTCTCTCATGTACTTGTAAGTTTGTTATGTGCATCATTTTCCTACTCTTCTCTTCTGCAAATTAAGTAAATGAAGTGTTAAGGTAGAATTCATGGTTTCTATGCTCTGCCTTTAAGTTTGCTTAATATCAATGTTTTCATCTGTTTAAGGAGAACTCTCGATGGTTTCTTGCTCTCCTTGACTCCTCACCGGTCATATCTATCCATTCACTTATTTCAAAGGCATCAAGACAATCTCCTACCTTGCCCCAAAAAGACCTCTGCAAAAACTGTGTCTCATCCCCGCACCCAAAATTGTCGTGCTCAGTTTTCCAACAAAACCCTAAAAAATTTAAAATCAAACTTTCCCTATCAGTTTACTAGCCTAAAATCAGTGTTCTTTAATGGTCATCTCCGCCCTTTGAAGACCTTTTGCCGAGATAGACCCGGACAGAGCCCTCTCCTGTCCCCGTAGGGCTAGCTACGAGGCTAAGTGGTTTGATGTTGCCTTGGATTTTGTCTTCTTCAGCCTGAGGCAGATTCAAGCGCTAACATATTGGCGACCATACTGGGGAAGAACAAATGGTTTGCTTGTTGATGTCATTCGTTTTATAAGCTACAGACAGAGCCTGAAGTTATGCCAGGAAGCCTTCGAAACGCTTTTGCTTTGCATTAGCGAAAGTAGATAAACGCTGCTTCAGTCAATCTCCGGTCTAGCTTGTAAACGTGACATTTAACTTGTTAATTACCCCAGTACATGTATCAAGTTCAGATCTGATGGTTGATGGTGGACAACGATCAGACACTTGAAAGGCTGAAATCATTCACCTGGCGACTCTAAATCATTTTCGAGATCAGATCCAAAGACTCCACTGGAGGATGATCCTGATCAGCAAAAACATGAAAGGACAACATGGGCAGATCAGGTATTCAAGTTGGAATTTCATCCAAGACATTTTGTTCTTTGTCATAAATTATTTCTTCTCTTTTCCCAAGAATGTCAAAAAGGCTTTGCAAAGTATACTATGCTTGAGAAAAGATCATCGGCCTGCAGTTGATTCTTTCCCTTTGAAGATTGTGAATACCAAAGATTTGCATACCTTTGAGCTTGATCAAGACCTTTCTTCTAAATTTTGTGATGACCATCTTCAAATTGATAAGCCCCAAGAAACCAAGACTGATAATATACCAGCTGTACATACCCCTACACCTTGTAAAATTCCAGATCGGTATAAACCTCTTGTTTTACCTTCTGTTCTCCATGCTTTCCCCAAAAACTATGATCTATACTTGCCGAAGTTTGATGGTGAAAGTAAGAATGTCAACGCTGAGCAACATGTGCAGAATTTTGAGAATTTTCTAGATCTTTTTGAAGTTGATGAAGATGAGGTTAGTATTAGGCTTTTTGCTCTTTCTTTGCAAGCTAAAGTGAAGAGTTGGTTCAAAGCCCTGCCTGATGCGAGCATCTCAGATTTCCAGCAGTTCGTCAAAGTTTTTCTCGACAGGTGGATGATCGGACAGAACCTTTTCCTTATTGTAGAAGAGTATAACCAGCTGAAAAGATTGTCAGGGGAGACAGTACAACAGTTTTCAGCCAGATTTAACCAAGTTTATTATTCGATGCCAATTGAGATAAGGCCTACTCATAGATCGGCTCTCTTGCACTATCCGGGTGCCTTTGATCCGGAAATGGAGTTTCAGCTGAGAGAAAGGAATATTGCAACACTTCACGAGATGCAAAACAGTGCGGTAAATGTAGAGGCTCATCTACTGATCCGAAGGGCAAGGTTGAAAGAAGAAGAGATGAAAAACATAGATCCGGCCGAATCAACATCTCTAGAGGTAAAGCTTGATATTTTGGTAAGTGCAGTAGAAGAGATGATGCAAAGGATCACCCCAAGGAATGATTATGATGTTCAAGCTCATGGCTCGCTGATTGAAGAAGAACAAGTTGCTGACCCAAAACATTTTATTTCTGATCCCAGTTGTCATAGTGATTGTTTTATAGATCATTGTGAAGAAGAGAGAACTGTTGATATCATGTGTATGTTTGATGATGAATTGCCTCAGTTTGATCAGTATGATGATGATTATGTTCTCCAAAAAAAGCTAATCTTGCAGACAAATCAGCAGCTAGTTTGTGGGAGGAAGAAGTTCATTTTCAGCAGCTTGAATATAATGTTCAGCCATCACATATCAGCTATGACAGTGATGAGGAAAGTGCATCAAAGTTTGAAGTAAGTGAAGGATCTTTGCCTTTTTGTTTTGATTCATGTCAGTTCATCAGAGACAACTTCCATGCAATCAGAAATCAAATGTCAACAAGTCTTGATTTGGATCCTCTTGAGCGCGATGAAAAATTTGTTCCAGACTTTTCATATTCAAATTTCCAACTCCCGAAAGCCATTGATTGTCAAGTTGCAGCTGAAGACTTGGAAGTGCACACACATGATTTAATGTTTCAAGGAGACTCTGTACCATTCTGTTTTGAATCATTTCAGTTTTTGAAGGGTAAATTGCATAGTAAATCTTCAAATGAACAGCCTATAACAAATCAGCAATCTCTCAGTGTTAATGTTGAGGATGAGACAGATAACAAAATTCTTGAGCAGCCTGTAGCATCAGATTTGCAACCACCAAATGAAATTGAAGGGCAGATTACAGATGAAGCTGTGGAAGACGAAATACATGATTTGATGATGCAGGAAGATTCTATACCCTTTTGTTTCGAAGCATTTCAGTTTATAAGGCAGAATCTTCGTAAAATCTCTCAAGAAAAAGATGAACAGCTAGAAGGATGTCATACATTTTCAATGGATACATTACAGCAGTCTTTTCAAGTTTTTCATGATCCAATAGCTGATGTTTTGGATGAGGTTTGCAGTCAAAGTCTTTCTCCATTGACTACATGTTAGCTTGAAACATGTGCTGATATGAATTTGATCCGACAGCCGGTTTCTTTCTCATTTTCAGCAGAGGTCTCGTCACAAGGCTCAGATCAAAGTTTGCATTCATGGTATGAGGAAAAGAGAAGTAATCCATTGGATGAGCTAAGTTCCAGTGTGCTTGAATTTCAAGATCCTTATGTAGTGTTTTTGGAGGCGGATAGAACATTCATATCATTCAACGGATCTGTTTCTAAGTTATCATGGGAGTTGCCTTTCAGTAGTTCTCTCTTTTTGTTCATAAGTGAGCACTTGCGGAAAATTCGAACAGCAGACGGGATACTTACTAGGTTGCACTGGTTGTTTCATTTCACTTGATCAGGTGATGAATGAAATTGTTAGAGTAGGTTGTGATGAATAAGCTCCCCTTTGAGCATCATTTCCAGTTTGTCAGTTGTGTTTAAGTATCGAGTCAGTTTTTAGTTGAGTCATGAGTCCTTTGTGAGTCAATTTTCAGTCTTGTTGTTAAGTTAGTTTGTGTCAGTTTTCAGTCATGCATTGTAGTTTGAGTTTTTGACTCCATTGCCCAATGGATAAGGCGCTGGTCTGCTATCCCAAAGATCTGCCATTCTTGGCACCTCCAAGGAGCTACCATCCCCATTGGAGCCAATGTTAGTGTCAGTCTTTCCAACCTTCCTCCAGTGATCAAATATGCTCTTACAAAGTGGTCTCAGAGTGTCAAGGTCAAATTTTGTCATTTCAGTGAGTCTTCAAGCAAAATTTGGTCACTAGGCATTAGGTCTAGGGTTTGCTCTCACTCTTTTCAAAGTTGCCCAAATGCCAATCTATGTCACTAATCAGCTGAGCCTATCATCATTCAGAGGGTTGTCATCATCATGTCAAGTTCCATAGGGTCATTTTACAGCTTATCCATGCTTCAGTTGCGCCTAGGTAAGGTCATTTCCCTCTCCTAGGGTTTTGAAGGCAATTTCTCTTGGACGGTCAAATCATCGGCAAAACTTGTATCCAGATGTTCATACACCTTCCCCTATCCTTCATGTACCTTATCAGATGCTTCCCATCACTGAGATCCCCCAAATTCCTCATTTTCGCGCAAACCCTAGTTTCTTGCTACAACTTGGCAATTTTCTAGGTTGGGCCTGTGTTTTGCCTTTTTGGACCCCTTCCCCTCACTCGATCTCCGTGATTCCACTTTCCCCTACTCCCTAACATCCCTCCCTACTTCCAAAAATTTCCCCAAGAATTTAGAAGCCTCTTATCCCCTTCATTTCGCTTCATTTCGACAAAATCCCTTGTTTCACACATCGGGATAGGTTTTACTCACATGATGTTTCTGAGCAATCAAAAATGAATTTGGAAAAACCGAGAGAGGTTTTTGTCCACAACATGCCAAGGAAGAAAAACCTCCTTCACTTTTTACACAGGTGTCATGGTTTTAGAGAAATGTCAAAAATATCGTTGTCTCAAGAGAATCAAATGCACCTCTGAAGTGACCTTGGGAAAATCAAGTTTTCTCCTAGCTTGGTTGGCCAAATGACTTTCTTGATGAGTCAAATGATAACTAGACACAAAGAGCTTTCCAATGAGCTATCATGAGCTCAATTTGGAGTTGAGGAAGACATTCAAAAGTTGACTGCAACAGCACTCTGCCTTGAGGCAGCCTCATTTGGCACATTTTGACCAGTCTTGGGAGATTTGATATTTGACACGGCACATGAACTCCAAATTGAAAAATTTCAGTTGTGTTGGAAAGTAGACTCAAAGACCTTTCCAACGAGCTATCCTGCGCCCAATTTGGACACCGGGAAGGCCTCCAAAAAGCATCTGAAAATCGCGCTACGCGTCAGGACACGTAACGCGCCGCGCGCTACCCTGAAGATGGGCAAGTCCATTTCTCAAAACTCAACATTTTTGGATTTGTCATAACAAATTACACTTGCTCAGCAATTGCCAAGACATTTCATCAGGTTTTGAGCCCTCAGAAGGTCAAAAAACATGCAAAAAATGACTTTCTGCCACTTTTTGGACACGCGGGAAGCAGTCTTGGGAGATTGCAATTTTCGAGGGGCAAATGGACACCAAATTGAAAAATTCCACTTGAGTTGGAAAGTAGACATCCAGAACTTTCCAACAAGCCTACTTTTGCCTAATTTGGATGCCAGGAAGTGCCTCAAAAGTTGGCTCAAAGGCGCGCTACGCGTAGAGAATTGGGGCGCTACGCATCAGGGAAATTTGCCAGATTTTCACCTACAGCTCAGCGAAACGCAGATTTGACTAGTTTTGACTTTTTGGAGTGATTTTTCATCCTCCTTGATGTAATTGATGTAATTTTATGATGTCATGGCACTTATTTATCTCTTCTAGAAGATTCATTCATAAAAAGTCAAAAATTTAATGAATGAATTGGTTTCTTAGCTTATAGAGGCAAGTTGTTTTCACTGCCTAGATTATAGTGCTTTGTTTAGAATTGGTTGAAACAGCTCCTAGGATGATGAGCTCTCGACCCCTAGAGGCTAGGGAATGGGTTGGCATGGTCTATATTATGTATTTTCTCAATCATTTTCAGGGGTTGGAGAGGTTGGACTCTTGAGGGATAAGCTTAGACTGTTTTATACTTTGTATCTCTGCAATTTTGGCAAAGGAAAGACCAGGGTTTTGCAGCACTATTTGGGATTCCTGTGGTTATTTGTGTTGATGGTGTGTTTCTCTCATGTACTTGTAAGTTTGTTATGTGCATCATTTTCCTACTCTTCTCTTCTGCAAATTAAGTAAATGAAGTGTTAAGGTAGAATTCATGGTTTCTATGCGCTGCCTTTAAGTTTGCTTAATATCAATGTTTTCATCTGTTTAAGGAAAACTCTCGATGGTTTCTTGCTCTCCTTGACTCCTCACCGGTCATATCTATCCATTCACTTATTTCAAAGGCATCAAGACAATCTCCTACCTTGCCCCAAAAAGACCTTTGCAAAAACTGTGTCTCATCCCCGCACCCAAAATTGTCGTGCTCAGTTTTCCAACAAAACCCTAAAAAATTTAAAATCAAACTTTCCCTATCAGTTTACTAGCCTAAAATCAGTGTTCTTTATTGGTCATCTCCGCCCTTTGAAGACTTTTTGCCGAGATAGACCCGGAGAGAGCCCTCTCCTGTCCCCGTAAGGCTAGCTACGAGGCTAAGTGGTTTGATGTTGTCTTAGATTTTGTCTTCTTCAGCGTGAGGCAGATTCAAGCGCTAACATATTGGCGACCATACTGGGGAAGAACAAATGGTTTGCTTGTTGATGTCATTCGTTTTATAAGCTACAGACGGAACCTGAAGTTATGCCAGGAAGCCTTCGAAACGCTTTTGCTTTGCATTAGCGAAAGTAGATAAACGCTGCTTCAGTCAATCTCCGGTCTAGCTTGTAAACGTGACATTTAACTTGTTAATTACCCCAGTACATGTATCAAGTTCAGATCTGATGGTTGATGGTGGACAACGATCAGACACTTGAAAGGCTGAAATCATTCACCTGGCGACTCTAAATAATTTTCGAGATCAGATCCAAAGACTCCACTAGAGGATGATCCTGATCAGCAAAAACATGAAAGGACAACATGGGCAGATCAGGTATTCAAGTTGGAATTTCATCCAAGACATTTTGTTCTTTGTCATAAATTATTTCTTCTCTTTTCCCAAGAATGTCAAGAAGGCTTTGCAAAGTATACTATGCTTGAGAAAAGATCCTCGGCCTGCAGTTGATTTTTTCCCTTTGAAGATTGTGAATACCAAAGATTTGCATACCTTTGAGCTTGATCAAGACCTTTCTTCTAAATTTTGTGATGACCATCTTCAAATTGATGAGCCCAAAGAAACCAAGACTGATAATATACCAGTTGTACATACCCCTACACCTTGTAAAATTCCAGATCGGTATAAACCTCTTGTTTTACCTTCTGTTCTCCATGCTTTCCCCAAAAACTATGATCTATACTTGCCGAGGTTTGATGGTGAAAGTAAGAATGTCAACGCTGAGCAACATGTGCAGAATTTTGAGAATTTTCTAGATCTTTTTGAAGTTGATGAAGAAGAGGTTAGTATTAGTCTTTTTGCTCTTTCTTTGCAAGCTAAAGTGAAGAGTTGGTTCAAAGCCCTGCCTGATGCGAGCATCTCAGATTTCCAGCAGTTCGTCAAAGTTTTTCTCGACAGGTGGATGATCGGACAGAACCTTTTCCTTATTGTAGAAGAGTATAACCAGCTGAAAAGATTGCCAGGGGAGACAGTACAACAGTTTTCATCCAGATTTAACCAAGTTTATTATTCGATGCCAATTGAGATAAGGCCTACTCCTAGATCGGCTCTCTTGCACTATCCGAGTGCCTTTGATCCGGAAATGGAGTTTCAGCTGAGAGAAAGGAATATTGCAACACTTCACGAGATGCAAAACAGTGCAGTGAATGTAGAGGCTCATCTGCTGATCCGAAGGGCAAGGTTGAAAGAAGAAGAAATGAAAAACATAGATCCGGCCGAATCAACATTTCTAGAGGTAAAGCTTGATATTTTGGTAAGTGCAGTAGAAGAGATAATGCAAAGGATCACCCCAAGGAATGATTATGATGTTCAAGCTCATGGCTCGCTGATTGAAGAAGAACAAGTTGCTGACCCAAAACATTTTGTTTCTGATCCCAGTTGTCATAGTGATTGTTTTATAGATCATTGTGAAGAAGAGAGAGTTGTTGATATCATGTGTATGTTTGATGATGAATTGCCTCAGTTTGATCAGTATGATGATGATTATGTTCTCCAAAAAAAAGCTAATCTTGCAGACAAATCAGCAGCTAGTTTGTGGGAGGAAGAAGTTCATTTTCAGCAGCTTGAATATAATGTTCAGCCATCACATATCAGCTATGACAGTGATGAGGAAAGTGCATCAAAGTTTGAAGTAAGTGAAGGATCTTTGCTTTTTTGTTTTGATTCATGTCAGTTCATCAGAGACGACTTCCATGCAATCAGAAATCAAATGTCAACAAGTCTTGATTTGGATCCTCTTGAGCGCGATGAAAAATTTGTTCCAGACTTTTCATATTCAGATTTCCAACCCCCGAAAGCCATTGATTGTCAAGTTGCAGCGGAAGACTTGGAAGTGCACACACATGATTTAATGTTTCAAGGAGACTCCGTACCATTCTGTTTTGAATCATTTCAGTTTTTGAAGGGTAGTTTGCATAGTAAATCTTCAAATGAACAGCCTATAACAAATCAGCAATCTCTCAGTGTTAATGTTGAGGATGAGACAGATAACAAAATTCTTGAACAGCCTGTAGCATCAGATTTGCAACCACCAAATGAAATTGAAGGGCAGATTACAGATGACGCTGTGGAAGACGAAATACATGATTTGATGATGCAGGAAGATTCTATACCCTTTTGTTTCGAAGCATTTCAGTTTATAAGGCAGAATCTTCGTAAAATCTCTCAAGAAAAAGATGAACAACTAGAAGGATGTCATACATTTTCAATGGATACATTACAGCAGTCTTTTCAAGTTTTTCATGATCCAATAGCTGATGTTTTGGATGAGGTTTGCAGTCAAAGTCTTTCTTCATTGACTACATGTTAGCTTGAAACATGTGCTGATATGAATTTGATCCGGCAACCGGTTTCTTTTTCATTTTCAGCAAAGGTCTCGTCACAAGGCTGAGATCAAAGTTTGCATTCATGGTATGAGGAAAAGAGAAGTAATCCACTGGATGAGCTAAGTTCCAGTGTGCTTGAATTTCAAGATCCTTATGCAGTGTTTTTGGAGGCGGATAGAAAATTCATATCATTCAACGGATCTGTTTCTAAGTTATCATGGGAGTTGCCTTTCAGTAGTTCTCTCTTTTTGTTCATAAGTGAGCACTTGCGGAAAATTCGAACAGCAGACGGGATACTTACTAGGTTGCACTGGTTGTTTCATTTCACTTGATCAGGTGATGAATGAAATTGTTAGAGTAGGTTGTGATGAATAAGCTCCCCTTTGAGCATCATTTCCAGTTTGTCAGTTGTGTTTAAGTATCGAGTCAGTTTTTAGTTGAGTCATGAGTCCTTTGTGAGTCAATTTTCAGTCTTGTTGTTAAGTTAGTTTGTGTCAGTTTTCAGTCATGCATTGTAGTTTGAGTTTTTGACTCCATTGCCCAATGGATAAGGCGCTGGTCTGCTATCCCAAAGATCTGCCGTTCTTGGCACCTCCAAGGAGCTACCATCCCCATTGGAGCCAATGTTAGTGTCAGTCTTTCCAGCCTTCCTCCAGTGATCAAATATGCTCTTACAAAGTGGTCTCAGAGTGTCAAGGTCAAATTTTGTCATTTCAGTGAGTCTTCAAGCAAAATTTGGTCACTAGGCATTAGGTCTAGGGTTTGCTCTCACTCTTTTCAAAGTTGCCCAAATGCCAATCTATGTCACTATTCAGCTGAGCCTATCATCATTCAGAGGGTTGTCATCATCATGTCAAGTTCCATAGGGTCATTTTACAGCTTATCCATGCTTCAGTTGCGCCTAGGTAAGGTCATTTCCCTCTCCTAGGGTTTTGAAGGCAATTTCTCTTGGACGGTCAAATCATCGGCAAAACTTGTATCCAGATGTTCATACACCTTCCCCTATCCTTCATGTACCTTATCAGATGCTTCCCATCACTGAGATCCCCCAAATTCCTCATTTTCGCGCAAACCCTAGTTTCTTGCTACAACTTGGCAATTTTCTAGGTTGGACCTGTGTTTTGCCTTTTTGGACCCCTTCCCCTCACTCGATCTCCGTGATTGCACTTTCCCCTACTCCCTAACATCCCTCCCTACTTCCAAAAATTTCCCCAAGAATTTAGAAGCCTCTTATCCCCTTCATTTCGCTTCATTTCGACAAAATCCCTTGTTTCACACATCGGGATAGGTTTTACTCACATGATGTTTCTGAGCAATCAAAAATGAATTTGGGAAAACTGAGAGAGGTTTTTGTCCACAACATGCCAAGGAAGAAAAACCTCCTTCACTTTTTACACAAGTGTCATGGTTTTAGAGAAATGTCAAAAATATCGTTGCCTCAGGAGAATCAAATGCACCTCTGAAGTGACCTTGGGAAAATCAAGTTTTCTCCTAGCTTGGTTGGCCAAATGACTTTCTTGATGAGTCAAATGATAACTAGACACAAAGAGCTTTCCAATGAGCTATCATGAGCTCAATTTGGAGTTGAGGAAGGCATTCAAAAGTTGACTGCAACAGCACTCTGCCTTGAGGCAGCCTCATTTGGCACATTTTGACCAGTCTTGGGAGATTTGATTTTTGACAGGGCAAATGAACTCCAAATTGAAAAATTCCAGTTGTGTTGGAAAGTAGACTCAAAGACCTTTCCAACGAGCTATCCTGCGCCCAATTTGGACACCGGGAAGGCCTCCAAAAAGCATCTGAAAGTCGCGCTACGCGTCAGGACACGTAGCGCGCCGCGCGCTACCCTAAAGATGGGCAAGTCCATTTCTCAAAACTCAACATTTTTTGATTTGTCATGACAAATTACACTTGCTCAGCAATTGCCAAGACATTTCATCAGGTTTTGAGCCCTCAGAAGGTCAAAAAACATGCAAAAAATGACTTTCTGCCACTTTTTGGACACACAGGAAGCAGTCTTGGAAGATTGCAATTTTGGAGGGGCAAATGGACACCAAATTGAGAAATTCCACTTGGGTTGGAAAGTAGACATCCAAACCTTTCCAACAAGCCTACTTTTGCCTAATTTGGATGCCGGGAAGTGCCTCAAAAGTTGGCTCAAAGGCGCGCAACGCGTAGAGAATTGGGGCGCTACTCATCAGGGAAATTTGCCAGATTTTCACCTACAGCTCAGCAAAACGCAGATTTGACTAGTTTTGACTTTTTGGAGTGATTTTTCATCCTCCTTGATGTAATTGATGTAATTTTATGATGTCATGGCACTTATTTATCTCTTCTAGAAGATTCATTCATAAAAAGTCAAAAATTTAATGAATGAATTAGTTTCCTAGCTTATAGAGGCAAGTTGTTTTGACTGTCTAGATTATAGTGCTTTGTTTAGAATTGGTTGAAACAGCTCCTAGGATGATGAGCTCGACCCCTAGAGGCTAGGGAATGGGTTGGCATGGTCTATATTATGTATTTTCTCAATCATTTTCAGGGGTTGGAGAGGTTGGACTCTTGAGGGATAAGCTTAGACTGTTTTATACTTTGTATCTCTGCAATTTTGGCAAAGGAAAGACCAGGGTTTTGCAGCACTATTTGGGATTCCTGTGGTTATTTGTGTTGATGGTGTGTTTCTCTCATGTACTTGTAAGTTTGTTATGTGCATCATTTTCCTACTTTTCTCTTCTGCAAATTAAGTAAATGAAGTGTTAAGGTAGAATTCATGGTTTCTATGCTCTGCCTTTAAGTTTGCTTAATATCAATGTTTTCATCTGTTTAAGGAGAACTCTCGATGGTTTCTTGCTCTCCTTGACTCCTCACCGGTCATATCTATCCATTCACTTATTTCAAAGGCATCAAGACAATCTCCTACCTTGCCCCAAAAAGACCTCTGCAAAAACTGTGTCTCATCCCCGCACCCAAAATTGCCGTGCTCAGTTTTCCAACAAAACCCTAAAAAATTTAAAATCAAACTTTCCCTATCAGTGTACTAGCCTAAAATCAGTGTTCTTTATTGGTCATCTCCGCCCTCTGAAGACCTTTTGCCCAGATAGACCCGGAGAGAGCCCTCTCCTGTCCCCGTAGGACTAGCTACGAGGCTAAGTGGTTTGATGTTGCCTTGGATTTTGTCTTCTTCAGCCTGAGGCAGATTCAAGCGCTAACACGATGGAAGACAAAGGTTTTAAGGTGACATTCATTGATGGAAGGTTCGTGTTTGGCAAAGGAACCCAAGAGATGTATTCATGGTTGAAGGTCTCTATCAAGTTGGAGGAAGTTCGTTGGGAGCAGCAATGACTTGTGACACTTCTCTTCAATCCGAATTATGGCACCGAAGGTTTGCTCACCTTCATTTCAAAGCCTTACCCAATGTAAGGAAGATGGTCATAGGAATGCTCGAATTCAACTTAAATCATGAAGGTGTTTATCAGGGATGTGAAGCTGGAAAACATACAAGGGGACCATTCCCCTCAAGTGAGACTCAAACCACCGATATTCTTCAATTGGTCCATTTTGATCTATCAGGTATGTTGCCCGTGACATCTTTGGGTGGATATTTGTACTATGTTATTTTTGTGGATGACTTCTCTCACAAAACATGGATCTATTTCTTAAAGAAGAAGGATGAAGTATTCAAATGGTTTCGCTCCTTCAAAGCCTTGGTCGAGAATCAAACAGGGAAGAAGATCAAAATATTGAGGACCGATAATGGGACCGAATATGAGTCAAATGAATTCAAAGACTATTGTAGAGAAGTTGGCATTAAGAGGGAGACCACTACTGCATATACTCCTGAACAAAACAATGTTGCCGAAAGGAAGAATCGTACTATCATAGAAGCCACTCGTGTTATGCTTCATGATCAAGGTCTTTCAAAGTTCTTATGGGGAGAAGTTGCCAACACCGTTGTGTATGTCCAAAACCGATGCCCACATCAAGCTTTGGACTTCAAGACACCAGAAGAAGTTTTCACCGGTAAGAAACCTAATGTCTCTCATTTTAGAATTTTTGGTTGTCCTGTATATTTTCATGTACCGAAAGAGAATAGAATCAAACTAGATGCATCTGGGAAGAAAGGAAGGTTTGTGGGCTACAGTGAAACTTCCAAGGCATATAGAATCTATGTGCCTGGTCAAAGGGAAGTGGAAGTGAGTCATGATGTCACTTTCGATGAAGATTTTGCTCTTAGAAAGATCTGAGATCTTCCTATCCCAAGGAAGGACAATGATGATGTTGATAAGCAGGATGAACCTCCGTCTGATGAACCAATGCCCGATGTTGAAGGTTCGATGGATACCATTGATCCACCTCCTAGTGAGCCCTTTACTTCAAGGAAAAGGCCTTTGTGGCTCAAAGATACTCTTGAAGATGCTAAGAAATATTTTGCACCACGGGGGGCATTTCGCGAAAGCAAGAAGCCGAATAAGTATCAAGGGTACTTAGCTGCCATCAGTACCATTGTTCAATCTGAACCTTGTACATTTGAAGATGTTGTGAAACAAGTAGTTTGGAAGGATGCGATGAACGAAGAGTATGAGTCGATCGTGAAGAATGATGTGTGGGATGTGGTTCCTAGACCCAATGACAAGTCAGTGGTCACTTCAAAATGGCTCTACAAGATCAAACATGGAGCTGATGGGTGTGTTGAAAAGTTCAAGGCTAGATTTGTAGCTTGAGGCTTCTCTCAAAAGGAAGGAGTAGACTACAATGAGATATTTGCCCAGTTGCCCGATATACCACCATCTGTTCGATTATATCCCTTATTGCCTCGCAAGGATGGAACCTACACCAAAAGGATGTCAAAATTGCCTTCTTGCATGGTTCGCTTAAGGAGGACCCGAGGGGTTCGAAGTTCAAGATTGTGAGACACATGTATGCAGGTTGAAGAAAGCCCTCTTTGGGTTGAAGCAAGCCCCTAGGACTTCGTATGAGAGGATCGATAGTTATCTTATGAAGTTGGGATTTACAAGGAGCGATGTTGGCCTGAACCTATACTTCAAGGTTGAAAAGGACAGACCTCTCATTCTAGTCCTTTATGTGGATGATCTCTTTCTGACAAGCGATGACCCTCTCATTCATCAATGCAAGAGGGAGTTGGCTTCCGAGTTCGAGATGAAGGACCTAGGACTGATGCATTGTTTCCTAGGGTAGGAGGTCCAGCAAAAGCCAGGTGATATTTTTCTTTCTCAAGGAAAATGCATTGCGAAGCTACTTGAGATATGTGGGACGGTGTATTGCATGTTTGTGACTGCTCCAATGGAACTCAACTTTAAGAAGTTATGTGGAAGTGTTGTTAGGCCCAGATTGGCGAACCCTACCGAGTATCATCAACTAGTGAAGCTACTTGAGATATGTGGGATGTGTTGAAATTTGGTACCGGAGGACAGGTGGTTCCCTTAGGCTTTGATCTTTGGCCTAGGGAAAAGTGTCCAAAAGAATTTAATTTTTCTCCTAAAGTGACTTTATAGTTTTATAAAGTTAAATCTAATTTAAAAGTGACTTTAAGTGATAAAGTTACTAAGTCTAATTTTAAAGTGACTTTTATAAAGTCAATGAAAAATTAAAAAGGAAAAGTGACTTTGGAAATAAATGACTAAGTGGGTCTTTATTAAAGTGGGGTGAATTAAAAAAATAAAAAGTGAGATTTAAATGAGCATTTAATCTCAGCCTTAGATCTCAATCTATTTCAGCCATTGGATTTAAGGATCACCCAAAAGTCACTTGGGGTTAGATTAAAGGAGGAAAAGGTCATTCATTCTTTTATGAGCAGATTGAGAGAAGAGAGCAAGAGAGCAAGGGAGATTTCTGGACAGTGAGCTGCGGAGTTTCAGCAAAGCGGAGTTTCAGCAGTGGAGTTCTAGCAGGCCGGAGTTTCAGCAAGTCTGTACAGCGGAGTTTCAGCAAGGCTGAGATAAGTTGTAAAAGTTTGCTTGCTGATTTTTGCTGAATATTTCTCTTACTGTAAAAAGGCATTTTCCAGAAATAAAGAAGAGCTCTCAAACTAGTTTTCCCCAAGAGTTGTAGGAGGTTTTTTCAGGGTCACATTGACCAAAAATCTCAATGTTTAAATGTGTTTTAATGGCTGTTTATTACTGCTGATTTTTATTTCTGCAATTCCCAGCATTTTGTAAAATTTCCAGAATTTGTGTTTTCAGCAAATTTATTTTTTCCAGCTTGATAAATGTATGGTTATGGGAAAGGGCATTTAACTATATGGGAGAAATAAGGAGAAACTGAAAACCGGAGTGGAAAATGAGAAATTTCTACATGGTATCAGAGCTTGAGTGCTGAAAGACAGTTTGGGACAGCAAAAGGAAAAATTACAGCTGTTGATTTTTCACTCAGAAAATTCCAGCAAGCTGATTTTTTTCATAAACAGCAGTTTTATCTTTACTACAGCAGTGCTATTTTTCAGTTTTAGGACAGCAGGATGTCATTGGGATTGAGGGTGGAGGATAGGCTGGATGGGCATACAAATTACAGCGTTTGGAAAGAGAGAATGCAGAGTATCTTTGAGGAGGCAGAAGTCTGAGATATCATGGTGCATACCACACAGAACCATGTTGTTGTGCCTACTGATGCTACTCAGTTGACATCTTATAATAAAAAGAACAACAAGGGTAAGAGGCTGATTCTAGACGGAATCAAAGACCATTGCATTCCTCATGTGAGAGGAAAAAGCAATGCCCATGAGATGTGGACGGCATTGTCCAATCTCTAGCAGAGTACCAATGAGAACCGGAAGATGGTCCTGAAGGAAAAGCTGAAGAACATTAAGATGGGTAATGATAGTGCAGCTGGATATCTCACAAAGATTACTAATGTGAGAGATGAGTTGGCAGCGATTGGAGAGGCCATTCCACCCACTGAGTTGGTGCAGATCACTGTTTTAAAAACCGTTTTCAAAAACCGGTTACCGGTCAAACCGGCCGGTTAGCAAGCTGGCCGGTCCGAACCAGCCAAAAAACCCGGTTTGGAAGGCCGTTTCTCCAATTTTTGGCCCTAACCGGTGAAAATCGGCCGGTTTAGGACGGAACCGGCCGGTTTGTATCAAACCGGCCGGTTTTAGGCATGCCCACCATAACTTGCAAAAAGCGGGTTTCTAACTGTGGTTTTTGGGTTTTGGGGGGGAACTAAGGGTGTTTTCCCTCCAAAAACACCCTCTCCAAGCTATAAGAGGCCCCTCTCACTCTCATTTGTCTCACACAACTGATTTGGAGTGTTTGTGAGTTTGTTTGTGAGCTTGGAGAGTGTTGAGTTTTTGCTGAAGTAGTCATCTTGGAGTTGGAGTTGGAGCTATTTTGGAGATAGTGTGTAGCTGTCAATAGAGTTGCCATCTTCAAGAGGAGGCTAAGGAAGCTAATTTGCATTTCCAGGTAAGGATTTGCACTTGAAAATTCCTTATTTGACTGTTGTCCATGAATTAATTTTTTTTATGTGTTATAAACTTCTCACTTCTATGATCTACCATCCAGGGAGTCATCATGCCTCCAAAAGCCAGAGATACTGCATGGGCTCATTGTGATATGATTGATGGCAAAATGATCTGCAAATATTGCCAAAAATCCATTCAAGGAAGGGGTATTAACAGGTTCAAGCAACACTTGGCTGGGATAGGAGGCCATGTAAAGCCATGTGGAGCACCAAATAAAATAATAGGGCATATTAGGGCAGAATACCTTCAGAAGTTTGAGACTCAAGTCACTGAACCAATAGAGAAGTTTGTGACTGCAAAGTTTGGGAGTCGAGACTCAACCAAGTTTGATCATGATGACTGAGACTCATGAGAAGTTTCAACTTCAAGTGATAATGTTGATCACTATTATAGTATTTACTATTATCATATATGTAGAGTCTAGACTGAAGTCTTGTAGTAGGCCACTGGCCCCATAGTTTTGTAGGCTTTGTTTTTGCACTCTAGAGGCCATTTAGAGCCTCATTGCTTATGTATTTTGTCGATGATATGTATTGCACTCGGTGCCATTTTGATATATTCACCTTTACATGGTATATAAATGAGCAATCTTTGCATATTTTGTCTCTATTGGCTTGGAATCATGGTTTTAAATCTTAAAAATAGTTTTTTTCATTAAAAAATAATTATTTAATGTATTTTTCTAAAACCGGTTCGTTTAGACCAAACCAGTCCCGGTTAGACCGGTTCCGATCGGTAAACCGGTTCATTAGGTGGACCGGTCCGGTCACCGGTTCCGGTTTTAAAAACATTGGTGCAGATTGCAGTGAATGGCCTCCCCCGTTCATGGTTGAACTTTGCTGATGGGGTTTGTGCACGTGAGACCCTTCCCACATGGGAGAGGTTTTGGGATGATTGCATTCAGACAGAGATCAGGAAAGGTCAACTTGGGGCAGCCAAGCCAGTTGAGCAGGATGAGAATGTAGCACTGGTGGCAGGAGGCAAGAAAGGCAAAGGGAAGAAGCAGGCTTCCACAAGCAGTGGTGGGGGCAAAGGCAAAGGTAAAGGTAAACATGGAAACACACAGAAGGACTATTCCAAGGTGAAGTGTTGGAATTGTCAAAAGATGGGACACTATGCAGTTGTGTGTCCGAAGAAGAAGAAGAAGGGGAAGAACCAGGACGTGGCAGCTTCAGCAGAGATTGAGGACTTTGCAGGTCGTTTTGACCGGGAGTTTGCGTTCACTACGTGTGAGTCCTCTAGTGCAGGATCACCTACCACACAGGTTCAGAGGGAGCATGCTTTTCCCTCGATTAGCGGAGCATCTTCAGGTATCTGGTATGTGGACAGTGGGGCTTCACGTCACATGACAAGAGTTCGTGAGTACTTCTCAGAGCTTTCAGAGAGTGGCACTGATATAGAGGTAGTACTCGGTGATGGCAGAGTTGTTAGAGCAGTCGGGGTGGGGACACTGACATTTCAGAGGGAGTCCAAACCTCCCTTGAAAGTGTCAGATGTTCTTTATGTGCCAGGGATGAGGAAGAACCTCATATCCGTCTCAGCTTTGGAGGACAGAGGATATGAGGTACTGTTCACGGGAGGACAAGTGTTGATGTATCCCAGGGGCACTCCAGCTGATTCAGCTAGAGTGATAGGTGTACGCCATGCAAAGGTGTACAAGTTTGCATTCCAACCCCTTTTGGCATTGAGCAGTAGTACCGACAGCAGAGCTAGCATTTCTGAGCTGTGTGAGATTTGGCACCGCAAGATGGGACATATGTATCATGGAGCCTTGAGGACATTGCGGGAGATCACTCCAGGTGTGCCAGATTTCAGTACTGATCAGTTTGATACTTGCAGAGGTTGTGTGATGGGCAAGTTTGCCAAATCCCCTTTTCCGAGCAGTGACAGCAGAGCGACTGGGATACTTGATTTGATTCATTCCGATGTGAGCGGTCGGATGTCTCATGTTTTCTTGAGTGGATATGAGTACTATGTTTTATTCATTGATGATCACTCCAGGAGGACCTGGATTTATTTTTTGAAGACCAAGAGTGAGGTCTTCAAGTGGTTTCAGGAGTTCAGAGCTCTTGTGGAGACACAGACAGGTCGAAAGATCAAGTCCCTGAGGTCAAACAATGGAGGAGAGTACACCCTTGGAGAGTTTGTTGACTATTGTGCGGAGGCAGGCATTAGGAGGGAGTTCACTGCTCCTTACAACCCCCAACAGAACGGGGTTGCAGAGAGGAAGAATAGATCCATCATAGGGGCTGCCAAAGCCATGTTACATGATCAGGGGTTGCCATTGTTCTTGTGGGCAGAGGCCTGCAACACAGTTGTTTACTTACAGAACAGGAGTCCGCATCGTGCCTTGGGGCACATGACTCCGGAGGAGGCTTTCTCTGGGAAGAAGCCTGATATTGGTCATCTTCATATCTTTGGATGCATTACATACTCCTATATACCCAAGGAGAAGAGGACCAAACTAGAGCCCACCGCAGAGAAGGGTATCTTTGTGGGCTACAGTGAGACCTCAAAGGCCTTTCGGATTTACATTCCTGCACAGAGGAGAGTTGTTGTCAGACGGGATGTGAAGTTCGAGGAGGACAGGGCCTTTAGGAGGTCACGGGAGTTAAGAGTATCTGGATCAGCCAGACCCTCAGCAGTAGTTGAGTCAGTCGCAGGGATCCAGTGGGCAGGGATCATGAGGATCAGGAGGTACATCTATGAGGATGTCAGGTCCGTCAGTGAGCAGTGGCTCACCGAGCCAGAGGGGTGGTGCTCTGGGCAGCATGCAGAGCAGTTCACTAGGGAGTCCACTGATGGACAGTTCACACGGTACCTCAGCTTCTACAGGTTCAGGTGCAGGCAGGAGGACAGCAGATAGACGGTCAGGAGTTCAGGCTCCTGATGATGATGAGGAGGAGGAGTTTCATTCTCCGGTGGGAGAAGTGCGCTCAGGGAAGAGGAAGCCCAAGTGGCTTCAGGACACCTTGAGAGATGCCTCATCTGTCGCTGAGCCGAAGAGGCCAGTCAAAGAGAGTAGACCACCTGAGAGGTTTTGTAGCTATATGGAGATGGTTACCAGCATCCTTGACTCTGAGCCTTCTAGCTATGAGGAGGCAGCTAGCCAGCAGGTCTGGAGAGAGGCCATGCAGGAGGAGTATTCTTCTATCATGAAGAATGATGTTTGGGAGGTAGTGCCGAGGCCTGAGGGCAAATCCGTGGTTACTTCCAGATGGCTTTACAAGGTAAAGCATGCTGCAGATGGCAGCATTGAGAAATACAAAGCAAGGTTTGTGGCTAGAGGGTTCTCCCAGGTAGAGGGAGTTGATTATGAGGAGACCTTCGCTCCCGTGGCTCGATATACTTCGATCCGCTCCATTATATCGATAGCAGTAGAGATGGGTTGGAAGATCCACCAGATGGATGTGAAGACTGCATTTCTCAATGGCTTCATACAGGAGGAGGTGTACATTGAGCAACCACAAGGCTTTGAGGTGCATGGGAAGGAGTCCCATGTGTGCAGAGTGAAGAAGGCCCTTTATGGCCTGAAGCAAGCTCCCAGAGCTTGATACTCCAGGATAGATACATATTTGCAGGGGATGGGTTTCACAAAGAGTGAGGCAGATCCGAACCTTTACTTTATTGTGATTGGTGAGGGGCCTCTCATTCTGGTGTTGTATGTGGATGACTTGGTCATTACAGGTGCAGAGAGACTCATAGAGCACTGCAAGAGAGATCTTGCGACGGAGTTTGAGATGAAGGACATCGGCTTGATGCATTACTTTTTGGGCTTGGAGGTGTGGCGGGAGGAGTGGCATTTCTTCCTAGGGCAGGGGAAGTATATTGTGGACATCCTTAGCAGATTCCACATGGAGGATTGTAGACCCATGTCGACACCGATGATCGCCAACTGGAAGAAGCTTCATGCTTCGGATTCCGAGTTGGTGGATCCCACATTGTACAAGCAGCTGATTGGTTCCTTGATGTATTTGGTCAACACTAGACCATATATCTGTTTTGCAGTCAACACGATGAGTCAGTTTATGTGTGAGCCTAGGAAGGTTCACTGGGTGGCTGCAAAACACATTTTGCGGTACTTGCAGGGGACAATGGATTATGGTCTGGACTACAAGCAGGGAGATGGAGTGAGATTGGCAGGATACACCGATTCTGATTGGGCAGGTTGTGCTTCTGATAGGAAGAGCACTTCAGGGTGTTGTTTTGGGTTGGGTTCAGTAGTAGTGTTATGGTTCAACCGGAAGCAGCAGTCAGTAGCACTTAGTTCAGCGGAAGCAGAGTATATGGCAGCCAGTCTAGCTAGTTGTGAGGCTATCTGGCTTCGCAAGATGTTGTTTGGCCTATTTGGTCAACCGTTGAGACCTTCAGTGATTTACTGTGATAATCAAAGTTGCATTAAACTCACGGAGAATCCAGTATTTCATGACAGGTCAAAGCATATCAGGATCAGATATGATTTCATCAGAGACTATGTTCAGAAGGGAGCTGTGAAGCTTGAGTATATTTCCACTGATGAGCAGGTTGCAGATATTCTTACCAAAGCCTTACCACGGGGCAAGCATGTCTACTTCAGAGACAAGATGGGTGTGGTGAGGAACACCTACCTCGGTAAGAGGGAGTGTTGAAATTTAGTACCGGAGGACAGGTGGTTCCCTTAGGCTTTGATCTTTGGCCTAGGGAAAAGTGTCCAAAAGAATTTAATTTTCTCCTAAAGTGACTTTATAATTTTATAAAGTTAAATCTAATTTAAAAGTCACTTTAAGTGATAAAGTTACTAAGTCTAATTTTAAAGTGACTTTTATAAAGTCAATGAAAAATTAGAAAGGAAAAGTGACTTTGGAAATAAATGACTAAGTGGGTCTTTATTAAAGTGGGGTGAATTAAAAAATAAAAAGTGAGATTTAAATGAGCATTTAATCTCAGCCTTAAATCTCAATCTATTTCAGCCATTGGATTTAGGGATCACCCAAAAGTCACTTGGGGTTAAATTAAAGGAAGAAAAGGTCATTCATTCTTTCATAAGCAGATTGAGAGAAGGAGAGCAAGAGAGCAAGGGAGATTTCTAGACAGTGAGCTGCGGAGTTTCAGCAGCAGAGTTTCAGCAGAGCGGAGTTTCAGCAAGTCTGTACAACGAAGTTTCAGCAGGGCGGAGTTTCAGCAAGGCGGAGTTTCAGCAAGGCTGAGATAAGTTGTAAAAGTTTGCTTGCTGATTTTTGCTGAATATTTCTCTTACTGTAAAAAGGCATTTTCCAGAAATAAAGAAGAGCTCTCAAACTGGTTTTCCCCAAGAGTTGTAGGGGGTTTTTCCAGGGTCACATTGACCAAAAATCTCAGTGTTTAAATGTGTTTTAATGGCTGTTTATTACTGCTGATTTTTATTTCTGCAATTTCCAGCATTCTGTAAAATTTCCAGAATTTGTGTTTTCAGCAAATTTATTTTTTCCAGCTTGATAAATGTATGGTTATGGGAAAGGGCATTTAACTATATGGGAGAAATAAGGAGAAACTGAAAACCGGGGTGGGAAATTAGAAATTTCTACAGGATGGTGTATTACAAGTTCGTGATTGCTCTGATGGAACTCAACTTTAAGAAGCTATGTGGAAGTGTTGATGGGCCCGGATTGGTGAACCCTACCGAGTATCGTCAACTAGTGGGGGCCCTAATGTTTTTGGTCAACTCCCGTCCTGACATATGCTTCGCTGTGAACACGTTGAGTCAATATATGGTTGAGCCTCATCACATTCATTGGATTGTTGCCAAGAATCTCTTGAGATATCTCCAAGGCACAATCCACTATGGACTGAAATACACTATCGAGAATTTGAGGCTACATGACCGAGTTGGCAGTGTGGTGGATCGTACGAGCACATTTGGGTGTTGTTTCTCTTTGGGATCTGCTTCAATATCTTGGATGAGCAGGAAGTAGAAATCGGTTGCACTAAGCACCGTCGAGGCCGAATACATTGTTGCGAGTATGGCCTGTTGTGAAGCAGTTTGGTTGAGGAATCTCTTTAGTGAGCTATTTGAGCACGTGTTGGATACCACTGTGATCTTCTGCGACAACCAGAGTGGGATTCGCCTATCAGAGAATCTCATGTTCCATGACCGCTCCAAGCACATTGATATCAGGTACCACTTTATCCAGGATATGGTACAACGAGGAGCAATAAGGCTCCAACACATTAGAACAGATGAGTAGGTCGCAGACATTCTCACAAAGCCTTTGGGGAAGGTCAAATTCTTAACCTTCCGAGAGAGACTTGGAGTCATGGAACGACCCTCCTATGAGGGTCCCATATGAGTTGGACACAGAGCTCTGGGAGCTCTTGGGGGCTTGGGGTACTTCTTGGAGCTAGGGTGAGTGGTTCACCTTCCCCTAGTGGTGCGTTGGATACAGGGTGAGTGGTTAACCTTCCCCTACGATGCCCCATTATGGTTGACATCATACATGTGTGTAGGGTGAGTGGTTCACCTTCCCCTACCCAGACACATGCATGTAGGGTGAGTGGTTCACCTTCCCCTAAGATTGACATATGCATAGGATGAGTGGTTCACCTTCTCCTGTGGCATATGAGCAGAAAGAGTGGTTCACCTTCTCTTGTTAATGCCCCGGCACACATCCTACCCACAGAGTCCGGAACTCATGGGAAGTGCCTCTCATCTGGCCAATGAGTAGGGAAAAGATGGTTAGGGACCATAGCACTACCAATGGACTCATCATGTACTGTCGTACTCCCTATGACTAGGATGCATGGTGTTCAACAACTTGATCTGGGATCATGGACCGACTTTTGTCAATGGAGAGTGGTATGATCTTATGACTCACTCTCGATCGCTTCTTCTTCATTATTACTTCATGGTTTAGCTTAGGCAGAGTAGAGCAATATAGGGTAGTGATGGCAGGGATGGTACAGGATCACAGGTTGGCGTGATGATGGATTGGCAGGTGGAATTCTCCCTAGTTGAGAGGGAATGTTAAAATTGGCAACTAGGGCCAACTTCCACCTTAGGATAACTCATATAATGGAGATGAATATTGCATTGGATTCCTCTTTTCGAGAGGTGCAATTTTGATATAAAGATCATCTCATTCTGACAAAGCAGAAATGGAATTTTGAATTTATTCTTTCTCATGGAAAAATTGTCAAGGTCGACCTCAGTCAAATGTAGGCTCAAGAAGCCCAAAGGATGTGCCTCCTCACCCTCAACGAAGCGTATAAATAGAAGTGACCCTTCTCTCATTTGGAGATCACTCATCTCATCACATCTTCTTCTCTCTCCTCTCTTGATTGGATCGCACAACTTGGAGGTTCTCTACGTCGCATGTGTGGAAGAAGGCAGATTTCTGGACTGGTTTTGGAGGTCGAAAATTTAAGGGATTGGGGCATGCATTGACCAGTGTTGACTTGGAGTATTTGACCAACATTGACTTCTGTTTTATGGGCAGAATTTCGATATTTTTAGGCCACATTATTTGGCACAGATTCCGAGGTGATTGGAACTATTTGATCGAGTTGACTAATGCGTTGACTTTCTAGTTTGACCACAGAATTACAGCACACTTTGGCTAGGTTGACCGAGCAAGTTTTGGGTTGACTTTGACTCCCTTGGCAGGTCGCATTCTTCTATTGTTGACCGAGCTACTTGGAGGACATTTTGGGGCAGCTTTGAGCATTGTTGACTTTCTATTTAGCGCTGCATTGACTGTTGATTTGGCAGAACTGTTTTGGGCTTGTATTTCTGATATTTGTACTCTCTCTCTCTCCACTGAACTATTGAAGAATAATAAGAAGATTTGATCAACGGGTTTCCCCACATTGGGGTTTGTCCCTGGCATTCGCCACATCTTGTGTCCTCTTGTCTTGGCTTGTCTTCTGCATATGTTTTTATGTTCCATCTGCATTAACTGTCAATGTTTTTAAGTTAATGTGATTGCTACTGAATATAATTGGAAATTGTCATTGGGTTGATAAGGAACATTGAAGTAAATTTTGCTACAGCATAGAACATACCATTGTTATCTAAAATTAACAATAAGTTAGCAAAAAAATTCAGAATTCAAAAACCTACTCATTTAAAGTTAGAGATAAATTGTAGAGTAAAAAGGAAAATGAAAATGACAATGCCATGAACCTTGTTTTACAAATATTATTGTAGATGTAGCATATGTTGTTTCATAGAAGACAGCTTTACAAAAAGGTTTAAAGAGGATTCTCCTAACTCCCTTGGGAACTTCAAACCTATCTCTTTGTGCAACACCATATACAAGATTATTTCTAAGGTAATAGTAAGAAGGCTCAAAACCATCTCTCAAATATCTTGTCCTCTAAAATATTAAATTTCCTCTAAAGTAGGCAAATTCATGGAATCTTCACTCTGCTAAGGTAAAGAGACTGATTGCTATGGTGATTATATAGGAATTCAACAAAGAAGACGAGTTGTATTTAAGACTCATTCTCATCCATACAATATTAAGTCTCCTGACATCAAGTTGTGTACCATCTGCATTCCACTTGGTTTCATACACCCATTTGCAACCAACCAAATTCTTATTGGTGGGCAATGGGACTAGATCCTAAATTTGAATCTCCATTAGAGTGATATAACCAGCCATAGCATCATTCCATTGGAGAGTTTAATGTCTGATAGAAGATAAAAGTATCTGCATCAACCTTGGAAATAAGAGAATGCAGATAGGGCCCTTAGTCAACATCCAAGTTCTCCTTCGAGGAGGGAGAAGTAGACCACAAAGGTATTGGTCGTGACCTAAATCATGTTAAAGCAAGAATAGGAGTTTTGTTGTAACACTATGATGAGGTAGCTCAATCAATAAAAGATTGTGGGGAGCCGGAGCCACCTGAGTAGAAGCGGCTTTAGTACTAGTAATACCCAACAAGTCATCAATAGGGCCTCACCATAGATTATTGATTGAGTCACTATAGGGGAGGCACTGAAGGAGCACCCAAAAGAAGAGGATCATCATCCTCTACTGTGAAATTGGGGTAAGATCTTAGCGGAACATGGGGAATAAGCTAATCAGAGACTACATCCCTCCTCCTTTCAATCACCTCATTGGTGGAAGGATCATAAAAGCAATATGCCTCAGATGTTTCACTATAGCATGTTGACTTGTAGGTCGTGACTCGTAACTTTTGTGCATTTGTTTGGTAATAAGAACCCATGCACAGTATCCAAAGTCTTCAAAATGCATATCAAAGGATTTGTAACTATACCATCTCTAAAACTATGTCAAACATCTTGAGTAGGCATCCATTTGATGATTACAAAACACTAGTTCTCCCAACAAGCATCCTTCACATACACCACAAGATCATTGAATTAGTGGAAGGCCATCTGCCATCCTCAGAAAACCCATATAACAAAAGGCCCCAAGTTGGTAATGGCCCAAGCAATAATGTCATTATTTGCTAATGTCATTGGTATTGGCAAACATTGTAGATAATCCACTTCATTTTGAAGGAGATAAAGATTTTCTCAACTTATAGCATGGTGGCTTGTAGGTCATAACTTATGTGCATTTCTTTGCGAATAAGGACCCATTCACAAAAACCAATGACTTTAAAATGCACATCAAAGGATTTGTAACCATAACATCTCTAAAAATATGTAAAATGTCTTTAGTCATCCAGTTGATAATTACAAAACACTAATTCTCCCAACAAGCATCCTTCACATACACCACTTGGCTGTTGAATTACTGGAAGACCATCTGCCATCCTTAGACAACCGATATAACAATAGGCCCCAACGTTGGTAATGTCATTATTTGCTAGTGTCATTAGTATTGGCAACTATTGTAGAGAATACACTTCATTTTGAAGGAGATAGAGATTTCCCCAACTTATACTTCTAATCATATTCATCACATTAATTGGAAGTAGTGACTTTCAAATCATCATTTATGTCCTTGATAAGCCTTCAATCTAAGTCAAAACTCCACCATTTTGTTGGTGGGAGCATTGTCTACCTCTTTGTTGGTGTAAGTGATGTCACATACAGAACGAAGATTTGGTCCTATTTATAAGAAAGAAGATTTGGTCCTATAACGAGATCATGTAGAGTCCCTTTGGGTTTGGACCTTTTCTCATCCACAAATAACATATGACCAACACTACCCTAAAAAAATATACAATATGTTTTAATTGAAAATAAGGGGAAGGGGTGCACTAACCTAAAAAGAGGCACAAAACTGCAGAAGCTTCCTTGAAATAGCCAAAACAAAAAAAATCTGCCAAGGACACAGGTTACAATAAGGGTGAAAATCCTAAAGTATGGCTTCTGTCCAAAAAAAATGGGTGCTAAAAACCTTAATTTCAGATCTGTAACAACCTTGAAAGTTGAAACAATGTTAAAACCCTAATTTCAGGTCTGAAAAAACAGCCTTGAAGTAGCATTTAAATAAAAAGAACAAGACCCGAGCTCTAATAACCTTTTGAGATTATAAGAGATAATATATCTATGGTATCCTCTTTGACAAACGCTAATCTAACAAGAAATCGAAAAACTGTAATGGCACTTAGATAGATCACAAGTAGAGCAAAATAGAATAGGTGCCCTTAGGCCAAACAGACAGAAAGAACTAGATTGAATGGCATGATAAAAATGGGACGGAAATTAGGGTTTAAAATGCTAGCTCATAAAGGGAGACTAGGTCAGCCCTGGAATAAAATACAATGGTGTTGTTGTAAATAATGGATGTAACAATCCACAGCTACCCACATATTGATCCATTAGGGGCCTCAGCTACTACCCACAAAGAGGGTTGGCACATGATCATCAGTGAAGATTGCAAATATTCTCAACCATCACCAAGTATTGCGGTTAAGTGGCGATTCTTTTTTCAATTTTTGTAGCTTTCCCTTATTTTCCCTACTTGTCCTGAAAATTTTGGCAAAACTTCCAGCTGTTCCAAACACCCATATCTTCATCCAAAAAATCGGCCATCGTAGAAAACCACTAAACCCTCCACTCATGTCAATGGTCATACCGTGTTTTACAATGTGTGACTATGGGGTGAAAAAATTTACTGTCTCACAGAAGTTGAAACAAGAACCAGAACCAGCAGAGGGTCAAAGCAGGCAGGAAGAGAAACAGGTCAGCAAACTGATTTGTGCAGTGATTTACTAATATAATATGATATATATCCAACCCATCAAACAACAAAAAATATGCAAAGTCTGCTAATGTATATTATTATATAGCATGCAAGGATGAATATAAAAAATGGCACCAAGTGTAATATACTAGTAAATATCTTAAAGCAAAATATATAAACATCAAGGATACATGTCCTTTTGTTAGATATGTGTTGTACTTGTATTCTTTGCAGCTAGACTCTGCATCCTGTCATGATCATCTGGGATGATGGGGAGTTGGGGGAACAGAAAGGGTTTAGAGGCAGAGCCACCATTAATAACCAAAAAAAAGGGTCCACCCCAGATGGTCTTCCCTGGTTTTTTCTGAAATGGTGGGTCCAGACTAATTTAGAACAAGAATAGGTTCAACCAGAAAATTCAGTATGAAACTATCATACAGTCTATTCAAGGGCCAGTCCAATGACTAGGTTGAATCAGAAAACTAGCTAGTTAAGGTTCAGCCAATTTTTAAACACCGGTTTTAAAGATAGATAATGTGCCAAACATGCAACAGTTTAACATGTCAATGAAAAGCCACAGAATCAGGGATAAATATAAATCACAATTGAAGCTAACAGTATGACATTTATAACCAATGCTCCTGCATAATTTGTCCTCTACAAAGTATCAGATAGACAACATTACAATACAGCTTGGAGAGCTACAATAACCAGTGTCATAGAATCATAACCAAAATAATCATTAATGGCGTACTGCTCTAACATTTCCTCCTAGTAAGGGCCCACCACCCTCTAGGAATATAATCATGAGACCTATACCGAGTTATTCCATGCTTGGCCATTTTCCATCTTCAATAGGCATGGCTGTTAGAAAAAGATAACCATAGACTCATGCATAGAATGATTTGCCATAATGCCCAACGGGTTAGCTCAATCAGTTGCACCATCCTCCCAATGAACAATGCCAACAAGGAAGCCATAGGTCACATCTCACAGGTTAACATCCAGTTGAATCCCTCAGGGTTACCAGCCATTATTGTGGTTGCTGGTTGAGCCATGCTCCATCTGGAAATTACAGGGAAAATGAGCAAATCCTGCAAGGTTTTCTTAGGGGGAAAAATGTTTCACCGTAAATGATACTTTCACCCTTGTAGGCAGTTCTAATATTCAGGTTATAAGAAGTTTCACAATGGATTGCAGCAACCTATATCGCAAAGATTGCTTCATCAATACCACGATGTCACCTTGGCATATAGCCTTGACAATTTAGTGAATTTCTAACCCATGCATTGCAAGACTGCCTCTTCGCCATCTCATATTTGTTAAATTGTTTTTACTTCCACCTATTTCCCAACATTCAAATCCAATTGACATTTTTATGATAATTCCATGATATTGCAGTGGCTAGAATATACCACCTATCAACAGACGCAATGTTGATAATACTGGACAACCACCCATAGCCCGACTTATCAGCACCTGGACAGATCAACAGCCTCCTTGCAAGTAGGGCTTTAACCACTCGTTCTTGTAAGGAGAATCAATTCGGATGGGACAGTATAGTGCCCCGCTTTCAACAAACCCGATCAGCCAGGTGACTTGACAGATAGAATGATGCAGATCCAAAATTTGATAGTCACAAATATGCTTCCTTAATACTGCAATGGCAAGCATCAACAACCTATCGAGAGGTGGAACAGTGATTACACTATACAATCATCCTGCCCCACTTAATAGCCCCTGGGCTGATCAACAGCCCACTTGTAGGTGCACTTCGACCACTACTTGTCAGAATTGAAACATGGTGGGGGCTATAACAGCACACCCCCCTCACCAACCCAACTGTCTCCCCAGGCCAAATTGACTTTCATGATAAAATGATACAGATCTAAATTTGATGGTCACGAGTTTATTTCTTTATTATTGTGAATGCAAGCATCCACCACCTAAGAGATGGAACACTGCTTACAGTGTACAACTACCCAACCAACTTAATGGCGCCAGAGAAGATTAGCAGCCCCCTTGCAGGTAGGGCTTTTGCCACCACTACTTGTGAGATTAAACCCTGCTGGGGACTTTAACAGCTCCTGACTTCACAGGCCCAGCTCACCTCTCATGTACCAATCATAGTTTTAAAAACCAGTCTTGCTAACCGGTTACCGGTCTAACCGGCCAGTTAGCAAGCTCACCAGTCGAAACCGGCCAAAAAACCCGGTTCAATCGTTCATTTCGCTAAAATTTGCCCTAAACCGGTGCTAACCGGCCGGTTTAGAACAGAACCGGCCGGTTTTGTATCAAACCGGCCGGTTCCGTCCTAAACCACCAGTTAGAGGCACGCCCACCGTATTGTCCAAAAAGTATAATGCGGACTGTGTTTTGGGGTTTTAGGGGGAAACTAAGGGTGTTTTCCCTCCAAAAACACCCTCTCCAAGCCTTTAAGAGGCCCCTCTCACTCTCATTTGTCTCACACAACTGATTTGGAGTGTTTGTGAGTGTTTGTGAGTTTGTTTGTGGGCTTGGAGAGTGTTGAGTTTTTGCTGAAGTAGTCATCTTGGAGTTGGAGTTGGAGCTATTTTGGAGATAGTGTGTAGCTGTCAGTGGAGTTGACATCTTCAAGAGGAGGCTAAGAAAGCTAGTTTGCATTTCCAGGCAAGGATTTGCACTTGAAAATTCCTCATTTGACTGCTGTCCATGAATTAATTTTTTTTATGTGTTATAAACTTCTCACTTCTATGATCTACCATCCAGGTAGTCATCATGCCTCCAAAAGCCAAAGATACTGCATGGGCTCATTGTGATATGATTGATGGCAAAATGATCTGCAAATATTGCCAAAAATCCATTCAAGTAGGGGGTATTAACAGGTTCAAGCAACACTTGGCTGGGATAGGAGGCCATGTAAAGCCATGTGGAGCACCAAATGAAATAATAGGGCATATTAGGGCAGAATACCTTCAGAAGTTTGAGACTCAAGTCACTCAACCAATAGAGAAGTTTGTGACTGCAAAGCAAAGTTTGGGAGTCGAGACTCAACCAACTGAGTTTGATCATGATGACTGAGACTCATGAGAAGTTTCAAGTGATCATGTTGATCACTATTATAGTATTACTATTATCATATATGTAGAGTCTAGATTGGAGTCTTGTAGTAGGCCACTGGCCCCATAGTTTGTAGGCTTTGTTTTTGCACTCTAAAGGCCATTTAGAGCCTCATTGCTTGAGCATTTTGTCAATGATATGTATTGCACTCGGTGCCATTTTGATATATTCACCTTTACATGGTATATAAATGAGCAATCTTTGCATATTTTGTCTCTATTGGCTTGGAATCATGGTTTTAAATCTTAAAAATAGTTTTTTTCATTAAAAAATAATTATTTAATGTATTTTTCTAAAACCGGTTCATTTAGACCAAACCAATCCCGGTTAGACCGGTTCCAGTCGGTAAACCGGTTCATTAGGAGGATCGGTCCAGTCACCGGTTCCAATTTTAAAAACACTGGTACCAATTAAATTTCATGATAAATTGATGCAGGTCTAAAATTTGATGGTCACAGCATCCAAGGTTAAGTGTGTTACCAATACTAATTAACCATGACATTAGTACCGTCTAGTTTCAAAGAAGTGCCCCGTTCATGACATTAGTACTCTTTGAGCATTCGCACTGGGTGAGTCTTTTGGTACCTTCAACTTCATGTTGGTTATGGAGTATAGTTATTTCCCACTTTAATCATCTGAGTCGGTATTTATGGTATTTCTTTGGGTCTATATATGGGTGTAAGATAATCCTTGGGTCTCTAGTACTTCCTGTTCTCTAGGTCTGGTCATCTGTGTTCAATTGGGCCATTCCTTGGGATAGGGGGTGTAATTAGTATTTCAGTGTCTGCAATATTTTTGTATTTGGTGGTGGATATATTCCTGTGTCGTTTGGCGGAGGTATTTGTGGATAGTGAGTTTTGGAGCGAAGGTTTTCTTGTTCTGGAAATTCCCCTTGTCCAATTATTGGGGTAGTTATTTCCTAGCTTGCATGGGTGTCTTCAAGGTTGGTTGGTTATCTTCGTGGTTTATGAGTCTTCAGTGTGGGGAATTGGGCAACCTTTTGGGTGTTGGTCCTTGTGTCTATTCTGTTGGTGATGATATTATAGTATTTCGGTCTGGTCTCAGAGGGTCTTCACTTCCTTCCTCGCACAGTTACAATGGGCGTGGGCCGTTGAGTTGGTGTCCTATGTGTCATTTTTCTTCAATCCTCATGCCTCCAAGACAGAGGATGAGCACTTGCAGAGGTGGTTTTAATCATTATGGCTATAAAAGGGTGCGCCCTTTTGCTTCTGAATCTGTTGCCTCTGCTTTCTCGATGCGGTCCCTTTGGAAGTATGGTGCAAGATCCTCATTCTAGAGAGTAAGAAAGCAGGAGACCGCCCTTACTTTTCAGATTCTGAATTTGTGTTTGAGGAGGAGAAATGATTACTTTCCCCTGGCAAGTTTCATCGGCGGAAGTGGCATTTCCTGAGCTCTTTGGCTATTAATCAATGGCTCACCACTTTGATACGGCTTGTCTTCCAAGATAAATAGGTCAATAACTACAATATCTTCTCCACTTTAGAGGGTATGAACTTTGAAGGCAGATGCTTCGTAATATGCATTTCTACTTGGATAACGTCGATGCTCACTTGTCAAAAATGGAAGGATTATTTCTGAGTGATTCTGCACCAGGGGATTTGACAGACCCTCCAGCAGGTGATAGCGCTTTGACTCCTACTATTCCCTCTTCAGATAAGATAAGATAATTATATTTATGCCCAACTAATGACCACAAAGTAGGTCAAAGGGACTGTTGAGTACACTGATAATGAGAAGTAAACCTCCAATGGTGTTTCAGTTCTCTGGTCAATAATGGCTCTTGGGAAGCTACTTTGGCTATCGTTTGCTCGATTATGTTCTAAACTCTTATGCTATGATCTGTGTTTCGAGGATTTTGATTTTTGTATGGGTACGCCAACGTTTATCAGCATGTCTCCTGGTTTTTCACTTGCTTGGGATACTCTGTGGTACGTATTGCTGATATGGTGTAGGGCTAGTATGCGTTGCTCTTATTTTTGTATGGGTATGCCAAGGTTTATCAGCATGTCTCCTGGTTTTCGCTTGTTTGGGATACTCTCTGGTACGCGTTGTTGATATGTGCAGGGCCACGCGCTGCTCTTTTGCTCGAGTATGCATATATGTTGTATTTGAATTTTGGATGGAATGGTGGCGAACTGTTTCCTCTGAGGCCCTGTTGGTACTGGCTGTTGGCTGATATAGAACACTCTTGGCTCTTGGGTGGATTTATGATATGCTTACCCCTGAATCTCTGTGCTCTTGATGATTTCTATCTTTCATTTAATGGTAACCTTTTGGTTGCTGGGATGTTTAGTATGTTGTTCATTCTGCTGTATTAAGCTTAGTTTTGGAGATGAATCCTCCTGCTTATCTTGTGGTCCGAGAAGGAAGCTGTAATGGGTCTGTGTTTATTTGGAGCTCATATGGCAGTTATGCCCAGATACCTTTGTAAATCTCTCCTTTGGAATGAAATACAATGTGTTTATATTCACACATATATTTATATTATTATAAACCAAAAAAACAGGAGAACACATGAAAAATAGAAAATCAAAGTTTAAACAACAGGAAAAAAGGAAAGTTGGGATACGGTCAGTTGACAGGAAGTTAGTGGGCCAAGTGGTAGGTCCGCTCTGGCCGGCCAGTAATCTATTGGACTCTTCAACAGTCAAGTCTGGATTGGTATATAGGAGACCTAGAACTGATACCCATCTCAATCTGCAAAGACACTTTTAATGTCAGGCTGTCCTGGGAACGGATATTTCAACTTTATCCTGTACTGTTTCTCAGCATCTCTCTCTATCATCCCTGTGCGGGAAGCACTGTGTCTAGATTTTCATTGATTGTACAACATGTTCCAAGATTACTGTGATTTGTGTTTAAAAGGAGAGTCTATGTAGAAGTAATCTTCAAAGCCATTCTCTTGTAGCACAGGTTATAAGTTATAACAGCCCTTTGTGCTGGGAGATCAGCTGGATCAGTTTTTATCTAAGCCAGTCCAACAAGTCTAGCCCTGCAAGCTCACGAGTTCCATAGTCATCGAGATGGCCAGTAACATTCTGAAGAGGTGCAATGTTGTTATGTCTGAGAGGGTGAAGTTGCATGCAGCCATGCTTGCTCTTCAATTCGGCTACGCTGGATTCCATATCGTTTCCAGAGCAGCTCTGAATATGGGAGTAAGCAAGGTGGTGTTCCTAGTGTATAGAAACATCATTGCCTTGATGCTGATTGGTCTTTGTGCTTATTTTCTGGAGAAG
Organism: Pinus tabuliformis; assembly: GCA_031772625.1. Taxonomy (NCBI): domain Eukaryota; kingdom Viridiplantae; phylum Streptophyta; class Pinopsida; order Pinales; family Pinaceae; genus Pinus; species Pinus tabuliformis. Next base: position 649,556,483 of record CM062815.1, on the reverse strand, counting down.
AGGAAAATCCAGCTCTTACATTATCTTTCTTGATTCAGTTTTTCCTTCTTGCACTCTGTGAGATAACGGCCACTAAAGAACTTTATCTCTTAGGATTGTACTACACATCCCCAACTTTTGCATCAGCCATACAAAACTCGGTGCCTGCAATTACTTTTATAATGGCAGCAGCTCTTAGGTTGGAGAAATTCCATATTAGCAGAAGAGATGGTTTGACCAAAATTATAGGGACTGAAGCTTGTGTAAGTGGTGCCACCATCATTACATTGTATAAAGGTCCTCCAATAACTCATCTCTGGCGTCCTAAGTCACCAGATTCGCCGAATTTTATCCATTAAATTCGAAATTCGGCGATTTTCATTGGCAAACGAACATATTCGTTCGAGTTCGCCGAATTTAATGGCGAACTCGAATTTCAAGTCGAATTCGATTTTTTGTCGAACAAAATCGCATGAAATTCGTTTAAATTCGTTGAAATTCATTGAAATTCCATTAAATTCGTTTTTTTTTCGCGCGCCCGCGGGTTTTATTGTTCCTGTTTGGGTTTCATTGTTTCATTGGCGCCGGCGGTCCAGACTCGTCACTCAGCAGACTTCACGACTCGTAACTTGGCTTGTGTTTACCAGTCTCCATACCGACTCCTGGATCTGAAGCTTCAGAACGCTGTCCAGTCTCCATACCGATCGGCGATAGGCGATACCGGATACGTAAGGGCTTTGAACCTTTGGTGCGTTGGTCTGGGCTAAGTTTAAAGGCCAGAGCCTTTGGTGCGGAGTCCGGGCAACTTGGCAAGTGCTGGAGGCCCGAGGGGGCAAATCTTTTATGTTTTAACTTTTATATGTCAAGTTCTGTATACATGAACAGTAGTGAAAGCTCTCTCTCTCTCCGAGGGCCTGAATTAATATATAAGAACATTTTTGCTTGATCTTTAAGAAACAAATGGCACGTAGTTCAGTTATTCTAAAACAGAACAGAAACAGCTATAGACCAAAACATGATAAACTACAAATTTACAGGCAAAGAAGCAGCTTTTTCAAGATTATATTTATTGTCCTCTCTTCCGTTTATTTAAAGGCAGCATTAAAGTTGTTAAACTGCCCCCTATTTAATATGAAATAAACTGAAAGTAAATTTCAACATGAAGTTGTTTGTGCCTAAAAGCCAGGCATGTTGTAGGATTTCCAGGGTTTACATTTATTGACTTTCCTCTCATTTATTTAGTAGGCAGAATTAAAGTTGTTAAACTGTCCATATTCAATCTGCAACTGCAAGAAAGATTCAATAGGCACCCATGACTCCATCCATGATTCGCTAAACTAAAATGAAGCAAACTACCATAATACTAAATAACAAGGACATGTTTGACCGTCACTGATTCAGATCAGTAACATGGGCAGAGGTTACTAAGTCAAATCAGTGATATGAGGAGAATTTACTGGTACAAATCTGGTTGCATAACAATTTAGTTTTTGTAAGCAGGGCTGTGGTCCAGTGGTAGGTCGATTGATAATCACCAATGACAATTGTCAATAACAGAAATAAAGCAGTTTGTACTGTTTCTAAATCAAGACTTTAAACGCATTTGAAGTTGCCATACCATTTCTCATATGCATATGATATATCTGTCTTTAATATACATTTTTTTTTTCGAATTTCTATATGTCGAATTTTATCGACAAAATTTTAGTCGCCGAACTTTATTCGAATTTCATGGTCCTCGAACTCGAACTCGAACTCGAACCTGGTGACTTAGCTGGCGTCCAAATTTGGATGTTACTGCTACTTATTTTAAATCATTCCAAGGTAATGAACTATCAGCAAAAACTAAGTACTGGACACGGGTGCATTTACCTACTTGGAAATTGTGTGGCATGGTCAGGCTGGATTGTTTTACAGGCACCAGTTCTAAAACGATACCCAGCACGCCTGTCAGTAACATTGTTTACTTGATTTTTTGGAGTTATTCAGTTCTTAATCATCGCAGCTTTGTTCAAGACTGATCTTATTCAGTTCTTAATCATCGCAGCTTTGTTCAAGACTGATCTGGAGCATTGGAAGATTCATTCTGGAGGAGAGCTTTTCACCATTCTATATGCAGGATCCGTTGCTTCTGGTATTGCCTTTTCAGTTCAGATATGGTGCATTCAGAGGAGGGCCAGTGTTTGCTGCAGTCTACCAGCCTGTACAAACTATTGCTGTTGCAGTTATGGCCTCTATTATTCTTAGGGAACAATTCTATTTGGGTGGGATATTTGGAGCAATTCTTATTATCATCGGTCTCTACCTTGTCCTGTGGAGCAAAAGTGAAGAAAAGATATTGGGACTATTACAGGCCAAATCATCAATGGTGCCTGAGAACCAACCAGACAATATGGATCAGAGTGCAACTTTGATCATCAACAGCAGCAATGGCATCAAGCCTTATACGTCCCAGCCTCTTCTTCTTGACACCAGTTACAAACCTGTTAATATCCCTTCTCCTTCAGACGAGCCACAACCATAAAAGGCCATCAAACCCTCTAACCCATCACAACCATACAGCAGCTTGTATCACAGTAGGCAGTACAAATGAATTCTCATGGTCTAGCAAAATATTCATGCAAACATCTACAGATATATGTATCCATCTTAAGCCACTAAACATGTGCTTGAGAGCTTATATGAATATTTGGTTTCTGCCTGTGCGCTTGTTATAATCATATGCACTGAAAGTAGGATTTTGTTTCCCTTATTGTAATGTATATTAAGTGTTGTAATGTATAGTAAGTGCAGATTTTTACTTCCTATATTTTCAAATGAGGCAGTAATATATCGTACTCTTATGATAGGGTTAGAAAAGTTTTTGATTGACCACCATGCTGCTAGCAGCACACTTGTATACTACGAGTGTTATGTTCACCAACTACCGGTTTTCTATCCTCCAAGTGACATCTACATTGCAGTTTGTTACTTTCCCCCAACCTCTTCACCATTTGCCATCCATAATGGCTCAAATGGGGGACCCCTTTATAGACTTGTACACTGACATCACCCAGTACTCTGTTGTTGGGAAAGTCATCCACCTAGGTGACTTCAATTCTCGTATTAGATATCTCCAAATCCCTCTCCATGACCGATCAGAGGATGTGTTTTGTACCCAGGGGATAAATCCAGATTCAGTAGGGCTTCACCGGATGTCGGATGATGCTTTGGGGCCCACTACAGTTTATGGTAAGCATCTATTGCAGTTGGGGGAATCACATGAGTTATTGAACCTAAATGGTCTCCCATGTTTCCCAGACTCTCACTTTTTCACATGTCAAACATATGGCAGGGGTGCGAGTGTAGTTGATTAGGTCCTCGCTAGCCATAACTTGCTCCCTTTTATTTGCCATTTCTCAGTCTCCCCCATCCCCCTTGCCAATCATGCACTTCTTTCCTTCTCTCTCTGGTTTGACCCTTCCCTTTCACTCCATCCCTCCCCTCAGGTCCCAACCCGAACTACCTTCCGATTTGACGAAGGAGACCTTGACATCTTCTCCTCTACCCTATGCAAGATGCTCCCGTTGAAAACCCAATTCTCCTTGCTTGATTCTGCTTCTACTAAATACACCCGTCTTTCATCTACCAATTGGGAAGCAGCACTCAAATCCTTCCCCCACTCCACTCGTTCCACTTCCGTCTCCCCTAAAGTTGGATCTTTCCCCATGAACAAGTGGTAAGATGACAAATGCAAAACTCTACATCGAGAACTTCAATATGCTTTCAACCACTCTCAACCCTTCTACTCCGACCTCAAAGCTTCTTATTGTCATCTCCTTCGTCGTAAGAAATGACTCTTTGTCTCTCACAGAAGACGAGAACTTTCTACTCTCCTTGCCCACTCTCCTAAACAATTCTGCCATACCATCCTTCCCCGACACTCGCCTCTTCTACCTGACCTCAACCCTACATTCATGTTCTCTCACACTTCCAACCTTTATGATATTCCCGGGTAGGCCCAAATTCATGTTACATCCCCACCCTCTTCTTGTTACCTATTCTCAGACAGAGATTAGAGAGGCCATCTGGGTGATGAACAGTAGCAAAGCAGCCGATGAGGAAGGCTACCAAGCAGAGTTCTTTAAGCACGGTTTTTGTGCTTTGGTTAGCTACTTGGTTGATCCCTTAAACCATGTAGCCCATGAAGGTTTTCCACCGACATGGTCACACCACATCATCATCATATCCACAAATCAAGTTCCATCTCAAATCCCAATAAATATAGAACAATCAAGGTGGGTCACACGTTCTTGAAGTTGTATGCTATTGTTCTACATAGGAAGCTCTAAAGTGACCTTGAGCAGAGACAACTCAAAGCTAGGGGACATGTAGGTTTTCGACCGGCCCATCAGACCATTGACCACATCTTCACCCTTCGCATCGTGATTGAGAAGGCACGACACCGCTCTTTGAAAGTCTATTGTTGTTTCATAGATTTTTGGAAAGCTTTTGACTCTGTTCCGAGGGAGGCCTTGCTCCAGAGACTCAAAGATATTGGCATCTTTGCAAACCTATTGACTGCTATTATGCGCCTATATGAGTCTGTTCTTGGTCGTCTTCACGTGGCTCATGGAATGTCTAATTTCATCCGAAGCACCATTGGGGTTAAGCAATGTTGTCCATTGTCCCCTACGCTGTTTGAGATTTGTATTGATGAGTTGGAGGCATTTCTACACGAGCATATCCAAGACACTGATGGTGCCTTCTTCACCAGGTTCTGATATCTATTCTACTCTTTGCTGACGATGTGGTCGTCCTCTCCTCCATCCCTAGAAGGATTACAGAGGCAGTTGGATGCCTTAGCTCCGTTTTGTGATCATTGACAGTTGACGGTCAACCTGGGTAAAACCAAGGTTATGATCTTCAATGGGGTGAAGAAAACCTCAAACTTTCACTTCTTATTCAGAGGGGAGGAGATTGAGATCACCAACGCGTATACTTACTTGGAGGCATTTCTACACGAGCATATCCAAGACACTGATGGTGCCTTCTTCACCAGGTTCTGATATCTATTCTACTCTTTGCTGACGATGTGGTCGTCCTCTCCTCCATCCCTAGAAGGATTACAGAGGCAATTGGATGCCTTAGCTCCGTTTTGTGATCATTGACAGTTGACGGTCAACCTGGGTAAAACTAAGGTTATGATCTTCAATGGGGTGAAGAAAACCTCAAACTTTCACTTCTTATTCAGAGGGGAGGAGATTGAGATCACCAACGCGTATACTTACTTGGGGGTGCAATTCTCAGGTCCCCGCTTCAATTTGCGACCAGCGCTTCAGCGTCAGATCAATAAAGGATATGGATCCTTAGCCCTTCTCGAGAGACAATGCTTTCGACGTCACTTCCAGGACATCCTGTCCCAGATGAGCCTCATGGACACCTTGATCCGTCCCACAGTTCTATATGGTTCACAGGTTTGGGGACCATCTTTACTTGACTCAAATTGGGCTTCAGCTGAGAGAGTCCATATTCTTCTTCTTCGCTGCATCATTAAATGCAAACTGACAGTGTCGCAGTACATCATCCTTGCAGAGTTTGGAGCTCAGCCCTTTCGGCTTGAGACAGGGCTTCAGATTGGTTTCATTCTTGCATCGTGTCCAAGTCTTTGCAAACTCGATAAAGAATAGGGATCAATATCCTTACTTGGCATATTGCTCTTCTGAGACTATTGCCCATTCTACTCCCTCAGGCTAAGCCAAATGTTGGTTTACATGAGTTTCAGATCTCTTAGAGTCAATGGGAATTCAGTTGGATCATCTCCCTCCTTTTCGATATTCCTTCAATGCTCTTCGTTACCTTTTACCTACTATACAGGAGTTAAACAAGATCATCAGGGAGGACATCTACAAATAGTTCGTCCAGATCACGTGGGTCAATCCTCCGAGAGGGTTGCGCCCAAAGATGGCCTTCTACGTTGAGCACTTCTTGGAGTTGAGAGATAAACTCATTGTTCGACCCTAGTATACATTTCACCACTGAATGCATGCTCTTCGCATTCCTCTAGGCCAGTTTAGAGTAGGTTCTCATAGTTTCGGGTAGAGTCGCACCACCAGGTGGATAGACCAGACAGAATCTGCCAGGTATGTCATTTACAGGAAGTGGAGACCGAGTTGCACATCATTTTTGGATGCCCTGTCTACTCCGAGATCAAATGAAGGTTTCATTGCTTATTTAGAGATTCTCGAACCCTCGCCAACTTCTTCAAGTATCCCGATTAAAGATGTTTGGCCCCATATATGCAGGAGGCTCTTAGGTTCTGAGCGCATATTCTTCAGCCTCCCATCAGACCAAACCCCACATAGAAGATCACGACATTTTTCAGGGTACTACCTTCAAACAGGGGCACCAAGAGACCATTGATACTAGTACGTATCTAGACTCTAGATCAATGAGGATCTATGGGACCTCCCCTGCCACACAAGATCTCAACAACAGATCCATCTCAAATACGTTCCTGGGAGACAGACTAGGTCCTCCAGCCCTCAACAGGGTGTGAACCCCCCGGCAATGACCTAGTGGACAGTCCGCACTTTCCACCACTCTTCATCAGGCCAGCAGACTATTGAATTTCTTCAATGTTTTTCTTCTTCAGTGTTTTTCATTTAGCCTAAGATGTTAGGAGAGATGGGTTTGATCCTCAAACTTATTAGCTCCTGGATTTTCTCCGCTAAGGCCAGATGTTGATTTACTTCATGCATTGTATCTTTTTTTAGGAGACCATTTGGTTCTCCCGCTTTGTATGGACATCATTGTACTCAACAATCCCTTTGACCTACTTTGTGGTCATTAGTTGGACATAAATATAATTATCTTCTTATTATCTTATCTGTATTTGTCTTTCACTTTGAAAAATGTATTTGTCTTTCACTTTGAAAAATCAAGCTCTAACTCGAGTTATTCACCACAAAAAACACAAATTTCATTTACCTATTCATCGCAAACAATATGTAATATATTCAGTGAATAGGAATTCAACAAAAGCAGGATAAGCCCAATAACATGAACATATGTATTGTTGCTCCAGAGCTCCTTTACCATTCGCTGATTATTTTGATTGAATTTGCAACAGACTGGCGAGACTGTAAACATATAAAAATACCTGAAATAGATTTGAGTCTGTTACACGGATCACGGGAAAAAAACTTACAACCAACAAACTACGCATATGTTCATTCAAATGAAATGAAGATAAACAAAAACCTAGAAAAGGTAAAACACAACAATATCAAATCCAGAACCTGAAAAGCATCCGCAGTTACCCTAAATCCCACAAAGAACCCTCTTTGTCTTCTATATACCCTAAATCCCACAAAGAACCTCCTTTGTCTGGTATTCATGCAAAGGAGATTTGTGTTTAGGATTTAGGGTTATTCATTTGTATTTGCCTATGTCTGTCTAGGAGTCGCCCATTCGACTCTGAGAATGAGATTATCGTAGCCATAGCCATTGAGCTTATTAATAGCTCTCTGTGCATCCTCCCTGTTGGCGAAATTAATAAAGCCAAAACCCCTGCTCATCCCGGTCCTCTGGTCCACGGCAACGTAGACACGCGTAATGTGACCAAACGGCTTGAAAAGCTCCTGCAAGTCGGCCTCTCTGGTATCCTCAGACAAATTAGTAACCCTGACGGAATTCTCGTCGTTTCTCCGCCTCATGTTGCTAGAATCAGAGGTCCTGTCGACGGCGGCGCCGGCTCTAAGACTGGGAGGAACGTAGGCTCCCTTGCCACCGGCGGCAGAGTCAGGAGCCTGAGGGGGATTGTCGAGACCAAGACCGTCGGCAGCGGCAGGGGCAAGGTCTTTGTAGGGGCACTTTGAGGTCCAGTGATCGCCCTTCTTGCCACATATTCGACAGACCATGAGAACGGCACCGCCTTTGGCCGCCCCTGCAAGCGCGGCTGAGAGAGCATCGCCACCACCAGACCTAGAGTCATCCTCCTTGGTGCCGGGGGCCTTGAGGCGCTCCAGCAGGATCTCTTCGGTAGAGACCATGGTGAGCCTGCTGCCTGTATCCTCGTTCACAGCGTCGCCGAACTTGCGCCACTCGCGCCGCTCGAGAGCTCGCTTGCTGAGCCTGGCCTTTGCCACCTTGCGGATGCGTGTGGTGGTGGTTTTCTGGACCTTCTGGCCCTGAACGTTGAACCTGTACTCGATTATCTTCTTCACGCCGTTCTCGTCAGGGCCGATCACCTTGGGAGGCGGCAGCAGGAAGTCCAGATCCTCGTTGTCCTCCTCCTCTAATTCTCCCCATCGCACCTTCTCCATCTCCTCCTCCCTTGCGCCCTCCCTCCTCTCTGTGGATTCGATTATCTAGTTACAAACCCAAAATCTCACAGCACCGTCACATCACCAGTGATTTGAGCCAAGAGTTCCGGGGAAATGTTAGCAACGGATATATATACCTATAAACCTAAAATGAACGGTTTTTTCTCCACCAATTGAAAATATTAAGAGCGAACTATATTTTTATCTAAAATATTAAAGGCAAAAAGAGACTGAAAATATTAAGAGCGAATTATATTTTTATCTAAAATATTAAAGGCGAAAAGAGACGAGGTCTAGATAAAGATAAAGATAATTATATTTATGTCCAACTAATAATCATAAAGTAGGTCAAAAGACTCACTGATGTATATATAACGGAGGAGAATCAAACGGTCTCCTATAAAAGATACAATGCATGAAATAAATCAACATATGGCCCTAGTGGAGCAGATCCAGGAGCTAATAGGTCTGAGGATCAGACCCATCTCTCCTAACATCTGATGCTGAATGAATAACACTAAAGAAACTCAACAAAGTCTATTGGCCCGATGAAGAGCTGATGGCAAGTGTAGATTGTCCACTAAATCGTATCCTAGGGGGGTTCACATAGTGTTGAATGTTGGACGACCTAGTCTGTCTCCCAAGAATGGATCTGAGACAGAACTGCTGCTGAGATCTCGTGTGGTAGGGTGACGTCCCATGGATCCTCACTAATATGGAGTCTGGGTATGTATTAGTATCAATCGATCTCTTGGTGCCCCTGTTTGAAGGTAGTACCCTGAAAAATGTCGTGATCCTCTATGTGGGGTCTGGTCTGATGGGAGGCTGAAGAATATGCACTCGAAACCTAAGAGCCTCCTGCATTTATAGGGCCAAACATCTCTGATCAGGGTACCTGAAAAAGTCGTTGAGGGTCCGAGAATCTCTAAACAAGCAATGAAACCTTCCTCTGATTTCGTAATAGATAGGACATCCAAGGATGAAGTGCACCTCGGTCTCCATTTCCTATAAATGACATACCTGGCAGAGTCTGTCTAGTCTATCCACCTAGTGGTCTGTCTCTACCCGAAGTTTATGAGAACCTACTCCGAACTGGCCTAGAAGAATGCGAAGAGCATACATCTGGTGGTGAAACGTGTACTGGGGTCGAACAATAAGCTCGTCTCTCAAGTCCAAGAAGTGCTCAGCGTAGAAGACCATCTTTGGGTGCAACCCTCTCGGAGGATTGGCCCAGGTGACCTGGACGAACTGCCTGTAGATGTCCTCCCTGATGATCTTGTTTAGCTCCTGTCTAGTAGGTAAAAGGTGACCAGGAGCATCTAAGGAATATCGGAAAGGAGGGAGACAATCCAATTGAATTCCCACTGACTCCAAGAGGTTTGAAACTCCTATAAACCAACATTTGGCTCGGACTAAGCGAGTAGAACGGGCAATAGTCTCAAAAGAGTAATATGTCAAGTAAGGATAATGGTCCCTACTCTTTATCAAGTCTACCAAGCGCTGGACACGATGCAAGAATGAAACCAATCTAAAGATTGTCTCACGCTGAAAGGGCTAAGCTCCAAACTCTGCAAGGATGATGTGCTGCGACACTGTCAGTTTGCATTTAATGATGCAGCGGAGAAGAAGAATATGGACTCTCTCAGCTGAAGCCCAGTCTAACTCAAGTAAAGACGGTCCCCAAATCTCTGAGCCATATAGAACAGTGGGACGAATCAAGGTGTCCATGAGGCTCATCTTGGACGAGATGTCCTGGAAGTGATGTCGAAATCATTGTCTCTCGAGAAGGGCTAAGGATCCATATCCTTTGTTGATCCAAGGTTGAAGCGTTGGTCGCAAACTGAAGCAGGGACCTGAGAATTGCACCTCCAAGTAAGTATATGTGCTGGTGATCTCAATATCCTCCCCTCTGAATAGAAAGTGAAGGTTTGAGGTTTTCTTCACCCCATTGAAGATCATAACCTTGGTTTTACCCAGGTTGACCGTCAACTGTCAATGGTCACAAAACAAAGCTAAGGCATCCCGCTGCCTCTATAATCCTTCTAGGGATGAGGAGAGAAGGACCACATCATTAGAAAAGAGTAAAATAGATATCAGAACCTGGTGAAGAAGGCAGTCATTAGTGTCCTGGATATGCTCGTGTAGAAATGCTTCCAACTCATCAATATAGATCCCAAACAGGGTAGGGGACAGTGGACAACCCTGTTTAAGCCCAGTAGTGCTTCGAATGAAATCAGACGTCCTATGCTGCATGAAGACGACCAAGAACGGACTCATATAGGCGTATAATAACGGTCAATAGGGTTGCAGAGATGCCAATATCTCTAAGTCTCTGGAGCAAGGCCTCCCTTGGAACAGAGTCAAAAGCTTTCCAAAAATCTACGAAACAACAGTAGACTTTTGAAGAGCGATGTCGTGCCTCCTCAATCACGGCACGAAGGGTGAAGATGTGGTCAATGGTTTGATGATCCGGTCGAAAACCTGCCTGTCCCCTAGCTCTAAGTTGTCTTTGCTCAAGGTCACTGGAGAGCTTCCTATGTAGAATAGTAGCATACAACTTCGAGAACATGTGACCCACCATGATCTTTCTATAGTTATTGGGATTTGAGTTGGAATTTGATTTGTAGATCAGATGGATGATGTGGTGTGCCCATGTCGTTGAAAAACCTTCACGAGCTACATGGTTGAAGAGATCAACCAAGTAGCTAACCAAAGCACGAAAACCTTATTTAAAGAACTCTGCTTGGTAGCCTTCCTCATCGGCTGCTTTGTTGTTGTTCATCACCCAAATGGCCTCTCTAATATCTTTGACCGAGAATAGATAACAGGAAGAGGGTGGGGAGGTATGTTAGGCCCCTATAATATTAGTGACTCCCCCATTACTATTGTCATTGTATCCCTTATTGTTATTATTGTGCCCCTATTGTCCCCATATTGTTATTAGTATGCTCCAAAGAAACCCACTATTGTTATTTTTGTGCCCTTATGTTATTACTGTTATGTCGGCTTGATTATATTGTGACCCCTTAGACTCCTATATATAGAAGGGAGGTTTAGTCATTTGTATCATCTAAGAATTGTTCATTTGTGTAATGTAAAGGAGGTTTCCCCCTCAAAGAGGCTGAATTCTAAGATGTCATCTATCTTTTCTATCTTTTTGTGAGTTGGTTTCCTAACATTTGGTATCAGAGCTTTGGATTTTAGGGTTTCGCTGCTCCAAACAGGTCATTGTGGCATTTTCGCTATAACTTTTTTCTATAACATTTTAGAAGCTACAAAAAAAACCCATTTGAGCTGAAATCGTTCTGAACTTCGGTCCGAATTTCAGAGCTTTTCTCGCTATATTTTCAGAGATATGATCTGAGGAAGTTAGGGTTTCTGCAGACTCCCGAATTACATTCCAAACAGGTGACCTGCGGAAAATCGTCATAACTTTTGTTTTGAGCATCAGATTGAAATTTCGTAAGAAGTTTCAGAAAGAGGACGGCCGGTAGCTTTCTATGTATCATTTTCAGGTACTAAGGTCGAAACAATGACACGTGGCACGTCGTAAAAGTTTGTTCTACAGAACTAGTCTATAATTAGGTCATCGTGGGAGAATTGGCATAACTCTTCCTTGGAGAATCCAATCTTGATTAGACTTATGGGGTTAGAAAGAGGACTCAAAGGGTTACCGCAGGATACGATTTCAGATATTCAAGATCCACAGTTATAGAGATACAACAGATTCAATATCAAGCTCTTACAAAGTGAAAAAAAGGTGTGTAGTTTTTTTTTTTTTTTTAATTTTGCATAAGATTGGCTTGAAAAATTAGTTTGAAGAAATTCAAAGGGAATAGTGAAGAATTATTAGCATTAATTAATGCCCCGGAGAAATAAAATGGAAACACCTAGTAAGCAACCTGAAATCTCTAGCATGACTCGTGAAGAAGAGGAAGAAATGCAACATGATATATCAAAATTACAAAACCAAGTATAACAAATTTCACTCTCACTAAAGGTAAATGAAGCCAAGATGAATGGCATGGAAGCTAATATGAATGGCATGCAAGTTAAGATGGATGGCATGAAAGCTAATATGAATGGCATGCAAGTTAAGTTGGATGGCGTGGAAGTTGAGATGAATGGCATGGACGATAAGATGGAAGAATTGAAGATAAATTTGAATAAGTTGCTACAAGAAATGGTCACTAATGGTGAAAGGGTAGTAAAGGAAACTCATGATGGGCATGGACGCTAAGATGAATGACATGGACGATAAGATGGAAAATTGAAGATAAATCTGAATAAGTTGCTACAAAAAATGGTCACTAATGGTGAAAGGGTATTAAAGGAAACTCATGATGAGAACAAAAGAAATGTTAATCATGATTTCATAGACTCTAATGTTGGGTTGAAGGCCCACCATGTTCCAAAAATCGATATGAGGAAGTTTGATGGCAAGGATCCCAGAACATGGATACTACAGATGGAGCAATTTTTCAATCTCCATAATGTGCAAAACACACAAAAGATACGTATTGCAACTTTATATTTGGAACCAAATCAGTCTGTATGGTATCGATGGCTTTGCTTTCTTAAACAAATTGTCACTTGGGAAATTTTTACGGAAGAAATGATAGCACATTATGAGGATACAAAAAGCAACACCTTTTTTAGCCAATTGATAAATCTCAAACAAAAGGGTTCAATGATGGAGCACATTGAGGACTTCCAAAAATTTAACATAAGGGTAAAAGATATTCCAGAGGAGCATAGGATTGATGTGTTCATAGGGACTTTAAAGGATAATATCCACCATGAGGTTCACCTTTGGGAACCTGATTCATTGGAGAAGGCATTCAGGTTAGCAAGAAAAATGGAAAGCAAAATTATGGCAACCAGGAAGCCTACCACTCACAACTATAAAGATGGAAATTTTGTTTCCCCTAGCCTTCCACAACCTACAAGGTTGACACCACAAAAATTGGAAGAAAAAAGAGCAAAAGGGCTTTGTAACAGTTGTGATAGCAAATACACTAAAGGTCATAAGTGTGCTGAGAAGAAATTATTTTACATAGATTGTGAAGAGGAGGAAGAAAATGAACAAGAAATGTTAAAAGAAGAGGATATACTCCAGGAACAAACCCTAGATAAAGAAGAAATGAATCCGACCATATCTTGTAATGCATTGGCTGGAATTACCACTCCTCAAACTATCAAGATAGAAGGACATATCAAGAAGAAAAAGGTAATAGTGTTGATTGATTCGGGAAGTACCCATAATTTTATTCATTGTAAGATAGCAAAAGAATTGAATTACTTCCTATATCCAATACCAGAGTGTCAAGTGATGGTTGCAAGTGGAGGAACCATAAATTGCTCTGGAAAGTGCCATAATATTAAGCTAGCCATAGGAGAATATGTATTGAATAGCCCAATGCTTTCCATTCCAATGGGTGGTGCTTATGTTGTACTAGGAGTCCAATGGCTACAATCCTTGGGTACACTAGCTTTTAATTTTCAAGAACTTTTCATGAAATTTTGTGTGGAAGGAAAGGAAGTTGAATTAAGGGGTATTGCAGGGAAATCGGGAAAGATAATAAGCTCTAACGGTATGACAAAGCTTCTAAAGAAGGAACAATGAGGTGTAATTGCACAATTATGTTCACTAGAGGTTCCCACATCGAAATCATCTATTTCTCCATATCTCCAAAAAGTCTTGGACAATCATTCCAAGGCATTTGAGACTCCCAAAGGTCTCCCACCTATTCGTGATCATGATCATGCTATTCATTTGATTCCAGGAAGTGTTCTTCCAAACATTAGGCCGTATAGATATCCCTATTCCTAAAAGAGTGAAATTGAACGTATGGTTGTAGAAATGCTAGAGGCTAGTATAATTCAACCTAGTCAAAGTTCTTTCTTTGCTCCAGTAGTATTGGTGCACAAGAAGGATGGATCATGGTGCATGTGTTCGAATTATAGGGAGCTCAAAAAGCTCACTATTAAAGATAAATTTCCAATTCCTGTCATTGATGAATTATTGGATGAATTGCATGGATCAATTTACTTCACCAAGTTGGATCTTCATTCAGGATATCATCAAATCAGACTAAAGACTGAAGACATTCCGAAAATAGCATTTAGAACTCATGAGGGTCATTATGAATTTTTGGTCATGCCTTTTGGCCTTACCAATGCACCTTCTACATTTCAAGGTTTGATGAATTCCATTTTCAAACCCTTCCTTAGAAAATTTGTGTTAGTATTTTTTGATGATATACTAATCTACAACAAGTCTTGGAAGGATCATGTTGAACATGTTGACAGGGTGCTCAAACTATTGGAGGAGAAACAATTATATGCAAAAAGCTCCAAATGTTTCTTTGGAGTACAAGAGGTGGAATATGTGGGTCATATTGTATCTCATGAAAGTGTGAAGGTAGACCCTAGCAAAATTAAAGCCATTAAGGAATGGAAAATCCCCACACCCATAAAGCATTTGCGAGGATTTCTCGGGTTGACAGGGTATTATCGCAAGTTTGTTAAGAATTATGGGAGAATAACAGCACCTTTAACAACATTATTGAAGAAAGATGCATTTTCATGGACTCCAGAAGCAACAAAGGCCTTCGAACATCTTAAAGAGGCAATGTGCCAAGCACCAGTCTTAGCTACGCCAGACTTCACAAAAACCTTTATTATGAAATGTGATGCTTCAGAAAATGGAATTGGTGTTGTTTTAATGCAAGATGAAAGACCCATTGCTTTCGAAAGTCGTCCAATCAAGGGAAAGTATTTACAAAAAGCTATTTATGAGAAGGAAACGTTGGCAATACTACATGCACTTAAGAAATGGCGACCCTACCTAATGGGAAAACATTTCAAGGTAAAAACGGATCATGATAGTCTTAAATACTTTTTAGAACAAAGATTATCCTCTAAAGAGCAACAAAAATGGGTCACAAAGATGTTGGGTTATGACTTTGAAATCATCTACAAAAAATGGAAGCAAAATGTTGTGGCAGATGCACTCTCAAGAAAGGATGAGAATGTGGAAGCATTGTTGTGCGCCATTTCTATTATCCAACCGATTGGATAAACGAAGCAAGGGAGGAATGCAAGAATGACGAAGAAGTGTGGGCACTCATTCGAAAGTTACAACAAGATCCCAGTACATCTAATACATTTAGCTGGAAAAATGATTCGTTATGGTACAAAGATCGCTTATACCTATGTAAGAATTCCCAACTCAAACAAAAGATTCTTGTGGAATTGCACACTTCTCCCTTAGGAGGGCACTTAGGATTTTTAAAAACTTACCACAGGGTTAAGGAGGAATTTTTTTGGGATGGCCTTAAATCGGATATTCAAAAGTTTGTGATGGAATTTTTGGTTTGCCAACAAAATAAAGTTGAAACAATTAAGACCCCAGGTCGATTACAACCTTTATCCATTCCAAGCCAACGTTGGGAGGAGGTTTCAATGGATTTTATCACAGGTTTACCCAAATCCGAAGGAAAGAGTGTCATCATGGTGGTAGTTGACAGAATTACCAAGTATGCACACTTTTGTGCATTATCACATCCATTTAAAGTCAATACAGTTTCTCTTGCATTTATGGAAACAATTCAAAAGCTACATGGAAACCCAAAGATTATTGTAAGCGACAGAGATCCCATTTTCACTGGAAATTTTTGGACAAAATTATTTTCTTGTCTCGGTACTCAGTTAGCTCATAGCTCATCTTATCATCCTCAATCTAATGGGCAAACTGAGATAGTAAACAAATGTTTGGAAGGATATCTTCGTTGCTTTGTATCTGATAAACGGACACAATGGGTCAAATGGTTGCCTCTGGATGAATGGTGGTATAACACTTCATTCCATAATGCAGCAAAAATGACCACATTTATGGCACTTTATGGATATCATCAACCATCCATCACATCATATTTAAGAGAAAATTCTAAGGTTCAAGCAATGGAACATCACATCGAGCATCAACAACAAGATCTCCAACTCTTAAAGGATAACCTCACGTTGGCGCAGAATAGAATGAAACAACAGGCAGATCAACATCGCATCGAAAGAAGTTTTGATGTAGGTGACTGGGTATTCTTACGACTACAACCATATAAACAAATGTCCCTCAAGCAAGCTAAGAAAGATAATAAATTATCAGCAAAGTATTATGGTCCGTACAAGGTGTTGCAAAAGCTTGGTACTATAGCATACAAATTGGAGCTTCCAGCAGCTTCCTGAGTGCACCAAGTTTTCCATGTTTCATGTTTAAAAAAGGTTATAGGTGACAAGCTCACAGTTCAAACAATATTGCCAGAACTTGACGAGGAAGGAAAAATTATATTGGAACCGGAAGCAGTCAGAGAAACAAAAACTCGACAGCTACGAAATCGATCAATTTCGGAGCATCTCATCAAGTGGAAGAACTTATCTGCTGAAGATTCCACATGGGAGGATGAGAATTTTATACATAAGCATCCAGAACTACTCAAGCGTTGAGGACAATGCTTTTTGGAAGGAGAGGGGCATGTTAGGCCCCTATAATGCTAGTGACTCCCCCATTACTATTGCCATTGTATCCCTTATTGTTATTATTGTGCCCTTATTGTCCCCATATTGTTATTAGTATGCCCCAAAGAAACCCACTATTGTTATTTTTGTGCCCTTATGTTATTATTGTTATGTCGACTTGATTATATTGTGACCTTTTGTTTTGGGAAAATTTAGTGTTCTTGAACAAACGCCTAACCCTCTAGATTTAGTAGCAGATCTAGAAACGACAGACAAAGTAATCTCTACCTTTCCTATAAACAACAGATAAAATAAGAGAATAGAGAACCTACTTGTAGCTTCCGCTTGTTCCTTATCTCCCTTGACCGATTCCGTTGCTCCTTTCCATACTTAAATCGCTTGAAAAGTACCTGCACACAGACAGAAACAAGAACCCATCAAAGTAAATGATAATGATCTATTGCTTATAAATAACATGGAATCGAGAACATGATATACATATGAAAGCGTCAACATATAACACAAGCATAAGGGAAAAAGTTTTGAAGACTTTATTGATAAGAGGAAGAATTACAACCCATATGTGCTCGATCCAGTGACACTCTTCCAATTCAATCCCATCCTCTTCACCTCATGACAAGCAAGACACTTCAACACTATAACAATACTTGCACTCAATTCTAATCTCATATCACCAGCATCTCCCTACAATTCAATAATTTCCAACCCCTGATCTCTTAGATGAGTGATCTTTTTATAGGTGAATGAAGGAGGTTATGCCATCAATGGTGATAATGAATGCCTTTCTAAATTTAGAAATCAGTTCCATGGAAGAAGGGATAGGGGATTGATGTTTCCTAATTCCCTTCCTCATCCAAATGCAAACTCAATGGTGTAGGTGGCATTGAGAAACTTCTAGAGGCTTCCAATGGATAAGGAATCTTCAAACCCTCACGAAAATTTCCTCAAATTCACCCAGCGCAAGCCAAAGAGGGACCAAGTGTGCTGCATAGCACCCTGTCAGTGTATGGTTTGTATTGCAGCGCACCCTAATGAGGGCCTACCTGTGTTGATCTTCTCAGAGGTAGTTTTTGGATGTTTTCAGTGATGGAACTTCTTGGGAAGAGAGGCATTTTGATGACTAACTTCTTTAGGGCATGTAACAACTGCATTAGGAGTTGATGGACCCTAATAGCCTCGATCTATAAGTTGGGGCTGATGTGCCCAAATGGATCTGTAACAGTTGCCCCCTAAAGCATGAAGTCGAAAATCTTTAATGTCGAGTGAAATGCTTTATCACGAGGAGAGGAGGTTTCGAAGTGGAAGGTGACCTGCATCAATTACAATACATATATCATGATAGTTTGATTTTTCTCATGAACTAGCTGAGGGAAGGCATACCCATGCTTAGCTTATAAACTTTCATTACATGTACAAATATAGTCGTCTACAGATATAGACCCATGAATGGATGACCATGAATATAAGGCCTTTATACATTTGATTTAGTACTCCTGAAAATATCGCAGCCTGGATGGATGAAACTAGATCTGGGGTCTTCAATCTCATCCAATCTTTCGCTCAAGTATAAGTCTAACCGTGTGAATAAATGTTTTGAAGTCGAACATGGAAAGACATCGTCTGATTACCAACCGATGATGTAAGCCGTTAACAGACGCGAGAGGAATCACCGATAATGATAATGACCCTCAAGGTACTATAGTACATTTCGCATGGTGTGAATAAATGATTTGATGTCGAACACCATAGAAAGTCTTTCGGTCGAAGGCCATTGGTGTCAACCTATCACCGGAAGCGAGAAACCTGCCATTGATGTATGCAAGCTTCAAGGTACTAAAGGGGTGTTTCTGAGTCAACTTCTTGGATGATGTGTTAATGTCGACAAGAAGTGACTTGTCATAGAAGGGCCTTGAGGTATCCCACATCTACAACATGAAACAAGGTAAATGATTTTGGAGATGAGAATCGACTGATGACACAAGGTTCAGGAATGGCGGTCATAAAAATGAAGGTTTACGGTATTGCAAAGGATGAAATTTAAACTGAATGACTTCTCTTGAACATATTAGCGGCACTAAATGAATTGGAAGCATTTACCCAAAACCAAGTAATGGATGGTATGATATACCAACGGTGTGATAACCATCAAGCAGATAACCCAACCCAAATAGTCACGGAGATGAAGTGAAAGTGTCATGTTCAAGAGCGACTTGCTACCATAAAGTTTTCTCGACTTTTTCCTTTTTCCCCAGTCATTGCTGACCAATACCTCTTTATTTTTTATCAAGCTTGAGGAGGATAACATATGCTTGTTGTATAATTTCACCCTTCGGGCGAATCCATTGCTATTTGATGCTTTAACGAGTCTAGCGAAGGTGAAACTCGGCCTTGTCTAGATGGACAAGTTTGTCGCTATTTGATGTTTTTAACGAGTTTAACGACAAAGACAACTCGGTCCTTTTCATGTTTAGAGAGTTTGAAAAGGGACGAAAAGGAAACTCCATAAGTTCTTTTTCGTAAAATAATCTCTCAAGTCCGAAAAAGCGTAAAATAATACAAGAGAGATATCGTTTCCAATCCTTTAACGAGCTGGAATAGACAAGCGCTCGACAATCTTTTCATATTTACAGAGTTTGAAAAGAGTTTAAAGTGGACTCCATTTTGAGGAATGAGTGGTGTCTAGGGTAGCAACTGGTTCTGGTGATGCGGGAACTTCTCAAAACATGTTGATTGATGTGAAGAGGCTGGCTAATAAAACCACTCATTGCAACTTTTCCTCAAAAAGGGTAAAACAACCAAGTGAAAGCGTATGATTGGCCAAAGAGATGGTGGTGATGGAATAAAACAACCAAGGCT
Source organism: Pinus tabuliformis (assembly GCA_031772625.1). NCBI lineage: Eukaryota > Viridiplantae > Streptophyta > Pinopsida > Pinales > Pinaceae > Pinus > Pinus tabuliformis. The sequence goes on along the minus strand of CM062815.1, from coordinate 649,536,804 downwards.
CATCTGATAAAAAAAGGTTGATAGAATGACAATCACAAGGGTTAAAATGGAAATGGGTTCATTTTTACACAAGCTTGAACCATAGGGAACTATGCTTGGATTCAGTTTCATGTTTAAACAAGCTTGAAACGAAAAACTATGCTTGAATTCAGTTTCATTTTTACACAAGCTTAAAATGAAAAACTATGCTTGAGATTGGTTTACATGCCCCCAGCATGATGAAAGGAAGAGTCTCCTGTAACCAGATGGAAGTCGCTGCGGTGAAGCAGGACGGTTATCCAACACTTTTTGGCTTCGTCCAGATAGGGACAAAGGTGAATGGGGTGATTCCCTTCACATAACCTACAAGGAGACTAAACTTTATCATTAGGTGCATGCCCCCAAGCTTCATTACATTCACCTAAGTAGACTACTTGTGGCTATGAGGTGGATGGAATGAAGGTTCATTTACGAGATCAAGTGAAAGACTCGACTGGGATTTTATGAGATCTAATCAAAGACTCGACTTGAAACTTGGGACCTTGTTTCATTTTTTAATGAGCTTGACACAAGACAAGGAACTCTGCTCAAATTCCTTGTTTCATTTTTTAATGAGCTTGACACAAGACAAGGAACTATGCTCATATTCCTTGTTTCATTTTTTAATGAGGTTGACATAAGACAAGGTACTATCCTCATGGGAGTTGTTTCATTTTTTAATGAGGTTGACACAGTAAAAGAACTATCCTCATAGACCCTTGTTTCATATTTTAACGACGTTGACACAAGACAAAGTATTGTCCTCATGGGAGCTTTCAATCACAACTCATAAGAGGTCATGAAGGAGAGATCTGGTTCCCCCAGTACATAATGTACAACATCACTGAATTGATCGTCAGTTGATGTAGGTATGGAACGGGTTGCCACATAATTAACCCGTGGCGGGGATGATACCATTGGTACAAATGGACCATTTAGGGAAGATGGTTGACTAGGAGCCATATTTGGACCGGGAAATGAAAGCTGGTCAATGGTGACAATTCTGCCTTCATGCGGGAAACACATCACTCGAAAGAGTGTGGAAACAATAGCTCCCATGCCATAAACATAGTCGCGCCCAAGAAGTAAATTGTAATCTAAAGGGCCTGGGACTACCATCACATTCAGAGAAACAATTTTTCCTCCCAAAGTAATAGGTAACTGAGGGAGGATCCCTAAAGGTTGACTAGTTCCTCTGTTAAAACCCAATAGATTTTGTGTAACAGGCACAAGCGGTGGTGAACCAAGCGCTTGCCAAGCAGTTGAGGAAAGGATACTTACTGATGCACCTTCATCTGTAATAGTGCCCGATACAATCATATTACAAATTTGTACTATGATCTGGAAAGGCACATAAGAAGGAAGACAGGATCCTGCCAGTCGATTCCAATCAAAGGAAGTGACTAGACTACTTGGAGGGGGCACCGTAGAAACGGGAGAATTAACCCCTTGAGTTACGAGAGCGGGAGGATTTTCCTCCTGTCTTGATGGAACAGGAGGATTGTCCCCAAGCTCATTTGAATCTGAAGAAATGAAAAGAACTTGAGTGGTATCATATTCACTCTCTTTGGGAAAGGTACGATTTACTGAAGATGAAATCGAGTCGACTGTTACCTCGACTTGTTGATTTGGGTCGGGTATAGACTCATAGGATTCACTTTTAGAGAGAGTGGGTTTGACCGATTATTGATTTTGGTCAGTCAATTCATCAACTAGTGAAGGATTTAGGGAGAGTTTCCTGTAACTAGATGGAAGTCGCTGCGGTGAAGCAGGACGGTTATCTAACACTCTTTTGGCTTCGTCCAGATAGGGATAAAGGTGAATGGGGTGATTCCCTTCACATAAACTACATGGAAACTTAACTTTTACCTTCTTTCCACCAGTACTTGATGGTGTGTCACCATCAACATGATCTCGAGAAGTTGATGACACATGATGATGTGAACGGGAAGACCATTCTTCTAAGATCTGAGGAATATCAGGACAATTTCGAAGAAGATGGTCTCCCGCACAAAGTTTACATGGATATCGAACTTTGTGAGGCTTGACGGACAGTTTCTCATCATATGTTGCATTCAAAGCAATGGTTTCTTGGTTGGCCCTCTGCTAAATTTGCTTCTTCTTCTTCTTCTTCCCTTTCTTCACATGGAAACTTAACTTTTACCTTCTTTCCACCACTAGTTGATGGTGTGTCACCATCAACATGATCTCGAGAAGTTGATGACACAAGATGATGTGAACGGGAAGACCATTCTTCTAAGATCTGAGGAATATCAGGACAATTTTGAAGAAGATGGTCTCCCGCACAAAGTTTACATGGATATCGAACTTTGTGAGGCTTGACGGACGGTTTCTCATCAGATGTTGCATTCAAAGCAATGGTTGCTTGGTTGGCCCTCTGCTAAATTTTCTTCTTCTTCTTCTTCTTCCCTTTCTTCTTCTTCTTAGCCACCTGGTTACTAGTACCAATACTTTCACCAGGCGAAGATGAAGAAGGGGAAGAAGAAACAACCGAGGAAGAAGGCAAAGGGTCAACTTTAGGATCAACTGGAGGTTGATTTTGTCCAGTTGGAGGTGTACTCGATTGCGGAGAAATCACGACATTTTGAACCAAGGAGGTTGAAAACAACCATACTGGCAAGCCAATGGTAAATCCCGAAAGGGACAATGTAGCCATATAAGGAGCACCAATATTTTCGAAAAGAGGAAAAGGACTAGGATTCCCATCAAAAGGAATTCCTTGATCGGTGGACTCCGGATTTGTCGCCATATGTTTCAACCTAAGATAAATTAAGGAGTGAGCATGGAGGATGTTATCCACGGTCAATTAATTTTATTTTAATCAAAGTAACATAACAAAACAAAAGAGGGATAATCTAGGCAAAAAGGTTTACCAAGCAACTGTGAACTGCAGAATACCTCCTCGCGAACCAAGAAGTACGGGCAGGCAATCTCCCTGAATGCTGTGTTCGGTGTATCACAGTGTACAAGGCGGCCAACTCAGTTACCTAAGGAACCTAGAGTTGTCCTCCCATATATACCCGAAAGTACGTGGAGGCCCAATCCGTATAAGCGTTGTCTAATGCAAAACCGCACAGTGAGAGAATTCCCATATACTTTACGTACTGTAACACCACCCTATATACCCGAAGGTACGTGGACGAGCTACGATATACTCACGTACATGGAATGAGGTATCACACTCAAGATGTATTGCAGATAAGTTAGTGACAATTGCTTTGTTTTACAACGCCGGAACACGTCTCTAGCCTAGACCTCTAAATGTTTTTCGTTAGGTGACAATGCTCCATTAGGTAAATTCAAATAAATTTTAAGTTGATCTTCTTTAGAATTTTCCTTTCAAGGTTCACCACGTGATGTATGTTTGCAATTCCTAAAATGCAACTAATATGATAAGCATTCTTTCCATTCAATTTAACAATGAAAATCCTTAGCTAGTAGGGATAGAGCAATCAGGTCTTTGACAAAGAGCAAAGAGCACAACTAATGCAATTTCCCTAGCTATTCCTTTCAAGCATTCACAAACTACAATATGAACGATGCAAGTTTTTCTTTTCAAATCCCTTAATGTTATGATGAACAAAAAGGAAATATGCACAATCGATCAAAAATCTCTTTTCATAAAAATGACAATTTTGCGACAATTTCTTTTCAAGGAAAGGAAGAATTTACGACACTTTCGATTTCAAAGAATGTGGAATTACGACACTTTCGACGAAAAGATTAATCATATGCACATATAAATCAATCGATCTTTTATGAATGAAGACTTTACGACAATTCAGTTTTCGAAGAAAAAGACGACTTTACGACACTTTATTTCGACAAAGATCAATCGACCAAAAACTAACTTTGACTATAGACTGATAATGACAAAGAAAACATTAAAGAAACATTAATCAATCCAATCAAAGTAGGGTCGGCTAAGGAGATGAAAAGTCTGTTTTCAGAGATAAGACATCATTGATATTCAACAAGCAAGCAATCAGAAGAATTTTGGCAAAAACTCAATCCAAAGGTGGGAATTTAACCTAAGGTTGATCAGCGCAGGTCAAAGAGGGGCTAACTGCGCTGCAGAGCACTGTCTCTCACTAAAGCCTGCGCTGATTTCAATGATTTCAAGATTGATCAGCGCAGGTCAAAGAAGGCCTAACTGCGCTGCAGAGCACTGTCTCTAAGGCTAGCTTGCACTGATTCTTGTGAGGCCACTAACGAGTCATCTAACTTCAAATTTCGACCAAAATTCAATGCAAAAGGCTGAATTTCAATGAACGACCACAAGTACAGTACGTAGAAATGTCTTAAGAGGCTGATAAGCTACTAAGATAGATAATTTGTTCCCCAGTATGATCACCAATTTGTTTTGGGAAAATTTAGTGTTCTTGGACAAATGCCTAACCCTCTAGATTTAGTAGTAGATCTAGAAACAACAAACAAAGTAATCTCTACCTTTCCTATAAACAACAGATAAAATAAGAGAACAGAGAACCTACTTGTAGCTTCCGCTTGTTCCTTATCTCCCTTGACCGATTCCGTTGCTCCTTCCTGTACTTAAATCGCTTGAGAAGTACCTGCACACAGACAGAAACAAGAACCCATCAAAGCAAATGATAATGATCTATTGCTTATAAATAACATGGAATCGAGAACATGATATACATATGAAAGTGTCAACATATAACACAAGCATAAGGGAAAAAGTTTTGAAGACTTTATTGATAAGAGGAAGAATTACAACCCATATGTGCTCGATCTAGCGACACTCTTCCAATTCAATCCCATCCTCTTCACCTCATGACAAGCAAGACACTTCAACACTATAACAATACTTGCACTCAATTCTAATCTCATATCACCAGCATCTCCCTACAATTCAATAATTTTCAGCCCCTGATCTCTTAGATGAGTGATCTTTTTATAGGTGAATGCAAGAGGTTATGCCATCAATGGTGATAATGAATGCCTTTCTAAATTTAGAAATCAGTTCCATGGAAGAAGGGGTAGGGGATTGATGTTTCCTAATTCCCTTCCTCATCCAAATGCGAACTCAAAGGTGTAGGTGGCATTGAGAAACCTCTAGAGGCTTCCAATGGATAAGGAATCTTCAAACCCTCACAGAAATTTGCTCAAATTCGCCCAGTGCAAGCCAAAGAGGGACCAAGTGCGCTGCATAGCACCCTGTCAGTGTATGGTTTGTATTGTAGTGCACCTTAATGAAGGCCTACCTATGCTGATCTTCTTAGAGGTAGTTTTTGGATGTTTTCAGTGATGGAACTTCTTGGGAAGAGAGGCATTCTGATGACAAACTTCTTTAGGGCATGTAACAACTGCATTAGGGGTTGATGGACCCTAATAACCTCTATCTGTAACTTGGGGTTGATGTGCCCAAATGGATCTGTAACACCCCTTAGACTCCTATATATAGAAGGGAGGTTTAGTCATTTGTATCATCCAAGAATTGTTCATTTGTGTAATGTAAAGGAGGTTTCCCCCTCGAAGAGGCTGAATTCAAAGGTGTTCATCTATCTTTTCTATATTTTTGTGAGTAGGTTTCCAAATAAGGTAACATGAATTTGGGCCTGCCCGGGAATATCATAAAAGTTAGAAGTGTGAGAGAACATGGATGTAGGGTCAAGTTTAGGTGGAAGAGGGGAGCGTCGGGGAAGGATGGTATGCCATAATTGTTTAGGGAGTGGGTAAGGAGAGCAGAATGTTCTTGTCTTCTATGGGAGACAAAGATTTGCTTCTTGTGACGAAGGAGACGACGATAAGAAGCTTTGAGGTCGGAGTAGAAGGGTTGAGAGTGGGTTAAAGCATATCGAAGTTATCAATGTAGAGTCTTTCATTCATCATCGTACCATTTTCTCATGGGGAAAGATCCAACTTTAGGGGAGATGGAAGTGGAACGAGTGGAGTGGGCGAAGGATTTGAGTGTTGCTTCCCAAATGGCAGCTAAAAGACAGGTGTATTTAGTGGAAGAAGAATCAAGCAAGGAGAACTGGGTTTTTGATGGGAGCATCTTGCATAGGGTAGAGAAGAATATGTCAGCATCTACTTCATCAAATCGGAAGGTAGGTCGGGGTGGGCCTCGAGGGGAGGGATGGGGTGGAAGGGGAGGGTCAAACCGGGGAGAAGGAAAGAAGTGCATGATCAGCAAGGGGGATGGGGGAGACTGAGAAATGGCGAATAAAAGGGAGCAAGTTATGGCTAGCGAGTACATAATTAACTACACTCGCACCCCCGCCATATGGTCGGTAAGTGAAAAAGCAAGAGTCCGGGAAATAGGGGAGACCATTTAGAATCAACAAATCATGAGATTCCCCCAATTGCAATAGATGTCTACCATAAACTGTAATGGGCCCTAAAGCATCATCTGACATCTGGTGAAGCCCTACTGAATCTGGATCTATCCCCCGAGTACAAAATACATCCTTTGATCAGTCACGAAGAGGGATCTAGAGATCTCTAGTGCGAGCATTGAAGTCACCTAGGAGGATGACTTCCCCAATAGCACAGTACCGGTGATGTCGGTGTACAAGTCTATAAAGGGATCCCCATTTGAACCATTATGGACAAAAAATGGTGAAGAGGCTGGGGGGAAGTAACAAACTGCAATGTAGATGTCCCTCAGAGGAGAGACTCTGGCGCTAATCTAAATCCACATAAACCTAGAAAACTCATCTTCGACTACTAAAGATACCCTGTTTCGAAGTGAGTCACTAGCCAAACAAGCAACTCCACCTAATCCTTTGACCCCTCCTAAGCTCCTCGTCTCCTGCCTGCAAACTGAGATCCAATGGTAACCTGCAATATCTGGGAGGGGTCGAACAAGGCTCGCATGAGTCTAAGTCACGAAGTGGATGTCCATTGATTCGAGAGTATCATACAAGAGTCCCGATGATGACCAGAAAGATCCATTGCCATTCCAACAACGGATAGAAATGAATGTACCTTGTCGCCTCCCCAAGCGAGCCCATCATTTGGAACCTCTAGTTCAGGGTTTCCACCCAGGTGGAAAGGAGTCTCGAATGACTACCCGAAGATTCTTGATAACCACCCATTTCCTTGCCTGTCATGCTGCCATAACTTGTTCTCTGGATTGTTTAAGTTCCACAACCTGTGCTCGAGTGAGGTCCTTGTCCAAGAAAATCCTGTTGGGAAGAGAAAACAACTTCTACTTAGCCTTGAGGGCACAGAGTCGATTAGATGCAGTCTGAAACCTGAGGAAGAGAGTGGAGTCATAGCCCAACCAGGCTCTGTCCAAAGCTATATCAGGGAGGCTAAGGGTGTCTTGAAGGAACCTAACCCCCACTTCCATAAGATCCAGAGAGGGGTGGGGTAAGGGGAGACCTCTCACCTTGAGATTCAATTCTCTTGCCCGTCTGTTGCGTTCTTCCCCAAGTTTTGCTTGCATCACCTCCTCAACTGCTGCAAGAGGAGTAGGAGTTTTATCCTTCCCTCGAACCACCTGTACCCAAGAATTGATGTGTGTCTTCGTTTCTTGTTTGAAGGTGGCTCGTTGGGATCAAATTTCTTCTCACTTGCTTTTAAGATCAAGAATTTCTGCATGTAGTGCACCATTTGGAGGATGGAGAATTTCTTGCTCTTTAGTTTCATGTAACATATTCTTAAGGGATAAGTTATCCCCCTCCACCTCTGAAACTCTGACAAAGAGGGTGTGTATTTTTGAACGAAGCTGCTTGTTTTCAGTTTCGATAAATTCCATTTTCTGCAACATTTGTTTTACCAAGGCTGTCCAGAATGAGAAATCAGACTCCGGGCTGACTACCACTTGCTCTTACTGGTTTTCAACAGTTGATAATTCAACAAAGTCTAAACATGTCATCTCGGCACAATTAGTCTTGTTGCACGAATCCAATCCCTGGGTTTAGAACCCATTCTTTTGTCTATGCATGTTCCTCAACAATAACATTCATCAAAGGATTTAGAGAAAACCCGTCTACCGCCATCTTGGTATTAGAGTCACTGTCAAATTTAGTGGGTAGATTTCATCAAACACTTGACATGCATCCTCGGGTTGCCTGTTATGTTTCAGTAATCTGCCCTGCTCCTCACTGCTGCTCTATTGTTGTTATCCGCTGCATATTTGGGGAACTCTGTTTGTTGTTGTCTGCCTACTATCCACTGCTTCTATCTGCTATGTTAAAAGAAAAAAAATAGGACAACACCGAGCTTTGGCAAGGTTTGGTTATTCTGTCAACTTCAACGGCTCTAGAGGAGTGCCCTGCAGAGCCCTCTCGGAAAGTTTTTTGGGTGAATATATGAAATATCAAGTCACCAAACGTCTTGGGTTGAGTGAGAAATCCAATAGTGAAATTTTTTTGTATGTTTTTATCTTTTTCTTTGTATTATGGATGATTAGCTAGAGTGCTCTCATGAAGATGTTATCTTGTGGATGCTTCTCAATGAATGTTTAATGGATGAATGCTTTTGTGTATGATTTGATGATTCTTTAGTTAGTTCTCAAAGTGCATCGCAAGTCTTTGAATGCATATCGCACTATCTCAGACCGTCACTCTTCGACTAATACATCAACGAAGCAGTTGTAGAAATGGCGTGTATGATGGCTTCTATGCAAACAACACCAATAAAGACGGCAGGGACAACAACAGAGATCATCTGTAATTTCTGAGTTGAGGTTTTTTGCCTAAAACCCAAAAGAACGGTTTGTTAAGACAAAAGAACGGTTTCCTGAAACCCAATACAGTAAGTCTATTATTACAGAGAATCAGAAGGAGAAAAAGCTACAGGAAGGAGAAGGTGCAGATAGCATTGTCCACCTGCCTAAAATCTAGGGTCTTCTCTCGCATCCAATATTCTCAAACACAATTAAATCACCTTGGTTTATTTTTCCACAGTGGAGAAGCAGGCAAAGGCTAGTGTATGCAGGATTCTACATCGCCCAACAGGGGAGCAATGGGGGCCGAGTTCTAGGCACCGACTACATACAACAACAATAGAGGTGCAGATCAGGAAAGGATGCACGCTAAGTGTTTGAAAAATCAATTGTATAACAATTGAAGTAATAATCCTTGTTTGTGCGGTATTTTTACAAGACCTCTGATGGACTTAGACATGGACGTCAACCAATTCCTTGAAATCCTGTCAGAGCCTCTTGCTTCACCTGAACCCGTAGTAATAGTGGTTGAGGGTCAAGGGGTACAACTTGAAACTAGGGTCCATGAAAAAGCCACGAATTGAATTTCTCATTCTAGACAGCCCAAGTAAAACAAATGCTGCAGAAAATGGAATTTTTGGAAACTGAAAACAACAAGCTCCGTTCATAAATACACACCCTCTCTAGCAGAGTTTCAGAGGTGGAAGGGGATACTTTATCCCTTAAGAAGATATTACATGAAAGCAAAGAGCAAGAAAATCTCCATACTCCAAATGATACGTTGCATGCAGAAATTCTCGACCTTAAAAGCAAGCAAGAAGAAATATGATCCCAACATGCCACCTTCAAACAAGAAACTGAGACACACATCAATTCTTGGGCATAGGTGGTTCGGGCAAAGGATAAAACTCCTACCCCTCTTGCAGCAATTGAGGAGGTGGTGCAAGCAAAACTTGTGGAAGAACGCACCAGACGAGCGAGATAATTGAATCTCAAGGTGAGAGGTCTACCCTTACCTCACTCCTCTCCGAATCCTATGGAAGTGGGGCCTAGGTTCCTTCAGGATACCCTTAGCCTCCCTGATATAGCTCTAGATAGAGCCTGGCTAGGCTATGACTTCACTCTCTTCCTTAGGTTTCAGACTACATCCGATCGACTCCGCGCCCTCAGGGCTAAGTGAAAGTTGTTTTCTCTCCCTAACAGGATTTTCTTGGGAGGACCTCACTTGAGCACAAATTGTGGAACTTAAATAATCCAGAGAACAGGTTATGGTAGCACGACAAGCAGGGAAATGGGCAATTATTAGGAATCTTCGAGCAGTCATTCGGGACTCCTTCCCACCTGGGTGGGAACCCCGAACTGGAGGTTCCAAATGACGAGCCCGCTTAGGGAGACAACAGGGTACAGGCATCTCTACTTGTTGTTGGAATGGAAATGGATCTTTCTGGTCATTGTCAGGACTTTTGTATGACGCTCTTGAATCAGCGAACATCATCTTCCTGTTCGAGACTCATGCAAGCCTTGTTCGACCTCTACCAGATATCGCATGTTACTATTGGTTCTTAGTTTGCAGGCATGAGATGAGGCACTCGGGAGGGGTCAGAGGATCAGGTGGAGTTGCTTGTTTGGCTACTAACTCACTCCGGAACAAGGTATCTTTGGTAGTTGAAGATGAGTTTGCCAGGTTTATGTGGATTTAGATTAGTGTTGGAGTCTCTCCTCCAAGGGACATCTACATTGTAGTCTGTTACTTTCCTCCATTCTCTTCACCATTTTCCATCCATAATGGTTCAAATGGGGACCCATTTATAGACTTTTACATTGGCATCACCCAGTACTATGATGTTGGGGAAGTCATCCTCCTAGGTGACTTTAATGTTCGTATTAGAGATCTCCATATCCCTCTCCATGATCAATTAGAGGATGTGTTTTGTACCCAGGGGATAGATCTAGATGGTAGATGAACAACAAATTGGATATGGATGATCCATCTATCTTTAGAGATATCAAGTTGATAACATATATTAGTAGCTCATAGGGTAAGGATCGCTATACTGGAAACTCTGCCCATGAGTAGTACGCTCTTGTCCATGCCAAGTTGTAGTTTGTGCCTACAGTTGTACGTGACCTGTTGTATGTCACATGTTGCCTCTATTGGGCTTCATCGAATGTTAGATGATGCTTTTGGGCCCACTACAGTTTATGGTAATCATCTATTGCAGTTGGGGGAATCACGGGAGTTGTTAATTTTAAATGGTCTCCCCTGTTTCCTGGACTCTCGTTTTTTCACGCGTCATCCATATGGCAGGGGTGCGAGTGTAGTTGATTATGTCCTCATTATCCAGAACTTGCTCCCTTTTATTTGCCATCCCTTGGTCTCTCCCATCCCCCTTGCTGATCATGCACTTCTTTCCTTCTCTCTCTGATTTGACCCTCCCCTTCCACCCCATCCTTTCCCTCGAGGCCCACCTTGAACCACCTTTCGATTTGACAAAGGTGACCTTGACATCTTCTCTTCTACCCTACATAAGATGCTCCCATCAGAGACCTGGTTATCTTTGCTTGATTATGCTTCCACTAAATACACCCATCTTTCATCTGACATTTGGGAAGCAGCAATCAAATCCTTCCCTCACTCCACTCGTTCCACTTCCATCTCCCGAAAATTTGGATCTTTCCCCATGAACAAATGGTACGATGACGAATGCAAGACTCTACATTGAGAACTTCGATATGATTTCACAACCCTTCTACCCTGACCTTAAAGCTTCTTACCATCGTCTCCTTCGTCGCAACAAACGACTCTCTGTCTCTCATAGAAGACGGGAACTTTCTGCTCTCCTGGCCCACTCTCCTAAACAATTCTGGCATACAATCCTTCTCCGACGCTCCCCTCTTCCATCTGACCTCGACCCTACATCCATGTTCTCTCACACTTCCAACCTTTATGATATTCCAGGGCAGTTCAAGGGTAGGGCCAAATTCATATTACCTCCCCACCCCCTTCCGGTTACCTATTCTCAGACAAAGATATTAGAGAGGCCATTTGGGTGATGAATAACAGCGAAGCAACCGATGAGGAAGGCCACCAAGCAGAGTTCTTTAAACACGGTTTTCGTTCTTTGGTTAGCTACTTGGTTGATCTCTTCAACCATATAGCCCGTGAAGGTTTTCCACCGGCATGGTCTCACTACATCATCCATCTAATCCACAAATCAGGCTCCATCTCAAATCCCAATAACTACAGAACGATCATGGTGGGTCACACGTTCTCGAAGTTGTATGTTATTGTCCTAAATAGGAAGCTCTCGAGTGACCTTGAGCAAAGACAAGTCAGAGCTAGGGGACATGTAGGTTTTTGACCAGCTCATTAGACCATTGACCACATATTCACCCTTCCCGTCATGATTGAGGAGGCACGAAAACTCTCTTCGAAAGTCTATTGTTGTTTTGTAGATTTTCGGAAAGCTTTTGACTCTGTTTCGAGGGAAGCCTTACTCCAGAGACTCAGAGATATTGGCTTCTCGGCAACCCTATTGACAACTATTACGCGCCTGTATGAGTTTTTCCTTGGTCATCTTCGCATGACTCATGAGATGTTTAATTTCATCTAAAGCACTATTGGGGTTAAATAGGGTTGTCCTGTTTGGGATCTATATTGATGAGTTGGAGACGTTTCTACACGAGCATATCCAGGACATTGATGGCTTCCTTCTTCACCATGTTCTGATATCTATTCTACTCTTTGCTAACGACGTGGTCCTCCTCTCCTCATCTCTAGAAGGATTACAGAGGCAGATGGATGCCTTAAATCTATTTTGCGATCTTCGACAATTGACGGTCAACATGGGTAAAACCAAGGTTACGATCTTCAATGGGGTGAAGAAAAATTTAGACCTTCACTTCCTATTTAGAGGGGAGGAGGTTGAGATCACCAGCATGTATACGTACTTGGGGGTGCAATTCTTAGGTCCCTGCTTCAGTTTGCGACCAACGCTTCAGCCTAAGATCAACAAAGGATATGGATCCTTAGCCCTTCTCAAGAGACAATGCTTTCGACATCACTTCCAGGACATCTCATGCAAGATGAGCCTCATGGACACCTTGATCCGTCCCACTGTTCTATATGGCTCAGAGATTTGGGGACCGTCTTTACTTGAGTCAGATTGGGCTTCAGTTGACAGAGTCCAAATTCTTCTTCTCCGCCACATCATTAAATGCAAACAAACAGTACCTCAGCACATCATCCTTGCAGAGTTTGGAGCTCAGCCCTTTCGGCTTGAGACAGTCTTCAATTTGGTCTCATTCTTGCATCATGTCCGGGGATTTGTAGACTCGATAAAGAGTAGGGACCGTTACCCTTACTTGGCATATTTCTCTTTTGAGAGTATTGTCCGTTCTACTCCCTCGGGCCGGGCTAGATGTTGGTTTACAGGAGTTTCAGATCTCTTAGAGTCAGTGGGCATTCAGTTGGATCGTCTCCCTCCTTTCCGATATTCCTTGGATGCTCCTGGTCACCTTCTACCTACTAGACAGGAGTTGAACAAGATCATCAGAGAGGACATTTACAGGCAGTTCATCCAGGTCACCTGGTTCAATCCCCCGGGAGGGTTGCACCCAAAGATGGCCTTCTACACTGAGCACTTCTTGGAGTTGAGAGATGGGCTCATTATTCGACCCCAATATATGTTTCACCACTGGATGCATGCTCTTCACATTCCTCTAGGCCAGTTCAGAGTAAGTTCTCATAGACTTCGGGTAGAGACAAACCACCAGATTGATAGACCAGACAGAATCTGCCAGGTATGTCATTTACGGGAAGTAAAGATTGATATGCACTTCATTTTTGGATGCCCTATCTAGTACAAGATCAAAGGAAGGTTCCATTGCTTGTTTAGAGACTCTTAGACCCTCACAGATTTTTTCAGGTATCCTGATCAAAGATGGTTGGCCCTATATATGATCGCGACATTTTTCAGGTTACTACCTTCAGACAGGGGCACCAAGAGACCAATTGATATTGTTTCATATCCAGACTCTAGATCAGTGAGGATATGTGGGACCTCACCCCGCCACACAAGATCTCAACAACAAATTTTGTCTTAGATCCGTCCCTGGGAGATGAACTAGGTCCTCCAAACCTCAACAATGCGCAAACTCCCCCAAACAATGATTTAATGGATAGTCAACACCTCCCACTGGCCCTTCATCGGGCCAACAAACTTTGTGGAGTTTTTTTAGTGTTCATTAGTCAGCCTCAGATGTTAAGAGAGATGGGTTTGATCCTCATACCCATTAGCCCCTGGATATTCTCCATCAGGGCATTCCATACATTGTATCTTTTATGTTCCTGCATTGTACCTTTTATATTCATGCATTGTATTTTTTATAGGAGATCGTTTGGTTCTCCTGCATTGTATGGACATCATTGTACTCAACAGTCCCTTTGACCTACTTTGTGGTCATTAGTTGGACATAGATATAATTATCTTATCTTATATTATCTAATGATTTCTTGGAGGCTACAATAGGGATGCATTTTTGCAGGGAATCTTTCCAAATTTGTTAGTGAAGTGGGGTGTAACTTTCCCAAATTTCTATTGAGCAATGCTACAACCACTCTGGCACTTAAAACTACAGAATTTATTTTGGACTTGGGGAAAATCCTAACCCAATCACAGATGCTTTTACGTTTGATAGTACTAGGTTTTCATGAATGCGATCAAAGAATGTTCATAAAACCATAATTACAACATGCATAATGGATATGGCAATCAATTAATCACAATTATATACATAAAAGTGGTACATGAAGCATCATTTATTTAATATTAACCAGTAATTTGTGTTTACACATATATACCAATAAGTATGTATGGTGGAATGCAATGAAAATTAATATGAGAAGATTCTTAACCTCACATAATTAGCAACTGCAATTATATGTGCATACAATAAATACACACATCATAATAAAATGAGAATTATAGACATTGGTACACAAAACCCTGAAACTAGGGTTCAATATAAAATTGTATAAATGACACAGCTCATAAGATTGAATACTTATATTGCTAAAATACATTAATTGGCTATGGGCTTTCCACGTTTTGCCTAGCCATAGACTGTGTGGTTCATGGTGAAGTGGGGTGTAACTTTCCCAAATTTCTATTGAGCAATGCTACAACCACTCTGGCACTTAAAACTACGGAATTTATTTTGGACTTGGGGAAAATCCTAACCCAATCACAGATGCTTTTATGTTTGATAGTACTAGGTTTTCATGAATGCGATCAAAGAATGTTCATAAAACCATAATTACAACATGCATAATGGATATGGCAATCAATTAATCACAATTATATACATAAAAGTGGTACATGAAGCATCATTTATTTAATATTAACCAGTAATTTGTGTTTACACATATATACCAATAAGTATGTATGGTGGAATGCAATGAAAATTAATATGAGAAGATTCTTAACCTCACATAATTAGCAACTGCAATTATATGTGCATACAATAAATACACACATCAGAATAAAATGAGAATTATAGACATTGGTACACAAAACCCTGAAACTAGGGTTCAATATAAAATTGTATAAATGACACAGCTCATAAGATTGAATACTTATATTGCTAAAATACATTAATTGGCTATGGGCTTTCCACGTTTTGCCTTGCCATAGGCTGTGGTTCATGGATTTCAACCACAGGTCACCCCCAAATTGGGGTTGCAACTCCATAGGAAACCGTAAACTAGAAACAATTGTACCTCCAAAATGAAGGTGCCAACCCAATAATCATGTTCCTCTAGGGCTCTAGGGCAAATGCTAAGGTGTCAACCAAACAATCATGTTGCTCCAAGGCTATTCAAGCACCCTCTAGGCCACAAACCAAAACAACTCCCAGTAGTTATTAAAACCCAAACTCAAGGCTCACCAGTTGGTTGCTCAAGACCAAAAGTCCAAACCATCGTTTGAACAATCATCAACATCATAAAAGTCACCATCCTAATAATAATGTCTCCAAGTATATATATTCTGTAACTACATGGTCTCTCAAAGCCATGTGGCACATCGAAGCCACATGGGCCCCAAGTGTTCATCTATCACCACCACCTACCATCCAACATTGTTGCCCTTTGTCATTGTGGAGTTGCACGCCCCCAATACTCTTTACCATGGAGTGGGATCCGCAACCAACCTATTTTCTATTATTTTATTATATTAAAATGTATACATGAGTTACGTCATATTTACAATCTTGGACCTCTAACCACAACCAAAATCGACATATATGCTTGGCCACACTGGCACACAAAATGACTCTGGCTCACCAGCCTAATATCAAGGTACATATATTTTACATCATAAACTAGCAGGGGTATTACATTCATTCCCCCCTTATGTTATCTATTGTCCTCAGTGTCCAGAGGGGGGTAGAGTGTGTATGACTTCGTAGACTTAGCAGTCAAATCGTTGCGCGGAGGTGGGTCCCTTGTCCCATAAACAAGGGGGTGTCATACACCAATTTGGTGTTTGGCTTGGCCGTGACCTTAAAATTGGATAATAATAATATACATGTATATATAATACATCAATAAAAAATATGAGGGTACTCTTCCCTCATTACATCTTCCTGCTCTCATTTTGCCTCATCATGACCGAGTAGGGTCCATTTTATCTTTACTGTGTTGATGACTCGATTCTAGAGCACCTTAACCATCTTGTCTAAAATATGTTTGGGTTGTACTTGGAAATCATCCTCTAGCTCCACCTTGATCATATGCCAATCAATCACATGACTAGTAGCGGGAATATACTTTTTAATCAAAGGAACATAAAATACATCATGAACATGCATGGATGCAGGTAAAACAAGTATGTATGTAACTAAACCAGTCCTTTTTAGGATCTCAAACAGTCCATAGTAAGGTGTTGTTAATTTAGCAAAATTTTCGAACTTTAATGAGCTTTTCCATGGTCTAACTTTTAAAAACACGTGATTTCCAACTTTAAATTCTCTATGAACTCTATGCCTATCTAAATAACATTTCTGCCTTTCCTGGGTTGCTTTAAGATTTTGCTTAATTTTTACAACCTACTTCATTTCTTTGAGCAATTCCAGGCCAACCATGAATCTGTCTACTGGATTTCTCCAACTGACAAGAGTATGACATATCTTTCCATATAACACTTCAAACAGACTCATTTGTAGTGAAGCTTGATATCCATTGCCATATGCAAACTCTACCAGATGTGGGTAGTCCTCCCATTTGAAATGTTTATCCATGACATACATTCGTAATATATCTTCAATCACCTAGTTAACATGCTCAGTTTGTCCATCGGACTTTGGGTGATACACAATACTAAAATTGAAATTAGTACCCAACCCTTTAAATAATCCCATCCCAAAATTAGAGGTGAACTTTGGATCTTTGTTCGAAATAATTGCCCTAAACACACCATGCAGCCTGGAAATTTCTCTCACAAAAATGCTAGATATGTTAGCAACTTTATGCATTAAATTCATCAGTACGAAATGAGTAGCTTTGGTAAGCTTATCAAGCACTACCATAATTGCAGCATGCCCTTTTATTGTCCTTAGAAATCTAGTAATAAAGTCCATCGACACGACATCCCACTTCCACTTAGGAATGGGTATGACCTACAACAAGCATGATGGTGCTTGTGCTCAGCCTTAACTCTTTAACATTCCAAGCATCCTGCTATGTAATCCAATATATCCTTTTTTAATCTGAGGCAAAAATACTGCTTCTTGACTATTCTAATAGTCTTCTGACATCCTAGGTGTCCTACATAAGGCACCTTATGCATCTCCTTCAGAATCGACTCTTTTCCCCCCTGCACATTTGGCACATATATATGGCCTTTATATAGAAGAACTTGATCTTCTCCAAGCTCATAATCTAAATGTTTTAGTTGTTTTTCCTCCTGTTATAAACTATTTTTTATGGCCAAACACTGCTAATCCAAATTTATAAATTCTTTAGCTTTGTATATTATATCAGGCTCACATATACTTATTGTTGAAACATGCATCAAATGTACTATTTGGTTAAGAGCATTTGCCACTTTGTTCTCCTTTCCTTTAATGTACTTAATCTCAAAATCATATTCTACTAACAATCCAATCCATCTGATATGTCGAGCATTCAGATTCAGCTGCTCAAACAAATGCTTCAAACCATAGTGATATGTTTACGTTTCAAATCTTCAGCACATAAGATAATGGCTCCACATGTTAAGAGAATGAATAATAATTGTCAATTCCAAATCATGTGTAGCATAATTTTTCTCATGGTCTTTTAACTTACAAGACTCATAACACACCACTTGTCCATTTTGCATAAGCACTCTTCCCAAAACTTCTTGACACACATCAATGCATACCAGAAAATCCTCATTTGGATTTGCAATCTTCAACACCAGAGCGCTTGTTAACAAAGCCTTCAAATGTTAAAAGGATTCCTCACATGTAAAGGTCCATTCAAATTCCAACATATATCTCAGAGTTACCACCTCATAGGGAAGTGAACTTTTCTATTGAGTTGATGTCGAGAGTAACACTAGCATCAAAGGCACCTTACATGATGAACACTCCATAGTTGGTGGAATTGAAGTTGCGGCTTAAGGAAATGCTTGATAAGGGATACATTAGGCCAAGTGTGTCGCCTTGGGGTGCACCAATATTGTTTGTGAAGAAGGAGGATGGTACTGTCAGGTTGTGTATTGATTACAGACAGTTGAATAAGGTGACGATTAAGAACGAGCACCATTTGCCACAAATTGATGACTTGTTTGATCAGTTGAAGGGAGTAGCAATCTTCTTGAAGATTGATTTAAGATCAAGATATCATTAGGTACGTATCAAACAAGAGGACATCTACAAGACTGCTTTCTGGACTAGGTATGGACATTATGATTTTGTTGTGGTTCCTTTTGGTTTGACTAATGCTCCAGCTCCTTTCATGTGTTTGACGAATAGTGTGTTGTGTCCTTATTTGGAAAAGTTTGTGATAGTATTCATTAATGACATATTGATATATTCTAATAATGAGGAAGAACATGCAGAACATTTAGCAGCAGTGTTGAGATTGCTAAGACAACAACAATTGTATGCCAAACTTAGTAAGTGCAGTTTCTTTCAGACAAAATTTCATTACTTGGGGCATGTTGTTTCCAAAGAAGGCATAACAGTACTGGACCCGGAAAAGATCAGAGCTATCATGGAGTGGGTAACTCCTAGGAATGTGGATGAGGTCAGATCATTTATGGGGTTAACAGGTTATTACAAGAGGTTAATCAGAAACTTCTCACGGATTGTCTATTTTATTACATCCTTGCGGAGAAACAGGAAGAAGTTTGAATGGACAAAGGAATATGCAACTAATTTTGAGAAGTTGAAGCATTTGCTAGCAAATGCTCTAATCTTGAAGATTGCAAATCTAGACAAATTGTTTGTGGCATGTACAAATGCTTGCAAGAGGGGACTTGGAAGATTCTTGATGTAGGAAGGATAGGTGGTATGTTATGAGTCAAGGAAATTGAATGAGCACAAGCATAACTATGTGACTTATGATCTCGAATTAGCAGCCATCGTTCATGCATTGAAGATGTGGAGACACTATCTTCTTGATAGAAGGTTTGTTTTGATGAGTGATGTCAGTGGGCTGAGGTACTTGTTTGACCAACCTAATCTGAATGTCAAGCAAGCTAGGTGGTTGGCTACACTCAATGAGTTTTACTTTGAGATCATGTACATTAAGGGTAAGGAGAACAATGTTGCAGATGATCTTAGAAGAAAAATGTAGGTAAATTTCATTGCAGCTATGAGTTGATATGGGACAACGGATCTTGTAGGCAAGACAACAGGATGACAGGTACCAACAACTTAAGCACAAGTTACAACAGTAAGGTACATGTGATTAGGATGTGGATTATCATCTCATGACTGATGGTCTGGTTAGATTTAGGGACAAGATCTATGTGTCAGACAACAATGAAATCAAGAAGCTTAGATTGAGGGAATTTCATGTTAAGTTGTATTCATATCACTCGGGATATCATAAGACTTTGACAGCTATAAAGGAATTCTACTACTGGCCAAATTTGAATAAAGAGGTAGTTGAGTTCGTCAAAACGTGTTTTGATTGCCAACAGGTAAAAGTAGAGCGCCAACATCCATGTGGTATATTGCAGCTAATTTTGATTCTGGAATGGAAATGGGAATTCATTTCCATGGATTTCATCTTAGGTTTGCCTAGGACATCTAGACAACATGATTCCATCATGGTTGTGGTTGACAGGTTGACCAAGGTAGCTCATTTAATTACAGTGAAGTCTATTAACTCGGGTAGTGACGTAGCACAAATTTTGATCAAGGAGATAGTGAGGTTACATTGTATTCCTAAGAAGATTGTGTCAAACAGAGATGCCAAGTTCACTTCCAAGTTTTGGAAAGAGTTGTTTGTGGGTTTGGGAACAAATTTATCTTTTAGTACAACTTATCATCCGCAGACAGATAGACATATAGAGAGGGTCAACAGGATTCTTGAGGACATGTTGAGGATGTACATCATGCATCAACATGTTGTGGCCAGCAACACCCCCCGTTAGTTCATTTAAGTGTTGACCAAAATACTAAATGAATGGGGACCCCTAGTTAAATTTTTAGAAAAAACAAGAGTTTCCTTTCCTCAAAATAAGGTTACCATCATGGGCTTAGGTAAGTCTTTTGAATATTTTAAACCTAAGTCTACGATAAGGAGAAAATCTTTAAAGTCGCGTTGCAAAAAGATAGGAAATACCTCCATTTTTCTTTAAATATCGGTATGCGCAAGATCCTCGTGTTAAGAATAACATCGCGTCGCAGCAAAGTAATACTCATAAAGAAAAACTTAAAGATTCACCGATCTGCGATAACGCCGATCGCAAGATCGCATATCGCAGAAATGAGCCGGTAAGATTTGGCAAACATCAAACTTCTGCGATCTGCGATGTTGCGATCGCTGCGATATTGCACCCTTGCGATTTGCGATAGTGTGGTTTGCGATGGTGCGATTTGCAATCGCGCGATATGCGAGGTTACGTAAGCAAATCATAAATCACTTCATTACGAATCCTTCGGGCACGCCATTCAAAGAAAAGCCACTTACCATAATCTGACTCGAAATCATGCGCTTTTAATGATAGTAAATGAATTAGTTGTCAGTTATTAAATGAATTAAAGACGCGTGCCTTTGTAGAGATTTACTTCACGTAAGGTGGCATATTTGATACATCTGTTGCATTTAAAACTCTCCCATCACCTTTCTGGATCAGTCATTTCCATTTCACTCGTAATTTGCAGGAACGAAGAGCTAAGACGATTCAAACACAAACGCAGGAAGAAATGGGAAAGAAAAATAAAGCTCAAAGCTCCGAAGCAAAGGAAAAGACGAAGGAGATGACGCCTTTGTATACAGACACAGCCTGTAACAGAGACGCAGGGATATCAACATGGGAAAGCATGTACAGGTTGCTAGAAGAGGAAAATCCTAGAATAATGAAGGTTGTTGCTGCCGCGGGCTCACAACGCTCTTCTGAGGCGTCCTTAGAGGAGCTAGCATGTTCATTTCTTCACAGGATAGCGGCAAGACCCAAAATTCTACCATATACGGATATGATCAAGTGGATACTGGATGATGCAGACATGAACAACAAACAATTCAAAGTTCAAGGACACGGGCTCATCGGATCGTTTGCTGCGCAAGATTTGAAGCTTATGTATCATCTTCCTGAACCGCAGGCGACCTATAACGCACAATTCGTTAAGAAATTCGCAGCGGAGAACCCAGACCTATCAGAGACCACCAAAGATTGGTCTAGAAAAGAGGAGCCGCTCAAAAAGGACAAAAACGGTATGTACAGCACTGGTTCCCTCACCTCTCCATATTGTTTTGCTGCGGCCATGCTTTGTAGGTTATTTGGGATGCCGGATATCAACAAGTTTTCGTCTGAATGGCTACCATTAATTGATGCTGCCACAAACGCCGATATTATAGATTGGGCCAAAATCCTTTCTGATAATCTATACACGGCTGTTATCAATTACCGGTCTAAAAGATCCACGTCTCAAAGGATCTATCCTCCTTTTTATCTGTCTGCATATGTTATGGATTCTGTTTGTCTTGTGTCTAAATTCCCTATTATGGGTTAGAAATGGACTACCCAGGACCCATTGCCTATCCATGTTTATCATAAGGTGTTATGGGATTCTCAGTTCGTCCCTCACTTCTACCAGATTTGCCACGGGCTTATTTTGCCCTTGTATAGAATAATGTATGATAAAGACCCCCCGAGGTGCTCCCTCGAGGCACAAATCGACATCATCCCCATCGCGAGATGGTTCGGGGAAGAATGGTTTACTTATATTAGAGTTTTTGGAAGCACTGTACCTCCACATGTCCTACCTCTATATATCCCTGATAAACTTTTGGCTTAGGAAATTGCTTATCAAACCTGTTCAGAAGGCGGCCTGACCAAAGACCTAAAAGACAAGAAAAAGGCCATATGGCCTCAATTTCCTGTAGCTTGTGGGGCTTTCTCATTGTTCGATGTAGGACACGCTTTCGGCGAAGTGGAGAATGTGACGTGCCTTCAATTATTTAAATTCCCAGCAAGGCCATTTGACCCAAATGATGTTGCCCAAGAGTTCACAACGAACGTCAAAATAAAAGTGTTCTCTGAAAAAAAAGATTTGTTTGATGATCTGTTTCAGAATAGAAGTTCGCTCCAAGAAATTTTGCGGGAAGCTCGGTTGAGGTTGTCTCCAGATGACCTCCAAAGATTCATGCTATACAGGGAAAGAAGGCTGGCCAATATTCCCCTAGAGAAGCTGCGACTACCTGCTAGAGAACCAACTCCAAGCATTAGCCTCAGGGAAAACTCTAGCACTTCCAGATCTAAATCCAACGCTGCGCAAAGAGTGCCTGAGCATACTAAAGAGTCTGGATACAACCAAGGAAAAAACGAAGAAATAATTAAAGATACAGCTCAGTCAAGTGCAATGTCTCAACAACAAGTTATCGCCTCCCCGCCAAGAGATGTCCCCCCTCCTATCATCGAAGCACCGCTCGTCACAACAGAACTGGACAAAGAATGGGAAACCTTCAATGAATTGATCAATCTTGAAGGGAAAGCCCCGAAAACACCTGTGAACAATACACAGGTAGTGCAAGAAGTGGTTCCGACCATAGTCAGCAGTGTCACAGAAACGGAGCACATTCCTATCGCTCCACCTTCTGAGATTCTACTTAATGTAGAAGAAATTCCCCCACTGGATGTATTCTATAGTCCCCAACACAAAGCAGTTGTAAGGAGACAGAGGAAGAAAAAAAAACTAGAAAATACACTGTCGCAAGATGCTGAACATTTGGACGTCTTATGGAAAGACCCCAACAATAACCCGATTGAAAACCTTACTAAGCTATCTCAGATCGCAGGAGCATATGCTTATGCAACTATTGATAAGGCATCGGAAGTTCAGCAACTATTGAAAGAACAAGAAGATCAGATACAGCAGCTACAACAACAGTTGCAACAAGCCAATGCTAATATTGAAGCTTCCAAACAGCTCGAGAAGCTGCAGGAAGACTTTCAACAGATGCAGATAGGCTATCAAAGAAGTCTAGACGAGAAAGGAAAACAATTGCAGACTTCACAAGAAATGCATAAAGATGAGCCTAAGCTGGCAGAATTTATTTCAGAATCTATTGGCTTAAATGAACAACTACTGCAGCAACAGGAAGAGTTGGGACGTAAAATATCATAATGGAGTCACTATTGTGAGCTGAGCGATAAAATCACCAATCAAGTGGCAGACTTGCGGAGTGACTATGATCAAAGTGACAGAAGGGTGACAAAATACTTAACTTGGCAGGATGATGATGAAGGGAAAAGAGCAGGTGCACCCAGGATAAACGAAAATCATAAAGAATTGCTCTTTAATAAATGGGACGATCAAATCAGGCAGGCGGAGCGAGCAGCGGAGACAGCGGCTACACAGGCAAGCATTCTTATCGACTGTGTAAATGAGAATTTACACAGGGCCAATTTAATCGCAGAGACCACCCCGGGGTACCTACCAAATAAGTTACAACTGGAAGCAGAATGGAAGCAGAAAGCGCAGGCAAAGGGGAGAGCAATCCAAGCATTAGCCAGGTTGAATTGGGAATGTTACTGGACGTACTTGGTCAAGCCGCACAGCCAATGGATGACGGTGAAATGCATCACAAACGCGGCTGAAAAAGTAGCGCCAGCTCTCGTAGATGTTGTTTTCGCAGCCCAGCTCAGCGCCGAAATCAGTCAGCCGACTCTCCTCAAGCCCATGCTGAACACTTGCAACTTTAAGGACCAAGTTCAGAAGTAGCCTTGTTTAGAATGTTGTTTTTTCTTTTAACTAGATTAGAAAAAGGACGGTCATTTGAAAACCGCATCCTAAATTTTGTAATAATACTATTATTAGAATTAGGAAGTAGTATTTTAACCCTTCTCATGCATTTAGAGAAGGGTCCAGAAATTTGTCAAAAACTTGTCCTCGGAACATGCACTTCTGCACCCTCAGAGGAGGTTTTGATGAATGGATGGATCAAGATTTATTAATGTTTGCATTTAATGTCTGCTACTGATGTTGCACTTTTGTACTCTTAGTAGATGTTAGAACAAGTAGAGATAAATCGTTATTGCTTGAAGCTTATGAGTGAAACCAGTCATAAATGGTACTTTTATCTCTTGACCAATTTCTGCTTATATTCTTAAAGTGATATGCAGTTTTCAGTTGTTTATATGTTAATGCATGAATGTGTGGGTTACCATTTGGCACTTCTGTATGGTGGAGTCATTTATTTGTGCTTGATATATGAATAACTTATTATGCGATATGCTGTTCACAATTGTTTTGCTTAACTTTTTATGCAGAATGATTTATCTTAATTGATTTCTATTCTTATGATAGCTGAATGATCTTTATTACTAGTTATTGTTCGAAATCTCTTTAGATCGCATAATAGAAGAAATACACCCCGGGTTAACGTAGATTAGATGTGTTGTTTCTCATTAGATTACAATAACATAGAGTTAGTTTAGAAGTTTGAATTAAATTAGATTAAAAGACTCCTAGATCAACATCATCCAACTCTACACACACACACACCCCTTAGATTGGGAAACTGGTCCCATTATCCCCAGTCGGACCCGCTATACCAAACGGATAAGGAGTTGCCAACCAAGGTCCGGACCGGGTGGGTATTCCCCTTGTTGTCAACCCGATTTTCGGGGCTTCAAAACGACATAAGAAGTGGGAAGAGTATCTTCAACTCGTTGAGTTTTCTTATAACAATGGGTATTAAGAATATTTGAAGATGAGTCTATTTGAGGCACTTTATGGGCGAAGTTGTAATACTCCCATCAGTTGGCGTGATCCAATGAATATAGTACCGATTGGACCAGACATGTTGGCAAAGATGGAACAAGAAATGTAGGTTATTAAGAGGAATTTAAAGGTAGCACTGGACAGGAAGAAGAGTTATGCATATCAACACAAGGCATTTAAATTTTTTTAAGTTAAGGAGCATGTGTACTTGTGCATTAAGCCCAAGAAGAGCTCCTTGAGGATTGGATCATGTGCCAAGCTTACACCTCAGTGTTGCGGGCCTTTTGAGATCCTTGAGAGGATTGGACCAGTGGCCTATAGGCTTGCATTGCCTATGATAATGAAAGTCCATGATGTTTTCAATGTTTCATTGCTTAAAATATACATGAAGGATGTTGATCATGTGATTGATTGGCTTGTATTGTAGGTGGAACCAGAAAGACAATTCCAGCCAGAACCTCAGTGCATTTTGCAATGAAAGATGCTCATGCTTCAGAATCAAAAAATTGATCAAGTTAAAGTGCAGTGGAAGCATTTTGGGCCCAATGAAGCTACATGGGAGATGGATGATCAGATGCGGGCTATGTATGCTTCTCTATTCGCTTGAGCGGATGTATTCTAATATATGTGTTTGGTCTTGTATATACACACACACACACACCACGTCAAGTTGTGTTATTGTTGGGGATTTTATATGTCGTTGGATTCCCTAAATTAAATTGTCAACCGAAGTTCGTAAACTTCGAGTTGCAATGAATTCTGGTTTAGATTCAAACTTATCCTATATAGTTCTAGTGCGAAATTAAGTACAAAATGCTCAAACTCTATTCCTAATAATCACGCTTAGAATTGCTGAAGTGAGGAAATGATCCAGGTGGATGTTGGTGGCCACCCACCTATCCCATTTGGACCCCCACAACTATCTCTTTTAGGTTTTTAGTTTCCTAAATTGTAGCACAATTTACTATTTTTAGCTGTTTTTCAGGTCCTGAACTTTCGGAACCGTTTTGAGGCCCTAAACGACGTTTTCTTGGGAAATCTGGGGGCAACATGGGTCCATGGACTGATGTTGCCCTTCCCAAAGTGGTAGTGCTCGGATAGATCTTTCTAATGAGCTATTGTATGCGTCAATCAGAGATCGTATGCCAAAGTTACGACCCCGGGAAATTGATGTACCAATTTACCCAAATGGGGCCCACAATTTGGTGTTTCATCTTCTAGGGTTAGGTTTTGGAATGTTAAGGGTTTTCCATTGTTTCTCAACAATAAATAGGCCTTCGAGCCTCATTGTAACATAGTTTAGAGGCATGAAATGAAGTATTATTTCCGCTGCATCTTTGTGTATATGGTTATCTCTGTAATTTGTTGCGTTCTTATTTAAATCTGGATCAGTGGTATCAGAGCGGTCTGCTTTTTCTCTGTTTTTCTTTGCATGTCCCCAACGAGGTCGGGATATAAGGAGTTAGGGCTTGAACTGGTCGAACCTTTGCAAGACCAGCCTCGCAAATCCTGACCGCCTCCCATGGCGGATGAGAAGAAAGAGGAGGGGGCAGGAGATCCTATCAAAATTTTGCTCGAAGAAGCACTCGAGTGACAAAGGAATGCGATGATGGATAGCTTTGCGTAGATCCTTCAACGGCTACCCTGAGGCGACGCATCAGCTTCCAACGGCTACTCTGGCAACGCCACACCTTTTAAGGTACAAGTTAATTTTGAAATCCCCATCTTCGAGGGTCAAATAGACGCAGATGCTGTAGATAAATGGTTAAATCTGCTAGAAGGGTATTTTTCTGTTCATGAATTTTTGAGTCGGGAAAAGATTGTTTTCGCTCTTCTCAAAGCAGCCCCCCATGTCAAGGACTGGTGGGAAACCTACTACGAGCAGAAGAATGAAAGCACAGGCTCACTATTTTCAGCCTCACCCACTTGGGATTCATTCCGGGATGCCGTCAAGGAGTAGTACTACCCTGTCAAAAGCTATGAGGACAAATACATCAAATGGACCATGGTGCGGCAGGGACGAGACCAAGATGTGCCAGAGTTCACCAAAATTTTTCATACCCTTCACACACAGTTGGGTATCAAAGATTCTGATCTACATCTGGTACTCAAATACCGCGGCTACCTACATAGATACATCCAGGAAGAGATGGAGTTCCTGAACGTCTCCTCGCTCGGCACGGCGTACCAATACGCTGTCAAAATCAAGCAAAAGTTCAAACATAAGAAGTGAGACTTTGGATCTGCAAATCCGAAGCCCAGAGAACAAAGCCAAGGCGGGGTGACTGAAGACAACCTGTCGAAGCCGCAAGAAAAGAACAACACCACAAAGCCGAAGAAGGACACAGGAAAGTGATGTGAGTTCCACAAGAGTCCCACTCATAACACAAGTGAGTGTCAGACCAAGCAGTCGCTGGTGGCCGAGTTGAAGGCTTCCAAATCATATGCATGTTCCGACCTTAAGCCAGAACTCGATAAGGGGAATGGCAAAGGGAAGCAGATCATTGATGCGGAGCCCAGCGCCACTGTTGCCACCGCCAAGATCCAGAAGAATGAACCCGAAGATCCAGAGGAGGGGGAGCGTCTTTTCCACTCACAGATGTGGGTGAAGGGTTCGCTGCTGCAATTCATTGTCGACAATGGCAGCCAAAAGAACCTCATTTTAGTAGAGGTCGTGAAGCAGTTGGGCCTACCGACTACACCACACCCGCAACCGTACAGTATTGTGTGGCTTCATGAAGGACGAGATCTCAAAGTTCGCCAGTAGTGCCGCCTTCCCTACAGCATCAAGCCCTTCACAGATGAGGTATTGTGTGATGTTACACCTCTGGATGTTTGTGATGTACTATTAGGCTAGCCATACTTGTGGAGGTGACATGCTATGTATGAGTCAAGGCCTCGTGCTGTCATTATTTCTCTGTGTAATTCATTATATAGGATACCGGAGGTAGCCCCACCTACCACCACCTCTTTGATCACTGCCAAGAAAGGTAGAAAGCTCATCTCCCAGACTAGGAAATTCATTTTTTGTCTGGTTCGCTCCCAAAGTAAGGGGAAGATCGTCACCACATCCATGACCCCTGCGAAGGGTTCCTCCACGCAGCAGTAGCAACAGAGGGATACAGTCATGACAGAACATAGGAAAAACTTCTCCTCACCCACAGGTGCAGCACACAAGTTTCAAGTGGGCAATAAATTTTGGTTGCATCTGCAGAAAGAACGCCTTACAAGAGCCCATCAGAAGCTCTGACCACTCCGACATGGTCCTTACAGCATTACCAGGGCTATGGGAAAGAAGGCTTTGGAGCACAACATTCCTCCATTCCTTCGCTTGCACCGAGTGTTCAATATGTACTGTTTTCGACCACGCTTCCCACCATTTCTGGACACATCAGAGATTGCAGGACAACTCACCAGGGACCCAACTCAGCAGAAGCTTCCTCATCTTAGGGAGGAACTCAACGCAATGGGGACCATTGCTTCCTAAGGGGGGAGGAATGATCCAGGTGGATGTTGGTGGCCATCCACCTATCCCATTTGGACCCCCACAACTATCTCTTTTAGTTTTTTAGTTTCCTAAATTGTAGCACAATTTACTATTTTTAGCAGTTTTTCGAGTCCTGAACTTCCGGAGCCGTTTTGAGGCCCTAAACAACGTTTTTTTGGGAAATCTGGGGGAAACATGAGTCCATGGACTGGTGTTGCTCTTCCCAAAGTGGTAGTGCTTGGATAGATCTTTCTAATGAGCTATTTTACGCGTCAAACGAAGATCGTATGCCAAAGTTACGACCTTGAGAAATTGATGTACCAATTTACCCAAACGGGGCCCACAATTTGGTGTTTCATCTTCTAGGGTTAGGTTTTGGAATGTTAAGGGTTTTCCATTGTTTCTCAACAATAAATAGACCTTCCAGCCTCATTGTAACACAGTTTAGAGTCATGTAGCCGCCACATCTCTTCTTAGAGATAAGCTACCATCGCCCTAGCTGGTTTATTTCCATTTCTGGTTGTAAGCTTATTTCAGTATTTTCCATTAATGAAATGAAGTGTTATTTTCGTTGCATCTTTGTGTATATGGTTATCTCTGTAATTTTTTGCGTTCCTGTTTAAATCTGGATCAGGACACCTATTTTGTTGCAATCTAAATTACTGCTAATGAAATCTATTTTGCATTCAAAACTGAAATCACTATTCTATTCTTAACTATGATAAATTAACTCAAAAAGTCATTCTGAAATAAAGTGGACAATTATCACTAACTATGTTCTCAAACCAATTTAACATTAACTATATTCAAAACCTTTACACAAGTTAATCCTCAAGGTAATATGAATCAAAAGTAAACTCAATAATAACTCAAATCAATCCCTATGCACTACTTAATTCAAAGAAAACTCAACATTTAAAAGATATAACTTATGATTTTTTAACTTTGAACCAATCTGAATCAACACACACAGCTTCGATTTATCTAATGATGAACAAGAATAAATCTAACTAAGGCTTACTACGAAATCGAATAAATAATGATCGATCTATTCAAACGATTATTGCACTAAATTCAAGTAAATCTCACATAGGAAATCAAGCAACTACACTGTAAATGACAAGCAATTCCCTAAATGTTAACACACGACCTATACTAGAAATAACACTCTGTCTCTAATCGATTCTGGATATTCGAACAGAGCATAAGCTACAAGAGTCTCGTGCCACTAATATATAGATTCATAAGCAATGAAACACTTCCATCCAAGACAAGAAATTCAATTTAAAACATAATAATTTACTCCTTCAGAAATTCATTTTAAATCAAAACTTCATTTTCCAGCATTCATGAACTCGGAAGAGTAACATGTATAGAGTATGCTCATAACAATGTTCCATAGGCTCGCGAAGACTCAATAGCGTTACACTTGTTATCTTTAACTAAGATCTATGAAAACTTCAAAGGAAACTTGAGTACGGAATTACATGTAGAAATTTTGAAAGTCACTAATGAAAGCCAATGAGAATTTAAGTGCAGTTATATCTAAAGAATCGAAACACACTTCCTACACACTAAAATTGTTAGAAGACTCGATCAAGGTTTGTGGTGGGCCATTTTCACAACCTAGAAGAATCCTAATCTAATTCAATACTTGCAGATTAAAGAGACATAAATGCTTAAATAAGAGTAAAAGCCGAGACAGTAATTATATTAAAAACTTCAGTAAAACATTAGTTTAAGAGTTCAGTGCTAACATAACAGAATCAAAGAGTGTCATGCCACAATCACCATCTTAGCCTAAGTGTGTATCTCTGTGTTCATATATGTGTGTAACTTTACATACAAAACATTGGGTCTTGTAAAGAGTTCAGGCCAATCAATAGTTATACTCGATTGACTAAGAGAGTAAAAATATCTGGGATCTAAACTAAATTAAGCCAAGTGAAATCTTCAGGATTATTTCACCCAGATTGTAACCGAACTATCCCAATCATGGCACTATCCTTGAACCAAAGAAACTAATTCCATGTTCAAGAACAAGAAGGACTATTCTGGGATGCTAATGGTTGACTGGTTGCTCGATGCTGAGTAGAGTATTGAATTAAGTGCAAATCTGAGTGCAAAATGGTTGCTTGATGCGTTGTTGGACTGGGTGATGGATCATTGATGACCTATCCACGCACTTCAAATGTCTGCCTATATTCAAGAGTCCTTCTATAGATTAGTCAAACTAAATCAAGAGTTATAAAGTTATTTAACATCTACCTAAACCGATCAAATGCATACGAAAATAACACTTATTAATAAATCTTACCTCCAATGTAAAGTAACACAGTTTAACTAGTGTGGAGTGGTTTTAGGGTACTAAAAAGGAGTAAAGTAAGGTAAATGATAGTAAAAATAGTGGGATAAGATGTGAAAAAGGGTACAAAAGTAGCGCCCAACATCCCCCCATGCATGAGGGAATGCATGTCCTTATGTAGTTGCCCTTTTCAAACTTCAACCAATGATAAAAAATTAGGTCATCCCTTCCTTCAAATTTCGTTGCGCTTACTAGGACTTCCAAACCATGGTTTTCCTTCACTAATGGTCATTGAAATCTCAGGGCTCGCTCATGTGCACTAAGCCTCTTGACAGGACTCTATTGTTTCAACTTCCAACTAATAAGGCACTTGTTCCTCAGGATGAGCACATCGTTCTTAGAGACTAGGGATAGATTCTTGTTTCGATATTTCTCGTTAACCGTCCACACATAATGAAACAATGTCTTATACTTATGAGCCTTTTCCTTAAGCTTTGCATTCTGTTTCTATAACTTAGCCACAATAGTTGTAAATCTCTGTCACCACAAACCGAGGCATTTTCAGCAGGTATGGTATGTTGCCGTGAACTACTCCCTCTGTAAGTCGACTCATCAATTGTCTAGCTCTTCTTAGATTTAGATGTCTGCTTCTTCTTGCCTGGACACTTGTTAGATGGACCTAGCTGTGGTGCACTGCTCAGAAAATCTTGGAAATTATCTATTGGTCCATCTTCCTCAGGCGGAAGATCCCTTTCTTCTTCGACTGCCCAAGAGGGGCTCTTCATCTCCTGTTCCAGAGAGGATAGAATGGTAACAGGTTCTCAGTCTTGAGTACTAGAAATGGATAGTTTTTGTCTAAACATGATTCTCGTGTGCTGCCGACCTTGTGATGAGGTCAAATTCTCTGATGCTTTCTCGTTCTGCATTGGTGTAGCACGCACTGATGTCGCTTCCTTCTCTTCCTTGAGGAGTTTTCTCTTTCTATTCTTAGGGGTGACATTAGCTCCATCAAACTGCTTTTCTGTTGGTGAGACAACAGGTTCCGTAACCTCCACCTGAGGCTTTTTCGTTTGCTCAACTAGGCTTCTTTGACTGCTACTTCATTATTAACAGGTTCATTCTTTTGTTGCTTACTTCTTTTGCATTTCTTTCCTTTCGAAGCCAGGGTCAATTTCTTTGTAGATGAATTAGGGTTTACATGCTTCTTCAGGGGTTTCACCAAACGACTTTCCTCCTTTGTAGACACAGGGGTTATCGTAGGGCTTTGGCCCTATTTAGAACTGGAATCAGGAGGAGCCTCGGCTTCTTGAACCAATTTCTTCGATCAAGGGCTAATGAGTCTCTGTCAACCTTTGATTTGGGTTTCTTCCCCCGAAAAACTTTCCACCAAAAACTCTTCCCAAGACTTTTTTTGTCTACTCAACTCATGAACAACCAACATCTTGATAAGACTGTGACGGAACACACTAGTCTCAAGGTTTTTAACAATTTACTGAACACCCTTGGCGACCTTATACAAACTTTTATGCAGAAAAACGAAAAATTGGCTTCTCGACCATATGAAAAGTGCAAGAGCAATCTAATATGATAAAGGAAAACAACGATATACCTCCCCTCATAGGTAACAAATCTTTGTAATGCAGTGATGAGTGGGTTCCATTCCTCCTCCATGTAGCTTCATAGGATCCCCTTCGACCAGTTGATGGACTTGTATGCCGGCTTAAGGAACTTAACACAATCATCTCACTCGAGCGGCTCTCCTTTAAATATTTCTCATCAATCAATGGCAATTTGGTTGCCATGTTTATCGACTTCTCGGTCACTTTGATTTTCAAACTCCCGACCCTTACAACTTTCCCATCAAAACTTGGCACGAAGGCCATTGCTACTATGTTGTTATAACCCTGGAATTTCTAAAGAAAACCCATCCATCCCTTCTCCTTGAACAACGCCTTACAATTAGCATGTTCTGAGCTCTTGGAAAATTGGGTGAATGTGGGTTCATGGTGATCAGAGCCCATGCCCAAGGTGGAGAAATGTTGATGGTTAGACGGGAAATACAAGGCTCACAGGTCAGTTCTCGACTAAAACTTAGCAATGAGACAAACAATTTTCATGTTGGGGTTCACATAAATTTAAATTCGTTTGAAACGACAATGATGGAATTCTGAATTGTTTGGTGTGGATTCAATGTGGTAATGATGAATAGGTAGTTGAAATTTGTACCACACGAGTAGAAATGAATGGGAAGGGTAGTGGGATAGGATGGTTTAGGATCAAACAAATATGGGGAAGATATGTAAATCATTACAATGAGAGGAGGTAGATTATTACAAAGTTCTATCATTCATATACTTTGAATTAGTCTAAGAAAATGTAAATTTACCCATACCTTGATTTGACTGCACATTAATATTCAGGAACTCGAGAACAATAATGACAGGGACAACTTGGTCTTTGGTTGAGTGTCCTCTTCATTTTATGAATCCAAGATGATAGACTTGTTCATGTAATTATAAATAATCTAGAGTACTTACAATTTACCATCTTCGTTAATTTTAATATTGCTAGGCTAAAGTTGATCCCATATACCTTTCCTGAACTTGATACGCAGATTTATAAGAAATCATTCAGTACCCAATTCAGTCTAAGAGTAGTATTAATTAAGTTCATAACCTTTGCACTTGCTCATTGAACATGGAAATTGTGAAAAATTGTGATTGAACTAAAAAGTGAATAGAAGACTTCTTTGAAGTTTCATGTAAGCTAACTGTAGAAATTGTGACTAAAATTTGACTTCTGGTTGCTGTAGAATAATATGGTGCCATCATTCCATGGATTTTGACTAGGCCTAGGATGATCATTGCCTGAGGCATTTCAATTTTTGGGAGTCTAAAATGCACAGAAGAAGACTCCAAGGGGGATTTCTTTTTTCGTACTTATTCTGTTGAGCCCAGAAAATAATAATTCTATACTCAGCAGATCCCTAACTACTGCTTCCTCATAAATTTAACGAGCCTGAGTCAGTCGATGCTTAGGGTATTCATTTTTAGAGAGTCTAAAGCACCCAAAGTAGACTCCAGGGAGTTTCTTTTCCGTACTTATTCTGCTGAGCTGGGAAAAAAAAATTATGTACTCAGCAGATCCCTAACTACTACTGTCCCATTAATATTAGCAAGTCTGGGTCATTCAATGCTCAGAATATTCAATTTTAGGGAGTCTGAAACGTTCACAGTAAACTCCAAATTGTCCTTTTTCGTAAATAATTTGTCAAGTTCAGATAAAGGAATAAACTTACCCTTAATGGATTTCCTCATTATTCTATGTGAGATGTGGAGGAAAACAAAAGGTTAGCCCAATGTTATATATATATCAATTTGAAGAACCAGCAGAAGTTGGGTCCCCCTTTTGGACCAACTCCATTTCTGGATCCTGCATCACATTCTACAAAAATTCTCAGCGACAGAGCTGACGGTGGTAGACTTTCAATCTGTGGCCATTTACCACAAATGAGGTATGATCATCATCGATGGTTTTTATCCTGACTGAGCCATTATCAAAAACTTCCTCCACTTCATAGGGTCCCAACCATCTGGTTGAAAATTTCCCTTTGAAATGTTTAAATTTGCTATCGTATAGCAATGCCCAATATCTTGGTTGAAAGACCTTTATCTTGATGTACTTATCCTGCCATCGAGGTCTCTGATCCTATACTAACATGGTCCGTTGAAAAGAATCTTGTCTGATTTCGGTTCATTCAGCTAAAGTATTCTTTGTTTTTGGGCCACATTTAGATCCATTCATAATTGAGTAGCTCCCCAGAATGTTTTTACCTGAAACTCAATGGGGAGTAACACTTGTTTCCCATATACTAACTCATAAGGAGTATGCTCCATGTTGTCCAATAAGCCCATAATGCTTCTGTTATAGCGGCTACGACCACCCTCCAAAATTTTGGCTTGCACCCAAATTCAGAGCCTCCCTTGAGAGTTTCACTTGATGGTTGCATACACTTGAGTTCACTCCGTGAGCTCGTGTGAGCCATAACACCCACCTTGATTGTTCATTTCACCCAAGCTTTTGCATGTTGGTGTCTAAGTCATTCTTGCGACCATGTTCTGGTTATGCTCAAAGTCTTTTCTTCGTGTGTACTTATTGTGTTCATTATGAAAGCATCTGTCGCACTCACACACGGAGTCACATTCACTGTCGCACAAGCGTCGTCACGGTCGGTCAACGATCAATCACGAGTGTTGCGCTTGTCGCTTGCACCGTCGGTCAGTCATGTTGAACATGTGTGTCTGGATGGTTTGAGTCGTCTCGTCGTCGATTCATGTGAGTGTGTTTGCATGATCACCTATGCATCTTTCGATTGTTCACACACTTAGTCATTCTTGTTGAAGCTTTGACGACCGGACTCCCCTCTAATAGCCAGAGGATCACCCCGCCATCGACTCGATCTACTGTCACCCAGAACAACGCAGAAGCACCAAGAAATTCTTTTCAAGTTTCACTGCCCGCAAGCAATTCAATCAACTTTCATGTTGACCACCCGAACAGTCAGACCCGACAATCACCCCAGGACTGACTCCCCTCAAAAATTGCGGAGAGGCCACTGACCTTGCCTGCTCAGCTGACTGAGGAAATTTCGCAGACAGGCCGGACAGACATCAAGTGCCCATCCTTGTCTACCTAAGAAAATTTCACAGTTTTCCCAGTCAATCCTCCCGACAGTCGACCAATTGCTTGTCCAGGAAATTGCGCAGTTTTCATGAGCAGGCCTTCTATTGCCCAGCAGTCCGCTCAACTTAGAAATTGCGCAGAGATGATCAACAGGTCAACTTGTCAACCTCAATGCAGTTTCCCTCGCCAGCAGCTCCTAGCAGCAGACTGACAGTTCCCTCCAGGAATTGCGCAGTTTCTGCTGCCAAGCTCCGAGCAACTGATTGCTTGTTCCCCTTGGGAATTGTGCAGTTTCTGCTACCAGTGACCCAACAACCAACTGCCAGTTCCCTCTGGGAATTGCACAGTTTTGACTGCCAGGCTCCCGGCCAGTTCCTCCCAAAAACTGCGCAATTTCTGCCTGCTGATCCTCCTTGTAGCCCGACCTGTTCCTCCAGAAAATTGTTCAAATTTTGCCTTCCAGTACCTGTTGCCCGCTCGTTTTGGAAACTGCGCAGATTTTTCTTACCTTGCTTTCTTGCAGCCCGGACTGTCCCTCCCAAAATCTGCGCAATTTTGCCTTCTAGCCAAGCCAAACCTCGCGAACAGTCACTTCCGACTTGGATTGCCCATCTTCATCACTCAATGACCCTTGCACAATTTTCATCAACGTGCCCAGAGCCATCATCCTGCTTCACAACCTTGCTACCTCACCCGGTCACTTGCATCCGAAATGATCATGTGTCATGGTAGATTAGGAGGTTTTTGGATTTGATGTCATCTCATCATGAGTGATTGCAGGCACATGTACACTAACAAACATCGCACGACAAT
Organism: Pinus tabuliformis; assembly: GCA_031772625.1. Classification (NCBI taxonomy): domain Eukaryota; kingdom Viridiplantae; phylum Streptophyta; class Pinopsida; order Pinales; family Pinaceae; genus Pinus; species Pinus tabuliformis. The sequence continues at coordinate 649,500,393 of CM062815.1, read as the reverse complement.
GGAAGGGATGAACGAAGGGAGCACATGCAGAATGACATGTTCACCAACAAACGAATGAAATATGCATGCGAAGAGATGTGATCGCGAATGGATGATCACGCAAAGATGTGTTCACGGACAGACGGATGATCAAACATGCAAGATGTGCTAACAAACGAACGAAAGGACGAACATGCACCTTTCGCGAACATAAGAGCCTATCAAGCCTTCCAACATGCAAGCAAGGAACAACGTGCCAAAGCATCATCAAGCGAACCAAATACCATCGAAGACTCCACACACTTTGCCATGCGGAGGTGAAGCTATGCTACACCATGAAGACATCCATCACCTAACAACACTGTAGCTCGACATGCACTCCAATAGCAGCACGAATGTACCAACACTGTCATGTCGAGTCATGTCATGAGTCATGTCGCCCACATCTCTACTATGGGCTATGTTGTCAATCAATGTAATGTAACGTGGAAGTCCAAGAGACCCACTTGTTGTACAAAGAGTCATGCAAAGTTGAAAATTCCTAGAAGTCAAACAGTAATGATGGTAGTCGAACAACCACAAGGGTCAGTTTCACCCTTGCCTATAAATACCCCCTCATTTGTACATGCAAAGGACTTTTCACCTCAGCTCCTCCCACATAGCCAAGAGAGTCTGTAATTGCTTCTTTGAGGAGTAAGTAGTGGCTCCAGCGCCCCGCACTCGGGGTTAATGATGTATGGTGTAACGATGTGTCTTGGAACTTTCACTTCATTCAGAGGACTGCTAACAGGCCGACATGTTTTCACACATGTATTGTAACTGTTGTAAGACTAATCTTGAACACTTGTAATGCATGTTGCTTTAACCTGTGTTGAACACTTGAACTATTTCACTTGTTGTAATACATAATATGTTAATGGAAATGTGTTGTATATGTTGTTAATGTTGTCTCGCCCATGGTGGCTATCTCCTCGGACATCAGACAGACCTTTCACATAAAGCTTGTTGTAACAATTGTTGCACTCATTCGGACTCATCCATTGAGTGTTGTACGTGTTATCTTACCTTGTGTGTTGTGACTGCCGCATCTGTGTGGACTGCTCCTCCGGAAGCTGTGCACGTCCTGTTGTGTTGTGTGTTCCTAGCCAAGTTGGGACTTCATCCCAACCAACTTGGGACTCACTCTCACCCTCTCCCCTTACAGTGAAAGAACCATTGACACAAGTACACTAGCATTCACCAGGCAAATCCTTAAGACAATGGAAACCGGGCCATCATAATGGATGGGACTCCCACACCAAATGGTGTGAGGTCTAGTTGGGACTTCATACCAGGGTGATCCCCTGAATGTTGGTGGGTCTAGCACCATCAACATTTCTGGCGCTAGAAGGAGGGAAGCCAGTTGTATATGGTTGAACATCCCCTCACACTCATTCATCAACCATCTGGTCAAGGCAGTAACTCGCACTCCCTCTCACCTACATGCGACTCTGCAGTTGGTTACTCCTCACCTCCCAGGATTGAACATGAGATTCTGTATCATCAACTTCACTCCATCCGTCCCATCACTCGCCAATTCACGAAAGCAATCGAACTGATCCCAGGCATACATCATCTTCCATACGCATCAAGGAAGCCAAAAGCCACTCCCACAGGAGTTGTTGTATCATCGGTGGAAGAAGCAGTCCTTGCCACACTTGAAGGTCTGGCAGAAGCTATTGAAGACAGAGAGGAACCTCCGTTCTCCCGGCAAGACGAACAAGACACCCTTGTGATCTTGGGTCAGACTCCAATACAGAAGGTGGGGGGGAAGGTAGCAAAGGAGGCGGAGGTGGAGATGAACCAACAGACTCAGATGCAGAACCATCAGACTATGAAAGAAAGGAAGATGACGAAGAAGAAGAATAGATGGCCGACCCAAATCTTGAATGGATGACTCAGGGACCATTGTCTCTCCCGGTTGTTCTGCACAAGATGCTGAAGCGAGCAGAGAGAATGAAAATCAAGTTCAACCCTGATAGTACGGTGAAGGCGGAAGACCACTTAGACAAATTCTACCTACAGTTGCAGACCCTTGAGGTACGATATGACGACGTAGCATGTAGATTGTTTCCATGTACCTTGGATGGTCGCGCAACTACATGGTATCACAGCCTTCCACCGAACTCTATACAGAACTGGGGTGCATTCAAATACATATTCCTTGAGAAGTTCGTTGATGACAAGATCCCAGCCATGCTACTCAAAGAGTTGGAAAGCCTCAAGATGGAGGGAAAAGAAAAAGTAAAAGACTTCAATAAAAGGTTTACACATTTTTTGAATGAGTTTGCAGTGGACACTAAACCTCATGACTCCATCACTATTGACTACTACACATCCGCACTGCCAACTAGCATTGCGCAATTTGTCAAGCGAGCTGCGAAACCAACACTCTTGGAAAGTTGCGAAGAGGCTATTGTTTTTGAGAAAGACCTACGCGCAATCGAAGTCATCAAGGATGACGAATCAATGAAGGACTCCAAGGATGCAAGTAGGAAGCCCCAAGTAATGGCGAGCAAGGGCAGAGACAAGGAAGCAACCGATATTGAGACCCTCACTTGCCTTGTCAAGAACTTGACCACGGAAGTGTCTGAGCTCAAGCAACGGAAAACAGACACATTTGCAAGCAGCCATCTGCCCAGACAAAGACAGGCAAACAACTCATCGAGCGACTCATCAAGCAGCAACCAGTTTGCTTCAAAAACTGCGCAGAAGCCTGTGTTCCAACTCGAATAGTGCGCAAATCCTAAGTTTTGTTCCTTCCATGAAGAACATCACCCTGAGAAATCTTGTTCGGATTGGAAGCGAGTCGTTAGCTCTGTCTGCAGTCATACACTCGATGCGGAAAGCAATATGCAGGAGTAGCCGAAAGACACTAACGATGATGAAGAGGTTGCACCTGATGAAACATCAAGTTCTAGGCATGTGGTGAATGCATATCAGTGCTCACAAGTAATGTCGAAGACGAACACTGAGAAGCAGCCCCAAAAGAAAAATGATCATTACAATCTTAGGAGTAAAGGGGCTCCCCCTACACTTGGGGAAATGTAAGAGAAGGTGAGACTGTTGATGAAGAAGGCTGATCCACCAGCCACCCCAAAGTAGAAAACACAAAACAAGTCCAGGAAGACAGCGGCAGATAAGAGTACATCCATGAGCAGCAAGTTGCAAAACACTCCGCCAAACAACACGAACATACGTTCCACTCCAGACACCTGGGTGAGTCTACCACCTCTGGACTACAACATTGTTGATGACATGAAGAAAACTGGACTTAACATCAGTTTGTTCGAGTTAGCCAAGGTCCAGAGTGAGCGAGATATCCTGCTGCCTGCATTGGGACAAACAGTAATGGACAGCGCAACCTCTACCGGCAAGGGAGCAAGCACACCTCTCGGATCACTTTCCATTGTGCTCAATACACTCTGGATGGAAGAAGCAAACTCAGGTTGCCCCCCATTCCTAATTTCATTCAAAGTTTTTAAGGACAATGTTCACAACTGCATGGTTGATTCTGGTGCGACAACCAACGTCATGCCACTCTCCATCGCTAGGAAGATCAATGCGCAATGGAGCGAGACATCCATGCGAATCATCCAACTTGATCGAACATCAATACCATCCATTGGTGAATTGCGAGACGTGATCATCTGACTATCTCATGACAGTCGAGTCCACCAATGCATCAACATAGTTGTTGTGGACATACCGGAAGCATATGGTCTATTACTCAGTAGAGACTGGTCCAACAAGCTAGATGGATATTTTGCTACAGACTGGTCTCACATGTGGCTTCCGTACAAGGGAAAATGCAACCAAATCTGGGTGTTATCTGAGAGGTATATGAAACACAATGTCACTCCCCTTAACGGTGAGAACAAACCGTTGGCCTTCGCAGAACTTATGTTTGGCAACTGCCTCCTGGAAACAACATTGGAGTGTTATCTTACATGGCCAGCTCCAACCCCATCAGACGCACAGTTGGGACTCCTTCCTTGCCCAACTGATGGTAATGAAACCTGTACAGTTCATTGTACCAATAGTAGCAGCAGTACAATCATGTCAAATAGTCTGTGTATAAACAAGCTGTTGGCCATGGATTTTGACGAATCAAAGACATATGACGGCTCAAGGACAAGGATCAGGTATAGATCAGTCGCCCAAAACAACAGAAAATGCATGATTTCAAGCTGCTTGAAGTTCGAATGCACAAATAACATCGCTGAGCACGAAGCACTCATGTTGGGATTACTAAGAACCCTCAACGTCAACATGGTCACACTCAAAGTGATACTACACTTCGTGAACAATGTTGATACTGTCAAGCACATAACAATTGATATAGGTAAACATGAGCAATCTTTGAAAAGTGCAGCTGAGAGCAATAAAGGAAACCCCATCCCCGAGGGGTTGGGTTCTATCAACAAGCTCTATGATTTGCAGAACTTTGGTCAAGGACCAAGAAACAGTAGAACCCACAAGCCCACCACTACGAACGAACAAAGCAACTTGGGGACCAATCACAATCTGAAGATGGTCGGTCTTGGTAGAAACTATATGCCGCAGCAGTGGTCATCTTTTGACTTCCTGATCAAACAGTACCAGGATGTGTCCACGAGGGTAGATGACAACCTGAGTACATACGACACATGAATAACCCAACACGGGATTCCAGGTAAAGGAGGAGCCAAACCATTGCAACAAAAGTCAGGTAAAACACATATGTCGTTTGAACTCCTTATACAGAGAGAACTGACTAAATTTTTGGATGGTTGGGTTACTTGCAAATTTCGTCATCATACTTGGGTTTTTAATTTAAATTCTGCATGTAGGAAATCTGGGAAAATCCACTTATGCATTGATTTCAGGAACTTGAACCGCTCTCGGAATAAGAATAACTACCCCGTGCCATCATCCGAGCCTATGTTGCACGCAGTACCTGAAGTAGTGATGTTGTCTTCACTCAAAGGTCTTTTGGAATACCACCAGGTTCCGATAGCAGAGCCTGGTGGACTTACACTGGTCCACGAGAAGCTTGGCCCACACACGTATCGTTTGCAATCACTTGATGGGAGGATTGACAACCTTCCTATCAATGGCCAAGATCTCAAGCATTACTTCCAGTAGGCCCGAGCCGTGCATGTTCCATGTACATAGTCTGCTTGCTGCTTGTTGTTTGCATCCTGTTTGCTTTGCTTACTACATTTGTTTTTACTTTGTTTGTTATTCTTACTATTTTTGTTCATGTTCGTTTTGTTTGTTTAATATATTACTATTTTTTTTTTTCGGAAATAAGTGCTGCCAACTACTACGTTCTGGCTTTTGAATAGAGTATGTGGCTGAAATTTGAAGAAACTTGTGACACTGCGACACTTGGCCAGTCTTGTGTCTGTATTCTCTGTGCTTGGTTGTAACCTTAGGCCAATGAAGTTTTGACGGGAAATACGAATCGTCTACAAGGGAAGTTTTGGTCCAACCATGAATTTGTGTCCACACTGGGAATCCCCATGCTTGTATTTAGCCTTCTGCTTTGTGTGTTCAAGCTCATCCAATTAGTAGAAACGGAGAAGGGGAAAATCTAAACGAGCAAACCTATGTCAAAGGTCTTACATGCTTCTCTGAAGGAACAATCTCTTCTACTCTCAATAAGTCGGGATCCCTCTTCCACCCCAAAAAATAAATAAGTGCCTATGCACAGTCCTCTTGAAAAATACAAAGGCGAAAGAAGAGAAAGGCCTTTTGCGCAGATAGGTTAAGCATGCAACTCCACCGGGGTACTACCAGGCTCGTTGGCAGTGGAGCAATGTGTGTGTTCCTGCGTGACTCCGCTGGGGTACTGTCTAGGCCTGCTGGCAGCGGAGAAACACCAAAGATGAAAATTTATACTCTGAAAATCTTCAACTCACGAGCTAAACTACCCTTCCCGGATTCGAAACACTGTGATCAAACTGAAATTTTGATTGTGTTTGACTGAGTTGGCAAAAGGTGAACCACGTATGTCCATAAGGTAAGTGGGGAAGCCGAAGTAACCCACACAACGTTTCAATACTCCTCGAAAGACCAAGGCTCTGTGCTATCAATGAACCAAAATAAAGAAGTTGGAGTTCTACCAGTGTGTCGCCAAGTGTTGTAGCGGCTACAACCACCCTCCAAAATTTTGGCTTGCACCCAAATTTGGAGCCTCCCTTGAGAGTTTCACTTGATGGTTGCATACACTTAGGTTCACTCCGTGAGCTCGTGTGAGTCGTGGCACCCACCTTGCTTGTTCATTTCACCCAAGCTTTTGCATGTTGGTGTCTAAGTCATGCTTGCGACCATGTTCTGGTTATGCTCGAAGTCTTCGCTTCGTGTGTACTTGTTGTGTTCGCTATGAAAGCATCTGTCGCACTCACACATAGAGTCACATTCACTATCGCACAAGCGTCATCATGGTCGGCCAATGATCAATCACAAGTGTGACGCTTGTCGCTTGCATCGTCGGTTAGTCATGTTGAGCATGTGTGTCTGGATGGTTTGAGTTGTCTCGTCATTGAGTCATGTGAGTGTGTGTTTGCATGATCACCTATGCATGTTTCGATCGTTCACACACTTAGTCATTTTTGCTGAAGGTATGACAACCGAACTCCCCTCTAACAGCCAAACCATCACCCAGCCATCGACTCAATCGACTATCACCTAGAACAACGTAGTAGCACCAAGCAAGTATTTTCAAGCTGCGCTGCTCGCAAGAAATTCAATCAACTTTCATGCTGACCACCCAGACAGTCGGTCCTGACAGCCATGTTTTGGGAAGTTTTAGTGTCTACGGATAAATGCTTAAACCCCTAGACTAGTAGCTAAGTCTAGAACAACAATTTAAAGAGTTCTCTACTTTTCCTATGATCGATAGATTAAATAAGAAGCAAAGAAGCCTACCTGTGGCTTTCGCTTATTCCTTATCTCCCTTAATCAATTCTATTGCTCCTCTCCGTACTTAATCTGCTTGAAGAGTACCTGCACACAGAAGACAACAACCGATCAAAGCATATGATAATGATCTATTGATTAAACATAGCATGGAATCAAGTACATGATACACATATGAAAGCATAAATGAATAACACAAGCATATGGAAAAAGATTTGAACACTTTATTAGTAAAAGGAAGAGTTACAACCCATTGCTCGATTCAACATCACTCCTCCAGTTCAATCCCATCCTCTCCTCATAACAAGTAAGAAATTTTGACATCATTACAATACTTGAAATCAACTCAAGTCTCATACTAACAACATCTCCCTATAATTCAATAATTTCTAGCCCCTGATCACTTAGATGAGTGGTCTTTTTATAGGTGAATGAAGGAAGTTATGCCATAAATGGTGATAATGAATGCCCTCCCAAACTTAGAATTTAGTTCCATGGAGGAAAGGATAAGGGATTGATGTTCCTTAACTCCCTTCCTCATCCAAATACGAGCTCAAAGGAGTAGATAGCCTTGAGAAACTTCTAGAGGCATCCAATGGATAAGGAATCTTTCAAACCCTCATGGAAATTCACTCAAATTCGCCCAGTGCAGGCCAAAGAGGGCTCAAGTGCGCTGCATAGCACCCTATCAATGTATGGTTTGCATTGCAGCACACCCTAATGAAGGCCTATCTACGTTGATCTTCTTAGAGGTAGTTTCTGAATGATTTTGGTCATGGGACTTCTTGGGAAGTTAGGCATTCTGATGGTTGACTTCTTTAAGGCATGTAATAACCGAATTAGGGTTTGATGGGCCCTAATAGTAATAATCTGTAGGTTGGGGTTGATGTGCCCAAATGGATCTGTAACAAGCCACCCTGGGACTAAATCCCCTCAAAAATTGCGCAAAGGTCACCGACCTTGCCCGCTCAGCTGACTGAGGAAATTGCGCAGATAGGTCGAACAAACACCAAGTGCCCATCCCTATCTCCCTTAGAAAATTGCGCAGTTTTCCTAGTCAGTCCTCCCGATAGTCGACCGACTGCTCATCCAGGAAATTACACAGTTTTCATGAGCAGGCCTTTTGTCACCCAGTAGTTCGCTCAGCTCAGAAATTGCAAAGATGATCAGCCGGCTGACCTATCAGCTTCAGTGCAGTGTCCCTCGCCAGCAGCTCCTAGCAGCAGACTACCAGTTCCCTCCAGGAATTGCGCAGTTTTTGTTGCCAAGCTCCCAGTAGTTGACTGCCTGTTCCCCATGGGAATTGTGCAGTGTCTGCTGCCAGTGACCCAGTAGCCAACTGTTAGTTCCCTCTGGGAATTGCGCAGTTTTGATTGCCAAGCTCCCAGCCAGTTCCTCCTAAAAACTGCGTAATTTCTACCTGCTGATCCTCCTTGCAGCCCGACCTGTTCCTCCAGAAAATTGTGCAATTTTTTCCTTCCAGCACCTGCTACTCGCTCGTTCCGAAAATTGCGCAGATTCTTCCTACCTTGCCTTCCTCATCCCAGACTGTCCCTCCCAAAATTTGTGCAATTTTTCCTTCCAGCCGAGCTAGACCTTGCGAACAGTCACTATCAACTTGGATTGCCCATCTTCATCACTCAGTGACTCTTGTGCAGTTTTCATCAGCAGTGCCTGGAGCCATCATCCCACTTCACAACCTTTCTGCCTCTCCCGGTCACCTGCATCCGAAATTATCATGTGTCATGGTAGACTAGGAGGTTTTTGGATTTGATGTCATCTCGTCATGAGTGACTGCAGGCACAGGTACACTAACAAACATGGCGCAACAATGAAAGGGATGAACGAAGGGAGCACATGTAGAAGGATAGGTTCACCAACGGACGAACGAACGATGCATGCGAAGAGATGTGCTCGCAAATGGATGATTAGGCAAAGATGTGTTCGCGGACGGACGAATGAGTAAACATGCAAGATGTGGTCACAGACGGACGAATGGACGAACATGAACCTTTCGCGAACATATGAGCCTGTCAAGCCTTCCAACATGCAAACAAGGAACAACATGCCAAAGCATCATCAAGTGAACCAACGAACATCGAAGACTTTGCACACTTTTCCATGCGGAGGTGAAGCTATGCTACACCATGAAGACATCCATCACCTAGTAGCGCTGTAGCTCGACATGCGCTCCAGCAGCAGCACGAATGTACCAACAATGTCATGTCGAGTCATGTCGCCCACATCTCTACTATGGGCTGGTGTCAATCAATGTAATGTAACGTAGAAGTCTAAGAGACCCACTTGTTGTACAAAGAGTCATGCAAAGTCGAAAAGTCATGGAAGTCAAACAGTCATGAGGGTAGTTGAACAACCACAAGGGTCAGTTTCACCCTTGGCTATAAATACCCCCTCATTTGTACATGCAAAGGACTTTTCACCTCAGCTCCTCCCACATAGCCAAGAGAGTCTGTAATCTTTTCTTTGAGGAGTAAGTAGTGGCTCCAATGCCTCGCACTTGGGGTTAGTGATGTATGGTGTAACGATGTGTCTTGGAACTTTCGCTTAATTCAGAAGCTTGCTAACAGGCCAACACGTTTTCACACATGTATTGTAACTGTTGTAAGACTAATCTTGAACACTTGTAATGCATGTTGCTTTAACCTGTGTTGAACACTTGAACTATTTCACTTGTTGTAATACATAATTTGTTAATGGAAATGTGTTGTATATGTTGTTAATGTTGTCTCGCCCGTGGTGGCTATCTCCCTAAACATCAGACAGAACTTTCACATAAAGCTTGTTGTAACAACCGTTGCACTCGTTCGGACTCATCCGTTGAGTGTTGTACGTGTTATCTTACCTTGTGTGTTGTGACTGCCGCATCTGTGTGGACTGCTCCTCCAGAAGTTGTGCACATCCTATTGTGTTGTGTGTTCCTAGCCGAGTTGGGACTTCATCCCAACCAACTTGGGACTCACTCTCACGCTCTCCCCTTACAGTGAAAGAACCATTGGCACAGGTACACTAGCATTCATCAGGCACGTGAACCTCACTTCTCAAAGGCAACGCAGACCACTCTCCTGTGCTGACAAGCAAGATTTGAGGCAAATCCTTAAGACAATGGCAATCGGGCCATCATACCGGATGGGACTCCCACACCAAATGGTGTGAGGTCTAGTTGGGGCTTCATACTGGGGTGATCCCCTGAATGTTGGTGGGTCCAGCATCGTCAACAACTTCCAACAATTTGTTAGCCCAGTCGCCATGGTGAAGTTGAATTGTCTTTGTGAGGATGGACTCCAACACTTTATTGGTAGATTCAACATGTCCATTTTCCTGAGGGTCGTATGAAGTAGATTTTTGGTGCTTAATCTGGTATTTTTCAGTAATATCCTTCACTAGTTTGGAAGTAAATTGTGTCCCCTAATCGGTGACAATCTCTCTAGGTAACCCAAACCGAGTGAAAATGTCTTCAAAGAGGAAATCTAAAACAAACTTCTTAGTGGAAGAATATAAAGCCTTAGCTTCCACCCACTTTGTCACATAATCAGTACAAACTAATATGTATCTCTTCTTCTTGGACATGGTAGAAATGGGCCCCACAAAATCCAAAGCCCATTTTTCAAAAGGTTCTATTGATATCTGAGTTTGAAGAGGCATTTCATCAATTGGAACAAACCTCCCCATTCTTTGGCAGGCATCACAACTAGAAACAAACTTTTTGGAATCTTTGAAGAGAGTGGGCTGGTAATAAGTTGCATGTAGGACCTTATAAGCCGTTATTTTGTTTGCAAAATTGCCACCACAGGGTTCACTGTGGCAAGCTCTTGGGACATCATACATTTAATTTTCCCGCACACATCTTCTCATGATTAAATTAGGACCTATGCGGTACAAATCCACCTCTACCAAGAATAGTTGCTATTTCACTGCACAATATTATGTTTCTCCCTGGTGGATAGATTATGTGGCAATCTACCTGATACCAGATAGTTAGCCACATCAACAAACCAAGGAGTATGTGTTGAAACAACAAATAAATTCTCATCTAGAAAGTCATCTGGAACTAGTATTGGAGCTATGTGTCATGCAATATTCAGTCGGGACAAGAAGTTTACAGTTGAATTATCTCGTCCAGGCTTGTCAATCATAATGATATTAAATCCATGAAGTAAGAGTAACCATCTAGTAATTCTTCCATTAGTAATTGGCTTATTCATAAGGAATCTAATAGCAGAGTGATCAGTATGGACAAAAATTCATAGCCAGTAATATACTGTCTAAATTCGTTGATAGCATGGACTACTGCTAGTAATTCATTTTTAGTAGCTGTGTAATTTAGTTATGAAGGTGAGAGATTTTTTATAACAAAATAAATAGCATAAGGATTGTGATTCCCCCTTTGTCCTAACACAACTCCAAGGATTGTATTTGTAGCATCTGTACAAATGTAAAAAGGGAGAGACCAGTTAGGTCCTCTCAATACCGGGGCGGTAGACAATTTGTCCTTCAGTTCCTGAAAAGCATTTTGACAATCAGTATCCCATAGAAAATCAACATCTTTAGTAAGCAATTTAAACATAGGTGCTGCAATTTTAGTGAAATTTTCAATAAATCTCCTATAGTACCCTGCATGTCCCAAAAATATTCTTACCTCCTTTTGCGACATTGGAACTGAAATATGTGATATTACCTCAATTTTTGCAGGGTCAAATTTTATCCCTTCTTGTGACACATGGTGTCCCAAAACAATTCCCTTAGTTTGCATAATTTTACATTTGATATTAATAAGGGTCAAATGAGCTTCTTGACAACGAATCAACATTTTTTCCAAGTTCTCCAGAGCCTGCTAGAAATCATCACCATACATTGTGAAGTTGTCCATATAGATTTCCACACATTCATGTATAAGATCAGAAAAAATAGCTAAGAAAACTCTCTGAAAGGTAACTAGAGCATTGCATAGGCCAAAAGGAAGAACTCAATAAGCATAGGTGCCCCAAGGACAGGTAAAAGTAGTCTTCTCTTGGTCTTCTAAGGCTATTTGAATCTAATTATAGCCGTTGTACCCATCCAAGAAAGATGTACTTTTCCCCCGACAATGTATCAAGCACCTGATCAATAAAAGGCAAAGGAAAGTAATCCCGCAAGGTAGCTTTGTTCAACTCTCTGTAGTCAACACAAATTCGCCATTTCCCATTTTTCTTGGGAACTATGACCAAGGGAGATATCCATTTACTGTCAGAGATGGGATATATAAAATTCGCACTTAAAAGTTTTTGCAATTCATCTTTGACAATTTCTTTGAGAGTTGGATTCATTCGTCTTTGTGGCTACTTAACAGGCTTGATTTCTTCATTTGTGTAAATGTGGTGTGTACAAGTATCAGGATGGATCCCTTTCATATCTAAATAATCTGAAGCTAATGCTCTGGACTGTTTTGAATCATGTTTATTACCTGTTGTTTCTGTTGTGTACTTAATTCTATACCAATGTACATCGTTTTTCCAACATTGATTTTAACAGGTTGAGCACTTGCTTCACTGTTTTCTTCCAAGAATGCCATAGTAAATGATGCAAACACATTAGGTTGAAAACGTGTTCTTCAGACTGTTCTTGAAGTCCTATTGATTGTTCTAGAGTTAGTAAGGGAAGCATATAGTCTTCTTCCCCATAGGGATTTTCCAACCAAAGAGGTACTTCAACATCTAATTGGGCAGGTGGAAAAATAATTAACGTTTGAATTTGTGATCCATTGGAAATAGTCATTTCTCCATTTCTGCACCCAATAACATCATCAACAATGGCCATCCAAGGCTGCCCTAAAACTATTGGATGTTCGGGTTTAGTACTCTTTGGAGAAATTACGATAAAATCAATTGGGTATTCCCAGGAAGCTATTGTGACCATTATGTCTTCTAGGACCCTCACGGGTTTAACAATGGACTTATCTGCTAACTCCAACATAATGGGTGTAGGCCTTACTTCTTTTAATTGTAATAATGTCATAGTGTCAACAATCATTACATTCATGGCTGCCCCCAAGTCCACCAGAGTATTGGGCAAAAAAATTCCATTGATTTCTATGGTTACCACAGGTTTCTCTGGATCATCATATTTTGGTGGTAATCCAGATATCATTTCTGACATTTGACTAATTACTTTAATATCTGATTTTTACTTTTCTTTCTTCCTGGATTTTTTATGCAAAGATCCCTAATAACCTTGGTATAAATAGGAATGTCTCTAATAGCTTGCAGCAAAGGAATTTTTATGCAGACATTCCTCAATTCAGATTCCAAGTCATATTCCATGGGAGTTTCAGTTTTCTTCACGAGCAATCTCTCTAGACAAGGAGGCTCCCTAGGTTCTAAAAGATCTTGTGGTTCTTTTATTTCAGTGTTTTTCTCATTTTTTGTTTGTTTATTGGTTTTATCCCCAGGTTTTATATGAGGATCCTCTTGAATAATTACAGCTGATTTATTTTTATTAACCATTTTCCTAGATTTTAATCGAATTTCGTTTGAAGGAAAAACAATAATGACATAAGTGGGAAAAGGTTGCAGCTCAATATTTTGTACCAGATGAGGAGGTCTATTATTAGGATTAACAATTTCTTGTGCAAGTAGCTGTGTTGGGCGAGGAGGGTTAAATGATTGTTGCACTTGCTATGAATATGAGTTAGTGTTTTGAGGTAAGGGAAAGGGTTGTTGTACTGGAGGTGGTAGTGACAATGAAGGTTGTTGAAAGTAAGATGAATTATATCATTGCTGGAATTGAGGCATATTGGATGCATAAGGCATGCAGGGTGGAAATTGATACGAAGGGTATGGAGATGCTTGGTTATGAGGCTAAAATGCATTCCCATAAGGATTTCCTCTCAACCCTTGGTTCCAAGGTGAACTTTGAGGTGGTTGTGCAGGCCACGAAGGATAAGGTGGCTGAGGATTCCATGGTTGATTTTGAGCAAAACCTTGCATATTAGGGTCTTGATAAATATTATTGTTTGGCCCCCTCCATGATGGTTTCCTAGTTGATTGAGGAAACTCACTAGTCTCAGCCCCCCCTTTGTAAATAGCTTGTAATCAAGGAAGGGACAAGCATTATCTTTCAGCATGCTTACATCTACATTTAGGACAAAAAAATGTCAAGATAACCTATTGACGGTTCTAGAAATCTGTCAACCAAGGGGATCTCCCCGATATGAAGTCCCAACTAGACCTCACATTGTTTTGTGTAGGAGTCCCATCCGATATAAAGGTCTGGTTTCCATATACATAGAGATATGCCTTGGCTCTAGCTATCAACACATGAGAGTGTTACGTTGGTATCTTCAAACAACAAGGTAAGTGTGCCTGGTGAGTGTGTAACGTAATTGTGTCAAGGTTCTCTTACTACAAAAGGGGGGAGAAAAGTGAACCTCTAAGTGAGAGGTAATAATACCACCCAAGAAGAGACACATGCAAACCAAGAAGGTTTGTCCAGCATGCAACGGAATAGTCCACAACAGATGTGACAATCATTAAAACCAAAGTACAAGGGAAGACCCGTCCACCATCCAGTGGAGTAGTCCACAACGAATGTGACGGTCATTATAACCAGTAAGCGAGGAAGGTTTGTCTAGTATCCTACGGAGTAGTCCACAAGGATGAGACAACAATGATAACCAATACAACACATTCCCAAAAAAGTAAGTACTAAAACAATCGAAATAGTTCAACTATCTTAGTACATGTGAAACAAACATGAATTACAAATGTTGAAAGAATAGTCTTACAAACATCCACAAGACATGCATGAAAACGTGTTGGCCTGAACAGGCTTCTGTATTAAGAAAAAGTTCCAAGACACATATGTACATCATACATCACTAGCCCTAGTAGTGGGACATTGGAGCCACTCCTCGCTCCTCAAAGAACTGACTGAAAAATCTCTATGCTTTGTGGGAGGAACCAAGGTGAAAATTAATTTTCTCATACAATGAGGGGGTATATATAAACAAGGGTGATGCTTGACCCTTGTGACTCTTCGACTACCCTCATGACTATTCAACTTCCTATGACTTTTCAACTGACATGAATCTTCATATTCATGTGTGTCCATTGGACTTCCACTTTACATTACATTTGATTTACAATAGACATGGCTCATAATAGTGATGTGACCTTTGACAACTCATGACACGACTTGACATGACACTGCTGACATGGACTAGCTTATTGAGGTGGCAATGCCAAGTTGTTGTTGTTGCTAAGTGATAGATGTGTTCTTGGATGTGCTCTCTCTTCTCCTCTGCATAGCTTGATGATGTAGGGTCTTCAATGATCTTTGGTCTTCAGAGGTGGTTGCATACATGTGTTCCCTTTGCTTGTGCTTGATAGGCTTCTTTGTCCGTCTAGTTGTAAGTGAGTCTTCTAGCATGTTCACCCCTCCTCCTTCTTCATCGTCTTGCCATGATCTAAGTTCCTGCAATCCACTCATGGCGGGACGACAATCCAAAAACTCCCTAATCTAAGATGATACATTGTTATCCATGGACTGGGCCCGAGATAGGTGACAAGATGGGAAAGAGGGCCCAATAACTGTGCATTGCGCAGTTCCAGGTGACAGGGAGGGAGATTGGTCATTGAGACTGTGCAGAACGTAGCTCGGGCTTGGTTGAGGAACTTTTAAGCATAGTCTTCACTGTCAGGAAAATTGCGTAGAGGCCATTGGGAGATAGGATTGCGCATTTGGGACAGTTAGTGGCTGCTGCAAGATGGGACCCTGGGAGGCAATTCTACGCAGTTTTCAGAGGCAAGGCAGGACTGGGAAGCAAAGGAGCCTAGGAGGACATGTTTGTGCAGTTCTGAAGATCAGTGAGTCTCAGCTGAGGGAGGACACTGGGGGACATTTCTGCACAGTTTTGGGAGGCAAAGCAGGTTGATTTCTCGGCCCATTACGGGGTTCTGATAGACAGGGAGGGGGCTTGATGGCTGATTTTGTGAAATGTGCAGTTCAAGTCAGGCTTGAGGCATCTTTTGTGCAATTCTAAAAGGAAAGGTAGGCTGCTCAACTCCGGGATTACACAGTGCAACTGCCCTGGGGGATAGTCTCTGTACACTGTGCAGTTCCAGGCAGCAGAGAAGCATCACTAAGGGATGAAACTGAGTAGTGTGCAGCGTAGTTGGGGTCCAGTGAAAGAGAGTTGTCTGGTCGGAAGGATTTTTAGGAAAATGGCTAAGTGTGGGAGGTAAGTGAACTTGTGAGGAACTTGACATTGTGATCACACACTTAGCATACTTCGACGACACGACAACATAGGCCACCGAATCAACAAGACAAAGCATTACCCTCTACGAGATTGTCTAGAACTAAAAGCGACAAGTGTGACACTTGAGATAGACTCTAGGGCGACCATGACGACACTTGTGTGACAGTGCTTAAAACTTTGTGTATAAGTGCGACAAGTGTTTACATGGCTAGGACAACTTGTATGCACAATGACCAACCTTCGAGGTCACCAAAAAGGTTCACAAACATGACATAACAAGAAAACATGCCAAAAGACAACAGTTGATCCAACAAATGAAAGGGAGAAAGACACTTAGAGGAAACCCATGGAATGAATTTCAATGCTCGCAACCATGCATGTCATTGAAGACATAATGATATGACGATGATAAGAGGTCCTTCACGCTACACTAAGGGGTGTATTTAGAAAGACGTGTTTTGTTTTCCATACCTACCCTCTAAAGGGTTATGCATCAAACGTAGTCTTCATGCGGTCCCAATCTTCTATCCTACCTTGGGTTCCTTTGTTTGCTTATCTTTCTCATCAACTCCTTGAGAGTCATCTAGCATGTCATCCTTCTTTGTGGCCACTAAGAGACACAATTGCGCAATTTAAGCCAACAATGTCTGTTGTGGGATAAAGCCCTGGGAAGGCACACCTGCATAGTTCAATGGGCAGTGACTGTTGTGGGATGAGACCCTGGGAGGACACATCTGTGCAGTTTCAGGATGCAAGGCAGACTGGGTAGCTGAGATCCCTGAAGGAAAAAACTGCGTAGTTTTTGGAGACCTTGGGTTTCGACTGAGGGAAGGCCACTGGAGGAAGCCACTACACAGTTTTGGATGCCAAGGAAGGCTCGTATTTCTGCACATTGTGCAGTTCCAATAGGCAAGGGAAAAGCTCAAGGTTACAGATGCGAAGTGCGTAGTTCAGGAAAGCTGGATGAGGCTAGGATGTTAGGGAAAATCCAAAATTTGACTAAGTGCGGGATCAATGGAACTGATGTGAACAGTGATAAAACTTGACTATGATCACACACTTTAACACTTATTGATACAACATAAATCATCCAAAACATGTAAAAACATACTTCGCTAAATGCAACAACCTTTGTGGCAGCTTACGACAAGTGTGGCTCCAATGATAGACTCTAGGAGGATAAAGGCGACACTTGTGCAAGAGTGCGTGGAATGAGTGTGAAACATGTATATGTGATGAGAACAAATCCTTCTCACAAATATTTCCCCTTGAAGCAAAACAAACTTCCCTTTGCATGACAAGTGATAATACCCATGCCCAAAGATGACATACTATATAAAGATAAAAACGTGAATGACTCTTAAGATCGAAGAGGGGAGCTTGAGATCATTAACTTACCAATAAGTGACTAAGGAACGATTGATCACAGGATCCACAACAGGCTCTGAAATTTAAGTGTAGGCCAAAATTTTGGAGGGTGTTGCAGCCGATACAACACAACCTTTTCTTCTTCTTGTTTCTTTTTAATTTTTAGAATATCTAGCAGGCCACTAATGGAGTTTGGAATATTTGTTTTAAAGTTTTCCAAGAGGTTCCCCAACTCAACTCTAGTGAAACCACCTTGTACTGGTTTCAAATTCCTAGACACATAATCCCTTGAGTTGTCCCAAATCCTTTTGCCTACCTTAGCTTGACTTCTAGAATAGGTTCTGCATAATTCAGTTATTTCAGCAAAAGGCTTCGTATAGATATCACCAGAACTTAAGAGATTTAGTGTTTCAATGCATTATTCCCTTAACCATTTCAAAAAGACAACCCTAAAGGTTCTCTTATCCAGATTACTCACTCATGATTTGTGATAGTTATAAAGGAACCTCTCAAGGTATTCCTCCAAACTCTCATCCTCCATCTGTTGCATCCTAAAATATTATTAACATCTATGCTTTTATAGTAATCTTAATACTTCTTAAGGAAGACAAACTTCATGTTGTCTCATGAGTAAATGGTATGTTCTCCCAAACTCATGAGCCATCTCAGGGTTGAATCTTTCAAGGTGGTAGGGAATAACTTAAATTTGTGCGCATCATCATAATAATTATAAGTTTTGCAAAGAATATCAAGGTCAAACAGGAAAGATTTAGGGTCTTCAGAGGATGTATCATGGAAAAGTGGAAGAGATGCCAAAGGTATATTCTTCATAGTAATATTTTTGGTGATGTCCAGTATTGGAAATCCGAAGGTAGTCTCCAAATATTCTTCGTTTTCCTCAGGACCCCCTCTTGGCTCATCTCTCTGTTCATTATTCTTGTTAAGTAAAGTGTGGATTATGTCATTATCCCTATCATTGGCCCCACCATTATTTTTGTCGTTGTTTCAGTCACCATTTTTGTTCTCCTCACCACTTCCTCTATTAGCCATCTTTATTACAGGTTCAAAAGTAAGCCCAAGCACAGCATTCTAGCTAGAAGAAGATTCAACTGGATTGGTCCTTATATATCCAGTTCCCAAATCCCTTCGAGGTCCTCTTACTGTTGATTCTACTTGTGAAACTACCACCAATTATGTGCTCACAGCAACCCCTAAGATGATTTGTTCTTATTGTGGTGTACTTTGAGGTTGTGTTGCCTCCCCTTGATGTGATACTTCTTTTACTGAGGCCACCTTTGTGGTAGAGATTTCTCCCTCGTCTCTGATACCTGCATAACGATTAGCGAGATTAGTTGGGGGTGTTTTCATGGGACCAAATAATTCTAAAAATGATTTTGGGCTTTGAATAAATCTACCCTTACTATCTTTAGGCTTACCTTTACTTTTGCGCATAAGAAAAGAAAACACTACAGAAATTTATTAAAGACAATCAAACTTTGGAGCAACCCCACCATAGTGGATGTGTGGCTCTTCACTCACGTCTTACCATACACTCTTCACCCTCTAATTTCCTTGCAAAATCCTTACCACACATAACTCTAAAAAAAATATTACCTGGACTGTTTGCAACTCCCTAGAAACAACGACAAAAATGTTGGGGATTTTATATGTCGTTGGATTCTCTAAATTAAATTGTCAAGAGGAGTTCATAAACTTCGAGTTGCAATGCATTCTAGTTCAGGTTCAAACTTATCCTATATAGTTCTAGTGCGAAATTAAGTACAAAATGCTCAAACTCTATTCCTAATAATCACGCCTAGAATTGTTGAAGTGAAGAAACATATTTTGTTGTAATCTAAATTACTATTAATGAAATCTGTTTTGCGTTCAAAACTCAAATCACTATTTTGTTCTTAACTATGATATTTTAACTCAAAAACTTGTTTAGAAATAAAGTGAACAACTATCACTAACTATGTTCTCAAACCAATTTAACATTAAATCTATTCAAAACCTTTACACAAGATAATCCCCAAGGTACTATGGATCAAAAGTAAGCTCAATAATAACTCAAATCAATCCCTATGTGCTACTTAATTCAAAGCAAACTCAACATTTAAAAGACATAACTTACGATTTTCTAACTTAGAATCAATCTAAATCAACACACACAACTTCAATTTATCTAATGATGAACAAGAATAAATCTAACTAAATCTTACTACGAAATCAAATAAATAATGAGTTGTCTATTCAAATGATTATTGCACTACAATTCAAGTAAATCTCACACAGGAAATCAAACAACTACATTGTAAATGACAAGCAATTCCCTAAATGTTAACACACGGTCTATACTAGAAATAACACTTTGTCTCTAATCGATTATGGATATTCGAATAGAGAATAAGTTACATGAGTCTCGTGCCATTGATATATAGATTCATAAGCAATGAAACACTTCCATCCAAGACAAGAAATTAAATTTAAAACATAATAATTTACTCCTTCATAAATTCATTTAAATCAAAACTTCATTTTCCAGCATTCACGAACCTGGAAGAGTAACATGTACAGAGTATGCTCATAACAATGTTCCACAGGCTCGTGAAGTCTCAATAGCGTTACACTTGTTATCTTTAACTCAGATCTATGAAAACATCAAAGGAAACTTGAGTACGGAATTAAATGCGAAAATTTAGAAAGTCACTAATGAAAACAAATAAGAATTTAAGTGCAGTTCTATCTAATGAATCAAAAGACACTTCCTACACTAAAATTGTTACAAGAATTGATCAAGGTTCATGGTGGGCCCTTGCCACAACCTAGAACAAACCTAATCTAATTCAATACTTGTAGATTAAATAAACAGATGCTTAAATAAGAGTAAAAATCAATACAATAATTATATTAAAAACTTCAGTAAAACATCAATTTAAGAGTTCAATCTTAACATAATAGAATCAAAGAGTGTCATGCCACAATCACCAGCTCAGCCTAAGCGTGTATCTCTGCGTGCATATATGTGTGTAGCTTTACATACAAAACATTGGGCCTTTTAAAGAGTTCAGGCCGATCACATAGTTACAACTAATTGACTAAAGAGAGTAAAAATATCTGGGATCTAAACTAAGTTAAGCCAAGTGAAATCTTTAGGATTATTTCACCCAGATTGTAACCGAACTGTCCCAATCGTGGCACTATCCTTGAACCAAAGAAACTAATTCCATGTTGGGGAACAAGAAGGACTATGTTGGGATGTTGATGGTTGACTGGTTGCTCGATGCTGAGTAGAGTACTGAATTAAGTGCAAAACTGAGTGCAGAATGGTTGCTCCAAAAATGGTTGCTTGATGCGTTGCTGGATTGGGTGTTGGACCATTGATGACCTGTCCACGCACTTCAAATGTTTTCCTATATTCAAGAGTCCTTCTATAGATCAGTCAAATTGAATCAAGAGTTATAAAGTTGTTTAACATCTACCTAAACCAATCAAAGACATACGAAAATAACACTTATTAATACCTCCACTGTAGAGTAATGCATTTTAACTAGCGTGGAGTGGTTTTAGGGTACCAAAAAGGAGTAAAGTAAGGTAAATGATAGTAAAAAAAATGGGATAAGATGTGAAAAATGGTACAAAACTAGGGTCCAACAGTTATAAAGCTCCAATAAGAGGTATAACTTTCAATCTGTGGCCATTTACTTGGGCGAGTCGAAGTGCTGGAAAGTTGTTGGGCAAGTCGAAGTGCTGGAAATTTTTTGGGAAAGTCAAAGTGTTGGAAAGTTGCTACGAAATTTGAAGTGGTGGATAGTTGTTGGGGGCAGAAGAAATTGTTGGGTCGAAGTTGCAAAATAAATTGTTGGGTCGAAATTGCAAAAGACAGTGTTGGGGTCGAAGTCGTTGAAGAAGTTGTTGGGATCGAAATCGCTGGAAAGAAATCTCACCAATAAGAAAGGTTGACTTGATCTTGGAGGGGTCTTTGTCAAGGGTCTCAGGTCTTGGAATTTGTCATTTGAAGATTATATAAGAAGAGAAGAATTCTTGTGGGTTTTTCTCTCAAGTGAAGAGGTTTTGGCCCTCGTTGATCCCTTTTATCTTGTGTCCTCTTGTATCATTATTTTGGTAGTTGTTTGATGATAAGAACACTAAATATAATCAAGAGAAAGAAGAACCTAACTAAGTAAAAATACATCACAAACAATTATCAAAGTAAGAGTAGACACCTAATCTAGTTACCTCTAGATTTCTCAATGTGGTATCAGAGCTAAGGTGACAAGACAAGGAAAGGCAACGTGAAGAGGGACCATCAAAAGGAGTATCAAAAAAGGTCAAGACATCAAAGAGGACATTGAATCATCAAGAAGGGATACATAAGGGTTGAACAATCTAAGGAGCATCAAGAAGGATTATTCATTTCAAGGATCACACCATCTAGAAGCAATAATAAGTAGAAGATCTCTAAATCCTAACCCATCTGAAGAAGGGTTCTACATTTGAAGCAATCTTGAGAAGCTTGTGCATTTCTTAATCATCATCACAAAGAAGATCTCAATGACCCTTCCTCCTCTCAAAGAAGGACTAGACATTGAAGGATATTGAAGCCTCTACATCCAAAGGGAAACAAGAAGAAGCACTTCCATCATCATCAAGGAATCAAGGTGATATCCCTCTTCTTGAGTGGAACGAACAAAGTTCGTACCTTAAGTCAAATACTCCAGAAGACTTGGAATATAAAGATCTCCAATGAAAGATACAAGAATATATATTTAAATGTATGAATAAGAATGATGATGATATAATTGACAGTGAGGGTCCTGTATATATAGCTAGGTAAGCACTCTTTCACGAGCGGTCATGTCTCCTTAGACATGCCTCTTTGTTTAACTAATTATTAATTAACTAATCATTATTACAATTATTTATATTTATATTATTTATATATATTTTATTCGTAACATTGCCTTCCTCCTCAAAAAAATTTTGTCCTCAAAGCTTGTTGATGCAAAAGGCTTGATCTCTTTTTCGGTTTCGAATGTCTTCTCGTCTCGACACTGTCATCTTTGTTGATACAAGTCGATATGATCTTCTAAGTGACAAACAAAACTGTAGAAGGGATCAAACCATCCTAGATTAATCTTCTATGGAATATTCTAATAACTGGAATTTTGTAACGAATTGTCATCATAGGATTGTATTGAGGCTACATCAATATTCTTTGGAACATCAGTTTTTTGTTTCTGTTCTGAATGGACCCAATATGTAGTTTGGTTGAGTTGTCTACTCTCATGATTCGAATGTTGATAGGGAACTTTTTTGGTTTGAATTTCCCTTATTAGGTGTGTGGAAATTTTTTGATTTTCTTTTTGTGAGGATGTTGTTTAGTTGGTTATAGAACCATCACTTGGGATGTTCATCGCCTGAATTACAACATCTAAGTGTGTATTTTCTTCAACTTTCTTGTCTTCTTCTTGAGTTGTGACATTCATTAGATTGGTGTCTACTCCCTTATCTTCAACCTGGATTGTTATGCCTGGAGACTTTGATACTTCTTGAGCAAGTTGTCCTAACTTGTTTGTTAATGACTTTTTGTCCTTTTTAAGCTTCTTGATTTGTGTCAATAATTTTTCACTATGGTCTTTCAGCCGAGAAAATTCTTCATTTTTGTCAATGGTGATCTTATTAATTTCTTTTTGCATATTTTGTAGTACTTTTTTACCCTCTTGAAAAATTATTTTCGAAATATCTTCTATGTCTTCTGGTATTACTGAATTTGGCTTCATCGTAAGATCTTGTAGCGTTATCTTTTTTTATTTTTGTAAGAAAATGTCAAAAACTTCTTCTTTGTATTCAGGATGAAGGAAATTAGGGTTTTCATCCATGGAGATCCCAGAATAATGTCACCTTGATCATTACATAGAGATCGAACAGAGAATTGCGATATAAAAGTATAATCGTCAATGTTTAAATGTAATTCGATTATGTCATATTGTTTTCTACCCGAGCAGTCTAAGTTATCAATTATATTTGACTCCAAAATCACCAATTGGTTAGCAAGATTAGAGTTTATATAATTTTTCCCTTCAATGGGAGAGATAGAAATAATAACAACTTTTCTTGCAAGAGTCCCTTTAATTCTAAATAGCACTAGAGCAGCGCAACGTGAAGCTCCTAGAAATCTCCCTTCCTTCAATTCTAAAGTAGATGCCATTTTTTTTGCTTGTCAAATATATTCCCTTGCCCGACCCCCCCTCCCCCTTTTTTCCCTAATAATCCTCTTTCTTTTAAAAGGAATCTTAATATCTTCTCACAATAGGGTATAACTTGGCATTTAAATCCCTTTCTAAAAGGTGTTTGAACCTTATAACTCCTTATGTATTTCAAAAAGACAATTTAAATATTGTTTCAGTTGACTTTATATATATATATATATATAAATATATATATATATATATATATATCCTTATTCCTCCTTCAAATCTGAGAAATGAATCTTTACTAAATCTTTTTCTTTAAATGGGCATGGGATACTTTTATTTGACTTTCTACGCTTAGCCCTTTAATATTTCTATAATTCCAAAAGCTATTTTTTTATTTTATTTTATTTTGACAATATGTTCACCATATAACTCAATGACTTATTAATAAATTTGGATTATGACCAATCGGTATGTTGTATAGGGGCGACCATTCAGATTAGAGTTTTTTTTTTTTTTAAATAATATTTGCACTGTATAGGTTGTACGGAGAAACTCATGCTGGAAACTAACGCAAAGGTTGTACAAATTGTTAGCTTGTTGATGTGTTTTTTCAATTCGTTCACCCGACTTCAGAGTTGTGTTTGCCCTTGGCTGTGTATTGTTTGTGGATATTGTTGATTCTGTGGAGCAAATGTAGTGACTGGGAGGCAACAATGATAGTTAAGGTATGTCGGCTCTCGACCAGGGATGGTCGGCAACATCGGCAACATCTATAAGCCGTCGAGTTGCTGCGACTATGTTGTGGCGGCATTCACTCTGGTGATGGCGATCTGCAATAATGACAAGGGCAGGGTTTCACAGTTGGCGACAACTTCAACCTATCTGTTGGCATTTTGGCACAGGTATGGCGCTATGGTGCAGGTGTTGTCCTTGATGGCAACTCTCTTTGAAGATAGATCTCAGTCCAGACTACAAGAATGAAGAGAAATTTCATATACGCAGGTTCATTAAGCCCAAGTTGTGTATACACGCTGGTACGCTATATACTAAGTCGCGGATACGCAGGCTCGCTATATACGAAGTCGTGTATACACGCAGTTTCATGAACAGAAAAGAGCGTACATGTCGAGAAGCTTTCTTTTGGTCCGTGGTAGTTAGTCCTCGGTACTTGAGCCTATGATTTTGGACCAAGGTATCTCGACAGTCGTGTTGATCCCGAGTTTTGAAGTTGATGGTATTGTGTTACTATGGTTTTGGACCGTGGTATTGTGAAGGGCCTAAGGCTATATAAGGAGAAGAAGATCATTAGGCAATTGTATCGAAAAGTCTTGAATATCTAATGAAGAAAGAGATCTAGTATGCAGGTTCTGGGTTGATGATACATTGCTTGATCTGAGCTAAGGAGAGATCACACTGGTTGATGGAAGACTAGATCTAAGGATAGATCGGGATCAAATTGTTTGAAATGAACTATCTTTATATGGTTGATTATGCGTAATTTTAGATCTGCATACTGACGCAATGTTATGTTCTGGGTATGACTGATGTCTGGTACAGCTGCGAAGTTTTAAGAAAATACTTTTAGATCTGTACGCATGTTGGCTTCGGTAAAAACGCGTGTATACGCGGGTTTGTTTCATTAAAGTAGCGTATATCTTTTGAAGCTTAATTTTTGGGGTTGCAGTTGGGTCTGACTGTTATTGCAGAGTTCTGTAGTCTGCTCTGTGTTCTGGTGACTGGGTGTTGACAGGGTTTCAGTGGTTCAGTGATTCAAAGATTAATGATGCTAGTATTGGTTGTTTTGTGCTTCAATGATTCATGAATGAATCGTGGTATTCAAATTGTAATGTTGTGCTTCAGGAGTATCCAGTCTGAAAATTGATGAAAAGTGGTACCTGAAGGAAAGAAGATTGTAGGCCAGCACCTACGTACTAGTATCTTAGCTAGTACAAGAGCAAAGGGGGTTGGAGCTCCCTTCCAGGAGAGTCTGGAAAACGAGAGAAGGTTGTAGCCTTCTGCAGGTTGTAGCCTGCGTACTGGTATAAGGCTGCACCAGTACAAAAGATTGTAAACTGAAGTTTCTGATTAAAGAAAGATAGAGACGACTTGCAGCAGGTGGTTTTCACCCACATTGGGTTTCCACCTTATATCTTGGTGTTCATGTGTGTGGCTTTTGTGTGATGATCTGTTCTGTTATACTGCACCTATTTACTGTTAAAATGGTTAATAATGTTCTGATGCATTTACTGAAGATAAGCTAACTGAATCATAAGAGTTCTGGATATACGCTAGTTGCTTTAGACACAGCAGCGTGTACACGCGGGTTCACTTAACTGAAGTAGCGTATATGTTTCTGAATATGAAATTGAAAAAGTTTTATTGATCTGATAATACTGATTCACCCCCCCCTCTCAGTATTATTTCCAACAATTGGTATCAGAGCAGGGCCTTCAGAGAAGCTTGATCGCTTGAAGGTAGATCGTTCATCATGAGAAACTACGAGAAAGAAGCATCAATCAGGCCACCGGTTTTTGATGGGACAAACTTCAATTATTGGAAGGTAAGAGTTACTGCCTATCTTCAATCTCTTGGTACAGAAGTTTGGGACATCGTAGAGACAGGTTACACTTTTCCTTCAGCTGCTACTACAGATTCGGCCGAGAAAAAGAAATATGAAACAAATGCGAAAGCAGTCAGTACTCTATTGGGATGTATATCCCAATCGGAATTCATGAAGGTAATGCACTATAAATCCGCAAAAGAAATATGGGACAAAATTGTCACGAGCTATGAAGGAGACGAACAGGTAAAGCGTGCTAAACTTCAAACTCTCAGGATTAAGTATGAGACTCTCAGAATGTATAATGATGAAAGTGTGGCTAACTATTTCCTTAGGGTGGATGAGATTGTTAATTGCATGAAAAACTTGGGTGAAGAAATAAAAGAGGCTATTGTGGTTGAAAAGGTTCTAAGATCATTGTCCCCAAAATTTGAATCTAAAGTGTCTGCAATAGAAGAAAAGGAAAATCTACGAACTCTTACTGTCTCAGCTTCACGGAATTCTAACTGCTTATGAAATGAGAAAGGGAGGTCCATCAGACAGAAGAGAAGCTGCTTTCAAGGCTTCAGGCAAAGAAGATTATTATGAAGCAAGTCACGTGCCAGAAGATGAAGAAGAAGAATCAAATTTTGTCAGAAATCTTCAAAGGGGTTCTGGAAGGTTCAGAGGTAAGTTACCTTTTAAATGCTTTGCTTGTGGAAGAGTAGGTCATTATGCTGCCAAATGTCCTCACAAAGATAAGAATGACAAGGGAAAGGAACCTGTCAAATGGAACAAGAAACAGAATGAAAAGAAGAAAAGCTATTACACTCATGAAGATAGTGATGGTATTTCAAATAGTGACGAAGATGAACAAGGTAATAGATATAAACTTTTAATGGCTTTTGAAGATGATGACTACATGGATGCTATAGATGTAGAAGGCTTTTGTGAAGAGATGAATAATCTCAAAGTTTGCTTAGAAGAGAAAAGTGCTATTATTGATTCTCTACAATGTCAACTGGCTGAAAAGGAAAAACATCTTGAAAAATTGGAATGTGAGATTGTTTGTCTTAGAAAGGAGATTGAGAAAACAAAAGCGATTAATCTTAAATTTGTTAAAGGATCTGAAACCTTGGATGAGATTATCAATGTGCAGCGTTCTCCTCTGATCAAGACAGGTCTGGGATATAATGGAGAAACATCTCAAGCTTCTACCTCTAAAAGTTATCTTGATGCAGCAAGGAGGAGTGAGCAAAGGCCAAATAAAAGTCATCAGGTGAATCAGGGACAGTTTACCTCAAGAACAAATAAAGACTATCGAGAAATTCGGGGACAAGCTGCCTTAAGGACAAACAGAAGCTACAATCAGCCACAGGTAAAATCTTCCCAATTTGCCCCAAGAATGGATGTCAATAGAAGCTACAAACGGTTGGATGATAGATCTGATTATCGCAGAAGTTTCTTTAATGGCCAATGTTTTTCTTGCCATAACTTCGGTCACAAAGCAACTCAATGTGTTGCCTACAAGACAATCATGACTAGAGAAGCTCAAAAGCAAAGAAGTATGACTGGAACCATGAAAAGGACTTATAACAACTTTTCGGTTCTTGAAAATGAAGTTGAATGCTCTATTTGTAATAACTTTGGTCATGAAGACTCTGAATGCAGGAGCAGGTTCAGAAAAACAACTCAGAAGGAACAAACCTCAAATGTCAGAACATGGAGAATAAAGGAACTGCAACCAGAAAGATGTGGGATAGCCTTTTATGCAGAAGGTCAAGAAAGTCTATGGTACATTGACAGCGGATGTTCGAAGCATATGATAGGGGACAAAGAAAAACTTGAATCATATACCGCATTAGAAAAGGGAAAGAAAGTTTCTTTTGGAAACGATATCTCTGCAGCCATAAAAGGAAAAGGCGTTGCTCCGTTAAAAGAGAAGGTCAAAGCTGGAAATGTTTTGTATGTTGATGGATTGAAGCATAATCTTCTGAGTGTCAGTCAGATGTGCGATCAAGGAACAGAGGTAATATTTAGATCAAATGGATGTTGTGTTCGTGATCTTGATACAGGTGAAACAGTGATCAAAGGAAGAAGGACTCCAAATAACCTATACATATTTGAAGAAAGACAACAACAATGCTATTTGAGCAAGGATGATGAACACTGGCTATGGCATCGGAGACTGGGGCATCTAAGCTTTTCACAAATAAGGAAAGCATGCAGATATCAGGCAGTTCGTGATCTTCCAGATATCAAAATTCCAGACAACACCATATGCAAATCATGTCAGTTTGGAAAGCAAACCAGAACTAATTTTCCTGAGAAGGAAGGATCAGCTAGCATGCCTCTTGAGCTAGTACATACAGATACATGTGGTCCATTCAGAAAAAGAACACCTCGAGGAGAAGAATATTTGATATTATTCATTGACGATTTCTCCAGGTTTGTCTGGTTAGGACTTATGAAGCATAAAGATGAAGCATTCGAAAAATTCAAATCCTTCAAGGCCTTGGTTGAAAATGAATCAGGACACAAAATTAAGTGCCTCATATCTGATAGAGGTGGGGAGTTTACCTCGAATGAATTTTTCGATTTCTGTGAAGAACATGGGATAAGAAGAGAATTCTCTACAGCTAGAACTCCTCAGCAAAATGGAGTTGTGGAAAGAATGAACAGAACAGTCCAACAAATGGCTCGTGCTATGCTTGATGAATCAGGTACTCCCGCAACTTTCTAGGGTGAAGCTGCACATGCTGCGGTTATTATTCTCAACAAAACAAATGTCCGAGTAAACAGCACTCAAACCCCTCATGAGCTCTGGTGTGGTGAGACTCCCTCGGTGAAGCACTTCAAAATCTTTGGGAGCAAATGTTATATTAAGAATACTGATGAGCAACTTGGCAAACTTGAACCTAGAGCAGATGAAGGCATTCTTCTTGGTTATTCTCCACATAGCAAAGCATATAAGTGCTACAATAAAAGACTTGGCAGAATTGTTGACAGCATTGATGTTGTGGTTGATGAGAAGGGATACATTCCTAGGCAAGTTCATCATGAAGACATTGAAGAAGATGAAGGCTACCCTCAAAGACAGAATGATGAAGAAGAAGAACCTCAAGAAGAAGAAGAACCTCAAGAAGAACCAGAGGAGCAGACAAGAATAGAAGAGAAGACTCCATCCAGATATGTTCAGAAGAATCATCCAGAATCTCAGATTGTGGGGCAGAAAGAAGCAGGAGTACAAACAAGAAGAACAATTGCAGAAGCTTCAAGCTACTTGGCATTACTCTCTTCCACTGAACCACAAAATGTGAAAGAGGCATGCAAAGATGAATGTTGGATCAAAGCAATGGATGAAGAACTTGAGCAGATCGAAAAGAACAACACTTGGGAATTGGTTCCTAGACCAAAAGATAAGAATGTCATAGGGACAAAATGGGTCTTAAAAAATAAATTGAATGAAAATGGAAAAGTAATTAGAAACAAGGCCAGACTTGTTTGTAAAGGGTATGCGCAGCAAGAAGGAATAGATTTTGAAGAGACCTTTGCTCCTGTTGCAAGACTTGAGGCCATCCGAATGTTCCTTGCTCTCTCAAGCTTTCAAAACTTCAAAGTATTTCAAATGGACGTGAAATCAGCCTTTCTGAATGGAGACTTAGAAGAAGAAGTATATATCGAACAGCCAGATGGTTTCATTCTTGGGAATGATCCAAACCTTGTATGCAGATTGAAAAAGGCTCTCTATGGTCTCAAACAAGCTCCAAGGGCTTGGTACTATCGGTTGGACAAATATCTTCACCAACAAAGTTTTTCAAAAGGGTCAGCAGATAGCAATCTCTATATAAAAGTTGAAAATAACAAATTGCTAATACTTGTTGTGTATGTAGATGATATTGTCTTTGGCAGCAATGAAGAGGCTATGAGTCAAAACTTTGCCTTGGTTATGCAGAAAGAATTTGAAATGTCATTACTTGGGGAATTGACATACTTTCTTGGATTGCAAATCCAACAAAATGAAGGAGGTATTTTCTTGTCTCAAACCAAGTACTTCAAGAAGATCTTGAAGAAGTATGGCATGGAAGATTCAAAGCCAGTTTGTACCCCCATGGTTACAGGATGCAGCGTCAGTGCAAATGATGAATCAGCAGCAGTTCACCAACCAACTTATAGATCCATGATTGGGAGTTTGCTTTATTTGACAGGTACCCGACCAGATATTATGCATGCAGTAGGAATTGTTGGAAGATTTCAAGCCAACCCAAAGGAAACTCATCTTCAGGCAGTCAAAAGAATCTTCAAGTATCTTCAAGGGACTCAAAACTATGGCTTATGGTATCCTAGAGATACAGATCTCACTCTTCATGCTTACACAGATGCAGATTGGGCCGGAAGTGTGGATGACAGGAAAAGCACAAGTGGTGGTGCTTTCTTCATGGGTTCCAGATTAGTATCTTGGTTCAGCAAGAAACAGAGTTCGATTGCTTTATCTACAGCTGAAGCAGAATATGTGGCTGCGGCATCTTGTTGCACACAACTTCTTTGGATGATGCAGACCTTGCAGGATTTTCAAATCACTTGCACTCCACCAGT
The DNA here is from genome assembly GCA_031772625.1 of Pinus tabuliformis. Taxonomy (NCBI): domain Eukaryota; kingdom Viridiplantae; phylum Streptophyta; class Pinopsida; order Pinales; family Pinaceae; genus Pinus; species Pinus tabuliformis. Next base: position 649,469,510 of record CM062815.1, on the reverse strand, counting down.
CTCTATCTTATGTGATAATGCAAGTGCAATTAACATTTCAAAGAATCCAGTCATGCATTCAAAGACCAAGCACATACCAATCAAGTATCACTTCCTCCGGGAACAAGTGCTTGAACAAAAGGTCAAGTTGGAGTATGTTTCTTCTAAAGAACAAGTTGCTGATATTCTCACAAAACCACTGCCTAGGGAGACTTTTGAATATCTCAGACAAAAGCTGGGAGTAGTTGATGCTTCATCCTGCTTCTGAAGCTTGTCTGTTCTAAAGAAAAGTTGGTATACGCGAGTTGTGTAAGGGATATCCGCGTACATACGCTGATTTATGCAGGTGAAGTCGCGTATATGGAGTTCTGAACAGCAAGGGCAGATTCTGGTTGGAGAAGGTCTGAGATGGGTATGCCAGAGTCCTTCAGGCACAATTTCAGGGGGAACAGCAGGCACAGTTTCAGGGGGAGCAGCTTAAAGTTTAATAAAGCATTGTTGGCAATTAGATGCTTTTGGTTCTAGTTCACAACTGTTGTTGGTTTCAGGAGAAGGAGCACAGAAGGAAATCTTGGTTGTTGATCTAAAAGATGATTATCAGATGCTGCTGGTGACTTTCATAAGTCTTGGTCTAGATTTTTCGTCTCTATGTCATGTATCTCTTTTGTGATATCTCTTCTATGGTGTCAAGGTCATGTAACGGCCTATGTTGGTTTCCCCACTATGCCTGGGATGAATGATGTAATGTAATTGGTTGTTATATGTAAATTTCTGATGTATCTGCTCTTGGCTGGGAGTATGGATGTATATATTGTCTTTTGGTGATAGGAAGGTCCTTTATGATGTATAAGTCTTGGTTCTTTTGAAGAACATCTTTTGCAGATCTTGCCTACAGTCAGGGGAAGCATGTTCAGCACAGCAAAGCAGAGATATCAGCATATACTCAGGGGGAGCACAGCCCTTTGCCCTTGATGACAAAGGGGGAGAATGATTCTAAGGATCTTGAGGTTGCCATCAAGTCCAAAGGGGGAGATTGTTGGCATTTTGGCACAGGTATGGCGCTATGGTGCAGGTGTTGTCCTTGATGGCAACTCTCTTTGAAGACAGATCTCAGTCTAGACTACAAGAATGAAGAGAAATTTCATAGACGCAGGTTCATTAAGCCCAAGTTGCGTATACACGCTGGTACGCTATATACTAAGTCGCGGATACGCAGGCTCACTATATACGAAGTCGCGTATACACGCAGTTTCATGAACAGAAAAGAGCGTACATGTCGAGAAGCTTTCTTTTGGTCCGTGGTAGTTAGTCCTCGGTACTTGAGCCTATGATTTTGGACCAAGGTATCTCGACAGTCGTGTTGATCCCGAGTTTTGAAGTTGATGGTATTGTGTTACTATGGTTTTGGACCGTGGTATTGTGAAGGGCCTAAGGCTATATAAGGAGAAGAAGATCATTAGGCAAATGTATCGAAAAGTATTAAATATCTAATGAAGAAAGAGATCTGGTATGCAGGTTCTGGGTTGATGATACATTGCTTGATCTGAGCTAAGGAGAGATCACACCGGTTGATGGAAGACTAGATCTAAGGATAGATCGGGATCAAATTGTTTGAAATGAACTATCTTTATATGGTTGATTATGCGTAATTTTAGATCTGCATACTGACGCAATGTTATGTTCTGGGTATGACTGATGTCAGGTACAGCTGCGAAGTTTTAAGAAAATACTTTTAGATCTGTACGCATGTTGGCTTCGGTAAAAACGCGTGTATACGCGGGTTTGTTTCATTAAAGTAGCGTATATCTTTTGAAGCTTAATTTTTGGGGTTGCAGTTGGGTCTGACTGTTATTGCAGAGTTCTGTAGTCTGCTCTGTGTTCTGGTGACTGGGTGTTGACAGGGTTTCAGTGGTTCAGTGATTCAAAGATTGATGATGCTAGTATTGGTTGTTTTGTGCTTCAATGATTCGTGAATGAATCATGGTATTCAAATTGTAATGTTGTGCTTCAGGAGTATCCAGTCTGAAAATTGATGAAAAGTGGTACCTGAAGGAAAGAAGATTGTAGGCCAGCACCTACGTACTAGTATCTTAGCTAGTACAAGAGCAAAGGGGGTTGAAGCTCCCTTCCAGGAGAGTCTGGAAAACGAGAGAAGGTTGTAGCCTTCTGCAGATTGTAGCCTGCGTACTGGTATAAGGCTGCACCAGTACAAAAGATTGTAAACTGAAGTTTCTGATTAAAGAAAGATAGAGACGACTTGCAGCAGGTGGTTTTCACCCACATTGGGTTTCCACCTTATATCTTGGTGTTCATGTGTGTGTGGCTTTTGTGTGATGATCTGTTCTGTTATACTGCACCTGTTTACTGTTAAAATGGTTAATAATGTTCTGATGCATTTACTGAAGATAAGCTAACTGAATCATAAGAGTTCTGGATATACGCTAGTTGCTTTAGACACAGCAGCGTGTACAGGCGGGTTCACTTAACTGAAGTAGCGTATATGTTTCTGAATATGAAATTGAAAAAGTTTTATTGATTTGATAATACTGATTCACCCCCCCTCTCAGTAATATTTCCAACACTATCGACAACATTGTGGGACTTGCAGTTGCATGGGACCGTTTGATAGCTACAACGTTTTACAGTGGACGAAAGTGGACGATGACTGTAGAATAATGTTTAATGTTTATTTTTGTTTGATATATGATTTGTTTTTCTATTTTTATCATTATATTATTTTTTAAAAATAATTTGTGTGTTTTTTGTATATATATATATATAATTTAATTATTTATTTTTAACTTTAATTTTTTTTTCAATATTTTTTTTTTAATGGCCAAGGGTCAATTGGCGAAAATGTAGAAACTCCAAAGCTTGTAGCGACACGCTTCAACGACAACGAAGTTGACGAATTTCGATGGCCGAAGACCTGAATCAAAGAACGAAGCTCTTGTGCAACGATTGAGCGACCAGAGGATTGAACGACTTTGATACCAAATGGAACGAACAAAGTTCATACCTTAAATCAAATACTTCAGAAAACTTGGAATATAAAGATCTCCAGTGAAGGACACAAGAATATATATTTAAATGTATGAATAAGAATGATGATGATACAATTGAGAGTGAGGGTCCTGTATATATAGCCAGGTAAGCACCCTTTCACAAGCGGTCATGTCTCCTTAGACACGCCTCTTTGTTTAACTAATTATAATTAACTAATCATTATTACAATTATTTATATTTATATTAATTATATATATCTTATTCATAACATTGAGTCAATGATCACTATTAAAGCATACTTGAAGGAAGACATCTTCTATTATCAACATCATCAAGAAAGGCATCAAGGAGTATATTCACTTGACAAGTATGTATCTTTATATGTATCTTTGGATCCAGCAAAATGATTTCATTTTGCAAGGAAAGGAAAAAATTGGTTGGGTCATCAAACTTTCTTGCATGGAAGAAGAGGAAAAATTTGATCCTCATAGAAAATGAAGTCGTTGGACTTGCTAAGGGTTCAATCACTTAACCTCTAAAGGAAGAAGCTCAAGCTTTAGCAAAGTATATGAAAGGGGAAGTAAAGGCTCAAAGGATCCTTATAGAATCCATCAAGGATCCCCTCATACCTTATCTATCAAAGTTGGAGACATCAAAAGAAATCTATGAGAAGTTAGTAGATTTTTTCTCCATAAGCATTGCTGGAGAAGTCATGTCTTTGGGAACCTAGCTATATAAGATGAAGATATCCAAAGAAGAAGGGATATCCTCATATCTTATGAGGGTGTCAGAAATAAGAAACCAGCTACAAGAATTGGGAGAAAAAATATCCAATAAAAAAATGACCACCATGGTGCTCATTGCACTACTTGATGAATGGGGCAACTTGTATCAAGCATCTATCGAAAGAAGGAAGCCACCCCATTCAGTGAACTTTGGTCATTATCTAAGATTGAAAAAACCAGGTTAAAGGAAAAAAAGTGAGGTAGAACCAAGCGAACAAGTTCAAGCATTTGCTGCCATGGCTAAAAGAAAAGGAAAGTATGAGAAAAAGAAGAAGATTGATATGTCAAAGATCCAATGTTATGGTTGTCAAGAATATGGGCAATACAAGAGAAATTGTCCTAAACTGAAGGAGGACAACAATAAAAGGAAAAAAATAATTGAAGCCCATATCACTGAAGAAATAGAAGAACTTGATGAGAAGAAATCCAAGAAAGAAGGGTTAGATTTTCACTATTCAGGTTTCTGTAACAAGAAGAAGTAGGAGGTGAAAAGACCTCTACCATGGTCAAGGATTGCTATGAGGATAAGAAGCATCGCAAGAATGATAGGATGCATCATATTAGGAGATGGCATCATACGATTGAAGCAAGAGCTCATGACATCATTATGGAAGCTTGAAAGGATAATTGAATGAGAAGTCTACGTGAACAATAGAAAGGAAGTAGCTCTTGGTAACCTCATTGAAAGCATAAGTAGTACTTATGGGTAGAAGAAAGTCATCTAGCATAGATTTCATCATACATCATCATCATTAGGAGCATTTGTAGGATGAGGAAAATCAATATCTTGTGTTGGAATCTTCATTAGAAGGTTCACCTCTCTTGGAAGAAGCAAATGTTTCACTGATCATTTCACCTTTCGTGGAATCCATTGTTTAGAAGGATGATGGTATGATCACAAAGGAGTGCAACATGTCAAGATGGTTGAAGCACTTTCAATTAAGGAAATGAAGTTGCCGAAGGAATTCTAGATGACCAAAAGAAGAAAAGAGGTATGTATATGTATATAGATTTAAGTCATGTCATCATATAGTTGCAGATAACAAGGGTGAATGTTCTACCTCATGAGCATGATCAAAGAAAAATGATCTCTTCCTTTGGAAAGATGCATGAAGGCATGGTTTACATATTGACAAGATGAAATCAACATAATATGTCCTCATATGGAATATGAGGTGTGATTCGTAAACTATCGTGGATATTCCACTGGACAGTTTGTCACAATAGATATGACAATATTATATTAAAAAACTGAAGGTCTACAATTATTACAGATTCATTAAACTTTAAGATCTATAAGCTTAATTGAAATTAGTGCATACATGCGAACAGAAATTATGCAAAAAAGTAGAGAACGACAAAATAAGCTCACACACACACATAAGACACAATATATGCTCTCTGGGAAACCCTTTCAGGGGAAAAACTCAGCTGGAAAGTGAGGCCGCTTCGCTCTCTTTCTTTCTCTGTAAATATGGCTGTATGCACAAAGAAGTAACGCTTGTGGCCTATGGGATGCTACAATGCACAAATAATTTGTGTGTGTGTTCTACCTCATATCTCTCCTGGCTATCTTTGCTCAACTATGGAACAAAATGCTCTTGAAAGAATGGAATGCCTCTTCCTTCTAGTGCCCCGCTTATAACACAACCCAATAACCTACTAGTGATTAATTTTAACTACATCAACTCTTAACTAGAGTTACAATATAAACTCTTCTAGAGTCTTTTACATCATAATCATGTGGCTATCCCCTTTCAATGAATAAAGGGGGCCGACGCAACATCCTCCCAAACTATAGGTGTGAAAACATGAAGGTCAACTTTTGAGTGGCATAACTTTTGCATACAAACATTGATTGACGCGCTTCTTGTGTCGTTGGAAAGATCTTTGTGTGTAAAATAACATGAAATGGTGTTGTGATAAAGCGGAAAATTTTTACCCCCAAAAAACTTCGTTTGATGTCTTAAAACACTCCTAGAAGGCTTTAGACCCTATTTTGCCAAACTGGGTCCCGCCAGTAAAATGGTCCTGTGAGCTTATTCCACCATTTTTCTACTCCAAATGCACTGAGATGGATGAAAAAAAATATAATGATCAAATCCAGATCAAGGTGGTTGACAAAGAGCAATATGTGACAAAAAGAAGAAGAGATCGTGAAAGATGCAACTATAAGAAAAGGAAATCAATATCTGATTACTTGGATAATTGGCTATGATATCTCCATAAGAGAAGGTATAAAGGCCCTGATAAGGTCTATAAAGTAAGGAGACCCTTGACATTGAAAATCTTGGAGATGTGTTTATGAATGTGCAGGTTGTTGATGTTACAAGAGGCAGATATCGTGATGAAAGACTATCACAAAAGGTTACTTTGATTTGATGTTAATTTTTATTTTTTATTTTTGAACATTTGGATAGGTTGATACAAGGCTACTGAAAACAAGTTGTAGATTTCACCTGTTGAAGAATGTAACTAGGTTCGGCCTTCATAATTGTATAATGTAATTTATTTATCAAAAGAAATTTTATTATGACTTATTAAAGCATGGGTTTCATACTTGGGTCATCATGTTTATAGGTCAAAGCTTCCGTTGTAGGCTTTTAAGTTTTATATTGAGTCAATAAAGTCATTGTCAATTTTATTAGACCCTTCTTGGGATTTTGTATCATGTAAAAAGTTTTCTTTTAGTCAAATAGGTCATTTGGCACCTCCACACCAAGTCAGCTCTATGATGATGAAATCGACCTACATTAGGAAAATTCGACCCATAAAAGAGGTTATATATAGATAGGTAGCTCGATCAATTTGCTCACTCACTCAACAAGTTCGATACACAAGAAAGAGAGGCAATAAAAAGTGTGAAATTCCAAGAGAAGGAAGAAGATTGTAGAGGAAGAAAAAGTCGAAGTGTTTGGGATATCTTTCTCTCACACGTGTGAAGTTACTGGGCTATTGTTGGAGTCAAAGTTCTGTTGTTGGGGAGGCCAAAATTCTATTGCTACCAGATCAAATTTTTAGGTCAAAGTTGTTTATGGGAGAACATCACTTGGAGAAGAAGGAAGGGTTGTCTTTGTGATTGGGAGAAGTTTGTATCTAGGTTAAAAGAGTCTTGGATTATCTCATCTTGTCTTTGAATCCACTGAAGGAAGAGTTCTGAGGGTTTTCCCCTCATAGGGGTTTTTTTCCTAGTTGTCCGCCTACATCTTGTGTCTCTTGTTCTTGTCATCTGCATATACACATATATTGGTAATTGCCTGATGAAACATAATATAATAAAGTAAAAGAAGCCAGCATAACTCACAAGTAATTATCAAAGAAGAGGAATCAAACCCTAATTACTACTAGCATTGATTTCTCAACATCACCTACAACTAGCACACATATGGTTGGATGGAAGATCCTGAAGGAAGCATGACTTGGAAGAGGTAGTTGTATGAAGAAAAGTCGGATGTGGATTAGAATATCACTTTCTGATGAAAAGAAGGATGACATGACTATTGGTTTAATCATATGGTTTGTTGAAGGAAAGTGACGGATGGTCAATGCCCTACGAAGAAGAAATAGAAGATGAAGGCTCCATAATAATGAAAATGAAATTCATGACATCAAAAGGAGGAGCTCTACAAGCAACTAAAGGTACCATGATCTCCATCAAAAAGCAGAGAGTTGCTGGAAACAAGTCCCTAGTTAAAAGGGAGCTTGGACAAATTCCTGGATAAAAGGGAGCTTTGGTAAATTCCTTTATAGGAATGAGCATATCTTCCCTAGTTGAGAAAGAGAGATAGACACATCATTCTTGTCTTCACTTCGTGAAGAAAGAATGGATGATTAGGTAAGTATCTGGAATCCGATACTCTTTGAGGATAAGGTAGGGCATCCAAGATAAGAGTAGTCTAAGAGGAAATTCCTTGAAGATGTATCATTCCAAGATAGGAATTGTCCTAGAAGGACATACCCCGTGAACACTCGGGTGGGGTATGTGCCTTGAGAGACAATGATGATGATGTCTATCAGTCATTGGTCTCACTAGCATTGTGCTATGATCTTGTGGAGAGATATAGTTGTTAGTTAAGGCCTTGCTATGTCACAATGTTGGTTGGTATGATGCAAAGAGATGGCTTACCAATTAGAGTCTTCTTATGAGAATTTTTTAGATTGAGAATATCCACGTACCTGGTATGGATTATAAATACCTCCTTAATTAAGAGGGAGTGTTGAATTATGTAACTAGGTTCGATCTTCATAATGACATGTAATCATGATTTTATGCATTTATTGTAAAGAGAAATAAATTTATTATTGTCATTCTTGAGGCATGGGTTTCATGCTCAAGGGAAATTTGTTTTTGGTCAAGCACCCATTGTTGAAAAATGGCAACAAGAAATTCTAGTTTAATTTGTCCTCGAGTTAAACTGTGAATTAAAATCGAATTCTATTCTCATTGCAACTTGTAAATAGTTAATTAAGTTTATTAAACTTAATTAGCTTCAAAATTTCGAGTTGGAAGTCTTTCTGAAGTCATGTATATGTTACCCCTATATTATAGGGGTCCAGGATGAGTTAAGTATGATTAGTTAACTCAGTTTACTGAGTTAACTCCAATTAAATTAGTTCCAAATTGTTTGAGGAAGTTAACAGTCAATTGATGGATTAGTGCACTCAACTAGTGCTACTCCAGTTCACTGTAGATTCTCTCATCAAAAACTCACACATGTCAATTTTGAGAAAGACCCGGTTGAGACTAGAGTGCAGGGACAATGTGCTATTTGTTTTAGATTTTTTTGAGTTGCACTGATAGTGCATGCAATCAGGAACTGATCCTTGAAGGGATTGTGCAGTTTTGAGTGCACTGATTTCCCTTTAAGATGGGTTAATCAACCATAAGAATTGTGCAAGGAAATAGGGACTTGGAGAGCTTGTGAATTGGCTAAGTGTTGGCCTAGTGCTTGCTTGTGAGCTGGAGATTGATTTTATTGAGTGTTGGGATTGTTCTTGTGAGAACAAGCATTGTAATCTCATTTTGATTTTCCGATATATGCAATACAAATAGTGGGGTTTTGAGATGTGGTTTTCCCCAGATATTTATTGTGTTATGTGTATTTGATTCTCTTCCTCTTGTCGATTATTACTTTGCTCGATCTTTATGTTCTTCCGTTGTAAAAAGTAAAGGTAGATTCTTGTCTCTTGATTTAGCACATTGCATGAGCTTGTGAATCTACAGGAAAATCTACACCTATTGAGTGCTTTTAGGCCTTGTCTTTGAGTCAATAAGTCACAAGATTTCTTGTCATGTATGAAAGACCCTTTCGGGCATGTTACATATTGTAAAGAAAAAATTATTTGAGTCAAATTAGAGTCAAAGATCCTCCAAGACCTTGTCATGGAGCCTCAAGCAAGTCGGCCTCAAGGAAACAATTCGTACCCCTAAAAAGCCTATGAATAAGAAGGAACTTGACCTCATTTGGACACAAGCAAGCAAGTTCGATCTCCTCAAGGAAGAAGCTGGAAAAGGACGAAAAAGAAGAAGAAAAGCAAGATCGAAGTTTTTGGGCCTCTCTCTCTCTTGTGTTAGGGTTTCTAAAGTTGTTGGGCAAGTCGAAGTGCTGGAAAGTTGTTGGCCAAATCGAAGTGTTGGAAAGTTGTTGAGCAAGTCGAAGAGCTAGAAAGTTGTTGGGCAAGTCAAAGTGATGGAAAGTTGTTGGGCAGGTCAAAGTGCTAGATAGTTGTTGGGATCGAAGTTGCAGAAGAAACTGTTGGGTGGAAGTTGCAAAAACTGCTGGATTGAAGTTGCAAAAGAAACCGTTGGGGTCGAAGTTGCTAGGATCGAAATTGCTGGAAAGAAAGCTCATCGAGAAGAAAGGTTGACTTGGTCTTGGAAGGGTCTTAAGTCTTGGAATTCATCATTTGAAGATTCTATAAGAAGAGAAGAATTCTTGTGGGTTTTCCTCTCAAGTGGAGAGGTTTTGGCCTTGATTGATCGTCTATATCTTGTGTCCTCTTGTTTCATTGGTTTGGTAGTTGTTTCATTATAAGAACACTAAATATAATCAAGAGAAAGAAGAAGCTAGCTAAGTTAAGTAAAAATACATCACAAGCACTTATCAAAGTAAGAGAAATCACCTAATCTAGTTGCCTCTAGATTTCTCAACAAAGGCTACAAGTTTTGCCAAATTATAATGATTAAATAATGGTTGGTTCACTTTTAATTTTAAGGTAAGTCTTTAATCAAACCAAGAATACAAGTTTTGTCCAATCACTTTACTAAAATCATGTTAAAGAACTTATTCACATGAAATGATTGAATACTAGATTGATTTCATTTTAAATTCTAAACATATTAAGAAAACTATTTTGAAAAAAATGGGCAGGAAAAAATCATATGGATGTCTTATAGAATGCAAATCTTCGCAAGAATCATCCATTTTAAATTCTAAAAGCATTAAAAAATTTATATTGATATCTTATTAGTATGCAAGTGGGACAAGAATTTTTGTTTTATTTTCCAAGAAAAACATAATTTTTTATATTTTAGAGGAAATAAAAAGGTACTATCTTTTTGGCCGCACAACAGCACACTAGATAACTTAAAAATTAGGCTGAGAACAAAATTTCAGATATATCTTAGATCTTAAAGATATCTTAAAGTTTACCTAATTCCTATTTAAACTTGATCAAATGGATTAAAAATAAAATAGACAACACATCATTAATAAACATATGTGAGATGGAAACTAACCCTTTAAACATGATCAAATAGTTTAAAAACAAAATAGACAACACATCATCAATAAACATCTGTAAAATAGAAACTAACCCAACATCTAATAGCAAAACTTCCTTGAATAACATATCCACACAATTATCCTCAGAAAAATTATCCACACAATAATCATTCATTTTCATTTTTGGTTAATGTTGAAATCCATACCAACGTTCCCAATACTCAAGACTTTGAAAAAACAAGTCAATGATCATAAATAAATTATCTGTAAAAATACAGCAGCCCTATTCAGACTGTCCACAAGCAGCACTAAAAATTGAAACCTTAAAACTTCATTGTTTACCCCTCCTTAAATTGTTTTGCATTTCTTTGTGCGTTTTCCTCCACTCCCAAGGTTTCTGAGGATTGGATGAAGCCCATAATCCAACACGGGCAGCACGGGCCTCTTTCTCCCACTGAGTCATCCAAAAATTCATGCATAACATTATTCAATTAGAAATGGGATGCTAATTAATGCTAACCAATCCTGATTCCCTACTATTGATATAGGCCAGGATCAAGATCACAGATTCTTACCATGGCAAACTCTGGACGCTGATCATACTTTTTGTAGTGCCATGCACATCCTTTCTTTAAAAGAACTTCCTGACAAGATCGAATGCAAATGGTTCTGCATTAATAAAATTGTACGCCTTTTCCCGAAATCCAATTATTGGCCCATAGTAATGCCGAAATTCACCTGAATAAAAACGTCTTTGCTGTAAATATCTCCCACCAACCGATCATATTGGTCGTTGCCATAGACAACGACTCGCAATTGTTCCCCCTGTACCAGACTAAGCAATGCCTGTTTTGCCTCCTCCCCGTAAGGCATTTTGAGCTCTGGTGCATCAACTCCTCTGCAATTTTAAACAGTTTCTGTAGGACTTCAAAATTTCACCACCAGATCTATTAATCTTTGAAAGCATTGCATCAGCAAAGTTATAAACAAAAAAACCCAGAAATTCTACTTATATTTTCAACCTCAGCCGAATTCGATATATGTGCGCAAGTATATCTCCATCATCGAATATCCTGTAAATAAACAAAAACACAGATTTGACCTCACAGTGGCATTGTTTTTCGTCGCTAAAAATCAATGTAATTCTCAGCCTGGACTTCTGTTCTTGGCATTTTCAGAGAATTTTAAATTGAAAATTTTAACAGTGATGTTCGTTGACACGTTTTAATCATGGTGTCCACATTTGCCATTAAGATTGCACCAAGATAAGCAAGGTGCTTTTTACTCTGGTTACAAGTACAGAAAGAAGTGAGTTACATTCTACAGCCTGGATGGAGGTGAACGTGATTTATAACTCTTCGAGTGTGCCCAATGCATTGAGTGTATAGAATGTGGACAGAACTATTTAGATTAAATGTAAAATGCAGATTTAGATAACCAAGTTTGCAAATTATTTTATAAGTTTGCAAATTATTTTATTCTGTAACTTTGATATGCATTTTAGAATTTAAATAGGTTTAAATTACAATATAGATCCATCTTAACTCCAGATATAATAATTACATTTTAATAAGAAAAATAAGTTTATGCCTTGATAATGAAATGCTCGATAATAAAATAATATGTTCCTTGAGTTTCGAAGTTCAAACCTCCTTATGAGTCAGCCAACAGAAAAAATAAACACTGAGAAGGATCAAAGAGAATTTGATTGAAAAGCTTTAAAGTTAAATGGATATAGCTGGTGTGTGTTAGGCACCTGGCTTCTCTAAATGTAATTGGAGTTCCTAAAAATATACATTAATATCCGGAACAAAACAGGAAGTGGAATAATGGAAGCAACTCAAACTTCAAGTGTAAAATATGTGAGTTTCTAACAGAGGAAAAACAAACCGATATCCTTCATTGGAAATGCATTTCTTTAATGCGTCAGCTATCTCATAATCCCGTCTTGCACGAGCTTCGCGCCTTTGAATAGTTGCCTCGTGCACCGAGATAGGGACATCCGCTGACTCTCTAGGATTCCGTGTATCCACATATACAGTGAGGCCATCACCATCTCCAACATCTTTGGCATTTACCTGTACAGATTCACTATAAGTGTACAAGGAAATAATAGGGAAGGGAAGAGCAACATTAATAAATTGACAATGACTGTATTAACATCTCACTGGAAGAGTATACAGCTCAAACTTCGGTACATCGTCTGGCCGTTTCTGTGCAACCCTTTCTGGCACCGCAGTAGGGTATGGAAGCCCATAAAATGAGAACAGGCCCTACAAAATGTTAGGATCTGTGCTTAATTTACACTGGAGAAAAAGAACATAAAGAAAATGAGGACTAATGGCTTGAAACTGTAGGATATATACCTCTACATCGACCTTACGATGTCTTTGCAATGTTATTGCAATAAGTATTGCTGCTTCTTCAGCATTACTAGGGGGTGGTTTGGCTTCTTTCCATGCTGCTAAGATTTTCTTATACCTCCAGAAATAAATATCGAATAGTATAAGTCAAAATCCCATGAAGCAACTTCTATTTTGGCAAACTTTAAAGTGCAAAAACCTCAAAGGACATGATTCAGATTCTGCATGGTGGGTGTAGTATTTTGGTTAGATACCATGAGCAATATTGTTTCTAATGGCTTCAATGTTGGGAGCATGCTAGGCAATTAAATATAATCATTGTTTACCTTTCATAAAAACAATCAATGTTTTTAATGGAGTTATTTATTTATGGCTTGGCACCAGTGGGTAGCTTCCTACATCTAGTAGCTAGAATAGCTTAGCAGATCTAGGCACTAGTTGATAACAGTTCATGGACTTCTAATATATATTGAGTGCTTCCAACTGCTTCGCCATTAGATCACATGATGTTGCCCTGTATAGTAATTTTCATCATTCAAAATTTTATTTGAGCTCTACATGACACCCTTAATTTTCCCAGTCTAGGTTTTATCCTGCCAAACTTAATCTGTAAGGAGAAAACAAGTATTCTAATGCCAATAACAGGAATCTGACCCGGCAATCTAGCCATAGATTAAAGTTTTCCATGGCAGATGTGTCTACTGAAGTATACTTGGTTGTGGTATTCTGAAATGGATTTCTACTTATAGATAAATATTAGAGAATTTAGACAACTTGGAGCACTGATAAGTGCATGCGTGATGCTTCCTTATGAGATTAACAAACTGAATTTTTAAAATACCGCTTTAACTAGTAAACACTTGGATGGTGAATCTTACTGTTGGCATGTGAGACCAAGGATATGGAACTGCTTGCTGGAAGTTTCTGCAGTTAGATTTCTTTAGGCTATTCAAATTTCAGTCACAAATGTCAGTTTTATGAAAGATATACATACTCTTCACATTGGAGCCAAACTGAACATGATAGGCATCTTTGTTTATGTAGGAAGGGTTGTTGGCTTAGTGGGGCCTGACTCAAGTTCAGAAGTGATTTAGCCAAGCAAATCTTGGTCCTATTGGCCCTTTCAGCAACAATCCACGGGGCGTGGACTGAGGTCTCACCCAAAGTAGTATAGGAGGGTGCTAGAATCAGGTTTCCGCACCTTGGGGATGTCTGATATGAGGTGATTGGTATGCGGTCCAGCCTTCGCGCTTCCTATGCTATGCGCACCAGCGGGCACCCCGCGCCCTGCGATACTGTCTTCGCGCAGTTCTAGCCGTAGCGCGAGCCGTGTTATTTACCCAAATCCTCCTTAATTAGGCTTTGTTAGCTGATTACTTAGATTATTTTCACAGAGTAAACTTCTCTTTATTAACTTTCAATCCCAAGTACAAACCCAACTCCGCCTTGCGCACTCAGCTGCAGGGGTCCGCGCACTCAGTTGCGGACTCTACTAGGCCTCTGGGCACTCAGCTGCAGAGCCTCTTCCTACTATTATGACCCACTACACTTTATATCTCACTCTTCACCTTGAACCATGCCTTCACTATTCTATCTGTCTTCGACTCCCTTTACACTTAGAGCCTCGCTTTATTTATACAATCCCATAGTCCGCGGACCATGAGTAGGCCGACACAACTTTACCTTAATTTACAATATTTTAGGGCAGACAACTCTATGACTCATCCTAGACCTTGCGCTCCGCACCCGCAATTCGCGGAGTCTTACAATACAATTGACTAAAACTTGGGCTTTGAGCCCCAAAACATGCTGCGGGGGATCCCATGCCCAACAGGCCCCCAACACAATCATCGTGACTCGTCCCGAGTCACTGTGCTGGTGCAGCGATCTTGGCACGGAGCCTCTCCAACTATGCTTGTGTTGTGCGAAGGTCCGCAACGCACTGTTCTGCTGTCTACTGGATCTGCTCTGCTCTTTCTTCTGAATCCTCCACGTCTGACTCGTATCTCTTCGTTGGTGCCAGCTTCTGGTGCTTGTGTTTATAGTCTCGCGCCCTTGTCCGGCTCCGTGGGCCGCGAAGACTATACTTCGGCCAATTAGTCACAGAGTTGGCCCACCCATGTAGGGTTTCAAGCAGCTGCCGTTGACCTTGCCGAGGAAGGGTTCGCCATTAAGTTTGACCTCTTTTACCACATATGGTCCCAGCCAGTGCATTTTGAATTTTCCCGGAAATTTTTCAAACTTGCTATCATACAGTAGTACTAAGTCGTTTACCTTGAAAGTGCACAACTTGATATGGCAGTCGTGCTAGGACTTTTCCCACTGTTTTTGTACCTGCTGATGAAATCCTACCAGAAATCGTTCTTCCTCGAGTTCTTCTAATTGCGCGAGCCTTTCTTCCAGAGCTTCGCGGTCCGTCATGCCTGTGAGTGCTGCTATTCGCAGACTAGGGACAATGTATTCCATCGGCATGACTGCTTTTGTACCATAGACCAATCAGAATGGTGTATGTCCCGTCAATTTCTTGCATGTTGTCCTGTATGCCCATAACACAACAGGTATGCGCAGGTCCCAGTCGTCCCACTGCGTGTTACATACTTTGGTTAGTGCAGTCTCTAGTATTTTATTGAATGCTTCTATTGTTCCATTGGCCTATGGGTGGTATGGTGTACTTTTTTGGTGATAGACCTAGAACTCTTATGTGAGCGCGCTGATGGTTTCATTCATTCAAGAAATGCGTCCCGCAGTCGCTCATTAAGATTTTTGGACAGCCAAATCGTGTCAACACGTTTTCGAACAAAAACTTTGCAGTTGTAGCGGCCGTGCAGTCTTTGACCGGTTGTGCTTTCGCCCATCGTGTCAGGTACTCCGTCGCAGTGATGATGTAGCGTGCACCCGTTTTTCCCTGAGGTTTGATTGGGCCCACAAAATCGATTGCCCACTTCTCGAAGGGCTACAGTGTCATTTGGGGATTTAGTGGCATCTCGTCCCTTCGTGATGGTTTTCCCGTCCGTTGACATATGTCGCAGGCCTTACAGTGTGCTTTTGAATCCTGGTGTAGGGTCGGCCACCATAGCCCTGCGCGAAGAATCTTTTGCGCGGTCGCGCGTCCTGCATAGTGTCCTCCTGTAGCGCCCCCATGTGCTTACGCGAGGATTTGGCCTCGCTCAAATTCAGGTACGTATCTTCGCAATATGTCATCATTGCCCATCTTGTAGAGGTGCCCCGCGATGACAAAAAAATCCGCTGCGTGCACCACCAATTCCTTCTTCTGTTGGATTGAGTACTCCTTCGGCGCAGTTCTTGTTGTTAGAAAATGGATTATATCTTCGAAGTGTCTGTCCGCGACGCGTACTGCAAAGAGTTGTGCATCAAGTAGTCCCTCCTCCAGATTTGTTGGTTTCTCACCCGTCTCAATTCGTGACAAGTGGTCTGGTCCTACATTCAAGCATCTCGGCTTGAATATGACCTCAAAATCATATTCCTGAAATAGTAAAAGCCATCTGCATATGCGGCCCCCCAACACAGGCTTGTTCACCAGGTATTTCAACACGTAATGGTCGGTGTACATCTTGAAATGTCCGCCAAGCAAATAGTGTCGGTATTTCTGGAGCGCGTACACCATTGCCAACCCTTCGCGCTCAGTAGTAGAGTAGTTCTTTTCTGCTTTGGACAATCTTCGACTCGCAAATGCGATCGGGTGATCCACACCCTCTGCGCCTTCCTGTGTGAGTACGGCTCCCAACGCGATACATGACGCATCAACATGCACATGAAATTCCACGTCCCATTTCGGGAAGACCAAGATTGGCGCAGAGGCCAGTTTCCCCTTTAGGACATCCAAACTCTTCATGCAATCATCATTCTAGCAGTATGTAACATCTTTTTTCAAATGATTTTCCATCGGCGTTGTTATTTGGGCATAACTTTTGATGAAATTCCTATAGTATCCAGTGTGTCCCAAGGTAGCGCGCAGTTGTTTAACACTTCGTGGTGCTTCCAAATTGAGGATAACAGCAATCTTCGCAGGGTCCACCATCAGCCCTTGTTTGCAGACCACATGTCCCAACAGGTTTCCAAAGGGAACGAGGAATGTGCACTTCTTTAGGTTCAGCGCAATCTGGTGTCGCCGGCAAGTATCCAACATCAAATGTAAGCTTGCTATGTGGTGCTTAACTAATCCAAAGACAGTCCAATCATCCAGATAGACCTCCAAGAACTTGTGGATGTATTCTTTGAACGCCGCCACCACTATGCGCGAAAATATTGCTGGTGCGTTCTTCAGTCCAAAGGGCATAACAGTGTACTGAAAGCAGCCCCATTCTGTTGCGAAGGTCGTCTTGCTCCTATCTTCTGGCGCGATCTTGATCTGATGGTATCCCGAGAACCCATCTGTGAACGAGTATGCTTCTTGGCCGCCAACATTCTCTAGTACTTCATCTGTGAATGGTGTTGGGAATGGATCGTGTACACAGGCATCGTTCAACTTCCTTAGGTCTATGCATATTCTTATTTCACCCTTCTGTTTTTTCTCCTGCACTACCATAGGACTCACCCAATCAGATTCTTCCACTGGTTCAATAATTCTGGCTGCGAGCATTTTGTCTAATTCATCACGGACCTTTTCTTTATACTTTGGGTTCAAGCGGTAAGGTTGTTGCTTGACTGGTTTCGCGTCCAGTTTCAGAGTGATCTTCATCATCCCTAAGTCGCTAATGATCCCTTTTAAGTCCGTGATTTTGGTCGGGAACAAGTCTTGGTATTCGCGGAGTAACTCAGCGACCTTATCTACCGTAGCATCATCCCAATAGTCCCCAAGCGTTGCATACTTCGGCTCCACTTTTGTGCCAATGTTTACCTGCTTTGTTTTTAGCGATGCGGTAATGTCGAGGTCTTCAAGTGGCGGTCCGCGAACTTCGCGCGAGCCTTCTATTTTTGAAATGTTAATGTTCTGTGGGTCCTCATCATCTTCCTCAACATTCACGTTATAACACTCCAGTGCGCTACTTAACTGCATCGCCCATTCTGGCTGAAGCACTTCCATTGGCTCCTGTGGTATTTTAAAGATAGCAGCTTTCACCGCTTGTAGCGCATCATCCACAGTATCTGACCAACGATCTTCAAATGTGAATGTTAACAAGAAACCCTCGTGCAACACATCCCATTCGCTCGCACCATGGCAAAGCTCCGTCTCCGTATACTAATTCATGGGTATGACGTCCAGGATATGGTAGAATAGGTGCACCCACTCAGGCTGTGGTAGACCTTGGTCCATTTCGCGAGGTGCGTGCGTGGGTCATCTCGTCCATCATATTTGTCTTCTAATCGTAGTTGCGGTTTCCCAAATCGTAGGCGCATCATCCTTCTGCATCCGTGCCAGTCCTCAAAATTTCCTTGATGTGTACCCCACCATCGTGCGGGTGTTGCGCGTAGTGCCCACTTCAATGCATCGAACTGTTGTTGTTCCGGTATTGCGCTTTCAAACTTGTTCAGGAATTCATCCACCGCTGTCAATACATCATATGTTGGCAGTTCTCTTGCCTCTGTTGTTACGCAACGCAGTGATCTAACCATCATGTTGCAATTCAGCGTCGTTATTTCGTGCAACTGATTCTGCCATCGCTCTATTGCTTCGTCTGAGTCCGAAGTGCAGTAGCTTTCGTGCTCCCACGAGATCCTCCCATCTGCAGTCGGATTTACCCAATCCTGATCTTGTGTAGTTATCTTATAAATACAATCAAGATCATCATTGCGCACTGGTTCAGTGTAGCGCGCTCCTTTGGCTGGGTCCAGTGGGACTACTATGCGTAGTGCCTTTTTCTCAAAGATCATTTTTCACTTCTTCAGGTTGATGACTCCGTTCATATCGGTGGCCCAGTGTATTCCTAACAGTGCGGGATAGGGATTGCTGTCATCGACAATCCCTATTACTTCAAAATCCCCTTGCGCGCTCGCGCCTTCAATATCGACTGTTACCCCTTGCAACCTTCCCATGGGCAAAATCTTTTGTTGGTTCACCATTCATAATTGAATAGGGGACCATTGTAACGTGGGCCTGCCCATGCATTCCCATGTCTGCTTCGGTAATACATTCGTGTCCGAACCTAGATCTAGAATTACCTGATCCATTTCATACTCACCAATCTGTGCAGTCAACCTCATTTCCCTTCCAGTGCGCAATGCATGCTTCCCCAATTTTCGAACTACGCGTGGTTCTCCTGACCCCGCACACCTAGTGATCAGTTCCTGTAGTCCTTTAACTGCCTTGTTGTCACGCAGTAGTTTCATGCATGTCTCCAGAAAGGTAGTGAGCATTGAAGGATCCATTCCTGGCTCTGGTTGATCCTTACTTCCTGAAGTGGAGGCCTCCGCGAAGCTCTTCTTAGCTTCCATAAATGTCTCCTTTGCGCGTTCTAAGTCAAACTCGAGTTCCTTTGCAGGAGCCTTGCGAACCCACGTACTTTCCTCTGGCTACTTCCCTGTATCCTCTCCCATGGTCGTACCACTTCTGAGCATCATGTTTACATTCGGGTCCTCTTCGCGTGGTTCAGACCTCATCATTTGTATATTCTGAGTCGGGGGAGGTTGGAATACCCCCTTTTCGCACATCCTCGTGATCAACGTAGGACAATCTATTGTTTCATGATCAAACTGAGCACAATACGTACAGGATATCCTTGTCGGGTTGGTACAATCGCAGGCATAGTGCCCTGGTCCTCCGCAATTGTAACAAATTAATTGTCCGTGACCCCTTCCTAGTCCCATTCCACCTCGTCCTCGACCTCGCCCCTGAAATCCAGCACGTGCCATCCCCGCATTTGGGTCGAGGGCTCGTGTTTCGGTCTGCATCCTATAGGCAGGGGTCCGATCCATCATTAGCTCGTAACTGCGGCAAGTGCGCTCATCGTGGCCTACCGACCTGCAGAAATTACAAAACAATTGTTGGGGTGTCTGTGTATACTTCTACAACAAATGACAATTATCCATCGTGTGTTTCCCTCCTATCTGACAGATTGCGCACCATAAAGCAGGTGCCGCACTCAGCCCTGCTTGTGCCTCTGGTCTCAACGGCATTGGCCCTCCTCCTGCCAAGTAGTTTGTGAATACTGGACAGTGATCCTTGTCATGGCCCTGGCCCTTGCATTTTATGCACCATACTTCCTCGCGCGCCTCTGGTCGCGATGCCCTATCCTGCTTCAAACTTTGCATTTCCAAACATAGATTCTGTAGTTGCACGTGGATTTGTTGAACTCCCAACCCAGGGTCTCATGTAATCTCATTGCCATTTCCAATGCTTCGACATGGGTAGAAAGTTTCTGCTGTGACAGCGCTGTCCTCAAGTGCAGTGTCAGAGATGCTACAAACCATGCGCGATGCTGTCCATCTGTCAACGTCATATTGGCTTCGTGGATTGTACTCTTCAACCGTTGATCCAGATCCCATGGGGTCTCGCCTAGGAGCATCGCGATCTCTTTAAACCTGATGATCGATTGTGTTTCTGATTTTGCCCTACTAAATTCCCTGTTCAACGCGTTCTGGATCTCTGCTATCCCTGCGTTTGGGTGGTCGTTGGAGTGCTTGATATACCATGTTAATGTGCGATCCTACAGCGCATTCACCAATGTAGCCTTCTTAATATTGTCGTTTGTAACACCTTGGGCTTCCCATACTGCTCTTACCACGAACCAGAATTGGTCCGGATCTTCATTCCCTACCCCTCTGAATACTGGTAGTTTGATCGCGCTTGCCATACTGAACTGTGGAGGTGGCAGAGGTAGAGTGGGTGGACATGGAGGTGAGGGCGGTGAAGCAGGTGGTGATGTGGGTGGAAGTGGTAACCGCGGAATGTGTTGCCTTATCAAACTGACCGCGCTTCTCGGAGAGACCTTCGTGAGCTCTTCCTTGCTCTCTCGCTTCCCAAACATTAATGTATTCACATGACCCTTTTTTCACACAATAGCATCTTAATCTAAGTATTCAAAGATTTAATATACTTACCTCGCGGTCCTTTGAGAAAGCGTCGTTCTGCCTTGTTGTAGCTCACTGTTGTATCTACCACAAATTCAGTAATGAATCCCCCTATTATCCGGTCGAGCCAATGGTCCACAGCTCGCGTGATCTTATCTTCTGATGCTTCTAATCTGCGCATTGATTTTGGGATCTACACTATCAGTTTGTCGAGCCTACACCTTCCTTGGCTGTCGGCTAACTTCACGATCCACTCATACAGCTTAGAAGGAAAGGATGCAAAGAAAATCTCGTGGATTTCCGTATACACATAGCGCTCCAACCGCTTTTCCTTGGATACTTGCGGAGTTCTATTTTCCTGTGTCGCGAACTCGTTAATCTTCCTGTCCAACCACTCTTCAATTTCCTTCTTTGTTAGGTTCCAGTGGCATGACATCAGACATCTCTTATGCAGATTCCAGTCCTGACAACGAAACCATTTGTTGGCTTAGTGGGGCCTGACCCATGTTCAAAAGTGATTTAGCCAAGCAAATCCCAGTCCTACTGGCCCTTTCGGCAACAGTCCGCGGAGCGCAGACTGAGGTCTCACTCGAAGTAGTATGGGAGGGTGCTAGAACCAGGTTTCCGCACCCTGAGGATGTCTGATATGAGGTATTTGGTACGCGGTCCAGCCGTCGCGCTTCATGTGCTATGCGCACCGACGGGCACCCCGCGCCTTGCGATATGTCTTCGCGTAGTTTTAGCCGCAACACGAACCGTGTTATTTACCCAAGTCCTCCTTAATTAGGCTCTGTTAGCTGATTACTTAGATTATTTTCATATAAAAGCATTCATACAAGTATTTATCTAGTGCACGCCATAATTAAACAGAGTAAAAGTAATGCATGACATCAAAATACAGATTCAAGAACAGATGCATAGAGTAAACTTCTCTTTATTTTCTTTCAATCCCAAGTATAGACCCGACTCCGCCTTGCGCACTTAGCTGCAGGGGTCTGCGCACTCAGCTGCAGACTCCACTAGGCCTCTGCACACTCAACTGCAGAGCCTCTTCCTACTACTATGACCCAGTACACTTCAGATCTCACTCTTCACCTTGAACCATGTCTTCGCTATTCTATCTATCTTCGACTCCCTTTACATTTAGAGCCTCGCTTTATTTATACAATCCCATGGTCCGTAGGCTAACACAACTTTACCTTAATTTACAATATTTTAGGGCCAACAACCTTATGACTCATCCTAGACCTCGCGCTCCGTGCCTACAATTTGCGGAGTCTTACAATACAATTGACCAAAACTTGGGCTTTGAGCCCCAAAACATGCTGCGAGGGATCCCATGCCCAACAAGGGGGTTTTTGTGTGACCACTTCTCTCATCCCCGGATGTGTGCTGACTCCAGATTGATGATGCATGTGTTGAAAAGGTAACTAGTGTCGGTCTTCATAATGCAATACATATCATATTCATTATTATTATTTTTGGTCAATGCATGTTCTTCACGTTTATAGAGCTAAAAGAGTAAAAAATAATTTATTATGAGTCAAAAAAAAGTATTTGAGTCAAGTCCCATTTGGATTTTTGAAAGAAAAGAAAGATAGTTTTTATTTTGAGTCAAAGAGTCAAACAAAGACCAAGTTGGCCCTCCTTGGACAAGTCGGCCTATGTGGCAGGTATTCGACCCTCCTGGACAGCTATATATAAGAGTCAACTCGGCCCCTTGGATTCATTCACTCACACATCACATCAATCATCAATTTCTGTGCCTAATCAAGAAGAAAGAGAGCCAAAGTAAGAGGAAAAAGAAGGAAGTCAAAGGAGAGAGAAAATCAAGTTTTCTACCTTGTTTCTGCTCACACATACAAAGATTGTGGCATTTCTGAGGCAATTACAGGGCTGAAATTCAGCCTACACTGCAGGTCTGAAAATTCTGCGATTTTGACCAGATATCAGAGAATTTGACTAGTGTTGACTTTCATTGACTTTGACTTGTTGGAGGAGACTTGGAGGGTTGACTTGGAATCTTTGTGGCTGTTTTGGTCTTGGTATTGGGTCTTAGATATCTCATTTTGATCTGATTCTATAAGAGAAGGATTGTTGGGTTTTCCCACTTGTGGGGTTTTGTCTTGGCTTGGAGCCTAATTTCTAGTGTTCTTTGTCTCTTTGTGATTTTTATGATTTGAACATTCATATAATTGCTTGATGAAGAGAACATAAAAGTAATAAGAAGATAGCTAATATTCACAAGTAATTATCAAGAAAGAGGAATCAAGCATTAAACTATCTCGCACTTGGTTTCTCAACAACATGCACCTTTGGCCAAGGCCCCTGCATGTTGATTGCAAGACTGTATTTTGGTTCACTCGTATATTACATGCCTGGGATGACTTGAGGACCCAAGTGGTGCCTTTTCAGGTGATAATAGGTAACTGATTTTTACCTTGTATATCCGTTTATACTTGGATATGCCATTGCTTTTGGCAATTCAGTTGAGAGCTCTATCACACTACAACAGTTATTGATCTTCATCAGCTTTCTTTACAACCAACATATATGTATATTCATTGGTGATATTCTAGTTTGTTGTTTATTTGATGCTTATGCACATCAGAATCGAGTAATGGATGTGCAGTTTGGGGACGTTTATCTTTATCATTGTATTCAAATCCAGCATAGTTCTATCAATTAAATCTGTCAATGTTTTGATTTATTTTAGTGTTCTTTGAGTTGTGTTTCCCCCTTGATATGTATGGTTCATTTTTCATTTTCATGGACCTTTATTCTCTCACCAAGCACAACAAAAGGCCATTGGAGTTCCATAGCAGTAACATATTGATGGAGGCTTTTCCAAGTCAACATTAATGGATGATATGAGCAGGAAGGGAACCCTAGAACAGGAATTCCCTACCTTATTGAGCTCCAAACATGGCACCTGGCAAGACAATTTCCAGAGGAGCAAAACACTCTACCTCGAGGGAGACCTGAGCATGACAGGGGGCAAGGAAAGAACCAATGGAGGAACAACCTAGCTTGTACCACTGTTTTGGTTGAAGAGATCACTTGATGATGAGCATTCCACTTCTAAGTGAGCATCAGGGCTGCTTGATCGGTGTCTACCCCTTGCAAACCGGACATTTTGTGCGAAAGGGCTTTACAAACATAATCAACTTTATGGGTCATTATACATTATTCGAGGCATATTCCACAGATTTGCAAGCGTCTTTCCTCTTTGAGGAGAACTTTGGAGGCAAGAACACATTATTTAAATTTTAATCCACTTTCAAATATTTGAAGGCATGCTTTAGCTTTTGGGATATTTGGGGGTAAGGACACATTGTTCAAGGCCTTTTCTACATATTTGGAGACATGTTTCACCCAATGTTGCACGAAGCGCCCCCCTCCCCCCCCCCACGGTTCCAAGCCCCGAAGCGCGTCTTTCCGAAATTCGGAAGCGCCGCTTCCGAATTTTTTGCCGCTTCCTAGAAATTCGGAAGCGTGGTACGGAAGCGCCGAAGCGCGCTTCATACGGCACTTCGGGCGTCGGAAGCGTGGCGCTTCGGAGGAGGAAGCGTACGCTTCCCGTACACTTCCATACGCTTCCGGAAAAGCGTTTAGAAAATCGTTTTTTTTTTTTCAATTTTTTTTTTTTTAATTTTAGGTGAGTTTGCTTGTTGGGAGTGGGTCCACCTTGGGTTAGGGTGACGAATGAAGGGGAAAAAAAATATAAATATAGTAGATGCTCCCTCATGGTAATGTTAAATTCTTAAAGTAAAAGTGACATTCTCCTTTATTTTTCATTTTCATCCTTTTACTTAAATTTTTAACATTACCATGAAATGACTCAGAATGTTTGAGAGTGGTTCCAGCCTCATTGGACTTCATATGGAAAAAATAGAATTTCATATCCTATTCAAAATTCAGCAGACTTAACAGTTTTCAGGAATTCAGGATCAATGGGATTGTGGCATTTCATTAGATTATATCAAGTATGAAGGTATGCGATTAGCATTTAATCAAGAGCACCAAGCCCTATATGTACCCTAGTGTTGGTGGTGTTAACTGTTGAACTCCTTTGTCACGCGGCACGCCCTTAGCAAAAAATTACCTTTCAATCAAGTCAATATCATCGATCAAGCATGTTAAGTTTTTTCTACCATATTTTAAGTCTTGAATTAGGTAGTTTGATCAAAATTGGGCAATGTTGACTAATATCCCTAGACAATCGAGGTAGAGGCAAAGGCTAGACAAGAGGAGAAGAATCTAGATTCTAGATGGTTGATGCTCGAATAATTAATCATTAATGTACAATGGATGTTATATCTATCTTGATTTATGCAAAAATATGCATGTTTTCATGTCTTCTACAATTAATTTGCTATTTGGGATGTTTGTTTTGAGTATAAATGCAAAAAAATATAAATATATATATATATATAGCAGACGCTTCCGCGGACACTTTGCTTCCTAGATTTTTGGAAAATGACGCTTCCGCGTCCCCGCTTCCAAAAAACGCTCCGCTTCGCCCTCGCTTCGTGCAACATTGGTTTCACCTTTGAGAGGGGCTTTACAGTGAGAACACTTTGTTCAAGGCATTTCAATTTTCTACATATTTGAAGGAAAGATATTTGCATGAAGAGATGCCATGTGGCATTATTGACCCTCAAATGAATAATAAAAACATGTTTTAAAAGGATCTCAGGAAATAGAAAGATGACGAGTGACAATATGGACCCATTTTATTCATTCATAAGGAAAAAAGGAATGCTACACTCAAGGAGGATTATAGGGCCTTTTAAAAAGAAATATCAATTTATGAATTAGGTTTTGATTTGAAAAATATAAATAAAGGATAATCATTGTCTACAGGCATGGTTGGAATTATGGGAGTTCCCCTCTTTAGTTGAAGATATTTTTGGAGGAAGAAGTTAAGGGACATTTCAATGTGAGGTTTTTTTTTTTCATTTTGATGGCTGGAAATTACTAGTACAAATCTATTGGAATAATATTTGTAGAAGGGCTATTTTGTGCCAATAAGAGAACATTAAGATTGAGGTGACGCCCCCCCTATAAAATCTCAATTAGGGCTGTTTAATCTATTTTGAGGGCTTCCCTAGTTAGGGTTTAAAGATTAAGAGTGGCATGTTGTTAATTTTAGGTAAGAATGGTATGTTCTTTGCTTAAGAGCAATTTACTTCAATTTCTTTACTAGCCCAATATCAATATTCAGTTTAGCAATCACAACAGCATGATAGTAACATAAACATAAACAATAGAAGACAAGCCAAGACAAGAGGACACAAAATGTGTCACCAGCTAGGGACAAACCCCAATGTGAGGAAACCTTTGATCAATTCTTCTTATATTCTTCAATAGTTCAGCAGAGAGATATAGTACAAATTTACAAATGTGATAATTTATGACAGCAGCAGAATGTTGGAAATAATACTGAAAGGGGGGGGGGGTGAATCAGTATTATCACATCAATAAAACTTTTTCATTTCCATATTCAGATTCATATATGCTACTTCCACAACTTCTTATGATTCAGTTAGTTGATCCTTAATGAGTGCATTAGAACATTATCAACTATATTAACAGTAAACAGGTGCAGTAAAATAGAACAGATCATCACACATAAGCCACACACATGAACACCATGATATAAGGTGGAAACCCAATGTGGGAGAAAACCACCTGCTGCAAGTCATCTCAATCTTTTTCTTAATAAGAAAATCCTTTTACAATATTTATGTACTGGTGCAGTCTTATACCAGTACGCAGGCTTCTACCTGCAGAGAGCTACAACTCTCTCTCGTTCTCCAGTCTCTCCTGGAAGGGAGCTACAACCCCCATAGTTCTTGTACTAGCCGATCCATTTACTAGTACGCAGGCTGCTACCTGCTACAATGCTCCAAAGTTTTCAACTGCTACTGGAAGGGAGCTACTACCCCCTTAGCTCTTATACTAGCTAAGATACTAGTACGTAGGCGCCGGCCTACAATCTTCTCTCCTCCAGATACCACGTTTCATACATTTTCAGACTGGATATTCCTGGAGCACAACACATAATCTGAAAGGCCACGTTTCATCCAATTTTCATACTGGACCCATTAATATCATTGAAGCACATAATCAATCAATCTTCTGAATCACCCAAACACCAGATCAATACATATACAAGAATAATATATGTGTTAGCACCCAGATCTAGTCCATCAGATCACGCAAATATGAGTCATTATGATCCTGATCCAATATTAGTTCTCATCCATCAATACTGAAGCTAAACACAATCAACCAAACAGGATATGCAGAATACTGACACCTTTAAATTGTCATCAGAACCCATCAACAACCAGAACCACCTGTGACTTCAAATATCATAGCTCAAATTGTATACGCTACTACAATGAACCAAACCTGCATATATACGCGCTTACACCAAAGCCAACCCACGTACAGATCTATAAATATTCAAACATGACTTGCAGCGATTTCAAACTTAAGTTATACCCAGTTCAAATCATTTTTCAATATACAGATCTAGAATAAGCATAATCAAATATATAGAGATAGTTCATTTCAAACCATTTGATCCCGATCTATCCTTAGATCTTGTTCTCCATCAACCGATGAGATCCCTCTTTAGCTCAGATCCAGATCTGCACCATAACCCAATCACAGTATTCCAGATTTAGCACTTTATCAGATATTCAATAATTCAGATGATGCTTTGCCAAATGATCTCCTTCCTCTTTTA
The DNA here is from genome assembly GCA_031772625.1 of Pinus tabuliformis. Taxonomy (NCBI): domain Eukaryota; kingdom Viridiplantae; phylum Streptophyta; class Pinopsida; order Pinales; family Pinaceae; genus Pinus; species Pinus tabuliformis. The sequence continues at coordinate 649,441,924 of CM062815.1, read as the reverse complement.
TAGCCTTAGTCCTTTCTCAATACCACGGTCCAAAACCATAGGATCAAAAAAACTGTTGGACTAATACCATGAACCAACCATGAAAGTGCGTGAGATCAACACTTTTGGATGCAATACCACGGACCAAAACCATAGGATCAAAAACTGTCGAACTAATACCATGAACCAACCATGAAAGTGTGTGAGATCAACACTTTTGGATGCAATACCACGGGCCAAAACCATAGGATCAAAAACTGTCGGACTAATACCATGAACCAACCATGAAAGTGTGTGAACTTTTCTCTTGCATGAAAGTGCGTAAACTTTTCTCTACATGAAATAAACTTTTCTCTGCATAAAAGTGCGTGAACATTTCTCTACATGAAATAAACTCTTCTCTGCATAAAAGTGCGTGAACTTTCTCTACATGAAATAAACTCTTCTCTGCATAAAAGTGCGTGAACTTTTCTCTACATGGAATAAACTCTTCTCTGCATAAAAGTGCGTGAACTTTTCTCTACATGGAATAAACTTTTCTCTGCATAAAAGTGCGTGAACTTTTCTCTACATGAAGGAAACTTTGTTGCACTATAATTTATCAAATAAATTTGCTGCACTATAATTTATCATTTGCGTGATTTGCCATCAAGGACAACATATGTATCATAAGGCCAACAATCTCCCCCTTTGGACTTGTCATACTGAGAATTGTCATCTGATATCTCTTCCGTAGATTCATCTAGATATATATAAGTGAGTTGATCTTCTATGAGTTGTTTGCCATCAAGTACAACACATACATCATAATGCCAACAATCTCCCGCTTTGGACTTGATGGCAACAATACCAAATCACTCTCCCCCTTTGACATCAAGGGCAAAGGGCGAACCAAGATATTCTCTTTCCTAGAAAGGCATTCCGCTGTTCATACTCCCCCTGAGTACCTGTTGAAATCTCTGAATGAGCTCCCCCTTTGTATATGCCAAGGTGTACCAATCTGTCCGTGCTACATGCTGAAAGCTCTACTCTTGCGGAATTGTGTTGTTCATGCTCCCCCTGACTGTAGGCAAGATCTGCAAAAGATGTTCTTCAAGAAGAACCAAGACTTATACATCATAAAATACCTTCCTATCACCAAAAGACTCAATACATACATCCATCACCCAACCAAGTGGGGATCATCCACCCAACCAAGTGGGGATACATCAGAAATATGACAACCAAATACATTACATCTTCATCCCAGGCATAGTGGGGAAACCAAAATAGGCCGTTACATGACCTTTGACACCATAAAAGAGATACATGACCTAGAGACGAAATATCTAGAGCAAGACTTATGAAAGTCACTAATAACTGATAGCAGCAGCATCTGTCAATCACCATTCAGATCAGCAATCATGATTTGCTTCTGTTCTTCCTTTGCATTTGTTCCATCTGAAGCCAACAACAGCTGTGAACTAGAACCAAAAGCTTCTAAGATAATGTCAACAATGCATCATTAGAAGTTTATCTGCTCCATAGCATCTGTCACCAGCAACTTGTATTAGTGCATGAATCATCAAGGTATGTCCGTATCAACTCATCCTTTTGAACAGAATTCTGTATATACAGAATCATTCTATCATATGTGAGAAACACCATAGCCATCCAGATCTGCATGGACCAAGTATCATCAATTGGGAATATCAATCAACATATGTACGAAACAACCTATCATCATATAGGTAAGAACTCATCATCATCAAGTCTCCAACAATGCAACTTTGAATAATCATCCATGTATACAACCAACAATCCTCATCCATATATGTGCTAAGAACAATAGGAATCCTGCATCATAACTGTAATATATGATCTTTATGCATATGACGACAACAGCATATGAGTGACTCATCATCAAGTAAAGAAGATGTGAATTCAAGCTATGTACTTCTCCTTATCCATGTAAGCACCATTAGAGGATCAACCACAAATCTGATCTAAATATCAACTATGTAACCCCAAGAATCATCTGAACAACTCATAACCATATCATAGCAAGATGAATCATTTATCCATATAAGCATCATCACCAAGGACTATTAACCATAATGCCAACAATACATTAAAAGCATATGCTCCCCCTAAACCTGTGCCATCTTGTTTACTGTCAGATCTGATCATTCATATCAGCAAGAAGTATCAATACATCATCATTATCAAGTTAGAAACAAAACACTTCTAACCATCAAGTCATTTCCACACATCATCAGCAAATTGTAACCATTATCAAACAACGCAAATAATAAACCGAATCATGACTGATCCTTTTCCTAAACCTGTCCCTACTGCCTTTCCTCAAACAATCATATACGCGACTATGCCATAACCAACTCGCGTATATACGTGACTTTTCTTTAAGAAACTTGCGTATGAGATTTAGGACACTGAAGTTTTACACTTCCAGCTCCCTCTAATTCTGTTATGTCTGTATGTTGTGCTGTGCCGCCTCTTTCTGACTGTACTTCTTTCTTCTTCCACATCTTCAAGTGTGATGATGATGTTTTCTCCTTTTGGTATGGTGCCCATACTTTGTTCCTACATTCCTTAGCTATATGTCCAAGCTGGTTACATGTGTAACATCTTACATGTCTCATATTTCTTTTATAGCAATCAACAGCTCTATGACCAAACATATTGCAAGCAAAGCAATATCCATTAAAGTACCTTGAATGTGATGATCTTTCTGCATGATGGTCTTGAACCCTTCTTCTTCTACATCTGGCTGCAACATGTCCAAGATTATGACATACATAACATTCAACATTATTCATAGGAGGAGTAAAAGATTTTCTTTGAAGAATTTATTTCCTTGGTTGATGATGAGATTGACCTTTCATATCCTTATTGAGCATTTCAGATTTTGCAGTAGAGTCCCTTGTCTTACTTTGTGAACTAGATTCACCTTCAATAGATTCATGAAAACCAAGACCAGTTTTGATAGCAGGAGACCTTTGACTACTAAGAATATCATCCAAGGCTTTAGTACTATCTTGAAATCGTAATAGTTTATCCTTTTCTTCTAATTTACCTTTCAAGATATTTACCTCAACTTAAAGTTGTTCCTCCTTTTCTAGACATTGCTTCTTCATGTCTTCTTCAACTTTCCTTCCTTCTTCCAACTGATGCCTTAGTTTGAGAATCTCCTTTTCTTGTTCTTCATTCAGATCCTGCTGCATTTGACGAGTTCTGAAGGCACATTCCAGTTGAGATTTTAAGCTGATATCTTCGTTTACCTGTTTTTCAATAGCTTGGAGTAGATATTTATTCTGCTTCTTTGATTCTTCAAGATCTTCCTTTAGCGAGCGGATCGTGGCTTCAAGACTTTCATAGTAACTGGATCTATCTCTGAGTTTCTTGATGGTTGTGCTTCTTTCATTGACTTCATCTCTTAATGATGTCACTTCACCCTGCAACTTTTGACATTGATTTTCCTTGTCCTTGAGTAACTTTCTTACCTTGTTTCCTTCCTCTGATTGAGCTTTTAGTTTGGTAACTTCTTCTTTGAAAGCACATTCCCTTTTGTTCAATAGATCTTGTTGATCTTTAATTTTGTCTGTAAGCCTTCTAAATACTTCCTCTATTTGATACTTTTCTTGCTCACCCATAAAAGCAAATTCAGTTGCTTCACTATCACTTTCATCTTTTCCAAATGGATAGATAGCTGGAACATCAGAGGATAGCAAATTCATACCTGATAGTTCATCTTCATTATGAAATGATTCTGAATCTGATTCTGAACCTGAAGAGCTTCTTATACCTAATCCCCAATCGATTCTCCCACTGTCATAGTTCTTTTGAGATGTCTTCTTCTTCTTAGGTGCTTTCTTCTTAAGCTTCTTTCCCATAGTTCCACGGATCTCCTTCAAGCGATCAAGCTTCTACCAAAGGACCTGCTCTGATCCCAATTGTTGGAAATAATACTGAGAGGGGGGGGTGAATCAGTATTATCACATCAATAAAACTTTTTCATTTCCATATTCAGATTCATATATGCTACTTCCACAACTTCTTATGATTCAGTTAGTTGATCCTTAATGAGTGCATTAGAACATTATCAACTATATTAACAGTAAACAGGTACAGTAAAATAGAACAGATCATCACACATAAGCCACACACATGAACACCATGATATAAGGTGGAAACCCAATGTGGGAGAAAACCACCTACTGCAAGTCATCTCAATCTTTTTCTTAATAAGAAAATCCTTTTACAATATTTATGTATTGGTGCAGGTCTTATACCAGTACGCAAGCTTCTACCTGCAGAGAGCTACAACCCTCTCTCGTTCTCCAGTCTCTCCTAGAAGGGAGCTACAACCCCCATAGTTCTTGTACTAGCCAATCCATTTACTAGTACGCAGCCTGCTACCTGCTACAATGCTCCAAAGTTTTCAACTGCTACTGGAAGGGAGCTACTACCCCCTTAGCTCTTGTACTAGCTAAGATACTAGTACGTAGGTGCCGGCCTACAATCTTCTCTCCTCCAGATACCACGTTTCATACATTTTCAGACTGGATATTCCTGAAGCACAACACATAATCTGAAAGGCCACGTTTCATCCAATTTTCATACTGGACCCATTAATATCATTGAAGCACATAATCAATCAATCTTCTGAATCACCCAAACACCAGATCAATACATATACAAGGATAATATATGTGTTAGCACCCAGATCTAGTCCATCAGATCACGCAAATATGAGTCATTATGATCCTGATCCAATATTAGTTCTCATCCATCAATACTGAAGCTAAACACAATCAACCAAACAGGATATGCAGAATACTGACACCTTTAAACTGTCATCAAAACCCATCAACAACCAGAACCACCTGTGACTTCAAATATCATAGCTCAAATTGTATACGCTACTACAATGAACCAAACCTGCATATATACGCGCTTACACCCAAGCCAACCCATGTACAGATCTATAAATATTCAAACATGACTTGCAACGATTTCAAACTTAAGTTATACCCAGTTCAAATCATTTTTCAATATACAAATCTAGAATAAGCATAATCAAATATATAGAGATAGTTCATTTCAAACCATTTGATCCCGATCTATCCTTAGATCTTGTTCTCCATCAACCGGTGAGATCCCTCTTTAGCTCAGATCCAGATCTGCACCATAACCCAATCACAGTATTCCAGATCTAGCACTTTATCAGATATTCAATAATTAAGATGATGCTTTGCCAAATGATCTCCTTCCTCTTTTATAGCCTTAGTCCTTTCTCAATACCACGGTCCAAAACCATAAGATCAAAAAAACTGTTGGACTAATACCATGAACCAACCATGAAAGTGCGTGAGATCAACACTTTTGGATGCAATACCACAGACCAAAACCATAGGATCAAAAACTGTCGGACTAATACCATGAACCAACCATGAAAGTGCGTGAGATCAACAGTTTTGGATGCAATACCACGGGCCAAAACCATAGGATCAAAAACTGTCGGACTAATACCATGAACCAACCATGAAAGTGTGTGAACTTTTCTCTTGCATGAAAGTGCGTAAACTTTTCTCTACATGAAATAAACTTTTCTCTGCATAAAAGTGCGTGAACATTTCTCTACATGAAATAAACTCTTCTCTGCATAAAAGTGCGTGAACTTTTCTCTACATGGAATAAACTCTTCTCTGCATAAAAGTGCGTGAACTTTTCTCTACATGGAATAAACTCTTCTCTGCATAAAAGTGCGTGAACTTTTCTCTACATGGAATAAACTCTTCTCTGCATAAAAGTGCGTGAACTTTTCTCTACATGGAATAAACTTTTCTCTGCATAAAAGTGCGTGAACTTTTCTCTACACGAAGGAAACTTTGTTGCACTATAATTTATCAAATAAATTTGCTGCACTATAATTTATCATTTGTGTGATTTGCCATCAAGGACAACATATGTATCATAATGCCAACAATCTCCCCTTTAGACTTGTCATACTGAGAATTGTCATCTGATATCTCTTCTGTAGATTCATCTAGATATATATAAGTGAGTTGATCTTCTATGAGTTGTTTGCCATCAAGTACAACACATGCATCATAATGCCAACACAGAAAAGCCCTAACCAGAAAAGTCAACGCTGGTCAAATAGGGCAGAATTCTTCCTCTAATAAACTTGGTCAAACCCAGTCAACTTTGGCATCCAACAGCAAACCCAAACAGTCCAAAATAGTCTGAAAAAGTCCAGTCAAATGCTGGTCAACGAAAGTCAAACTGTAGCCAGATCTAGGGCAGTCAACGCTGGTCAAATGGGAGGTCAAATCACCTCGATTTCAGTGCCCAGATTTGCAGCCTGCCAAGGAGAAGGTCCTCACCCAAATCCGCAGTCAAGAGGAGGTAAACGCTGGTCAACGCAGTCAAACAGAAAATGTCTTCCTTTCCTTTGCACGTGTGAGAGACAACTGCTAGATTTGCGTACCCAATCAAGTGAGGAGAGAGAGATGAGTGAAGATGAGATGACAATAAAATGACTTGAGATCTCCTTTTATACTATGTTACCGGATCTGTGGAGTTTGGCCCTAGTTGCCAATTTTAACACTCCCTCTCAACTAGGGAGAACTCCATCTGCTAATCCATCTGCCAGTCAGTACTATCTCTGCCATCAATGCACTGCTCTGCTCTGCTGAACTATGAAGAAGAAGAAGTGATCGAGAATGTATCATACCATTCTCTATTGACCCAAAGTCAGTCCTAGAAAAGAGAGTGTCTCATACCACTCTTACTGACCTGAAGTCAGTTCCAATCAAAAGAGAGTGTGTCATACCACTCTTACTGACTCGAAGTCAGTTCCAATTGATCCTAGATCAATATCGGTCATCCTAGCATAGGGAGTACAGCAGTACACGATGCGTCTATCGGTAGTACTATGGTCCCTATACTCATTTCCCTACTCATTGGCCAGATGAGAGGTACTTCCCATGAGTCTCAGACTGCATGCGTAGGATGTCTTAGCAGGATAAGGATGAACCACTCATCCTGTGTACATGTCGCCATAGGGTATCACAAGGGAAGGTTGAACCACTCACCTTGTACACAACAAACCACTAGGGGAAGGTTGAACCACTTACCCTATGGTTGCTCATCGCTCCAAGAAGCACCCCAATCCCCCCGGAGCTCCTAGAGCTCAATGTCCATATCATACAGGACCCTCAGAAGAGGGTCTCTCCACGACTCCAAGTCGTTCTCAGAAGGCCAAGAACTTGAACTTCCCTAGGGGCTTTGTCAGAATATCGACGACCTGCTCATCAGTCCCAATGTGATGGAGCCTTATTGCTCCTCAATGTACCATATCCCGGATAAAGTGGTACCTGATATCTATATGCTTGGAGCAATCATGAAACACGGGATTCTCTGATAATCGGATCCGACTCTGGTTGTAGCAGAGGATCACGGTGGTATCTAGCACATGTCCAAAAAACTCACTGAAGAGCTTTCTCAAGCAGACAACTTCACATGAGGCCATACTAGCAGTTATGTATTCGGCCTCGGCGGTGCTCAAGGCAACAAATTTCTACTTCCTGCTCATCCAAGATATCGAAGCAGAACCCAAAGAAAAACAACACCCAGAAGTGCTCTTGCGATCCACCACATTGCTAGCCCAATCAGCATCAGAATAACCATGCAGCCTCAAATCTCCGACAGTGTATCTCTGTCCATGAGTAATTGTGCCCCGAAGATATCTCAGAAGATTCTTGGCACCAATCCAATGTATATGATGAAGCTCAGCCATATATTGGCTCAACGTATTAACTGCAAAACATATGTCCAGACGGGAGTTCACTAAGAACATCAGTGCTCCTATGAGTTGACAATACTCAGAGGCATTTCCCAATTCAGGTCTAGCCACACTACCACATAACTTCTTGAAGTTAAGTTCCATCGGGGTAGTCATATGCTTGCGTCCACCATCCCAAATCTTTCCAATATCTTCACAAAATATTTTCCTTGAGATAGGAAAATTTCTTCTAGGTTTTGCCAGACCTCCAACCTTAGGAAGTCGTGCATCAATCCTAGGTCCTTCATCTCAAATTTAGAAGCCAACTCCCTCTTACATTTGTGAATGAGAGGGCATGCACCTGTCAGAAAGAGGTCATCCACATAAAGTACTAGTATGAGAGATTTATCATCTTCAACCTTAAAGTAAAGGTTCGGATCGGATTCACTTCTAGTGAATGTCAGCTTCATCAGATAGCTATCAATCCTCTCATACCAAGCCCAGGGTGCTTGATTCAAGCCATAGAGAGCTTTCTTCAACCCGCATACATGAGATTCCTGGTCATGAACCTCAAACCCCTCGGATTGTTCCACATAAACTTCCTTTTCGATCGAACCATGCAAGAAAGCAGTCTTGACATCCATCTAATGTAGGTTCCATCCTTGCGAGGCAGCAAGGGCTATGATCGAGTGGATGGTGGTGTATCGAGCAACAGGTGCAAATATCTCATTGTAATCTACACCTTCCTTTTGAGAGAAGCCTCAGGCAACAAAACGAGCCTTGAACTTTTTTGCACTTCCATTAGCTCCACGCTTGATTTTGTAGAGCCACTTAGAGGTGACAACTGATTTTTCCTGGGGTCTAGGGACCACATCCCAAACATCATTCTTCATAATAGACTCATATTTTTCATTCGTAGCATCCTTCCATACTTGTTGCTTCACAGCTTCTTCAAATGATGAAGGCTCATTTTGAATGATAGTGCTCATGACGGTCAAGTATCCTTGATACCTGTTCGGCTTCTTGCTCTCATGGAAAGTCCCCCTTGGTGCAATATGTCTCTCGGCATCTTCGAGAGTCTCCCTAAGCCATGAGGGTCTCCTCTTGGAGGAGGAGGGCTCTTGGGGAGGAGGATCAATAGGATCCATAGGTTCATCAACATCAGGCATCGTCTTGTCCTCTTTTTCACCCTGTTTTCCGGTGTCAGCTTCTTTGTCCTTCCTTGGGATAGGAAGGTTGTTGATCTTGCTAAGGGCCATATCTTCGTCAAAGGTGACATCATGACTTATCTCAACTTCCCTTTGACCAACCACATAAATTCTATAACCCTTAGAATTTTCACTATAGCCCACAAAGATTCCTTTCTTCCTTGATGCACCCAATTTGCTTCTTTTCTCTTTCGGCACATGAAAATATACCAGACTTCCGAAAATTCTAAAATGAGAGACATCGAGTTTCTTACCAGTGAATATTTCTTCGGCAGTCTTGGAGTCCAACGCTTGATGAGGGCATCGGTTTTGAACATACATAGTGGTATTTGCAGCTTCGGCCCATAGAAACTTTGGAAGCCCTTGATCATGAAGCATGGCACAAACAACTTCTACAATAGTACGATTCTTCCTTTCAGCCACACCATTCTGCTCAGGAGTGTATGGTGTTGTAGTCTCCCTCTTAATGCCAGCTTCTCTGCAATAATCATGGAATTCATTTGATTCGTACTTAGTCCCATTATTAGTCCTCAATATCTTGATTCTCTTCTCAGATTGATTTTCGATCATGGCTTTGAAGTGACGGAACCAGGTGAACACTTCATCCTTCTTTTTCAAGAAGTAGATCCAAGTCTTGCGAGAATAATCATCCGTAAAGGTGAGATAATATAAGTATCCTCCCAAAGAGTTTACAGGCATCATACCAGATATGTCGGAGTGGATCAACTGCAATATATCTGTGGTCTTGCTATTACTTGAGGGGAATGGTCCCCTTGTAAGTTTTCCTTCGGCACATCCCGGACATACACCTTCATGCTCTACTTTGAACTCGGGCATACCTGTCACCATCTGTCTCACATCAGGTAGGGCCTTATAATGAAGGTGGGCAAACCTCCGGTGCCATAGTTCAGATTGTAGAGATGAGTCACAACACATGGCTCCCAATGGACTTCCTCCAATTTGATATAAAGTGTCAACCCTGAATCCAAGAGTAAAAGCATCTTTAAAATTCCTTTTCCAAACACGTACCTTTCCATCGATGAACGCCACCTTGTATCCTTTGTCTTCCATCGCCGAAATGGGCACCAAGTTCTTCTTGAGATCAAGTACATATAGAACTTCTTGTAAATGAATAGTGTTACTTTGATTCAATTGAAGGGTAACATTCACTACTCCCTTTACGGGATAGGTGGCATTGTCTCCAAGGATAATCTCCAAGTTTGTCTCCTTCTCTATCAAATTAGAGAGAGCTTCCTTGTATCCAGTGAAGTGCCTTGAGGCGCCACTATCAATTAGCCAATTCCCCAAAGTGTCCGTGGAGAGGTAGTGGAGAGGGTCGATATAAGATAGTATTCCTTTTGTTTATTGTTAACAACATTTGATTCTTCATACCTGGAGTCCCTTGCTTTCTTGGAGGGTTGACCATTTCCTTGATGTCCTGCATTCCTTTTTCCTTTGAAATTGAACCTACCATTCCTTTGATTGTTGTTGAAGTTGCCCCTGGAATGATTGTGATCATCATCATGTGATGTGTCCCTTCTATTTGGACACTCCCTTGCATAGTGCCCAAACTTATTGCAAACAAGCATATGCCCTTCCTTCCACCCTTAGATCCAATCTTTCCATTGAAATGACCTTTAGACCCTGCATTGTTTCTCCTTTTGGCATGAGCAGAGAAAACAATGGGGTTACTTCAATTAGAAGGCATTTCTTGCTCCACCATTCTTGTTTCTTCTTGAATGCATCTCAACGTCAATTCTTCAAACCCTGGAATTTGATCATTATTAAGAATAGTGGTTCTAAATATATACCACTCGGGTGGGAGTCCTCCAAGGGTAGTGATAGTAAGTTCCCTGTCAGGAATGACCTCTCCAATCGAAAGTAGATCATTCTTGATCTCAATGATCCTTAAGAAGTAGGATTGAATATCCTCGTCCTTGCCCTTCTTAATATCCTTCAACTTATTTTTGAGAAATAAAATTTGATTTGCATCACTAACCTTGAACATGCTGACCAACCTGTCGTAGATCTCCTTGGAGGTGTTCAAATCGGAGATGTAGGCCACCAGACGCTTGTCAATGGAATCTCTGATAATCTTCTTCGCTTTGACTTCAGCTTTATTGTACTTGGTCTTTGTAGCAGCCAATGCATTTGAAGGAGGCTTAGGGATTTTACCCTTCACATAATCCAACACTTCTTGTTCTTCCAAGGTCAGATCAAGAGACATCTTCCATCCATGATAGTCAGACTTTTCACGGAGCTTGTCTTTAGCCGGGAAGTGGGATGAGGAACCCATTGAGCCTTTTGTCCTTGTCCAACTGTCTTCAATGATTGCTCTTTCACTCTTGCTTGGGCTTTGTCTTCACCTCAGCTTTGATACCATGTTAATTTTAGGTAACAATGGTATGTTCTATGCTTAAGAGCAATTTACTTCAATTTCTTTATTAGCCCAATATCAATATCCAGTTTAGCAATCACATCAGCATGATAGTAAAATGTAGATAGAACATAAACATAAACAGTAGAAGACAAGCCAAGACAAGAGGACACAAGATGTGGCACCAGCCAGGGACAAACCCCAATGTGGGGAAACCCTTGATCAATTCTTCTTATATTCTTCAATAGTTCAACAGAGAGAGATAGTACAAATTTACAAATATGATAATTTATGACAACAACAGAAAAGCCCTAACCAGAAAAGTCAATGTTGGTCAAACAGGGCAAAATTCTTCCTCTAAGCAGCTCGATCAAACCCAATCAACTTCGGCCTCCAATAGCAAACCCAAACAGTCCAAAACAATCTGAAAAAGTCCAGTCAAATGTTGGTCAACGAAAGTCAAATTGCGGCCAGATCTAGGGTAGTCAACACTGGTCAAATGGGAGGTCAAATCACCTCGATTTCAGTGCCCAGATTTGCAGCCTGCCAAGGAGAAGGTTCTCACCCAAATCCGTAGTCAAGAGGATGTCAACGCTGGTCAATGCAGTCAAACAGAAAATGTCCTCCTTTCCTTCGCACGTGTGAGAGACAACTACTAGATTTGCGTACCCAATCAAGTGAGGAGATAGAGATGAGTGAAGATGAGATGATAATAAAATGACTTGAGGTCTCCTCCTTTTATATGCAATGTTGAGGATGAGCTGGGGGTTTGAATGTCTGTTTTGCTCGCTCGCCGACCTTGACAATTTGTCAATAATACAAATAAATTCATATCTTCATTTTTACATGTTGGAATCGGATGATTTTTAGATCAATTCTACACCTCTCGGAGAGAGGAATCCAAGAAAAATATCAGCTGTCATAAATAAGATGACCTGTTGGGTCCCTATAATACTAGTGATTACCCCATTACTATTGTAGTTATACCCCTTATTTATATTGTTGTGCCCCTATTATCCCCATATTGTTATTTATGTGCCCCATAGAATCCCTCTATTGTTATTTTTGTGGCTTTATATTATTATTGTTAGGTCGGCTGGATTATATTGTGACTCCTTAGACTCCTATATATAGAAAGGAGGTTTTGTCATTTGAATCATCAAAGAATTGTTCATTTATGTAATGTAAAGGAGGTTGCCCCCTCGAAGAGGCTGAATTCTAAGGCGTTGATCTATCTTTTCTATCTTTTCTTGAGCTGGTTTCATAACATTTGGTATCAGAGCTTTGGATTCTAGGGTTTCGCTGCTCCAAACAGGTCATCGTGGCATTTTCGCTATAAATTTTTTCTGTGACGTTTCAGAAGTCGCAAAAAAAACCCATTTGAGAAGAAATCGTGCTGAACCTTGGGTCCGAATTTCAGAGCTTTTACGCGATATTTGCGGAGATATGATCTGAGGAAGTTGGTCTTTTTGCAGACTCCTGAATTACATTCAAAACAGGTGACCTGGGGAAAATCGTCATAACTTTTTCTCTGGGGATCGGATTGAAATTTCGTAAGAAGGTACAGAAAGAGGACGGACTGTAGTTTCTTGTATGCGAGTTTTAGATCCAAAGGTTGAAACAGTGACTCGTGGCACGTCATACAAGTTCGCTCTACTGAACTAGTCTAAAAGCAAGTCACTGTGGGAGATTTCACATAACTCTTCCTTGGAGAATCCAATTTGGGTCAGACTTGTGGCATTGGAAAGAGGACACAGAGGGCTACTACAGATCACAAATTCAGAACTAGATGATTGGAAAGTACAGAGATACATCAGAGGCAATATCGAGCTCCTACAAAGTGAAAAAAGGTGTGTAGATTTTCTTAAATTTTTGCTTAAGCTTGGTTTGAAAATTTATTTTGAAGGAATTCAAAGGGCATAGTAGAGCATTATTATCGGTAACTGATGCCCCGAGGAAAGAAAATGCAAACACCTAGTAAGGAACCTGAAAGCTCTAGCATGACTCATGAAGAAGAGGAAAAAATGCAACATGATATATCAAAATTACAAGACCAAGTGCAACAACTGTCCCTTGCACAAAAAGGAACAGAATCTAAGATGGATGGTTTAAAGAAAGATGTAGAAGCTAAGATGGATGGTTTAAAGAAAGGTGTAGAAGCTAAGATGGATGTTTAAAGAAAGGCATAGAAGCTAAGATGATTGACGTGGAAGCTAAGATGGATGATTTGAAGATAGATTTGAAGACAGACATGGACGAATTGAAGATAAATATGAATAAGTTGCTACAAGAAATGGTCCCTAAGGGTGAAAGGGTACTAAAGGAAACTCATGATGAGAACAAAAGAAATGTTAATCATGATTCCATAGATGCTAATGTTGGATCGAAGAATCACCATATTCCAAAAATCGATATGAGGAAGTTTGATGGCAAGGATCCCGCCACATGGATATTACAGATGGAGCAATTTTTCGATCTCAATAATGTGCAAAACACACAAAAGGTACGTATGGCAACTGTATATTTGGAACCAAATCAGTTTGTATGGTATCAATGGCTTTGTTCTCGTAAACAATTTATCACTTGGGCAATTTTTACGGAAGAATTGATAGCACATTATGAGGATACAAAAAGCAACACTTTTTTTAGCCAATTGATAAGTCTCAAACAAAAGGGTTCAATAATGGAGCACATTGAGGAGTTCCAAAAATTGAACATAAGGGTAAAAGATATTCCAGAGGAGCATAGGATTGATGTGTTCATAGGGTCTTTAAAGGATAATATCCAACATGATGTTCGCCTTTGGGAACCTGATTCATTAGAGAAGGCATTCAGGTTAGCAAGAAAAATGGAAAGCAAAATTATGGCAACTAGGAAGCATACCACTCACAACTATAAAGACGGAAGTGTTGTTGCCCCTAGTCTTCCACAACCTACAAGGTTGACACCACAACAATTGGAAGAAAAAAGAGCAAAAGGGCTTTGTTACAATTGTGATAGCAAATACACAAAAGGTCATAAGTGTGCTGAGAAGAAATTATTCTACATAGATTGTGAAGAGGAAGAAGAAAAGGAGCAAGAAAGGTCAAAAGAAGAGGATATACTCCAGGAACAAAGCCTAGATGAAGAACAAATAAATCCGACCATATCTTGTAATGCATTGGCGGGAATTACCACTCCTCAAACCATCAAGATAGAAGGACAAATCAAGAAGAAAAAGGTAATAGTGTTGATTGATTCAGGAAGCACCCACAATTTTATTCATTGTAGGGTAGCAAAAGAATTGAATTGCTTCCTATATCCAGCACCAGAGTGTCAAGTGATGATTGCAAATGGAGGAACAATAAATTGCTCTGGAAAGTGCCATAATATCAAGCTATCCATGGGAGAATATGTATTGACTAGCCCAATGCTTTCCATTCCAATGGGAGGTGCTGATGTTGTACTAGGAGTCCAATGGCTACAATCCTTGGGTACAATAGCTTTTAATTTTCAAGAACTTTTCATCAAATTTTCTACGGAAGGAAAGGAAGTTGAATTAAGGGGTATTGCAGGGAAACCAGGAAAGATAATCAGCTCTAATGGCATGACAAAGCTTCTAAAAAAGGAGCAAAGAGGTGTAATTGCACAATTATGTTCGCTAGATGTTTCCACATTGGAATCATCTATTTCTCCAGATCTCCAAAAAGTCCTGGACAATCATTCCAAGGTATTTGAGACTCCCAAAGGTCTCCCACCTATGCGTGATCATGATCATGCTATTCATCTGATTCCAGGAAGTGTTCCTCCAAACATCAGGCCGTACAGATATCCCTATGTCCAAAAAAGTGAAATTGAACGTATGGTTGCAGAAATGCTAGAGGCTGGTATAATTCAACCGAGTCAAAGTTCTTTCTCAGCTCCAGTAGTATTGGTGCACAAGAAGGATGGATCATGGCGCATGTGTCCAGATTATAGGGAGCTCAACAAGCTCACTATTAAAGATAAGTTCCCCATTCCTGTCATTGATGAATTACTGGATGAATTGCATGGATCAATTTACTTCACCAAGTTGGATCTTCGTTCGGGATATCATCAAATCAGAATGAAGATTGAAGACATTCCGAAAACGGCATTTAGAACTCATGAGGGTCATTATGAATTTTTGGTCATGCCTTTTGGCCTTACCAATGCACCTTCAACATTTCAAGGTTTGATGAATTCAATTTTCAAACCATTCCTTAGAAAATTTGTGTTAGTATTTTTTGATGATATACTAATCTACAGCAAGTCTTGGAAGGATCATGTTGAACATGTTGACAGGGTGCTACAACTATTGGAGGAGAAACAATTATATGCAAAAAGATCCAAATGTTTCTTTGGAGTCCAGGAGGTGGAATATTTGGGTCATATTGTATCTCATGAAGGAGTTAAGGTAGACCCTAGCAAAATTAAAGCCATTAAGGAATGGAAAATCCCCACATCCATAAAGCATCTGCGAGGATTTCTTGGGTTGACAGGGTATTATCGCAAGTTTGTTAAGAATTATGGGAGAATAGCAGCACCTCTAACAACATTATTGAAGAAAGATTCATTTTCATGGACTCCGGAAGCAACAAAGGCCTTTGAACATCTTAAAGAGGCAATGTGCCAAGCACCGGTCTTAGCTACACCGGACTTCACAAAAACCTTTATTGTGGAATGTGATGCTTCAGGAAATGGAATTGGTGCTGTTCTAATGCAAGATGAAAGACCCATTGCTTTTGAAAGTCGTCCAATCAAGGGAAAGTTTTTAAGCAAAGCTATTTATGAGAAGGAAATGTTGGCAATACTCCATGCACTTAAGAAATGGCGACCCTACCTAATGGGAAGACACTTCAAGGTAAAAACGGATCATGATAGCCTTAAATACTTTTTAGAACAAAGATTATCCTCTGAAGAGCAACAAAAGTGGGTCACAAAGATGTTGGGTTATGACTTTGAAATCATCTACAAAAAAGGGAAGCAAAATGTGGTGGCAGATGCACTCTCAAGAAAGGATGAGGATGTGGAAGCATTGTTGTGTGCCATTTCTATTATCCAACCAGATTGGATAAACGAAGCAAGGGAGGAATGGAAGAATGACGAAGAAGTGTGGGCACTTATTCGAAAGCTACAACAAGATTCCAGTACTTCTGATACATTTAGCTGGCAAAATGATTCGTTATGGTACAAAGATCGCTTATACCTCTGTAAGAATTCCCAGCTAAAACAAAAGATTCTTATGGAATTGCACACTTCTCCCTTAGGAGGGCACTCAGGATTTTTAAAAACTTACCACAGGGTTAAGAAGGAATTTTTTTGGGATGGCCTTAAATCAGATATTCAAAAGTTTGTGGCGGAATGTTTGGTTTGCCAACAAAATAAAGTTGAAACAATTAAGACACCGGGTCTATTACAACCTTTATCCATTCCAAGCCAACGTTGGGAGGAGGTTTCAATGGATTTTATCACAGGTTTACCCAAGTCTGAGGGAAAGAGTGTCATCATGGTGGTAGTTGACAGACTTACCAAGTATGCACACTTTTGTGCATTATCACATCCATTTAAAGCCAGTACAGTTTCTACTGCATTTATGGAAACAGTTCAAAAGCTACATGGAAACCCAAAGATTATTGTAAGTGACAGAGATCCCATTTTCACTGGAAATTTTTGGACAGAATTATTTTCTTGTCTTGGTACTCAGTTAGCTCATAGCTCATCTTATCATCCTCAATCTGATGGGCAAACTGAGATAGTAAACAAATGTTTGGAAGGATATCTTCGTTGCTTTGTATCTGATAAACAGACACAATGGGTCAAATGGTTGCCTCTGGCTGAATGGTGGTATAACACTTCCTTCCATACAGCAACAAAAATGACCCCATTTATGGCACTTTATGGGTATCAACCACCATCCATCACATCATATTTAAGAGAAAATTCTAAGGTTCAGGCAGTGGAACATCACATCGAACATCAACAACAAGTCCTCCAACTCTTAAAGGATAACCTCGTGTTGGCACAAAATAGAATGAAACAACAGGCAGATCAACATCGCAGTGAAAGAAGTTTTGATGTAGGTGATTGGGTATTCCTACGGCTACAACCATATAAGCAAATGTCCCTAAAGCAAGCTAAGAAGGATAATAAATTATCACCAAAGTATTATGGTCCGTACAAGGTGTTGCAAAAGATTGGTACTATGGCATACAAATTGGAGCTTCCTGCAGCTTCTCGATTGCACCCAGTTTTCCATGTTTCATGTTTAAAGAAGGTTATAGGCGACAAGCTCCCAATTCAAACAATATTGCCAGAACTTGACGAGGAAGGAAAAATTATATTGGAACCGGAAGCAGTCACAGAAACAAGAACTCGACAGCTACGAAATCGATCAATTTCAGAGTATCTTATCAAGTGGAAGAACTTATCCGCTGAAGATTCCACATGGGAGGATGAGAATTTTATGCAGAAGTATCCAGAACTACTCAAGCGTTGAGGACAACACTTTTTTGAAGGAGAGGGGCATGTTGGGTCCCTATAATACTAGTGATTACCCCATTACTATTGTAGTTATACCCCTTATTTATATTGTTGTGCCCCTATTACCCCCATATTGTTATTTCTGTGCCCCATAGAATCCCTCTATTGTTATTTTTGTGGCTTTATATTATTATTGTTAGGTCGGCTGGATTATATTGTGACTCCTTAGACTCCTATATATAGAAAGGAGGTTTTGTCATTTGAATCATCCAAGAATTGTTCATTTATGTAATGTAAAGGAGGTTGCCCCCTCGAAGAGGCTGAATTCTAAGGCGTTGATCTATCTTTTCTATTTTTTCTTGAGCTGGTTTCATAACATGACCCATGTGGATTTTGGCCCTAGTTGCCAATTTTAACACATGTCATGGCTCTGTCAATCTTTTGGTGAAAATTGTTAGACTAAACAAAGCGCAGCTGAAATAATAGAAACATACACAGCACAAACAAAAACCTCACAAAAACATAACACAGAGATTTAACGTGGTTCACCCAACCAATCTGGGCTACGTCCACTAGAACAGAGGCATCGGCAATCTTATTATTCAAAGGAGATTACAACAATCTAATAATTCACACATGCTCTCAGCTCTCCCCTATTTTGTTGAAATTTGGTACCGGAGGACAGGTGGTTCCCTAAGGCTTTGATCTTTGGCCTAGGGAAAAGTGTCCAAAAGAATTTAATTTTTCTCCTAAAGTGACTTTATAATTTTATAAAATTAAATCTAATTTAAAAGTGACTTTAAGTGATAAAGTTACTAAGTCTAATTTTAAAGTGACTTTTATAAAGTTAATGAAAAATTAGAAAGAAAAAGTGACTTTGGAAATAAATGACTAAGTGGGTCTTTATTAAAGTGGGGTGAATTAAAAAATAGAAAGTGAGATTTAAATGAGCATTTAATCTCAGCCATTGATCTAAATCTATTTCAGCCATTGGATTTAGAGATCACCCAAAAGTCACTTGGATCACCCAAAAGTCACTTGGAGTTATATTAAAGGAGGAAAAGGAGGAAAAGGTCATTCATTCTTTCATGAGCAGATTGGGAGAAGGAGAGCAAGAGAGATTTCTGAGCAGGGAGGAGAAGGAGACAGCAGCTTGGCACACATTCCAAGGCAGCAGTTGAACAGATTTGTACAGCTGATTCAGCACATAGTGAAAAGCAGATTTTTGCACAAAAATCGAGGAGCAGTTTGCTGATTTTTCTGCACACAAAACGGAGGCCGTACAGCATTTATTGCTGTCCTGTTTGCTGTAATTTCCAGATTGCTGTGAGGCACGGGAAAGGAGATAAGTTGTAAATTTGCTTGCTAATTTTTTGTTGAATAATTCTCACTGTAAAAAGGCAATTTTCAGAAATAAAAAAGAGCTCTCAAACTGGTTTTCCCCAAGAGTTGTAAGGGGTTTTTCCAGGGTCAAGTTGACCAAAAATATCAGTGTTTTAATGTGTTTTAATGGCTGTTTTTTATTGCTGATTTTTAATTCTGCAATTTCCAGCATTCTGAAAAATTTCCAGAATTTGTGTTTTCAGCAATATTTATTTTTTTCAGTCTGTTAAATGTATGGTTATGGGAATGGGCATTTAACTACATGGGAGAAATAAGGAGAAACTGAAAACCGGGGTGGGAAAACATAAATTTCTACATGGTATCAGAGCTTGAGTGCTGAAGGGCAGTTTGAGACAGCAAAAGGAAAAATTACAGTTGCTGATTTTTCACTCAGAAAATTCCAGCAAGCTGATTTTTTTATAAACAGCAGTTTTATCTTTACTACAGCAGTGCTATTTTTTCAGTTTTAGGATAGCAGGATGTCATTGGGATTGAGGGTGGAGGATAGGCTGGATGGGCATATAAATTACAGTGTTTGGAAGGAGAGAATGCAGAGTATCTTTGAGGAGGCAGAAGTCTGGGATATCATGGTGCATACCGCACAGAACCCTGTTGTTGTGCCCACTGATGTTACTCAGTTGGCTGAGTATAAAAAGAAGAACAATAAGGGTAAGAGGCTGATTCTAGACGGAATCAAAGACCATTGCTTTCCTCATGTGAGAGGAAAGAGCAATGCCCATGAGATGTGGACAGCATTGTCCAATCTCTACCAGAGTACCAATGAGAACCGGAAGATGGTCCTGAAGGAGAAGCTGAAGAACATTAAGATGGGGAATGATAGTGCAGCTGGATATCTCACAAAGATTACCAATGTGAGAGATGAGTTGGCAGCGATTGGAGAGGCCATTCCACCCACTGAGTTGGTGCGGATTGCAGTGAATGGCCTCCCCCGTTCATGGTTGAACTTTGCTGATGGGGTTTGTGCACGTGAGACCCTTCCCACATGGGAGAGGTTTTGGGATGATTGCATTCAGACAGAGATCAGGAAAGGTCAGCTTGGGGCAGCCAAGCCAGATGAGCAGGATGAGGATGTAGCACTGGTGGCAGGAGGCAAGAAAGGCAAAGGGAAGAAGCAGGCTTCCACAAGCAGTGGTGGAGGCAAAGGCAAAGGTAAAGGTAAACAGGGGAACACACAGAAGGACTATTCCAAGGTGAAGTGTTGGAATTGTCAAAAGATGGGACACTATGCAGTTGTGTGTCCGGAGAAGAAGAAAAAGAAGGGGAAGAACCAGGACGTGGCAGCTTCAGCAGAGATTGAGGACTTTGCTGGTCGTTTTGACCGAGAGTTTGCGTTCACTACATGTGAGTCCTCTAGTGCAGGATCACCTGCTACACAGGTTCAGATGGAGCATGCTTTTCCCTCGATTAGCGGAGCATCTTCAGGTATCTGGTATGTGGACAGTGGGGCTTCACGTCATATGACAGGAGTCCGTGAGTACTTCTCAGAGCTTTCAGAGAGTGGCACTGATATTGAGGTAGTACTCGGTGATGACAGAGTTGTTAGAGCAGTCGGGGTGGGGGCAGTGACATTTCAGAGGGAGTCCAAACCTCCCTTGAAGGTGTCAGAGGTTCTTTATGTGCCAGGGATGAGGAAGAACTTCATATCCGTCTCAGCTTTGGAGGACAGAGGATATGAGGTACTGTTCAGGGGAGGACAGGTGTTGATGTATCCCAGGGGCACTCCAGCTGATTCAGCTAGAGTGATAGGTGTACGCCATGCAAAGGTGTACAAGTTTGCATTCCAACCCCTTTTGGCATTGAGCAGTAGTGCCGACAGCAGAGCTAGCAGTTCTAAGCTGTGTGAGATTTGGCACCGCAAGATGGGACATATGTATCATGGAGCCTTGAGGACATTGCGGGAGGTCACTACAGATGTCCCAGATTTCAGTACTGATCACTTTGATACTTGCAGAGGTTGTGCGATGGACAAGTTTGCCAAATCCCCTTTTCCCAGCAGTGACAGCAGAGCGACGGGGATACTTGATTTGATTCATTCCGATGTGAGCGGTCGGATGTCTCATGTTTCCTTGAGTGGATATGAGTACTATGTTATATTCATTGATGATCACTCCAGGAGAACCTGGATTTATTTTTTGAAGACCAAGAGTGAGGTCTTCAAGCGGTTTCAGGAGTTCAGAGCTCTTGTGGAGACTCAGACAGGTCGAAAGATCAAGTCCTTGAGGTCGGACAATGGAGGAGAGCAATGTTTTACAAAACGGACTCGGATTCGGACTCGGCCGAGGATCGACTCGGAAACGGAAACGGAAACGGCAATGACTCGGCCGGCTCGATTTCAATGACTCGGTCGTTGTAAAAAATACATTAAATATTTATTTTTTTTATAAAAAAACATAATTTTAAATATTTTAAACATAATTTTAAAGATTTTCATTCAAGTTTCCAAACACACAACATTATAATATACATGGAAGACAACATATGATCAAAGTAGGCTCATGAACCAATCCATTATATCAAAATGGTACGGTGTACCCAATGGAAATAGTAAATACATAGTCAACTGTAGTCTGTCATACATGATCAAAGACTCAAGAGTCAAAACAAAATACAAATAACCAAGGAGGCTAGTAGCTACTGGCTACTGCCAGAGGAGCCAAGATCATCTCGACCAATCTCTGGATCATCATCATCAGAGCCAGACAAGGGGCCCCATGGCTCCTCCTCATCATCATCGTCTCCAACTGCAACTGTAGAAGTGGTGCCAGTACCAGTACCACTAGGCTGTGAAGCAGATGCAAGCTGAGATAGAGTACAAATGCGGCTGCGCTTCTGTCGTGGCTGAGCAGAGGAAGGCGAAGCACCTACAACTGGAGTCCTACTAGCTGGCTGTGAGACTGAGGCTGGTGGATTGGGATCTGCATTCAACTGAACACGCTGCAGTGGATCTCCAACATCAATTTCATCAAGATCCTCATCAGGATCAAACTCTGGTAGACGACTCTCCACTACCCAATCTGATGTTGGATCAATGTCTTCCAACACAATGGGATCTGAATCAGGTCTTTTGTTCAGCAATTGGTTCCGTCTGAGCCGAAGGTTGTATTGGACAAAAACTAGATCATTCAACCGTTTTTGCTCCAAACGGTTTCTCTTCTTTGTGTGAATCCTCTCAAAGACAGACCAATTGCGCTCACACCCAGATGCACTGCAAGTTTGACTCAAAATACGAATTGCAAACCTTTGCAATTCAGGGCACTGGCCACCAAAGGCCTCCCACCATTGTGCTGCAAAAAACATAGGAGTGTAATGAATTATGAGTTAGATGAAGGCTGAAGCTCAACAAAATTACAAATTATATCTAACTTGAAATTGAGAAATTGAAAATTGAAATTTTTGTTTACCTGGCTCATCTGCTTCTCTTGCAATCTTTGCTAGGTTCTTCCCAAAGGTACCTGTTGCATTGCTGAAGGATGTGACCTGCTGATGTATCAGTAGCTGATCAGACTCCGATGGGACCATGCGCTCAATGCAATCAACCAGTCCATCTCTGACCTCCCCCCTCAAAGCTCCTGACTCCTTAGCTTTATAATGATACCGTGGGTTCAAAAAATACCCAGCTGCATGTATAGGGCGATGGAGTTGATTGTTCCATCTTTCATCAATGATTGCCCAAATGGGCCCATACTTTGCCACTCTATCCTTGTATGCTGCCTTTATTTGCTCCTTTGCTTGATCCATAGCCTCATAAATGAAGCCCATAGCCAACCTTTCCCCATCCACCAACCGCAACACCTTAACTAGTGGCTCAGCAACCTTCACAATCTCTGTTGCCTTTCTCCAAAAAGTTTCATCATGGACTTTCCTTCTCAATTCTCTGCCTTCTGGTTTGTTAGACCAACTGCTATTATTCCAATCATCACTGGAAAACATCTTTTGCAAGTTTCTATGTTGGGAAAGCATAGATTGCAATGTCAAAAAATGTGTAGCAAATCTAGTGATGGCAGGCCTAATAATATCCTTGCCTCCAGTGTGTTTCCTCATGATACTCAAAACCAGTGTATGATTGTAGATAAATTTTGTTATGCTTTTGGCATTATCTACAGTGTTTCTGACCCAATCTAATTTCCCAATATCCTCAAGCATGAGGTCTATGCAATGTGCAGCGCATGGGGTCCAAAAGATGGTCTTGTGTTTTTCCTCTAACAGTCTACCAGCAAGAACATAGTTAGAGGCATTGTCTGTGATGATTTGAACAACATTAGCCACCCCCACACCCTGAATAACCTCATCCAATAGCTGAAACAACAAGTGGCCATCTTTTACCTTATCAGATGCATCAACTGATTTTAAAAACATGGTTCCCTGTGGGCAGAAGACAAGAAAGTTTATGATGGTACGGTTTCTTTGATCAGTCCATCCATCTGACATGATGGTACACCCTGTTCTTGCCCATGATTCCTTGAAATCTTGCAAATACTCATTAATTGATGTAATTTCTTTCTGCAAACGAAACCCCCTTAGCTCTTGCATAGCAGCATGTATGGCCTCAAACATAGGCTCATAATATGGTGAACGAGCAGCATTAAAGGGGATATCAGCATCATACCACCATCTAGCTATGTAGTCACAAGCAGTCTCCCTCAATTCTTTCTTCCAATGGTCATCTAAAGTGGGCTGAGAAAGACCTTTACTAACTTCAGGACCATGTGCATCTGATGGAGAGGAGCCTGAGTGAGTGAAAAAACTTTTGATAGTCCCATCACCCTTCATTCTACCCTTTCCCTTATCTTGAACAGAAGCAAAAGAGGGAGGAACATAACGGAAAGGGTTTGATGCATCAGTTTGAGGGATAGAGGAAGAACCCTCAAACTCATAGTGGGGGTTGGCAGCCATCATTCTTTGTATCTCCCTCTTCCTCCCAATTTCAGCCTGTATCTCTTTTTGCCTAGTCTTTTCTTCTTGAAATTTTTCAAAGCTTTCCAACAAAGTCTTTCTAATCTCCCCAATTTCGGGGATTTACATGCAGTAATATTGCCTTTAATCCCTGCCAAGTGTTGTTTCAGCCTATGAATCCCCCCAGGACCTGACTTAATTTTCCTATGGCAAAACTTGCAACACATCTCATCATCAACCATTTCAACATATGCCCAAGCAGCATCTTTTGCTCTAGGTGCCATTTTTTGACTAGGAAAACAATCTGAAAATGAAAAATAAAAATAAAAATTGATTCAATGTTCATTTATTTGACTAAAAACACTCTCTAAGCTATCTTTATATGCACCTAAAATTTAATAAGTAAAAACAGATTTATAGAGGTGGAAAAAAATACCTCCAGGCACAAACTGCCTCCTCAAACTTGCTCCAAAAATCAGCTCCTCAATGCTGCTCCAAATGGCTGCCCAAGAAGCTCCTCACTCCAGCTACAATGCTCCTCCAAGACTCCTCACTGCTGCTCCAAAACAAGCTCAAGAACTGCTCACTAACTCTCAAAGAAGACTCTCACTCAAATGCATAAGACTGCTGTGAGTGAAATGAGAGCATTTGGCTGTCTTAAATAGAGTTTGGGAGGGGGAAATGGACCCCAAATGCATTTAACTAATCACATAAACCTTTTCATGTCCACAAACCCTAACTAAATCAGCTCCAAATCAGCAAAAAAGTAATTTTTTTTAACTGAAATCGCTGCCCAGCCGGTTCCTATTGGCTCGGCCGTTTTTTGACGGGACCCGGCCGGGTTGACCGGGTCAGCTATGACCCGGCCGAGTCATTGGCTGACTCGGCCGGGTCATAGCTGACCCGGTCACCGAGCCGGGTCAAAGGGCCGTTTTGAAATTTTTTTTATCAACCCGGATCGAAACGGCCGTTTCCGTTTCGGTACGGCCGTTTCGTAAAACAATGGAGGAGAGTACACCCTTGGAGAGTTTGCTGATTATTGTGCGGAGGCAGGCATTAGGAGGGAGTTCACTGTTCCTTACAACCCCCAGCAGAACGGGGTTGCGGAGAGGAAGAACAGATCCATCATAGGGGCTGCCAAAGCTATGTTACATGATCAGGGGTTGCCATTGTTCTTGTGGGCAGAGGCCTGCAACACAGCTGTTTACTTGCAGAACAGGAGTCCGCATCGTGCCTTGGGGCACATGACTCCGGAGGAGGCTTTCTCTGGGAAGAAGCCTGATCTTGGTCATCTTCATATCTTTGGATGCATTACATACTCCTATATACCCAAGGAGAAGAGGACCAAACTAGAGCCCACCGCAGAGAAGGGTATCTTTGTGGGCTACAGTGAGACCTCAAAGGCCTTTCAGATTTACATTCCTACACAGAGGAGAGTTGTTGTCAGACGGGATGTGAAGTCCGAGGAGGACAGGGCCTTTAGGAGGTCACGGGAGTTAAAGTATCTGGATCAGCCAGACCCTCAGCAGCAGTTGAGTCAGTCGCAGGGATCCAGTGGGCAGGGATCAGGAGGATCCGGAGGTACATCTATGAGGATGTCAGGTCCATCAGTGAGCAGTGGCTCGCCGAGCCAGAGGGGTGGTGCTCCGGGCAGCATGCAGAGCAGTTCACTAGGGAGTCCACTAATGGACAGTTCACACGGTACCTCAGCTTCTACAGGTTCAGGTGCAGGCAGGAGGACAGCAGACAGACAGTCAGGAGTTCAGGCTACTGATGGTGATGAGGAGGAGGAGTTTCATTCTCCTATGGGAGAAGCATGCTCAGGGAAGAGGAAGCCCAAGTGGCTTCAAGACACCTTGAGAGATGCCACATCTGTTGCTGAGCCGAAGAGGCCGGTCAGAGAGAGTAGACCACCTGAGAGGTTTTGTAGTTATATGGCGATGGTTACCAGCATCCTTGACTCTGAGCCTTCTAGCTATGAGGAGGCAGCTAGCCAGCAGGTCTGGAGAGAGGCCATGCAAGAGGAGTATTCTTCTATCATGAAGAATGATGTTTGGGAGGTGGTGCCGAGGCCTGAGGGCAAATCCGTGGTTACTTCTAGATGGCTTTACAAGGTAAAGCATGCTGGAGATGGCAGCATTGAGAAATTCAAAGCGAGGTTTGTGGCTAGAGGGTTCTCCCAGGTAGAGGGAGTTGATTATGAGGAGACCTTCGCTCCCGTGGCTCGATATACTTCGATCCGCTCCATTATATCGATCGCAGCAGAGATGGGTTGGAAGATCCACCAGATGGATGTGAAGACCGCATTTCTCAATGGCTTCATACAGGAGGAGGTGTACATTGAGCAGCCACAGGGCTTTGAGGTGCATGGGAAGGAGTCCCATGTGTGCAGACTGAAGAAGGCCCTTTATGGCCTGAAGCAAGCTCCCAGAGCTTGGTACTCCAGGATAGATACATATTTGCAGGGGATGGGTTTCACAAAGAGTGAGGCAGATCCGAACCTTTACTTTATTGTGATTGGTGAGGAGCCTCTCATTCTGGTGCTGTATGTGGATGACTTGATCATTACAGGTGCAGAGAGACTCATAGAGCACTGCAAGAGAGATCTTGCGGCGGAGTTTGAGATGAAGGACATCGGTTTGATGCATTACTTTTTGGGTTTGGAGGTGTGGCAGGAGGAGGGGCATTTCTTCCTGGGGCAGGGGAAGTATATTGTGGACATCCTTAGCAGATTCCACATGGAGGCTTGTAGACCCATGTCGACACCGATGATCACCAACTGGAAGAAGCTTCATGCTTCGGATTCCGAGTTGGTGGATCCCACATTGTACAGGCAGCTGATTGGTTCCTTGATGTATTTGGTCAACACTAGACCAGATATCTGTTTTGCAGTCAACACGATGAGTCAGTTTATGTGTGAGCCTAGGAAGGTTCACTGGGTGGCTGCAAAACACATTTTGCGGTACTTGCAGGGGATAGTGGATTATGGTCTGGACTACAGGCAGGGAGATGGAGTGAGATTGGCAGGATACACTGATTCTGATTGGGCAGGTTGTGCTTCTGATAGGAAGAGCACTTCAGGGTGTTGTTTTGGGTTGGGTTCAGCAGTAGTGTCATGGTTCAGCCGGAAGCAGCAGTCAGTAGCACTGAGTTCAGCGGAAGCAGAGTATAAGGCAGCCAGTCTAGCTAGTTGTGAGGCTATCTGGCTTCGCAAGATGTTGTTTGGCTTATTTGGTCAGCCGTTGAGACATTCAATGATTTACTGTGATAATCAGAGTTGCATTAAACTCACGGAAAATCCAGTATTTCATGACAGGTCAAAGCATATCGGGATCAGATATCATTTCATCAGAGACTATGTTCAGAAGGGAGCTGTGAAGCTTGAGTATATTTCCACTGATGAGCAGGTTGCAGATATTCTTACCAAAGCCTTACCACGGGGCAAGCATGTCTACTTCAGGGACAAGATGGGTGTGGTGAGGAACACCTTCCTCGGTAAGAGGGAGTGTTGAAATTTGGTACCGAAGGACAGGTGGTTCCCTAAGGCTTTGATCTTTGGCCTAGGGAAAAGTGTCCAAAAGAATTTAATTTTTCTCCTAAAGTGACTTTATAATTTTATAAAGTTAAATCTAATTTAAAAGTGACTTTAAGTGATAAAGTTACTAAGTCTAATTTTAAAGTGACTTTTATAAAGTCAATGAAAAATTAGAAAGGAAAAGTGACTTTGGAAATAAATGACTAAGTGGGTCTTTATTAAAGTGGGGTGAATTAAAAAATAGAAAGTGAGATTTAAATGAGCATTTAATCTCAGCCATTGATCTAAATCTATTTCAGCCATTGGATTTAGAGATCACCCAAAAGTCACTTGGATCACCCAAAAGTCACTTGGAGTTATATTAAAGGAGGAAAAGGAGGAAAAGGTCATTCATTCTTTCATGAGCAGATTGGGAGAAGGAGAGCAAGAGAGCAAGAGAGATTTCTGAGCATGGAGGAGAAGGAGACAGCAGCTTGGCACACATTCCAAGGCAGCAGTTGAGCAGATTTGTACAGCTGATTCAGCACATAGTGAAAGGCAAATTTTTGCACAAAAATCGAGGAGCAGTTTGCTGATTTTTCTGCACACAAAACGGAGGCCGTACAACATTTATTGCTGTCCTGTTTGCTGTAATTTCCAGATTGCTGTGAGGCACGGGAAAGGATATAAGTTGTAAATTTGCTTGCTGATTTTTTGCTGAATAATTCTCACTGTAAAAAGGCAATTTTCAGAAATAAAGAAGAGCTCTCAAACTGGTTTTCCCCAAGAGTTGTAGGGGGTTTTTCCAGGGTCAAGTTGACCAAAAATATCAGTGTTTTAATGTGTTTTAATGGCTGTTTTTGATTGCTGATTTTTAATTCTGCAATTTCCAGCATTCTGAAAAATTTCCAGAATTTGTGTTTTCAGCAATATTTATTTTTTTCAGTCTGTTAAATGTATGGTTATGGGAATGGGCATTTAACTACATGGGAGAAATAAGGAAAAACTGAAAACCGGGGTGGGAAAACAGAAATTTCTACATATTTCCTCTACTTTCTCTACATACTCCTACACACACTTACAATCCTTTACGGATTACATTTTTATATAGCTGGAGCATAAAACTGAATCATAAATTCCCTCACAACAAATATAAGATGCATTAACTCCTCCTCAAAAAATACTGGAGCTAATATAGCAACTAATCCTATTGTTGTCACATACATGAGATTTCTGCCCAATTTAATAAAACCGAAAATCTCAACAATCTCCACCTTGACAACAATTAGCCTGATGCCTTGTTCATTTATTATTTTTATCTTTTCTGCAAGCCAAGAGAAGCCAAACACCAACGCAACTTCTCTAACAAAACTGGTTTCGTGAACATGTCTGCACAGTTTTCCTTCGTATGCACCTTTTCAAGAGAAACACCCCTTTCAGTGATAACCTGTCTTACAAAATGGTACTTGATTGGTATATGCTTTGATTTACTATGATAGGCTGGATTCTTAGCCAAGTGAATTGCACTTTGACTATCACAAAATAACTTGATGTTGTCCTGTAACCTCCCAAACTCACCAATCAAACCTTTCAACCAAACCGCTTCTTTGCAAGCATGTGAAGCAGCTATGTATTCTGCTTCAGTAGTAGATAAAGCAACAATATTTTGTAGCTTTGACATCTAGCTAATAGCTCCACTTGCAAGAGTAAAGACATACCCTGAAGTTGACCTTCTCTTATCCAAATCACCTGCAAAATCGGAATCAACATATCCACAAACAAATTCACTACTTTTATTATAAGTGATACAATAATCACTTGTGCCTCTCAAATACCGAAGCACCCATTTCACTGCTGACCAATGTTCTTTTCCTGGATTTGCCATATACCTGCTGACAACCCCAACTGCATGTGAAATATCTGGTCGAGTACAAACCATCGCATACATCAAACATCCTACTACATTGGCATACGGAATTCGAGACATATATTCCTTTTCTTCATCTGTATTAGGACAT
Organism: Pinus tabuliformis; assembly: GCA_031772625.1. Classification (NCBI taxonomy): domain Eukaryota; kingdom Viridiplantae; phylum Streptophyta; class Pinopsida; order Pinales; family Pinaceae; genus Pinus; species Pinus tabuliformis. Next base: position 649,412,262 of record CM062815.1, on the reverse strand, counting down.
AAACTAGAAGAAAGCTTAAAATGGGAAGCTAAAGGGACTGACACAGGATTCACATTGTTCATACCAAACCTCAAGAGTATTTTCTCAATATACTTCTGTTGTGATAGCCACAGCTTACCATTGTTCCTGTCTCTGAAAGTCTCCATGCCCAAAATCTGTCTTGTTGCTCCCAGATCTTTCATATCAAATGTCCTTGCCATCTGAGCCTTTAACTTGTTGATCTCCACTATGCTTTTGCTTGCTAAAAGCATATCGTCAACATATAACACTAAGATAATGAACATGCCATCATTTAATTGCTTAAAATAAACACAATGATCATATTCACTTCTTATATATTTCTGACTCAACATGAAAGAATCAAACTTCTTGTACCATTGCCGAGGCGACTGCTTCAGACCATACAATGATTTCTTGAGCCTGCAGACAAATTTCTTATTGCGATGCTGAACAAACCCTTCCGGTTGTTCCATATAAATTTCCTCATCTAAGTCTCCATGTAAAAATGCAGTCTTAACATCTAGTTGCTGCAATTCTAAATCAAGCAAAGCGACTAATGCTAACACAATTCTAATTGAAACTATTTTAACAACTGGTGAAAAAATCTCATGAAAGTCAATGCCTGCTTTCTGAGAAAAACCTTTTGTGACCAGCCTTGCTTTGTACCTGTCCTCAGTATCATTCACACCCCGTTTCAACTTGAAAACCCATTTACATCCCACAGTTTTCCTGTCTTTCGGAAGTTCAACCAGATCCCATGTGCCATTCTTGTGTAATGCCATCATCTCGTCCTTCATAGCTTCTTTCCACTTGTCACTTTTCGAACCTTCTACAGCTTCCTGATAACACAAAGGTTCATCATCGTTAGCAGTTAAAGCGACTGAAGTAACATAATCATCATACCTTCTAGGAGGACGTTTAATTCTCGTGGACCTCCTTAAAGATGTTTCTGGTGCTTCCACAATTAGCTGACTACCATCTGTAGGAACTTCTTCATGATCAGCATCTGAGACCTGTTCATGATCTACATCTGAACCCTGTTCATGATCTGATTCTGAAACCTGTTCATGACTAGTATCTGAACTATGGTCATCATAACTATCATTAGAAGTGATTTCAAACTGAATGTGTTGAAAATCAGATACATCATCCTGTTTCAATCTATTATCTACATCTAACTGTACAAGAGAGGATTCATTAAACTTTACATCTCTGTTGATGATGATCTTGCGGGTAGTAGGATCCCACAATCTATATCCCTTTGTTCCATCACCATATCCAACAAAGATATACCTTTTTGACTTTGGATCTAATTTAGTTCGCTGATGTTTAGGCACTAGAGCATATGCATCACAACCAAACACTCTGAGTTTAGAATAATCACAAGGGTGACCTTTCCATACCTCTTGAGGAATCTTGCAACCTATCGCCATGGATGGTGATCGATTTATCACATAACAAGCTGTAGCCACCGCTTCTGTCCACAATTCCTTCTGCAAACCGGCGTTACTCAACATACTCCTTGCTCTCTCTAAAAGAGTCCTATTCATGCGTTCAGCAACTCCATTTTGCTGAGGAGTATAAACAGTGGTCTTATGTCTCTCGATCCCTGCATCCTTGCAATAGTTTTCAAACTCCTTGGAAGTAAACTCACCACCATTGTCAGTTCTTAAACATTTTATAGTTCTACCAGTGATGTTTTCTACCAATGCTCTAAACTGTTTGAAAACTGTAAAAACATCAGACTTCCTTTTCAACATGTAGACCCACACTTTCCTAGAGAAATCATCAATAAACGATACAAAATATGACGAGCCACCATATGAAGTTGTAGGGGCTGGACCCCAAACATCTGAATGGATATAATCAAGTATTCCTTTACTAGTATGTTTGCCTGTTTTAAACTTTTGCTTACTTTGTTTTCCAAACAGACAATGTTTACAGAAATCTAACTTTCCAGACTTTAGATTAGGAAGTAACTTGCGATCAGCCAAAATCTTTAACCCTCTTTCGCTCATATGGCCCAACCTTTGATGCCATAAGCGAATGGAACTACTGTCATGTTCAGACACCGTAGACACATGATCTGACCCTGTTCTTCCTTCTAACTGAAATAGATTTCCTACCTTCTTAGCTTTCATTACTAGTAAAATACCTTTGTAAATTTTCATTACTCCACCTTGAATTACAGTTTTATATCCATTTGTGTCAAGTGCTCCTAGTGAAATTAGATTTTTCCTTAAATCTGGTACATGTCTTACATCAGTTAACATTTTGGTTGTCCCATCAAACATTTGCAGCTGTATGCTCCCTATTCCCACAATATTACATGTGACATCATTACCCATGTACACGACTCCATCATTAATTGATCTATATGTCTTAAACCATTCTTTATGAATACACATGTGGTTTGATGCACCAGAATCTAACAGCCAATGTTGATCATGATTTGACAAATTAACTGATAACACTTCATCACTCATACCTGAACCAGATGCCGAACCTGTATCTGTCGTGTTTGCTTCTTGCTTCGCTGTCGAAGAGTCGTCTTTGGATGCTTGCTGTCTCTTCCAACAGTCCTTTTTCAAATGTCCCGATTTGCCACAAAACCAGCACTTTACCTTACTCTTCTTCCCTTTCGATTTTGATCGCGAGTCGTTGTGCTTACCTGAGCGTCTTTCTCTAGAACGACCTCTAGCCATCATTGCCTCTGATGTAGAGGATTCTGCATTTGACCTCTTCCTTGTCTCTTCGGACAACAAAGCTCCAACAACATCATCAAATTCAATGGTTTCTGATGAACTAAGACTTATAGAAGTAACAAAATGATCCCATGACTCGGGCAACGAGCACAATAAAGTTATAGCTTTATCTTCTGATTCAAATGTTACTTCTATACTTTCTAATTGCACCAGGAGAGTATTAAAGACATTTAAATGATCAGCAATAGCTGTACCTTCCTTCATACGCAGACTGTACAATTGTCGCTTCAGAAGAATCCTATTGGTCAAGGATTTTGTCATGTACAGCTTCTCCAGCTTTGTCCACAAACCAGCAGCAGTTTTCTCTGACACGATGTTAAACAAAACATCATCCGCCAGACACAGTCGAATACCGCTCAGAGCTCTTCCATCCATTTCATTCCATTCATCATCTGTCATGGGGTAAGGCTGTTTGGCTCTTCCCAACAGCGCCTTCGCCACGCCTTGTTGCACAAGCAGATCGTGCATCTTCACTTTCCAGATCTTGAAGTTATTTTTGACATTAAGCTTCTCGATCTCAAAACGAGCACTTTGAGTTTTTGCCATGTTGTATCAAACAAACAATCTCCAATTCCGAATTAAAAAACGCCTCTGTCGTACTGTGTAATCACAATTTTAAAAGAAAAACCAAAAAATTGCAAATTTACCAGAGGGAAAATCTGTCGGGCGCTCCTGGACAGCGCAAAAACCGCGCCTAAAACACATCCACTGCTTGGCACTCCACTGACAGCCGATCAACCGCGCCAGAGCAAAATCCGTTTAAGTGCCGCAAAATTGGCGCGCTTAATCCCGTCGATTCCGCGCCAATCTGAACGTTGGATCTCTGGCGCGAGTATCAGATTCGGATCCGCGCCAATTGGCGCGTCTGTTCAAAAATAAAACGCGCCAACCCGTTCACTGCTAAATTTGGCGCGACTGTCTCTGCTAAAACCGCGCCAATCGCTGAAACTCCACCTTCAGCCGATCTCTCACGCGCACCAGCTCCACAACCAGCGACTTGTAGATTATGGGCCCTCCACGCTCCGCTGCGCCGCTCTGATACCACTTGTTAGACTAAACAAAGCGCAGCTGAAATAATAGAAACATACACAGCACAAACAAAAACCTCACAAAAACATAACACAGAGATTTAACGTGGTTCACCCAACCAATCTGGGCTACGTCCACCAGAACAGAGGCATCGGCAATCTTATTATTCAAAGGAGATTACAACAAATCTAATAATTCATACATGCTCTCAGCTCTCCCCTATTTCCTCTACTTTCTCTACATACTCCTACACACACTTACAATCCTTTACAGATTACATTTCTATATAGCTGGAACATTAAACTGAATCATAAATTCCCTCACAACAAATATAGAATGCATTAACTCCTCAAAAAATATTGGAGCTAATATAGCAACTAATCCTATTGTTGTCACATACATGAGATTTTTGCCCAATTTAATAAAACCGAAAATCTCAACAAAAATTGAAATCATACTTGAAGACTAATGCATTGTTGGTTGTCCATTCTATAAAGAAGGATTCCTACTCTTATCTACTTCATCTATGGTTTCATATGTGGCTATCTTTTGATTATTCATGGTTACACATTATTTTTTGGATGATGTGAGGAGCATCTTTGGAAGGGCCCACCTCCAGTTTTCTACATATTGAATATATGTGGTTAGTTTGAGCATGTTTCTATCAACCCTACTACAACTTCTTCCACATTGTTCAAGCCCTCTTGATTGTTGGTCCAAACACCATCACCATAGGTATTGATCATGGCAATCCGCTATCCCATTAATTCTAAAGTATATCATAAATGTTATTACCAGAGAATCGACCCTTGTACCAAACGAGAGATTTTCTAAAGTGAAAGGAGGAGTTGTCGTGGTGACATTGAACCACCTTCATAAGTGCCTCTATGGTTGCACTTAGTTTTGGAACTTTGAATATCTTTGGTTGTAGGTCTTGGAGGTAACACATTGCTTACCATATTGTTTTATCAATCTAATCATTAAATATATTGCACCTAACACCAGTTTCATTGCCAAAGGAGCATTGTATCCTATAACACATCATATGGATCTTTATGACTCCTCATAGAGGTAAATGTATGGGGCACCATCATTCAATGGCCGATCCTAGCTACACGTCTTTTCCCACAATCCCTAAGTGATGAATTGAGTGCTTCCGACACTAGACAAAAAAGAGGAAGATCTACAAGAAGCACTTTCCATGTTCCTAGAACCCTCATCCAAAGTCTAATGAAGCTACTCACAAGGGTGCATAGTTTGTGGATTATCTCCTAGCTCACAATTTAGATTGTTTACTCTAATCCAACCGAGAAGTTTCTTGTTGAGGAGGATATAGTCGTGGTATCTAAGAAGTTGGTGATAGAGGAGCACACCTTTGAACAAAGTATATCCAATTTTTTCACGTCTTTGTGCACCTTTGTGACTCCTTTTATGCTTATTGATCTAGAGTTGTACTCTAGTTTGGATCTTTCCCAATTCTTCAACCAACCCACAGTGACTTATTCCCACATAGTTGCCGCAATAGTCATGGCTTAAGTATCTCCCATGGTGATTAGAATCCCCCTTCCTCAAGCCCCATTATACCATGACTCGATAGATGGGAGGCTACACATGCTCATAGTGGAAATCTCCCTCAGTGTCCTACAACCACTACAATGGACCAATGCCTTCAAAAATACCTATTCTATTAGCACATTACACAAAAATGCCCTTTAATGATGGGAAAAGTAAATTCCCCACCCTATAGTGTTTCAAAATGTTCAAGACAAGTTTTAAAAAGAATGGAGTGAGATGGTCCAAACTTATATGGTCAGTTTTCCTTGATCAACATTTGTTTGAAATTAGGTAAATTTTTAAATGATTGTTACCCACCAAAAAAAGAGCAACCCATAGGAGAAAACTTTTCTCCTCCTTAGACAACTAGCCAACCAGCAACCCTATAATCAACACATGACATGATGCTAGGATCCTCCATTTTTTATTTTCCAGTCAGATTTCTCTCTCCCGTCTGGCATTCCTTCTTGGAGGAAGATGGGTCATCCATAGGTAGGTAGTTTAACCATTTTGTAATCATGTGCTTTCACTTAATGTTTGAGGCATACTAATATGGGTCAAGGGGTGAACTAGATGATTGAATGATCTTGATTGTATTCTTGTTCCCTCACTTCCCTTGGGAGGTTAGTCTTTGACTCTAGTCTAGTGAGACCTCCTCTGAGACCTTAGGGTTTCAGTAGGGACACTACTGGGGAGTTTTTGATTGAAGTAGCATGTCCATGATATTCCATACTTGCCACTTTCCATCTTTCCCATTATTCCATCTCCATTCCTCAAGTTTTCAGTCATTGGTCATGGGGATTGGCAAACTTTCATCCTCATCCTTGAGTCCATGCCAAAAAACTTTTCCCTAGAGGTTGAGGCAACTAAAAGAAAAGTTAAAAGCATAAGATAGCCACAATAAAAGAGAAAGATAAAATGAAAAAGATGGTTGGGACATTTGCTTAACGCATGAGAAAAAGCCTAGCATGATCTCTACCCCCTCATTAGCCATCACCCAATTCCTCAACGCATGATGCTCCATCTATAAAAGGAACTCTTGTATTGTCCTACCTTGATGAGCGATACACTGACTCATCATTTAGGGGTATTAAATGTTAAATCTCAAAATGAAAGCTTAGGCTCTTGAGCTATCCACCCAAATCAAAGCAAATCATAAAGAAGTAAAAGGCACACCAAAGGGGTGGAAAATGCCTGCTGAGGAAAGGGGTAACTCATGCCTCCACGATTGCTCCCTCCTTACATCTATAGACTCAAGATGTTTGACCACCATTAGTTGGTCAATTGGCTATGGCACCCTGCTTTGAAGTCATTCCCACTCTTCTGCCACCATTTCACACACCCTACAGATTGATGAACGAGAATCATCTCAAGAGGCCTCTACTATTGTGATGAAAACACTTGACAAAACCCTCTTAAGATCAAGCGAAAATCAACATTCATTAATTAGAATAGCCATAAATGCTTCAAAGTTCATAGTGGGCCATACTTAATGTTGGGATCACAATAATACTTCATAGAAAGCTCACCTTCAAATATCTAACTAGACCAAGTCCCATAAACAAGTTACCTCCTTATGTTGGGAATGGTTAGATGTATAACCCTATTAGGGGTTTCCAAACCCCTAATAGGGTTATACATCTAACCATTCCCAACATAAGGAGGTAACTTGTTTATGGGACTTGGTCTAGTTAGATATTTGAAGGTGAGCTTTCTATGAAGTATTATTGTGATCCCAACATTAAGTATGGCTCATTTGAAGCATTTATGGCTATTCTAATTAATGAATGCTGATTTTCACTTAATCTTAAGAGGGTTTTGTCAAGTGTTTTCATCACAATAGTAGAGGCCTCTTGAGATGATTCTCGTTCTTTCTCAACAACATTGCAAAGGTTGTTTTTAACCTTCTAGAGAGAGAACATGACTTTTTGATGCAATGTTGCCCGTCCAGAGCAGAGCATTGGGTTACTTGATGACCCCACATGATGCCTAACACTCTGAGGTACCTACAGATGCTAAAACGTCGAACCCATGAAGCTTTGTTTTGGAGATATTATTGATGTGTCTAGTGGACCCAGGATGCCCTCGGGCTGGTCTTGACACTGTTTGATGGTCATCCTTGTGATGACAGGGGATGACTTGTACATCACTTTTGAGCTCTAATGTTTAAGTAAGAGAGAGCCACATAACCCCTCTTGCCCTTTGGAGGGTGATGTTGGGCACCATGGAGATGATGTCTTGGTATGGAGGCACCTTGAAAGCATGCCCATGATCTAGGAGCTACATCTTAGAGTATGGAGCACTCATTAGCCCACATGACACTTCACTATGGCATTTAGAGCTCATTTGGAGGATGACGTCATGCTTGAGGAGGTTTTTCTCCCACACGTCTGGATATTTATGGCATCTTTGTTATGTTTTTGAGCTATAAAGTTGGCTTTAACCTCTATCTTGTGGAACACTTAAAGTAAACCTATAATAAGGACTTCATTACTTGTATTGTTGTAGAAATGAGTGGGATGAGTCTCATATAAAAAGAGATTCACCTCATTTCATTTTGTCATCATGACAAATTTGATTATTTTCCTCTAACAGAGTGTGAGCTAGCCTTTTTCGCAACTATGGGCAAGATGTAGTCTTTATTGGTGTCACATTCTTGTGGATGTGATTTTTGCATGGAGACGTTACTCTAGGATTGAAATAAGTCCCTTTTGTGGAGAATTTTGCAAGTTTATTATCTTATCACTGATATGTTTGCATGCTAATTGTTTAAAGTAGGGTTTCTATTGTGCCATGACTAAATGCTCAAATATTTTATTCCATATAAAATTGTTCTCTCTAAGGCCTATAGGGAAACTCTTAATGCGCAGACCCTATATTTAATTTCTTCCCTCACAAGAATAATAGTTAGGGCCCCTACTCAATCAAGATATCTCCCTTGAATTTTAACCCTAAAGACTCCATTAAACCCTAGCAAGATAGGCACACATGCTTCTTCCAAGAGATGAACCTTCTAATGAATATTCCAATGGAGGACCTTGATTATCCTCATCCTGCAAATCCTCCTTTCCAATGATGTATGATGAGCTCGATACTAGATGACTTCCTTCTACCCATAAGTACTACTTATGCTTCTAATGAGGTTACCAAGAGCTACTTCCTTCTAATGATGACTGCCATAGACTTCTGCTTCAACTATCTTTCAAGCTTCTTTTGATGTCATGAGCTCTTGCTTCCATCGTATGCCATGATGCCATCTCCTAAAATGATGCATCCTATCATGCTTCTAATGCTTCCTACCATGATAGCTATATTTTACAAAAATTGAAAAGAACTTGGTGAAGAAGATTATCTCAATCATAGTAGAGATCTTTCACTTCTTCCTTCTTTGACTTCTTCTTCTCAGCATCTTCCACTTCTTCGGTGATATGGGCTTCTTCCCTTCCTCTTTTGTTGTTGTCCTTCTTGAGTTTGGGACAATCTCTCTTGTAGTGCCCATATTCTTGACATCCATAGCATTGAACCTTCGCCATATTCTTCTTCCTTTTCTGAGGACCAAATTTTCCAAACTTTCCTTTTCTCTTTGCCATGGCAGCAAATGCTTGTGTTTGCTCATTTGATCCTACATCACTTTTTGCCTTTAGCCTAGTTTCTTCAATTTTGCACAATGACCATAGTTCATTGAACGGGGTAGCCTCCTTTCCATAGATGCTTGATGTAAAGTTGCCCCATTCCTCTGGTAGTGCATTGAGCACTATAGTTGTCATTTCCTTATCAAATATTATTTCTCACAACTCTTGTAGTTGGTCTCTAATTTCTGACACCCTCATGAAGTATGAGGCTATTCCTTCGTCTTTTGATATCTTCATCTTGTAGAGTTCTTGTCTTAACGAGATCACTTCGCCTACAGTGCTTACAGAGAACAATTCTTCAAGTTTGTCAGATATTTCTTTTGATGTTTCTAATTTTGATGCACAAGGAATGAAGGGATCCTTGATAGATTCTATGAGAATCCTTTGAGCCCTTACTTCCCCTTTCATGAATTTCGCAAGAGCTTGAGCGTCTTCCTTTAAAGGTTTAGCGATTGAGGCCTTAACATGTTCCATGACTTCATTTTCTATGAGGTTCAGATCTGTCCTTTTCTTCCATGCAAGAAAGTTTGAAGCCCCAACCAACCTATTGCTTTCCTTGCAAAAAGACATTTTGATAGATTCAGAGGTGGACATAAAGATACTTACTAGAGAAGATACTCCTTGATGGCAATATCTTCAACGTGTTGCCTTCTTGATTTTGATGATGATATTGATAGTGGAAGATCTCTTCTTGATGAAGATGTCTTCCTTCAAAAGTGATCATTGACTCAAGGAGAGGGAGATCACCTTGGTTTGATGATGACAACACCTTCTTCTACTTCCCTTGGATGTGTAAACTTCAAGATGCTTCAAAGTCCTTCTTTGATCGAACTAGGGTTTGTAGGTCTTCTTCTAGTGACTTTCTTCAAGATGATAGTGTAATCCTTGTCCTTGTAGTGTCTTTGAGAGGAGAGGTCCCTTTGATGCCCTTGATGATCTTTTGGCCCTTGAGTGTCTTTCTTTGACCTGCCCTTTCTTGACTTGTCACCTTAGTTTTGATACCATGTTGAGAAATCTAGGGGCAACAAGTGTAGGTGATTTCTCTTACTTTGATAACAGCTTGTGATGTATTTTTACTTTATTAGCTTCATCTTTTACTTGATTATATTTAGTGTTCTTTTCATCAAACAACTACCAAACCATAAAGAACAGAAAAACAAGAGGACACAAGATATAAGAGATCAGCGAGATTAGTAAGTTATGCACCGAACTTACTATGTGGACACTAGTTTCATCACTGATGTTTTTCATGGTTTTATGGGACTGTGATCGCCTGTAGTTTTGACTTGTGGCAGCTTGTAATAGTTTTATGGACTGAACATTAGTTGATACTACTAGTTTTTGTAACATGTAACTGATCTTTTAATAGAATAGTTACGAATTTTTTCTTTGTGAAAAAAAAAAGAGATCAGCGAGGGCTGAAACCTCTCCAACTGAGAGGAAAACCCACAAGAATTCTTCTCTTCTTATATAACTTCAATTGACGAATTCCAAGACCTATGACCCTTGACCTAGACCCTCCAAGACCAAGTCAAACCTTTCTTGCTTTCCAACCACTTCTGCAATTTCGATCCCCAGTAGATTCTTCTGCCCAACAAATTCTTCTACAACTTCGACTTGCCCAACAAATTCTTCTGCAACTTCGACCTACCCAGCAAATTCTTCTGCAACTTCGACTTACCCAACAAATTCTTCTAGAACTTCGACTTGCCCAGCAAATTCTTTTAGAACTTCGACCCAGCGATTTTCCAACACTTCGATTTGCCCAGCAAATTCTTCAACACTTCGATTTGCCCAGCAAATTCTTCACCACTTCAACTTGCCCAACAAATGTAGAAACCCTAACACGAGAGAGAGAGAAAGAGACCCAAAAACTTCGATCTAGCTCTTCTTCTTTCTTTTCATCCTTTTCCAACTTCTGTCTTGAGGAAATCGAACTTGAGTGAGTGAGTGTCCAAATGAGGTCAAGTTCCTTCTTATTTATAGGCTTGTGAGGGGTACAAATTGCTATCTTTAGGCCAACTTGTTCCTTCATGTAGGTCGACTTGATCTTTGCACCATGACGAGGTCTTGGAGGGTCTTTTGACTCTATTTTGACTCAAATAAATTTTCATTTTACAATATGTAACATGCCCAAATGGGTCTTTTATACATGACTATGACTCATAAGCCCTAGAAGTTCTCAATGGGAGCTTGACCTAAAAATAAATTTTCTTGAGCATGATGTCTCAAGATCAACAATAATAAATTTATTTTTCTCATTACATCAAATACATAAAATCATGATTACATAAGTCATTATGAAGACCGAACCTAGTTACATATTTCAACACAAAGGAGGATCTTACGATTGACCGAGGAAGACAATATAGGGAGTTGGTTCCTATATCCCATTTACTCTGTAATGAGGATGTACGGTTTTGAAAAGGAACCCTACTGATTACCTAAATTCATCACACCCATAATATTAGCTTACGAAGCTTTAAGGCAGAGAATCATTGTGAATGGGCTTCATTTCACCTCAAAAAATAAAAATACACTTTTTAGTAATCCATGTTCAATTCTTTCTGTTATTGCTAAAAACAAGGATGCTATTGATATTATTGAGAAAGAGATGATTATGTTTGGTTTGGTACATGATGATAATTGGCACTATAATCCTCATGGCATAATTTCTAGTCTGAGAAAACAAGCAGGTCTTTCGGCTTACATACACGAGACTAGGAAAGAGATTGAAAAAATGGCTAATGCTCTTTCCCCACCTCCAAGAGGTCAAATTCAAGTGGTTGTGCAGACAACTATGGAGCAGAGACAAGCAGAAGCAAACAACAAGGAAAAAAAGAAAATCAGGCTCTGATATAGGTAGCAACCCATGCTTCCAATACAGAACCTGCTCAACCTTCAACAACGATACTGCCCCTTGTTATGAAAAGAAAATCAGATTCTCTGGAACTAGAAGAAGTTGGGTGTAGCATTAAAGCCAAAGAGGGCCAGGATGTAGACATCGAAGCCTTCGAGGAAGCAATAGAGCAATTAAACAAAGAAATGCAGCAGACTATTCATGAAGTTCAACCCAGAGATTCTGGGGGACAAGCTTTAGATGTGAGGCATAGTTTCATTAAAGAGAAGTCACTTGACACTATGGGGAAAGAATTAATGTTATTGCCTCAACAAGCCCATATGGTTGAGAAAGTGGTATTAGACGAGATGGTCCCCACTGCTGGGCCAAGGTTTATTTCATATGTCAATTTGAAACTAGTACTTTCAATCTTATGGTGGTACAACCCAAAGTTGACGAGAAACAACAATTGTTTGGTTCCAGGGCTTCATCCATGGCCATTAATTTGGGCAAGCTATCCAATTTCGATATGTTGAACTGGCACAAGAAAACTAGTGAAATTGTGGCCATACAGTTATTGAACTCTACCGCCAATAACAGGAAGATGCGGGCCATGCTTGAAAAGGTCTCAGAACAACTCTATATTGCACGAGTGGCCTTGAAAACCAAAGCTAACAGGATAAAGGAGCTCAAAGACAGGATAGTAAAACAATCCTGGCAACCCAAAGATGTCAAATATTTTAAAAGATTATTAGAGGAGAAAGAAAAGGAAATAAGAAGTCTAAAAGCAATCGCCGAAATCCTGGATTACGATGCTAATGTCCTAATACAAGCATTTGAAAGGCGAGAAGTTGAAAGCCAATTGCAGACAATGCCAATCTCCCTTTAAGCAAAAGATAAAGAGCTCAGGGAACAACAAAACCAGATGAAAAATCTAGGGGAGGAATTTGGAGCCAAAGAGAAGCAATATCTTAAAACAGTCACAGAATATAAAGCGACTATTGACAAAGCTCTCACCGCCCCCTAAACCTCAAATGTCGAAGGCTTAAGCCTCCTCCAGCTGAAAACCTCACAGTTGGAACAGGGACTAAATGATCTGAAGCTTGAGAAGGAACAAGCTGAAAAAAGGGGGGCAGTACAGGTGCAACATAAAAATGAAATGATTGAACAAATACAAAACACCCTGAAAGAGAAGCAAAATGAAATCATGTCCTTGCAGGAGGTCATTAAGGTAACTTCTATTGGAAGACAGGTCCTCATTCAAGCCAAGGAAGAAATATGGAGGGAAATCAATCAAAAAATTTCTACAATTCATTCTTATGTTATGATCTTGACATATTGTGAAAAGGTGGTAATAAAAAATGCTAATCTAGAGGCTAGAAATATTTCTTCCAAGCTCGACAAGAGATTTAAATATGTTGACCAACTCATAGATTTTATCAATACTCTTGAGGACGAAACACTTGCGGACATGAATTTACCTAAAAGGGACAAACGTATCTTCTCTTTGTGCTTGACAAAGGAAAACACGGGTGCATGCTACTCATGAAAGAGGAATTCGAGAAGGCCAAGAAGGAAATTCAGAAATTCAGAAATGAATGGAACTATTTGGGTGGTTTTGGGGGAAAAACAACTGGCTGATCTCATATGTAGAGCTTCACAAGAAGCTGAAAGCCACTCAACAAGATCTTGGTTGCCTGTTCATTATTAGCGAAGAGGCTATTTTGCCTCAATTAGTAATCAATGCTTTATGCAGAAAATTCAACATATTAGCTGGGATAGATCAACTAATACAGAGCCTCCCCACAAGTCAAGTTGCAGTTAATGGTGGTGGTAACCAAATTCAGGAATGTACCATGGTTATCACCAGCAGAGTGGGATAAGATTGCTAAAGTCAGGAGGCACCTAAATCGGAATGTCATCTTAGAGAAAATTGTGTCTAGCACACAAGCAGTTCAGCCCATGCAATCAGTCACTGATCAACTTGAAGAACAGGCCGAAGAGGGTCTTAATATTCCCCAAACTGCCTAAATCTAAGATGCACGGAGCTTAGAGCTCGTCACCAGCCGCCATGTCTAAGAAGTCAAACGCAGCCAAAGTATCCATTAAAATGAGGAGGCGCTCGTAGAGACTTTTTATCATTCAAGTTATTTAAATTTTGATGTTGTTAATTTAAAAACAATTACCATTGAACCGTTATTTTTTGGAAGGCTCTTATAAATGACCCTGTTTCTCGTTTAGAGGGGGTGGATGATAGAAGGATTTATTTTTTGATACTATAAGATCTGCATGTACTCGCTGCACAGATCCATTATTGACTAAATGACTCATTTCATGCACCTTTAATGAATGAATCGTTTCCTTTTTCATGTGTGTGTTTGAAGCAGTGTATGATGCTATGAATTTCTGAATTTGATTCATAATTCCATAACATCTCTTTTATTTAATCGCCTTGGTTTCCCAATATTATATTATTGAAAATTAGGTGTTTAAAGTGTTTAGTCTTTGCCTTGCAGGCTGAAGCTTCATGAGTGTGCCTCTAGAACTTCGCATCAGTCGTTTACTAGATAAATTTTAACTGCTGAATGTTTGTTGTTATTTTATGGTTATGTTAGTTTTCTGTGCTTATGAAACAAGTCTCGCACCAAACTAATTTGACTCATCCAGTTTTAACTCGAAGTGGATTATCAGTGATATTCCTGATTCGATATTTATACTATTGTCTCTGATCTTATTACTAGATTGATCCAGAAATCGGGAAAGTGACTACACTTGCTGTATCGTTACCTGTAATTATGTTTGTTAGAATATTAACTTGATTCTTGAGCACGTGTTTTGTCTTTTGATCTTCTTTTTATGTCTGTATGTTTTCCTTTTTCCTTTAATCATTACATTTCCTCTGATATTCATTTCAGATGTATGAACTGTGTCTTTGGGTCAATGATATTTTATCTTAACGAACTGTAATCCTTGTCTATGGCATTTAATTACTATGACTTTTCTTCTTTATTAATAACTGGTCCAATTCAATTTGCTTATTGAAAATCCGTATAATTACAATCAGGGAATACCCCCTGTGGTGTGTGGGAGAACAGCCCAAGACACCTAAAGTGGGAGGACAAGGTCCTCATCGAATGTGTTCTTGAACGGTTTCTGCAAGGGAACAATTTGAGAACCAACAGCATCTAAGCATTAAATATATTGCAGTGTACTTGTATATTGAATTATTATCAAATATATGATGAATTTGTAAAAGAACAGAGGATAGGGAGCTGCTGAATACCGGTGAAGTTAAACAACTACTAGTGGAGGCCCAATTTAAGGCTTAAAAATTCCAAAATTCACTTGCTTGAGCTTAACATTATGTTAGGCAACAGACTTGAAACAAAATCCTCATATCTAAAGGGCTTGCACTCGGTCTAATCTACTCCATCGGGGGTCCACATCTTTTGTTAAAATAAAAGGATACAACTCAGAGTAACCAAAGGGTAATATGATCTAATCTAGGACTTGGAACATCTCTTTTGATTAGAAACCGCACTTTTGTCTTACAAAAGTTTGTTTGTTTGTTTGTTTTTCTTTTCTTTTTGCTTGCTTATGGCAATGTTTATTGATCAGCTCGGTTACATACATAGGTGGAACAGTCTAGATTTGTTTTACAAGAAGAAGCAGAAGTTCCAACCTTGAGGAGCATAAAGGATGAAAAGAGCTAATGTGCCCCTTGGAAGAAACTAGTAGTAATATATATTTCTGGAATCTGAACCCTAAAGCCTTGGATATTGTTGGTCATAATGACCCACAATACAAAAAAACTCTCTTGGATGTGCAAGAATAAAGCCAGGTCTATTTTCTCAAAGTGTGCTCCATGAAAATATAAAAGCAGAGTTTAAATTATTTTGCAAGTCTGAAAAAAAAAAATCATTTGTAAAATTAATCTGTCATTTGTAAAAAGATGATAGGCATACCAGTTAGCCTGTGCTTTCCTTGATGGCTCTACATGTTGACTTAGTCCTTCAGGTACCTTGAACAATATAATGGCCAAATATCAATGGCATGCATATTTTATATTGCAAAACTCGCTAATAAAATAAGCCAAAAAGAAAAAAGAGCCATGTTTACCATTATAATCTATTTTTAGGCTTTTATGCAATAAACCGTGAACAAATATGGAGTGAATTTGAAAACAAAAACCAACCAAATCAGAAAGCTCAAAAAGGGAAAAATACCAAATTTTAAAACTCGATTAATTTTTGAAGAAAATTCCCAACTAACCAAATCACAAATGTAGAATGCAAAATACCTCAAAAACAAAACAAAAAAATATAGCGAGGGACAAAAATTTACTACCTCAATCACAGAATCCAAGGAAAAGATGCCATGTACTCTCTTACCAGGGAGTAAAATTATCAATGAAACCAGCCAAACAGATTCACAAAATTAAAATGCAAATGTTATCTATGTAGTCCTTTATTGGGGAATAAGATTATGAACAAATCATAGACAAGCATAAAAGAAAATGCCAAGAATAGCATATACTTGCCTCTGTTTTTACTACAATAAAATTATGAATAGAAACTGACTACCCAAAGCACAAAATAAAAAAAGGGAGTAAATGTCAGCTGTGGCTTCTTGGTAGGTGAAAGTGGAGTGTTGTTATTGCACTCACCGGGGTTCAAGTCCTTTCGATGATTTGTTTGTGCTTGTGCTCCAGCTTACAGCAGCACTACAGACCAAACGGTAGTGTAGGGGAATAGATACCCCTACTGGTGACCTCTTAGCAAATGGCATGTCTATTAGGGAATGAATTGTGACATAAAATCTACTAATTCAAATAAATAAATAAAGTCAAAACTAAAATGCCATCTGTGAAAATTTGTTTTTGGGCAATAAAATTATGATGATAGATCACCCACCCAAATCCCAAAATGTTAAGCAAACATTTTATACCCGCTTGGCAACAAAACTGTGATATTAGACATTTAACAATAATTGACCAGTGGTTTCAAACTGAAAGGAGATCATGGGCCAGGGCAGAGAATCCAACTGTGGCCAGAGCCACTCCATGGGGTTCACTTGACCCTTCTTCTGAAGCTCGGGGACTACAGAAAGTAAGGTGCAAGTACTGTGCGACTTTTGGGCAATAAATACCCCTACTGGTGACCTCTTAGGAAATGGCATGTCTATTAGGGAATAAAATTGTGACATAAAATCTACTTATTCAAATTAATAAATAAAATCAAAACTAAAATGCCATCTGTGAAAATTTTGTTTTTGGGCAATAAAATTATGATGATAGATCACCCACCCAATTCCCAAAATTTTAAGCCAAGTTCCCATACCCACACTGCAACAAAACTGTGACATTAGAAGTTTAACAGTACCTGACCAGTTATTTCAAACTGAAAGAGATCACGGGCCAACGCAGAGAACCCAACTGTGGCATGATCCACTCCACGGGCTCCAGTCGACCCTTCTTCTGCAGCTTGGGGACTACAGCAATCCCCACATAGAAATCTGAGGGCATTTCCCATGGGAAATCAATGTATGTTCTCTGTTTGTGATTTTAAACAGAAACCTCCAATCGCAGATCTTGCAATTATCTTTTATGCAACATATATCATGGGGATTGAAAGAAATGCAGTCATGGTTGACAGAACTCGGGCAGTCTGGTTTGCGAGACTGCACTTCCTCAGTTGATGTTCACCTCAGACACTGTCCGCGCTAAAATTCTTCATCCTGTTCTTTGAGGGCGTAGACTCACTACAGAGTTCGAGGAGCAGTGCCAGACCATTGGATCATTGATACTGTGGACTGATCGTGATAATCTCTGTCACATCATGGTGAAAGATTCCAGGTAGGCAACATCGTCATGATATTTTGACACAAACCTGTGCATTATGAAAATAGCTGTGTCCGGATTTCCATGAAATTATTGCTTCGGAGTGGAGGGTTCTACTTTCCATGAAATTACTGTTTCAGAGTGGAGGGCTCCACTATCAGTTCGAGAATCAAAACACTTTGACTTACGATTGTTTTATCCAGAGAGACTGCTAACAACGATACAGCTTTGACTTGCGACAGGTTTTATCTAGAGCCCGACCGCCAACAAGTATACAACTTTGAGTGCTATTGGTTTTATTGAGGCCAACTGCTAACAACATACAGAGCTTCACTTGCAATTGGTTTTCTCCAGAGCACGACTGATAACGATTATAAATAATGTGTAGCATATATATTTTTCATAGGAGTTAGAAATTTGATTTGTATTATTTAAATTGTTTTTTAAACGGTATATTTGAATTGTTGAAAAAATTTTAGGATACTTTGATTGTGCGGGGATTACCCATTAAACTTGTGATTTCAATAAATTGTTTTCGGATTTTAGAGAAATTTAACGGGAAGCTTCAAAAAAGTCGCACTAAACACAATTTCTTTTGCATTTGGCATTGTCAGGAAGCTTCAAAAAAGTCGCACTAAACACAATTTCTTTTGCATTTGGCATTGTCGACCGAAGTCTCAATTTGGGTGGGATGACAGGTTAGTTTCTTTTTTTTAAATTCAAAAAGATTAATGGTTAAAGTGTTGGAATTTTTTTAGGGTGGAAATGGGTTCAATATCAAGACATTCAAAATCTTGAAATTTGACATTTGTAATTTGGAAATTTCAGCTAAATTTTATCAAAATATTGCCAAATTTTTCATTCTAGGCGAAATTGTTACTTCATTAGACTACTCTTTTGCATTTTAACATTGAAGTACCTTTATCAACATTACCCATCAAAGCACAATTTCTTTTTAATTTCTTTTTGGTCTTTGGTTATGGAGCTTTTATCCAATAAGGTTCTCACTGCAATATAATTTTTGTTATTATATTTTTTTATTGGATTATTTATTTTCTTTTCTTTTCATTCTTGATTGTTGAATTGATTTAATTTGAATCTTAAAGTATTCATTTGGAGTATTTCTTAATTTTGTGGATTTCATTTGGGGCACAAAATTTTAACTAGATTTAGAGTTTCAGAACGTTGGCTTTTGTGATTCATGATTAATATTCAGTGTTTTTCGGACTAAATCACATAGAAATTTTTAATCCTAACCATCAAAATAATTTATTAATTAATTTAATCAATTTTCTATTATTTAATTATGAAGAAGCGATTAACCCCAACAAAGGCAATATTTTATTAAAATGTTTCTTTATTTATCTATTATTTAATTAAAGAAATCTCACAACCAAAAAATAAATAAAAGGAAATGGAAATTTAAAATTATTAAAAGAAATTAAATATAAGTCAAAATATATAAGAAGAGTGATATTTATTTAATAAATTAAATATTTAATCAAAATGAAATTTAGATAGAAATATTAAAGTTATAATTAATTAATTAAAAAAAATCAAAATAAAATGGAGTAAAATTATTATAAAAAAATGAATTTTACTAATGGTAAAACACTACTACAATAGAATTAAAACTCTGGTAAAGTCTATATTTGTGTCGTTGTGACCTTAAAATTAGATAATAATAACATAAATAAGAAGAGAGAAAGAAACATAATAAAAACAATAAAAAAAGGAAATTTATTTTTTTATTATTATTTTTTTACAAAGATAATTTCCTTTTTATTATATATATATATATATATATATATATATATATATATATATATATATATATAAAAACTTTATCGTTTTTATTCAGTTTCCTTCTCTTCTTATGTAGTAGTACTTTACTTTTGGTAATATTCCTTTTTTATAATAATTTTACTCCATTTTATTTGATTTTTTTAATTAATTAATTATGATTCTAATATTTCTATCTAAATTTCCTTTTGATTAAATATTTAATTTATCAAATAAATATCACTTTTCTTATATATTTTTGGCTTATGTTTAATTTCTTTTAATAATTTTTAATTTCCATTTCCTCAATTTAATTTTTGGTTCTAATAGAAATATTTTAATAAAATATTTTATTTCATGATTAAATAATAGATAATTGATTAAATTAATTAATAAAATATGTTCAAATATTGGTTAAATATTCTCTAGTTTAACTACCCATTTATGTCTTTCTAGTATATATTTATTATCTAGTTCAACCACCCATCTATGTCTTGATGATGAATCACAGTAAGTGGCTCTAAATGCATTGACTTAAAAAATTCTATGTGATTTAGTTCGGAAAAATACTAGATATAAATTTAGAGTTATTTGAATGCCTCATTACAAAGCCTATGATAGGCTAAAATATGTTGACGTTATTTGAATGCCTCATTACAAGCCTATGATATGCTAAAATATATTGACTGTTGGGATTAGCCGTTGCATTTGTAGCATATATTTATTCTCTAGTTCACTTACCCATCAATGTTTTGATGATAAATCACAGTAAGTGGCTCTCAATGCTTTGACTTAAAAATTTCTAAGTGATTTAGTCCGGAAAATACCCTATATAAATTTAGAGTTATCTGAATGCCTCATTACGAGTCTATGATAGGCTCAATCCATTTGGATTAATCAATTACGAGATTAAATGAGTCAAAATCTTACTTACCCTCCTTAATCTCAGAGCACCAAGTAAATCATGGATTTATTGATTAAACTACGAAAGTGTTTTGCTACTCATGTAACAACTATCTTCAAAAGGACAAACACAACAGATCGCGAAGCTAAGATACCAATGTCCCAAGAACCAAAAGAGATGAAGGAGATGCAAGATAAAGGAAGTTGGAAGACCGAGAAAGCTACAACACCAATCTCGCCAAGAAAGACGAGAAGCCAGACAATTAAGAACTAAGAAAATTATAGGTCTGATAGACCAATTTGGTCTCAGTGGACGTTAACCACCACCACCATCATCATCATAAAACCTATTTTAGGGAAAAACCTCTAAGGTGTTACTCTAGGGATTCATGGTACTTAGTCAAACCATTTGGTTTTGACTTTTCCATAGAAATTTCTTTCACTAACAATTATTTATTTCTTCCTTTATGCCTTAGGGTCATTTATTTCCCTATTTATATCATTGGATTCCTCTCTGTTATCTTCAATTCTTAAACACTTTATCCCAAAAACTCTATCTAAATGGGACATGCGTAGCATCAAATGTTAATCTAGCTTCATAGTTGTCTTATAAAGCCCTTACCTTGCTTGCATTTGTGTTCTCTAGCATTTCAAGAGGGATCTCGTGTTGTTAGTTTGACTCCAACCTATGAGGGTTGTCTCATCATGGGGCATCTCAAATGCTCTAGTTCTCCTGTACCTTTGATTATTTAACATTACAACCACAATGAAGGTTTTAAAATAGCTGGGGCAAGGGAGTTATCAAACCCTTCCAAGAGCACATGAGTCTCCATTCATTTCATATCATTATACTATTATTTGTGCTATTAAAGATCAATGCAACTTTGTTTTGCATGACAACCAAATTGTGGCACAAGAAATTTAGTGCCTACAACAACAGTCATGGATGTGAGTTCTTTCATTTCTAACATAGTTTAATTAGTTCACCAAAAAAATAGGGAACTAACTCTAGATTATTTATATTTCCTTTCTTAATTTATTATTAATTTTAATTTATTAAATTAATTATTGTTTATTAAATTAAATTAACTATACTTAATTAATATGATGATAAATATATAAAATATTAAAATAAAACAAATAATATATATATAATTATTTATAATGTCCCCAAAAAAGAAAACCACCGGATTGAAGGCTAATATCACCTCGGAAAAAAATACCCAAAGATTTCACTTAGAGCCCCATGAATCATGCGAGAGTATTTCCCTCGAGATGACGTGGAGCACCTCGTGGTCCCCTCCCCCTTTTCTTCTCATCCATACATATGAACCTGCACTTCATTATTTATACCCATTGAACAACATAAGTACATGAACTCTTTTTTTCTTTTAATTATATCATTTTTTTCCAATATTTTTAATATATTAAAATTAAAACATTAATAAAACCTGTATTTCTTTTCTTTTCTTTAAAATATATTAAAATTAAAATATTAATAAACCCTGTGTCCATGAGGGAGAGCTTATTAAATTTTGTGAATCCTCTCCCATTTGACTTTTTAACTTGGGACCTTTTCTTGGCCATTTCACAACGCGCCTCACTCAATAACCTCTAGGAAAGCAAACTCTGAGGGTGACATGACATGGAGTGCTATGTGACATGGGCATTGAATTAAAACAATATAGGTTTTTTTCAGTGGGGGAGAGAAGCATCCGCGCTGAAGAATCAACATATATTATATATCGCTGAAGCAAGCAGATTTTACAAATCGCTGAAGCGAACAAATTACGTCATAGCCGAAACAAATACATAGTAAGTAGGTCATCAACGAATCAAATGTGCTGCAGCTGCAGCTGCAGCTGCAGCTCCCGCAAGAATCAAACATGACTGGGAGGTGCTAAAGCCAACCACCCCAACCAACATATCATGCACTCACGTGCTAAACAATATAAAACTTTATATATATCAAATGTTGAATTTATATATACAATCAAAAAAATCTATTTAAATAATATAAATCAAAATATCACTTGAATTTTTCACCGGAATTTGACACTAAAAAATCTAAAAATTCACACTAAAAACAATTCATAAAATAAATGATTAAAATGTGTGAACCCTCCCTTTTTGACTTTTCAACCTAGAGCATCTTCCTTGACCATTCATAACACGTCTCATTCAAGAACCTCAGGGAAGCAAACACCTGGGTTACATGGCATCGAGTACACATTTTGTGATGTGGGCATTGAATTGCATTAGCATAGAGTGTTGAGTTACATATAAAGGGGAATGTGTGTAGTGAAGTGGAGGGTCCACTCTCCACTTATGTAGGCCCTCCCTCTACTCATTAAACTCTCATTAATGTCATGGGGAACCACGTTGACCAACCCCTTTTTAAATATTAATCTTATATTTTATTTTATTTTATTGGAATTTTTTATTTTGTTTTTAAAATATTGTTTTAATTTATTTAAAAGAAAAATTGCCTAGAATTTTTATAACTCAATAAATTGTAGCTAGTTTGGATCACTCAACTTTTGAAGGTGATATTTCAATTTCTAATCCACCAAATTAGACAAATAAAAGCTCGTTGAAAAGCTAACTCACTCGAGAAGAACCTGAAAGTGGTTATTTGACCCAATATAGTTATTTAATGTCCCAAAAGTTTAGTATAAGTCAAGGTTAGCAATATTCAACCAAAACTGATTTTCTGAGTTTGTTTTGGAAAAACTTTCTTTGGTTAGGAAGATTTTCTATCACTAATTCATTCTTAATTTGTTTTATTGCTAATCGTATCTTCGTAGGAAAGCAAGGGAAAGCATGATTTTGTTTTTATTAATTTATTCAATTGTATTTTAATCCATTTGTTTGTTGTCGACAGATTTGGAAACTTGAGTTTTGTTTTCATTTTTAATTGGTTTTTAATTTGAATTTTTGTTATTTTTGGAGAATTGGTTCCAATAGATCATAATCTAAAGCTTCAAAGCAATAAGATTGGAGCAATATATTAATAAAATTGATTTATAGCTCTAAAATTCAATGATCAAAACTGCGTTACAACGAACTTCCACTTTGGGAGATTTTATTTGTAAATTATAAATGAGAGCTTTGGGGAAGATGAAGGGGTTCATTTTTTCTGCAAGTAGGGTATTCTTTGCACTATTGTAAAGAGGATTTTACTTGTAGATTTAGTAGGAATACTCAAATTTGAGTTTTATGGGTTTTCCTTCTGAGACCAAATCTTTGTTGTAGAAGTAGATCCTGCACTATTGTGACTCCATTCTCTATTGGCAAAGTTGGTTGTCTTGGGCAGATTGTTGGAGAAATTCATTGTAAAGATAGAGCACAAGATACATAGGTTTATGATTGTAATTTAAATACTATTGTTTGTGAATATCATCTTATCCTTTCATGGCAGATTTGTGCTAGTTATTTCATGTTTTAGCACTATTGTTAAATATACGAAATTATGTTTTCTTTTATTAGCTATATGATTCAATAATTACATAGATCAACCATTAATCTTCTCATTTTCTCTTACATTTAAATGAATTTCTTAGTAAATATTTACTCATAAATTTGTTATCATAAATCGATTTAATTGTCATTAAAAGTGTGTGAATTAACTCTTTTTTTAATGGCTCGTATTTTATCATTTTAATCTCTAAACATAACATGTCTTGCATTAATATTATCAGTGGTTAGAACTACTTCAATAACTTGATATTATCATAAAACACGTGATAAATCCCCATTATTGTTAAATCCTTGCACTTGGTATATACAAACTATTTCCTAAAGTTGGAGAATGCAGTAGGTAGCTATTAATTCAAATTCTCCTTAACCTTAATAATTGCTTGTGAACTTTAGTTTTCTTTTTATGTTTCTTTATTAGATATTTTCATCAAACAATTATCAAGAGCAAAAAAAATAAAGAAAATGGACACAAGTATTAGGCTCCAAGCTAGCACAAAACCCCTCCAAGAGGAAAACCTAGAAATAATTTCTTCTCTTCTTATAAAATTTGCTTCAAATGAGAAAACCAAGACCCAAAACTCTAGACCAAGTCCTCGTCCAAGCACCAAGTCAACCCTCCAAGAAGCCATTTCAATTAGGTCAAAGATTAACCAATTCCACAAGGGACTTTTCATCTACAGTAGCTTCCAGCTTCAACTTTGGCCCCCCAGCTTCAAACCTGCAACTTCGAGCTTTAATCCTTAACCCTGTAGTTTCCGTAGAAACCCTAATTTCCAACACGTGTCAACCCTTCAAGAGTTTCTCCTTTGAGCAAGTTAATGTCTCCAAGGTCAACTAGATCAAATTAGAGTATTCAACCCTCCTAAAACTTGGATCTGCATTTCAGCCTCCTACAATTCAAACCTGTGATTCTCAGCCTCCCAGTAGTTGCAGAAGCCCTATCCTTTTCACATGTGAGAGAATATGGCTCAAAAACATATTTTACTTGTTCTTTTTAACTTCTTCTAGTTTCCTTGACCTTCGCTCTAGCTTCCTTGATGTTCCTTGCTTCAGATCAAACTTCTAGCTTGATATGATTGAATTAGGTGTTAAATGAGGTCAAAGTTGCTTCTATTTATAGGCTTTCCATGAGGCCGAATAACCTCTTCTATGCCGACTTCCGCCTACCAGGGGCGCCTTGTGCTTTGAAGCTCATAAGACATTCTAGACTCAAAATTAATATTTTTTCATGTTACAACTTTCCCAATAAGGTCTTATACAAATGATAAAGATTATTTTGACTCAAGAAAAGATATTCTTTTTACATGACAAACCCTAGAAGCATGAAGAACATTCTTGACCTAGATGATCATCAAAATGGAGCATGAAACCCATGCTTAAAACAATATTTTTCTTTCTTATTTTTCTTGTAACATAAGATATACATAATGAATTGATTACATTGACAATTATGAAGACTAAAACTAGTTACATTTTCCAACACTCCCTTCTTCTTTTTTTAACAAGAATGAGTACTTTTTCATTAAATTTGTGCCCAGTGCGGAAAAATCCCGGGAGATTTACATTGCAGGAGAGTTCTAAATATCCAAACTAACTTGAGTTGGTTATAGGAGAGTCCATGTTACAAACTGAACTACATGACTTATTGGTACTTTTATTCTTGTATTAGTATATACCTGACAAAATTGAGACATAAAAATTAAACATTTAAAACTAGACATCTATCATCAAGATCATGCATGAAGGTCAACAAGACGGTTCAGGTCAATTTCCATGCTCTCAACTTACTTTGGGTTGCTCGATTCATTCTTTTGAAGCTGAAGATGTTCTGTGATGTTACGAATTGCTTCCATTTCGTCCTCCGAGCTAGCAATCTTTTGGTGTTGGTTCTCCATCGTGTATAGAGTGTTGTTCTAAGAGGTGCTTTGTTGGTGGATCACGAACTAGAGGTCGAAAATATCTGCCCGTAACTCTGCAAGATCGATCATGCATTGTTCACAAGTTTCCTGGGTCCATGGTCCACTCAACGAATTGGACATTTTATGCTCCTACCCCTTCCCATGGTTTGTACACAACTGACGATGTCCCCATGAACCAACTGATCTCTTTTATCTTGTGTCCTCTTGTATCATTATTTTGGTAGTTGTTTGATGATAAGAACACTAAATATAATCAAGAGAACGAAGAACCTAACTAAGTAAAAATACATCACAAACATTTATCAAAGTAAGAGTAGACACCTAATTTAGTTACCTCTAGATTTCTCAACGTGGTATCAGAGCTAAGGTGACAAGACAAGGAAAGGCAGCGTGAAGAAGGACCATCAAAAGGAGTATCAAGAAAGGTCAAGACATCAAAGAGGACATTGAATCATCAAGAAGGGATACATAAGGGTTGAACAAACTAAGGAGCATCAAGAAGGATTATTCATTTCAAGGATCACACCATCTAGAAGCAACAATAAGTAGAAGACCTCTAAATCCTAACACATTCGAAGAAGGGTTCTACATTTGAAGCAAACTTGAGAAGATTGTGCATTTCTCAATCATCATCACAAAGAAGATCTCAATGACCCTTCCTCCTCTCAAAGAAGGACTAGACATTGAAGGATATTGAAGCCTCTACATCCAAAGGGAAACAGGAAGAAGCACTTCCATCATCATCAAGGAATCAAGGTGATATCCCTCTTCTTGAGTGGAATGAACAAAGTTCGTACCTTAAGTCAAATACTCCAGAAGACTTGGAATATAAAGATCTCCAATGAAAGATACAAGAATATATATTTAAATGTATGAATAAGAATGATGATGATATAATTGAGAGTGAGGGTCCTGTATATCTAGCCAGGGAAGCACCCTTTCACGAGCGGTCATATCTCCTTGGACATGCCTCTTTGTTTAACTAATTATTAATTAACTAATCATTATGACAATTATTTATATATATTTTATTCGTAACATTGCCTTCCTCCTCAAAAAAACTTTGTCCTCAAAGCTTGTTGATGCAAAAGTCTTGATCCCTTTTTTTTTCGGTTTCGAATGTCTTCTCGTCTCGGCACTGTCATCTTCGTTGATACAAGTTGATATGATCTTCTAAGTGACAAACAAAATTGTCGCACTGAGAAGGGATCAAACCATCCTAGATTAATCTTCTATGGAATATTCTAATCACTAGAATTTTGTAATGAATTGTCATCATAGGACTGTATTGAGGCTACATCAATATTCTTTGGAACATCAGTTTTTTGTTTCTGTTCTGAATGGACCCAATATGTAGTTTGGTTGAGTTGTCTACTCTCATGATTCGAATGTTGATAGAGAACTTTTTTGGTTTGACTTTCCCTTATTAGGTGTGTGGAAATTTTTTGATTTTCTTCTTGTGAGGATGTTGTTTAGTTGGTTATAGAACCTTCACTTGGGATGTTCATCGCCTGAACTACAACATCTAAGTGTGTGTTTTCTTCAACTTGCTTGTCTTCTTCTTGAGTTGTGACATTCATTAGATTGATATCTACTCCCTTATCTTCAACCTGCACTGTTATGCTTGGAGACTTTGATACTTCTTGAGAAAGTTGTCCTAACTTGTTTGTTAATGACTTTTTGTCCTTTTTAAGCTTCTTGATTTGTGTCAATAATTTTTCACTATGGTCTTTCAGCCGAGAAAATTCTTCATTTTTGCCAATGGTGATCTTATCAATTTCTCTTTGCATATTTTGTAGTACTTTGTTACCCTCTTGAAAAATTATTTTCGAAATATCTTCTATGTCTTCTGGTATTACTGAATTTGGCTTCACCGTAAGATCTTGTAGCGTTATCTTTTTTTTTTTCTTTTTGTAAGAAAATGTCAAAAACTTCTTCTTTGTATTCAGGATGAAGGAAACTAGGATTTTCATCCATGGTGATCCCAGAATAGTGTCATATTGATCATTCCATAGAGATCGAACAGAGAATTGCGATATAAAAGTATAATCATCAATGTTTAAATGTAATTCGGTTATGTCATATTGTTTTCTACCCAAGCAGTCTAAGCTATCAATTATATTTGACTCCAGAATCACCAATTGGTTAGCAAGATTACAGTTTATATAATTTTTCCCTTCAATGGCAGAGATAGAAATAATAACAACTTTTCTTGCAAGAGTCCCTTTAATTCTGAATAGCACTAGAGCAGCGCAACGTGAAGCTCCTAGAAATCTCCCTTCCTTCAATTCTAAAGTAGACGCCATTTTTTTTGCTTGTCGAATATATTCCCTCGCCCGACCCCCCTTCCCCTTTTTTCCCTAATAATCCTCTTTCTTTTAAAAGGAATCTTAATATCTTCTCACAATAGGGTATAGCTTGGCATGAGGAAGAGAGCGACGCGGCGGAGAACCTAGGGTTTCCTCGGCCCTGGTATTTGCCTGAGTTTGCGGCGGCGGGGCTTCCGCGGGTGGGGGTCCTGGGGGCCTTCCGGCTGCCATCAGGTGTCTTTGCTTCTTCGTCGGGCGGCCAGCATCTTCTTTGTTTTCGGTGCAGGGACACGTTGCTTCGGGTGGGCGGATCCGGTTGGTTCGGCCTCGGCTCCCCTATTCCCCTGCGCTGTGTCTAACTTCAACTTCCTCTGCGGGACTCGTGCCTCGACTGGTATTCCCGGGGCGGCTGTCTGCACGAACCTCTGCCCATCATCGGCGGTGTTCCGGAGTTTTTCTTAGTGTATTAAGCAGCGCGGCGGCGGAGTCTTTTCTCTGGTTCATCGGCGGCTTTCTGCACCTCCAGACCCTCGGTCTTGCCGGCTTCAACTAGGTTTTTGGCCCTACACTGTGCTGTCCTGCTGAACGGGGACTGGGGTTTCGGACCTCCTGTTTTTTTCATGGGGGCGAGGTGGCTGGCCTAGCCGCCTCTGCCCCCGGAACCGGCCCGCCTCGGCTCTGATCGGGAGACTCCCTTGCTGATGCGTGGGTTTTTTTTGGTTTTTTGCACGCTACCAAAGCAGCCAAGGCGAGTGTTGAGGGATCTGAATCGATTCGTGCCGCTTTTCTATGGTTGCTGCTGGACAGCTTCTCTTCTGACTTCTATGGATTTTGGGTGGTTTACTTCCACTGGGTTCTGAGGATGTAGGTGGAGAGTCGAGGGGATGGAGGAGTTGTGGCTTCCTCGGCTGCTCTCAACCATTTCGTGCCTCTCTCCTCTGTTTTTGGCTGTCGTTTCGAACTATTTCTGCTCATTTCATAGGAGCTTCGTATATTTACTGTTTATACTTTCTGTTATTTAGCTTGTATGGGTAGGGTTTCACCCCTGTTGGGGTTTACATACCCTCTTTCTGACCCTGTTTTTGGAGGCCCTGTCTGAGGGCTGTATCAGCATACTTCCCAGAAGTATTGGTTATTGTAAGTGGTTTTTTACCACAGTACTGCATATGCTTTGGCATCTACAACATGTAATCTCTATTTTCTTTTTAATAGAAATTACGAACTCTATTTTCCCCGGAAAAAGGGTATAGCTTGGCATTTAAATCCCTTTCTAAAAGGTGTTTGAACCTTATAACTCCTTATGTATTTCAAAAAGACAATTTAAATATTGTTTCAGTTGACTTTATATATATATATATATATTATAATCCTTATTCCTCCAAAGCTGAGAAATGAATCTTTACTAATTGTTTTTCTTTAAATGGGCATGGGATACTTTTATTTGACTTTCTACACTTAGCCCTTTAATATTTCTATAATTCCAAAAACTATTTTTTATTTTATTTTATTTTGAGAATATGTTCACCATATAGCTCAATGACTTATTAATAAATTTGGATTTTGACCAATCGATATGTTGTATAGGGGCGACCATTCAGATTGGAGTTTTTTGTTTTTGTTTTTGTTTTTATTTTTGCTTCTTTTTTTTTTAAATAATATTTGCAGTGTATAGGTTGTACGAAGAAACTCATGCTGGCAACTAACGCAGAGGTTGTACAAATTGTTAGCTTATTGACGTGTTTTGTCAATTTGTTCACCCGACTTCAGAGTTGTGTCTGCGCTTGGCTGTGTATTGTTTGTGGATATTGTTGATTCTGTGCAGCAAATGTAGTAACTGGGAGGCAACGATGATAGTTAATGTATGTCGGCTCTCGACCAGGGATGGTCGGCAACATCTATATGCCGTCGAGTTGCTGCAACTATGTTGTGGCGGCATTCACTCTGGTGATGGCGGTCTGCAACAATGACAAGGGCAGGGTTTCACAAGTCAGCGACAACGTCAACCTATCGACAACATTGTGGGACTTGCAGTTGCGTGGGACTGTTTGATAGCTACAACGTTTTACGGTGGACAGAAGTGGACGATGACCGTAGAATAATGTTTAATGTTTATTTTTATTTGATATATGATTTGTTTTTCTATTTTTCTCATTATATTATTTTTTTATATAATTTATGTGTTTTTTTTGTATATATATATATATATATATATATATATATATAAAATTTATTTATTTATTTTTAACTTTAATTTATTTTTTTTTCAATTTATTTTTTTTAATGGCCAAGGGTCAATTGGCAAAAATGGAGAAACTCCAAAACTTGTAGCGACACGCTTCAACGACAACGAAGTTGACGAATTTCGATGGCCAAAGACCTGAATCGGAGAATGAGGCTCTTGTGCAGCGGTTGAGTGACCAGAGGATCGAATGACTTTGATACCAAATGGAATGAACAAAGTTCATACCTTAAGTCAAATACTTCAGAAAACTTGGAATATAAAGATCTCCAGTGAAGGACACAAGAATATATATTTAAATGTATGAATAAGAATGATGATGATACAATTGAGAGTGAGGGTCCTATATATAGAGCCAGGTAAGCACCCTTTCACAAGCGATCATGTCTCCTTAAACACGCCTCTTTGTTTAACTAATTATAATTAACTAATCATTATTATAATTATTTATATTTATATTAATTATATATATTTTATTCGTAACATTGAGTCAATGATCACTATTAAAGCATACTTGAAGGAAGACATCTTTTATTATCAACATCATCAAGAAAGGCATCAAGGAGTATCTTCACTTGACAAGTATGTATCTTTATACGTATGTCTGGATCCAGCAAAATGACTTCATTTTGCAAGGAGAGGAACAAATTGGTTGGGTCATCAAACTTTCTTGCATGGAAGAAGAGGACAAATTTGATCCTCATAGAAAATGAAGTCGTTGGACATGTTAAGGGTTCAATCACTTAACCTCCAAAGGAAGAAGCTCAAGCTTTAGCAGAGTATATGAAAGGGGAAGTAAAGGCTCAAAGGATCCTTATAGAATCCATCAAGGATCCCCTCATACCTTATGTATCAAAGTTGGAGACATCAAAAGAAATCTATGAGAAGTTAGTAGAATTTTTCTCCATAAGCATCGCTGGAGAAGTCATGTCTTTGAGAACCTAACTATATAAGATGAAGATATCCAAAGAAGAAGGGATAGCCTCATATCTTATGAGGGTGTCAGAAATAAGAGACCAGCTACAAGAATTGGGAGAAAAAATATTCGATAAAAAAATGACCATCGTGGTGCTCATTGCACTACCTGATGAATGGGGCAACTTTGTATCAAACATCTATCGAAAGAAGGAAGCCACCCCATTCAGTGAACTTTGGTCATTATGTAAGATTGAAAAAACCAGGTTAAAGGAAAAAAGTGAGGTAGAACCAAGCGAACAAGTTCAAGCGTTTGCTGCCATGGCTAAAAGAAAAGGAAAGTATGAGAAAAAGAAGAAGATCGATATGTCAAAGGTCCAATGTTATGGTTGTCAAGAATATGGGCACTACAAGAGAAATTGTCCTAAATTCAAGAAGGACAACAATAAAAGGAAAAAAAGAATTGAAGCCCATATCACCAAAGAAATAGAAGAACCTAATGAGAAGAAATCCAAGAAAGAAGGGATAGATTTTCACTATTAAGGTTTCTGTAACAAGAAGAAGGAGGTGAAAAGACCTCTACCACGGTCAAAGATTGCTATCAGGATAAGAAGCATTGCAAGTATGACAGGATGCATCATATTAGGAGATGGCATCATACGATTGAAGCAAGAGCTCATGACATCATTACGGAAGCTTGAAAGGATAATTGAATTAGAAGTCTACGCGAACAATAGAAAGGAAGTAGCTCTTGGTAACCTCACTGAAAGCATAAGTAGTAGTTATGGGTAGAAGAAAGTCATCTAGCATAGATTTCATCATACATCATCATCATTAGGAGCATTTGCAGGATGAGGATAATCAAGATCTTGCGTTGGAATCTTCATTAGAAGGGTCACCTCTCTTGGAAGAAGCAAGTGTTTCGCTAATCATTTCACCTTTTGTGGAATCCATTGTTTAGAAGGATGATGGTATGATCACAAAGGAGTGCAACATGTCAAGATGGTTGAAGCACTTTCAATTAAGGAAATGAAGTTGCCGAAGGAATTCTAGATGAACAAAAGAAGAAAAGAGGTATGTATATGTATATAGATTTAAGTCATGTCATCATATAGTTGCAGATAACAAGGGTGAATGTTCTACCTCTTGAGCATGATCAAAGAAAAAGGATCTCTTCCTTTGGAAAGATGCATGAAGGATGGTTTACATATTGGCAAGGTGAAATCAACATAATATGTCCTCATATGGAATATGATGTGTGATTCGTAAACTGTCGTGGATATTCCACTACACAGTTCGTCACAATAGATATGACAATATTATATTAAAAATATGAAGTTCTACAATTATTACATATTCATTAAACTTTAATATCTATAAGCTTAATTGAAATTAGTGCATGCATGCGAATAGAAATTATGCAGAAAAGTAGAGAACGACAAAATAAGCTCACACACACACATAAGACACACGATATGCTCTCTAGGAAACCCTTTCAGGAGAAAAACTCAGCTAGAAAGTGAGGTTGATTCGCTCTCTTTCTTTGTCTGTAAATATGGTTGTATGTACAAAGAAGTAATGCTTGTGGCCTG
Source organism: Pinus tabuliformis (assembly GCA_031772625.1). Taxonomy (NCBI): domain Eukaryota; kingdom Viridiplantae; phylum Streptophyta; class Pinopsida; order Pinales; family Pinaceae; genus Pinus; species Pinus tabuliformis. The sequence continues at coordinate 649,379,465 of CM062815.1, read as the reverse complement.
TGGGATGCTACAATGCACAAATCCTTTGTGTGTGTGTTCTACCCCCTATCTCTCCTGGCTATCTTTGCTCAACTATGGAACAAAATGCTCTCGAAAGAATGGAATGCCTCTTCCTTCTAGTGCCCCGCTTATAACACAACCCGATAACCTACTAGTGGTTAATTTTGACTACATCAACTCTAACTAGAGTTACAATATAAACTCTTCTAGAGTCTTTTACATCATAATCATGTGGCTAGCCCCTTTCAATGAATAAAGGGGACTGACGCGGCATCCTCCCAAACTATAGGTGTGAAAACATGAAGGTCAACTTTTGAGTGGCATAACTTTCGCATACAAACTCTGATTGACGCGCTTCTCGTGTCGTTGGAAAGATCTTTGTGTGTAGAATAACATGAAATGGTGTTGTGATAAAATAGAAAAATTTTACCCCCAAAAAACTTCGTTTGATGCCTTAAAACGCTCCCAGAAAGCTTTAGACCCTGTTTTGCCAAACTGGGTCCCGCCAGTAAAAACAGTCCCGTGAGCTTATTCCATCATTTTTTCTACTCCAAATGCACCGAGATGGATGAAAAACAATATAATGATCAAATCCAGATCAAGGTGGTTGACAAAGAGCAATATGTGACAAAAAGAAGAAGAGATCGTGAAAGATGCAACTATAAGAAAAGGAAATCAATATCTGATTACTTGGATAATTGGCTATGACATCTCCATAAGAGAAGGTATAAAGGTCCTAATAAGGTCTGTAAAGAAAGGAGACCCTTGACATTGAAAATCTTGGAGATGTGTTTATGAATGTGCAGGTTGTTGATGTTACAAGAGGCAGATATCATGATGAAAGACTATCACAAAAGGTTACTTTGATTTGATGTTCATTTTTTATTTTTGAACAACATTTGGATGGGTTGATACAGGGCTACTGAAAACGAGTTGTAGATTTCACCTGATGAAGAATGTAACTAGGTTTGGTCTTCATAATTGTAAAATGTAATTTATTTATCAAAAGAAATTTTATTATGACTTATTAAAGCATGGGTTTCATACTTGGGTCATCATGTTTATAGGTCAAAGCCTCCGTTGTAGGCTTCTAAGTTTTATATTGAGTCAATAAAGTCATTATCAATTTTATTAGACCCTTCTTGGGATTTTGTATCATGTAAAAAGTTTTTTTTTAGTCAAATAGGTCATTTGGCACCTCCACACCAAGTCAGCTCTATGATGATGAAATCAACTTACATTAGGAAAATTCGACCAACAAAAGAGGTTATATATAGATAGACAACTCGATCAATTTGCTCATTCACTCAACAAGTTCGATACACAAGAAAGAGAGGCAGTAGAAAGTGCGAAATTCCAAGAGAAGGAAGAAGATTGTAGAGGAAGAAAAAGTCGAAGTTTTTGGGATATCTTTCTCTCACACGTGCGAAGTTACTGGGCTATTGTTGGGGTCAAAGTTCTGTTGTTGGGGAGGCCGAAATTCTACTGCTACCAGATCAAAATTTTAGGTCAAAATTGTTTCTGGGAGAACTTCACTTGGAGAAGAAGGAAGGGTTGTCTTGGTGATTGGGAGAAGTTTGTATCTAGGTTAAAAGAGTCTTGGACTATCTCATCTTGTCTTTGAATCCACTAAAGGAAGAGTTCTGACTGGGTTTTCCCCTCATAGGGGTTTTTTTCCTAGTTGTCCACCTACATCTTGTGTCTCTTGTTCTTGTCATCTTCATATACACATATATTGGTAATTTCTTGATGAAACATAATATAATAAAGTAAAAGAAGCCAGCATAACTCACAAGTAATTATCAAAGAAGAGGAATCAAACCCTAATTACTACTAGCATTGATTTCTCAACATCACCTACAACTAGCACACATATGGTTGGATGGAAGATCCTGAAGGAAGCATGACTTGGAAGAGGTAGTTGTATGAAGAAAAGTCAGATGTGGATTAGAAGATCACTTTCCGATGAAAAGAAGGATGACATGACTATTGGTTCAATCCTATGGTTTGTTGAAGGAAAGTGATGGATGGTCGATGCCCTACGAAGAAGAAATAGAAGATGAAGGCTCCATAATAATGAAAATGAAATTCATGACATCAAAAGGAGGAGCTCTACAAGCAACTAAAGGTACCATGATCTCCACCAAAAAGCAGAGAGTTGCTGGAAACAAGTCCCTAGTTAAGAGGGAGCTTGGACAAGTCCTTGGATAAAAGGGAGCTTTGGTAAATTCCTTTATAGGAATGAGCATATCTTCCCTAGTTGAGAGGAAGAGATAGACACATCTTTCTTGTCTTCACTCCGTGAAGAAAGAATGGATGATTAGGTAAGTATCTGGAATCTGATACTCTTTAAGGATAAGGTAGGGCATCCAAGATAAGAGTAGTCTAAGAGGAAATTCCTTGAGGATGTATCATTCCAAGATAGGAATTGTCCTAAAAGGACATACCCCGTGAACACTCGGGTGGGGTATGTGCCTTGAGAAACAATGATGATGGTGTCTATCAGTCATTGGTCTCACCAGCATTGTGCTATGATCTTGTGGAGAGATATAGTTGTTAGTCAAGGCCTTGCTATGTGACAATGTTGGTTGGTATGATGCAAAGAGGTGGCTTACCAATTAGAGTCTTCTTACGAGCATTTTTCAGATTGAGAATATCCACGTACCTGATATGGATTATAAATACCTCCCTAGTTAAGAGGGAGTGTTGAAATATGTAACTAGGTTCGATCTTCATAATGACATGTAATCATGATTTTATGCATTTATTGTAAAGAGAAATAAACTTATTATTACCATTCTTGAGGCATTGATTTCATGCTCAAGGGAAATTTGTTTTTGGTCAAACACCCATTGTTGAAAAATGGCAACAAGAAATTCTAGTTTAATTCGTCCTCGAGTTAAACTGTGAATTAAAATCGAATTCTATTCTCATTGCAACTTGTAAATAGTTAATTAAGTTTATTAAACTTAATTAGCTTCGAAATTTCGAGTTGGAAGTCTTTTTGAAGTCATGTATATGTTATCCCTATATTATAGGGGTTCAGGATGAGTTAAGTATAAGTTGTAATTAGTTAACTCAGTTTACTGAGTTATCTCCAGTTAAATTAGTTCCAAATTGTTTGAGGAAGTTAACAGTGAATTGATGGATTAGTGCACTCAACTAGTACTACTCCAGTTCACTGTAGATTCCCTCATCAAAAACTCACGCATGTCAATTCTAAGAAAGACCCAGTTGAGACTAGAGTGCAAGGACAATGTACTATTTGTTTTAGATTTTTCTGAGTTGCACTGATAGTGCATGCAATCAGGAATTGATCCTTGAAGGGATTGTGCAGTTTTGAGTGCACTGATTTCCCTTTAAGATGGGTTAATCAGCCATAGGAATTGTGCAAGGAAATAGGGACTTGGAGAGCTGGTGAATTGGCTAAGTGTTGGCCTAGTGCTTGCTTGTGAGTTGGAGATTGATTTTACTGAGTGTTGGGATTGTTCTTGTGAGAACAAGCATTGTAATCTCATCTTGATTTTCCGATATATGCAATACAAATAGTGGGGTTTTGAGTTGTGGCTTTCCCTGGATATTTATTGTGTTATGTGTATTTGATTCTCTTCCTCTTGTCGATTATTACTTTTCTCGATCTTTATGTTCTTCCATTGTAAAGAGTAGAGGTAGATTCTTGTCTCTTGCTTTAGCACATTCCATGAGCTTGTGAATCTACAGGAAAATCTACACCCATTGAGTGCTTCTAGGTTTTGTCTTTGAGTCAATAAGTCACAAGATTTCTTGTCATGTATGAAAGACCCTTTCGGGCATGTTACATATTGTAAAGAAAAAATTATTTGAGTCAAATTAGAGTCAAAGATCCTCCAAGACCTTGTCATGGAGCCTCAAGCAAGTCGGCCTCAAGGAAACAATTTGTACCCCTAAAAAGCCTATAAATAAGAAGGAACTCGACCTCATTTGGACACAAACAAGCAAATTCGATCTCCTCAAGGAAGAAGCTAGAAAAGGATGAAAAAGAAGAAGAAAAGCAAGATCGAAGTTTTTGGGCTTCTCTCTCTCTTGTGTTAGGGTTTCTAAAGTTGTTGGGCAAGTCGAAATGTTGGAAAGTTGTTGGGCAAATCGAAGTGTTGGAAAGTTGTTGAGAAAGTCGAAGAGCTAGAAAGTTGTTGGGCAAGTCAAAGTGATGGAAAGTTGTTGGGCAAGTCAAAGTGCTAAATAGTTGTTGGGATCGAAGTTGCAAAAGAAACTGTTGGGTGGAAGTTGCAAAAACTGCTGGGTTGAAGTTGCAAAAGAAACAGTTGGGGTCGAAGTTGCTAGGATCGAAATTGCTGGAAAGAAAGTTCATCGAGAAGAAAGGTTGACTTGGTCTTGGAAGGGTCTTAGGTCTTGGAATTCGTCATTTGAAGATTCTATAAGAAGAGAAGAATTCTTGTGGGTTTTCCTCTCAAGTGGAGATGTTTTGGCCCTGATTGATCGCCTATATCTTGTGTCCTCTTGTTTCATTGTTTTGGTAGTTATTTGATGATAAGAACACTAAATATAATCAAGAGAAAGAAGAGGCTAGCTAAGTTAAATAAAAATACATCACAAGCATTTATCAAAGTAAGAGAAATCATCTAATCTAGTTGCCTCTAGATTTCTCAACAAAGGCTACAAGTTTTGCCAAATTATAATGATTAAATAATGGTTGATTCACTTTTAATTTTAAGGTAAGTCTTTAATCAAATCAAGAATACAAGTTTTGTCCAATCACTTTACTAAAATCATGTTAAAGAACTTATTCACATGAAATGATTGAATACTAAATTGATTTCATTTTATTCTAAACGTATTAAGAGAACTATTTTGAAAAAAATGGGCGGGAAAAAATCACATGGATGTCTTATAGAATGCAAATCTTCGCAAGAATCATCCATCTTAAATTCTAAAAGCATTAAAAGAACCATTAAAAAGAATTATATTGATATCTTATTAGTATGCAAGTCTGAGAAGAATTTTTGTTTTATTTTCCAAAAAAAAACATAATTTTTTATATTTTAGAGGAAATAAAAAAGTACCATATTTTTGGCTGCACAGCAGCACACTAGATAACTTAAAAATTGGGCTGAGAACAAAATTTCAGATATATCTTAGACCTTAAATATATATTGAAGTTTACCTAATTCCTATTTAAACTTTAAACCTGATCAGATAGATTAAAAACAAAAGAGACAACACATCATCAATAAACATAACATCTGTGAGATGGAAACTAACCCTTTAAACATGATCAAATAGTTTAAAAACAAAATAGACAACACATCATCAATAAACATATGTAAGATAGAAACTAACCCAACATCTAATAGCAAAACTTCCTTAGATAACATATCCGCACATCTATCCTTAGCAAAACTTCCTTAAATAACATATCCGCACAATTATCCTTAGAAAAATTATCCACACAATAATCATTCATTTTCATTTCTGGTTAATGTTGAAATCCATACCAACGTTCCCAATACTCAAGGACTTGAAAAAACAAGTCAATGATCATAAATAAATTATCTGTAAAAATACAGCGGCCCTATTAAGACTGTCCACAAGCAACACTAAAAATTGAAACCTTAAAACTTCATTGTTTACCCCTCCTTGAATTGTATTGCATTTCTTTGTGAATTTTCCTCCACTCCCAAGGTTCCTGAGGATTGGATGAAGCCCATAATCCAACACGGGCAGCACGGGCCTCTTTCTCCCACTGAGTCATCCAAAAATTCATGCATAACATTATTCAATTAGAAATGGGATGCTAATTAATGCTAACCAATCCTGATTCCCTACTATTGATATAGGCCAGGATCAAGATCACAGATTCTTACCATGGCAAACTCTGGACGCTGGTCATACTTTTTGTAGTGCCATGCACATCCTTTCTTTAAAAGAACTTCCTGACAAGATCGAATGCAAATGGTTCTGCATATATTAAATTTTAAGCCTTTTCCCGAAATCCAATTATTGGCCCATAGTAATGCCGAAATTCACCTGAATAAAAACGTCTTTGCTGTAAATATCTCCCACCAACCGATCATGTTGGTCGTTGCCATAGACAACGACTCGCAATTGTTCCCCCTGTACCAGGCTGCGCAATGCCTGTTTTGCCTCCTCCCCGTAAGGCATTTGGAGCTCTGGTGCATCAACTCCTCTGCAATTTTAAACAGTTTCTGTAGGACTTCAAAATTTCACCACCATATCTATTAATCTTTGAAAGCATTGCATCAGCAAAGTTATAAACAAAAAACCCAGAAATTCTACTTATATTTTCAACCTTAGCCGAATTCGATACATGTGCGCAAGTATATCTCCATCATCGAATATCCTGTAAATAAACAAAAACACAGATTTGAGCTCACTGTGGCATTGTTTTTTGTCGCTAAAAATCAATGTAATTCTCAGCTTGGACTTCTGTTCTTGGCGTTTTCAGAGAATTTTAAAAGATTTTAACAGTGATGTTCGTTGACACGTTTTAATCATGGTGTCCACATTTGCCATTAAGATTGCACCAAGATAAGCAAGGTTCTTTTTACTCTGGTTACAAGTACAGAAAGAAGTGACTTACATTCTACAGCCTGGATGGAGGTGAAGGTGATTTATAACTCTTCGAGTGTGCCCAGTGCATTGAGTGTATCGAATGTGGACAGACCTATCTAGATTAAATGTAAAATGCAGATTTAGATAACCAAGTTTGCAAATTATTTTACTCTGAATTTAAATAAGTTTAAATTATAATATAGATCCATCATATAATAATTACATTTTAATAAGAAAGATAAGTCCTGGAATAGTCTTTCTAGATTTATGCCTTGATAATGAAATGCTCGATAATAAAATGCTATGTTCCTTGAGTTTCTAAGTTCAAACCTCCTTATGAGTCAGCCAACAGAAAAAATAAACACTGAGAAGTATCAAAGAGAATTTGATTGAAAAGCTTTAAAGTTCGAAATGGATATACCTGGTGTGTGTTAGGCACCTGGCTTCTCTAAATGTAATTGGAGTTCCTAAAAATATACATTAATATCCGGAACAAAACAGGAAGTGGAATAATGGAAGCAACTCAAACTTCAAGTGTAAAATATGTGAGTTTCTAACAGAGGAAAAACAAACCAATATCCTTCATTGAAAATGGATTTCTTTAATGCGTCAGCTATCTCATAATCCCGTCTTGCACGAGCTTCGCGCCTTTGAATAGTTGCCTCGTGCACCGAGATAGGGACATCCGCTGACTCTCTAGGATTCCGTGTATCCACATATACAGTAAGGCCATCACCATCTCCAACATGTTTGACATTTACCTGTACAGATTCACTATAAGTGTACAAGGAAATAATAGGAAAGGGAAGAGCAACATTAATAAATTGACAATGACTGTATTAACATCTCACTGGAAGAGTATACAGCTCAAACTTCGGCACATCGTCTGGCCGTTTCTGTGCAACCCTTTCTGGCACCGCAGTAGGGTATGGAAGCCCATAAAATGATAACAGGCCCTACAAAATGTTAGGATCTGTGCTTAATTTACACTGGAGAAAGAGAACATAAAGAAAATGAGGACTAATGGCTTGAAACTGTAGGATATATACCTCTACATCGACCTTAGGATGTCCTTGCAATGTTATTGCAATAAGTATTGCTGCTTCTTCAGCATTACTAGGGGTTGGTTTGGCTTCTTTCCATGCTGCTAAGATTTCCTCATACCTCCAGAAATAAATAAGAAATAGTATAAGTCAAAATCCCATGAAGCAACTTATATTTTGGCAAACTTTAAAGTGCAAAAACCTCAAAAGGACATGATTCAGATTCCGCATGGTGGGTATAGTAATTTGGTTAGATACCATGAGCAATATTGTTTCTGGTGGCTTCAATGTTGGGAGCATGCTAGGCAATTAAATATAATCAGTGTTTACCTTTCATAAACACAATCAACGTTATTAATGGAGATATTTATTTATGGCTTGACACCAGTGGGTAGCTTCCTACATCTAGTAGCTAGAATAGCTTAGCAGATCTAGGCACTAGTTGATAACAGTTCATGGACTTCTAATATATATTGAGTGCTTCCAACTGCTTCGCCATTAGATCACATGATGTTGCCCTGTATAGTAATTTTCGTCATTCAAAATTTTATTTGAGCTCTACATGACACCCTTAATTTTCCCAGTCTAGGTTTTATCCTGCCAAACTTAATCTGTAAGGAGAAAACAAGTATTCTAATGCCAATAACAGGAATCTGACCCGGCAATCTAGCCATAGCTTAAATTTTTCCATGACAGATGTGTCTACTGAAGTATACTTGGTTGTGGTATTCTGAAATGGATTTCTACTTATAGATAAATATTAGAGAATTTAGACAACTTGGAGCACTGATAAGAGCATGCATGATGTTTCCTTATGAGATTAACGAACTGAAGTTTTAAAATACCGCTTTAACTAGTAAACTCTTGGATGGTGAATCTTACTATTGGCATGTGAGACCAAGGATATGGAACTGCTTGCTGGAAGTTTCTGCAGTTAGATTTCTTTTGGCTATTCAAATTTCAGTCACAAATGTCAGTTTTACGAAAGATATACATACTCTTCACATTGGAGCCACACTGAACATGATAGGCATCTTTGTTTATGTAGGAAGGGGTGTTGGCTTAGTGGGGCCTGACCCAAGTTCAGAAGTGATTTAGCCAAGCAAATCCTGGTACTACTGGCCCTTTCGGCAACAATCCGTGGAGCGCGGACTGAGGTCTCACCCGAAGTAGTATGGGAGGGTGCTAGAACCAGGTTTCCACACCCTGGGGATGTCTGATATGAGGTGATTGGTACGTGGTCCAGCCTTCGCGCTTCCTGTGCTATGCGCACCGGCGGGCACCCCGCGCCTTGCGATACTGTCTTCGCGCAGTTCTAGCCGCAGCACAAACCATGTTATTTACCCAAGTCCTCCTTAATTAGGCTATGTTAGCTGATTACTTAGATTATTTTCATATAAAAGCATTCATACAAGTATTTATCTAGTGCACGCGGTAATTAAACAGAGTAAAAGTAATGCATGACATCAAAATACAGATTCAAGAACAGATGCACAGAGTAAACTTCTCTTTATTAACTTTCAATCCCAAGTACAGACCCGACTCCGCCCTACGCACTCAGCTGCAGGGGTCCGCGCACTCAGCTGCGGACTCTACTAGGCCTCTGCGCACTCAGCTGCAGAGCCTCTTCCTACTACTATGACCCAGTACACTTCAGATCTCACTCTTAACCTTGAACCATGCCTTCACTATTCTATCTATCTTCGACTCCCTTTACACTTAGAGCCTTGCTCTATTTATACAATCCCATGGTCCGTGGACCATGGGTAGGCCGACACAACTTTACCTTAATTTACAATATTTTAGGCGGACAACCCTATGACTCATCCTAGACCTCGCGTTCCGCGCCCGCAATTCACGGAGTCATACAATTGACCAAAACTTGGGCTTTGAGCCCCTAAACATGCTGTGGGGGATCCCATGCCCAACAGGCCCCCAACACAATGATCGTGACTCGTCCCGAGTCACTGTGTTGGTGCAGCGATCTTGGCACGGAGCCTCTCCAACTGTGCCTGTGCTGTGCGAAGGTTCGCAGCGCACTGTTCTGCTGTCCGTTGGATCTGCTCTGTTCTTTCTTCTGAATCCTTCACATCTGACTCGTATCTCTTCATTGGTGCCGGCTTCTAGTGCTTGTGTTTATAGTCCTGCGCCCTTGTCCGGCTCCATGGGTCGCGAAGACTGTACTTTGGCCGATTAGTCAGAGTGTTGCAGGAATCGCCCCCCCCCCCCGGAGGATCCAAACCCGGAACCGCGGTTCGGAGCGAACCGTCCCGGAATCCATTTGGGAATCGCGATTCTGAGGAGGAGGGGGCGCGGTTCCGTCTTTTATACGCGGTTCCTGCCATATAGGTTGCGGCCACCCCGGAACCGCGGATCCGAGGGCGGTTCGGGCACGGGGTGGCGCCAAGCTTCCGGCCCGGAACCGCACGCCACCCGCACGGTTCCCAGGCGATTCCGGAAGCAACCCGCGGCATCATTTTTTTAACTTGATTTTTTTTTAATTTGTTTTAACTTGAGTCTTAACTAGCATGAGGGGGTGGGTTAGGTTGGTTTAGGGTGAGTCTAGGGTGACTTTAGAAAAGAATAAAGCCCCCATTCTCTTCTCATTTTCTCACTTTGAGTTTATGAGAGTTGGAGAAGAGAAGAGAGGAGAGGAGAAGAGAAGAGAGGAAAGGAGAGGAGAAGAGAGGAGAGCTTGGAGGAGTGAAGAAGGAGGAGCTAGGAGAAGGAGGAGGAGCTTGGAGCAAGAGCTTGGAGGACTTCATCTACAAGAGCTAAAGAGGTAAGTTCAAACCCCAAACTCCCTTGTTTTTTTGAAAAAAAAATTGTATTTTTCTCCTCCCTCTCCTACTCTTTCCCATTGTTTCTACTTGCTCCTTTATTTACAGGTTGTCCACCACCTATATCCATATTCCAAGATGGTGTTCTTTTGGCTTCTATGTATCATTCCACTCTTGGTTTTAATGATGGCAAGGGTGAGGAATAGAGGGGAAGAGGAAGGGGATGAACTTGGTCCTAATAGTAGTGACCCAATGTATGATGAGGAGGAAGGGTTTGAAGAGGAAGGGGATGAACTTGAAGAGGACACTGAAGCACAAGATGGGAAAGGTACATCAAATCCCTTGTGGACCTTTGTGACCAAACTTGAAGGGGGAAAGGGTGGTGGATCTTACAAATGGATGTGCCCTCATGGTTGTCATGGAGGAAAACCATATACGGGTTCATATACCCGTCTGAGGAGGCATCTTTGTGGGGTGCTAGACAGTGATGAAAGAAAGGGTTCCGTGGGGGTAACCATTTGCCCAAACATTTCAAGTGAACAAAGACAAAAATACATCAAATTAGAGATGGCTGCACAAGGAAAAAACAAGAAACAAAAAACTCATTCTGAATCAAGTGCAACCTCTAAATTTGGTAGTTGCCCATCTCCTCATGGTACTTTTGCAACCTCTGGAGGTAGAAAAACAATAGGGGATTTCCTTAATGTTACTGGGAGGGATGATGTGGATGGAAAGATAGTCCGTTTTCTTTGTGCTTGCGGTGTACCATTCAATGTGCTTCGCTCTCCCTATTGGCATGACATGGTAAAGGCCATCAATGAAGCCCCAAAAGGATACAAGGCCCCCAACTATGAGAAAGCTAGAACAGTGTTATTAGAAAGAGAAAAAGCTAAGGTTCAAAGAGCTTTGACACGTTTTACACATGAGTGGGTGGATTATGGGGTATCCATTGTATCAGATGGGTGGACAAATATTAGAAACCAACATTTGATAAATGTTCTTGGTGTTTCTTCTAGTGGTGCAGTATTTATTGCATCTCATGACTCCTCCTCCATCAGTGCAACTGCACAAAACATTGCAGATCTCCTATTGAAATCAATCAAAGATGTTGGTCCGAATAATGTGATTCAAGTGATCACAGATAATGCAGCAAATTGTAAGTTAGCAGGAAAAATTATTGAGCGTACTCATCCACACATCTTTTGGTCTGGGTGCCTGGTTCACACATTGAACCTTTTGATGCATGATATTGTGAAACACAAAGATTGTGGGTGGATTGCTGAGGTTTACAGGAAAGGGAAGCAGCTCATTAAATTCATCACAGGGCATACAAGGGTAAACTACTTCTATGGCACTTACTCCAAGTTGCAATTGCTTAAAATTGCAAAGACAAGATTTGCTAGTTATTACCTCACCTTTAGGCGGCTAGTGAGGGTGAGACAAGCTTTAACTAATCTGGTGTGTGCTGAAACATGGGATGAAATTAACAATGACACAGATGGTGCTAATGAAGTCAAGGACATTGTTCTTGACAGTTACTTTTGGTCACAGGTTAAATATGTTTTGCAATTCACCAAACCAATTTATTACATGATCAAGTTTGCAGATTCAGATCGACCAGTAATTGGGGAGGTGTATGAGCAAATGGATAGCATGTTGGGGCAGATTAAAGACATTGTTGAGCCTAGAGATACCACCTTGTACAATTATATTCGTGAAGAGGTGGTAAAACGATGGGATAGCCTAAATGTTCCATTGCATGCATTAGCATATGTTTTGACACCTAAATACTATCATCCATCATGGCTTTCAAAACCAGCACCTGGGGGGGGAGTCAGGAGAAGACCACACCAAGATAAAGAGGTTCACGAAAAATATATGGCTGCATTGAGTAGATTAATCCCTGATGAGGAGGAGGCTGCATTGGTACGGAGACACGTGAGCAACTATACGAGCAGCACTGGTCCATTTTCGAGCATGCATGCAATTCAAGATCGAGAGAATTTTTCTGCTCTTGAGTGGTGGAACATGCATGGAGGGCCTACTCCACTTCTACAGAGTTTGGCATTGCGGGTGCTATCACAGGTGGTAAACACTTCTTCTGCAGAGAGGTGTTGGAGCTCTTATTCTTTCATCCACAGTGTTAAAAGGAACAGGTTGAATTTAGACCGGGCAGAGAGCTTGGTTTATGTTCATTACAACTTGCGATTGTTGTCCCATTACTGTGAAGATGCAAAGTCTAATAAAGACTTGTTGACTTGGGACAAGAATCCAGAGGAGCCCAATTTGGAGGATGGAGTGTTGCGACTAGAGCAATTAGAGGATTCTCTTATCCAGGTATGTCCATTGTGGTATGAATTTTCCAATTTTCCCTTATAAAGAATTCATGTTTTTAATTTTTTTGTTAACTAGTGTTTTTTTTTTGCATGAATTTTTTGAGCGATTCTAGGATGATGACACGGGTGTTGATATGCCACCACCCCCACCCCCATCTGGTCCCTTGGTTTCTACTAGAGGAGGTTCTTCTTCATCAGTTCCAGTGCCACGACTTACACAGGGACCATCTTCTTCATTGCCACCACGTGGAGGCCCGCCATCACGTTCTATTCGTGGTGGAAGGAGGAGAGATTAGTAGATATATTCACAATCTACTTCTTTTTGTCATAGATTACTCATTAGACTTGTAGACTTGTGAATTTGAATTTTGAACCTTTTTGGCTTGGCGGTGACCAAGTGACATATTTTGTAAACATTATTATTTGAATTTTGGACATGACAAATGTTGACAGTTGCTCACTTGCTAGATAAATCATAATATGCTCTATGTTTTATGTTTTATAATATGCTTAAATGTTTTATGTTTTATAATATGCTTCAAAATTTGATGTATGTTTGTAATAGCTAGAATATAGATGATTGTTGTACATACTAGTAACTACAATGGAATCATGGATGCCATATCTATCTTGATTTATGCAAAAATATGCATGTTTTCATGTCTTCTACAATTAATTTGGTATTTGGGATGTTTGTTTTGAGTATAAATGCAAAAAAATATAAAAATATATATATATATAGCAGACGCTTCCGCGGACGCTTCGCTCCCTAGATTTTTGGAAAATGACGCTTCCGCGCTCCGCGCTTCCGCTTCGCGCTTCCGCTTCGCTCCCGCTTCGTGCAACATTGAGTTGGCCCATCCATGTAGGGTTTCAAGCGGCTGTCGTTGACCTTGCCGAGGAAGGGTTCGCCATTAAGTTTGACTAGCTAGACTGCACCTCCATCGGTGACCTCTTTTACCACATATGGTCCCAGCCAGTGCATTCTGAATTTTCCTGCTATTTTTGTCCCTGCTGATGAAATCCTACCAGAAATCGTTCTTCCTCTAGTTCTTCTAATTGCGCAAGACTTTCTTCCAGAGCTTCGCGGTCCGTCATGCCTGTGAGTGCTGCTATTCGCAGACTGGGGACGATGTATTCCATCGGTATGACTGCTTCTATACCATAGACCAATCGGAATGGTGTCTGTCCTGTCAATTTCTTGCATGTTGTCCTGTATGCCCATAACACAGCAAGTACACGCAGGTCCCAGTCATCCCGCTGCGTGTTACATACTTTGGTCAGTGCAGTCTCTAGTATTTTATTGAATGCTTCTACTGTTCCATTGGCCTGTGGGTGGTATGGTGTACTTTTCTGGTGATAGACTTGGAACTCTTCTGTGAGCGCGCTGATGGTTTCATTCAAGAAATGTGTCCCACGGTCGCTCATTAAGATTTTTGGACAGCCAAATCGTGTCAACACATTTTCGAACAAAAACTTTGCAGTCATAGTGGCCGTGCAGTCTTTGACCGGTTGTGCTTCCACCCATCGTGTCAGGTACTCCGTCGCAGTGATGATGTAGCGTGCACCCATTTTTCCCTGAGGTTTGATTGGGCCCACAAAATCGATTGCCCACTTCTCGAAGGGCTGCAGTGTCATTTGGGGATTTAGTGGCATCTCGTCCCTTCATGATGATTTTCACGTCCGCTAACATATGTTACAGGCTTTACAGTGTGCTTTCGAATCCTGGTGCAGGGTCGGCCACCATAGCCCTGCGCGAAGAATCTTTTGTGCTGTCGCGCGTCTTGCATAGTGTCCTCCTGCAGGCCCCCATGTGCTTCTGCAAGGATCTGGCCTCGCTCAAATTCAGGTACGTATCTTCGCAATATGTCATCATTGCCCATCTTGTAGAGGTGCCCGCAATGACAAAAAAATCCACCGCGTGCACCACCAATTCCTTCTTCTATTAGATTGAGTACTCCTTCGGCGCAGTTCTTGTTGTTAGAAAATGGATTATATCTTCGAAGTGTCCATCCGCGACGCGTACTGCAAAGCGCTGTGCATCAAGTAGTCCCTCCTCCAGATTTGTCGGTTCCTCGCCCGTCTCAATTAGTGACAAGTGGTCTGGTCCTGCATTCAAGCGTCCCGGCTTGAATATGACCTCAAAATCATATTCCTGAAATAGACAAAGCCATCTGCATATGCGGCCCCCCAACACAGGCTTGTTCACCAAGTATTTCAACACGGAATGGTCAGTGTACATCTTGAAATGTCTGCCAAGCAAATAGTGTCAGTATTTCTGAAGCGCGTACACCATTGCCAACCCTTCGCGCTCAATAGTCAAGTAATTCTTTTCTACTTTGGACAATCTTCGACTCGTAAACGCGATCGGGTGATCCACACCCTTCGCGCCTTCCTGTGTGACTACAACTCCCAACGCGATACACAACGCATCAACATGCACATGAAATTCCACGTCCCATTTCAGGAAGACCAAGATTGGCGCGGAGGCCAGTTTCCCCTTTAGGACATCCAAACTCTTCATGCAATCGTCATTCCAGCAGTATGTAACATCTTTTTTCAATAGATTTTCCATCAGCGCTATTATTTGGGCATAACTTTTGATGAAGTTCCTATAGTATCCAGTGTGTCCCAAGGTAGCGCGCAATTGTTTAACACTTCGCGGTGCTTCCAAATTGAGGATAACAACAATCTTCGCAGGGTCCACCATCAGCCCTTGTTTGCAGACCACATGTCCCAGCAGGTTTCCAAAGGGAACGAGGAATGCACTTCTTCAAGTTCGACGCAATTTGGTGTCGCCGGCAAGTATCCAACATCAAACGTAAGCTTGCTACATGGTGCTTAACTAATCCAAAGATAGTCCAATCATCCAGATAGACCTCCAAGAACTTGTGGATGTATTCTTTGAACGCCGCCACCACTATGTGCGAAAATATTGCTGGCGTGTTCTTCAATCCAAAGGGCATAACGGTGTACTGAAAGCAGCCCCATTCTGTTGCGAAGGTTGTCTTGGTCCGATCTTCTGGCACGATCTTGATCTGATGGTATCCCGAGAACCCATCTGTGAACGAGTATGCTTCCTGGCCACCAACATTCTCGAGTACTTCATATGTGAATGGTGTTGGGAATGGATCGTGTACACAGGCATCGTTCAACTTCCTTAGGTCTATGAATATTCTTATTTCACCCTTCTATTTTTTCTCCTGCACTACCATAGGACTCACCCAATCGGATTCTTCCACTGGTTCAATAATTCTGGCTACGAGCATTTTGTCTAATTCGTCGTGGACCTTTTCTTTATATTTTGGGTTCAAGCGGTAAGGCCGCTGCTTGACTGGCTTCGCATCTGGTTTCAGAGTGATCTTCATCATCCCTAGGTCGCCAATGATCCCTTTTAAGTCCGTGATTTTGGTCGGGAACAAGTCTTGGTATTCGTAGAGTAACTCAGCGACCTTATCTACTATAGCATCGTCCCAATAGTCCCCAAGCGTTGCATACTTTGGCTCCACTTCTGTGCCAATGTTTACCTGCTTTGTTTTTAGCGGCGCAGTGATGTCGGGGTCTTCAAGTGGTGGTCCACGAACTTCGCGCGAGCCTTCTGTTTCTGAAATGTTAATGTTCTGTGGGTCCTCATCATCTTCCTCAACATTCACGTTATAACACTCCAGTGCGCTACTTAACTGCATCGCCCATTCTGGCTGAAGCACTTCCATTGGCTCCTGTGGTATTTTAAAGATAACGGCTTTCACCGCTTGTAGCGCATCATCCACAGTATTTGACCAACGATCTTCAAATGTGAATGTTAACAAGAAACCCTCGCGCAACACATCCCATTCGCTCATACCATGGCGGAGCTCTGTCTCCGTATACCAATTCATGGGTATGACGTCCAGGGTATGGTAGAATAGGTGCACCCACTCAGGCTGTGGTTCTTCCCCGTAGACCTTGGTCCATTTCGCGAGGTGCGTGCGTGGGTCATCTCGTCCATCGTATTTGTCTTCTAATCTTAGTTGTGGTTTCCCAAATCGTAGGCGCATCATCCTTCTGCATCCGCGCTAGTCCTCAAAATTTCCTTGATGTGTACCCCACCATCGTGTGGGTGTTGCGCGTAGTGCCCACTTCAATGCATCGAACCGCTGCTGTTCCGGTACTGCGCTTTCAAACTTGTTTAGGAATTCATCCACCGCTGTCAATCCATCATATGTCGGCAATTCTCTTGCCTCTGTTGTTACGCAACGCAGTGATCTAACCATCATGTTGCAATTCAGCGTCGTTACTTCATGCAACCGATTCTGCCATCGCTCTACTTCTTCGTCTGAGTCCGAGGTGCAGGAGCTTTCGCACACCCACGAGATCCTCCCATCTGCAATCGGATTTACCCAATCCTGATCTTGTGCAGTTATCTTGTAAATCCAATCAAGATCATCTTTGCGCACTGGTTCAGTGTAGCGCGCTCCTTCGGCTGGGTCCAGTGGGACTACTACGCGTAGTGCCTTTTTCTCAAAGATCATTTTGCGCTTCTTCAGGTTGATGACTCCGTTCATATCGGTGGCCTAGTCTATTCCTAACAGCGCAGGATAGGGATTGTTGTCATCGACAATCTCTATTACTTCAAAATCCGCCTGCGCGCTCGCACCTTCAATATCGACTGTTACCCCTTGCAACCTTCCCATGGGCAAAATCTTTTGTTGGTTTGCCATTCGTAATTGAATAGGAGACCATTGTAACACGGGCTTGCCCATGCGTTCCCATGTCTGCTTTGGTAATACATTTGCGTCCAAACCCAGATCTAGAATTACCTGATCCATTTCATACTCACCAATCTGTGCAGTCAACCTCATTTCCCTTCTAGTGTGCAATGCATGCTTCCCCAATTTTCAGACTACACGCGGTTCTCCTGACCCCGTGCACCTGGTGATCAGTTCCTGTAGTCCTTTAACTGCCTTGTTGTCGCGCAACAGTTTCATGCATGTCTCTAGAAAGGTAGTGAGCATTGAAGGATCCATTCCTGGCTCTGGTTGATCCTTACTACCTGAAGTGGAGGCCTCCACGAAGCTCTTCTTAGCTTCCATAAATGTCTCCTTTGCGCGTTCTAAGTCAAACTCGGGTTCCTTTGCAGGAGCCTTGCGAACCCACGTACTTTCCTCTGGCTACTTCCCCGTATCCTCTCCCGTGGCCGTACCACTTCTGAGCATCATGTTTACATTCGGGTCTTCTTCGCGCGGTTCAGACCTCATCATTTGTATATTCTAAGTTAGGGGAGGTTGGAATACGCCCTTTTCGCGCATCCGCATGATCAACGTAGGACAATCTATTGTTTCATGATCAAACTGAGCACAATATGTACAGGATATCCTTGTCAGGTTGGTACAATCGCGGGCATAGTGCCCTGGTCCTCCGCAATTGTAACAAATTAATTGTCCGCAGCCCCTTCTTGGTCCCATTCCACCACGTCCTCGACCTCGCCCTTAAATCCAGCGTGCACCATCCCCGTATCTGGGTCGAGGGCTCGTGTTTCGGTCTGCATCCTATAGGTAGGGGTCTGATCCATCATTAGCTCGTAACTGCGGCAAGTGCACTCATCGTGGCCTATCGACCTGCAGAAATTACAAAACAATTGTTGGGGTGTCTGTGTATACTTCTGCAACAAATGACAATTATTCGTTGTGTGTTTCCCTCCTATCTGACAGATCGCGCACCATAAAGCGAGTGTCGCACTCGGCCCTGCTTGTGCCTCCGGTCTCAATGGCATTGGCCCTCCTCCTGCCAAGTAGTTCGCAAATACTGGACAATGATCCTTGTCATGGCCCTGGCCCTTGCATTTTATGCACCATACTTCCTCGCGCACCTCTAGTCGCAGGGCCCTATCCTGCTTCAAACTTTGCATTTCCAAACATAGATTCTGTAGTTGCACGTGGATTTGTTGAACTCCCAACCCAGGGTCTTGTATCGAGGTCTCATGTAATCTCATTGCCATTTCCAACACTTTGGCATGGGTAGAAAGTTTCTGCTGTGACAGCGCCGTCCTCAAGTGCGGTGTCAGAGATGCTACAAACCATGCGCGATGTTGTCCATCTGTCAACGTCATATTGGCTTCGCGGATCATACTCTTCAACCGTTGATCCAAATCCCAGGGGGTCTCGCCGAGAGCATCGCGATCTCTTTAAACCCGATGATCAATTGTGTTTCTGACTTTGGCCTGCTAAATTCCCTGTTCAGCGCATTTTGGATCTCTGCTATCCCTGTGTTTGGGTGGTCGTTGGAGTGCTTGATATACCATGTTAATGTGCGATCCTACAACGCGCTCACCAATGTAGCCTTCTTAATATTGTCATCCGTAACACCTTGGGCTTCCCATACTGCTCTTACCACGAACCAGAATTGGTTCGGATCTTCATTCCCTACCCCTCTAAATACTGGTAGTTTGATCGCGCTCACCATACTGAACTGTGGAGGTGGCAGAGGTGGAGTGGGTGGAGATGGAGGTGAGGGCAGTGAAGCGGGTGGCGGTGTGGGTGGAAGTGGTAACTGCGGAATGTGCTACCTTATCAAACTGACTGCGCTTCTCGGAGAGACCTTCGCGAGCTCTTCCTCGCTCTCTCGCGAGGGTGAAATTAAGGGACTGTTTTCTAATTCTTTGCTACTTTTGTAGATTTTTCCACTCCGCGTAGTCCCAAACATTAATGTATTCGCATGACCCTTTTTTCACACAATAGCATCTTAATCCAAGTATTCAAAGATTTAATATACTTACCTCGCGGTCCTTTGAGAAAGCGTCGTTCTGCCTCGTTGTAGCTCACTGTTGTATCTACCGCAAATTCAGTAATAAATCCCCCTATTATCTAGTCAAGCCAATGGTCCACAGCTCACGTGATCCTATCTTCTGATGCTTCTAGTCTGCACATTAATTTTGGCATTCACACTATCAGTTTGTCAAGCCTACACCTTCCCTCGCTGTCGGCTAACTTCACGATCCACTCATACATCTCAGAAGGAAAGGATGCAAAAAAAATCTCGTGGATTTCCGTATACACATAGCGCTCAAACCACTTTTCCTTGGATACTTGCGGAGTTCTGTTTTCTTGTGTCGCGAACTCGTTAATCTTCCTATCCAACCACTCTTCAATTTCCTTCTTTGTTAGGTTCCAGTGGCACGACATCAGACATCCCTTATGCAGATTCCGGTCCCGGCAATGGAACCATTTGTTGGCTTAGTGGGGCTTGACCCAGATTCAAAAGTGATTTAACCAAGCAAATCCCAGTCCTACTGGCCCTTTCGGCAACAGTCCGCGAAGTGCAGACTGAGGTCTCACCGGAAGTAGTATGGGAGGGTGCTAGAACCAGGTTTCCGCACCCTGAGGATGTCTGATATGAAGTGATTGGTACACGGTCCAGCCTTCGTGCTTCATGTGCTATGCGCACCGACAGGCACCCCGCGCCTCGCGATATGTCTTCGCGCAGTTTTAGCCGCAGTGCAAACCATGTTATTTACCCAAGTCCTCCTTAATTAGGCTCTGTTAGCTAATTACTTGGATTATTTTCATATAAAAGCATTCATACAGGTATTTATCTAGTGCACGCGGTAATTAAACAAAGTAAAAGTAATGCATGACATCAAAATACAGATTCAAGAACAGATGCACAGGGTAAACTTCTCTTTATTTACTTTCAATCCCAAGTACAAACCCGACTCCGCCTTGCGCACTCAGCTGCAGGGGTCCGCACACTCAGCTGTGGAATCTACTAGGCCTCTGCACACTCAGCTGCAGAGCCTCTTCCTACTACTATGACCCAATACGCTTCAGATCTCACTCTTCACCTTGAACCATGTCTTCGCTATTCTGTCTATCTTCGACTCCCTTTACAATTAGAGCCTCGCTCTATTTATACAATCCCATGGTCCACGGACCATGGGTAGGCCGACACAACTTTACCTTAATTTACAATATTTTAGGGCGGACAACCCTATGACTCATCCTAGACCTCACGCTCCGCGCTCGCAATTCGCGGAGTCTTACAATACAATTGACCAAAACTTGGGCTTTGGGCCTCAAAACATGCTGCAGGGGATCCCATGCCCAACAAGGGGTTTTTTTGTGACCGCTTCTCTCATCCCCGGATGTGTGCTGACTCCAGATTGATGATGCATGTGTTGAAAAGGTAACTAGTGTCGGTCTTCATAATGCAATGCATATCATATTCATTATTATTATTTTTGGTCAACGCATGTTCTTCATGTTTATAGAGCTAAAAGAGTCAAAAAAAAATTATTATGAGTGAAAAAAAAGTATTTGAGTCAAGTCCGATTTGGACTTTTGAAAGAAAAGAAAGATAGTTTTTATTTTGAGTCAAAGAGTCAAACAAAGACCAAGTTGGCCCTCCTTGGACAAGTCGGCCTATGTGGCAGGGATTCGACCCTCCTGGACAGCTATATATAAGAGTCAACTCGACCTCTTGGATTCATTCACTCACACATCACATCAATCATCGATTTCTGTGCCTAATCAAGAAGAAAGAGAGCCAAAGTAAGAGGAAAAAGAATGAAGTCAAAGGAGAGAGAAAATCAAGTTTTCTACCTTGTTTCTGCTCACACATGCGAAGATTGTGGCATTTCTGAGGCAATTACAGGGCTGAAATTCAGCCTACACTGCAGGTCTGAAAATTCTGCGATTTTGACCAGATTTCAGAGAATTTGACTAGTGTTGACTTTCATTGACTTTGACTTGTTGGAGGAGACTTGGAGGGTTGACTTGGAATCTTTGTGGCTGTTTTGGTCTTGGTCTTGGGTCTTGGATATCTCATTTTGATCTGATTCTATAAGAGAAGGATTGTTGGGTTTTCCCACTTGTGGGGTTTTGCCTTGGCTTGGAGCCTAATTTCTAGTGTTCTTTGTCTCTTTGTGATTTTTATGATTTTAACATTCATATAATTGCTTGATGAAGAGAACATAAAAGTAATAAGAAGATAGCTAATATTCACAAGTAATTATCAAGAAAGAGGAATCAAGCATTAAACTATCTCGCACTTGGTTTCTCAACAACATGCACCTTTGGCCAAGGCCCCTGTATGTCGATTGCAAGACTGTATTTTGGTTCACTCATATATTAGAATTAAATGTTACAATTTAATTATAAAGTGCATGCCTGGGATGACGTGAGGACCCAAGTGGTGCCTTTTCAGGTGATAATAGGTAACTGATTTTTAACTTGTATATCCGTTTATACTTGGATATGCCATTGCTTTTGGCAATTCAGTTGAGAGCCCTATCACACTACAACAGTTATCGATCTTCATCAGCTTTCTTTACAACCAACATATATGTATATTCATTGGTGATATTCTAGTTTGTTGTTTATTTGATGCTTATGCACATCAGAATCGAGTAATGGATGTGCAGTTTGGGGCCGTTTATCTTTATCATTGTATTCAAATCCAGCATAGTTCTATCAATTAAATCTGTCAATGTTTTGATTTATTTTAGTGTTCTATGAGTTGTGTTGCCCCCTTGATATGTATGGTTCATTTTTCATTTTCATGGACCTTTATTCTCTCACCAAGCACAACAAAAGGCCCTTGGAGTTCCATAGCAGTGACATAGTGATGGAGGCTTTTCCAGGTCAACATTAATGGATGATATGAGCAGGAAGGGAACCCTAGAACAGGAATTCCCTACCTTATTGGGCTCCAAACATGGCACCTGGCAAGACAATTTCCAGAGGAGCAAAACACTCTACCTAGAGGGAGACCTGAGCATGACAGGTGGCAAGGAAAGAACCAATGGAGGAACAACCTAGCTTGTACCACTGTTTTGGTCGAAGGAGATCACTTGATGATGAGCATTCGACTTCTAAGTGAGCATCGGGCCTGCTTGATCAGTATCTACCCCTTGCAAACTGGACATTTTGTGCGAAAGGGCTTTACAAACATAATCAATCAATTGACTTTATGGGGCATTATAAATTATTTGAGGCATATTCCACAGATTTGCAAGCATCTTTCCTCTTTGAGGAGAACTTTGGAGGCAAGAACAAATTATTTAAATTTTAATCCTCTTTCAAATATTTGAAGGCATGCTTCAGCTTTTGGGATATTTGCGGGTAAGGACACATTGTTCAAGGCCTTTTCCACATATTTGGAGACATGTTTCACCTTTGAGAGGGGCTTTACAGTGAGAACACTTTGTTCAAGGCATTTCAATTTTCTACATATTTGAAGGAAAGATATTTGCATGAAGAGATGCCATGTGGCATTATTGACCCTCAAATGAATAATAAAAACATGTTTTAAAAGGATCTCAGGAAATAGAAAGATGACGAGTGACAATATGGACCCATTTTATTCTTCATACTGCAAAAAGGAATGCTACACTCAAGGAGGATTATAGGGCCTTTTAAAAAGAAATATCATTTTATGAATTAGGTTTTGATTTGAAAAATATAAATAAAGGATAATCGTTGTCTACAGGCATGGTTGGAATTGTGGGAGCTCCCCTCTTTAGTTGAAGATATTTTTGGAGGAAGAAGTTAAGGGACATTTCAATGGGAAATTACTAGTACAAATCTATTGGAATAATATTTGTAGAAGGGCTATTTTGTGCCAATAAGAGAACATTAAGATTGAGGTGACGCCCTCCCTACATCTTGTTATAATCATTGTATTCATTGAAGGATAGCTGCTGCTGTAAAATCTCAATTAGGGCTGTTTAATCTATTTTGAGGGCTTCCCTAGCTAGGGTTTAAAGATTAAGAGTGGCATGTTGTTAATTTTAGGTAACAATGGTATGCTTTGCTTAAGTGCAATTTACTTCAATTTCTTTATTAGCCCAATATCAATATTCAGTTTAGCAATCACATCAGCATGATAGTAAAATGCAGATAGAACATAAACATAAACAGTAGAAGACAAGAGGACACAAAATGTGGCACCAGCCAAGGACAAACCCCAATGTGGGGAAACCTATCAATTCTTCTTATATTCTTCAATAGTTCAGCAGAAAGATATAGTACAAATTTACAAATCTGATAATTTATGATAGCAGCAAAAAAGCCTTAACCAAAAAAGTCAACACTGGTCAAACAGGGCAGAATTCTTCCTCTAATGATCCAAGTGGATGTTGGTGGCCACCCACCTATCCCATTTGGACCCCCACAACTGTCTCTTTCAGTTTTTCTGTTTCCTTAATTATAGCACAGTTTACTATTTTTAGCAGTTTTTCGGGTCCTAAACTTCCGGAGTCGTTTTGAGGCCCTAAACGACGTTTTTTTGGGAAATCCACTGCCAGCGATTTTTGTATCTAAAATCATATTTTCAGTCGTAGTCCTCGGAGAGATCTTTCCAACGGGCTATCATGCGCGTCAAACGCAGATAATACGACCAATTCGCGACCCCGGGAAGTTGATGTACCAACTTACCCAAAAACGGGGCCCACAATTTGGCGTTTCGTCTTCTAGGGTTAGATTTTGGAATGTGAAGGGTTTTCCATTGTTTCTCAACAATAAATAGGCCCTCGAGCCTCATTGTAACACAGTTTTTGGAGAACAGTTCATAGGCATGTAGCCGATACATCTCTTCACAGAGATAAGCTACCATCGCCCTAGCTGGGTTATTTCCATTTCTATTTGTAAGCATATTTCAGTATTTTACAGTAATGAAATGTAGTATTATTTCCGCTCATAATTGTCTTTATGGTTATCTCTGTATTTTATTGCGTTCCTGTTTAAATCCGGATCAGTGGTATCAGAGCGGTCTGCTTTTTCTCTGTTTTTCTTTGCATGTCCCCAACGAGGTCGGGATATAAGGAGTTAGGTCTAGAACTGGTCGAACCTTTGCAAGACTAGCCTCGCAAATCTCGACGACCTCCCATGGCGGATGAGAAGAAAAACGAGGGGGCAGGAGATCCTATTAAAATCTTGCTCGAAGAAGCCCTCGAGCGACAAAGGAACGCGATGATGGACAGCTTCGCCCAAATCCTTCAGCGGCTACCTAGAGGCGACGCATCAGCTTCCAACAGCTACTCTGGAAATGCCACACCGTTTAAGGTACAAGTTAATTTTGAAATCCCCATCTTCGAGGGTCAAATAGACGCAGATGCCGTAGATAAATGGTTAAATCTGCTCGATGGGTATTTTTCTGTTCATGAATTTTCAAGTCGGGAAAAGATTGTTTTCGCTCTTCTCAAAGCAGCCCCCCACGTCAAGGACTGGTGGGAAACCTACTGCGAACAGAAGGATGAAAGTACAGGCTCACTGTTTTCAGCCGCACCCACTTGGAATGACTTTCGGGATGCCATCAAGGAGCAATACTACCCTGTCAAAAGCTATGAGGACAAATACATCAAATGGACCACACTGCGACAGGGACAAGACCAAGATGTGCCAGAGTTCACAAACATTTTTCATACCCTTCGCACACAATTGGGTATCAAAGATTTTGAGCTGCATCTGGTACTCAAATACCGCGGCTGCCTACACAGATACATCCAGGAAGAGATGGAGTTCTTGAACATCTCCTCACTCGGCACAGCATACCGATATTCTGTCAAAATCGAGCAAAAGTTCAAACAAAAGAAGCGAGACTTTGGATCTACAAATCCAAAGCCCAAAGGACAAAGCCAAGGCGGGGTGACCCAAGACAACCCGTCGAAGCCGCGAGAAAAGAACAACACCACGAAGCCGAAGAAGGACACAGGAAAGTGGTGTGAGTTCCACAAGAGTCCCACTCATAACACAAGTGAGTGTCGGACCAAGCAGTCGCTGGTGGCCGAGTTGAAGGCTTCCGAATCAGATCCATGTTCCGACTCTAAGTCAGAACCCGACAAGGGCAATGACAAAGGGAAGCAGATCATTGATGCAGATCCCAGCGCCACTGTTGCTACTGCCAAGATCCAGAAAAATGAGCCCGATGATCCAGAGGAGGGGGAACGTCTTTTCCACTCGCAGATGTGGGTGAAGGGTTCGCCGCTGCAATTCATTGTCGACAGTGGCAGCCAAAAGAACCTCATTTCAGCAGAGGTCGTGAAGCGGTTTGGCCTACCAACTACACCACACCCACAGCCGTACAGTATCAGTTGGCTTCACGAAGGACGAGATCTCAAAGTTCGCCAGCAGTGCCGCCTTCCCTACAGCATCAAGCCCTTCACAGACGAGGTATTGTGTGATGTTACACCTCTGGATGTTTGTGATGTACTATTAGGCCAGCCATACTTGTGGAGGCGACATGCTGTGTATGAGTCAAGGCCTCGCGCTGTCATCATTTCTTTGGATAATTCATTATACAGGATACCGGAGGTAGCCCCACCTACCGCCACCTCTTTGATCACTGTTAAGAAAGGCAGCAAGCTCATCTCACAAACTAGGAAATTTGTTTTCTGTCTGGTTCGCTCCCAAAGTAAGGGGAAGATCGTTGCTACATCCATGACCCCCACGAAGGGTTCCTCCACACAGCAGCAGCAACAGAGGGATACAGTCGTGACAGAACATAAGAACAACTTCTCCTTACCCGGAGGGGTACCAGACAAGTTTCAGGTGGGCGACAAAGTTTGGTTACTTTTGCAGAGGGAGCGCCTTACCAGAACCCATCAGAAGCTCAGACCACTTCGACATGGTCTTTACACCAATAACAAGGCTACGAGAAACAATGCTTTGAAGCACAGCATTCCTCCATTCCTTCGCTTACACCGAGTGTTCAATGTGGACCATCGCCGACCATGCTCCCCACCATTTCTGGACACATCAGAGATTGCAGAACAGCTCACCAGAGACACAGCTCAGCAGAAGCTTCCTCATCTCAGGGAGGAACTCAACGCAATGGGGACCATTGCTTCCTAAGAGGGGAGGAATGATCCAGGTGGATGTTGGTGGCCACCCACCTATCCCATTTGGACCCCCACAACTCTCTTTTAGTTTTTCTGTTTCCTTAATTATAGCACAGTTTACTATTTTTAGCAGTTTTTCGGGTCCTAAACTTCCGGAGCCGTTTTAAGGCTCTAAACGACGTTTTTTTGGGAAATCCACCGCCAGCGATATTTCTATCTAAAAATCGTCTTTTCCGTCGTAATCCTCGGAGAGATCTTTCCAACGGGCTATCATGCGAGTCAAACGAAGATAGTACAACCAATTCGCGACCCCGGGAAGTTGATGTTACCAACTTACCCAAAAAAGGGGCCCACAATTTGGCGTTTCATCTTTTAGGGTTAGGTTTTGGAATGTGAAGGGTTTTCCATTGTTTTTCAACAATAAATAGGCCCTCGAGCCTCATTGTAACACAGTTTTTGGAGAACAGTTCAGAGACATGTAGCCGACACATCTCTTCTCAGAGATAAGCTACCATCGCCCTAGCTGGGTCATTTCCATTTCTATTTGTAAGCATATTTCAGTATTTTACAGTAATGAAATGTAGTATTATTTCCGTTGCATAATTGTCTTTATGGTTATCTCTGTATTTTATTGTGTTCCTGTTTAAATCCGAATCATCTAATCAACTCGGTCAAACCCAGTCAACTTCGGCGTCCAACAGCAAACCCAAACAGTACGAAACAGTCTGAAAAAGTCCAGTCAAATGCTGGTCAACGAAAGTCAAACTGCGGCCAGATCTAGGGCAGTCAACGCTGGTCAAATGGGAGGTCAAATCACCTAGATTTCAGTGCTAGATGTGTGGCCTGCCACGGAGAAGGTCCTCACCCAAATCCACAATCAAGAGGAGGTCAACGCTGGCAACGCAGTCAAACAGAAAACGTCCTCCTTTCCTTTGCATGTGTGAGAGACAGCTGCCAGATTTGTGTACCCAATCAAGTGAGGAGAAAGAGATGAGTGAAGATGAGATGATAATAAAATGACTTGAGATCTCCTTTTATATGCAATGTTGAGGATGAGCTTGGGGTTTGAACACCTGTTTTGCTCGCTCGCTGACCTTGACAATTTGTCAACAATAAAAATAAATTCATATCTTCAGTTTTATATGTCGGAATCGGATGATCTTTAAATCAATACTACACCTCTCAAAGAGATGAATCTAAGAAAAGTTTCAGTTGTCATAAATAAGATGAGCCATGTGGAGTTTGGCCCTAGTTGCCAATTTTAACACTCCCTCTCAACTAGGGAGAACTCCATCTGCTAATCCATCTGCCAGTCGGTACTATCTCTGCCATCAATGCACTGCTCTGCTCTGCTGAACTATGAAGAAGAAGAAGTGATCGAGAATGTATCATACCATTCTCTACTGACCCAAAGTCAGTCCCAGATAAAAGAGAGTGTCTCATACCACTCTTACTGACCCGAAGTCAGTTCCAATCAAAAGAGAGTGTGTCATACCACTCTTACTGACTCGAAGTTAGTTCCAATTGATCTCAGATCAATATCGGTCATCCTCACATAGGGAGTACGGCAGTACACGATGCGTCCATCGGTAGTACTATGGTCCCTATCCTCATTTCCCTACTCATTGCCCAGATGAGAGGTACTTCCCATGAGTCCCAGACTGCATGGGTAGGATGTCTTAGCAGGATAAGGATGAACCACTCATCCTGCCTACATGTCGCCACAAGGTATCATAGGGGAAGTCTGAACCACTCACCTTGTACACAACAAACCACTAGGGCAAGGTTGAACCACTTACCCTATGGTTGCTCATCGCTCCAAGAAGTACCCCAAGCCCCCCCGGAGCTCCTAGAGCTCAATGTCCATATCATACAGGACCCTCAGAAGAGGGTCTCTCCACGACTCCAAGTTGTTCTCGGAAGGCCAAGAACTTGACCTTCCCTAGGGGCTTTGTCAGAATATCGACGACCTGCTCATCAGTCCCAATGTGATGGAGCCTTATTGCTCCTCGTTGTACCATATCTCGGATAAAGTGGTACCTGATATATATATGCTTGGAGCGATCATGAAATACAGGATTCTCTGATAATTGGATCCCACTCTGGTTGTAGCAGAGGATCACGATGGTATCTAGCACATGTCCAAAAAACTTGTTGAAGAGCTTTCTCAAGCAGACAACTTCACATGAGGCCATACTAGCAGTTATGTATTCGATCTCGGCGGTGCTCAAGGCAACAGATTTCTACTTCCTGCTCATCCAGGATATCGAAGCAGAACCCAAAGAAAAACAACACCCAGGAGTGCTCTTGCGATCCACCACATTGCTCGCCCAATTAGCATCAGAATAACCATGCAGCCTCACATCTCCGACAATGTATCTTTGTCCATGAGTGATTGTGCCCCGAAGATATCCCAAAAGATTCTTGGCACCAATCCAATGTATATGATGAGGCTCAACCATATATTGGCTCAATGTATTAACTGCAAAACATATGTCCAGAGGGGAGTTCACCAAGAACATCAGTGCTCCTATGAGTTGCCAATACTCAAAGGCATTTCCCAATTCAGGTCTGGCCACACTACAACATAACTTCTTGAAGTTAAGTTCCATCGGGTTAGTCACATGCTTGCGTCCACCATCCCAAATCTTTCCAATATCTTCACAAAATATTTTCCTTGAGATAGGAAAATTTCTCCTGGCTTTTGCCAAACCTCCAACCTTAGGAAGTCGTGCATCAGTCCTAGGTCCTTCATCTCAAATTTAGAAGCCAACTCCCTCTTACATTTGTGAATGAAAGGGCACGCACCTATTAGAAAGAGGTCATCCACATAAAGTACTAGTATGAGAGATTTATCATCTTCAACCTTAAAGTAAAGGTTCGGATCAGATTCATTTCTAGTGAATGTCAGCTTCATCAGATAGTTATCAATCCTCTCATACCAAGCCCGGGGTGCTTGATCAAGCCATAGAGAGCTTTCGTCAACCCGCATACATGAGATTCCTGGTCATGAACCTCAAACCCCTCGGATTGTTCCACATAAACTTCCTTTTGGATCGAACCATGCAAGAAAGCAGTCTTGACATCCATCTAATGTAGGTTCCATCCTTGCAAGGCAGCAAGGGCTATGATTGAGTGGATGGTGGTGTATCGAGCAACAGGTGCAAATATCTCATCGTAATCTACACCTTCCTTTTGAGAGAAGCCTCAGGCAACAAAACGAGCCTTGAACTTTTTTGCACTTCCATCAGCTCCATGCTTGATTTTATAGAGCCACTTAGAGGTGACAACTGATTTTTCCTGGGGTCTAGGGACCACATCCCAAACATCATTCTTCATAATAGACTCATATTCTTTATTCGTAGCATCCTTCCATACTTGTTGCTTCACAACTTCTTCAAATGATGAAGGCTCATTTAAATGATAGTGTTAATGACAGTCAAGTATCCTTGATACTTGTTCCCCTTCTTGCTCTCACGGAAAGTCCCCCTTGGTGCAATATGTCTCTCGGCATCTTCGAGAGTCTCCCTAAGCCATGAGGGTCTCCTCTTGGAGGAGGAGTTCTTGGGGAGGAGGATCAATAGGATCCATAGGTTCATCAACATCAAGCATCGTCTCGTCCTCTTTTTCACCTTGTTTTCCGGTGTCAGCTTCTTTGTCCTTCCTTGGGATATGAAGGCTATTGGTCTTGCTGAGGACCATATCTTCGTCAAAGGTGACATCATGACTTATCTCAATTTCCCTTTGACCAGCCACATAAATTCTATAACCCTTAGAATTTTCACTATAGCCCACAAAGATTCCTTTCTTCCCTGATGCACCCAATTTGCTTCTTTTCTCTTTCGGCACATGAAAATATACAGGACTTCCAAAAATTCTAAAATGAGAGACATCAAGTTTCTTACTAGTGAATATTTCTTCAAGAGTCTTGGAGTCCAATGCTTGATGAGGGCATCGGTTTCGAACATACACAGCGGTACTTACAGCTTTGGCCCGTAGAAACTTCGGAAGCCCTTGATCATGAAGCATGGCACGAACAACTTCTACAATAGTACGATTCTTCCTTTCAGCCACACCATTCTGCTCAGAAGTGTATGGGGTTGTAGTCTCCCTCTTAATCCCAGCTTCTCTGCAATAATCATGGAATTCATTTGATTCGTTCTCAGTCCCCAATATCTTGATTCTCTTCTCAGGTTGATTTTCGAACATGGCTTTGAAGTGATGGAACCAGGTGAACACTTCATCCTTCTTTTTCAAGAAGTAGATTCAGGTCTTGCGATAATAATCATCCATAAAGGTGAGATAATATAAGTATCCTCCCAAAGAGTTTACAGGCATCATACCAGATATGTCGGAGTGGATCAACTGCAATATGTCTGTGGTCTTGCTATTACTTGAGGGGAATGGTCCCTTGTAATTTTTCCTTCAGCACATCCTGTACATACACCTTCATGCTCTACTTTGAACTCGGGCATACCTGTCACCATCTGTCTCACATCAGGTAGGGCCTTATAATGAAGATGGGCAAACCTCCGGTGCCATAGTTCAGATTGTAGAGATGAGTCGCAAGACATGGCTCCCAATGGACTTCCTCCAATTTGATATAAGGTGTCAACCCTGAATCCAAGAGTAAAAGCATCTTTAAAATTCCTTTTCTAAACACGTACCTTTCCATCAATGAATGCCACCTTGTATCCTTTGTCTTCCATTGCCGAAATGGACACCAGGTTCTTCTTGAGATCAAGTACATATAGAACTTCTTGTAAATGAATAGTGTTACCTTGATTCAATTGAAGGGTAACATTCACTACTCCCTTTACGGGATAGGTGGCATCGTCTCCAAGGATAATCTCCAAGTTTGTCTCCTTCTCTATCAAATTAGAGAGAGCTTCCTTGTATCCAGTGAAGTGCCTTGAGGCACCACTATCAATTAGCCAATTCCCCAAAGTGTCCGTGGAGAGGTAGTGGAGAGGGCCGATATAAGATAGTATTCCTTGTGTTTATTGTTAACAACATTTGATTCTTCATACCTGGAGTTCCTTGCTTTCTTTGAGGGTTGACCATTTCTTTGATATCCCGCATTCCTTTTTCCTTTGCAATTGAACCTACCATTCCTTTGATTGTTGTTGAAGTTTCCCCTGAAATGATTGTGATCATCATCATGTGATGTGTCCCTTCTATTTGGACACTCCCTTGCATAGTGGCCAAACTTATTGCAAACAAGCATATGCCCTTCCTTCCACCCTTAGATCCAATCTTTCCATTGAAATGACCTTTAGACCCTGCATTGTTTCTCCTTTTGGCATGAGCAGAGAAAACAATGGGGTTGCTTCTATTAGAAGGCATTTCTTGCTCCACCATTCTTGTTTCTTATTGAATGCATCTTGACGTCAATTCTTCAAACCCTGGAATTTGATCATTATTAAGAATAGTGGTTCTAAATATATACCACTCGGATGGGACTCCTCCAAGGGTAGTGATAGTAAGTTCCCTGTCAGGAATGACATCTCCAATCGAGAGTAGATCATTCTTGATCTCAGTGATCCTTAAGAAGTAGGATTGAATATCCTCGTCCTTGCCCTTCTTAATATCCTTCAACTTATTTTTGAGAAATAAAATTTGATTTGCATCACTAACCTTGAACATGCTGACCAACCTGTCGTAGATCTCCTTGGAGGTGTTCAAATCGGAGATGTAGGCCACCAGACGCTTGTCAATGGAATCTCTGATAATCTTCTTCGCTTTGACTTCAGCTTTATTGTACTTGGTCTTCGTAGCAGCCGGTGCATTTGAAGGAGGCTCAAGGATTTTACCCTTCACATAATCCAACACTTCTTGTTCTTCCAAGGTCAGATCAAGAGACATCTTCCATCCATGATAGTCAGACTTTTCACAGAGCTTGTCTTCAGCCAGGAAGTGGGATGAGGAACCCATTGAGCCTTTTGTCCTTGTCCAACTGTCTTCAGTGATTGCTCTTTCACTCTTGCTTGGGCTTTGTCTTCACCTCAGCTCTGATACCATGTTAATTTTAGGTAACAATGGTATGTTCTATGCTTAAGAGCAATTTACTTCAATTTCTTTATTAGCCCAATATCAATATCCAATTTAGCAATCACATCAGCATGATAGTAAAATGCAGATAGAACATAAACATAAATAGTAGAAGACAAGCCAAGACAAGAGGACACAAGATGTGGCACCAGCCAGGGACAAACCCCAATGTGGGGAAACCCTTGATCAATTCTTCTTATATTCTTCAATAGTTCAACAGAGAGAGATAGTACAAATTTACAAATATGATAATTTATGACAATAGCAGAAAAGCCCTAACCAGAAAAGTCAACGTTGGTCAAACAGGGCAAAATTCTTCCTCTAAGCAGCTCGGTCAAACCCAGTCAACTTCGGCCTCCAATAGCAAACCCAAACAATCCAAAACAGTCTGAAAAAGTCCAGTCAAATGTTGGTCAACAAAAGTCAAACTGCGGCCAGATCTAGGGCAGTCAACGCTAGTCAAATGGGAGGTCAAATCACCTCGATTTCAGTGCCCAGATCTGCGGCCTGCCAAGGAGAAGGTCCTCACCCAAATCCGCAGTCAAGAGGAGGTCAACACTGGTCAACGCAGTCAAACAGAAAACGTCCTCCTTTCCTTTGCACGTGTGAGAGACAACTGCCAGATTTGCGTACCCAATCAAGTGAGGAGAGAGAGATGAGTGAAGATGAGATGATGATAAAATGACTTGAGGTCTCCTCCTTTTATATGCAACGTTGAGGATGAGCTGGGGGTTTGAATGTTTGTTTTGCTTGCTGGCCGACCTTGACAATTTGTCAATAATACAAATAAATTCATATCTTCATTTTTACATGTTGGAATCAGATGATTTTTAGATCAATTCTACACCTCTCGGAGAGAGGAATGCAAGAAAAATATCAGTTGTCATAAATAAGATGACCCGTGTGGATTTTGGCCCTAGTTGCCAATTTTAACACATGTCATGGCTCTCTAAATCTTTTGGTGAAAATTGAAATCATACTTGAAGACTAATGCATTGTTGGTTGTCCATTCTATAAAGAAGGCTTCCTACTCTTATCTACTTCATCTATGGTTTCATATGTGGCTATCTTTTAATTATTCATGGTTACACATTATTTTTTGGATGACTTTGTACTTGATGTGAGGAGCATCTTTGGAAGGGCCCTCCTCCAGTTTTCTACATATTGAATATATGTGGTTAGTTTGAGCATGTTTCTAACAACCCTACTACAACTTCTTCCACATTGTTCAAGCCCTCTTGATTGTTGGTCCAAACACAATCACCATAGGTATTGATCATGGCAATCCGCTATCCCATTAATTCTAAAGTATATCATAAATGTTATTACCAGAGAATCGACCCTTGTACCAAAGGAGAGATTTTCTAAAGTGAAAGGAAGAGTTGTCGTGGTGACATTGAACCACCTTCATAAGTGCCTCTATGGTTGCACTTAGTTTTGGAACTTTGAATATCTTTGGTTGTAGGTCTTGGAGGTAACACATTGCTTACCATATTGTTTTATCAATCTAATCAATAAATATATTGCACCTAACACCAGTTTCATTGCCAAAGGAAAATGTATCTTTATGACTCATCATAGAGGTAAATGTATGGGGCACCATCATTCAATGGCCGATCCCAGCTACACATGTCTTTTCCCACAATCCCTAAGTGATGAATTGAGTGCTTCCGACACTAGACAAAAAAGAGGAAGATCTACAAGAAGCACTTTCCATGTTCCTAGAACCCTCATCCAAAGTCTAATGAAGCTACTCACAAGGGTGCATAGTTTGTGGATTATCTCCTAGCTCACAATTTAGATTGTTTACTCTAATCCAACCGAGAAGTTTCTTGTTGAGGAGGATATAGTCGTGGTATCTGAGAAGTTGGTGATAGGGGAGCACACCTTTGAACAAAGTATATCCAATTTTTTCACGTCTTTGTGCACCTTTGTGACTCCTTTTATGCTTATTGATCTAGAGTTGTACTCTAGTTTGGATCTTTCCCAATTCTTCAACCAACCCACAGTGACTTATTCCCACATAGTTGCCACAATAGTCATGGCTTAAGTATCTCCAATGGTGATTAGAATCCTCCTTCCTCAAGCCCCATTATACCATGACTCGATAGATGGGAGGCTACACATGCTCATAGTGGAAATCTCCCTCAGTGTCCTACAACCACTACAATGGACTAATGCCTTCAAAACTACCTATTCTATTAGCACATTACACAAAAATGCCCTTTAGTGATGGGAAAAGTAAATTCCCCACCCTATAGTGTTTCAAAATGTTAAAGACAAGTTTTAAAAAGAATGGAGT
Source organism: Pinus tabuliformis (assembly GCA_031772625.1). Classification (NCBI taxonomy): domain Eukaryota; kingdom Viridiplantae; phylum Streptophyta; class Pinopsida; order Pinales; family Pinaceae; genus Pinus; species Pinus tabuliformis. The sequence continues at coordinate 649,344,570 of CM062815.1, read as the reverse complement.
GAGATGGTCCAAACTTATATGGTCAGTTTTCCTTAATCAACATTTGTTTGAAATTAGGTAAATTCTTAAATGATTGTTACCCACCAAAAAAAGAGCAACCCATAGGAGAAAACTTTTCTCCTCCTTAGACAACTAGCCAACCAGCAGCCCTATAATCAACACATGACATGACGCTAGGATCCTCCACTTTTTATTTTCCAGTCAGATTTCTCTCTCCCATTTGGCATTCCTTCTTGAAGGAAGATGGGTCATCCATGGGTAGGTAGTTTAACCATTTTGTAATCATGTGCTTTCACTTAATGTTTGAGGCATACTAATATGGGTCAAGGGGTGAACTAGATGACTGAATGATCTTGATTGTATTCTTGTTCCCTCACTTCCCCTGGGAGGTTAGTCTTTGACTCTAGTCCAATGAGACCTCCTCTGAGACCTTAGGGTTTCAATAAGAACACTACTGGGGAGTTTTTTATTGAAGTAGCATGTCCATGATATTCCATACTTGCCACTTTCCATCTTTCCCATTATTCCATCTCCATTCCTCAAGTTGGCAGTCATTGGTCATGGGGATTGGCAAACTTTCATCCTCATCCTTGAGTCTAGGCCGAAAAACTTTTCCCTAGAGGTTGATGCAACTAAAAGAAAGTTAAAAGCATAAGAAAGCCACAATAAAAGAAAAAGATAAAATGAAAAAGATGGTTGGGACATTTGATTAGCGCATGGGAAAAAGCCTAGCATGAGCTCTACCCCCTCATTAGCCATCACCCAATTCCTCAATGCATGATGCTCCATCTATAAAAGGAACTCTTGTATTGTCCTTGATGAGCGATAAACTAACTCATCATTAAGGGGTATTAAATGTTAAATCTCAAAAAGAAAGCTTAGGCTCTTGAGCTATGCACCCAAATCAAAGCAAATCATAAAAAAGTAAAAGGCACACCAAAGGGGTGGAAAATGCCCACTGAGGAAAGGGGTAACTCATGCCTCCACGATTGCTCCCTCCTTACATCTACAGACTCAAGATGTTTGACCACCATTAGTTGGTCAATTGGCTATGGCACCATGCTTTGAAGTCATTCACACTCTTCTGCCACCATTTCACACACACCTACAGATTGATGGGCTAACTTGGGACATGTCACTTCCCCTTAGGGGTTGGAAACACCTAATAGGGTTATACATCTAACCATTCCTAACATATGGAGGTAACTTGTTTATGGGACTTGGTCTAGTTAGATATTTGAAGGTGAGCTTTTTATGAAGTATTATTGTGATCCCAACATTAAGTATGGCCCACTATGAACTTTGAAGCATTTATGGCTATTCTAATTAATGAATGTTGAATTTCACTTGATCTTAAGAGGGTTTTGTCAAGTGTTTTCATCACAATAGTAGAGGCCTCTTGAGATGATTCTCGTTCTTTCTCAACAACCTTGCAAAGGTTGTTTTTAACATTCTAGAGAGAGAACATGACTTGTTGATGCAATGTTGCTCGTCCAGAGCAGAGCATTGGGTTACTTGATGACCCCACATGATGCCTAACACTTTGAGGTACCTACAGATGCTAAAACGTCAAACCCATGAAGCTTGGTTTTGGAGATATTATTGATGTGTCTAGTGGACCCAGGATGCCCTCGGGCTGGTCTTGAGTCTTGACACTCTTTGATGGTCATCCTTGTGATGACAGGGGATGACTTGCACATCACTTTTGAGCCCTAACGTTTGAGTAAGAGAGAGCCACATAACCCCTCTTGCCCTTTGGAGGGTGATGTTGGGCACCATGGAGATGATATCTTGGTATGGAGGCACCTTGAAAGCATGCCCATGATCTAGGAGCTACATCTTGGAGTATGGAGCACTCATTAGCCCACATGACGCTTCTCTATGGCATTTAGAGCTCATTTGGAGGATGACATCATGCTTGAGGAGGTTTTTCTCCCACACGTCTAGGCATTTATGGCATCTTTGTTATGTTTTTGAGCTATAAAGCTGGCTTTAACCTCTATCTTGTGGAACACTTAAAGTAAACCTGTAATAAGGACCTCATTACTTGTATTGTTGTAGAAATGAGTGGGATGAGTCTCATATAAAAAGAGATTCACCTCATTTCATTTTGTCATCATGACAAATTTAATTATTTTCCTCTAACAGAGTGTGAGCTAGCTTTTTTCGCAACTATGGGCAAGATGTAGTCTTCATTGGTGTGACATTCTTGTGGATGTGATTTTTGCATGGAGACGTTACTCTGGGATTGAAATAAGTGCCTTTTGTGGAGAATTTTGCAAGTTTATTATCTTATCACTGATATGTTTGCATGTTAAATGTTTAAAGTAGGGTTTCTATTGTGCCATGACTAAATGCTCAAATATTTTATTCCATATAAAATTGTTCTCTCTAAGGCCTATAGGGAAACTCTTAATGAGCAGACCCTATATTTAATTTCTTCCCTCACAAGAATAATAGTTAGGGTTTTAAAAATGGATGCCCTAGGCATCCCCCCTACTCAATCAAGATATCTCCCTTGAATTTTAACCCTAAAGACTCCATTAAACTCTAGTAGGATAGGCACACTTGCTTCTTCCAAGAGATGAACCTTCTAATGAATATTCCAATGGAGGACCTTGATTATCCTCATCCTGCAAATGCTCCTTTCCAATGATGTATGATGAGCTCGATACTAGATGACTTCCTTCTACCCATAAGTACTACTTATGCTTCTAATGAGGTTACCGAGAGCTACTTCCTTCTAATGATAACTGCCATAGACTTCTGCTTCAACTATCTTTCAAGTTTCTTTTGATTTCATGAGCTCTTGCTTCCATCGTATGCCATCTCCTAAAATGATGCATCCTATCATGTTTCTAATGCTTCCTACCATGATAGCTATGTTTTACAAAAATTGAAAAGAACTTGGTGAAGAAGATTATCTCAATCATAGTAGAGATCTTTCACTTCTTCCTTCTTTGACTTTTTCTCCTCAGCATCTTCTACTTCTTCGATGATATGGGGAAGAAGCTTCTTCGCTTCCTCTTTTGTTGTTGTCCTTCTTGAGTTTGGGGCAATCTCTCTTGTAGTGCCCATATTCTTGACATCCATAGCATTGAACCTTCGCCATATTCTTTTTCCTTTTTTGAGGATCAAATTTTCCAAACTCTCCTTTTCTCTTTGCCATGGCAGCAAATGCTTGTGTTTGCTCATTTGATCCTACATCACTTTTTGCCTTCAGTGTTGTTTCTTCAATTTTGCACAATGACCATAGTTCATTGAACGGGGTAACCTCCTTTCCATAGATGCTTGATGTGAAGCTGCCCCATTCCTCTGGTAGTGCATTGAGCACTATAGTTGTCATTTCCTTATCAGATATTATTTCTCACAACTTTTGTAGTTGGTCTCTAAGTCTGACACCCTCATGAAGCATGAGGTTATCCCTTCTTCTTTTGATATCTTCATCATGTAGAGTTCTTGTCTTAACGAGATCACTTCGCCTGCAGTGTTTACAGAGATCAATTCTACAAGTTTGTTAGATATTTCTTTTGATGTTTCTAATTTTGATGCATAGGGAATGAGGGGATCCTTGATAGATTCTATGAGAATCCTTTGAGCCCTTAGTTCCCCTTTCATGAATTTCGCAAGAGCTTCAGCGTCTTCCTTTAAAGGTTTAGCGATTGAGGCCTTAACATGTTCCATGACTTCATTTTCTATGAGGTTCAGATCTGTCCTTTTCTTCCATGCAAGAAAGTTTGAAGCCCCAACCAACCTATTGCTTTCCTTGCAAAAAGACATTTTGATAGATTCAAATGTGGACATAAAGATACTTACTAGAGAAGATACTCCTTGATGGCAATATCTTCAAAGTGTTGCCTTCTTGATTTTGATGATGATATTGATAGTGGAAGATCTCTTCTTGATGAAGATGTCTTCTTTCAGAAGTGATCATTGACTCAAGGAGAGGGAGATCACCTTGGTTTGATGATGACAACGCCTTCTTCTGCTTCCCTTGGATGTGTAAACTTCAAGATGCTTCAAAGTCCTTCTTTGATCGAACTAGGGTTTGTAGGTCTTCTTCTAGTGACTTGCTTCAAGATGATGGTGTAATCATTGTCCTTGTAGTGCCTTTGAAAGGAGAGGTCCCTTTGATGACCTTGATGATCTTTTGGCCCTTGAGTGTCTTTCTTTGACCTGCCCTTTCTTGACTTGTCACCTTAGTTCTGATACCATGTTGAGAAATCTAGGGGCAACAAGTGTAGGTGATTTCTCTTACTTTGATAACAGCTTGTGATGTATTTTTACTTTTTTAGCTTCATCTTTTACTTGATGATATTTAGTGTTATTTTCATCAAACAACTACCAAACCATAAAGAATAGAAAAACAAGAGGACACAAGATATAAGAGATTAGTGAGGGCTGAAACCTCTCCAACTGAGAGGAAAACCCACAAGAATTCTTCTCTTCTTATACAACTTCAATTGACGAATTCCAAGACCTATGACCCTCAACCTAGACCCTCCAAGACCAAGTCAAACCTTTCTTGCTTTCCAGCCACTTCTGCAATTTTGATCCCCAGTAGATTCTTCTACCCAACAAATTCTTCTACAACTTCGACTTGCCAACAAATTCTTCTGCAGCTTCGACCTACCCAACAAATTCTTCTGCAACTTTGACTTACCCAACAAATTCTTTTGGAACTTCGACTTGCCCAGCAAATTCTTTTAGAACTTCGACCCAGCAATTTTCCAACACTTCGATTTGCCCAGTCAAATTCTTCAACACTTTGATTTGCCTAGCAAATTCTTCAGCACTTCAACTTGCCCAGCAAATGTAGAAACCCTAACACGAGAGAAAGAGAAAGAGACCCAAAAACTTCGATCTAGCTCTTCTTCTTTCTTTTCGTCCTTTCCCAACTTCGGTCTTGAGGATATCGAACTTGAGTGAGTGAGTGTCCAAATGAGGCTGAGTTCCTTCTTATTTATAGGCTTGTGAGGGGTACGAATTGCTATCTTTAGGCCAACTTGTTCCTTCATGTAGGTCAACTTTATCTTTGCACCATGACGAGGTCTTGGAGGGTATTTTGACTCAAATAAATTTTCATTTTACAATATGTAACATGCCCAAATAGGTCTTTTATACATGACTATGACTCATAAGCCCTAGAAGCTCTCAATGGAAGCTTGACCTAAAAATTAATTTTCTTGAGCATGATGTCTCAAGATCAACAATAATAAATTTATTTTCTTCATTACATCAGATACATAAAATCATGATTACATAAGTCATTATGAAGACCGAACCTAGTTACATATTTCAACACAAAGGAGGATCTTACGATTGACCGAGGAAGACAGTATAGGGTGTTGGTTCCTATATCCTATTTACTCTGTAATGAGGATGTATGGTTTTGAAAAGGAACCCTACTGATTACCTAAATTCATCACACCCATAATATTAGCTTACGAAGCTTTAAGGCAGAGAATCATTTTGAATGGGCTTCATTTCACCTCAAAAAATAAAAGTACACCTTTTAGTAATCCATGTTCAATTCTTTCTCTTATTGCTAAAAACAAGGGTGCTATTGATATTATTGAGAAAGAGATGATTATGTTTGGTTTGGTACATGATGATAATTGGAGCTATGATCCTCATGGCATAATTTCTAGTCTGAGAAAACAAGCAGGTCTTTTGGCTTACATCCACGAGACTAGGAAAGAGATTGAAAAAATGGCTAATGCTCTTTCCCCACCTCCAAGAGGTCAAATTCAAGTGGTTGTGCAGACAACTATGGAGCAGAGACAGGCAGAAGCAAACAACAAGGAAAAAAGAAAATCAGGCTCTGATATAGGTAGCAACCCATGCTTCCAATACAGAACCTGCTCAGCCTTCGACAATGATACTGCCCCTTGTTATGAAAAGAAAATCAGATTCTCTGGAACTAGAAGAAGTTGGGCATAGCATTAAAGCCAAAGAGGGCCAGGATGTAGACATCGAAGCCTTTGAGGAAGCAATTAAACAAAGAAATGCAGCAGACTATTCATGAAGTTCAACCCAGAGATTCTGGGGGACAAGCTTTAGATGTGAGGCATAGTTTCATTAAAGAGAAGTCACTTGACACTATGGGGAAAGAATTAATGTTATTGCCTCAACAAGCCCATATGGTTGAGAAAGTGGTACTAGACGAGATGGTCCCCACTGCTGGGCCAAGGTTTATTTCATATGTCAATTTGAAACTAGTACTTTCAATCTTATGGTGGTACAACCCAAAGTTGACGAGAAACAACAATTGTTTGGTTCCAGGGCTTCATCCATGGCCATTAATTTGGGCAAGCTATGCAATTTCGATATGTTGAACTGGCACAAAAAAACTAGTGAAATTGTGGCCATACAGTTATTGGACTCTACCGCCAATAACAGGAAGATGCAGGCCATGCTTGAAAAGGTCTCAGAACAACTCTATATTGCACAAGTGGCCTTGAAAACCAAAGCTAACAGGATAAAGGAGCTCAAAGACAGGATAGTAAAACAATCCTGGCAACCCAAAGATGTCAAATATTTTAAAAGATTATTAGAGAAGAAAGAAAAGGAAATAAGAAGTCTAAAAGCAATCACCAAAATCCTGGATTACGATGCTAATGTCCTAATACAAGCATTTGAAAGGCGAGAAGTTGAAAGCCAATTGCAGAAAATGCCAATCTCCCTTTGAAGCAAAAGATAAAGAGCACAGGGAACAACAAAACCAGATGAAAAATCTAAGGGAGGAATTTGGAGCCAAAGAGAAGCAATATCTTAAAACAGTCACAGAATATAAAGCGACTATTGACAAAGCCCTCACCGCCCCCCAAACCTCAAATGTCTAAGGCTTAAGCCTCCTCCAGCTGAAAACCTCACAGTTGGAACAGGGACCAAATGATCTGAAACTTGAGAAGGAACAAGCTGAAAAAAGGGGGGCAGTACAGGTGCAACATAAAAATGAAATGATTGAACAAATACAAAACACCCTGAAAGAGAAGCAAAATTAAATCATGTCCTTGAAGGAGGTCATTAAGGTAACTTCTATTGGAAGACAGGTCCTCATTCAAGCCAAGGAAAAAATATGGAGGGAAATCAATCAAAAAATTTCCACAATTCATTCTTATGTTATGATCTTGACATATTGTGAAAAGGTGGTAATAAAAATTGCTAATCTAGAGGCTAGAAAAAATTCTTCCAAGCTCAACAAGAGATTTAAATATGTTGACCAACTCATAGATTTTATCAATTCTCTTGAGGACGAAACACTTGCGGACATGAATTTACCTGAAAGGGACAATCGTATCTTCTCTTTGTGCTTGACAAAGGAAAACACGGGTGTATGCTACTCATGAAAGAGGAATTCGAGAAGGCCAAGAAGGAAATTCAGAAATTCAGAAATGAATGGAACTATTTGGGTAGATTTGGGGTCCCTTCCTTTTGGGGGAAAACAACTGGCTGATCTCATATGTAGAGCTTCACAAGAAGCTGAAAGCCACTCAACAAGATCTTGGTTGCCTGTCCATTATTAGCGAAGAGGCTATTTTGCCTCAATTAGCAATCAATGCTTTATGCAGAGAATTCAACATACTAGCCAGGATAGATCAACTAATACAGAGCCTCCCCACAACTCAAGTTGCAGTTAATGGTGGCGGTAACCAAATTCAGAAATGTACCATGGTTATCACCAGCAGAGTGGGATAAGATTGCTAAAGGCAGGAGGCACCTAAATCGGAACGTCATCTTAGAGAAAATTGTATCTAGCACACAAGCAGTTCAGCCTATGCAATCAGCCACTGATCAACTTGAAGAACAGGCCGAAGAGGGACTTAATATTCCCCAACTGCCTAAATCTAAGATGCACGGAGCTTAGAGCTCATCACCAGCCGCCATGTCTAAGAAGTCAAACGCAGCCAAAGTATCCATTAAAATGAGGAGGCCCTCGTAGAGACTTTTTATCATTCAAGTTATTTAAATTTTAATGTTGTTAATTTAAAAACAATTACCATTGAACCGTTATTTGTTGGAAGGCTCTTATAAATGACCCTGTTTCTCGTTTAGAGGGGGTGGATGATAGAAGGATTTATTTTTTGATACTATAAGATCTGCATGTACTCGCTGCACAGATCCATTATTGACTAAATGACTCATTTCATGCACCTTTAATGAATGAATCGTTTCCTTTTTCATGTGTGTGTTTGAAGCAGTGTATGATGCTATGGATTTCTGAATTTGATTCATAATTCCATAACATCTCTTTTATTTAATCGTCTTGCTTTCCCAATATTATATTATTGAAAATTAGGTGTTTAAAGTGTTTAGTCTTTGGCTTGCAGGCTGAAGCTTCATGAGTGTGCCTCTAGAACTTCGCATCGGTCATTTATAGATAAATTTTAACTGCTGAATTTTTGTTGTTATTTTATGGTTATGTTAGTTTTCTGTGCTTATGAAACAAGTCTCGCACCAAACTAATATCACTCATCCAGTTTTAACTCAAAGTAGATTATCGGTGATATTCCTGATTCGATATTTATACTATTGTCTCTGATCTTATTACTAGATTGATCTAGAAATCGGCAAAGTGACTACACTTGCTGTATCGTTACCTGTAATTATGTTTGTTAGAATATTAACTTGATTCTTGAGCACGTGTTTTGTATTTTGATCTTCTTTTTATGTCTGTTTGTTTTCCTTTTTCCTTTAATCATTACATTTCCTCTAATATTCATTTCAGATGTATGAACTGTGTCTTTGGGTCAATGATGTTTTATCGTAACGAACTATAATCCTTGTCTATGGCATTTAATTACTATGACTTTCTTCTTTATTAATAACTGGTCCAATTCAATTTGCTTATTGAAAATCCGTATAATTACAATCAGGGAATACCCCCTGTGGTGTGTGGGAGAACAGCCCCAAGACACCTAAAGTGGGAGGACAAGGTCCTCATTGAATGTGTTCTTGAACGGTTTCTGCAAGGGAACAATTTGAGAACCAACAGCGTCTAAGCATTAAATATATTGCAATGTACTTGTATATTGAATTATTATCAAATATATGATGCATTTTTAAAAGAACAGAGGATAGGGAGCTGCTGAATACCGGTGAAGTTAAACAACTACTAGTGGAGGCCCAATTTAAGGCTTAAAAAATCCAAAATTCACTTGCTTGAGCTTAACATTATGTTATGCAACAGACTTGAAACAAAATCCTCATATGTAAAGGGCTTGCACTCGGTCTGATCTACTCCATCGGGGGTCCACATCTTTTGTTAAAATAAAAGGATACAACTCAGAGTAACCAAAGGGTAATATGATCTAATCTAGGACTTGGAACATCTCTTTTGATTAGAAACCGCACTTTTGTCTTACAAAAGTTTTTTTTTAATTTTTTTTTTGCTTATGGCAATGTTTATTGATCAGCTCGGTTACATACATAGGTGGTACAGTCTAGATTTGTTTTACAAGAAGAAGCAGAAGTTCCAACCTTGAGGTGCATAAAGGATGAAAAGAGCTAATGTGCCCCTTGGAAGAAACTAGTAGTAATATATATTTCTGGAATCTGAACCCTAAAGCCTTGGATATTGTTGGTCATAATGACCCACAATACAAAAAAACTCTCTTGGATGTGCAAGAATTAAGCCAGGTCTATTTTCTCAAAGTGTGCTCCATGAAAATATAAAAGCAGAGTTCAAATTATTTTGCAAGTCTGAAAAAAAAATCATTTGTAAAATTAATCTGTCATTTGTAAAAAGATGATATGCATACCAGCTAGCCTGTGCTTTCCTTGATGGCTTTACATGTTGACTTAGTCCTTCAGGTACCTTGAACAATATAATGGCCAAATATCAATGGCATGCATATTTTATATTGCAAAACTCGCTAATAAAATAAGCCAAAAAGAAAAAAGAGCCATGTTTACCATTATACTCTGTTTTTAGGCTTTTATGCAATAAACCGTGAACAAATATGGAGTGAATTTGAAAACAAAAACCAACCAAATCAGAAAGCTCAAAAAGGGAAAAATACCGAATTTTAAAACTCAATTAATTTTTGAAGAAAATTCCCAACTAACCAAATCACAAATGTAGAATGCAAAATACCTCAAAAACAAAACAAAAAAAATATAGCGAGGGACAAAAATTTACTACCTCAATCACAGAATCCAAGGAAAAGATGCCATGTACTCTCTTACCAGGGACTAAAATTATCAATGAAACCAGCCAAACAGATTCACAAAGTTAAAATGCAAATGTTATCTATGTAGTCCTTTATTGGGGAATAAGATTATGAACAAATCATAGACAAGCATAAAAGAAAATGCCAAGAATAGCATATCCTTGCCTCTGTTTTTACTACAATAAAATTATGAATAGAAACTGACTACCCAAAGCACAAAATAAAAAAAAGGGTGTAAATGTCAGCTGTGGCTTCTTGGTTGGTGAAAGTGGAGCGTTGTTATTGCACTCACCGGGGTTCAAGTCCTTTCAATGATTTGTCTGTGCTTGTGCTCCAGCTTACAGCAGCACTACAGACCAAACGGTAGTGTAGGGGAATAGATACCCCTACTGGTGACCTCTTAGCAAATGGCATGTCTATTAGGGAATGAATTGTGACATAATATCTACTAATTCAAATAAATAAATAAAGTCAAAACTAAAATGCCATCTGTGAAAATTTGTTTTTGGGCAATAAAATTATGATGATAGATCACCCACCCAAATCCCAAAATTTTAAGCAAACATTTTATACCCGCTTTGCAACAAAACTGTGATATTAGACATTTAACAATAATTGACCAGTGGTTCCGAACTGAAAGGAGATCATGGCCCAGGGCAGAGAATCCAACTGTGGCCAGAGCCACTCCATGGGGTTCACTTGACCCTTCTTCTGAAGCTCGGGGACTACAGAAAGTAAGGTGCAAGTCCTGTGCGACTTTTGGGCAATAGATACCCCTACTGGTGACCTCTTAGGAAATGGCATGTCTATTAGGGAATAAAGTTGTGACATAAAGTCTACTTATTCAAATTAATAAATAAAATCAAAACTAAAATGGCATCTGTGAAAATTTTGTTTTTGGGCAATAAAATTATGATGATAGATCACCCACCCAATTCCCAAAATTTTAAGCCAAGATCCCATACCCACACTGCAACAAAACTGTGACATTAGAAGTTTAACAATACCTGACCAGTTATTTCAAACTGAAAGAGATCACGTGCCAAGGCAGAGAACCCAACTGTGGCATGATCCACTCCATGGGCTCCAGTCGACCCTTCTTCTGCAGCTTGGGGACTACAGCAATCCCCACATAGAAATCTGAGGGCATTTCCCATGGGAAATCGATGTATGTTCTCTGTTTGTGATTTTAAACAGAAACCTCCAATCGCAGATCTTGCAAGTATCTTTTATGCAACATATATCATGGGGATTGAAAGAAATGCAGTCATGGTTGACAGAAATCGGGCAGTCTGGTTTGCGAGACTGCTCTTCCTCAGTTGATGTTCACCTCAGACACTGTCCGCGCTAAAATTCTTCATCCTGTTCTTTGAGGGCGTAGACTCACTACAGAGTTCGAGGAGTAGTGCCAGGCCATTGGATCATTGATACTGTGGACTGATCGTGATAATCTCTGTCACATCATGGTGAAAGATTCCAGGTAGGCAACATCGTCATGATATTTTGACACAAACCTGTGCATTATGAAAATAGCTGTGTCCGGATTTCCATGAAATTATTGCTTCGGAGTGGAGGGTTCTACTTTCCATGAAATTACTGTTTCAGAGTGGAGGGTTCTACCTTCCATGAAATTACTGTTTCAGAGTGGAGGGCTCCACTATCAGTTCGAGAATCAAAACACTTTGACTTACGATTGTTTTATCGAGAGGGACTGCTAACAACTATACAGCTTTGACTTGCGACAGGTTTTATCCAGAGCCCGACCGCCAACAAGTATACAACTTTGAGTGCTATTGGTTTTATTGAGGCCGACTGCTAACAACATACAGAGCTTCACTTGCAATTGGTTTTCTCCAGAGGACCACTGATAACGATTATAAATAATGTGTAGCATAAATATTTTTCATGGGAGTTGTTTTAAGCCTGGCTCTGTTTCTCACACTATGGTGGGTGGAGGAGGGTTACCCAAGGGTTAAGATCCGGGAGTGTGAGCAGTACGAGCCCAGAGGCTCCCATACTGTTTGGAGGGCAGGGGGCAGAGATGCCAAACCTGACCCCTATCTATCGCCGTAGACGCTGTTTCTTTGAAAGATTATGTTTCTTGGGTATCCAATAAATTCATCCAAAGGCCCCCCTGGCCCAAACGCCCCCACTTCTCTATTTCCTACCATAAAAGCCTGAGCTAGATTGACGTACGCCCCCTTACAAATCTTCCTGGATCTGGTCATCATTACAAGATAAGACATTCCCTTTTTTATGACGAACTCTATCTCCATATAGTAGATTGCTGAAATTTGATTTGTATTATTTAAATTGTTTTTTAAATTGTATATTTGGATTTTGAAAAAAATTTAGGACATTTTGATTGTGTGGGTATTACCCATCAAATTTGTGATTTCAATAAATTGCTTCCAGATTTTAGAGAAATTTAATAGGGAGCTTCCAAAAAGTCTAGCATTTGGCATTGTCTCCTGACGTCACAATTTCGGTGGGATGACAAATTTATGGTTAGTTTTTTTTTTATTTAATTCAAAAAGATTGATGGTTAAAGTGTTTGAATTTTTTTAGGGTGGAAATGGGTTCAATATCAAGACATTCAAAATCTTGAAATTTGAGATTTGTAATTTGGAAATTTCAGTCACAATTTTGGTGGGATGACAAATTTCTGGTTAGTTTTTTTTTTTTTTTTTTAATTCAAAAAGATTGATGGTTAAAGTGTTAGAATTTTTTTAAGGGTGGAAATGGGTTCAATATCAAGACATTCAAAATCTTGAAATTTGAGATTTATAATTTGGAAATTTCAGTCACAATTTCGGTAGGATGACAAATTTCTGGTTAGTTTTTTTTTTTCAAAAAGATTGATGGTTAAAGTGTTCGAATTTTTTTAGGGTCGAAATTGGTTCAATATCAAGACATTCAAAATCTTAAAATTTGACATTTGTAATTTGGAAATAGCTAGATTTTATCAAAATATTGCCAAAATTTTCATTAGAGGCGAAATTGTAACCTTCATTATTAGACTACTCTTTTGCACTTTAGCGTTCAAGTACCTTTATCAACATTACCCATCAAAGCACAATTTCTTTTTAATTTCTTTTTGGTCTTTGGTTATGGAGCTTTTATCCAATAAGGTTATCATTGCAATACAACTTTTATTATTATATTTTTTTTATTAGATTATTTATTTTATTTTCTTTTCATTCTTGATTGCTGAATTGATTTAATTTGAATCTTAAAGTACTCATTTGGAGTATTTCTTAATTTTGTGGGTTTTATTTGTGGCACAAAATTTTAACTAGATTTAGAGTTTCAGAACGCTGGCTTTTGTGATTCATTATTAATATTGAGTGTTTTTCTGACTAAATCACATAGAAATTTTTAATCCTAACCGTCAAAATAATTTATTAATTAATTTAATCAATTATCTATTATTTAATTATGAAGAACGGGTAGCCCCAACAAAGACAATATTTTATTAAAATGTTTCTTTATTTATCTCTTATTTAATTAAGAAAATCTTAGACCCAAAAAATAAATAAAAGGAAATGGAAATTTAAAAGTATTAAAAGAAATTAAATATAAGTCAAAATATATAAGAGAGTGATATTTATTTAATAAATTAAATATTAAATCAAAAGAAAATTTAGATAGAAATATTAAAGTTATAATTAATTAATTAAAAAAATCCAAATAAAATGGAGTAAAATTATTATAAAAAAATGAATTTTACTAAAGGTAGAACACTACAACAAAATTAAAACTGGGTAAAGTTTATATTTGTGTCTGACTTGGCCGTGACCTTAAAATTAGATAATAATAATATAAATAAAAAGAGAGAAAGAAACATAATAAAAACAATAAAAAAAGGAAATTTACTTTTTTTATTATTTTTTTACAAAGACAATTTTCTTTTTTTATTATATATATATAAACTTTATAGTTTTTATTCAATTTCTTTCTCTTCTTATGTAGTAGTATTTTACTTTTGGTAAAATTCCTTTTTTATAATAATTTTACTCCATTTTATTTGGATTTTTTTTAATTAGTTAAGTATGATTTTAATATTTCTATTTAAATTTCCTTTTGATTAAATATTTAATTTATCAAATAAATATCACTTTTCTTATATATTTTTTTGGCTTATGTGTAATTTTTTTTAATAATTTTTAATTTCCATTTCCTTTCATTTATTTTTTGGTTGTAATGTTTCTTCAATTAAATTATAGATAAAGAAATATTTTATTTCATGATTAAATAATAGATAATTGATTAAATTAATTAATAAAATATGTTCAAATATTGATTAAATATTCTCTAGTTCAATTACCCATTTATGTCTTTCTAGTATATATTTATTATCTAGTTCAACTACCCATCTATGTCTTGATGATGAATCACAGTAAGTGGCTCTAAATGCATTGACTTAAAAAATTCTACGTAATTTAGTTCGGAAAAATACTCTATATAAATTTAGAGTTATTTGAATGCCTCATTACAAGCCTATGATAGGCTAAAATATGTTCACTGTTGGGATTAGCCATTGCATTTGTAGTATATATTTATTCTCTAGTTCAACTACCCATCTATGTTTTGATGATAAATCACAGTAAGCCGCTCTAAATGCTTTGACTTAAAAATTTCTATGTGATTTAGTCCGGAAAATACTCTATATAAATTTAGAGTTATCTGAATGCCTCATTACAAATTTAGAGTTATCTGAATGCCTCATTACGAGTCTATGATAGGCTCAATCCATTTGGATTAATCAATTACGAGATTAAATGAGTCAAAATCTTACTTACTCTCCTTAATCTCAGAGCACCAAGTAAATCATGGATTTATTGATTAAACTACGAATGTGTTTTGCTACTCATAGAACGACTATCTTCAAAAGGACGAACACAACAGATCGCAAAGCTAAGACACCAATGTCCCAAGAACCAAAAGAGATGAAGGAGATGCAAGATAAAGGAAGTTGGAAGACCGTAGAGAAAAAAAAGAAAGCTCAGCACCAATCTCGCCAAGAAAGACGAGAAGCCAGACAATTAAGAACTAAGAAAATTATAGGTCCGATAGACCAATTTGGTCTCAATGGACGTTAACCACCACCACCATTATCATCACAAAACCTATTTTAGGGAAAAACCTCTAAGACATTACTGGAGGGATTCATGGTACTTAGTCAAACCATTTGGTTTTGACTTTTCCATAAAAAATTCTTTCTCTAATAATTATTTATTTCTTCCTTTATGCCTTAGGGTCGTTTATTTCCCTATTTATATCATTCGATTCCTCTCTGCTACCTTCTATTCTTAAACACTTTATCTCAAAAACTCTATCTAAATGGGACATGCCTAGCATCAAGTTGTCTTATGAAGCCCTTACCTTGCTTGCATTTGTGTTCTCTAGCATTTCAAGAGGGATCTCGTGTTGTTAGTTTGACTTCAACCTATGAGGTTTGTCTCATCGTGGGGCATCTCAAATGCTCTAGTTCTCTTGTACCTTCGATTATTTAACCTTACAACCACAATGGAGGTTTTAACATAACTAGGGCAAGGGAGTTATCAAACCCTTCCAAGAGCACATGAGTCTCCATTCATCTCATATCATTATACTATTATTTGTGCTATTGGAGATTAGTGCAACTTTATTTTGCATGACAACCAAGTTGCGTTTAAAACATGTCACAATTTTCATAATTGGCACAAGAAATTTAGTGCCTACAACAACAGTGATGGATTGAGTGCTTTCATTTCTAACATGGTTTAATTAGTTCACCAAAAAGAAATTGGGAACCATCTCTAGATTATTTGTGTTTCCTTTCTTAATTTATCATTAATTGTTCTTTAACTTTAATCTATTAAATTAATTATTACTTATTTAATTAAATTAATTGTAATTAATTAATATAATAGTAGATATATAAAATATTAAAATAAAACAAATAATATATATATAGAGTGAAAAAAAATAAAAATAGAAAACCACCGGATTCAAGGCTAATATCACCTCGGAAAAAATACCCAAAATTTTCATTTAGAGCCCCATGAATCATGCGAGAGTATTTCCCTCAAGATGACGTGGAGCACCTCGTGGTCCCCTCCCCTTTTCTCCTCCAACCTGCACTTCATTATTTATACCCATTGAACGACATACGTACATGAACTCCCTCTTTCTTTTTCTTTTTTTAAATTATATCATTTTTGTTTTTATTTCTTTTATTTTTAATATTTTTAATATATTAAAACAAAAACATTAATAAAACCGGTATTTCATTTCTTTTCTTTTATTTTATTTTTAATATATTAAAATTAAAACATTACTAAAACCTGCGTACATGAGGGAGAGCTTATTAAATTTTGTGAATCCTCTTCCATTTGACTTTTTAACCTGGGACCTTTTCTCGGCCATTTCACAACGCGCCTTATTCAAAAACCTCTAGGAAAGCAAACTTTCGGGGTGACATGACATGACATGGAGTAATAAATATGTGACATGGGCACTAAACAACATAGAGCTTTATATATATAATTTACCCGAAAGCAATTATTCCATCCCTTGGACTGGAATCTTTGTGCGGACGTCGTCTCAGTCTTATGCGAAAGTATTGATTCCTTCCACTTTTAGGACAAGTCACGAATGTCCTATAGTGAGGTTTGTCCCCCCTCATTTCCTATATAAGGAGGGTATGGCTCATTACTAAGGCATCGACATTTAGAGTTTCATAGAGAGTCAGTCTGAGTTTTGTGTCTGAGTCGAGTATCTTTACTGCTCTGCATCTGCGGACATCATGTCTGATCTGCTTGCACCACGAGAAGAACTCAAGTCCTTAGGTGATTTGGAAGCCTACGCATCAGTGTGCTCGGCACTGGTGAGAACCTAAAGTGGTTGAATCATTTAGAGAGTCTATCAGTGTGTAAATGCGTATGTTCTGAAACTGAGGCAAAGTCTATCTATCGCCAAGAAGCCTTCGGTATTGCTTGTTCCTTGAGAACGGCATAAGTTCGATAAATGCGAAGATAGTCGATCTCTGTAAAGATCTATTCTCTCTGTAATCTCTGCATACATTCTGCAATAAAATGAGTATA
Source organism: Pinus tabuliformis (assembly GCA_031772625.1). Classification (NCBI taxonomy): domain Eukaryota; kingdom Viridiplantae; phylum Streptophyta; class Pinopsida; order Pinales; family Pinaceae; genus Pinus; species Pinus tabuliformis. The sequence goes on along the minus strand of CM062815.1, from coordinate 649,327,307 downwards.
CATTTCATCTGAATACATTGTCTGTGCATCAAAAAATTGTCTGCTAAGGTAGTAGTTGCCTCTGTATCTTCGTCCGAAGTTCACAGGAAGTTCGCCAAAGGAATGAAGGGACGCCAAGGCTGTGTTAGGCGAGGAAGCCGTTGAAAAAGCCACAGAAGCGTGAAAGTTCTGAGTAGGTTCACCACTGGTTCACCAGGAGTTGGTTTCAGAGTCAGAACGAAGAGACTTAGCAAGTAGCAAGCTCGTGACAAGAGCCCCTGCTCAAAATTGGTATCAGAGCTAGTAACGTCTAGTTCATAAGGTCGGTATTCAAAAACTCTTACTCATATTTAGAATGGAACCTTTCCGAAGGTTTGTTTCTTTCCGAGAGATTCAAGAGAGAAGAAAACCCTTTACGGGATATGTTTGCATCAAGTTCAAGTCGAGTACTAAATTCCGCTGAACTTGAATATGAAGAACCCCAACCTTCTGCCAGGTGGGCACTGCCTGCCATAGACCCTTCACAAGTCTATAGTGATTTGTCTATGTTTCATTTAAGAGCCTCAACTAGAATAAGTATTAAAGAGTCTGTTAGTCAGATACAGGAAAATGCCGACTGTATCCAGACTATTTCTCTGTTGAATCCTAAAGAATTACAGGCCGAAGCAAAGAGGTTGAAAACAAACTATTTGCACTTAGGATGCATTAGGGTAGGAATCAATCCTTTGATCCATAAAGGATTACAAACTTTTGTGCTAGCCACTGTAAGAGATCTCACGCACAATAAGTACACAGATTCCTTAATCGGCGGAATTGTTGCACCTTTGTCTGACGGACCAGTCTACTTTGACTGTTTTCCAAATTTCTCTGTATATACTTTTGATGAAACCATAAGTGAGATCCTCCAGCTCCAAATACAGACTAATGGTTTCGATATGAAGAAAAAGAGAAATAACTTAGGTATCCAGGTCAAAGCTTGTTTCAGACATACTAATACCCTTTGGCCAGCCATCCGCCATGCACCCAGCCGTGAATGAAATATATAGTGTTGAATCTATATATACAATCAAAAAACCAGTTTAAATAACATAAATCGAGATTTCATCTAAATTTTTTTCGCCAGAATCTAGTACTAGAAAGTCTAAAAAGTCACACTAAAAACAACTCCTAAAATAAATGATTAAAATCTGTGAACCCTCTCCCTTTTGACTTTTCAACCTAAAGCCTCTTCCTTGACCATTTCATAACACGTCTCATTCAAGAACCTCCGGGGAAGCAAACTCCTGGGGTTACATGGCATCGAGTACACAGTGTGACGACTCCTGAGTTTACATGGCATCGAGTACACAGTGTGTAATGTGGGCATTGAATTGCATTAACATAGAGTGTTGAGTTATATATAATGGGGAATGTGTGTGTAGTGAAGTGGAGGGTACACTCTCCACTTATGTAGGTCCTCCCTCTACTCATTAAACTCTCATTAAACCCCCATTAATGTTATGGGGAACCACGTTGACCAACCCCCTTTAAATATTAATTTATATTTTATTTTATTAAAATTTTTATTTTATTTTAAAATATTTTTTTAATATACTTAAAAGAAAAATTGCTTAGAATTTCTACAACTCAATAAATTGTAGTTAGTTTGGATCACTAAACTTTTGAAGGTGATATCTCGAATTCTACTCCACCAAATCAGACAAATGAAAGCTCGTTGAAAGGCTAACTCGCTCGAGAAGAATCTGAAAGTGGTTATTTGACCAAATATGGTCATTTAATGCACCAAAAGTTTAGTATAAGTCAAGGCTGGCAATATTCAACCAAAACTGATTTTCTGAGTTTGTTTTGGAAAAACTTTCTTTGGCTAGGAAGATTTTCTATCACTAATTCATTCTTAGTTTGTTTTATTGCTAATCGTATCTTCATAGGAAAGCAAGGGAAAACATTATTTTGTTTTTATTAATTTATTCAATTGTATTTTAATCCATTTGTTTGTTGTTGACAGATTTGGAAATTTGAGTTTTGTTTTCATTTTTAATTGGTTTTTAATTTGAATTTTTGTTATTTTTGCAGAGTTGGTTCCAATAAATCATAATCTAAAGCTTCAAAGCAATAAGATTGGAGCAATATATCAACATAATATATTTATAGCTCTAAAAATCAAGGATCAAAACTGCCTTACAACAAACTTCCATTTTAGGAGATTTTATTTGTAAATTATAAATGAGAGCTCTGGGGAAGATGAAGGGGTTCATTTTTTCTGCAAGTAGGGTATTCTCTGCAAGTAGATTTAGTAGGAATACTCATATTTGAGTTTTAGGGGTTTTCCTCTGAGATCAAATCTTTGTTGTAGAAGTAGATCCTGCATTATTGTGACTCTGTTCTCTATTGCCAGAGTTGGTTGTCTTGGGCAGATTGTTAGAGAAATTCATCGTAAAGATAGAGCACGAGATACATAGGTTTATGATTGTAATTTAAATACCTATTGTTTGTGAATATCATCTTATCCTTTCATGGCATAATTGTGCTAGTTATTTCATGTTTTAGCACTATTGTTAAATATACAAAATTATGTTTTCTTTTATTAGCTATATGATTCAATAATTACATAGATCAGCCATTAATCTTCTCATTTTCTCTTACATTTAATGAATTTCTCAGTAACTATTTACTCATAAATTTGTTATCATAAATCAATTTAATTGTCATTAAAAGTGTGTGAATTAACTATTTTTTTAATGGCTCGTCTTTTATCATTTTAATCTCTAAACATAACATGTCTTGCATTAATATTATCAGTTGTTAGAACTACTTCAACAACTTGATATTATCATAAAACATGTGATAAATGTAGAAATTTTGAATAATTTAACACATATTCAACAGAGATTATCCTGATCATGTACTATTGCGGAATACATACACAATACATAAGCTCCTCTACGTTGATCATCAATATAGCAACATCAATAACAATAAAACATCAAGAGCATTCACACATTAACATAGTATGTAACCTGGGGAAAGCATCTCGCTAAAAACCCCACACTATCTGTATATTAATGATTGATAACATGTAACATTACAAAGTACAATGCTTATCACAAGCAATCCAGTACCAGCTCCACCTGTTACACACAATACAGCTCAGATCTGATCTCCAAATCTATTCCACTGCTTGCCTGCCTCTCCAGCTCAATACCTACTCAAGAACTGATGAGAATGGTTTGCCAAACTCGTATTTCACCTGCAAAGAATCACTCACATTGTGTTGGACGTGAGCACAGGCTACAATTCTTGATATTGGCCAATTCATTGGCATACTCAATCCCTCTGATTGTGCAAATCATCATGCACAACTATAGTCACAACTGATAGCAATCTGATCCTCTAACACCTGTCCCTGTTGAACTGAACATGCACTGACATGCAACTGAGTTAACTGATGTATTCTATAGTTGCATTATGAGTTAATAACTTGTGAATTAATTAATAACTAATTCACCCAACTCATCTCTAGTCTATTGATCAGTTAGACTAAATACAACCAGTTTAACAAAGCTAAACTGAACACAACTCCATCAACTGCACCTCCAGTCCACTAAACTCAACTCACTTGAGTTCTAACTGAAGTCCTGCATGCAAATATTAGTCATCCCATAGGTAACCACGTATTTCCCTCTGGGATCTGCATGTACCACATTCGTAGCTCATCCTGAAGTGCTCCAAGAGAATAAGATCAAGTTTATAGTCCAAATATTATTATGAGACAATAATATTTGACTTTTCTATTTTTGACAGCCAGTCTAAAAATAGACTTTGATCACTCATATTGTGATCACTCACACTGTGGTCACCCACACTGTGATCACTCATACTGTGGTCACCCACACTGTGATCACCCACACTGTGATCACTCATATTGTGGTCACCCACACTGTGATCATCCACACTGTGATCACTCATACTGTGGTCACCCACACTGTGATCATCAACACTATGATCAAAAATAGAACTTGCGCCATAATTTGCCTGCGGGCCCACTTAGTGAAGGCGACTCTTTTCACTAAGCTCCATCATCTTGTTGCAATCTCAACAATAAATCCCCATTATTGTTAAATCTTTGCACTTGGTATATACAAACTATTTCCTAAAGTTGGAGAATGCGGTAGGTAGCTATTAATTCAAATTCTCCTTAACCTTAATAATTGCCTGTGAACTTTAGTTTTCTTCTTATGTTTCTTTATTAGATATTTTCATCAAACAATTATCAAGAGCAAAAGAAATAAAGAAAATGGACACAAGTATTAGGCTCCAAGCTAGCACAAAACCCCTCCAAGGGGAAAACCTAGAAACAATTTCTTCTCTTCTTATCAAATTTGCTTCAAATGAGAAAACCAAGACCCAAAACTCTAGACCAAGTCCTCATCCAAGCACCAAGTCAACCCTCCAAGAAGCCATTTCAATTAGGTCAAAGATTAACCAATTCCACAAGCGACTTTTCATCTGCAACTAGCTTCCAGCTTCAACTTTGGCCCCCCATCTTCAAACCTGCAACTTCGAGCTTCAATCCTTAGCCCTGTAGTTTCTGTACAAACCCTAATTTCTAACACGTGTCAACCCTTCAAGAGTTTCTCCTTTGAGCAAGTTAATGTCTCCAAGGTCAACTAGATCAAATTAGAGTATTCGACCCTCCTAAAACTTGGATCTACATTTCAGCCTCCTATAATTCAAACCTGTGATTCTCAGCCTCCCAGTAGTTGCAGAAGCCCTAACCTTTTCACATGTGAGAGAATATGGCTCAAAAACATATTTTCTTTGTTCTTTTTAACTTCTTCTTGTGTCCTTGACCTTCGCTTTAGCTTCCTTGATGTTCCTTGCTTCAGATCAAACTTCTAGCTTGAGACGATCGAATTAGGTGCTAAATGAGGTCAAAGTTGCTTCTATTTATAGGCTTTCCATGAGGTCGAATAACCTCTTCTAGGCCGACTTGTGCCTACCAGGGTCGCCTTGTGCTTGGAAGCTCGTAGGACTTTCTAGACTCAAAATTAATATTTTTTTCATGTTACAACTTTCCCAATAATGTCTTATACAAATGATAAAGATTATTTTGACTCAAGAAAAAATATTCTTTTTACATGACAAACCCTAGAAGCATGAAGAACATTCTTGACCTAGATGATCATCAAAATGGAGCATGAAACCCATGCTTAAAACAATATTTTTCTTTCTTCTTTTTCTTGTAACATAAGATATACATAATGAATTGATTACATTGACAATTATGAAGACTAAAACTAGTTACATTTTCCAACACTCCCTTCTTCTTTTTTTTAACAAGAATGAGCACTTTTTCATTAAATTTGTGCCCAGTCGCGAAAAACTCCTAGGAGATTTACATTGCAGGAAAGTTATGAACATCCAAACTAACTTGAGTTGATTTTAGGAGAGTCCATGTTACAAACAGAACTACATGACTTATTGGTACTTTTATACTCGTATTAGTATATACCCGACAAAATTGAGACATAAAAATTAAACATTTAAAACTAGACATATATCATCAAGATCATGCATGAAGGTCGACAACACGATTCAGGTCAATTTCCATGCTCTCAACTTACTTTGGGTTGCTCGATTCATTCTTTTGACGCTGAAGATGTTCTGTGATGTTACGAATTGCTTCCATTTCATCCTCCAAGCTGGAAATCTTTTGGTGTTGGTTCTCCATCGTGTATAGAGTGTTCTTCTAAGAGGTGCTTTGTTGGTGGATCATCAATTGGAGGTCGAAAATATATGCCCGTAACTCTGCAATTTCGATCATGCATTGTTCACAAGTTTAATGGGTCCATGGTCCACTCAACGAATTAGACATTTTATGCTCCTACCCCTTCCCATGGTCTGTACGTAACTGACAATGTCCCCATGAACAACTTGACATGGTTTCCCATGCCCTATGCAGAAGAAGATGACTCCAACACAAGAGAAGACAAAGATCTTTAAACCTATCAATGAACAAGATGCTAGCACAGAAAAGGAAACCCGAGACCATAATCCCTGCCTTGAATTGAGGCAAGGAAAAGTAAGCGTTGCTTGAGAACTGAAGCTCAATGAGCCCCACCCAGAACCAGAGCTGAGGAGAGAATTTTTGTAACAAGATCGTTGCTTCCCAGAGGACTTAGTTACTCTGAGCCCAATAACCAATCACCAAGTTGCCCGCAACTTGGCCCCCGACTCCATCTTAGCCACCATAATGAAACTTACTATGCCACTCAATGTCCATTTACTCCAATCACCCATCAGTGCGAGCCTGCAGGATTGGCTTAAACTTGTAACATTTCTATTGTTCTCATGTAGTTTCATCATCAAGCCTGTGAATGAAATGACTCTATCTTCATGTGGCTGAGCCTTCATATTAATGGGCCATCTAATCTTTGCTTGGGTGGATGAACATTGTACCTTGGATGAGTTGCTACATGCAGGAGACCACCAAATTCGCCTCAAGTGAATCCATAGCAGGGCTGCCTTGCCTTAAAACCATCCATCTACATACTCCCAAGACTTGAGGGTGACCACATTGAGTCTATTGATGGATTTTGGCACCATCAGGCAAGAGAGATCCATCATGGGGCAGTTAATACTTTGTATGGCAAAATTATTATGCCATGGGATATTATGTGAAAGGGGATGAAGGTATTGGGGGAACAACGACAGTGGGGGGGATTAATCCATAGTTTCCAAATTAGACGGGGAGGTACAAAAATAATGAGAGGGGTGGGACTAAACATATATAACATTAGGGGATGGAAATATTATCTACAAATCCATTAATATCAGTGATGCATTCCTCCAATATGCATGCTTTATTGGCCATTTGATTTGCCTCTATATTAAGGGACCTTATGATATGAAAGGGGTGTGAAGCAAAGAATGAGGATATTATACCTTTAATTATGTGAATTAACAAATTGTTCCCATTATTTCCAGTCTAGAAGGATTCAGCTATCAATAAGCAGATGATAAAGAGAAAGTCTCCTAATATGTAAATGTCCTTAATTCCTTTTGTCTTGGCTAAGAGAAGGCCCAAATATAGTCCATAAGTGTCAACCTCATTGTTGCTTTTTCTTCCTAGTCCCTAAGCATACTTATCTACAATTATTCCTTTGAGATTAAAAAGAATCCCCCCCTCCTCCTGCCACCCCAAACACTCCCTCTTAACTAGGGAGGTCTTCATAATTGTACACATGGTACAAGGATATTCTCAAATTGAAGAGTTCTCATAAGAAGTGTTTGATTGGTAAGCCATCATTAAGCATCTTTACCAAAACCAGCATTGTCAACATGGTAAGGGCTTAACTTAACAAACTCTTCTTATAACATAGCATAATGTTGGGAGGCTTTACGTGATATACCACACTACCTCTTAGAAGTACATGTCTCATCCAAATGTTCACTCGCTATGGCATTTTATGACTGTTCTTATCTTGGATTACCAATTCTCAAAGAATATTGATACTGTTCGACCACTCTTGTCTTGGATACCTGCTCAATCCTTGAAGAGTGTTGGTCCACTTCCTATCTTGGATTTTCTATCTTCAAGGAAATCACAGATGCTTATCTAATCCTCCATCCACCATTCTCTCTCCATGCCCTTCACTTAGATGTACGACTGTTAGTCCTAGCCTAGTGCATGACACATGGAGAAGAGAATACAAATGTGATGTTTATCATCACTCCTTGTCAACCAGAGAGGATATCCTTATTCCCACTTGATTTAAGGAATAGATCCTTGCTCCTTCACAAATATTAAGGAGATTTCATACTCCCTCTAAAGCATAGATGTTACAGATCCATTTGGGCACATCAAACCCAACTTACAGATTAGTATTATTAGGGCCCATCAAACCCTAATTCAGTTGTTACATGCCCTAAATGAAGTCAACCATTAGAATGCCTCCTTCATAAGAGATTCCATGACTGAAATCATCCAAAAACAACCTCTAAGAAGATCAGCGCAGGCAGGCCTTCATTAGGGTGCACTGCAGTGCAGTCCAATACATTGCTTGGGTGCTATGCAGCGCACTTGAGCCCTCTTTGGCTTACGTTGGGCGAACTTTCATTGGAGTTTGGGAATATTCTTATCCATTGGATGCATCTAGAAGTTTCCCAAGTTTATCTACTCCTTTGAGCTCGAATTTGGATGAGGTAGGGAGTTAAGGAACATCAATCCCTTTATCCCTTCCTCCATGGAACTAAATTCTAAGTTTGGGAGGGCATTCATTATCACCATTTATGGCATAACTTCCTTCATTCACCTATAAAAAGACCACTCATCTAAGTGATCAGGGGCTGGAAATCATTGAATTATAGGGAGATGCTGTTAGTATGAGACTTGAGTTGGTTTCAAATATTGTAATGATTTCAAAATGTCTTGCTTGTTATGAGGAGAGGATGGGATTGAACTAGAGGAGCGATACTAAATCAAGCGAATTGGGTTGTAACTCTTCCCTTTACTAATAAAGTGTTCAAAGCTTTTTCCATATGTGTGTATTGTCCATTGATGCTTTCATATGTGTATTATGAACTTGATTCCATTCTATGTTTAATCAGTAGATCATTATCATATGCTTTGATCGGTTTTTGTCTTTTGTCTGTGTGCACGTACTTTTCAAGCGGATTAAGTACGGAAAGGAGCAACAGAATTGGTCAAGGGAGATAACGAGTAAGTGGAAGCTACAGGTAGGCTTCTTTACTATCTTATTTAATCTATTGGTTATAGAAAGGTAGAGAATGCTTTGCACTGTTGTTCTAGACTTAGCTACTAGTCTAGGGGTTTAACCGTTTATCCGTAGACACTAAAACTTCCCAAAAAAAAAATTGGCGACTGTGCATGTTAAAAAATGAAACAAAGGAGTATGAGGATAGTTCTTTTACTGTGTCAACCTCGTTAAAAAATGAAACAGGCCCATGAGCATAGTTCCTTGTCTTGTGTCAAGCTCGTTAAAAAATGAAACAAGGAATTTGAGCATAGTTCCTTGTCTTGTGTCAAGCTCATTAAAAAATGAAACAAGGTCCCTTGGAGCAAAGTTCCAAGTCGAGTCTTTGATTAGATCTCGTAAAATCCCAGTCGATTCTTTCACTTGATCTCGTATATGAACCTTCATTCCATCCACCTGATAGCCACGAGTAGTCTACTTAGGTGAATGTAATGAAGCTTGGGGGGCATGCACCTAATGGTAAAGATAAGTTTCCTTGTAGGTTATGTGAAGGGAATCACCCCATTCACCTTTGTCCCTATCTGGACGAAGCCAAAAAGGTGTTGGATAACCATCCTGCTTCACTGCAACGACTTCCATCTGGTTACAGGAGACTCTCCCTTTCATCATGCTAGGGGCATGTAAACCAATCTCAAGCATAGTTTTTTCATTTCAAGCTTGTGTAAACATGAAACTGAATTCAAGCATAGTTTTTCATTTCAAGCTTGTATAAACATGAAACTGAATCCAAGCATAGTTCCCTATGGTTCAAGCTTGTGTAAAAATGAACCCATTTCCATTTTAACCCTTGTGATTTCCATTCTATCAGCCTTTTCTATTAGATGAGCCTTGGTTTTTTCATTCCATCACCACCATCTCTTTGGCCGATCATACGCTTTCACTTGGTTGTTTTACCCTTTTTGAGGAATAGTTGCAATGAGTGGTCTTATTAGCCAGCCTCTTCACATAAATCAACATGTTTTGAGAAGTTCCAACATCACCGGAACCAATTGCTACCCTAGACACCACTCGTTCCTCAAAGTGGAGTCCTCTTTAAGCTCTTTTCAGACTCTCTAAACATGAAAAGATTATCGAGCGCTTGTCATTTCCAGCTCGTTAACGGATTGGAATTGATATCTACTTAGTATAAGTTTAACCCTTTTTCGAGTTGAGATAGATTAACTACGAAAAAGGAATACGTTGATCGAACATGATCAATAGGTTCTCTCTCGTATTGTTTTATGCTTTTTTGGACTTGAGAGACAAATCTACAAAAAATAACTTTTGGAGTTTCCTTTTCGTCCCTTTTCAAACTCTCTAAACATGAAAAGGACCGAGTTATCTTTGTCGTTAAACTCGTTAAAAACATCAAATAGTGACAAACTTGTCCATCTAGACAAGACCAAGTTTCACCTTCGCTAGACTCGTTAAAGCATCAAATAGCGATGGATTCACCCGAAGGGTGAAATTATACAACAAGCATATGTTATCCTCCTCAAGCTTGATAAAAATAAAGAGGTACTGGTCAACAATGACTGGGGAAAATTGGAAAAAGGGGAAAACACTTTATGGTAGCAAGTCGCTCTTGAACATGACACTTTCACCTCATCACCGTGACTATGTGGGTTGGGTCATTCAGCTTGATGGTTATCACACCATTGGTCTATCATACCATCCATTACTTTGTTTTGGGTCAATGCTACCAATTCATTTTAGTGTCGCCGACATGTTCAAGAGAAGTCATTCAGTTCAAACTTCATCCTTTGCAATACCGTAAACCTTCATTTTCATGACCACCATTCCTGAACCTTTTGTTGTCAGTCAATTTTTCATCTCCAAAATAATTTACCTCGTTTCGTGTCGTTGATGTGGGATACATCAAGGCCCTCCTGCGACGAGTCGCTTCTTGTCGACATCAGCACATTATCCAAGAAGTTGACTTAGAAACACCCCTTCAGTACCTTGAGGCTTGCATACATCAATGGCAGGTTTCTCGCTTCCGGCGATAGGTTAATATCATTGACCTTCGACCGAAAGATTTTGTATGGTGTTCGACATCAAATCATTTATTCACACCATGTGAAATGTACTGTAGTACCTTGAGGGTCATCATCATTATCGGTGATTCCTCTCGCGTCTATTAACGGCTTACATCATTGGCTGGTAATTAGATGATGTCTTCCCATGTTCGACTTCAGATCATTTATTCACATGGTTAGACTTGTACTTGAGCGAAAGATTGAACAATATTGAAGACCCCAGATCTATTTTCATCCATCCGGGCTGCGATATTTTCAGGAGTACTAAATCAAATGTACAATGGCCTTACATTCATGGTCATCCATTCATGGGTCTATATCTATAGATGACTATATTTGTACATGTAATGAAAGTTTATAAGCTGAGCATGTGTATGCCTTCCCTCAGCGAATTCATGAGAAAAAAATCAAATTATCATGATATATGTATTGTAATTGATGCAGGTCACCTTTCGCTTCGAAACCTCCTCTCCACATGATAAAGCATTTCACTCGACATACATATTTATGACTTCATGCTTTAGGGGGCAACAGTTACATATCCATTTGGGCACATCAACCCCAACTTACAGATCATTACTATTAGGGCCCACCAAACCCTAATTTAGTTGTTACATGCCCTAAATGAAGTCAACCATAAGAATACCTCCTTCCCAAGAGATTCCATGACTGAAATCATCCAAAAACTGCCTCTAAGAAGATCAGCGAAGGCAAGCCTTCATTAGGGTGCACTACAGTGTAGTCCAGTACACTGCTTGGCTGCTATGTAATGCACTTGAGCCCTCTTTGGCCTGCACTGGGCGAACTTGAGCAAAATTTCATTAGAGTTTGGGAATATTCTTATCCATTGGATGCATCTAGAAGTTTCCCAAGTTTATCTACTCCTTTGAGCTCGAATTTGGATGAGGTAGGGAGTTAAGGAACATCAATCCCTTTATCCCTTCCTCCATGGAACTAAATTCTAAGTTTGTGAGGGTATTCATTATCACCATTTATGGCATAACTTCCTTCATTCACCTATAAAAAGACCACTCATCTAAGTGATCAGGGGCTGGAAATCATTGAATTATAGGGAGATGTTGTTAGTATGAGACTTGAGTTGGTTTCAAGTATTGTAATGATGTCAAAATGTCTTGCTTGTTATGAGGAGAGGATGGAATTGAACTGGAGGAGTGATACTGAATCAAGCGAATTGGGTTGTAACTCTTCCCTTTACTAATAAAGTGTTCAAAGCTTTTTCCATATGTTTGTATTGTCCATTGATGCTTTCATATGTGTATTATGAACTTGATTCCATTCTATGTTTAATCAATAGATCATTATCATATGCTTTGATCGGTTTTTGTCTTTTGTCTGTGTGCAGGTACTTTTCAAGTGGATTAAGTATGGAAAGGAGCGACAAAATTGGTCAAGGGAGATAAGGAGTAAGCGGAAGCTACATGTAGGCTTCTTTACTGTTTTATTTGATCTATTGGTTATAGAAAAGGTAGAGAATTCTTTGCACTATTGTTCTAGACTTATCTACTAGTATAGGGGTTTAAGCGTTTATCCGTAGACACTAAAACTTCCCAAAACAATAGAGGAGATTCTTTCACTTCCTTTTAATTGGGAAGTCATAACCACAAGCTCTCTAACTTGTTTCCGTAAGTTTGTCAACTACCAATTCTCCATGGAGATAGTTGCATGGCTTTGTTGAAAACGCAGCAAGAAACTCCTAATTTAATTTTGCCTTGATTGAATTAGGAGAAATCCAAATTTCAATTTTAGTTGTAGAATTTTCCAATTTTTGGAGATGGTGCATGCAGTCAAAGAAGGGCCAAAAGGAATTTCACAATTCTTAATGAGTACTTTCTCTAGTTAATAGGGGATAATTCCTCATCAAACAACACAAAGAAATAGGAGCTTGGTAGGCAAGAAAATTGGCTAAGTATTGGCCATAGTCATTCTATGAGGATGTGAGATAGATTATACTAGTGCAGGGGTTGCTCAGGCTTGAGCAAGCATTGTATTTCTTCTCTATTCTTTGATTAATGCGATACAAATAGTAAGGGGTTTTGAATAGTTTATTTCCCCTAGATAAATATCTATGTATGTGTGTTGAATATTGATGCATGTTAATGATTTGTGTTCTCGGTTGTGAATTCCTTTTCGCAGATGAGTGGAGTAGCTTCAAGTCTTGTGATTAAGTAAATTTCATGAGCAGTTTTGAATCTACTTATTAAATTTATACATGGTATCATAGTTAGATTCATAGCAGAGAAGAGAATTCGAAGTTTTCATTGCAGGAGGTTCGAATTTGAAGATCAATGTTACAAATTTTCTCCAGGACTAAGAAGATGGCTTTCACTGGAATCCATCTTGAGTATGCTTTGGAAGGAACCACAAATTTTGTGGCATGTAAGATCCGCATGGAGTCAATATTGGATGATTATGGACTACTATAATACATCAAGACAGATGTAGCAAAACCCCCAACATCTAATGCCCATGATCTTTCTCAGTGGAAGAAGGATGTGGCTAAAGAGGGGAGGATCATATTGGAGGAAGTTTAGGGTCATATTGTCTTGAATCTCCACAGGAAGGAGACTTTGTTCGCGATGTGGAAAATAATGACAGAGTTGTTTGAGAATAATAGTGACCACAAGAATATGACATTCAAGGATAATCTTCGACGTATTAAGATGAAAAAGAATGAAACAATTCCGCACTTAAGTAGGTTTACACAATGTCATGATGAACTTGGAGGGGTCGGTATTATTATCTGTGAAGAATATCTGGTAGCTCTAGCCCTTCGGGCCTTCCCAAGAGCTGGCATAATTATCAAGATTCAGTAAATGGTAGACAGAAACTACCAAGTTGGGAGAGGTTATGGTCTGATCTAATGCAGGAAGAAATAAGGCGGAGCAACAGAGATGGGACCTCATCCAATGAAGAGGAAGATGACTTTGCATTAGTTAGCAAATGGAAGAAGTCCCAAGGTGAGGTTCATTTCAGCCAAGAGGGAAGGCAAAAAGACTTGTCCAAAATCAATTTCTTTCATTGTCATGAATTTAGGCACTATGCCACAAAGTGTCCACACAAGAAAGCAAGTAAGAAGGAGCCTGAAGTAGTTGCAACAATTAAATCTTTGGCTTCACAGTTCAAGCTTGATTCCACTTCGATCAAATGCATGGTTAGAAGCATGATGGGTAGTGTGTGGTATCTAGATAGTGGTGCCTCGTTCCACATGATGGGAAATAGAGAATACTTCATTGACTAGGAGGAGAAATATCTCCAGAGGAACATTAAGTTTGGAGACAATGGAAGGTACAACACAACTAGTATTGGTACAGTTACTTTTTAGAGGGAGTCGAGCTCCCCTCTCAAGCTCAAAGATGTGTTGTTTTTCCGGGTCTAAAGAAGAATATCATCTCTGTAGTTGTGTTGAAAATTAAATTGAATTTATTTCTAAGAGGAGTGTTGAAAATGAAATAAGAAATTCCTAATTTAATTTTGCCTTGATTAAATTAAGAGATTCGAATTTCAATTTCAGCATAATACTTGGAGGTAGTTAACTAAGGTGACATGGGCCTTGTCACTTAGTTAACTCAGATGATTCAAGTTGGAGACACTTGAGTTTAGTTCTACATGATTGATTGCTAATTTGTAGCAATCTATTTCAATTAATTTGAGTTATTGCTAGTGTAACTAGTTCTCACTGTCAATAGAACTAGTGGAGGTCAAGTTAAGGGTGTGTAACTTTTTTCATACTGAGTGATCATCCTGTTAACTGATCAATCCACCCAAAATAATTGTTGCATGCAGAGAATTCAAGTTACCTAGTTGAGATTGGAGTTCAAGGGCAGTGTATTATCAGTTGTAGAATTTTCCAAGTTGTACATATGGTGCATGTAGTCAAAGAAGGGCCAAAAGGAATTGTGCAATTCTCAATGAGAAATTTCCCTAATTAATAGGGGATAATTTCTCATCAACCAATGCAAGGAAATAGGAGCTTGGAAGGAAGGAAAATTGGCTATAGTCAGTTTGTGAGGTAATGAGAGAGATTATACTAGTGCAGGGGTTGCTCAAGCTTGAGCAAGCATTGTATTTCTTCTCTATTCTTTGATTAATACAATACAGATAGTAAGGGGTCTTGAGCAGTTTCTTTCCCCTAGATAAATATTTGTGTATATGTGTTAAATATTAATGCATGTTAATGATTTGTGTTCTCGGTCGTGAATTGTTTTCCACGGATGAGTAGAGTAGCTTTAAGTCTTGTGATCTAGTAAATTTCATGAGCAGTTTTGAATCTACACATTAAATTTCTACAGGGTCCTTCTTTCCTTTGTATCTCATCATATTGAGCTTTATTTCACCCTGGATGTTGTAAAGCCATATTCTCCCTTTAATCTAGTGACAAGATCTAGACCATCAATCTTGCATATCACTTTCCTCTAGTCATCATCAATGAAGGCATTATATTGAGCCTTATCAAACTTCAAGCTAGTCATAGCTCCCTCTAAACATGAAAGTGATCTTTGTTGATGTAGGAACATGAACATTAGGTTATCTTCTTACACTGCTACCTTTCAATTCCAAAATGATGATATAAACATCTTGAGTTCACAATCCTTTAAGGATTACTGAAAACAATCACTCAATCCATATGTTCTTTGAATCAAGTTTTAACATCAACAATTGAACTTGCCTCAACTATCATTATGTATTTGAACATCCTTCCAAGTAGCAAAACAATATGTCAATCAGATAACCAAAATATTAAATATCATAATTACCTTATCATGATGACCCATTCATCAAAGTATTTACTTACTTGAGTCCCTTGCGATACAAATCCTTTCACACAATCCATCTCCATATTGTACAAGAATCCCTCTCCATGCATCTATTTTTAATTAGGGTGCCCATGGATCAAAATTTATTACCAAGCTACAATGTCTTCCTCGGAGTTTTCATTGTTAATTGCATTTCTTTCTTCCAGAGACTATACTTGATATTAATCTATTTTCTTATATTTATGCCATGCAATCTTGTGTAAGAATCTTGATCTTTAGTTATTCCAAAGCATGTCAAATTTATTCTTTCAAGCATTATGTAACCATGTGGAAGACTTACCAAGCATACTTTTATAACCAACTCTTTTTGCAATATTATTTTAATATGAACCCTACCCTAGAGAAGACTCACTTAAAATATGCATACCTTTTCCTCCATACAATCATCTAGCCATCCTTTCTTGAACGAGCCTGCTTCTTATAGATGTTGAAGATAGGTTTCTTTTCCCAAGAGTAGAAGGACTTTTATTATGGCCTTCACACTGCAACTTGACCATTTGTATTCCTTCATCCTTTAAGAGTCTTGTTTCCATACTAGATGGAATATTCCATACTAGAAGGAATATATACTAGTAATGTCATAATTCTCTTTCCAAGAACCTTCCAAAATTATGGTTCTTATAGGATCTTGATGGTCCACTTTTGCAAAAATTACCACCTCAAACGTTATGTTAGAAAATTATTGGATGAACAATAATATGCAATATGGCCACAAGCTTCTCATTCCTTTTAAACTAGACGATCTTTCCCAAAGCAATTAATTGAGTAGATTCTAATTTCTATACTATCATATGATTTTATCTATGATGCCATGCTCTTACAGAAATCAAGACTTCTTCTAGAGAATGCAACAATGCATGCTACTCTACCTTCTACTTAATAAAATAAGGACAAATTTCATAAAGAACCTTATGTAGATGGAGCTTCCTTCAATAGTAAATATGCTTGGGCTATTCTCCTTTCGACTTCATCTTAGGTTCTCCCTTTTCTTTAGCTATGTGGGCTTCAATTCTTTCCTTTATTTTGTTATCTTTATTGTTTGGAAAATTCCTCTTGAAGTGTCCATACTCATTGCATCCAAAGCATTGAATCTTGGACATATATGTCTTTTTCTTTTCCCTTCATCATCTTCTTGATTCTTGCAGTAAAGGCTTGATACCTTTGATTTGATTTGGTTTCATCCTTTGCCTTGATCCTAGATTCTTCCAAGATAAATTGAGCCCACAACTCATCAAAAGGTGTATTATCCTTCTTAGAGTAGATACTAGTTGCAAAACCCATCCAATCAGGTGGCAAAGCATTTAATACACAAATGATCATTTCAACGTGTGAAACAATTTGCCCAAACCCTTGAAATTGATCCCTTATTTGTGATATCTTCATGAGATAAGTGGCCATATCTTCATCCTTTGACTTCCTTATTCAATATTATTGATTCCTCAAGGAAATATTTTGACCTGATCTACTTATAAAGTATAACTCTACCAACTTATCATACATATCATTGAATGTCTTCAAATCAAAAACAAAGGGAACAAGATGGTCTTTAATGGATTCAACAATGATGCGTTGTGCCGTCACTTTTACCTTCTTGTATTTTTCTAACTCTTGAGTCTTTTATTTATCTAGTACAACCACTTTAGTAAGGACATATTCTATGAATTCATTTCATGTGAGTACCATGCCAATCCTCTTCTTCTATGCAAGGAAGTTGTTGATCCAATGCGCTTATTGCTTTCCTTGCAAAATTCAGCCATATGATTTGTAGATTGAAACATAGAAATCAATGTGATACTTGTTAACCAAGAGTCCTTCTTATATATGACATCTTCAATTGTCTTGATGCTTTCAAGACCTTCAATGAGACTTCAAAGATGCCCTAGAATGATGATTTCTATAATTCATTCAACAATGGAATCTTTGTTCAGCTTCAAGGAGTGAATTATGATCGCAAGATTCCTTGATGCTTCCTCTTCTTTGAGATGATGTACTAAAGAGCCTTCAACAAGAGCTTATCCTTCCTTCCTTCAATGAGAGCTTGATCCTTCTTAAGATGATGAAATCCTTGATGCAACAATATTCCTTCTAGATCAATAGGTAATTTTCTTCTTTCCTTGCATCCTTTTACAAATGATTTCTCTTGACAAGCAAACCCTTCTTATGATCTTTCGGTTGCTTTTTCTTTTTTCACCTTTGATTTGATACCATGTTGGAGAATGCAGTAGGGAAACTATTAATTCAAATTCTCCTTAACCTTAATAATTTCCTGTGAAATTTAGTTACCTTCTTGTGTTTCTTTATTAGATATTTTCATTAAATAATTATCAAGAGAAAAAACAATAAAGATAATGGACACAAGTATTAGGCTCAAAGCCAAGGAAAAACCCCTCCAAAGGGAAAACCCATAAATAATCTCTTCTCTTCTTATAGAATTTGATTCAAATGAGAAAACCAAGACCCAAAACTCTAGACCAAATCCTCCTCCAAGCACCAAGTCAGCCCTCCAAGAAACCCTTTCAATTAGGTCAAAGATTAACCAAGTCCACAAGGGTCACTTCTTCTGCAACCAAATTCCATCTTCTTTAACCCCCGAGCTTCGAACTTGCAACTTCGAGCTGTAATATTCGGCCCTATAGTTGTTGTAGAAACCCTAATTTATGGCACATGTAAACCCTTGAATAATTTCTCCTTTGAGCAATTCATGTCTCCAAAGTAAACTAGGTCAAATCAGAGTATTCGACCTCCTACAACTTGGTTCTGCAATTCGACCTTCTGCAAATTTGGACTTGCGATTCTCGACCTCTCAGTAGCTGCAAAAACCCTAACCTTCTCACATGTGAGAGAATATGGCCCAAAAAAAGATTTTCTTCATTCATATTTTCTTCTTGTTTCCTTGACCTTCACTCTATGTTCCTTGATGTTCCTTGCTTCAGATTGAACTTATTTCTTGAGATGATCAAATTGGGTGCTAAATGAGGTCAAAGATGTTTCTATTTATAGGATTTCCATAGGTGGAATAACGTCTTCTAGGTCGACTTGTCATTGGTAGGGCCAACTTGTGCTTAGAGGCTCATAGGATTTTCTAGACTCAAAATTAATTCTTTTCCATGCTAGAAAATTCCCAATAGGGTATTATACAAATGATAAATATTATTTTGACTCAAGAAAAATATTCTTTTGAATTGACAAACCCTAGAAACATGAAGAACATGCTTTATCTAGATGACCATCAAAATGGAGCATGAAACCCATACTTGAAAAAATGTTTTTCTTTCTTATTTTTCTTGTAACATAAGATATACATAATGACTTGAGTACATTGACAATTATGAAGACCAAAACTATTTACATTTTCCAACACTATATGCCAAGTTATAATAGTTTTTTTTTTCTTTTTCTTCATTGCATTTAGATTTAGTATTAGATTTAATTCTCATTTTGAAAAGTCTCCTTATGTAGGAGAAAACATCCATGTGGCTTGGTTAAGCTCTCATTTCAGCTAGCATGAAATATTTCCTTTTCAAGTGGCCACAAAAGGGCAACTCTTTCCATTTATCGGTTAGCACAAGAAATTAATATCATAGGCTAGCAGGTAAAAGTTAGAGTAAATACATTCATTTAGATTATTTTAGATTAGATTAGGTATATAGTTTAGATTAGTTATAGGTTGAGGCATGGAGCCTATAACCGAACAAAATCACCATCCCAAGTAGATAAGGGTCTAATTGGGGCCCTAAGCGGGTGATTTCCTGAATGTTGATGATGGTCAATTATGGTTATCAACATTTTGGTGCTAGAAGGAGGGCTAAATCGGTAAGTTGACCCTTTTGGAGTTGTTTGTTTTAATTCATTTTATTTTTCAATGACTCCTTCTAAACTCCCTATATGGAGTTGCATTTATGGATGTGCATCTTCCACTACTCCAATGAAGATAGTTAAAATCTTGTGGAAAAAAAAATTGATGGTGATGGTAAGATTTACACATATGAACATATTTATCAATTTATTCAAAATTGTATCTCTCATGATATGTTTTATGAGGATGTTAGATGAAGGTTTCTTACACTTACTTTCAAAGGTCGTGTGAAGAAATGGTGTGAGACGTTGTTGGCCGCGTCAATTCATTCCTGGGATCAATTTATTGGTGATTCTTTATTGGCTTTTCAATATTATGATTTGGATAGGTTATGTGATGGAATTAATAATCTCAGTAAAAACTAGATGAAACATAGTTACCAATCAAATGGGAATTGTACATAGTTTTCACTTTTTTGAGATAGAAAAAAAATCATCCAATTTTGAAAAGTGTTGATGCACGATCAACCCCTTTTTTTACAGGGCTTATTTTTGACATTTTAAATTTTCTAATGTATTAAGTGTGGGTAGTTATTTTTTTAATTTAACAATTTTTTAAGTAGTCATCTTCTTCTTCTTCCCTGAGATATTTATTTCTAAATGTTTTTTAGGTTTGTGTTTTTTTGTTTTTCTTTTCAAATTTTTTTGTAATAAAATCTTCGCTTTTCTGCATAGTTAAAAAAAAGGTCAATATTTTAAAGTTAAGATTTTTTATATATTTATGTATCGTTAATTAATATTTCAATGCACATCAAATAATTGTCACTATAAAAACAATAATTTTAAACATTTGACAAAAAAATACACATTTTGAATATAGATATAATAATAAAAAAATACACATTTTGAGACTTTTTTGTTAAAAATGACATGTCAAATAAACAATTTTTATGGAAAATTTTTATTTTTATTTTTAAATAACATTTTTTTTATGAATTTTATGTCAAAAATTAATAATAATCACAATTTTTTTTACAAAAAATAATGATTCACATAAAAATTAAAGTGAAAATCAGATAATACAAATATTAAACATATAACAACAATAATTGAATACTTATTCTTCTCATAAAATCTCAAAGTCAAAACATTACAAGTATAACTAATGAATAGTTCTCAAAATTGAGCTTGATTTGCAAGCATAACTTAAATTTAATCAATAATATCATATAATCCATGTTCATCATCTTCTAGATTTTCATTATTGTCTTATTCCATAATATTTTGTGCTTTAGTTTGGTCATTTTCCTCTTCTAATGGATCTTTGATGTCTGCAAATCTCCCAAAATATAATTTTCCAATTATTCTATCTAATAGTGGTTGAGGTTTCTTTTCATTTTTTTCCACACGTGATTCATTAAAATCCCCTTTTTTCAAACCAAATTCTTGCATTGCATCTAGAAGAAATTGAATAACATTAATTATTTGTTGAATAAAATTGCATTGTAGTGAGCCTTTTTCAATGACAATGCAATTTCTTCCTTTTTGTAGGCAACATGCTAGTGTTGTACCTAATCATCAAGCACAAAAGAAATAATTAAGCAAATTAGTATAAACACATAAAAATTAGAAAAGAAAACATTGAAATTCAATTTTATATAATAAAACTTACCTGAACCTGAGAATAAATCTAAAATCCAATCTCCTTCATTTGAGCGTAAATCTATAATATAGTAAATCAATGCCCATGGTTTTTGATAAATGTTAACTATCTCTCATTTTGCATCTTTATTCTCATATGTTAATTTTCTTACGACAACATCATGAACCAATACTTGGCTATGACTCTTTCCATCTACTCGATTCAAAATAATATGCTTATAGCTATCATCTTTTGTCCAACATTCAATATAGATGAACTCACAATCACTTATAATTCGCTGATCTCCGCAATCAATAAGATTTGACTTTTTCTTGTAACGTGAAATAGTAAAAGTTCAATTAATTTGTATATAAATAAATTTTTAACATTAATCAAACATACAATTTCAATGTCTTACCATGTAAGCTGCATCTTTGACTTTGTTTTTCCCTTGAAGCTTGATAATAACATTGCAAATTGTGTGTCTGAATGAAATGTCACAAATCTGATGTTGTGACTTCTTGAAAGCTCATAACCACTTTATTAAAATCTTGATAACTATAAGGCTCGCTATCATATCCAATGTTTGGGAAATCGAAACCATGAGAAATATATGCAATAACTAGGGCATATTCCCTTTTAGGTATGAGTGTTGCAATGCCTTCACAAACACCTTGTATTATTTGATATTGAATAGTGTCGAGCCTATTCCAAATGAAATGACTAGGAAGAAGATCAAGCTCAACATTCTTAAGACATTGTTTTCTCAACATTTCTAACTTAATTTTTTCAATAGCTTTTGAAACTATTTGGTACTCCATCTGCATCCTTTTTCGACATCTTTGATGAAATAAAAAAAATACCTGTATAAGTAATAAAATAAAAATAGCTTACATATTAGTATAATGAATGCATAAATCAACATATTTTTTTGAAAGCAAGATAACAATCTTTAAGTGTTGTTGTAGAACTTAAACCTAGGTAGTTGCGTACAACATCATTCCAACTCTCTTCATTCAACATGTTAACCATATGTTCTTGTATTTTCATATAAACTTTATGACTGAATAAATAAAGTAAAAAGTGTTAATATAGTGATATGTATAACAAATACCACCAACAACAATATGTTATATTTAAAATATAAAAATAAGTAAAAATAATTCAACAAACTTGTTTTTGAAATTCCGAACACATTTCGTCCAATGATAATTCACTTGGCTTCACATGAGATAATATTGATTTGACTAGTGTGTCATCCTTCACTCCTTCTATTGTTCCCTAAGGTGTGATAGTCATATCATCTGGAAAATGCTTGATTTTATGACCTATTTTACTGTTGGTACATATTAAGGATTTATAATTTTTAACCTTTTGATTTTTTATGCAATATTATCCCACATGTTGAAAATCTCATCAATCAATTCCCATGTCTCCCTAGTTCTAAATACCAATTGGAAAATGTTATCCATATCTCTAAATAAATCTGAATTTACTTTGCCACCTTTTGAATTTATTTTTTCCTCAATTTGATAACTTATTTCCATAAAACATACCTTCTGAAAGTTTAGACTGAGTTTTGCCTTAACCCCACGACATTTTTCTTCAAATTCACTTTGAATAATCTGACCCTTTGGATGAAAGTCATAGACATCCTATACTCATTATTTTTATTATTGTCTCATGCCAATAACTTTGATTTTGTTTGTGTTAAACCAACAAAAATGATACATTTCACTGTTTCAAAAAGCAAGTTATTGGGATATTCCTCCATCAATTGTCTTTTAGCCTCTACAAAATGGCTCCCCCCAATTACATAATATTTGTATTCAAAATGTCTTGTCCTCTCAAATGCCACTTTATTGGGAACTTGAATTAGATCAACAAGAACCACATAATCAACCACATGTGCATATGGATTGTACCTAATCAATGTTTCCAAGTTATGGACACGTAGGTGGTGTGGCTTTTTAATTTGATATTTAGATTGTCCTTCATTTGGATTATAGAATTGACTGACACTAAGATGAAATGTTTTGCTGCCATTAATTAAGTTATTCTTCATAAAATGATTTCAAATGGAATTTTGTTTTGTTTTAATAATCTCATCCTCTAAATCAATGCCTAGTGTTATGATTTCCTTGTTGTGTTTAGAGATTTCACTTTGATCTTCATGGGTGCCCATGATTTTTACAAATTGACCAACTTTTGATTCCTCCCTCTTACCGGTTAACATATTTTCTTTTGGATAGACAATCTCTTCATCATAAACTTGAAGAGAGACATCTATGGGCATTTTTATTTTTGGTGTTTTATAGCTTTTCTCCTTTTCAACAATAGATTTAATCTCATTCTCACTAATGACAACATATTTTTCAGCTTTGGCTTCCACATCTTCAAAAGCAACATGTCTAGCTAAACTAGATTGATCCACTTTAGTAATTCTTTGTTGATCCCTTATATTTACTCTTGTAGTTTCATGATATATTGTTCTTTGCTTCCTTCTCCTTTCTTCTTCTGTCTCTGTGTGGAAATTGTTGATCACATTCATAATATTTAGCTCCAGATAATAAATACCCTTCAACATAATTGAAAGACTCTCAACAAAATCCTATCAAACAAAATATAATATGTCAATGATAAATAAGTTATAAAAAATATAATGATACTTACAATAATGCATAACACATAAATATAAATAAGCATACTTACAATGTTATTTGCAATGTTGAGTGCAACTTCTTCACATAACTTTGTAGATTCTTCATATGTGTCATACTTGACCTTTAAGAGACGATATCTAACATTCTCACGTGTCTTGAGCAGTTTTGTAAGAACATAAACAATATCTATATTCAACACCAAACATATGTCTCATACTTTTCCCATCACCTCATATGGTTCACCAAAATTAATCATACCACAATATAGATAGATATGTACACATTCATTGCTTTCTCTATCTTTAACATGCCATGTAAATTTTGTTTTATTTATTTCTCATGCATTCCTCCATTTTGAAATAATCTTGAATGTATTTGAGGGGCCAGTTGCTTGAATTTTACCATGTGTCTCAGTTTGGCTTCGTTCAACAGTATTCATAGAGGGTCCAACTGCAACTTTAGATAATGTAATTACTTCTTTTGTTCCAGAAACATTCACACAAACATTCTTTGATGTCATATTCCTGATTATATATATATATATATATATATACATACACACTTTAATTAAAAAAAAAACACATATCTTAATTAAACAAACAAAACAAAAAACATTTAAAAATTAAATATATTCATCCTAATTTAATTAAAAAATACAAAAAACAAAACACTCCAAACAAAAATTAAAAAAATAAATTATTAAAAGGTTCTTTAAATTTTAATTTTAAAATCAAAATTAAAAAAATAATAATAAATTTTTTTAACATTTTTTTTAATTGTGCTTGGGTGGGTGCTCGTAGGCCTTCGACCCCCAGCTAGGCGGAGGAAGAATGCTTGCGGGTGGCTTGGCCAAGCTTGCGGTCTCTCTGCCCCCAACTGGGCAAGGGGTCGATTCCCAGAATCAACCCTCTATTCAGCCAGGGCTGAAAGGCAGTGGGTCTGCACGCCCGACGTAATTTTTTTTTTAATTTTTAAATTTGAAAAAAAATCTATTTTTTTAATAAATGTAATTTTTTTTTAGAAGGTATATATATATATATATATATCCTGGAGGAACTCAACAACCCACCTGACACGTAATTACTAGTAAACCTATAGGGATTTATGACATGTCCTCCTTGTCATAAATCAGTCACCTCAGGGGGATTTGAACCTAGGTCTGCCTTGTTTCAACGATTTCATAAATTTCGAATTAAAGAATTGAAATCCCCCGCAGCTGCCGTGCCCCATCCCCCCGCCCCAAAAAGAAAAAAAGATTTTTTTTTTTCCAAAAAAAAGTTTACACTGGGTTTTCCATTTCAAAGCCCCAAAAAATATGTTTTTGCTTATTTTTCTCTTAAAAATCCTACAAATATGAGGTTTTTTTTTTTTTTTTTCTCATCTTTTCCCATATAAAAATCTAAAAAAAAAATGAAAATTTTATGTGGTTTTCCCACTAAAATATGATATTAAAAAAATCTTCAAAAAAAGAAAAACAGTAAAAAAAATTAGTTTTGGAGCATAAAAACCATAAAACAACAGATTTTCCCAAAATTCCTCTTTAAATGGTCAAAATAGAAGGAAAAATAACTTTTGAAATGCAAAAAACTTTTGTTGAATGTGTTATCGATGACAATGCAGCTCCTTCGCAAAATCACTCCAAGCTTTTTAATGAAACAAAGAAGACTTGATATGAAGTGAGGAATAGAAACAACGAAAAATATTATATAGCCAAGATTGTGGGATTACTTTAATGTTTTTTGGATGTGGGATTAAAATTAAAATTAAGAAAAATTAATATACAATTAATATATAGGTTTAGATTAACTTTTATTCAATGTGGGATAAAAAAATAAAATATAAATTATAAAAATTAACTTAGATACCTAGTCAATATTAAATAATTTAGGTAAAAGTTTATTTAATTTCGAAAGAATACATTGAAGGAAAAATTATGTGGAAAATTTGAATAGAAAGTAGGGCCAAAATTTTAGTGGAATGTTTTCAAATAAACTTTAGAGGGAAATTTTGGATGGAAGTATTTCAAACGAAATTTTTGGAGAGAAAAAATTTGGCAAAAATTTGGGGGGGGGGGGGGGGGATTTGGATGGAAAATTTTCAACTAAAAATTTTGGGGGGAAACTTTGGAAGGAAGTTTTCATTCTCTAAGCTATAAATTGTCATTGGGAGAGAATGCATTTGTATCATTCAACGTCTTCTATTTGAAAGTCATGGATTCTTCTGATAGTGAAGTTTCTTTTTTTGGAGCATCAACGTCTTCCTCCCATAACAACTCTATTCATATTGATGAATATAAAATTAATTCTTTCACTATGAATAGAGAATCAAATTTTCCACTTAGTCCTAATCTTAAGGATTATAAGAGCAACACTGATGAAGGGCAGGATGAAGAATTTCCTATAAATAGAGAGTCAAGTTTTCCACTTAGTCTTAAACTTAAGGATTATGAGAGCATCGTTGATGAAGGGCAGGATAAAGAATTTCCAGTAAATAGAGAGTCAAATTATCCACTTAGTCCTAATCATAAGGATTATGAGAATGCCACTGACGAAGAGCGGGATGAAGAATTTCCAGTAAATAGAGAGTCAAATTTTCCACTTAGTCCTAATCCTAAGGATTATGAGAGCACCATTGATGAAGGGGAGGATGAAGAATTTCCAGTAAATAAAGAGTCAATTTTTCCACTTAGTCCTAATTCTAAGGAGTGTGAGAGAACCACTAATGAAAGGGAAGGGGGGGATGAAGAATTTCCAATAAATAGAAAGTGAAAATTTTCACTTAGTCCTAATCCTAAGGATTATGGGAGAACCACTGAAATAGGGGAGTATGCAGAATTTATAGTAAACAAAGAGCCATATTTTCCACTTAGTCCTAATCCTAAGGATTATGAAAACACCACTAACAAAAGGGAGGATGAATAATTTTCTGCAAATGATAATTTAACCATGAATAGAGAGTCAGATTTTCCATTTAATCCTAATCCTAAGGATTATGAGAGCTCCAGTGATGAAGGGGAGGATGAAGAGTTTCCTGCAAATTATAATTTGACTATGAATAAAGAGTCATATTTTCCACTTAATCCTAATCCTAAGGATTATGAGAGCACCATTGATGAAGGGGACGATGAAGAATTTCTTGCAAATGATAATTTTAGAGGCACAGATGTGAATAATGCATTTTCTCCGAGTTAATATTTCAAAGGCACTCATGGTGATGATGATTTTCCTCCAAGCGAGGATTCCAAAAGCAGAGATGAGGATGGTGAATGATTTCTTCCAAGCAATTATTTGAATGACATAAACGATGATGATGAAATTCCTCCAAGCGAGTATTTCAAAAGCATGGATGAAGATGGTGAAGAACTTTGTCCAAGTTGGGATTTCAAAAGTGCAAATGATGGTAGTGAAGAATTTCCTTAAAGTGAGAATGGTAATGAAGGTTTTCCAAGCAATGATGGTAATGAATTTCGTAACTATGTTCATAATGATCATAGTGAGGATAATATTCCTCCTGATGATAATGAAAATGCTTCAAGAGAGGATAATGAAATTATGAAGATGTTGCAAGAAAATATTGTATTTAGGAGTAGGAGTATATCTTTTCATATCAATCCAAGATTCCATTTATACAAGGGATAAGACAAAATATATCACAATAGAAGTTCTATCAATGATATGATTTCAAGTGAATGTTGTCAAAAGGATTGTTTGAAACATATGGATTTCAAGTTTGCATTGGAGAAAAGGAAGATATTTGTCAATGAATAAAATCATGCAAAATTCATATTTAGCGGGTTGCATGCAATCTACATTGGCAGGTTATGATTATCATATTGAGAATTTATTTCTTTATAGAAAGGCTTTCAAAATGTTTCATTCAATTGGTAATTTTCGTTTATCAAGAATCCAAGCAAGATTGGAAAAACTTCCCACATTTTATTCAGAAGTATGTCATAGACGAGATATGGGCCATTAGAAAATACTGCAATGTCATGGATGCAAGACTTCTTTTCAAAGCATAGAGAGTGTATGCCAAATAAAGACACGATACACATTCCAAATAATTTCCCAAGACGAGAAATCCACAACTTATATAAAGAATATGCAGAAGATGTTGAAGGAGATGGTAATTTTATTACATATTCATATTTTACGAGGATATGGAAGAGCAAATTCAACAATTTTCATATTCCTAAGAAGACAAGGATGGGGGTTTGTAGTACATGTGCTTCTCTTAAATAAAAAGGGATAAATTTCAAGGGGCAGAAAGAGGTATGCATTCATAACATTATTTTTTAAAATTGGATAGTTATCAACTATGATGTAGAAATTAATGTGTAGATTCCATATTGCTCATGAAATTTACTAAATCACAAGACTTGAAGCTACTCTCCTAATATGTGGAAATTAATTCACCATCTAAAGCAAGAATCATAGACATGCAAAAGGAAACATCACACGTGCACAAAGATTTATCCAAGGGAAAGCAACTGCTCAAAACCCCTTACTATCTATATTGCATTAATCAGAGAATAGAGAAGAAATACAATTCTTGCTCAAGCTTGAGCACACCCTACAAGTTTGGCTAACACTTAGTGTATAGTCTATCCCTCTACCTGACTGACTGAGTTTGGCTAACACTTAGCCAATTTTCAAGCCCTCCAAGATCCTATTTCCTTGCATTTTTTCCTTGGGAAATTGCCCCTATTTTTTAGGAATCTCACACTATCGAATTGCGCAATTCTGTTAGGTATTCCTCTAACTGCATGCACCACCTGTACACTTTGGAATATGCTACAAATAATAGTACAATTCCTTAGAATCCCCATCTCAGTTGGGTAACTTGAGTTCTTTGCATGCAACAATTATTTTGGGTTGATTGATCAGTTAATTGGTTGATCATTGAGTGTGGTTGAAGTTCCACTTCCACAACTTGACCTCCACTAGTTTTTCTGACAGTTAGAAGTAGTTGAACTGACAATAACTCAAATTAACTGACATAGATTGCTGTAAATTAACTATTAATCATTCTAAACTGAACTCAAGCTTCCACTAACTTGAATTAACTGAGTTAAACTGGGTGACACAAGCCATGTCACACAAGTTAACATCATCCAAGTTGTCTATTGATGTGGAAATTCGATTTTTCTCTAGTTTTACCAAGGAAAAGTCAAACTGATATTTTCTTGTTGCATCTTCAACACTCCCTCTTAGTAAGAAAGGGATTATCAACCACCCCTATCTTGCACCTGTGGAACTCGAACTTCCCTCTTAACAAGGCCTTTGTCAAAATATTTACATATTGTTCCTCTGTTGGAATGTACTGTAACAACATGATCTGCCTCTGCACATAATCCCATAGATGGTGATACTAGATATCAATATGCTTGGATCGATCGTTAAAAACAGGACTTTCAGAGAGTTTGATACAACTATGATTATCACAGTAAATCACATTAGGATCCATCATCTAACCAAACAAGCCGACACGTATCTTTCTCATCCAGATTACCTCACATGTTGCTTGAATTAAAACCATGTATGTTGCTTTTGTTGAGCTGAGTGCCACTAATCTCTACTTCCTGTTGTACCAAGAAACCATTGTAGACCTGTTGAGGCCCTGAAAATCGGGTCGACAACAAGGGGGATATCCACCTGGTCCGGACCTTGGTTGGCAGCTCCTTATCCGTTTGGTATAGCGGGTCCGACTGGGGATAATGGGACCAGTTTCCCAATTTAAGGGTGTGTGTGTGTGTAGAGTTGGATGATGCTGATCTAAGAGTATTTAAAGCTAATTTAATTCAGACTTTTAAACTAAATCTATGCTATTGTAATCTAATGAGAAACAACAGATCTAATCTACGCTAACCCAGGGTGTATTTCTTCTATTATGCGATCTAAAGAGATTTCAAACAATAACTGGTAATAAAGATCATTCAGCTATCATAAGAATAGAAATCAATTAAGATAAACCACTTTGCATAAAAAGTTAGGCAAAATAGTTGTGAACAGCATATCGCATAATAAGTTATTCATATATCAGACATAAATAAATGACTCCACCGTACAAAAGTGCCAAATGGTAACTCATACATTCATGCAGTAACATATAAACAACTGAAAACTGTATATCACTTTAAGAATATAAGCAGAAATGGCCAAGAGATAAAAGTACCATTTATGACTAATCCTACTCATAAGCTTCAAGCAAAAACGATTTATCTCTACTTGTTCTAACATCTACTAAGAGTACAGAAGTGCAACATCAGTAGCAGACATCAAATGCAAACATTAATAAATCTCGATCCATCCATTTATCAAAACCTCCTCCGAGGGTGCAGAAGTGCATGTTCCGAGGACAAGTTTTTGACAAATTTCTGGACCCTTCTCTAAATGCATGAGAAGGGTTAAAATACTACTTCCTAATTCTAATAATAGTGTATTTACAAAATTTAGGATGCGGTTTTCAAATGACCGTCCTTTTTCTAATCTAACTTTAAAGAAAAAAACAACATTCTAAAATAAGGCTACTTCTGAACTTGGTCTTTAAAGCTGCAAGTGTTCATCATGGGCTTGAGGAGAGTCGGCTGGCTGACTTCTGCGCTGAACTGGGCTGTGAAAACAGAATCTATGAGAGCTGGCACTACTTTTTCGGCCGCGTTTATGATGCATTTCGCAGTCATCCATTGACTATGCGGCTTGACTAAGTATGCCCAGTAACACTCCCAATTTAACCTGTTTAATGCTTGGATCGCCTTTCCCTTTTCCTGTGCCTTCTGCTTCCATTCTGCTTCCAGTCGTAGTTTATTTGGTAGGTACCCCGGGGTGGTCTCTTCGATTAAATTGGCCCTGTGTAAATTCTCATTTACACAGTCTATAAGAATGCTTGCTTGTGTGGCCGCTGTCTTCGCTGCTTGTTCCGCCTACCTGATTTGATCGTCCCATTTATTAAAGAGCAATTCTTTATGATTCTCGTTTATTCTGGGTGCACTTGCTCTTTTCCCTTCATCTTCATCCTGCCAAGCTAAGTATTCTGTCACTCGTCTGTCACTCTGATCATAGTCACTCCGCAAGTCCACCACTTGATTGGTGATTTTATCGCTCAGCTCGCAATAGTGACTCCACTGTGATATCTTACGTCCCAACTCTTCTTGTTGCTGCAGTAGTTGCTCATTTAAGCCAATAGATTCTGAAATAAATTCCGCAAGCTTAGGCTCATCTTTATGCATTTCTTGTAAAATTTGCAATTGCTTTCCTTTCTCGTCTAGACTTCTTTGATATCCTATTTGCATCTGCTGAAAGTCTTCCTGCAGCTTCTCGAGCTGTTTGGAAGCTTCAATATTAGCATTGGCTTGTTGCAACTGTCGTTGTAGTAGCTGTATTTGATCTTCTTGTTCTTTCAACAGTTGCTGAACTTCTGATGCCTTGTCAATAGTTGCAGAAGCATATGCTCCTGCGATTTGAGACAACTTAGTGAGATTTTCAGTTGGGTTATTATTGGGGTCTTTCCATAAGACGTCCAAATGTTTAGCATCTTGTGACAGTGTATTTTCTAGTTTTCTCTTCTTCCTCTGTCTCCTTACAACTGCTTTATGTTGGGGACTATAGAATACATCCAGTGGGGGAATTTCTTCTACATTAAGTAGAAGCTCAGAAGGTGGAGCGATAGGAATGTGCTCCGTTTCTGTGACACTGCTGACTATGGTCGAAACCACTTCTTGCACTACCTGTGTATTGTTCACAGGTGTTCTTGGGGCTTGCCCTTCAAGATTGATCAACTCATTGAAGGTTTCCCATTCTTTGTCCAGTTCTGTTGTGACGAGTGGCGCTTCAATAACACGAGGGGGAACATCTCTTGGCGGGGAGGCGATAACCCGCTGTTGCGACATTGCACTTGACTAAGCTGTATCTTTAGTTGTTTCTTCGTTTTTTCCTTGGTCGCTTCCAGACCCTTTAGAATGTTCAGGCACTCTTTGCGCAGTGTTAGATTTAGATCTGGAAGTGCTAGAGTTTCCACTGAGGCTAACGCTTGGAGTTGGTTCTCTGGCAGGCAGTCGCAGCTTCTCTAGAGGAACACTGGCCAGCCTTCTTTCCCTGTATAACATGAATCTTTGGAGGTCATCTGGAGACAACTTCGACCGAGCTTCCTACAAAATTTCCTGGAGTGAGCTTCTACTCTGAAACAAATCATCAAACAAATCTTTCTTTCCAACGAATACTTTTATTTTGACGTTCGTTGTGAAATCTTGGGCAACATCATTTGGGTCTAATGGCTTTGCTGGGAATTTAAATAATTGTAGACACGTCACATTCTCCACTTTGGTGAAAGCGTTTCCTACATCGAACAATGAAAAGGCCCCACAAGCTACAGGAAACTGAGGCCATATGGCCTTCTTTTTGTCTTTTAGGTCTTTAGTCAGGCCGCCTTCTGAACAGGTTTGATATGCAATTTCCCGAGCCAAAAGTTTATCGGGGATATACAGAGGCAAGACATGAGGAGGTACAGTGCTTCCAAACACTCTAATATAGGTGAACCATTCTTCCCCAAACCATCTTGCGATGTGGATGATGTCTATTTATGCCTCGAGTGAGCACCTCGGGGGGTCTTCATCGTACATCATTCTATACAAGGGTAAGATAAGCCCGTGACAAATTTGGTAGAAGTGTGGGACGAACTGAGAATCCCATAACACCTTATGATAAACATGGATAGGTAATGGGTCCTGGGTAGTCCATTTCCAACCCATAGTGGGAAATTTAGACACATAACAAATAGAATCCATAACATATGCGGATAGATAAAAAGGAGGATAGATCCTTTGAGACAAGGATCTTTTAGACCGGTAATTGATAACAGCCGTGTATAGATTATCAGAAAAGATCTTGGCCCAATCCATAATATCGGCATTTGTGGCAGCATCTATTAATGGTAGCCATTCAGACGAAAACTTATTGATATCCGGCATCCCAAATAATCTACAAAGCATGGCCGTAGCAAAACAATACGGAGAGGTGAGGGAACCAGTGCTGTACATACCGTTTTTGTCCTTTTTGAGCGGCTCCTCTTTTCTGGACCAATCTTTGGTGGTCTCTGCTAGGTTTGGGTTCTCTGCCACAAATTTCTTAACGAATTGTGCATTGTAAGTCGCCTACGGTTCAGGAAGATGATACATAAGCTTTAAATCTTGCGCAGTGAATGATCCGATGAGCCCATGTCCTTGAACCTTGAATTGTCTGTTGTTCATCTCTGAATTGTCAAGTATCCACTTGATCATATCCGTATATGGTAGAATTTTGGGCCTTGTTGCTATCCGGTGAAGAAATGAACATGCTAGCTCCTCTAAGGATGCCTCGGAAGAGCGTTGTGAGCCCGCGACAGCAGCAACCTTCATTATTCTGGGATTCTCTTCTTCAAGCAGTCTGTACATGCTTTCCCATGTCGATATCCCTGTGTCTCTGTTACAGGCTGTGTCTGTATACAAAGGCGCCATCTCCTTCGTCTTCTCCTTCGCCTCAGAGCCTTGAGCTTTATTTTTCTTTCCCATTTCTTCCTGCGTTTGGCTTTGAATCGTCTTTAGCTCTTCGTTCCTGCAGCTCACGAGTGAAATGGAAATGACTGATCAAGAAAGGTGATGGGAGAGTTTTAAATGCAACAGATATATCAAATATGCCACCTTACGTGAAGTAATTCTTTACAAAAGCACGCGTCTTCATTTCATTTAATAACTGACAACTAATTCATTTACTATCATTAAAAGCGCGATCTTGAGTCAGATTATGGTAAGTGGCTTTCCTTTGAAAGGCATGCCCGAAGGATTCGTGATGAAGTGATATATGATTTGCTTACGTAACATCGCAGATCGCGCCATCGCAAATCGCACCATCGCAAATCGCACCATCGCAGATCGTGAGAATATAATATCGCAGCGATTGCAACATCGCAGGTCACAAAAGTTTGATGTTCGCCAAATCTTGCCAGCTCATTTCTGCAATATGCGATCTTGCGATCGGTGTTATCGCAGATCGGTAAATCTTGAAGTTTTTTCCTTATGAGTATTACTTTATTGCGATGCGATGTTATGCTTAACACGAGAGTCTTGCGCATACCGATATTATAGAGAAATGGAGGCATTTCCTATCTTTTTGCAACGTGGCTTTTAAAGTTATCGTATACTTAGGTTAAAAATACTCAAAAGATGTTTCTAAGCTTACGATGGTAACCTTATTTTGAAGAAAGGAAACTCTTGCTTTTTTTCTTTAAAATTTAACTAAGGGTCCCCATTCATTTAGTATTTTGGACAACACTTAAATGAACAAGGGGGGGTGTTGCTGGCCACAACAAGACCCAACACTAAAATTCCACGTGATGTAATCTTTCGGTTTGATGGACTTCCCACCCAATCTGCACCTGTGAAGCTACACAACTTCACTCCCTTTTTCCATTCGTACCAAATTCCAAACTGGGTAGTGCCTTTGCGGTACCGTAGAACATGATTTGCTTCCCTCCAAAACAATTTGGTTGCTGTAACCATAGTTTGACTCAGTTGGTTGACTGCATAACACATGTATGGTTGTATGTTCACAAGATACATGAGTGAGCCCACAAACTGTCCGTAAACAGTCGCATCCACTTCCTCACCTGAAGTGGAATCCTTTTTCCTCTAGTTAGTTGCTAGAGGAGTCTCCATGAGTTTTCACATGTCCATGCAAAACCTCTGAAGTATCTCATTGGCATAATTTCCTTGAGAGATAAATAGTTCCCCATCACCTTGCCATACTTCCAATCCAAGGAAGTAGTGCATGAGACCCATGTCCTTCATCTCGAACTCTCTTGCAAGGTCCTCTTTGCAAGATCTGATAAAAAACTCATCACTAGTAAGGATCAAGTCATCAACATATAAAACAATAATCAATAATTTACCTTCTACCAAGATATGCTAGAGGTTTGCGTCTGCTTCACTTTTGGTGAAGCACAAACCGATGAGATAACTATCGATCCTGGTATACCAAGCACGGGGTGTTTTCATGAGACCATACAATGCTCGCTTGAATTTTCACATATGCGACTCTTGATCAAAAGTCTTGAAGTCTCCTGGTTTCTCAATTTATACCTCCTCCTCAATAAATCCATTGAGGAATGTTGTTTTCACATCCATCTGGTGGCTCTTCCACTCCATTTGTGCATCCAAAGCAAGGATTGATCTGATGGATGAGTACCTTTGCTATAGGAGAAAATGTCTCCTCATAGTCAATCCCCTCCACCTGAGAGTACCCCTTGGTCACAAATCTAGCCTTTTACTTTTCTATGCTTCCGTCTACTGCCCGCTTCACCTTGAAGATCCTTCTCGAACCCATAACTAATTTTTTTGTTGGTCTTGAGACTACTTCCCAAACATTGTTCTTCAAAATGGATTTGTACTCTTCCACCATTGTATCAACCCATACTGGCTCTACTGCTTTCTGAAAAGGGGATGGCTTAGTCTCTACTAGCTTAGTCATTAGAGCCATGTAGCTAGTGTACCGATATGGTGACCTTCTCTACCTGCACTGATTTGAAGGAGCACCCAAATTCTCCCTCACATCCTGCACAAGTCTCTCAACTTCTATGTTTCTCTTCCTACCTTCTCTGAATTATTCTTCATGATTGGTTGTCTCCACTCTCTGCTCCTCAACTTGTGGCTTCTCCACAACATCCTGAGGCTCCTCTTCTAGTCGGATTAGAAGCTCCCTCTCAAGAGAGCACTACATGGATTTATCTTCATTAAATTTGGCATCCTGTCGCACAATTATCATTCCAAGGGATGGAAAATACACACAGTAGTTGTTGTGAGTTTCTGTGTAACCCACAAATACCCCCAACTCAACTGTCAACTCTACCTTCTTCCTTGATTATTGGAGACGTGCCAATAGAAAAAGCCTCCAAAGATCCTGAAGTGTGACACAGCCCGAGAAAGCCTCCTTTGGTGTTATCATGCCAAGAATCCAATGAAGACTTCTATTCTGGAAATAGACCGTTGTGTTGCATGCTTTAGCCCACAAGTGCAGAGGTAAGATTTGGTCATGCAACATGGCCGTACTGATACCAAAATGCTTCGGTTCTTCTTCTCAGCCACCCCATTTTGCTGTGGGTTATGGGGTGCTACCAACTCTCATCGAATGCCTTCTTTTGCACAATTTTTTTTAAACTCATTCAACATGTACTCACCTCCACTATTGCTCCTAAGAGCCTTCACCTTCTTTCCCGTTTCTTTCTCCATCAATGCCTTGAACTCTAAGAACTTGGAGAAAGTCTCATCCTTCTTCAGTATGAAGAAGATCCAACACTTCTGCAAATAATCATCAATAAATGTGACAAAATACTTGTGCCTAGTAGTGGATTATGTCAAGAAGGGTCCACAAACATCAGAGTGGATCCTTTCAAGGAATACATGTGTTATGTTGTCCCGATCATGGAAAGTGGCTTTTGTGTACTTCCCCAAGGTACACCCTTTTCATGTCTTGCTGCTCTAGTGCTCCTTTGGGGAGGCATATGGTAATATGTTGCATGATCTTCAAAGCACCATGATGAAAATGGCCAAGTCTTCTATGCCAAAGTTCACCGACATTGCGACTTTGTACCTTCTCTGCCTTTGTGCTCAATGCAACACAATCCTCCACATCTAGCTTGTAGAGGTTCTTCACACGAACCTCGATTTGCTTCACCTGTCCTATGGTTATGTGTCTCAAGAATGCCTTTCCTTTGCTGAATATCACATCATAGCCATGATCTTCCAAAACTGAAATGGAGACAAGATTCTTCTTTAGACCTGGAACAAACATCACATCCTTGAGCCTGAGAGGGGAGCCTGAATCCCTTTGAAAGGTGACTGTACCAATCCTGGTCGTGCTGTACCTTCCATCATCTCCCATCTCGATGTGCATCTGGAGATCCTTCTCCTCCAAATCACTGAAAAATATCTATTCCCCATCATATGGAACGAGGCACCGCTGTTGAGATACCACACACTTCCCATCACTGTGCTGGCCATGCATGAAATGAGAGTAAAATCAAGCTCAAACTATGAAGCCAAAGCTTCACCCACTGCTCCTCCTACAATCTTCTTTCTTGCCTTCTTGTGTGGACACTTCGTTGCATAGTGCCTAAATTCATGACAATGAAAGCACTTGATTATGAACAAGTCTTTCTTCTTGCTCCCTTGACTATATTATGCTTTGGATTGGGATTTCTTCCCTTTCCCTTTCTTTGCCTTTCCACCCAAGGCATAGTTCTCCTCATCCTCACCCTTGGATGAAGTCCTATATCTAGTATTACACCTTATTTCCTCTTATACCAAATCATACCATAGGTTTTCCCAATTTGGTAGTTTCTACCTCCCGTTCAATGAATATTGGTAGTTGTGCCAATTGTTTTGAATGCCTAGAAGGGCTAGTCTCACCAAATAATCCTCAAATACAGTAATACCAACTTGACCAAGTTCATCACGACATTGTGTGAACCTTCTTAAGTACTATGGAATGGTCTTGTTCCTCTACATCTTGATATTTCAAAGTTTGTCCTTGAGTGTCAATTTACCGTGGTCACTTCTATTCTGGAACAAATCTGTCAACACTTGCCACATTGCATAAGAAGTCTCTTTCTCATGGATATTTGAGAAAATATGGTATTGTACTCCCTCCAATATGATCCTCCTCACCTTGGCAACACACTTCTTCCATTATGCTAGATCCTTTGCATCAAATGTTGTTGGTTTCAGAATATCATTATCAATGAATTCCTTCAACCCATTATCCTCTAGTACTGCCTCCATGCGGTCCTTCCATGCAACATAATTCGAGATTCCCTCAAGGGCATACTCGAGCCTTAGTCCATTGAAAGCCATCTTCTTAGTCCTGAAGAAAACCTGCAACCCTGATCTGCAAATTCAAATCTCCTACAATGACAACTTCGAAATCTTTGTTCTATAGTGATTCCAGCTCTGATACCATGTAGAAATTAATGTGTAGATTCAATACTGCTCATGAAATTTACTAAATCACAAGACTTGAAGCTACTCTACTAATCTGCGGAATTTAATTCACCATCTAAAACAAGAATCATAGACATGCAAAAGGAAACATCACACATGATTTATGTAGGGTAAAGAAACTACTCAAAACCCCTTACTATTTATATTTCATTATCAGAGAATAGAGAATAAATACAATGATTGCTCAAGATTGAGCACACACTGTAAGTGTATAGTCTGTCCCTCTACCTAATTGACTGAATCTGACCAACCCTTAGCTAATTTTCAAGCCCTCCAAGCTCCTATTTCCTTACGTTGTTCCGTTGGGAAATTGCCCCTATTTTTTAGGAATTTCACAACATGTAATTGCGCAATTGCGTTAGGTCTTCCTCTAACTGCATGCACCACCTGTACACATTGGAATATGCTACAACTGATAGTACACTTCCTTGGAATCTCCATCACAACTGGGTAGCTCGAATTCTCTGCATGCTACAATTATTTTGGGTTGATTGATTAGTTAATTGGTTGATCGCTGAGTGTGGTTGAACTTCCACTTCCACAACTTGACCTCCACTAGTTTTTCTGACAGTTAGAACTAGTTAGACTGACAATAACTCAAATTAATTGACATAAATTGCTACAAATTAGCATTCAATCATGCTAAATTGAACTCAAGCTTCCCAAACTCAAATTAATTGAGTTAAATTGGGTGACACAAGCCATGTCACACAAGTTAACATCATCCAAGTTGTCTGCTTATGTGGAAAATCAAATTTTCTCTAGCTTGACTAAGGAAAAGTCAAATTGATATTTTCTTGCTTCATTTTCAATGTATGAAAATATATTTATTAATATGTTTCTTTTATGTTATGCACATATTCTATTGTTAAAGCACTTAAAGGGCATCACAATCAAACAAGTGAAAGGAAAAAATTGTATAATCATCGAAAGAAGTGTTACGATAATCCAAATAAATATTTGGGTTTGATAATTGATGGTATATATTAGAAGAAAAAACTTCTACCACATTTGTCCGCACACCAAAAAATTTACAAGAGGAAAATTTTATTCAATTTGATTTGGTTGGTTGTATGGTCTTTAATGGGAAAATGTTTCCAAGGGTTTACTTCACATCTCCAAATATTCATAATGATGCAAATATGACCATAACCATAGTTCATGATGTTGTTTCTCATTGGTTTGGTAATCTTCCTGAAGTTTTGTAACTGCAATTAGACAACACTAGTCATGAAAGCAAAAATCAATTTGTTTTTGGATATCTAAACATGCTTGGAATTGTGAAATTTTAAAAAGGCAAAGGTTGGTTTCCTTCTTGTTGGGCACAAATATGACCATATTAATCATATGTTCAATCATTTTTTAGTAACATTGACGAGGAAGGATGTTGGGATCCTGCCATAATTAATTAAATGTATTAATAAATCATACATTCCAGAGCTTGTTTTTCATGTGTTGGAAGAAACTATTGACATGCAAAGGTTTATTCTGAGATCACATGGTGAGGAGAAATGCATTGAACAAATTAATGACATTAGCTTCCAACATTAATTTCGTATCAAAAAAATTGATGGGAAAACACTTATATGGGGCAAGAAGTATTCAACTGCTGCAGAATGGGGGTCATCATTAGGTTTAGCATTTTTTAAGTTCATTCCAGATCATCTAATATTTGCATCAAATATATTGTTATTACAATAAGTTGTTGAACTCCATAATCCACGAAAGCATAAGAGAGATACAAATTATTCTGAATGCATGGAAGAAATTAAAAAATCTATTAGAGATACATATGAGTACTTTGATGTTACTGATTCAGTTTGGTGGGAGTCTTTTTTCAATAATCAAAGTGATATCATTTAAATATCAAGAAATGAAGATATACTTTTGAAGACTCCATTTATTTGGCCACAAAAATGCTAAATGAACATAAGGAAATAAACATTGTTGAGCAACGACAATATCAAGGTATTATTAATTCTCCACGGGTAGAGGAAAGAGAAATGTATATTGGTTCTAGAATGTCACGTGTACAACGTGAAGCCATGTAAGACCTTTACATGGGTTTTGTGCAGGATGTTAAGGAGGGTTGCATGATCATAGTGTTAGTAGATGGAAATCCATTCTAGGTTTCCAAGGTTATAAAGGTCATTAAAGAAAATGAAGAAGTTACATCTGTTGAAGTATATTTGTATGCCACAAATACCCACCCATTCAATGGTGTGTACAAGCCAAAGATGGTAGTCGATAAACAAATTGGCGCAAAGAGAAAAAGAAAGGGTACAAATATTAATTGTCATCGCACAAACCTCTTAAAATTGGAGGATGTTGACATACTTGTTTATGGATTCAATTTAACAAAGAGAGGAACTCTTCGCTCTAGGACCACAGGGATTCTGAGGAGGTTGCTACTAGACGAAACAATGTTAATATGAGAGTTTGTTGAACCCAATCGTAGATATAGAAGACTTTAAGAACCTGAAATGGTGGGCATGCACGTTGACTGAGATGGGGCACTAGTTGATGAAAGAGAAGAATGCGAAAAATCTTCATATGCATCCAATCATTCATCTGTAGATTTTGTAGATTCTAATGGTGTGCCAGAACCTATGAGTGATTTTGAATAATTGTCTAATACATTTTATGTAAATAAAGTTTGAATGGTAACTGAAATAAATATTTTAACTTCCATATAATCTTCCCCCCCCCAGGAAAAATTGTAATTTCTATTATATAGAATAGTTAAAATTAAATGTTGTAGATGCATAAAACATATCAAGATATTGGCTATTTATTCACTCAACAAATATTTGAGTGTTACAAGCATGCATGAGCATGTCAAAAATTTGATATGTTACTATTCTTACCTCTGCAATATACAAAACTGTTATATAATCGTTGTCCATATAAAAAGAAAAATTGTTATATAAGCTATTGTCCATATAAAAATAAAAACCGCTATATAAAACATTGTCCATGTGAAAATAAAAATTATAGATCTATTAGAAGCTATGTTTAATACGTCTTAGACAAATCAAAATAGTATGAGAAAGTATCAATTTGTTCTTTTATCAGGTTGTCATGGTTCTGTGGAGGGGCAATGATAATATTGGTAGTGTTCATCGCGATTATGCTCAACAATCAACCATGTCCTACGAGCCTACTGTGCGCCCTCCTTGGACAGCTAGTCAGATAGAAAGTTCCTTTCCCTATAAATGTGTTGACAAATAATAACATCAAATTGTGATTTGATCATGAGAACATCCTCTAGTAATGTCCTAAGTGTGTGCACATGGCATGTAGACCGAAGATTGAACTAGTCAATAACAACATAACAGTCACCAAAGACCTGAAGTTGTCGTCATCCCTTTTCATGTGAAAATAACAAAAGTAGCTCTAGACTTTTGATCTAGATCTTTTCACTTCAAATAT
Organism: Pinus tabuliformis; assembly: GCA_031772625.1. Classification (NCBI taxonomy): domain Eukaryota; kingdom Viridiplantae; phylum Streptophyta; class Pinopsida; order Pinales; family Pinaceae; genus Pinus; species Pinus tabuliformis. The sequence goes on along the minus strand of CM062815.1, from coordinate 649,286,140 downwards.
GCATACATAATCACATTTTAAAGAGCATGTAACCATAAGATGCATATACATAAACGAAGTGGAAATAAACAACAACCATGAGAAGAAAAGACACAACAGGTTGATAATGGAGTTCACCTAGTGTGGGCTACATCTCTGGGCTCTGCTCAATGTGGGGAGGCCTCTTTCATTAATCTTCAGCAAAAATCAAATTACATGCATGTACAAAAGACACCTTATACCTCAAATTTTGGGGATGGCCTGAAAATGCACACCTATGTTGAACAAATGGACTACACCATTGAATTGCTGGCAAAAAATCATGAAAAATGATTGTAAACTCAACCCATTTCTGCTTCGGTCAAAATTTGGACCTTCGAGAATCTCAAAGATTCCCCAAAGATTCTTTATCGCTGGTTGACTGGAATTCTGCTGCTCAAATGAAAAATCCGACTTCACCACTGCTCTCCTTGCAAAAAATCGAGTAAAATGAGTATAAATTCGGCCTCGTTTTGAAACTATCAAAATTTGGCCCTTAGAGAATCTTTTAGATTCCTTATGATTCCACAAATATTCCTCTCTGCAATTTTAATGAAGGTTTGCTACTCATATGACAAATCTGAATTCACCACTACACTCGTGAAAAACTAAATAAAATGAGTATAAAGTCGGCCTAGTTCTGACACTGTCAAAATTTGGACCTGAGGGAATCTTTTAGATTCCTCATGATTCCACAAAGATTCCTCTTTGCAAGTTCACTGAAGATATGATTTTTAGGTGACAAATATGACTTCACCACTATGGTCCTTGGGAAAACCTGAGTAAAATGAGTATAAAATGTTGACACCTAATCATCAGGATTGGGTGAATAAGTGTAATTGATGTAAATAAATAATGGAAATATGAAGAGTCACCGGGAGATGAAATGAACAGTCTCTCCCTCATGTATATAATAAAGACGAACCTGAATGAATAGAATGAATTGATTTGAGGAGTTATTGCCTGGTCTAACATGGTATCAGAGCCAACGCCATTTTTGGCTTCCCTCTACTTTGTAACTCCCTATTCTTCCTATGGTATTTTGAATCCTATGCAGACTGGCTAGCTTGGCAGCTCTGACGCTTCCACTGGCCTGAACACATTATTCTCTATTATTCCCTGCTACGCTGCTCTTGTCGCTTCTCCACATGGTAGAGTTGTCCTTTTTGTCGCTACTCACGCCTTCCCCAAGATTTCGTGGTTTGTGGCTTTTTGTTGTTGTAAGCCTGCTCCGGTTTTGGATAGTATCAGAGATTTTAATACACTGCCTTTTTAATACATGCGCGCTGCCTATTCTATCCATAGTGGTATCCATAGTGGATGACATGGATAGATGTGCATAGCAGAAATAGATTTGGAAAAACCCTAGAAAGACAGCGCAAAGGTTTTTTTGTGGGTTAGTTCCGCACTGGTGAGAGGCGGCGACTGCCAAGATGGTGTTGCATTGACCATAAAATGACTAGCAACCTAGATATATTCCATGACATAAGTCAGTGGTGTTGAAGCAGTGGTATGTACAACAAATTCTGCTTTCGACAAACGCCAATCTCATTCGTTTGAATAAGCTAGAAGTTGTTTTTATGGTGTGTTAAATCATTTTTGATGCTGCACATTAACCATTTTTGAAGACCGTGTATTATACAAGCCGTGAAGTTGTGTTCCATTGAGTTCTTAAAGGGTGCATATATATAAACATCGAGTTTTTTAAAGATGACTTATGGTCATTATAAGTGGTGGCATATTTAAAGGCTCATAAGTGAAGTTTTATAATATTAAATGTTTTATGTCCAAAAAAAAAAGTTTGCTGCATAACTGAGGTTCTACGTTGAGGTGTGGCTACTGGAATGTGAGCCCAAGTCTGGTATTCTACCTTTTCCGGTGCGTATGACCTCTGGTTCGTATGCGTTGAAGGGAGTAGCGTATGGTGCGATAAGCGTGGAAGTCAAGTTAGTCATATGGTGGATTTAATACACTGCTATTTTAATTATCCCTCATTATTTTTTTTCAAAGTTAAACATAGTTTTCCACCAGAAGTACAATTTTACAGTATATTTCCAGAAGTATTTTTTTTACAGTACACAGATTTTACAATGCATTCAATCATATCCATTGTGGGAATAGTTCTCACTGGCAAGGAGAACTATCCTGAGTGGTCCCGGATGATAAAACACACCCTCATTTTCAATGAGTTGTGGAAAGGAGTGTGTGTTGGAGACGGAGACAAAGAGCTAGAACAACCTACCTCAGACAAAGAGTTCGCCATTTGGGAAAATAAGAATAGCAAAGCCTATGGATTAATTGCAGCATCTGTAAGTGAAGAGGTGAGTCGCCATATTTCACCATTTTCAACTGCTTTTGAAGCCTTACAAAAGCTAAAAGAACTCTACGACTCACATTTTGCACTTGAAGTTGTTCAACTCATGTTTAAACTCTTCACCCTTGAATTACAAAATAATGATCCTCTTGCTCTTGCATCCGAAGTAAAATCTATAATCCATGATATCAAAGCCACTAAGTTTGAATTGGATATTCTTCTTATCGCTTTTCTCAAGGCACTTTATCCTACTTACTCCAATTATCTTGATTCATTGCAAGCAAATGTAAATCTCAAAGATATTACCTTTGACTCTCTTGTGAAAAAATTTGCTGAAAGAGAGAAAGCTTTTGGAAAGAAGACAACCCTTGAATCTTTGGAAGAGGCTGTGTGCCTTGCTCATAAAGAAAAGAATCTTGCCCAAGATTCTTCCATAGGAAGAGGTGGTCGAAGAGGAAGAGGAAGATATTTCATATGCAGGGGGGGCAGATACTCTCAAGGAGAAAAGTTAGATTTGCACTGCATGCGCTGCAAAAGAAATGGATCACATGATGCCTCTACATGCAGGTTACCTTGGGACAAAATTGAGCAGCAAAGAAACCAACAGAAAGGTAAAACTAATGACACAGACAAAGGTAAAGCACTTGAATCCACTCATTATGTTGTGGCACAATGTAATATCGGAGTAAATGAAGATTTATTTAATGCTTCACTTGCTTCTTGGAAAAATGATTGGTTGCTTGATTCAGGAGCAACTTGCCACATGACTCATAGAAAATATTTTTTTGAAGAATTTACTGACAATGTTGATGGAGCAGTATACTTTGCAGACCAATCAAAAATCAAGCCATCAGGGCTTGGCACAATCAGGCTTAAATTGCCTGGTCTTCTAGACTTCCTTCTGCATCATATTCTATATCTCCCACAGCTGAAGAGAGACTCGATGTCCTTGGTCCACATTCGACAACAAGGTCACTCCATTCATATGTTTGATGGCAAGCTTGAGGTGAGAAAAGCATCTGACCACTCACTTGTCATGAGGGGGATAGAAGAAGAAAGGCTTCTCAAGCTGCAAGGTACCTCTGCTTGTGCACAACATTTCTCATAAAATTCTCATTATGAAGAAGGTACACTTCCATCAAGTTTATTATGGCATGCTAGATTTGGACATTTGAACTATGACAGCCTCCACTTGTCGAAGAAAAATGGTGTTACTGGTTTGCCTACAATTCCTAGGAAACTTAAGCAATGTGATGCTTGCATTCTAGGAAAGCATAACAAACAATCTTTTCATGATTCACATTCAAAAGCACATAGAAAACTTGAACTCATTGATTCAGATTTATGTGGTCCAATTCCTATTCCTTTTGCAAATGGAAATAAATATATGGTGCCATTTATTGATGACTAAACCAGAATGTGTTGGGTTTATTTATTGAAGAACAAATTTGATGCTTTTCAAACATTCAAGAACTTACATACATGGATTGAAAATGATGCATAATCTCATATTGGCTCTATTCGCATTGATAATGGAAAAGAATATACTTCAAATAAATTTGAAAACTATCTTCGCCAACATGGGATCAAACATCAAACAACTGTGCCTTATAATCCCCAAAAGGACGGTGTAGCTGAAAGAATGAATATGACAATCTTAAATATGGTGCGCTCCATGATGTTTTTCAAAAATTTAAAATTGATGTTTTGGGCTGATGCAGTTCTATGTGTTGTATATATAAAGAATAGATGTCCATCTAATGCTATCAGAAACAAGTCTCCCTATGAAATGTGGTATGGGCACGTTCCTTCGGTAAAGCATCTCAGGGTCTTTGGTTCCACCTATTATGCCTTGATACCAAAGATACATAGAAACAAACTTGGTGTAAGAAGTCGTAAGTGTATCTTCTTGGGGTATTCAAACACCTCCAAAGCATACCGTCTCTATGATGAAGTCAATTAAAAGTTTGTTGTATCTAGAGATGTAATCTTTCTTGAATCATCCAAAACTGACAATGTTGTTGAGCGGCAACTTGATCACTTGGATAGATTCGCAAATGCAAAATAATTTCAAGAATTTGATAATTAGAGTCCACATCTTGAAGGGGGGATTCCTATACTAGATCAACATGTGGAATCTTCTTCTAAAGAACTCTCTCCCCCGCATGAAACTCCAACAACGGATGATACTTTAAGTGATGTGATTGAAAGAATTGGGAGACTCAATCTTGATTCAGTCTCAACTCAATCAACGGAGCACCCTGGACCATTTGAGAAAGGTCCCCCAAAGTGGCTAACAAAGACACTTGAAATTGTTCAACTTGATGAGGTTGGAAAGACAGGAACTAGAAATTCAAACTGGAAAAATGGAGGTGATGTAGATGACTCTGATTCACCTATTGATATGGATGTTTCTTATGATTGTGAATTGAATTTATATACAGATTTCGAACCAACTTCCTTCAAAGAAGCTACTTCTCATGATGAATGGAAAGAAGCGATGTAAAAGGAGTATGATGCCCTGATAAAGAATGGCACTTGGAAGCTGGTTGATCCTCCATTAGGAACCAAACCAATTGGCTACAAGTGGGTCTACAATAACAAGTATAAATCAGATGGCTCACTTGACAAGCACAAAGCCAGGCTTGTGGAAAAAGGTTTTGCACGGAAGGAAGGGGTCAATTATGAGGAGACTTTTTCCCCCACAGCAAAATGGGCTACCATTCGCACACTTTTTGCCCTAGCAGTTCAGAACGGTTGGAAAGTCCATCAAATGGATGTAAGAACTGCTTTCTTGAATGGAGATATAAAAGAGAATGTTTTTATGTCCCGGCCTGAAGGATTTGCTATGAAAGGACGTGAACATAAAGTATGCAAACTTTTGAAATCCTTGTATGGCCTCAAACAAGCACCGCGAGCCTGGTATGAAAAACTAACTGAGCATCTTCTGAAACTCAATTTCAAACATTATGATCTTGATGATGCAACTTTATTTGTCAAGAAAGTTGGCAAAACAATTGTATATCTTGTGGTATATGTAGATGATCTTTTGATGACAGGGAACAATGAAAGCTACATTGCATCCATAAAGAAGGAATTGAGGAAAGGTTTTGAAATGACTGATTTGGGCTATGTTCATTACTATCTTGGTATTGAAGTAACTCAACATCCGAAGCCCATATTTCTTTCTCAAAATAAGTACATTGGAGATCTGTTGAACAGGTTTGGCATGACAGAATGCAATCCTCTTACTACTCCAATGTAACAAAACTTAAAGCTCACATCCATTGAAGGAAAAGAATTTGAGGATGCAACAAAGTATATACAGCTTGTAGGAAGTCTCAACTACCTAACTACTACCAGACCAGACATTTCGTTTGCTATTGGAATCCTCTCCAGGTTTATGCAAAAGTGTTGTGAGGGACATTGGTCTGCTGCAAAAAAAGTTCTAAGGTACTTGAAGGGAACTCAAGACTTTGGAATCAAGTATACACAGGTGGACAAATTCAGCTTGATTGGATACTCTGATTCAGACTTCGATGGAGACAAAGAAACTGGGGTATCTACTTTAGGTTATGCTATGAGTCTTGGATCAGGAGCTGTCTCCTGGAGATCACGCAAAAAATCAATTCCAACAGATTCCACAACAAAAGCAGAATATGTGGCAGCAACTGAGGCAACAAAAGAAATTGTGTGGCTCAGGAAAAGTCTTGAAGATTTGCAGGTAAAACAAGTACAATCGACTCCACTCATGATTAAAAATACCTCAACAATAAAGTTGGCCAAGAACCCAAAGTTCCATGATCGAACGAAGCACATCAATACTAAATATCATTTGATTTGACATCATGTTGAGGCCAAAACAATCCATCTCCGCCATTGTTCCACTAATGAGCAAATTGCAGACATCTTCACCAAAGCACTCGGAAGAGAAAAGCTTGAAAGATTCAAAATGATGCTTGGACTCACCAACATCCCTTCAGATTAAGGGGGGGAATGTTGACACCTAATCATTAGGATTGGGTGAATAAGTGTAACTGATGTAAATAAATAATGAAAAATATGAAGAGTCACCGGGAGATGAAATGAACAGTCTCTCCCTCATGTATATAATAAAGACTAATCTGAATGAATAGAATGAATTGATTTGAGAAGTTACTGCCTGGTCTGACATAAATTCAATTTGGTTCTGAAACTGTCAAAATTTGGCCCTTGGGGAATCTTTTAGATTCCTTGCGTATTCCCTTGCTTTAGGGTTCCGCTCAGTTTCCGTGCCCGCTTAGGGTTCCACATCGGCATTGGGTTTTGCGCCCCCGTTCGCTTGTGGTAAATACGAGTTTAAATAAAAAAACTTGGCATTAATTTTTAAGTTTGCCTTCCTGGTAGAATGGTTGGCAGTATTAATTTGTTGGGCCATTGGACAATTTTTTTTTTGGTTATTTTTTTTTTAAGTTGGACAAAATTCGTTGGCCGAAATTTTGGGGTCATCGGAAAAATTAAGTAGGCGACAATTTCGCGAGTTTGGGCCGCCAGAAATCATCACCGCAAAGTGCCAAATTATTGCCTCATTAATTTCCACCAAATTTAGCGGCTCCGCCAGGTTTAGTTGGGCTTTCAAATTTAGTTGGCACTTCGCTAACTTTAGCCAATGGGCCTAGTTGACCAAAACTTTGACTAGCCATAGCATTTTTATACGATGTTGGATTGAGGTGTCGTTTGCATCGTTGGAAATCTTGTGACAAGCTCTTTGATCAGATCCTAGTTTCATGGTAATCCAAGAACTTTTATTTTTGAGCCTTTCCCGAGCCCTCTTTGATCATTGTGTGTTTCAGGAGCCACCCACATCATTCCTCCCCAATGAGGAGATTTTGGTCCTCCAAAAACATGAACATAATCTGCAATCTGTTGTGTTCCCTTGTCTGCACAACAAGTGCCCTAACATGCCACACTTCCTTCACCTTTGTTCTTCAAAGACATAAGTGATGAACGAACACCTGCATTGTTTGCAAACCTGTCGTATGATATTTGTAAATTACATGACCAATCATGACCCAAGCATTCCCATACTTTCCAAGAGTTTATACGACACACTCTTTGGTCAAGTGTACATCATAATAGAAACCAATACCCCATCTATCAATAGAAAGAGGCGAAAACATCATTATGTTGATTTCATAAGTGATGAAAAATGTTGAGAAATGGCAACAAGAAATTCCATTTTAATTTTTCCTTGAATTAAATTGAGAATTAAAATCAAATTCTATTCTCATAGCAACTTGTAAATAGCTAATTAAGTTTAATTAACTTAATTAGATTAGGAATTTCAAGTTGGAAGTCTTTCTGTAGTCATGTATATGTTCTCCCTAAATTTTAGGGGTCCAGTATGAGTTTAAATTGAGTTAGAAATTAGATCACCCAATTTACTGAGTTAAGTTCAGTTAAATTAGTTCTAAATTGTTTTTGGAACTAATAGAGGAATAACAACCAGTTGGTGCACTAATGCATTTACTAGTGCTACTCCAGTTCAGAAGATTCCCTCATGAGAAACTCATGCATGTCAGTTTAGAGAAAGACCCAGTTGAGACTAGAGTGCAGGGACAATGTACTATCAGTGGTATTATTTATTGGAGTGTAAATATCATGCATGCATCAAAGATTGATCCTATGTTTGGATTGCACAGTTTTGGAAGCATGAATTCCCTTTAAATACAAGCTATTCATCCTAGGAATTACGCAAGAGATCAGGAGCTTGGAGAGCTGCAGAATTGGCTAAGTGTTGGCCAAGAGCTAGCTTGTGAGCTGAGAGAGTTGAACATACTTGTGCGGAATTGTTCTAGTGAGAACAAGCTTTGTATCTTCACTCATATTTCTGATATATGCAATACAGATAACGGGGTTTTGAGCAATGGATTTCCCTAAATACATCTTATGTTATGTGCCATTGATTTATCTTCTTCTTGTTCATATTATTTTCATCGATTTATTGGCTTCTGCTAGTTGAAAGTAGAAGTAGATTCTTGTCCTGTGCTTTAGTACATTGCATGAGCTTGTGAATCTATAGGATTTTCTACATGGTATCAGAGCTGAGAACAATATACTAGAGGATATTTTGAAGTTTTGAGTTTTGGGTTATAGGTGAAATTCGAATTTGCAATACATACTTTAGGATCGAAAGATGGCGTTCTATGGTTTGCGGCTCGAGTATGCCTTGGAAGGTAGCTCGAATTTTATAGCCTGAAGGGACAGAATGGAGGCTGTGCTAGAGGATAATGGCTTGAAGGAATTCGTTGATCAAGAAATTCCTAAGCCAACAGCATCGGATGCACAAAATTTGGTCGAATGGAAGAAGTGTGTGGCGAAGGCGAGGCAAATAATCCTTGAGGGAGTTCGAGACCACATTGTCTCGAGTATCCATTGCAAGGAAAATCCATATGCTATGTGGAAAACATTGATGGACTTATATCCGAACAACAGTGACCAAATGAAATTGGCACTGAAGGACAAACTTCCAAAAATCAAAATGGAGAAAGGCGAGACTATTCAAAAATACTTGACCAAGTTCACTCAATGTCGTGATGAACTTGGAAGTGTTGGAATCACGGTCATCGAGGATGATATGGTGAGTCTTGATCTTATAGGACTCCTAAAGAGTTGGCATAGTTATCAGGACTTTGTCAATGCTCGGGAGAAGTTACTGGATTGGGAACGAGTGTGGTCGGATTTGATGCAGGAGGAGATCAGGAGGAGCACCAGGGATGGTTCTTCATCAAAGACTAATGATGGAGAGAAATGTGCCTTAGCCATTAAGGCAAAGAAAGGGAAAGGGAAAGCTTCCCATTTGAAATCAGATTCATATCATGGAGGTAAGAAGAGAGACATGACGAAAGTTAAGTGCTTTCATTGTCATGAGATGGGTCATTTTGCTATATATTTTCCACTCAAGAAGTCCAAGAAGAAGTCCTCAAGAGGAGCGATGGGTGAGGCTTTGGCCTCTTAATTCGAATTGGACTTTTCCTTCATTGCATGCATGGTGTCATCAATGATGGGAAGTGTATGATACTTAGATAGTGGAGCTTCATTCCACATGACTGGCGACAAAGAGTTATTCAGTGACCTGGAGGAGAAAGATCTCCATATGCATATCGAGATGGGTGACGACGGGAAGTATAGTGTTATTGGATTGGGCATGATTACTTTTCAGAGGGAGCATGGGGCTCCACTCACCTTGAAGAATGTTATGTATGTGCCCAGGCTGAAGAAGAACTTGGTATCTGTTGCCATGCTTGAGGATAGAGGCTATGATGTGATCTTCTCAAAAGGAAAGGCGTTCCTTCGACACATAGCCATGGGTCAAGTAAAGAAGATAGGGATTCAGGTGAAGAATCTCTATAAGATGGAGGTAGAGGAGTGTGCTTCTTTGAGCACAAAAGTAGAAAGGGTGTAGAGCTGAGACGTTGGCGAGTTGTGGCATAGGCGATTGGGCCACTTGCATCATGGGGCTTTGAAGATATTGTAATGGATAATTACCAGTCTTCCCAAAGGTATGCTTAAGCAAGTTGATACATGCAAGGGGTGTACTTTGGGAAAATACACCAAGTCTTCCTTTCACAACAGAGATAGTCGAGCATAGGCTATTCTAGAGTGAGTCCATTCAGATGTGTGTGGACCATTCTCGACAGCATCCACGACAAAACACAGGTATTATGTTATATTTGTTGATGACTTTTCTTGTAAATGTTGGATATTTTTCATGCAGAAAAAGGATCAAACCTTCACAAAGTTTTGTGAGTTTAAAGCATTGGTGGAGAAAGAGTCAGGCAAGAAGGTTAAAGCTCTACAGAGTGATAATGGTGGTGAGTATGTCTCAAATGAGTTTAAGAACTTATGTGCAATGAAAGAGATTAAACAGGAATTGACGGTACCCCATAACCCTCAGCAGAATGGGGCGGCCGAGAGGAAGAACATAAGCATAGTAGGGGCAGCGAGGGTGGTGTTGCATGATCAGGGTATACCACTACACTTGTGGGCTGAGGCATGCAACACAATGGTTTATGTTCAGAACCATAACGCACATCGGATACTTGAGATGAAGACACCATAGGAGGCTTATTTCGGTAAGAGGCTAGATATTGGTCACTTCAGGATCTTTGGGTCATCGATACATTTCCATGTGACCAAAGATGCACGGAAGAAGCTTGAGCCTAGAACAGAGTTTGGGATGTTTGTGGGGTACACTGATACACCTCACTACTATCGGGTGTACTTGCTGACAAGCAGGATGATAGTTGTTCACAGGGATGTTAGATTCGATGAGGAGAAGGCCATGCGAGCTTCCCTCGAGAGGGATCTTGAGCTACATGCGGATAAGGATATTTTAGCTTCTAAGGTTGAGGAGCCTCAAATTGATGTGGAGCAACCACATGCAGAGGATCCAGGAGTGGAGACATCCACTCAGGTAGAGTCTTCCAGAGAGGGAAGAAATCGCACTAGAGAGGCTGACAAATTGTTGGATGATGCATGGGAGAATGTGGGAGTACCCACTTCTCAGCGTCGGTAGAGGATGTCACCTAAGAGGTACATTTGATACATGGCTCTTATGGGCAAATGTGTTGGGATATAACCATATTCCTTTAAGGAAGCAGTGCAACAACCGGTTTGGGTTGATGCCATGGTGGAGGAGTATGAATCCATAGTTTGTAATAGTGTTTGGGATGTGGTCCCAAGACCGGAGGACAAGTCAGTGGTGAGCTCCCGTTGGATTTACAAGGTAAAGAAAGCTACATATGGTAGTGTGGAGAAGCATAAGGTTATACTTGTTGCCTGTGGATTTCCACAGGTAGAGGGGATTGACTATGATGAGACCTTCGCTCCTGTTACAAAGTACTCATCAATCAGGTCTATATTGGCACTATCAACGCAAATGGGTTGGAAGATACATCAGATGGATATGAAGACAACCTTCCTTAATGGCATGATTGAGGAAGAGGTGTACATAGAGCAACCTGAAGGTTTTGAAACCTTTAACCATGAGTCACATGTGTACCGGCTCAAGAGAGTGTTGTATGGGCTGAAGCAAGCACCCCGTGCTTGGTACACCAAGATAGGTAGCTACCTCACCGTGTTAGGCTTCACGAAGAGTGAAGCGGATGTGAACCTGTACCACATAGTGGTGGAAGGTAAATTGTTGATCATTGAACTTTATGTTGATGATCTCATACTGATAGATGATGATTAGTTGATCAAATCTTGCAAGGAGGACCTTGCAAGAGAGTTTGAGATGAAGGACATGGGGCTGATGCATTACTTTCTTGGCATGGAGGTATGGTAGGGATATGGGGAATTGTTTGTGTCTCAGGGAAAGTACGCCAACGAGATACTTAGGAGATTCCACATGGAGAGAAGCAAACCCATGGAGACTCCTCTAGCAGATAACTGGAGGAAGGAGGATGCTACTTTAGGGGAAGTAGTGGAAGCTACTATTTACAGTCAGCTCGTGGGTTTACTCATGTACTTGGTGAACACACGACCAGATATGTGCTATGCAGTTAACCAGCTTAGTCAAGCGATGATAGGCCTACCAAGCTATTTTGGAAAGCGACAAAGCATGTGTTGAGATACCTCAGGGGCACTTCTCAGTATGGATTATGGTACAAATAGACAGAGGGAGTGAAGCTTCAAGGCTTCATCGGTGCAGATTGGGAAGGGAGTCCATCCGAATGGAAAAGCACATTAGGAGGGATCTTCAGTGTTGGGTCAACAACAGTTTCTTGGTACAACAGGAAATGGAGATCGGTTGCACTCAGTTTGGTAGAGGGAGAGAACATGGTTGCGAGTCAGACAACATGTGAGGGCATCAGGATGAGGAAGATCCTGGTTGGTTTGTTTGGTAAACAGATGGATCCAACTGTGATTTACTGCAATAATTAGAGTTGTATCAAACTCTCTGAAAATCCATTTTTTCATGATCGGTCCAAGCATATTGATATTCGATATCATCATCTCAAATATTGTGTATTGAGGCAGATTATGTTGTTAGAGTACATTCCCACGAAGGAGCAAGATGCTGACATTTTGACAAAGGCATTGTCAATATGTAAATTCGAGTTTCACAGAGACAAGATCGATGTAGCTGATAATCCATTTCTTGTTGAGAGGGAGTGTTGAGAAATGGCAACAAGAAATTTCAGTTTAATTTGTCCTTGAATTAAACTGAGAATTAAAATCAAATTCTATTCTCATAACAACTTGTAGATAGTTAGTTAAGTTTAATTAACTTAATTATCTTAGGAATTTTGAGTTGGAAGTCTTTATGTAGTCATGTATATGTTCTCCCTAAATTTTAGGGGTCCAATATGAGTTTAAATTGAGTTGGAAATTAGATCACTTAGTTTATTGAGTTAAGTTCAATTAAATTAGTTCTAAATTGTTTTTGGAACTAATAGAGGACTAATAGTCAGTTGGTGCACTAATGCATTCAATAGTGCTACTCTAGTTAATTGAATATTCCCTCATGAGAAACTCATACATTTCAGTTCAGAGAAAGACCCAGTTGAGACTAGAGTGCATAGACAATGTATCAGTGGTATTATTTACTAGAGTGTAAATATCATGCATGAATCAAATATTGATCCTATGTTTGGATTGCATAGTTTTGGAAGCATGAATTCCCTTTTAATACAAGATATTCATCCTAGGAATTACGTAAGAGATCAGGAGCTTGGAGAGCTGCAGAATTGGCTAAGTGTTGGCCAAGAGCTAGCTTGTGAGTTGAGAGAGTTGAGCATACTTGTGCAAATTGTTCTAGTGAGAAAAAACTTTGTATATTCACTCATATTTATGATATATACAATACAGATAGCGAGGTTTTGAGCAGTGGATTTCCCTAGATACATCTTGTGTTATGTGCCATTGATTTATCTTCTTCTTGTTCATATTGTTTTCATCGATCTATTGGCTTCCACTGGTTGAAAGTAGAAGTAGATTCTTGTCCTGTGCTTTAGTACATTGCATGAGCTTGTGAATCTACAAGATTTTCTATAGAAAAAACATCATCACTTTTACAATCATTTCACAACATATGATTTACAGTAATATGATAAGCCAATATATCTAATAAAACCATCTCTCACTCAACAAAGTGAATGGGTCATCCCCTGTTGTTGTTGGGAAAAGTATCTATTCAGAACGCCCCTATCCCACTCTAAGGTGTGACAGTGCCTTAGCAACAAACAAGGAAAACTACTTTCGTATTCTTCTTTATGAAATGTAAACGAAGAGGAAGGATGTAACTAACCTGTGTCTTGCGCTAGTTTGTTGATCCAATCGCTCTCCTCTTTGTTTGCTTCCCGCTGCCTGCTCTCTTACTTGTCCAGCTTCACCAAGTTCCTGCAAGATCACAGAAGAGGAAAACTACACAAAGACATAGATTTACATTCATAAAAAGCTTAGGATCAGATTTAAGCTAAACATGCAAATATAACAAAGCATCATTGATACACAACATGTAGAAGAAACTCAAATAGTTTTATTGATATAATAAGAAAGTCCAAGAGGAGATACAACCAAGTGAGTCCCGATCCAGCATCTACCTCCCAGCAAAGGAATCCCTTCCTCACCTCCAACAAAGCATAAATCACCCAATGCACTAATCTCAATCTCAAAACCAACAACAATTCTCTGCAAAGTACAAAATTCCAGCCCCTTGGATCTCTTGGATGAGGGATCAATATATAGATGTAAGCAGAGAGGATGAGTCAGCTTATGTTTTGACTTGTGGCTTCTCTCTGTCAGTTCTTGCTTCCACTTGGAGGCTGAGAGCCTCTTACTCATCACTGGTCGAATTCAGTGAGGCAAGTGTCATTGGAGAAGATTCTGGAAGCTTCCATTGTCTTTCCACCTCGTTGAATGACTTTGCCATTTGTCATTTCCCGCTCAACGCACCCTGGTAGTGCATTCAAGTGCGTTGCAACGCACCTAGCCAGTGTATTTGGGTGCTTTGCAACGCAGGCAGCTAGTGGAGCATCTGAATTGATCCTGATTTGACTAGTTTTGAGCAGTTTCTGGTGGAGAACTTCTGGGAGAAGCTGTCATTGGTTGACCTTGTTTCTTTAGGAGCTGGAACAACATCTTTAGGGACTTAGGATCCCTTGGTTTATGGACATTTCATGCTTATAGCTGTAAGGCACAAAAATGTCTATAACACCTGTGGTTGATTTGCTTGTTGAACATCTTCACATATTCACTAGCTGGTTTCTTCATAGGTGATTTCTGGGCATGGAGTATCTGACATGTGGCTCTCTGGTGTCCATCCTAGTTGCAGTAACTACAATGATTCTTTTTCCTCCAAACTTTTTGGATCCTCTTGGAACGCTTATTCCTGGTGCGCCTCTAATAAGTACCCGTGGAATCCTCACTATCATTGGAATGTGATGAAGTGCTCTCATCATTTGTCGTTGGTTGGTCACTGGGTGTCTTGGATCATTCCACAACCTATTTTCTTATGTATCCAAGTCCTGCATAACGAAGAAATTCCTCCACTTTGATGGGATTCACAATGCCTTGGACATTAATGTCGAGGCCCTTTCCTTGATACCCCATTTTCTTCAACAATTTTGATCGAATTCCTGTAGTATGTTTCTCAAAAGTAGTGAAATAATCATCATAAAAAGAACATGAAATTGAAGAATCACTTTTTACCTTAGGCTTGTTATTCTACAACTTTTCTAAGGCCTCCTTGGCTTGTAACTGACTCTGCAACCTTTGTTTCTCCTCCTCTGCTTTTTTTAGGAGTCTCTTTAGTTCAACATTCTTTGATTGAATTCTTTGGTTGATCTCTTCGAGTTCTTGGAGCCATGCAGCCTTTGGTTCCCTTCTCACCTTTGGCACAGTGTATGTTGAACTTTTTTCTCATCACCTGAATCAGAACCTAAGTCAATAGGTCCACCTTCTGCAATCCCAAGAGCTGCAATATTCATTTCATCACCTAAGTCTGATCCCAAGTCAATTGGTCCAACACCTGCAAACCCTGCAACTGTGATCTTTTCATCATCCTCTGATTTTGATTCTTGGTATTGTTGCATAGTTGTAACTGCCTTCTGCTTCTCTTTTTTGTCATTCCTCGTAGGCGTCATTTTCGGATGTAATTTCCAACAATGTTCCTCTTCATGCCCTTCTTTCTCACAATGATTAGAATAGGGATTTGCTTCCTTTCTCTTAGTTGTTGTTGTCCTCTTTGGGCAATCTTCTTGCTCATGCTCCCCCCTGCTTTCAAAATGTACAACCTTCACACTAGATTCATAAAGAGTTTAGGTTCAAATAATAATAATGAATGACATAAATAACTATGCAAAGAGCCAATATATTTCATCAACATCTCAAAAGTGTCTAGTGGAACATTCAATGCTAATGCTTGTTTCCTAAACTCCTTTGTAAAATTCTGAACAATTTGACCTTTACTTTGTTTCAAATGTTTACATTCCATCATTTCCTTTTGTCTATAACCCAATGGGTAAAACTATCCTCTTAAAGAAAAAATGAACTCAGACCAAGATGAAAGAATTTTATGACTACTCTTACCACCTTTTTGTAGCTTGCCTTCCCACTAGATGAGAGCAGTGCCACTCAATCAAAGGGATGCTAGCTGGATCTTGGCTTCATCCTCTTTGATTCATTGGATGCAGTAATATACTTCAACCTATCTGATCCAGTTATCTCACTTTTCTGCATTAGATTCTCCACTAAACACAGGCATATCAAACTTTACATCCATCTTGAAAAGGTTTTTTTTATAAGTTTTTCTACCTATAAAAAGATGAGAAGAGAAAGAAGAAGAACTTTCACTAGAATATGGACAGGGAGGTTTAGGAGGCTCTTCTCTTCCTCCTTCATGATTCACTGAGGCATGATCATCTGTGTTATCACTGAAAAGATTTCAAAGGAAAAGGGTAAGGTAAGGGAGAATTGGTCTTGGTTATTCTCATGCTCCTTTCATGCATAAGAAGCACTTGGCAAACTCATGGTCAGCATACATCAGATTTCTTTGAAGGCTCAAGCAAGGCATGTAAGGTAATCCTAAATTTTGATATAGATTACATTTTGAAAGTTTTCCTTGAAGAATGGTGTTTATTATATTCAGTTTTGAACAAGCTTCATGACATGTGGAGAAAGCCATTTCAAGAAAAAGAAAGACTCAAAAAGGTTAAATTTTGGTCTTAAAGCTGTGTTTTGAAATTACACAGTAGTTTCGTAGTGCGCTACGAAACTGCTGTAAGTGATGCCTAATGCATAGCAGTTTCGTAGCGCGCTACGAAACTGCTGTAGTTGCATATTGTGATTTGATGGATCATTTTTGTAAGACAAAAGGATATCTTTTTGAGGATGGGCAGCTGAAAGGGATTACTTACAAGGTATAAACATCAAGCAAAGGCAAAACAAGGACAGGAAGGACATTCATGAACTCTAAACTCTATGTTATGAAAATGGTCATTATCTCATAGTTAGTATTGATTCATAATGCTCCGGGTGCCATTAAAGAATTTTTGTCTTAGCACAAGTATTTGAGCAGGGTATATGGTTGATTTAATGCATTTCATGTGGTTAAAGAGACAACATGGTCAGCAGAAGGATTTCAAGACAAGCATAAGAATGAAACTCTAAAAATGAGGAACTTTGTCTCCTTATTTTTACTAGTCAGCTTCTAGAAGAGTTTCTGAACCTTTGAAAACTCATCTCTGAAAAGTGAAAGAGGTTGTAATTCCTAAGATACTAAAGTACAAAAACCTCTTCCATTTTCCTCAAATTCATTATGATCTGAGAGAAATTAATGACCAAAGTTGCGCTACAAAACTGCTGTAGGTGCAGTTTTTCATCTTCTGTTTTACACCTGTTTTTCAAAGACACATTCTGGGCGGTAGGGAAGGTGTTTCAAAAAACCAAGAGAGGTTTTTGTTCAGCATGGATTGGTTCACAAAAGCCTCCTTCAGTTTTTCAAATTACAGTTTTTATGAGAAGATATGAACTCTGTCCCAAGACCTATTTTTCAGCCAGAACAGTTGCAATGTGGTTGCTATCAATGATTGCTTCCTTTAATAGTGCAAGTAAAGTGGCCATCATGGAAGTAGGTGCAATTGAGGCGTTAATTTAAAAACTGGAAATTTTTTCTTCAAGCACACATCAAATAGAAACGGAGGATGGTGGACATACATGGGTCAGCACATTGCTATTCGCTATTCTATTCCAAGAAAGAGATGTTATTCAAACTGGTGCTACAATACGTTTAATACCATCTCTTGCCATGTTACTGAGGTTCGATGAAATGATTGATAGGTATTTTGCTGCTCAATCATGGGCTAGTCTTGTCTGAAA
Organism: Pinus tabuliformis; assembly: GCA_031772625.1. NCBI lineage: Eukaryota > Viridiplantae > Streptophyta > Pinopsida > Pinales > Pinaceae > Pinus > Pinus tabuliformis. The sequence goes on along the minus strand of CM062815.1, from coordinate 649,268,445 downwards.
TGGAAGCAGGGGAACACTTCTTGCGGTTGCAAATTCAGGAGCAGCTGGAGGTCTATTACAATTTAAATTTTTTGAAGATGCAGCTAAGACAGTGGGAAAGATTTCCTTAAGAAAATCACACAGCAATTTTGAATAGCTTCAGGGCATTTAAAAAGAATGTTTAAATAGAAAAAGTGCTCAAATAGCAAAGTTTTGGGTTGAAACTGTGAATTTTGAAACAACTCAGCAGTTTCGTAGCGCGCTACGAAACTGCTGAAAGTGATGATTTCAACATAAATCAAGCAGTTTTGAAGTTGAAGCGGGAAAATTTTGAAGGACAGTTGTATACAACGAGAACACCTGAAGTTACAACAGCCAATCAGACTAGCACAAGTGGAAATAAATAGTTTGAATCAAAAAGTGGCATTTTGTCATATCATAAGGAAATTGAAGCATGTATCAGACAGCTTGAATACGTTTTCCTTTTTTGTTTTCGAAACAGTGGAGGACACATCATCAAATCAGGTTTCATAACAGCGGACAGCACATCAAGGACGTGGCAGTCTGCTCTATTTTGGGTAATTAAAGGATAAAGGACATGCTTCTTTGGATTCGAACATTTTGAGGTAAACCAAAGACCAGTAAAACAAGGATAATTTCCTATGTTTCATGACATTGGAAAACATGTGATATTGAAGAGAAACATGAAGCATTAAAGGTCCATCACAGCCACCGCCAGAAGGGAACCAGATGTCAGAGAACGAAAATGATTGTAGACCAAGGCTGTTATGGAATTAGAGTCCCATTTGATTTAGATGTCTAGAAGATCTAGTGGAAGTTTGTTATATTTAATAGGCAGTTAAAAGCTTAATAGGTGTCATTAGAAGTAGTTTTCGAATTCCCCTCATGCTGGAGGAGGAATCTCGATCAGTTAGAATAAGAGCTCTATATATAGCTGAAACAACAATGTAATCAGGGTTGGAAAATTTATGGAAAAGCTTGTATTTGGCCTATGTAAGACTCATTTTCAGTAATACATGCTTGACTTTACTTCTCAGGATTCATGAAGGATTTTTTATGTTCAGAATATGTGATGTTGTCCTTTTCTTAATTCTTACAGTGGTATGGAAGTATAATCACTCAGAATTCACTGAATGTGCTCTGACTTCCTGTATACATTTATAAACTGTGTGGTCCCATATGAGTTTATGTTCTGAATATTTAAATGCTGAATGCCCTGACTTCCATGTAGGGTTGAGTTCATTGTTATATTGAGGTGTTGTTGACTCCATAAGCCCAATGGATAGTTTTGTTTAATGTGTTTCCACCATTCATATTTTCACAGTTGTTCTATAAGAGTTAGCCATCTTATCTTTAATCAAAATCATTAATCCATCAAGAGAGAGCCCTCTCAGGTTGAGGAGGCTAAGCCTCAACCTAAAGTAGGTTGAAATAGTTACTTAGAGTCAACCTGACCAGCAGCCTATCAGGATCTGATTTTGAGATAACAATCTGGGTCTTCCTTCTTCTCTAGTTTTTCCATTGTTTTCTCATACTATGGAAAAAATTTGTCCACTTTTTTTGCCATGGCGTAGAAGGCCTTGCGATAGTTTTGCTCTTCCTCCAATCGAGCATCTTCATCTACCATTTTCCCTCTTCACGTTACACGCCCCACTTCTAGATCAAAGACTTAAAGTTTTCCTTCACCTCTTTGGAGCTTTTCCCTGGTTATCATACACTTGCAATTCACATCAACAAAAGACCCGCTCTGATACTAAACTTGATCCAGATATTTTCACTTCAAAGATGCATACATAATCGCATTTTAAAGAGCATGTAACCATAAGATGCATATACATAAACGAAGTGGAAATAAACAACAACCATGAGAAGCAAAGACACAACAGGTTGATAACGAAGTTCACTAAGTGTGGGCTACGTCTCCAGGCTCTACTGAATGTGGGGAGGCCTCTTTCATTAATCTTCAACAAAAATCAAATTACATGCATGCACAAAAGAGACCTTATACCTCCACTTCCGGGGATGGCCTGAAAATGCACACCTTTGTTGAAGAAATAGACCTCACCATTGAATGCCTGGCCAAAAATCGTGAAAATTAACTATAAACGTGACCCCTTTATGGTTTGGTTAAAATATGGACCTTCAAGAATCTCAAAGATTCCCCAAATATTCCTCTAGTTGGTTGACTGGAATTCTTCTGCTTAAATGACAAATTTTACTTCACCATTGCTATCCTTGCGAAAAACTGAGTAAAATGAGTATAAATTCAATTTGGTTATGAAACTCTCAAAATTTGGCTCTTAGAGAATCTTTTAGATTCCTCATGATTCCACAAAGGTTCCTCTCAGCAAGTTGAGTGAATATATGTTCCTTAGATGACAAATCTGACTTCACCACTATGTTCCTTGTGAAAAACTAAGAAAAATGAGTATAAAGTCGACCTAGTTCTGAAACTGTAAAAAATTGGCTGTTAGGGAATCTTTTAGATTCCTCATGATTCCACAAAGATTCCTCTCTGCAAGTTGACTGAAGATCCGTCGCTTAGATGACAAATCTGACTTCACCACTGCGCTCCTTGCGAAAAAATGAGTATAAAGTCGGCCTAGTTCTGAACTGTCAAAATTTGGCCCTTAGGGAATCTTTTAGGTTCCTTGCATATTCCCCTACATCAAGATTTCGCTCCTTGGATTTTGTGCCCGCTCAAGGTTCCACCTTTGCATTGGGTTTTGTGTCCCTATTCTCTTATGGCAAAAATGAGTTTAAATAATAATAAAAAATCATTAATTTTTAAGCCTGTACTCCTTGCAGAATGGTTGACAATGTTAATTTGTTCGGTCGTTAGCACATTTTAATTTTTTTGGTTAATTTTTAATTTTTTAAATATGGACAAAATTTGTTGGCCAAAATTTTGGGGTCAATGGAAAAATTAAGGAGGTGACGATTTCGCCAGTTTCGGCCACCAAAAGCAATTACTGCAAAGTGCCAAATTGTTGCCTCGTTTATTTTCGCTAAATTTAGCCGACTTCCAAATTTAGTTAGCACTTCGCTAACTTTAGTGAAGGGGCCTAGTTGACCAAAACTTTGACTGGCCATAACTTTGGTATACGATGCCAGATTGAGGTGTTGTTTGCGTCGTTGGAAAGCTTGTGACGATCTCTTCGATTTGACTCTAGTTTCATGGTAATCCAAGAAATTTGATTTTTGAGCCTTTCCTGAGCCCTCTTTGATCACTGAGTGTTTCGGGAGCCACCTGGATCAACTGTATAATTCGAAGAAAATATTTGTGCTAGGGCCTAGATTAGATTTTAGTTTGAAATAGTGATCAATATTGAGGTATAAAACTGCCCCTCCACCACATTGTCCATTTTGTGCTAAGCCATCGAAATATGCCCAAGGGAAGGTTTGATTGATGTTTTCATATAGGATAGTGCGAGGTCTATTCCTTATCTCCTCATCAGGTAAAAGATGATAAATAGTCAGGATCTGAGCATTGATAAGTTCAAGATGATAATTATCTTCTGAGAACTTATTGCGATTGCGACCAAGCTGATGAGCCCCAATTTTGGTACAATTCGGGCTCATTTTGGCCTATTCTCTCTGCTCAAACCATTCACTTTTTACTGCTTATGCATGCATTTCTTAGTTTATTCGTGTTGTTTGTAGGAGGAAGGGTAGACACTTTATCTACGTGACTAATGCATTATGATTTCAGGTTTTTGCATTAAAAGGGAGAAAAGACCACGTGAAAAGGAGGCAAGGAGACAATGAGGTGGCACTGCTGGTTTTTAGGAGAGGATGTCCATGGTCTTAGGGACATTCCTCGTGATTCCCACCAAGAACTCCGAGCTCCAATCCATCCTCCCTCCGAGCTTAGAAGCAGCCAGCTGTTCTACAGGAACAGCAGTTATAAACCGCTCTACAGGAACAGTAGTTATGACTGTCCTACAAGATCTGCAGTTGAACTCTAGCTGGACAGCCGAGCTCCTAAAATCAAGGACACCTGTTGGATAGTCGTTTTGGCATAAATACTGAGGCCGTAGCCTTGTAGAGAAGCTTTTTGAACCTTGGCATTACTCTTGTAATTGAAAAGTACGAGCTAGAGCTCAGTTTTTGTTCCTTTTTGTAAGCCAATTTGGCATGACATCAGATTATGAATAAAGAAGGCAGATTTTGATCTAGTTCTGAGTTTTCTCAAGGAGCTATAGCTCTCAGGTTAGGGCCCAACCTGAGAGCAATAGATCTCCTCAGTGTTGTAATGTGTTTGCATTTCGTTCCAGCACTTTGAGTTTGTTTATTTTCACATGCAATTCGGATTTCCAGCTTGTTAATTTAGCCGTTTTCATGAGCATAGATAGGACTAGTTTATGGTGATTTGCTTTCAGTGTTTAAGTTTGATAGGAGGATAGATATAATCTCTTGGAGCTCCAGCAAAACAGGTTGTAAAGGCTCACTGCCATCTCACTGTTAGGGATTGGGGTGTAGTCCATGACCAACCACCAAAAAGAACAACAGTCTTCTCATCTCCATGCAAGCTGCAACATAAACGTTTTCATTGAAGATCTATTCAGGAATTTTTGACATCGATCCATACTGCACTTCCACGCATAGGTTTCATTTCTTGTTTTCCATTTCTGTTCATAGGTTTCATGGCACAATTATCATAGGTTAATGAATTTCTCGTTTTGATGCATAGGTCATTTATTTCATTTACGCTGCTCCTTCTCAAACCATTTTCTTCTTCTTCTTCTTGATCTATCTGCAAGTTCTATTCAACCTCTGTCTCACTCATTTACCCTCCAACTCTCTCATTTCTCACATAGCTCCATCTCCTTCAACTTTCGTTGGTTCCATCCTTCCAATCATCAAACCATTGCATACACCCTTCCTTCATCTGATTTTCCAGCTCCTGAGCCATCATCAGGTCCATCTCCATCTCACTTAGCCTCCCACACCACTCCAACACTCCATCATCTCCCAAAACCTCCACGGCCAATCATCCTGTAGAATTGCACAGCCATCCTGTAGAAACCAGAGTATCCTGTAGGATCCCCTGCAGACTTCCTGTAGGAGGCCACTCACTTGGTTGCCGAGCTTCTGAATGTGAGGGACCTCTGTGGATGGATGCTAAGGATCCCTAGGGACCTCTCCTAGCCTCCCCAACCTGTCCCACGCTTTCCTTCCTTCTCTATCCCATCTGCACCACCAAACCCTAGTTAGCACAAAATCACAATCATTCCACACACTTAAAGCAAAAATACAAAAACATGTCTTTCATGATGCAAGTAGTTTAGATCCATGCATTTTCACATATTAGAGGTGACAACAGCCTTGGTTGAAGTTTCATTCACACTCTTTGCATTGTAGAGGTTAGACTAGTTAAATTAGGGTTTCCTAGGTTTACATGCTTTGATTTGCTTTCAGTTCAGTTTGTCAAGTAGAGTAGCTTTCCTTTGAGCATAGCTTTCGTCCATCAGTTAGCAAGCTTCTTCTGAGAGCCTATAGAAGTTGGCTTGAGCCCTAGCGGACTTGTGCCAGCTGACCAAGTGACAGCTGCGACAAGAGCTAGTACTTGTGCATATAGCACCGTCGCTTCCAAGTTTGTACGAACTACCGGGTTGATAAAATGAGAGACAGGAAGCCCCAGGAGTTGTAGCATTATTGCTACAATACTGGAGCTCACCATCTTTTTGGCGCCGTTGCCGGGGAAGCGTCGAAGTATTAGTAATTGTTGCTTTTCTTCTACTTTCGCACTCTTACTTCTACTCAGTAGTTTATTTCATTTCCATTCTGCAAAAGTAGCTTAGCATTTCCTGCTTTCATAGATTAGCATTTCCTGCTTTCATAGATTAGCATTTCCTGCTTTCATAGATTAATATTTCTTGCTTTCCTAGATTAATATTCCAATTCCGCAATTTCATTTGAGTAATATAGTTAGTTGTAGATCACTTTGTTCCAGTTTTGCAGGTACCAAAGAAAAACGCAAAAGCACTCAAAAAAGAAAGGTCCTTTCCATTTCATGCCTCGTAGGAACCGAGATAAATCAGGCAAATTCCTACCCAACACCCCCACCACATCACTAAGTCACCCTTCTCTCTTCTTTGGTGATAGTGACTCAGAGGAACCTATAGGTGAGCATCCTGAGATATACCAAGACCCTATAGAAGAAGAATAGTTAGAAACCACTCCATCTGAAGCCATGGCTGATAATAGGAGAGAAGATGAGAGAATAGAAGGAGCTTTCCCCATCCGAGAGACCAATGGAGATATGAAAATGAAAAACATTAGCCCCTCCGCCTTGCCTCACTTCCATGGACTGACCACTGAGGATCCTGATACCTTCTTGTTTGAGTTTGCTGTCCTTTGTAGAACTTATGACTATACTGAAGATGAGCAAAAGCTGAAGCTTTTCCCTTCCACTCTTAAGGATGCAGCACTACGCTGGTTCATGGGATTACCTGGGAATAGCATCGCTACTTGGGCTCAGATGCAGCAAGCCTTCAATACCAAGTATAGGGATTACTGTAGGTCCAAGGAAACCAAGGGAGAGATCTTTCGGATGACCATGGGAAATGATGAGTCTTTGGAGGATTATGAGGAGAGGTTCCAACTTAGCTATAAACGGGCCAGGTGCACACTTGACCCTGAATCCCTCAAGTTGGTTCTACTCCGAGGAGTCCCTGAAGATCTCTTAGACACCCTTCACATGTTAGCTGGGGGGGACATTTACCAACTGCCTTATGAGGACATCAAGACTGTGTTTAGAAATCATTCCAGGGCAGCTAGAAAACAAGGTAGAGGAAATCTCCTCTCCACTGGTGTCCCTTTCTCCAAACATGAGTTTACAAACCAATTAGAAGATCTTAAGAGTGAGGTGAGACAGACCATTGCCATGCAGCTGGACACATTCAGGATCCAGCAGAAGAAGGAAGAAGCTGAGAGAGCCTTGGCTGTCTTCTGTCCTAGGTGCACCAGAAGACACCCTAAGAACGAATGTCCATTGCATTCGGTTGAAGTGTGTTTCGTTTGTGAGGAGGACCACCCAACAAATCAGTGTCCAACCTTACCTGGATTTAAAGCCATGTACCAAGGAACCGAAGCCCCCACTGAACCTCTCTACTTCATCAACCAAAGGAGGCCTCAAGGATCTAGACCTTATCAGCAGGGAATGCACGGGGCACCACAAGCTTATTATAACCCCAACCACTCGACTCCCATGCCTTCTTGGGGTCCCCCTGCTCATCCTTCTTGGTCCATGCCTCCTCCATGGTCTTATCCACCTCAGTACCCGACTCAACCTACTTCTCATTCATATCACTCACATGCCCAGTCGCAGCCTCAATGGAGTGCTCCTCAGTCGGGGTGGAGGCCCCAATACAACACTCCTCCTGCCATTTTGCCTCCACCACCAGCTCAACCTCAACCTTTACCTCCTGCTCCTCCAAGGCAACCTCAAATGCCTGCTCAACCGAACTCGAACCCCAACAATAGACAGGCCCAGCAGGTATACACTGGGGAAACCTCATGCCCTACCTATGCTGTGGAGATCTAGGAGATCAACCTTCGATCTGGAAAGACTCTACCAGATCGCCAACCTCCTCCCCCAGAGGATGAGGAAGATCTACAGGAAAGTGAACCAAAAGCTATTCCACCCTTTCCTGAGAGATTAACAGCCACCACACAACCTAACCCCGAAGAAGATGAGCTGTTGGGTGAGCTCAAGCAGTTGTGTGTAAAAATCCCACTTCTCCAAGCCATTAAGGATGTGCCAATATATAACAAGCTGGTTAAGGAGAAGTGTTTCAAACACCCAGGCAGACGGAAGAAAGATGCCTCAACTATCAATGTCATAGGACAACTGTCTGACCTTATGCTAGGACAAGTCATCTGCCCAAAGTACCTAGATCCTGGAAGTCCTGTAGTAGATGTTCACATCAATGGCACCATTATCCCCCACACCTTGATTGATCTGGGGGCGGCCATCAATGTGATGACCAGGGATACCATGCAAAAACTCAATCTTCAGGGTTCCTTGAGGAAGACCTCGACAGTACTGCAATTAGCAGATCGCTCCACCGTGACTCCCGAAGGGATTGTGGAGGATGTCATGGTCTCCATTGATTCTTGGGAATACCCTACAGACTTCCTGGTTCTGCAACCAAAGGCAAAGCTTACTGGATATCCTCTCATTTTGGGAAGGCCTTGGTTAGCTACTGCAGATGCTTACATCAGTTGTAGGGCAGGAAATATGACCATCAAAAATGGTCCCATGTCCAAGCAGCTAGTCCTATACCCTCCTGCCCAACCCTCCTTAGAGCATGACTTACCACTTTGGCTAGAAGAAGGAGAGGAAGACGAGGTGTACTCAGCACCTCTGTGCACCCTAGATACCACTAGAAGAGACCCTCCTACCGAGGATGATTTGATTGAGACCTTGATCCAGAATCCACCTTCCAGTGCACTATCCTTAGAGAAGTTGGTGGAGGATGCCCAAGCTAGCACCTTAGTGGACCTTTGTACAACCAGCCCCGTCACTCCCAGAGTCAAAAGTGTGGAGTTCGGCCCTGAGAGAGCATTAAAGATTAGCTCCTCCCTATCTCCTTCCCAGGAGAAGGAGTTGTGTAGCCTATTGGCCAGCCACTTAGATGCTTTTGCTTGGAGCTATAAGGAGATGAAAGGAGTCCATCCCTCGGTCTGTACCCATCATATATACATCAAAGAGGATTGTAAACCAGTTAGGCAACCCCAGAGGAGAATGAATCCAGCCCTTAAGGACATTGTCAAGGAAGAATTGCAGAAACTGTTGGATGCTAGATTCATCTACCCCATCTCAGATAGTGAATGGGTGTCCCCTCTGGTTTTGGTTCCCAAGAAAAATGGGAAATGGAGAATCTGTGTGGACTACCGAGAGCTGAACAAAGCTACCAAGAAAGACCATTTCCCTCTGCCTTTCATAGATCAAGTGTTGGATGGACTGGCAGGAAAGAAGTTCTTCTCTTTCCTGGATGGGTTTAGCGGGTACAATCAAATCCAAATCAGCCCGGAAGACCAAGATAAGACCACCTTCACTTGTCCTTGGGGTACCTTTGCCTACCGTGTCCTTCCCTTTGGGCTATGCAATGCTCCTGCTACCTTCCAGAGAGCTGTCTTGAGCATCTTCTCGGAGTTGGTCCATGATGCAGTAGAAATCTATATGGATGACTTTACTCCTTACGGGGCTAACTTCTAGGAAGCATTGTCCAACTTGGGAAAGGTCCTAACCAAGTGCATCGAGATGAACTTGTCCCTTAGCCCTGAAAAATGTGAATTCCTAATGACTGAAGGGACTGTGCTAGGCCATACCATCTCTCGCCAAGGGTTACAGGTGGATCCTAACAAAATCGCTCTAATAAAAAAGGTTCCACCTCCACAAAAGGTAAGGGATGTTAGGAGTTTCTTGGGATTAGCGGGGTATTACCGAAGATTCATTAAAGATTTCAGCAAGCTAGCCTCGCCATTGTTCGGTCTGTTGGCAAAAGATGTGGAGTTTAATTGGACTGACGATTGTCAGAAGAGTTTAAATGAATTAAAAGACAAGTTAGTGTCAGCTCCAATCCTGAGAGGTCCAAACTGGGCCCTACCTTTCCACATCCACACTGATGCCTCAAACAAAGCCATAGGTGCAGCCTTAGGACAAGTTGAGCAAAAACTTCCATATGCCATTTACTTCGTTAGCAAAAACTTTTCCAAAGCAAAGCTGAATTACACTGTAACCGAGAAAGAATTCTTAGCTGTGGTCCATGCATTGAACAAGTTCCGACATTATATTACTGGTTACCAGACCTTTGTACATACTGACCATGCTGCTATCAGATATTTGATGAATAAACCAGATGTGAATGCTCGTATTATTAGATGGTTACTTTTATTGCAGCAGTTTGATCTAACCATTGTTGATAAACCAGGTAGAGAAAATGTTGTTGCTGACTTCTTGTCTAGATTGGATTTGTCTGCAGATGAAGATGGGACGGTGGATGACCAGATGCCTGATGAGCATCTGTTTGCTATCTCAGTACTCTCTCCATGGTTTGCTGATATAGCAAACTACCTTGTTTCAGCACAATTCCCTCCGCATCTCTCTTCGAGAGAAAAGAGCAAAATCATCAGAAAGAGTGCCTCATTTACATGGATCGGGGGCAATCTGTTCAAGCTTGGCCCCGATCAGATCTTAAGGCGTTGTGTAAGGGAAGAGGAAGTCTTTGACATCCTCCTCACCTGTCATGATGGGCCTTGTGGAGGACATTTTGCAGCAAAGAGAACTGCCTTCAAGATCCTGCAGGCAGGCTACTATTGGCCCACACTTCATCAAGATGTCAGAAGATATGTCAGTCAGTGTGACCAATGCCAAATAATGGGGAAACCGACCCAAAGGGATGAGATGCCTCTCCAACCTCAAGTGACTCTTGAGCCATTTGAGAAGTGGGGCATGGACTTTGTGGGTCCAATCAATCCCTCTTCGAGGCAAAGATCCTACATCATTGTGTGTACTGACTATTTGACAAAGTGGGCAGAGACCAAAACAATCAAAGCAGCAACAGAAGAAAAAGTGGCCGAGTTCCTAAGAGAGAACATCTTCTATAAGTTTGGCTATCCAAGAGAGCTGGTCACCGATCAAGGGAGCCAGTTCACCTCCAACCTAGTTGAAGATCTCCTAGCTCATCACAAGATCAAGCATAGGACTTCCACTCCCTATCATCCTCAAGCAAATGGGCAGGTGGAAGTCACCAATAGAGCATTAGAGGGGATCTTGACCAAAGTGGTGAGCAGCAGCAGAAAAGATTGGGCAGATCGCCTGGTTGAAGCCACATGGGCTTACAACACCACTTGGAAGACCACCACCGGTTTTACACCTTATGAGCTGGTCTATGGGAAGAAGGCTTTGCTGTCCATTGAGTTCGAATACAATACCTTGAGGATGGCAGCTCAGCTGGATCTAGATCTCATCCATGCACAACAAGAAAGGCTATTGCAGCTGAATGGACTGGATGAGCACCGCATGCAGGCCCTCCTTCACTCAGAAGTGGTTCAACTTCAGAGGAAGGTGTGGCATGACCAACATCTCCATGACAAGCAATTTCAGCCGGGAGATTGGGCTTTGTTGTATGATTCTAGATACAAAGATTTCAAGGGGAAGCTGAGAACCAGATGGCTAGGGCCATATTCAGTGGAAAAATGTCATGACAATGGATCTGTTCTTATCCGGACCATTGATGAGGAAGCCATCCCCATGCTTGTCAACGGGCATCGATTGAAGATCTACAGGAAGCCTCCCTCCAGACAAGAGTTCATCAAAACTATGGAGAAGGCAGTATTGGTCATAGAGAAGGGTCCTGCCCCTGCTTTGGGCACACCCTGAAGAATCTAAAAAAAAAAAAAAAAAAAAAAAAAAAAAGGAAAAAATAATAAAGATCCTTGGGTGAAAACCTTTCTGAGGCGCCCAAGGCAGGTGGTAGGGGTGAAAACCTCATTTGAGGCGCCCCTGCTATCTTTCAAAAAAAAAAAAGAGAAAAAGGAAATAAAGATCCTTGAGTGAAAACCTCTCTGAGGCGCTTAAGGCAGGTGGTAAGGGTGAAAACCTCATTGAGGCGCCCCTGCTATCTTTCAAAAAAAAGAGGAAGAAAAAAGAAAAAGAAAAAAAACAAGATCAATAAGCTATTATGTGAAATTTGCATGCAGATTGCAGGTGTTCTATGGAGGAGAGGAAGCCTCTCAAGTCAAGGTCAAAGGTCCTTCTCATGCAGCCAGGACACCTCACAAGCTCCTCCTCCAAGAATCCTTATGTTTTTCAAGGTATGTGCAATTTTATCATGGTTTGAATCTTCTACAGGAAACTGCTGTCTTTCTACAGGAAGGCACAGTTTTTCTACAGGAGAGCGCAGTCGTTCTACAGGAAGGCGCGGATTCTCTACAGGAAAGTGCAGACTCTCTACAGGAAGGCCGAACTTTCTACAGGAAGCTCTGTGTCTACAGGAAGCTTCCTGTAGGAGTTTTGGGCGGCCAGAATTCGTCGTAAAAGGAGATTTCGCGACCATGGCTTGGTTTGGATGCATGTAAGCCTCTGTTAAGCATCCTTGCACGTTGCTGTCACCATGCTCCACCACCTGTGTCGACATGCGGCCAAGTCCCTGCACAAACAAAGGAAATCGATGAGTTCTCGTGAGAAAGCCATTTCCAAAATAAAAAATGATGGGATCTCATACCACAGGCATCAAGAGCTCCGGGATCGTGATCAGAACCGCCATCGTGCAGCATGCACCCAAGGAGAAAGGACTGTTACGAGACCCCTCGCGGGGATCCTGTAACAATTCAACCTGCTCGAGTGGATGCCATTCACAGCACCGTCATCCGAGATGAAACGCGGGCGCATGCAAGCCAATCCGTCCACTCCAGCGTTGGCATCTGGTTACCACGAGCTTCCGGGACTGTGTAAGCCGCATGCAGCAGGTAGATCCGCTCCCCGTCGTCCAAAAACCGAAAAATCGTGTGCAGCCGCGCGCAGGTAAGTGTCTTCCCCTTCATTCCATCAAATCGCATGAATCTAACTTTGAATTTGTTTGCAAAGCGTAAAATTGAATGGTTGAGCGGCCGTATGGCCAGTCGGCTGGCCACGTCGGCTAGTTAAAGTGTAATTGGGTGATTGGGTGGCGGACATGACAAAGAGAATGAACGGCATGCACGTGGGAGCACTCTCGTCAGAAGCATGAGTTTAACAGGAAAGGCGGCGGCAAATCTGAGGGAATGAATGCAGCAGTGAGTGAATACGCAGGCGGAGGATGGATGACGTCGCCCAACGGTCCGGCGGGGACAGCTCATCCCCCGCGCCATGGATTGCGCCAGTTCAAAATCCAATCGGCTAAATCAACCGCACGCATTTATCATCCAACACTTCAACTCGGCTAGCCATTCTGATCTCCTCTGTATTTTGATACGCCGAGTTGTTGGCTACCAGAACGCTGGTCAAGCACACCGTGAGCGCGGCCAACTACAGTCCTCCCCGAGAATTGCGCGTGGCTTCTACAGGAACGTGGTTCTACAGGAGCACAGTCTACAGGATCGCAGTCATCTACAGGAAAGCGGGTGCCTCGCAAAGAAAGGTGGCCAATTAAGGAGGTAACCCTGAACTCTTAATGTAACTGGTTCTTAGAAGTGGCAAGACCATCGTCCACGGTCGGGTTATAAAAATATTGGTGGAATTGTGTTTGTTGTGCCGTTGCTACTATTCTACAGGATGGTGGTATAAGTAGTCTGTGTTGAATTTTGTATGTGCATGCTCTGTTCTCATAAACCAAACCTCTTTTACACCTGCCACCTTCAGTTCAAACGACAGGGTCCATCATGCCGGGTGGGTTTATAAGACGAGAGCCCACTGATTCAAATACACTAAGGAGAAACCCGGCAGTAGTAGAGCTCTTCACCAGAGCACAGTGGATGCCGTTTTGTGATAAGCTGCAGGGCTACGATGATGAAGTAGCCAAGGAATTCTTGCAGGCTCTGCAGCCTAAATCCCAGACACTGGCCACAGTAACCTTCAGAGGTCTAAGCCTCAAACTCACCCCAGAACACATCAGTCGGATCACAGAACTTCCTATGGGTCTGCCGTGGGACAAAGACGAGAGAAAGCTGAGCCAGCAAGCCAAGAAGGACTTCTTCCCACCTGAAGAAGAATTCACAGAGGATAAAAACGGGGTGAGGAGAACCAGCCTGTCACCACCTTGGAACGAAGTCAGTTTGCACATTATGAAATATATCACTTGTGAGGGGCGTTACAGCATCATATATGCATATCACTTCCGGCTGCTCAGTGAGCTAAGACATCGGCTTGATCTTCCCGCAGAGCAGAGACTGAGCATTCCTTACTTTTTACTACAGTCCTTAATGGAGTGTGCTACAAAGCTAAGACAGGGCATCCCTGATCAGATAGCCCATCATGGGTTAATAAAACTGCTTGTGGAGGACGCATTGCACTCATATAAGGTACCCCTCTCATGGGAATCCTTTCGCAATTTGACCAAAGACGGGGATATTAAAATGCTGGTCGAAGAAACGGGTTCCTCTAGCAGTGAGGAACACGAAGCAGTGGCCGAAGAACAAAGGAAGGGGCATAAGGAAAAGAAAGGCCAAGAAAAAGGTGGCACACCTACCCCGTCAGCAAGGGAAAAGAGGATGAAGAGCAGAATGGACAAAGCAGAGGTGGCCCACGTCAGCCCAAGCACCTCAACAGCACCTACACCCAAAGCAAAAAGCAAAGCTCAAGCAGGCAAGCAAGCGGAAGTGAAGACCCCTGTGTCTACAGGGAAGCAAAAACGGGCTTCTACAGGAAGCCCGAAAACACAAACTCAGGCTTCTACAGGAAGCCCAAAAATCATTGAAAAACAGGCTTCTACAGGAAGCCCGAAAGCAAAAACAAAGGCTTCTACAGGAAGCCCGAAGATCAGTGAGAAGCAGGCTTCTACAGGAAGCCCAAAAGCAAAGACCAAGGCTTCTACAGGAAGCCCGAAAATCGTTGGAGAAAAGGCTTCTACAGGAAGCCCAGAAGTGCAACCACAGGCTTCTACAGGAAGCCCGAAGACAAAGACAAGGGCTTCTACAAGAAGCCCGAAATTGGGAAAAGGGGCTTCTACAAGAGGCCTGGAAGTCATTGAGAAACAGCCTCCTACAGAGAGTCCGAAGACAGAGAAAGAATCTTCTACAGGAGGCCCGGAAGTGGGCAAAGCAGGGCCTTCCACAGGAAGCCCGAAATCTGAAAAGGAGGGACCCTCTACAAGGAGCTCTGAGAGAGCAAAACGCAAAAAAGAGAGGGCTGGCATTCTCGAAAAGAAGGCTGCAGCGGCGCTGGCTGCCCTTAGTACACCTCCTAAACCGAAGGAGAAAAGGGAGAGGGAGACCCCTCTACAATCTGAAGCCAGGAGAAGCAAGAGGATGACCACGGGCAAGCCACAGCCTCCACCCAACAGCCAAACCACTTCAGGGGACGTCCCTACTTCACCTAGTGCAAGAACCCCTTCTAAAACATCAGCCACCCCCGAAAAGGGGAGCCCAAAAATAACTTCCTGGACACGAAAGATAGGCCAGTCGCCTTCTGAAGCCCGGCTCAAGGAAATAGGAAAGGGGAAGGAAGCATCACCTTCGTCACCACCAGGGGCAGCAAAGGCAGGGCCGCCAAAAACGGGAAAAGAAGAAGCGCCACCCTCGGCAGAGAAGGCAGCACCACCAAAATCAGGGAAGGAAAGGCATGCTCCGGGCTCTAGTTCTCGGCCAAAGACGAGGAGCCAGGGCAAAGTTGCTCAAGGATGAGCAAATGGTTCAGTTGGGGGGTGATGATGAGCCCCAATTTTGGTACAATTCGGGCTCATTTTGGCCTATTCTCTCTGCTCAAACCATTCACTTTTTACTGCTTATGCATGCATTTCTTAGTTTATTCGTGTTGTTTGTAGGAGGAAGGGTAGACACTTTATCTACGTGACTAATGCATTATGATTTCAGGTTTTTGCATTAAAAGGGAGAAAAGACCACGTGAAAAGGAGGCAAGGAGACAATGAGGTGGCACTGCTGGTTTTTAGGAGAGGATGTCCACGGTCTTAGGGACATTCCTCGTGATTCCCACCAAGAACTCCGAGCTCCAATCCATCCTCCCTCCGAGCTTAGAAGCAGCCAGCTGTTCTACAGGAACAACAGTTATAAACTGCTCTACAGGAACAGTAGTTATGACTGTCCTACAGGATCTGCAGTTGAACTCTAGCTGGACAGCCGAGCTCCTAAAATCAAGGACACCTGTTGGATAGTCATTTTGGCATAAATACTGAGGCCGTAGCCTTGTAGAGAAGCTTTTTGAACCTTGGCATTACTCTTGTAATTGAAAAGTACGAGCTAGAGCTCAGTTTTTGTTCCTTTTTGTAAGCCAATTTGGCATGACATCAGATTATGAATAAAGAAGGCAGATTTTGATCTAGTTCTGAGTTTTCTCAAGGAGCTATAGCTCTCAGGTTAGGGCCCAACCTGAGAGCAATAGATCTCCTCAGTGTTGTAATGTGTTTGCATTTCGTTCCAGCACTTTGAGTTTGTTTATTTTCACATGCAATTCGGATTTCCAGCTTGTTAATTTAGCCGTTTTCATGAGCATAGATAGGACTAGTTTATGGTGATTTGCTTTCAGTGTTTAAGTTTGATAGGAGGATAGATATAATCTCTTGGAGCTCCAGCAAAACAGGTTGTAAAGGCTCACTGCCATCTCACTGTTAGGGATTGGGGTGTAGTCCATGACCAACCACCAAAAAGAACAGCAGTCTTCTCATCTCCATGCAAGCTGCAACATAAACGTTTTCATTGAAGATCTATTCAGGCATTTTTGACATCGATCCATACTGCACTTCCACGCATAGGTTTCATTTCTTGTTTTCCATTTCTGTTCATAGGTTTCATGGCACAATTATCATAGGTTAATGAATTTCTCGTTTTGATGCATAGGTCATTTATTTCATTTACGCTGCTCCTTCTCAAACCATTTTCTTCTTCTTCTTCTTGATCTATCTGCAAGTTCTATTCAACCTCTGTCTCACTCATTTACCCTCCAACTCTCTCATTTCTCACATAGCTCCATCTCCTTCAACTTTCGTTGGTTCCATCCTTCCAATCATCAAACCATTGCATACACCCTTCCTTCATCTGATTTTCCAGCTCCTGAGCCATCATCAGGTCCATCTCCATCTCACTTAGCCTCCCACACCACTCCAACACTCCATCATCTCCCAAAACCTCCACGGCCAATCATCCTGTAGAATTGCACAGCCATCCTGTAGAAACCAGAGTATCCTGTAGGATCCCCTGCAGACTTCCTGTAGGAGGCCACTCACTTGGTTGCCGAGCTCTGGAATGTGAGGGACCTCTGTGGATGGATGCTAAGGATCCCTAGGGACCTCTCCTAGCCTCCCCAACCTGTCCCACGCTTTCCTTCCTTCTCTATCCCATCTGCACCACCAAACCCTAGTTAGCACAAAATCACAATCATTCCACACACTTAAAGCAAAAATACAAAAACATGTCTTTCATGATGCAAGTAGTTTAGATCCATGCATTTTCACATATTAGAGGTGACAACAGCCTTGGTTGAAGTTTCATTCACACTCTTTGCATTGTAGAGGCTAGACTAGTTAAATTAGGGTTTCCTAGGTTTACATGCTTTGATTTGCTTTCAGTTCAGTTTGTCAAGTAGAGTAGCTTTCCTTTGAGCATAGCTTTCGTCCATCAGTTAGCAAGCTTCTTCTGAGAGCCTATAGAAGTTGGCTTGAGCCCTAGCGGACTTGTGCCAGCTGACCAAGTGACAGCTGCGACAAGAGCTAGTACTTGTGCATATAGCACCGTCGCTTCCAAGTTTGTACGAACTACCAGGTTGATAAAATGAGAGACAGGAAGCCCCAGGAGTTGTAGCATTATTGCTACAATACTGGAGCTCACCACAAGCCATATACACCAACAGACCAACAAAGGTAGATTTTTTAGTGTGTTAGGGGAGGCCTCATTCCACCAACTGTTCAAGGCATCATTAAAAGAATCATCTCTCCACCTGTTGCTTATATTTAAATATTGATATATAAAACTCCAAAGAGAGACAGAGAAATGACAAGCGATGAACAACTGGTCAACGTATTCTTCGACACAATGACCTAGCACACACTAGGAAGGTCCATGGAAGGATCTCTTCATGAGATTGTCACTCGTAGGTACTTTATTATTGAAGAGACACCAAATGAAGATCCTGGTTTTGCTAGGGCTCTTTAGCTTCTAGGAATGCTTCCACCACCACTTGTGCTCCTCTGGTTCTTTATCCACTTGAATGAATAGATAGCCTTCTTTTGGAGTATAATAGCCCCTCTTTGAGTGAGTCCAGAGGAGCTCATCCTCCCTTTCATGCGGCCTTATGTGGGAGAAGGAAATGGTTTTGATATATTTTCTCCAGGATCAGTGCCATTGAACAAGGATATTTAGATCCTAAGCCGACATCCATCTGTGACCCCATATCATGGTGTTCTCTCGATCTGCAATCTGGTCGATGGTGAGCTTGTCGTGTTCAACAAAATAACCCACTAGATCCATAGGCATAATATACTAACCATTACTGCCCAACCATGGGTCAGTACCTATTCAGACTTGTGATCTTGAGCTAAATTTCCATGCAAGACCAAAACTTACGATGTGAAATGTACCATTAATGGCTTTCCATATCATAGAGACGTTGATTTGGCTCTTGTTCTATTGACGTATCCATTGATTGACAAAGAGTGGATGCGCATATTTATGTGTGACCACCTTAGTCCATAAACTGTTTGTGGATAGTAATCTCCAACCACTCTTAGCAACAAGGGCCTGTGAGAAGAAAAATAGATTTTTGATATCTCATCCTCCCCATTTCTTGGGCAGGGCAATCCTATCCCATCTGACCCATGCAAAAAATTTTCCCCTCCTTTGTCCCCCTCCATAAGAACCCACAACAACATTTTTGTATTTTGCTCAGGATGCCTTTGGGAATCCATCATAATGACATCCAATACATAGGTATGGCTTCTAATACGGACTTGATGAGCATGAGTCTACCAACCTCCAATAACCACCTGTGACTCCACGATTTGAGCCTTTTATCGATTCCGGGTATTAGCCACATCCAGATTGCTTTCTTATAGTCATTGGGTTTAAGATGAAAACCTAAATATTTAAGGTCCCCTTTTGAAGTTGATATGCTGGAATGGAAATTATTCAAGCACATAAGTTATCTTTGGATGAGAGCAACTTATAACAGATATAGTAGATTGAAGATGATTAACTTCCATTCTATTGGCTTTACAAAATAAATTAAGGATGACTTTAAATGCATCAATATCATGACGAGATCCATCCAAGAATATGAGGACGCCGTCAACAAAGAGCAGGTGAGTTAAATTGATGTTATGTGCCACTGGAGCACCATTCAGATTCCTCCTCCTCTTGGCCTCCCTAACGATTCTACTGAGTCCTTCCATGATCAAGAGAAAGAGTAACTTCCATATGATATTACATGAAGTTATGAGTCATTTCTATGTATTTTGGATTATATGTTTTAATTATGAAGAATTCATTTGTTGAGAATATCCACAATGCAACAATAATATAAAGAAATAATCTATGTTATATTCAATCTATCGATATTGATATTTTGGTTAAAAGTAAAATAATATTAGAAATTAATGTTGAATTTTTAAATTATATAGTGACATTTGCATGATATTATTTATTGTTATCATTTGGTATACCATAGTTTAAAAAAAGTGTTGCAATTTTAATGCCTCATTAAAAGGGGATACTTTGTTTTGATGGTTGATTTTTAGGTTTTTGTTGCAATGGGATAAGTTGTCTTAGGCTAAGATTTGAAAAGAGCTATACTTTTAGCCTTTAAAATAAAAATTACTCTTAGAATAATGACTTTTACATTTAGGTGTTCATTTTAAAAAATTGTTTTAGCCATACAATTTGTCCATAATGTCATGGTTGAAATATGTTGAAAACTTAAGGTTTTTAATTCCATGGTTGAAAATTTGTCAAAATTTTAAAGTTTTTTTGAGTTATGATATTTTATATTTAATGTTATGGTTGAAAACAATTAAATTTTAGAGTTATGATATTTTTTTTGTTTAACAACATGGATGGAAATTGTTGGAATTTTAAGACTTTTGAGAGACATGATATTTGATTTTTAACTTCATGCCATTGCTAAAATTGTTGGAATTTTAATTTTTTTCAAAGTTCTGATATTTTATTTTTAATGGTATTGCTAAAAAGTGTTGAAATTGTAACCCGTTTTTTTTTTTGTTCTAGCATCAACACTTTTTGTTTTCAGGGTTTTTTTTTCATTTTTTTTGCAAAAAAAATTGGTTTTTACTCCCATTGTAAAAAAATGTCGAAAACTCACTCTAAAGAAAACATCTTTTCGGCATACACACTTTTCGTTTTTGGGGTTTTTTTTCATGCTTTTTGGGCTAGAATTTTCGTTTTGAGGTAATAGTTCTCATTTAATCAGTAACTTTGTTATGAATCATTAGAAGATTTTTCAATCAAATTTATTAATCTTTGTTATAGATTTCCTTCAATAGAATCTCCTCCTTTTAGTGAATATTTTATTTCTATTTTTGACAATCAAGAACAAATAATTTATATTAAATTTAAATCATATATTGATTCTCATTCAACAAATGATTTAGATTTATATGCAAATTTTGAAAATATGAAAATTGCAAACAATACTTCGAAGGAAGAACATGAAACCTCTTCTTTCTTTCATTTGCCTACATATTTATTTATTGAAGAACAAATTTCTTGTGAGGATAACATAAACTCAGTGACCCACAAACAAAACAATGAAGGAATTTCAATGAAAGATGAGGAAAGTTCTTTTATTCCAAACTCAGAATCAACAAACTTTAAGTCTGAAATTTGTGCTTAAAGCACAAATCAATCTTCTCATATATCTGTTGAACGTGTTCAAGAAAAAAAACTGAATTTTTTTCATTAATCATATCCCATCAATTAATTTGAATCCTCTTGTGATTTGTCCTCATCATTATTGGATTGCAATGGACATAAATTCATTTTAAACAATGCTTCTAAATCAGATTTTCAAGAGAGGCATATCAAAGATGTTGATCATTTAATGTTTTAGCAATGAAGAATTTATATCATATATGGAGGGCACTCATCCAAGAGATTCTTTTTATTTTATTTCCTTTTGCTCTCACTTTTATTTATAACCCGATTTATTTAATGATTTAAATCAATTTCAGATTCCTTAGATTTCATTATGTTGAACATGAAGTGAAGGTGAAGTTAATTTACAATTTAATGACAAATTCATCTCCTCCCCTGTTTTTAGCTTCTCTCCATCTCCTTTAGCCCAGTTGAACCTTTAATGATTCAATTTATTTTACAATTAGCGAGGAATCTTGCAATTTAAATAATCAGCCTGGTGAAGTAGATTTTTTTAGTCAATAAATTAATGCTAACTATTGTCATTATATTAATACTAATTTATTTTTCTCATTAAAAATGACAGTTCGCATGCCATATTTTATTTTGAAAATTCATCGCAAGTTGATTGTTTAAAATCTGATTTTTTAAAGAACTGTCAAGATGACGAGACACCTCAGTTTTAGCACAAATTTCATTATCTTGTGGGAATTGATTGTACCGAGATTCCTCCACAATTTTTTTTCACACAATCTCTACTTGCTCGTCATTTAATCTCAACTTAATCACACTAATTTTTGTACACTGCCTATAGATATTTGCTTACTTGCATATTTTAGAGTTAGTTTGTATAGGAATCATCCAATATATCATTTGGTTTGACTGAGTATTTGTTTGCATTTTTTGAAGCCTGAGTTCAGTTAAAAAGTATTTTAAAACACGATCTCAGTTCATTAGAACACTGGTGAGTAATGAGGCAGCACCCTGGAAGATCTTGGTGTTGCCATGAAAACTGGTACAGGAATGTTGAATTAGAGTTTTGATTTCTTTCTTTAATATAAGTTGGAGAGTTTAATGGTTTTGTGGGATAGGTTTCTTTTACAAAGTTTGATAGGATTACTTTTGGCATTTCCTGTGCTACATATCAAAGTTTACAAAGCTCTGGTTAACGATTCAGTGTTGAAGATTCTAGGATACAATCTTGGAGCCGAACATTTTGGCATGGTTACCGAGGAGGCGTAGCAAAAAAGGAATTTTGGTAAACTTTGGTGCATTTTTCTCTGCAGCAATAGAGGTGAGGTCTACATTGTTTTTTTTAGTAGGTGTGTAAAACCCAAAAGTTATGTTTTTAGCAGAGGTGAGTAAAATTGCACTTGTGTGAGGACACACAATCGAATAGGGTTGGGGGGATGCCAGGACCTAAAATTGTCTCAAATTTTACCTATGAAACCCTATTTTACTCTCTGTTCCACAACCAAAAAGAGACCTTTATGCATGCATTTCTATTTTCTATTGATGTATTCATGATATTAGGGATAAAATTGCTTATTTCTAAAGTAAATCCATAGATGAATATCATTATGACTAAACCCACATTTTTTGTTATCTTGAGGACTTTTATTATTTACTTTTCATTTATCATAAGTGTTATCACTCAGGTTGTCCTTAAGCTCCTAAAAGGATACGGCCGAGATAATCACAAACCAATCTTTGGATTGCAGGTTCTAGCCCACCTGCAATCAGAGAGGGCTCTCTCTTTCTGATTTAGCTTTGTTGATGATGATTTTAGGCTAGCTATTGGGTCCAGGGGTTTTTTTCAAGTTTGGTGGGAAGGATGATGCTTTCAAGTGGACAGGTAATGCATAGTGTAACAAGTTTCAAACCATTGGGCATGGAGTCATGGAGTAAGACTGCTGGTGCGTTTTCTTGGTCACAAGAGGAATAAGGAGCAAGGTAGCTGCTTATAAAACAACATTAAAGCTTAAAAGGATGGAATGAATGCTAAGGAATGAGAGGCAACAAAGAATCTCTCAATCAGATTAGCAGAAAGAAGCTGAATGAACTCTATCTAGGAGCATCTAAGAATTCTCAAATAACAGTCATTCATATATGAAATAGGTTAAACATGAGCCATAACAGAATTCATATTTATGCCTAATTCAAGAGGAAAACATTAAGAAGCCACATAACCTGGGAATAGAGTGCAGCTAAGCAAATTCTAAACCAATCCTTCGTTATGTGATTTGAGCATATATGAAATTGAAATAACAGAGGTAAGGAAAACTTATTGATTCATATAGCAGCACAAGAATTCCACATTCAATTCTTCAGACCATTAGACACAGAGCATACAGTCATTTCTCCAAGCCTGTAAGCAGTCTTTGATTATAGAAAAAGTATCAGACATACAGTGCGAGTCTCTCTTGGAATACATTCGCCGACCAACCCTTAAAACAATCTAGAGGGTGGTATAAATAGGGAAAAAATATCCAAAATTGTCTATTACAACTTGACTTAAACAGGTCTGAAAGAAAATGATTACTTTAACCTAATCCTATCCAGAAATAAATGCAAGAAAATATCTTTGAGCTGCGCTGAGGGCAGCCGTATCAAAACTGAGTTAATGTGTTGTCCTCGGTGGCTTGGTGCAGTGTTTTTGCAATAACTGTGCTTTGGGCTTTGATCCATTGCTGTTCGGCGGCTTTAAATGCTTTGGCTGTGATTTGAGAGCTTTAATGGGCTTACACCGCTTTATTTGACTTTGTTGGAGGCCATTCAATGTTAAGCTGCCTTGGGAAATGAAGATTTCGATTAAAATATTCAACTGATACTCTTTGCCGCTCCATCTTTCCTCTAATACTCTTTCGCAGTTGAATCAAACTGTTTAATGTCTTCTGAGTGCTTTAGACTGTCCCATCAATCCTTCAAGGCCTCTGTTCGGCCCTTTGTTGCTTGAAAAACTGCATTTGCCTCTTTCTGAATGCTTCGCGAAGAAAAACGGGTCATTCTGTGCCTTTCGGGCTTGCTGGGGGCTGTGCGATGAGGGTCTTTCCACTTTGGCCCATTTCCCGTAGCCATGCGCATGAAAAACTGCCTCAGAATTTGAATCCGGGCTTCCTAAGCACGATTTTCGCCTTCGCGCCTTTTTTGCTGATGACGTCAGTGAGTGGGACCCAGTACGGCGGTGACGTGGCAGGGTGACGTTAGCAGGGTGATGTCAGCATGTACGGAGGGTGACGTGGCATTTACACGGTGGCAGTGACGTGGCAGTACACGGTGGCAGGAGGCCTGACGCAGCAGGATGACGTCACTGGGCAGAGGTGGTAAGCGGTTTCATGGCGCACCGCCTTTGAGCAGAGGTGGTTTCGGAAGAGGGGGCTCCGCCACACCTGGGAGGGCGACGCGTGGCGGGAGTACGGCGGGAAAACCGCCCAACTCCCGGACGCTAACCATCGGCGACTTCGGGGATGAAAAGGCCCGCCCGCCGTTGATCTGGGGCGCGGGCGATCGGGCGGTTGGCGGGACAGGCCAGGCGGCGGAGGGATAAGGGACGGGGCCCGCGCGCATATTCAAATATTGATATAGCGCCGCGGGGGTTTAATAACTTAGGAAATGTGGGTTTTTGGGGGTTTTGCGCGCGGGGGTAGATATTTAGAGGCAAAACTTTAGAATAAAGGCGAAAAAATAGGTTTTCAGGGTTAGGACTTAGGGGAACTGGTTGTTATTCTGACCAGATGTCAGAGTAACTCCAGGACACGGATGGGCTAGTTAACAACCCGAGATGGACTGTTATTTTCCAGAACTTATACAATAGGGCTATAGTGCCGGGGATGGGGAATATGTACATAGGGGAATTTTATACATAGTTTTAGTAGGGGAAGGGGAGATAGATAGGGAGCTATATAATAGAATTAGTAGTTAATATGGAGGTGACCAGAAAGCGCTAAGTGTGTGAATCTTAGGCTATTTTAAGGGGGAAAAGTGACTTATAGAGGAGGAATGAACAATCCTTGAGTGAATCAGATCTTCACCAAGGCAACTGATATGGAGAATGATGAAACTAAGAGGAATCAAGTAGATCTTGACCTCTTCGGGGAAGTTAGTGAGTGATTTGGGGATAAGGGAGAATGGGGAAGTTAGAGATATCCAGCTTGAGCTCCTCCAGATGAAAACTGCTTCCAACTTGTGATCTAGCATTTTTTCTTCTTTTTGGTTTGGGTGCACTTAGACTTGTAGACCCTGCTTTACAATTTTTCTTTTGATTGCCCTCCTATCTGAGTCTACCCTTATTTCTACCAAGGGCCCACATTAAGCAGTTGGGCTCCTTTGATTCTCTACCTATCTACAAATCTGCCAAGATTAAGCTGTTTGGTCAGATATCAATTCTCTATATTCTAAAACAAGAAATTGAAACCTAGGGAGGCCAAGATTAAACTGTTTGGCCTTCCCTTAACTGAAAAACTCATCAAAATTGGAATACAGCAGTGGCACTTGGACAGGCACACTTTCATGGCCTTTTCTTTGGCCTCTTCTGGAAATATGGAACCTTGCAGCATGAAAGATGACATATTTGGCATGTAAAAATGTCAATCATGAAATATGAAATCTGTTGCAACAGGAGGCTAACAGTAAGGAGTAACTGGTACATGAAAACAGGTGGTCCTAGGATTCCTACACTAGTTTCCGCACCAAGTTTAGTTCATTCCTACACTAGTCAAAGAGGTATGTTGAACAAAGTCTTTGAAGCTAGTTTTCAAAGGGTTTCATGGAAATCAAGGAGGAGATGCATGCCTTCTACTGATCTCAAGCATAACAGTGGCAATTTTGACCTCGTTCTAAGTAAAGGCAGTGTGAGAAGAATTAAGATTGAAGCATATCAAGGGTTGTTTTAAAGATCCATTATTGGTTGAGTTTTGTTAATCAGTTCTATTTTGTTCCAGCAGGCCAAGAGGTAACTCCTTAAATGAATTATGTTTTTGCATTAAGGCTGATTATAGATATATACATGGAGGGAGAGACTCTTGGGCTTCATCTCCCAATGTCTCTTCATATTCCAATTCTCCTTATTTTCCATTTACACTATTTTACATGGATTCACCTAATCCCAATGATTAGATGTCAACATTCCCCCCTTAATATGAAGGAATGTTGGTGATTCCAAGCATAGTTCTATTTTAGTTCAATGTTGGTGATTCCAAGCAGAATCTTCCAGAATTTTACTTATCTTGTATATTTTAGAGTCAGTTTGTATAGGAATCATCCAATATATCATTTGATTTGACTGAGTGTTTGTTTGAATTTTTTGAAGCTTGAGTTTAGCTAAAAAGTATTTTAAAACAGGATCTCAGTTCATTAGAACACTGGTGAGTAATGAGGCAGCACCTTGGAAGATCTTGGTATTGCCATGAAAACTGGTACAGGAATGTTGAATTAGAGTTTTGATTTCTTTGTTTAACATAAGTTGGAGAGTTTAATGGTTTTGTGGGATAGGTTTCTTTTAAAAAGTTTGATAGGATTACTTTTGGCATTTCTTGTGTTACATATCAAAGTTTACGAAGCCCTGGTTAACGATTCAGTGTTGAAGATTCTAGGATACAATCTTGGAGCCGAACATTTTGGCGTGGTTATCGAGGAGGCGTAGAAAAAAAGGAATTTTGGTAAACTTTGGCGCATTTTTCTTTGCAGCAATAGAGGTGAGGTCTACATTGTTTTTTTTAGTAGGTGTGTGCTTTTGTTTTTGAGTGTGTTAGGAGGGGTAAATTTCTAGAGTGATGCTAGTGTGTTTTGTAGCTGCAACATTAAATTTGGATTGAATTGATTTGTTTGTAGCAAGTGTTTTTGTAGTCTTTGATTATTTATTTGATTTTTTCTTTTAAAAAGAATGACTAGGAGGGGTGGGGGTGTGAAGCCCAAGAAGAGCAGAGGAAACATTAATAAATCATAAAGCTTTTCTCATGGTGGGCCTTCCGTTGTAGGAAAAAAAATCCAAGCAGAAACAAACCAACTAGGCTGGTACTTTATACTTGGATTTTAGAGACAACAACTCAGGGGCATCACATCCAGGGAAGAAGGGGATTGTTGAGACTGAAAAATCAAATTTGAAACATAGTCAGCCGTTAGAGTCCATAGGGTGCAACTTTCTTAGAGGAGGGAAGATGACAGATCATGAGGATGTTCATGGTGAAGGGGCTGGTGAAAATCAACCATTGGAAGAACAATCTACCTTTGGATTTCCAATTGTAGACCTTGATACAATTGATCAAATGAAAAATAATTCGCCTTTAGTTCTTCCACATTTCCATGGTAAGGTACACGAGAATCCTAATTCTTTTCTTTTCAAATTCAACATACTTTGTAGGAGCTATGATTATTCATTAGATGTCCAGAAGTTAAAGCTTTTCCCTACAACCTTCATAGACTCAACTCTACGTTGGTTTATGGGGTTGGGTGGAAACATTATCACTTCTTGGGATCAAATGAAGAGGACTTTTCTGAACAACTATCAAGGATATTGTAAAACACGAGAAATTCAGGATGGAATCTTTACTATCACACAGAATGATGATGAAAATTTGGAGGATTACCTTAAAATATTTTTGTGTATCCTTCAAAGGTTTAAGCACAAATTTTATATGAGCACTATGAGGACCTTGTTCTTACGAGGAATTTTGGAAGACTTCAGGAATAACTTGAATTTGTTAGGACAGGGAGACATTTCTCAACTTTCTTTTGACCAAATTTGTGACTTGTGCAGAAAGTTTTCACATAATCAGTCTAGATCCGGTAAGGGAATTAGAGGCAATTCTAGAAAGAGAAGATTTGGATCTCCAAATGTTATGATATTGGTTTGAAAAATAAAATGGATAATATGAAAACTGAAATTATGAATATTGTTAGTAAGCAAATAGATTTTCTAAAATTTCAGGCAAAACTAGCAAAAAAACAAGAGTCATTGTCCATTTATTGTCCAAAGTGTAGAAAAAAACATATTTTACGTGAATGTATTGCAGATGTCAAGGTTGTTAATAGTTGTGTGATATGTGCATGTAAACATCCTATTGAGGAATTCCCATCTATACCTGGGTTGAAAACAACATTTGAAGAGGAGCATTCAGTACCTGAGCCACTACATGCTATGGGAGCTCGAAAATCATGGCCTCAGGTAAGTACAAGTATGACTTTTGAACCCGCACTATATTATCCTAATTTTAATAATTCATCACAATATTCTTTTCAAAATCTGAATTACCCTCAACCTTGGCAGCATGGGTATCATTTTTAGTTTGGGCAGCCTCCTCCTCCTTTGAAATAAGGATGAAGAGGACCACCACATTCTCATTTTTCCTAACCCATGCCCACTCAACCATATCCTACACAATATGCACCGTATCCTATGGCACAACCTACACCACCAGTTGCTCTGCCTCTGCAAACATAACCTATTCCACCATCATTGCCATTGCCACCACCATTTTGGCCAACTCAGTTTCCAGCACAACCCATGCCCAACCCAAATAATAAATCATCACAAATTATTCATTCGGTTGGACTGCTCCCTTTCCCTACTTATCATACCATGCCAGTTGGGGTCAATGACCTCCAACTGAGATTGGGAAAGGTAATACATTCATAAAAACAAAACAAAAAAATAGAAACAACTCGTAGTAATATTTGAGGAAAAAAAATTAAGGAGGAAACTCTTAATCTTTAAAACAGTGATGTTTCTTCACAGCCTGTTCCCATACGCGCAAAGTCCTTACCTTCTTCTTCAAACTAACTTCCCTTCCGAGAAAGGTTGGTATTGGAGAAAGTTGACCCCACCCCTAAGTTTGACATGGCTTCTGAGTTGAGAAACCTTTATATAGAGGTTCCTCTACTGCAGGCTATAAAAGAGATTCTTATATGTACTAAAATCATTCAAGAACTATGTCTTAAAAATCTAGCAAGGAAGAGAGATGAACCCCACACTATCTAGTTTTTTGGAAGAGTGATTGAGTTGATGACAAGATATGTTCAAGTTGACAAATATATTGATCTTCGAAAACCAATTATTTTTGTTTAGATAGGTGACATCTTCATTCCCAATATTTTAATAGACCTTGGAATGAATATTAATGTCATGACTAGGCAGACTATGGAGCAACTTCGACTGACTCACATTCATCCTACCCCCAATGTGCTTGAACTTCCTGATAGATATAAAATCAAGCCATAGGGTGTGTTATATGATGTGATTGTCTCAATTGACTCTTGGGAGTAACCCACATATTTTATTGTTTTACAACCAAAGAATCCTATTGGGGGACACCCTTTTATTTTGGGCCGACCATGGCTTGTTATCGCTGATGCCTATATAGGTTGTTGCTTCGGTGACATGTACATTTCCCATGGGGATGCTAGGAAGAAGGCCACCCTATACCCACTTGTTAGATCTATGCAGGAGCTTCGTGATACCTTGTGGTTTGATTATGATAGTAGTGATGAGGAGACTCAATATATTTTCATGACAGATCAAATTCATTAGTATATTGAGTGTACCGAGGAGATTGTGATTCGGGACTTACTTGGTAACCTAGATACTATGTAAGAATTTGGACTGCTTCATCAAATTTTTATCCCAAGTTTCTAGGAAAGTTGTGATCCACAATCCTCGTCATCACTACAGAGTTTGGTAGCCACCACAGATATTTTCTAGCCTAACACTACTCTTGTTGAGGTAAGTCCAGGAAAATATTTATACATTAGTAAAGACCTGGACCCATCCTAGCAAGAACAACTTGTGAGATTGCTTCGAGGCCATCTTGAGGCTTTGCATGGAGTTATAAGGACATGGAAGGCATCCCTCCCGAAACTTGTACCCATCATATTTATATTCAGTAGGGTGCCCGACCTATTTGATGACCCCAAAGGCGAATGAACCACACACTTCAAGATGTTTTTAAAGAATAACTTTGGAGACTCTTGGATGTAGGCTTTATCTATCCTATATATGATAGCCTCTCCATTGGTAGTAGTCCCAAAAAAATATGGGAGGTGGTGAATTTGCATTGGTTATCAAGAATTAAATAAAGCCACTCTCAAGGATTAGTTTCCCATTTCCTTCATCGATCAAGTACTAGATACTCTTGCGGGTAAAAAATGCTTCTCATTTTTGGATGGTTTCAGCGGTTACAACCAGATACAAATTGCACCCAAGGATCAGGAAAATACCTTTACTTGTCCCTGAGGAACATTCGCTTACCGAGTGCTTCCCTTTGGAATTTATAATGCTCTTGCTACTTTTTAGAGGGCAGTCTTGGCTATTTTTGCTGACTTTGAATGTGTAGAGGTTTATATATATGACTTTGCAGTATTTGGTGATTCATTTCAGGGAGCACTCCAAAATTTGAAGAAAGTGCCAGTTAGATGCCAAGAGGTCCACCTTGCTTTGAGTGACAAAAAATGTAGATTGATGTGCAAAGCAGGGGTGGTTCTTGGCCATCTCATCTCTAATAAAGATATCTAGGTAGATATAGCTAAATTAGATGTTATCATACACCTACCAGTACCAAGAAACAAAGGGAAGTGAGAGGATTCCTAGGTCATGCAGGTTACTATCGCAGATTCATTAAGATTTTTTCTAGGACAATTGCCCTTCTTCTTCGATTGTTGGCTAAGAATAGTGATTTTTGTTGGACCAAAGCTTGCCAACGAGCCTCTGAAGACTTGAAGGAGAGATTAGTAAAGGCACCAGTCTTGAGGGGACCTAATTTGTCCCTTCCATTTCACATCTCCTCCAATGCCTCAAAGATTGTTATTGGTGAAACTTTGGGTCAGCAAGAAAATCATGCATCCCATGGCATATATTTTGCCAATAAGAATTTGTCTCCTGCTGAATTCAATTATAAGGTAACAAAGAAAGAGTTTTTAGTTGTAGTTTTTGCCATAAATAAATCCAGACATTATATTACTGGATATGAATTTTTTGTACATACTGATCATTCTGTAATTAGATATTTGATGAATAAACCATTAACTAGCGGTAGGGTCACTAGGTGGTTATTATTACTTCAAAAATTTAATGTTGCAATCATTGATAGGCCAACGAAATCTAATGTTGTTGCTGATTTTTTATCTAGATTGGATAATCTTGGTCAAAATTTTCATGTAGATGATTCATTTCTTGATGAACATTTATTTTCCATGTCAACTAACTTGCCATGGTTTGCAGACATAACAATTTACCTTGTAAAAGGAAAGACACCACCTCACCTTTATACTAAAGAGAAGCAGAAGATTATAAAAAGCAATGATTCATATTCATGGATCCAAGGTGAACTCTTTTACACAGGTTCTGATTTGATTATTCGTAGGTGTATCAGAGACAAAGATGTGTTTGACATTCTTAGAGAAGCCCATGATGAGCCTTGTGGGGGCCACTTTACTGACAAAATGACAACTTATAAAGTGCTTAGAGAAGGCTACTTTTGTCCAACCCTTTTTAATGATTCCATAAGACATGTCAACCAATGTGATAGTTGTCAGCGAATTGGTCGACTAGTGAAAGCAAATGAGATTCCTTTATGTCCTTAGGTGATGACCGAGCCCTTCAAAAAATGGGCAATTGATTTTGTAGAACCTATTTCACCTCCATATTTAAATAAAAGGTATATTCTGGTTTATACTGACTTTGTTACTAAATGGGTAGAGGCAAAATCTATTTTATATGCTTTTGAAAAGTTTGTGATTGATTTTCTATTTGAATTTTTTTTGGTGAGATTTTGTGTGCCTAGGGAAAGGATTTCAGACAATGGAGCACAGTTCACTTCCAATCTTATGAAAGGAATAATGGAACAATATAATATTCGTCACATGAAGTCAACCCATTACCACCCACAGGCCAACGATGGAATCTACAAACAAGGTCATTTAGACAATCCTTACTAAAACAATCAACATGAATACAAATAAGTGGGAAAAGAAGTTACCAGAGCCTTTATTGGGATATAGGACTACCTGGAGAAAGAGTATTGGCCACACTCCATACGAACTAGTTTATGGAAAATAGGTTTTACTACTCATTTAATTTCAGATGAAGACCTACAAAATTGCAATTCAGCTGGTTCTAGATCTCTCCGAGGCACAACAACAATGTCTCATGCAATTGAATGAGTTAGATGAATTGAGAAGAGATGTTTTCCAATAGACTACTCTACTTCAGTAGCAACGTAGTAAGGGACATGATAGGTTGATCAAGAGAAAGAAGTTCCAACCAAAGGATTGGGTACTTATCTTTGAAAAAATATTCAAAAAATTTAAAGGGAAGTTTCACACTTGCTGGTTGGGGCCTTATGAAGTGGTTCGAGTTTTTGAAAATGGAGTTGTAGAGATCAAGACAATCGACAAGCACGAGACTGTCTACTTGGTAAATGGGCATCGACTTAGGATATATCAGTAGTCCATCACCAAGGAGGAATTTATCAAGAAGGTTGAATAGCATGAAGATTTGAAAATGGTAGGAAAATTAGATCCCCAACTTAATGTGAGTATTTCTTGAAGTTTCTCTTTTTATAAAAATAAAACAAAGAAAAAAACTAGAAAAAAAGCAACTGTGAAAACCAGCTTGTTGGCACAATTGTGTAAGGATCTGCTTGAAAACCAGGTCATTAGCGGGAAAATTCTTTCCTTTTAATAAAATGGGATGCTACTTATGACTAACTTACCTTTGAGAAGAAGCATGTTTCTACATGGATTTATGGTGGTAGCAAAAAAGGACCAGCTGAAACACAACCAAAATCAAAGTTTAGGGTAGGTGGTATGTTTAGATCACATGCAAGTAGAACAAAAATTCCATTGCAGTTCAGTTGTTCTCACAAGGTTACAACATTATTTTTGATAGAGACATTATCATTTTAGAATCCTGTACTCTTCCTTTTTTCTTTTTCCCTTTCCTGGATTCTTATAAATTCTTCCTTATTTCTTGTATATTTATATGTCCTTCCCATTCTTCTAATATTTCCTGTTCCCGTTTATGTTTTCCCTCTTATCCCCTTAAGTTTTCCCCTTGTCCCTTTTCTTGTTTCCCCCTATTATTGATTACTTTATTCTATTTCTAAATGTCCCTAATGATATGCCCTCCCATTCTTTTTAAAACATTCTTATCCCTTTTTCTTTATTCCCTCTACGCCTAAGTTCTGATAGTCTTTTTCTAAAAACTCTATGAAATCTAGATTAGAGCATGGAAACATTTAATCTTGGCAGGAAATGGCTCCTAGCTCTGTATTTTTTAATTTTCCGATCCAACATGAGACACTATTCTTAAAGTTATCATGTTTTGGAAGCAGTGGTATTTTGAAGGGGTATCTTCTACACTAAGTGCATGAATAATCTTTTGGTGCAAGAATAATTCTCTGGTGCAAACATAAGTTTCCGGTGCAGGAACTCTTTTATACGATATGGGCTAAAATAAGAATTTGATTATTTGCAGCACATTAAAATAAATTTGTGCCACTGCCTTTATTATCAATAAAGATAAAGTGACTAAGTAGAAATAAATGACCTTTAAAGGTACCTAAAATGTTTGGCGTGTCAAATATATTATAGTATATGAAATCTATATCTTAATAAAGCAATGATTTCTATTCATGTTTTGCATTTAATGGAATTAGGATGTATTCATAAAGGTTAGATTCCACATTTAGCCCATCATATATTTTCCGGATCCCAAAGTCTTAAGATGACAAACTATGTGATTGGTATTCCCACATGCCTCTGGCAATCATTACCTCCTCACTACTTTTGGCAATATTACCAAAATATGTCATCCCTAACTAAACTCCCATACTTCGTGGGGCATATTACCGTTTGAAATAATGAAGACTCGAGGTTGTAAAGTAGGTGCAGGTACTTAAGGCCGAAATGGCATGACGTTCTAATTGATTGCATGTAAGGCAAAATCATTCCTGCACTATGAATTAAATGGGTATGTCAGTTACAGTAAACATTGGTGATATTGTGATATGAAAGGACTGTGGTTGAAAAATTGTGAGTGGTGGCTCCTCTATGTTGTGGTTATGTTACTGGTGTTGCATGAAGCATGGCCCTCATGAGGATGACACCATTTTCACTTAAAGAGGTCGAAGGGCTTGTGGAATATGAATCAAGTCTTCCTATCTTGAAAGAGGCTGGATGGATTCCTTTCCTACATAAATTTAATGGATTCAACTCTGCTATTACTCGGGCACTTGCATAGGATTTTTATGGAAAAATTGTTACCATTGGTACATAAAATTTGAATTAATAGAATACTTCATCGTGTAAGCCATAACATTACCAACTATAGGAGAGTGATGGCTTAAAAAGGAAGAAGTAGAATAGGGGATTTGGAAATGGTCCCTTGACAGGGAAGATTATAATGTTAATTGGAAGGATGGAGTCCCAAGGAGCTGCATTGTTGAAAAATGGAGGAACCTCCTGTATATTATGCAAAAGTTTCTAACCTGTGAGGGGTGATACTCCTACACATTTTTATATCACATTCAAATTTTGCTACACTTTGAGTCAAGTCAATTAATTAATATTCCCTACTTCTTGCTTAATAATTTGGAAAAATGGCTAGAGGAGTTCAGAAGAGCCCTGTAACTCAAATTGAACATAAGCTTTGTCATTATGGAATCGTCAAGATACTCATTTGTGAACAATTGAATAATAAAGGTTTTACTTGGGATGATTTTCTATCAGCACATCAGTTTGGTAATATCAGGAAAACTAAGGGAGGATATATAGTAAAGGTTAAAGGGTCTACATCTGGTTCTAAAGTTGACCGACCTCATAAGGGTAAGCAACAAGAAGAAAAAAGGGGGAAAAAATGAAAGAACATGTCATCTAAGGCTATGGTGTCAGAACCACCCTGCAAAATAACTAGAGGGTTGATTAGAAGTAAGCATGTTTCTTCTCATAAGAAGGTAGCAGTCGGAGAGGCCTTACTAGATATTAATGTTATTATGGAATCAAAGTCACCAAAAGTAGGTCATACTTCACCCTAGGAGTAGGAGGAGAATGTTCTTGTGAATGAGGAAGACATAGGCATGGTAATTGATAGGATGTCAAAGAAGAAGACAATAGACGAGAAAGAAAATGTCTTTCACTTGGTGGATGCAACAACCAATTTGGAAACTTTTTCTAGCATCCGAAACCAGGAATGGAGCAACAAGAGGACTTAGTTCCACTTGTCCACTTCATAAAAAATACTAACAAGGAACAACTCTCGTGGTTGAAGGGAAAAAATTAAAGAATCAGAAGTTCTGGACCATCTCTTGAAATCCCATAATGCAACGTTGGTGACCAGAAATGGAGAACTGACTACAAAAGTGGCTAGATTAAAAGAATAGGTCATGAGATGGAGAATACATGCAGGTTATATGAAGGCTCAAGCTAGAATATTCAGGAAGCATCTAAATAAGGCTCAGAGTACCAACTCTGGGATCAATATTCAAATACAAAAGTGATGGAAAAAAACCCAAAAGTTATGTTTTTTGTAGAGGTGAGTAAAATTGCAGTTGTGTGAGGACACACAATTGAATAGGGTTGGGGGGATGCCAGGACCTAAAATTGTCTCAAATTTTACATATGAAACCCTATTTTACTCTCAGTTCCACAACCAAAAAGAGACCTTTATGCATGCATTTCTATTTTCTATTGATGTGTTCATGATATTAGGGATAAAATTGCTTATTTCTAAAGTAAATCCATAGATGAATATCATTATGACTAAACCCACATTTTCTGTTATCTTGAGGAATTTTATTATTTACTTTTCATTTATCAGAAGGAGTAACTGGTACATGAAAACAGGTGGTCCCAGGATTCCTGCACTAGTTTCCGCACCAAGTTTAGTTCATTCCTACACTAGTCAAAGAGATATGTTAAACAAAGTCTTCGAAGCTAGTTTTCAAAGGGTTTCATGGAAATCAAGGAGGATATGCGTGCCTTCTACTGATCTCAAGCATAGCAGTGGCAGTTTTGACCTCGTTCTATGTAAAGGCAGTGTGAGAAGAATTCAGATTGAAGCATATCAAGAGTTTTTTTAAAGATCCATTATTGGTTGAGTTTTGTTAATTAGTTCTATTTTGTTCCCGTCAGGCCAAGAGGTAACTCCTTAAATGAATTATGTTTTTGCATTAAGGCTGATCATAGATATATACATGGAGGGAGAGCCTCCTGAGCTTCATCTCCCAATGTCTCTTCATATTCTAATTCTCCTTATTTTCCATTTACACTATTTTACATGGATTCACCTAATCCCAATGATTAGATGTCAACATTCCCCCCTTAATATGAAGGAATGTTGGTGATTCCAAGCATAGTTCTAAATAGTCCAAATTTTCTCTTCCAAGCGCTTTGATGAAGATGTCTGCAATTTTCTCATTTGTGGAACAATGGCGCAGATGGATTATCTTGGCCTCAACATGATGTCGAATCATATGGTATTTTGTATTGATGTGATCATGGAACTTTGGGTTTTTGTCCAACTTTATTGTAGAAGTGTTGTCAATCATGAGAGGATTTGAATGCACTTGTTTCTCCTACAAATCTTCCAGAATTTTCCTGAGAAAAACAATTTCCTTTGTTGCTTCAGCTGCTGCCACATATTCTGCCTCAGTTGTGGAATCTGCTAGAGCTGGTTGTTTGTGTGACCTCTAGGAGATAGCTCTTGATCTAAGATTCATAGCGTAACCTAAAGTAGATACCCCAGTTTCTTTATCTCTATCTAAGTCTGAATCAGAGTATCGAATCAAGCTGAAGTCACCCACTTGTGTATACTTAAGTCCAAAGTCTTGAGTTCCCTTCAAGTACTTTAGAACTATTTTCACAGTGAACCAATGTCCCTCACAATGCTTTTGCATCAACCTGGAGAGGATTCCAACAATAAATGAAATGTATGGTCTGGTAGTAGTGTGGTAGTTGAGACTTCCTACAAGTTTTCTATACTTTGTTGCATCCTCAAATTATTTTCCTTCAGTGGAGGTGAACTTTAAGTTCTGTTCCATTGGACTAGTCAAAGTATTGCACTCATCCATGCCAAACTTGTTCAACATATCTCCAATGTACTTCTTCTGAGAGAGGAATATAAACTTCGGATGTTGAGTTACTTCAATACCAAGATAGTAGCAAACATACCCCAAGTTTTTCATTTCAAAACCTTTCCTCAATTCCTTATTTATGGATGTAATATAGATCCCATTGTTCCCTATCATCAAAAGATCATCTATATACAACACAAGATATGCAACTGTTTTTCTAGTTTTCTAGATAAACAAAGTTGCATCATCAAAATCATAATGTTTGAAGTTGAGATTGAGAAGATGCCTAGTTAACTTCTCATACTAGGTTCGCGATACTTGCTTGAGGCCATACAAGGATTTTACAAGATTGCATACTTTATGTTTTGGACCCTTCACAACAAATACTTCTGGCCGGGACATAAAAACATTCTCTTTAAGATCTCCATTCAAGAAAGTAGTTTTTACATCCATTTGATGGGATTTCCAACTATTCTGCGCTGCCAAGGAAAAGAGTGTACAGATGGTAGCCCATTTGGCTGTGGGGGCAAAAGTCTCCTCATAGATGACCCCTTCCTTCTGTGAAAAACCTTTTGCCACGAGCCTAGCTTTGTGCTTGTCAAGTGAGCCATCAAATTTATACTTGTTATTGTAGACCCGCTTGCAGCCTATTGGTTTGGTTCCCAGTGGAGGATCAACCAACATCCAAGTTCCATTATTTATTGAGGCATCATACTATTTTTGCATCACTTCTTTCCATTCATCATGAGAAGCGAATTCTTTGAAGAAATTTGGTTCAAAATCTAAAGACAAATTAAATTAACAATCATAAGAAACATCCATATCAACAGGTGTATCAAAATTGTCTACATCACCTCCATTATGCTTGGTTGAACTTCTTATTCCTGTCTTTCCAACCTCATTAGGATGAACACTTTCAAGTGTCTTTTTTCAACCATTTTGGAGGACCTTTCTGAGATGGCCCAGGATGCTCAGTTGACTGAGTTGGGGTTGAATCAAGACTTAGTCTCTAAATTCTG
The DNA here is from genome assembly GCA_031772625.1 of Pinus tabuliformis. Lineage (NCBI taxonomy): Eukaryota > Viridiplantae > Streptophyta > Pinopsida > Pinales > Pinaceae > Pinus > Pinus tabuliformis. Next base: position 649,230,842 of record CM062815.1, on the reverse strand, counting down.
GCAATCACATCACTCAAAGTGTCATCTGGATCAGTGGTTGGAGATTCATGTGGGGGAGAAAGTGCTTCAAAAGAAGATTCCATAGATTGATCCAGTGTAGCAATCCCCCCTTCAAGATGTGGAATCTCATTATCAAATTCTTGAAAAGACTTAGCATATCTGAATCTATCCAAACAATCAAGTTGCCGCTCAACAACATTGTCAGCCCTGGAAGATTCAAGAAAGATCACATCTCTAGACACTACAAACTTCTTATTAACTTCATCATAGGGATGACATGCTTTAGAGGTATTTGAGTACCCCAAGAAGATACACTTATTACTCCTTGCACCGAGTTTGTTTCTTTTTTCCTTGGAGATTAAGGCATAACAGGTGGAACCAAAGGCCACGAGATGCTTTACCGAAGGAATGTGGCCATACCACATTTATTAAGGAGTCTTGTTTCTAATATAATTAGATGGACACCTATTATTTATATACATAGCACATAGAACTACATCAGCCCAAAACATCAATTTTACATACTTGAAAACCATTATGGTACCATATTTAAGATTGTCCTATTCATTCTTTCAGCTACTCCGTTCTATTGGGGATTATAAGGCACAATTGTTTTATGTTTGATCCCATGCCAGTGAAGATAGTTTTCAAATTCATTTGAAGTGTATTCTCTTCCATTATCAGTGAGAATAGAGCCAATATGAGATTGTGCATCATTTTCAATCCATGCATGAAATTTCTTGAATGTTTGAAAAGAATCAAATTTGTTCTTCAATAAATAACCAAACACATTTTGGTGTAGTCATAAATAAATGTCATCATATATTTATTTCCATTTGTAGAAGGAACATGCATTGGGCCACATAAATTTGAATGAATAAGTTTATGTTTTCTATGTGCTCTAGAATGTGAATCATGAAAAGATTGTGTGTTGTGCTTTCCTAAGATACAAGCATCACATTGCTTAAGTTTCCTAGGAATTGTAGGCAAGCCACTAACACCACTTTTTTTCAACAAACGAAGGTTGTCATAATGCAAGTGTCCAAATATAGCATGCCATAAAATACCTGAAGGAAATGTACCTTCATCATAATGAGAACTATATGAAAAGTTTTGTGCACAAGCAGAGGTACCTTGCAACTTCAGAAGTCTTTCTTCTTCTATCCCTGTCATGACAAGTGAGTGATATGATGCTTTTATAACATCAACCTTGCCATGAAACATATGAATGGAGTGTCCTTGTTGGTAGATGTGGACCAAAGAAAATAAGTTTCTCTTAATCTTTGGGAGATATAAAACATCATGCAAAAGAAATTCTGGAAGACCAGACAGTTTGAGCTTGATGGTACCAAGCCTTGATGGCTTGAGTTTTGACTTGTCTACCAAGTATATTTCTCCATCAACATTGTCATTAAATTCTTCAAAAAAATCTCTTCTAAAAGTCATGTGGAAAGTTTCCCTTGAATCAATCAACCAATCATTTTTCCAAGAATCAAGTGAAGCATTAAATAAATCTTCAGTTACTCCAATATTGCAATGTGCCACAACATAGTGAGAAGATTCATGTGCTTTACCTTTCCCTTTGTCATTGGTTTTATCTTTGCCTTCATTTATTTCCTGCTCAATTTGGTCCCAGCGCAACTTACATGTGGATGCATCATGTCCATCTCTATTGCATCGTATGAAATGAAGATCAGACTTTTCTCCTTGGAACTGTCTCCCCCCCTACCTCTAAATTGTCTTCTTCCTCTTCCTCTTCGGCCACCTCTTCCTCAAGAAGAATCTTGTGCATGATTCTTCTCTCTAAGTGTAAGTCACACAACTTCTTTATAAGATTGAGGAGTCGTCCTCTTCTGAAAATCCTTCTCTTTCTCACAACAAACTTCTTCTCAAGGGAGTCAAAGGCAATCTCCTTGAGGTTTCCACTTGCTTGCAATGATTCAAGATAATTTGAATAAGTGGGATATAGTGCCTTGACATAAACTATGAGAGGAATGTATATTTCAACACCATTGGTTTTTATATCATGCACAATGGATCTTACTTCTGATACTAAAGCAAGAGGGTCATCATTTTTCAATTCAAGACTGAACAATTTAATCATCAATTGGACAACTTAAAGTTCATAGTGTGAGTCATACAATTTATTCAACTTCTGTAAGGCTTCAAAAGCATTTGAAAATGGTGAAATATGGTGACTCACTTCTTCATTTACTGATGCTTCAATCAAGGCATATGCCTTGCTTTTCTTGTTTTCCCAAATGGAAATCTCCTTATCTGAGGTGGGCTTTGTAGGTTCATTATCTCCTTCTCCTACACAAACTCCTTTCCACAACTCATTGAAAATGAGAGTGTGTTTTATCTTCCTTGACCATTCAAGATAGTTCTCTTTTCCAAAGAGAACTACTCCAACAATAGATATCAATGAATGCATTTTAAAATATGTGTACTGTGTAAAAAAAATGCACTTCTGGTGGATATTTTGTAAAAAATACAATTTTGATATATATATATATATATATACAACAAAGGTATTAATTGGGGGAGGTATTATTTGGGGATAGGGACAATATCGAATAGTGGTAAGTGGGTTCGTATGTTAGAGGGGGACCAGTGGTATGGAGAACTATTGTTAAGAAATGATATGGGAGTCGTGTTATATATGGACCAATGTGCTACAATAGGTGGTATGCAAGACATAACAATTATAGGAGAGGCGATGGTATTGGAGTAGTAGTGGTATAGGAGGCGACTTTAACCAACTGTGGTATGGGGAGGAGGCGTTAACCATATGACAACATTCAACGTTTATGTAGTGATGGAGAAGTTATATTAAATTGAATGCATGTAGTTCGGTCCTGCATGGAGTTATATGAGTTTGGTATTTTTAGTTCGATGCTACAACAAAATATTACATAACAGGGCCACGATGGGAACTAGGACAAAGCAATGATGTATGGAGAACACTTGTTAATATCTCTTGCTCCAAGTAATATGACCAACCTGGGACAAGCATAGTATAACTGGTATGGTGAAGGAGGAGGAGGAGTTTGTGGTATTACAACTGTCGGCAGGGAGGTGTACCACCAAAACATACCACGATCTCAATCGAGGGGAAGTGACACCGGTGGTAAAAAACTCGGGGTTTAAAAAAAAAATTTAACACAGTCACAATATTCAATGTATGGTGGTTTGTAGGGATACTAAGTCAATACCAACAATGTACATACCATTCGTAGCACAGTCACAGTGACAACGCTCCCGATAGATGCACCAACTCACTGCTCTGGCTTCAACGTACCATCTCACCACTTTCATATACAAAGATGGATCTTCTCCTTATGTTGTTGTGCTAGCGGCACAAGATGTTGCACTGAAATACACGCAAAAATAGTGAGAATAACAAAATGGCACAGAAAGAAGAGAGAAAGGGGAAAGCAGAGAGATTTGAACGACAAACCAGAGGTGTCAATCTGTAGAATATAGGCAAGACAGAGGCATAGAAGGAGTTACAAGGGTAGGAAGGAAGCCAAAAAGAGACGTTGAGACCTATGCTCTGATACTCTGGTCTTACTTAAAAATGTATATTCTTTGAAATAATTTTAATCTTGAAAATCTGAAGTTCAAGGGATTATTCACATAACATCCTTAAGTGCAGGAACAAAGTCCCCTATCTGTTACTCTATTGTTTGATACATTTAATGATTGTGTGACCTTTCCCTTTTTTATTTAAAAAAAATTAATATTGTTCATCTCAAAATATATTAAACACTGAGATGTGGTTCTGGTGATTCCTTTTCCTTGTTCTGAATACATAGTAGAAAGGATAAGTGCGCTTCTGTCATTAATTTATTCTATCTGCACTTAAGCAAGAACAAGTCTTCTCTGAGATTTTGAATACAATTGTGTAAAGTTTCAAAGTTTATAGTAGTTACCTCCATAACATAAGAATCAATTGATTATTTGAACTAGTTAGTTTATGTCATCATTCATTTAAAGGGTTTGAGCGATTATTTTGCTTGGTTTGAGATTGAGCAAGGATTTGTTTGATTTCATGATTTGTGAATGATTTTGAGCACATTAGGGTAGAAAAATTCTCATCACACAATGAATAGGGATTGATAAGTAGCCCATAGTGTTAAGGTGTGTTAATACAGGAATAGGGCAGAGTAATTTACTCAGTACAAGAATCATATAATATATCATTTGGTTTGAATGGGTGTTTGTTTGCATTTTTTGAAGCCTGAGTTTAGTTAAAAGGTATTTTAAAACAGGATCCCAGTTCATTAGAACACTCATAAGTAAAGAGGTCAACAACTAGAAAGATCTTGGTGTTTCCATGAAAGATGGTATAAGAATGTTGAATTAGAGTTTTCATTTCTTTCTTTAACAAAAGTTGGAGAGTTTGATGGTTTTGTGGGATAGGTTTCTTTTATGAAGTTTGACAGAATTAATTTTGGCATTTCCTGTGCTACGTCTCAAAATTTATGAAGCCTTGGTTGACAATTAAGTGTTGAAGATTCTAGAATACAATATTGGAGCCCAACACAAGTTACATCAGGGAGTCTCTGCACCTTTATTTTGTTGTTTTTTTTTGTAAGGCTCATCTTTAATAAAAAATTATTAAGGCCAAGCTTTTAAAGTAAGATATTTCCAAGACAAGAAAATCTTAATGCCACTTCATCTTTTATTCATAACTGCTCCCCAGTTCTAGGATTCAATTTTCAATAAAAGCCTAATTAGTTACAACTTTGCAAGACATAACTTATCAAGATCTCAACTTAAGTAAAAAAAACATACTTGTCTTGTATTCGTTCTTTGGTTGAGACATATTCTCATATGTTGTCTTGTTTCGAGTTTTATTTTAATCATAGCATATTCATTTACCTTTTATTTTGGGTTTGCATTTTCTTTCTTCATTTGCATTCTTTATAATGTTTTGATTTCATTTTTTTATTTGGATTGCATTTTGTGATATTTCTGAAATCTATATGGGGGGAATTTTTTCCTACGCAACACCAATTGGTGTACATGGGTAATCCTATTTCAATAGGATTTCATTTATCTAAAGGTCATATGTACCAAGTTTACACTTTCTCGTACATCCATTATTAACTATGGGGAACATTAAGGTCATAATCAAGTACTATAGTTCATCTATAGGAAGGAAAAAATTGTCTCCAACCTTTGCTTTGAATCCCTCCCACGCCCCTCCATAATTAAATCCTCTACCTTGGTAGATGGAGAGAATACTAGTGGGTTCAAAATTAAATAGTATCACATCTGTTTCTTTAAGTAGAAAACCTCTTGTACCACCCCACTCTCTTCACCCAATTGGTAAAACAAAATCTATAAATATGCTAATAAAAAGGGTGGCACATAAGAGAGTTAAAAGCACATATGTGTGGGAAGTACAATTAAAATTGTCGGGGCTATGGACACTCGCTGGAAACTGGGCCATGCTTGTATGTTACCGAGACACCTTCATTGGGGATATGGATGCTCGTGAGCAGCGAAGCACTGTTGGGAAAAAGAGGTAATTTTATTCTCAATAGAAGCGTGCTAATGTTAAAACACCTCCCAGCTATCTTTGTTATCTAGTATTAAAAAAATATAAAAATAATAATCGCTCCCTATATTTTGATTCATTGTTTTAGAACGGGGCATCCAAGTATTTTCATTCTTAAGAACTTATCTTTGATTCATCTTATGTGGGACCTTTTGAAATGGTATGATATGTGAGAATATTTTTGAACCTTTTATTTCGATCTTTTATAAATTTAGCCCTATTAATCCAAACCAGAAATAGTTGCTTCATTCTTTTATTTCACCAATTGTTGAGGCCTCAACAACCCCCTTTAATTTATTTGAAATTATAGAGACCTCTATTTAAATTTTGGCTAATGTCACTCCTAGAATGCTTTAATTTATTTTATTTTGGATGATTTTCACTTTTCTTAGTTTTAGATTTTGATGCCTTCATTGCTTTCGTTTTCTACCAGTTTTCTAAACATTCAAATTTTGCTTGATTACATTGTACCGTTTGAAAGATATCATTGGCCAAAGTTTGGTCAATTTTGTTGCCTAGGTATTAAAATATGTAAATATGTATTTTATATAAAAAAAATTGTACGCTAGTTCTGATCTTTATATTAACAAAAATGGAGGACAATATTTACAATGTCGCATCGAAGGCAAGGATGGTCTTCATGGGACCAACTTCCCTTCACGGGGAACTAGGTGGTTCCATGGTGAGACTAAAAACCTAAAAATATTGGGTCATGTTCAAAGTTTAAAGATTAATGCCATGTTTGAGCCTACAAATCTTGCCAATAACTTAGTGAACCAAAATGCTAGAATGACTATTGCCAAAGGCCTAAAGATTGTAATTGTAAGACAATAAAAATAGGCTATATGTGTTGCTTTCCATTGGAGAAATCAGAGGTAGCATTCACGCTACTGGCTAGCTCACAAAAAAATATGTCCTCCAATTCTTCTTCAACCATAGGGCACCTATAGGAGCTCTATTCTTGAGACATTGATGCCTTCATTCCCTCTTGTTGCGAAGCTTTCCCAGTGTTAATAGGTTCTCAAACCATTGCAGAGTCTTGACATTCTTCAGTAGTGGGGTGCCCATAGGAATACCCAACTTGAGGAGAAGTAATTGCAAGAGTCTGCAGCAAGATATTGTCAATGTCGATCGAGGAGGAGGGTGCGTCCAGTGAGATGGAGTCATTGTCATCAAGGTGACTGGAGGAGGAGGTGGCAAGTAGGATGGGAAGGAACGAAACTCCAAAGAGGTGGGTTAATTGTCTAAGGGTATGGAAAAATGGGCTTATCAAAGCATTGGCTTCAATGAATTTGGATTCAACATCATCCCTTGATCGTTGTTGTTTCCACACATGCCTGGCCAGGAGGTTACACAGGGCCCATTTCCCATCTCCCAAATACTTTCTTTCTTCTGCTTCTAAGGAGGAAACATTGAGTTGAATGTCTAGAGGAATTTTTGGGTCATAGAACAAAGAGATATATTCACATATGACATCCTGAGGAGGTTTTCCATGACCACGACTTCCACTGCCTCGCCTGGCACACCCTCTCTCTCTGACCATGGTGGTGGGACGAAGAGGGAGGAAGGGGGGGCCTGGATTGTAGGGAGAGTGATCAACGAGATTTGGGCCAGAGTGACGAGCTTCATTGAAGGAATGATAAGGGGCCATAGTATTAATACTGAGTAGATGGAAGTTGAATAGGCTGAGAGTAGTGTGAAGTAAATGTAGAGGATGAGCGTGGTATGAGGAGATCACGTCTTTGATTAAACTCAATAAGCCATGGTACAACAATATCGATGGAGGAGCATGCCAACCTGAGAAAATAATAGTGGTAGACCACCAGATGTTGAATGGTTGCATGGAATTATTAATGCTTGACAGGCAACTGACCACCAATACCACTCGCTTTTGGGAATATTTTATAATGTTTTATAAATTGTGTACATTAAATTTTAATTTATATGTAAATATAATTAATTTAGTTAATTTATTTAACTTTAGTTTATGAAGTTAATTATTTCTTATTTAATTAAATTTATACAGTTAATTTTTAATTTAATTAATTGTAATTATTTAGTATAACTGTAATTAGTTATATTGTAAATATATAAAATATTAAAATAAAACAAATATTTATGATAAAAAATTAATTATTAAAAAAACCACCAAATTCAAGGCTGAGATGACCCTGGAGGAAATACCCCGAGGATTTTATTTGGAGCCCCAACGAATCTAGCGGTATTTCCCTTAGGGTGACGTGGAGCACCATATTAATGAGAGCATATAACTTCATATAATTCATATAAGGGGCACAAATGTATGTATGTTGGTTTAAATGGTAAGTGGGGAGGGGGCCCCACTCTCCACCCTCATGGTCCCCCTCCCCTTTTCCTCTCCTCCTTACATATGTACGTTCACTTCATTATTTATAACCATTAATCACCATACCTACACGAAACACCCTTCTTTTAATTTTTAATTTTTTGAAATCAACAATTTTCATTACTTTAGAAAGCATCTGCATCTGCATCATGGCTGACGCTTTTCCAAAAAAATTGAAGCCTCAATCTGACCAGATTTGTTGGCTAGTAAATACAGGAAAAGAGTATGAGATAGTAGCAAAAAAAAACTCGATGACCACATATCACTGGCCCAAGAAGTTGAAAACTACGCAGAGAACAAAAAATGACCTGTTCTTTTCATCCTTACTGATTGTTAATTGGAGTCGGAGCTACATTTTCACCCTCACCTTATCGGTGGACGATCTCATGTACACGTGCTTCAATATGTGCCATGTCCCTCGAGGTTGTCCAGTCTGTCGTGGAGTCTCTTCTGGCTTATTCTAAGGGAGTCCTGGTTGCCCATGATATGCCGTTGGTTGTGTTGCAAGTCATTGAGGAAAGAAATTACCTCATTTCTATCACCATGTCAATGTTGAGCTTGTTGGTCCATTACTGCTTAGATTGCTCGAAGATGTGCTTCCAGGAAGTCGAATGGAGGCAGGGTATCCACAAGCCTAGGGGATGCAATCGATAGTTGATCCTTGTGTATTCCCTATCCTTCAGGGCCTCTCCCCTGACGTGACCTTCCACGCTGCCGCAACATATCGACTCGCAGGCTCCCTTGTTCCCTTGAGAAACTATGATAGACCACCAACCTGGCCAACTCTTGCAACCCGATCAAACCCCCCCAACTAGGCTATGAAGAGAATTGCATCCATAATACATGACATTGGAGACCTATGAAGAAGAGATTTGTGACAAAAAGAACCTTCCAAACACCTACAAGAGTTGAATTTAGAGCCCCACTACAGGAAAGGATTTTGTCACCCAATTTAATAGGCCATTGTGACAGTATACAAATAGAGTCATAGAGAAGGCAACCCAATGACACCAAGAACCCTTCCACACACAGACTCCCTTCCCCACCACCCACAAAATATCAAACAATAAGGAGGAAAAACAAACTTGCAGCTACGAGTAAAACAATGACTACGGCAACAAAAAAACAAAGAGCCCAACTAAAAACATCAACCCAACAAAGAAAGAGATTTAAAAACCATAAGCTCCCTCCATCAGATATGATCACAAGGCGATGCCTGATACTATTCCCACCACCCTTGAAGAAAGAAGGTGACCAAAATTTAGAACTGAAGAGCACCCAAGGAGAGGCAATTACTTGCAGATAGACCCAATTTTCTATGGAAACAGTCAGAGAAACATGACACTTCACCTCTAATCCTTGATTCTCCACACTTGTCCTCCAGGGGACCAACTGATGCGACACTTACTCCCTACTAAGTCTAATGTATGGACTAGGGTCCCATGTTAATGGGCAGACTACAACACTATATTCCAAGTTTCCATGAATCGACCAGGGTGTCACCAGATGGGTTCTCCGCCTAAGGTAGAGTTTAGAGGGTGCCCTAGGTTTACATTTTGATAATCCCATGCCGTTGACACCACCAACATTCCCAACATTCATCTCCCCTATGCACAAGGCATACCATATAGTCATTGTTCTGGGCAATATACTTTACATAACCTCAAGAATATTCTGGTGCGAAACCCGATGTCCTGCTCGCTCACCACATGTCATCATTCTAGGAGTTGGCATTAAATATCCTATCTACCCCCATTTTCCTTGTTGTCCACCCATGAGGGGCATTTAATTTTTAATTTTTAATTATATCTTTTTGTTTTTTATTTATTTTATTTTATTTTTAAAAATATTCTTAATATATTAAAACTAAAACATTAATAAAACCTACGTACATGAGGGATATTTTATTAAAATAAATGATTAAAATCTACAAACCCTATCCCTTTTGACTTTTCAACCTAGGATGTCTTCCTTGACCATTTCATAATGTGCCTCATTCAAGAACGACTTTTCAACCTAGGATGTCTTCCTTGACCATTTCATAATGTGCCTCATTCAAGAACCTTTGAGGAAGCAAACTCCTAGGGCGACATGGCATGGAGTACAAAGTATGTGACACGAACATTGAATTGCATTGCATTAGCATGGAGTGTTGAGTTATATATAAAGGGGAACACACAGACAATATATATATATATAGAAGTGGAGGGACCACTCTCCACTTAGGTAAGCCCTCCCTCCACTCACTAAAATATCATTAATGTTATGGAGAACCAACATTGTCCCAGCTTAAATATTAATCTTATATTTTATTTTGTTTTTAAAATATTTTAATTTATTTAAAACAAAAATTAAACCGTCAAGAATTTTTATAATTGAATAGACTGCAACCAATGTTGATCATTCAACTTTAGAAGGTGATATCTAAATCAGGCTAATGAAGGCTCATAGGAAAGCTAACTCAATGGAGAAGAATCTGGAAGTGGTTATGTGACTAATATAGTCATTTACTACCTCAAAAATTTAGCATAAGTCAAGGCTACAAATTTGCAATCAAAATTGGTTTTCTGAGTTTGTTTTGGAAAAGAAATCTTTGATGAGGAAGATTTGTTGTCACTAATTCATTCCCGTATTGTTCAATTGCTAATCATATCTCCACAGGAAATCAGGGGAAAGCATAATTTTGTTTTTATTAATTTATTCAATTGAATTTTAATCCATTTGTTTGTTGTCGGAAAATTTAGAAATTTGAGTTTTCTTTTGATTTTTAATTGGTTTTAATTTCAATTTTTGTTATTTTTGCAGAGTTGGTTCCAAGGAATGAAGGAATGGAGCTTCAGAGCAATAGGATTGGAGGAGAAAATTAACAAAAGAGATTTACAACTCTAAAAATCAAGGATCAAAATTGTCTTATAATAGACATCCTTTTTAGGAGTTTTGATTTGTAAATTATAATGAGAGCTTCGAGGAAGATGAAGGGGTTCCTTTTTTCTGCAAGTAAGGTACTCTTTACACTACTGTAAAGAGGATTTTCTTGTATATTTAGTAGGAATTGGGGTTTTTCTTCTGAGATTAAATCTTTGTTCTAGAAGTAGATCCTACACTATTGCAGTTCCATTCTCTATTAGCAGAGTTGGTCGTCTTGGGAGGAATGTTGGAGAAATTCATTGTAAAGACAGAGCACGAGAAACATAGTTTTATGATTGTATTTCAAATATTATTATTTGGCAATATAATCTTATTATTTCTTGACATATTTGTGCCAATGATTCCATGTTTTAGAATTATTGTTAAATATGTGAATTTATGTTTATTTGATGAGTTATCTAATCTAATAATTACATAGATTAGCCATTAATATTTTGATTTTCTCTTGCATTTAAACAGATTTATAAGTAACTATTTACTCATAAATTTGTTATCATAAATCAATTTAATTGTCATTAAAATTGTGTGAACTAATTCCATATTTTAATGGCTCGTCTTTTACCATTTTAATCTCTTAACAAAGCATGTCCTACATTAATAATATTAGTTGTTAGAACTACTTCAGAAGCTCGATATTTATCATAAAACACATGTTAAATCCCCATTATTTCTAAATCCTTGCACTTGGTATTATGAACTATTTCATATGTGCTAAGTTAGAATAGTTTTATTTATTTCTCTTTTCCACATTGCATTTAGTAAACCTCCTAGCTATGTTTGCTTTCCAGTAATAAAGAAAGGATAAAATAATAATTGCTTCCTATATTTGGATTCATTGTTTTAGAAAGGGGCATCCAAATACTTTCATTCTTAAGAGCTTATCTTTGATTCATCTTATGTTGGACCTTTGTAAATGATGTAATATGCGAGAATATTTTGGAAGCTTTTATTTTCATCTTTGATAAATTTAGACCTAGTAATCCAAACCAGAATAACTGCTTTATCTTGGTGTGTTGCCAATTGTTGAGGCTTAAAATCCTACCTTAATTTCTTTGAAATTATGGGGCCCTCCATATCAATTTTGGCTAATGTCGTTCTTAGAATGCTTTAATTTACTTTATTTCGGGTGATTATCACTTTTCTTAGTTTTCATTTTTTATGCCTGCATATATTTCGCTTTGTTGTCAACTTTCCAATGGTTCAAATTTTGCTTGATTACGTCGCACAGTTTGAAAGATATCATTGGTCAAAATTTGGTCAATTTTACCGCGTAGGGATTAAAATATGTAAATATGTATTTTATAATGTTTTATAAATTGTATAAATTAAAATTTATTTTATATGTAAATATAATGAATCTAGTTAATTTCTTTAACTTTAGTTTATTGAATTAATTATTTCTTATTTAATTAAGTTAATTTATTTCATTATTAATTTAATTTAATTACTTGTAATTACTTATTATAATTGGAATTAATTATATTGAAAATATATAAAATATTAAAATAAAACAAATAAAAATAAATATTAAAAAATATTTATAATATAAAAAATTAACTAAAAAACCATCAGATTCAAGGCTAAAATTACCCCAGAGGAAATACCTCGGGATTTCATTTGAAGCTCCAACGAATCCAACCAAGGTATTTTCCCCAGGGTGACGTGAAGCACCATATTAATGATGGCATATAACTCCATATAATTCATGTAAGGGCCATGAATGTATGTTTGTTTGTTTAAATGTGGGGAGGGGATGCCACTCTCCACCCTTGTGATCCCCTTCCCCCTTTCCCTCTCTTCCATATATATATACATGCACTTCATTATTGATAACCATTATGGGTGATATTGGCCCATGTTAAACACAAGTAGGGCTTCTATGGACAAAACAGAATAAACATCCAATGATATATTAGAGGTTCAACATGTAAGAGGTTAACGCTGAAAGAGATTTGAAAGATAATGAAGACAACTTCAATGACCTCTTTTGGGGCAAAGGAGAAGGAATTATATCACAAAATGACATTACTCTGCATGACAATAGAGAATTTCATAATAAAATGTACAAGGGACGACAAACATGATGTCTTGTGATGAAGGGCATTTTAGGAGATGATTATTTTCAAGGTTTTAGTTGAGGCTAAAGGAACTAACAACTTTTGGTTTGAGGGTGAGGTCAAGGGTTGGGGAGCAAGAAAATCACAAGATATAATATGATATATAATTGAGTTGGTGTGCTAGGAAATAATCTAGTACTCATTTCTCAAAACTTAGCCAAGTCTTTGAATCTACAATCCCTTTTTAGTGAGTATTTATCTATAATAAATTAACTAGAGAGATAAGAGATGACACCACTTTTTCAAATTCTATGTGTAACAAGTAGATGGTTTCCCTATTTTTGACCTCAGATCAACTTTTCCCAAATGAACGATCCTAACCAAGGTCGACTCTCTCCCACCCATATTTAATGTGATCCTCTAAGTGCAATGCGAAGACTTCCTCCCCACTACTCTCTCTTGCTTCAAAGGGAGTGCTTCCATTTTGATAGACAATAATATTTGTGTAAATGTCTAGATTAAAGATATATCAAACTAGCTAATCCTAGGTTCTTTTGTTTCCAACGATGAAGTTGACACCTTATTGTCTTGAATATGTTGATGTATTTGCCTACTAGTATTAACAATGTTACCAACTTAACTATAACTTTACCAAGTTCTCACTTTTTTGGAGATCACATTAAAACATGTTTTTCATGTTGATTTTGAAAAGTGCTGATGCAAAATCACCTCTCTTTTTTTGGGGGGAGGGTGGGGAGGGGGGTTAAAATTTAAACATTTTTCAATCATGGCATTAAAGATCAAATATCATGACTATGAAAGAAAAGAAAACTCATTTTGAAATGCAATGCAAATGAAAAGTGATTGGTTGAAATGCACAATCACCTCTCTTTTTTTAAGGGTTAAAATTCAAAGATTTTCTAATCATGACAATGAAAACCCCTAAAACTCAATACTTAAAATTTCTCTACTTTTCTACTTTTTACCTTTTTATTTAAATGCTTGTTTTCAAGTGTTTTTTAAATTTGTCTAGCTTTTATTTTATTTTTTGAGTTGATATACCAAGTAATTGACATTACAACCTTAACCATTGGTACCATCACGGAAAAAAGAAAGAAAGAAAGAAAGGAAAAAGACATAAAGTCCATTGTGAATCTAGAAGTGGCATTACATATTTTTTTATAAATATTTTACTTTTAAAAAAATGGAGAGAGAGAGCCTTTTTTTTTACAAGAAAATATTGGAAAACACTAATTTCAATTTAAAAAAAGAAGAAAGAGAGAGAGAGAGAAAAGACATTAAAATAAAAAAAGAAAAATCAAGAAAACATTAAAAATTAAAAATTAAAAATAAAAATTAATAAAAAATTTCTAAAAATAAAATTAAAAAATTAAATACCAAAATTAAAATTTAAAAAATATTAATATAATTTGAAAAAAATGCAAAATAAAATTTAAATAAAAACTTATAAAATAAAAATAACATTTTAAATTTTCAAAACTACAAAACAAAATATATATATATATATATATATATATATATATATATATATATATATATATATAGCATTGGTTGTTAAATGCAGGGTGACTCATCATTGTTATTCAAGGAAACCCAAGCCACCCAGAATTACTCACTAGTGGTCTGTAAGGGGGCAAACATTCACTCATGCCATATGCTTTTAGGTATTGGGTCGTTATCCTGTTTTCTTGTGCTGGAGGAAGACGAGCTCTTAGTCAAGCATAAGTAATTTTAGGGCATACTCAAGGCGATATATATATATATATATATAATGTAGTCTAACTTATAAATAAAATAACGATTTTGACCGAAATTCACCGAAATCCAATGATACAATTTCAAGCAAGAATGTGATTTTTTGTTGTTTAAAATACATTTTTGAATGCATAAATTGATTTAGCACCCTGAAAAAAATCCTAGGACACTCGAAGTATACAACTTAAACAATTTAAACTCAAGTTTTTAAAAATCTCTATCGGATTTTAATTAAAATTAACCAGAGAAATGTCATGAAAAATGCCATTTCGTCTATAAGTTAGACTACGCCTATATATATATATATATATATATATATATATATATATATATATATATATATATATATATATATATATATATATATAGATAACTTAATTTAAAAAATAAATTAAAAACAAAACAAAACATCTCTACAACCTTCAAACCTCTTTGGAGCATTCATTCCTCCCTAAGTTTTATGAAAGATGCCATTGACCTTTCAAACACAAGAGATATTTACCTAATCATGTGCTCTTATGGGAAACCTATTGTAGGCAAGACTAGTCATTCTATTAAGCTTAGAATCCAGGATCATTATGTTGATATTAATCATAATCGTTCTCGCTCCTCAGCCCTAGATGAACATTATGAGAAAATTAAGCAACATATCTATATTGAAGAATCTTGTGTGCTTATTAAACTTGATCATTATCACCTCATAAAGTTCACAGACCTATTGAGATTGAGAAGCATGCCAACAATCTTAACATAGATGATGGTTGGAAAATAAACAAAAGTTAGATTCTCACCCTTGCCCCTAGGTTTGTTTCCTTGTGATTTCTTTCCCTTGTGGTTTTTTTTCTTCCCTTTTTAGATTAATTATTCTTTTTCTTTGTTACCTTATTATTGTGATCATCAAAAGTATAGGATTTTTTCAATTTTTTTTGGAGAAAATTGTGTAGATGTTTACATTGTCTGATGTTTTGGGTGGACACTCCACCCATTAAGGACTAGTAAGCTAGTAAGATTATGCTATATTATACAACATCCCCCATGTTAATATATTATAAATTTCTTATGAAATTTATTATATTAAAATAGAGACCCTTCATTTAAAAAAAAATCCTTATAATCAAAGTTTAATACTTAGGCTTTTTAATTAAAACCCAAATATTAAACCTTAATTATCCCAAAGAAAAAAAAACAAATGTTAATAGCCCTCGAGAAAACTATACTTAGGCTTAAAAACTTTGTATTTTAAAAATATGGGTTATTTTAAATAAATCGGAGTTTTATTCCCCTAAAGTTCAAATCTTAATCAATCTCCGACTCATCTCGCTTCCCCGCATCGCAACCACACAAAGGTTCTAAAGGCCTTAAGTCTGAGCCCTAGTCGATTGCAATATGTGATTAACCCAACCTCTGTAATCAGGAGTTAAAGTTAAGATCAAAGCACAAAATACAAAGGAAATGGGTCATAGTTCTAAATATTCTTAACAAAGAAAAGACGCACAAAAATATTAATCCAAGACTGTCAGCACCCATAAGGCCACGTCACTACATCGCATCGCAAACCACACTGTGGAAGTTACAAAGGCTTAATTCTATACCCCATTACCTTAGCTGATTGTGATTGTGATTAGACCAAACCCATGAGTATTATTCACTACGATTTATATTTCTGTCGTGTCCGGAGGCCTATATCGTAATCGCATGGATCTAAAGGTCTTGTGTCCTACTTCCTCCCTTAGTCGATTGCGATATACGACAAACCTAGACCTGAGGGAATTATCAACTTCATTTCATTTAAATCTCGTGTCTGGAGCTATCGCAAGAACCATTCCCTTTTCCGATTGCGATATTTTCCCTAATGTCGATTGCGATATGACGTCAAATCCATGTCATCTGCGACATCATCCCCGATGTCACCTTGGGATCCCGCAATCACAAAATTTAAAGGGATGCAGCGTGTAATAAACCTTTCACCCCAGTCGATTGTAATTTGCGATTAGACTGGACCCGATGGGATTATACAATCCAACTCATACATACCTCACGTCCATGGAAATCGCAAATTTTAAAAGGATACGATTTATAACAAGCCATCCACCATTCTGAACGCCGATTGCGATGTAATTTTAAAAAAAGGCCCCTTTTGGATTTGATATGAAATACTCCCGCTCCAAGACAATTGCAATTTCTCTAAAGTTTTTCCCCTAGTTCTATGTTGATTGCAACTGTTTTATGATCTGCCCCAAACTTTGATAGCCGATTGTGATAAGCCGTAAAACTCCGCATTCCTCTCCACAATCTCTGTCAAATTTATTGCGCTCTACGTTTTCTTAATTTCCTGCAAAAGTGATTTGTTTCAAATAAAATTTGTTTATCATATCATTCATGTTTATCTTATCAATCCTTGTTTGTCGTGTTCAGGTCCATAATAGAGAGAGACAACTATGTTGATCAGTGGCAAATCAGTTCAAACAAGACAAACATGCATACGAAGAATTCGATGGAATGAATGAAGTTGATGATGACAACAAATCCTTTACAAGAAACCAATACCAAATACTGTTTTCTTTAAACATTGTTGAAGGGATCTGTTTAATGCCCTCAATGCTCTGCATAATAGATTAGAGTTGTTTTTGCTATTTAAGCTTAACTACAGTAGGAAATAAAGGTCCTGAATTTTATGAAGAAAGGCTTATGAAAGCTTGCACTACTGCACTTTCATCCTTTTTGAATAGAAAGTCTGGAACATGGTTTTATGAATTTTCAATAAAGGACTTCGAGAATTTGCACTACTGTACTCCTGGAATTATCTTTCTGAGAAGGATTAAACTGTTGCTATTTCCTTTGTGAGCTAAGCAAACATGCATATGGTATTTATATCTTTGTGCCTCTTTTTTTCTCATGAAATAAATAGTGAATTTATATCTGCAAATTGTTTATTACATGATATTTCAAAAAGAATAGTGTTACATGTATTCACTTCTAATCATGCTGCCATTGATGTTTTTTAAAATATTTGTTAAGCAATTTTCCTTTTTCTAAATGCGATATGAACTATACATATTATTCTGATTAACTATTTAATCATAATAATCATCTTTAAATATTTTCATTTCCATTAGTGTTTGATCAATCTATATTGTCATTCACTATGGAAAATTATTATAGATCACATCTAGATGAATGTTAAACAATCCCGGGTTATAGAATAGATTAATGTATATGTTTCCCATTTGATTCATTGCTGCAAATCCATCTATTTCACTCCACTATAAGCATTATATATCCATTCAATCACCCTCATTGGGAAACTGGTCCCATTATATCCAGTCAGAGCCACTACTTAAACAGAAAAGGCGCTGCCTGAAGGTTCGGGACGAGTGTTTTTTCTCCTGTGTTCACACAATGATTTTTGAGACCTCAACACTTTTTGGCACTAGAAAGAGGGTCTGTAGACTATGAATGGCAAGTAAATCCAATCAAAAAACAAAAGGCCATTCCAAGGGTCATTCTCCCTCTGAATCTCCTACAACTTCGAGTTCCCCTCTAAAATATCCTATTTTTAGATCAAAAGTTGTACAATCTCCTCCCAAGTCTCCTAGAATACTTCCTGAGGTAATCCCTGCGGATTATACTACAGAATCACCAAAAATTACAACTTTGATAAAGAAATTGGAAGGCGTTTCCATTTCAGCAGAAAAACCTAAATCATCCGAATTTTATGAAGGAAGTATAACTTCTATTTTTCAAGGAACTGGTGTTTTAACTTAGTCCCAAAGTGCAAAACTTATCATCTCGCCATTTGAATTTCCACTTCAATCCCACTGAAAGAAACTGCTACATTGAATTCCCAAATATCTACTAGTGAGATTACCTCATTCTCTCATTCACCAACATCTCCATTTCTTCCTTTTTCATTTCCTTTCTCTCTACCATTCACTTCATCTATTTCCATTTCCTCTACACAAACAACTAGTGTTGCCTCAAGCAATACTATCACAACTACCAGTTCTTCTTTCATCACATGCACCTCTCAAACTGTTACAATGGTAGCCAGACCATGGTCCAATCCGGGAGCTATTCAAATGCCATCACCACTTCATCCTCTACCAAAACATCTTGAAAGATGGCTTGCCAAATTCAATCCTGATGATGCATTACCTGTTGAAGAGCACCTTCACAACTATATGTTAGCCATCAATGTTAATGGGGTAGTTGAAGAAGATGTTGTTGTTAGATTATTCCTGTACACTCTTACAGGATCAGCAGGGTCTTGGTACTTTTCTTTACGAGCCAATTCTATTACTAGTTGGGATATTTTTGAAGAACAATTTTTGACTAAATTTGGTGATGATCGCTCAACTGCATCTCTTATCAATGACCTTTCCAATTTAAAAATGAATTCAAGGGAAAAGATAAAAGATTTCAATTCCAGATTTAACAAATTGTTAAATAAAATCCCAGCTACTTCTAGACCTGGTGTCGATTTACAAATAGAATGGTATATTTCATCTCTTCCTTCTAACATAGGAATTTTTGTAGATAGAGCTAATAAAATTACCTTGGTAGAAAACATGAAAGAAGTTGTGTCTATAGAGAAGGGAATAAATGCACTAGAAAAGAAAAAATATCAGGAAGACAAAAAACTAAAAAAGGTTACATTCAAGGATGAAGCTAAAAAGAAAGCACCTAAAGATCCCTTTGATCTTGAAGGCTTACAACAAGTCCTTAAAACCTTGTCTAACGAGATGGTAGAGATAAAAAAGCAAGTAGTTGAATCTTCTTCTTCCAAAAAACCTTTTAGACCATTCAGAAGAAATCAGCCGCCTAATTCACAACCTCCAAACATGATCTCTAATGTAGAAACTGATGATGAAGATGAGGAGGAAGCAACATTTTCTGCTGAAGAATCCCAAGATGAACAAGTAGCTGAATTAAATGGAGTGTGGGATTTTATGCTTCCTATTTCTGATAGTGAAAATGAATATGAACCATTACATGTTAGCACAAGAAGTAAAGGTTCAGTTGACCCTATACAACCAACTAAAAAACAAAACCTTCAAATTCTACTGCTAAAGATAAAGCTAATGTTAACAAACCCACTTCCACTTCTCCCCAAGCAATTCCGTCTTCATCCAATTCTCCATCTTCACCCAGAACTTTAGTAGTTTCAGATACTATGGATTACAATATAGTTGAGGATATGAAGAAGATAAAATCAAACATTTCTCTTTTTTAACTCACTAAACTCAAACAACAACAAAAATTTTTATTGAAAGAATTAAACGCAGTACCTACTTCTCCTCTTCCTATTGTTATAGTATCCAAAGCTTCTAACGGAATGGGTAAACCTCTTGTTCATTCATTATTAGATTCCTCTGATGCTATTTTGATTGGTGACAAGTCTAACTCACATACTCCTCCTTTTCTTTTGACTTTTGAAATATTTAATAAAAATGTGCATAACTGCTTGGTAGATTCAGGGGCTTCTTCAAATATCATGTCGTATTCAGTTTGTCTGAAATTAAACATGTCACCCCAGAAAACTCCAGTTCACATTGTGCAACTCGATAGGACAAAAGTCAAAGTCATAGGAGAAATGAATTCAGTTCTTATTAGATTATCTTTCGAATCCTGAAGTGTGTCAAATAATTGATATACTTGTTGCTGATATCCCAGACTTCTACGGTTTAATTCTTAGTAGAGATTGGTCAGAAAAATTACATGGTTATTTTTCTACTGATTGGTCTCACCTATGGCTCCCATTTAATGGAAAGCCAAATCAAATCAGAATCAACCGAGAGAAACATATGAAACATTCAGTAACAAATTTTGAAGGTGAAAATGAGGTAGTAGTATTCAATAACAACATTCTTGGAAACTACACCACTGAATCATTTTTTGAGAATATTAAAGCACAAACGTCACCATTTCTGATTAATTTTGTAACTTCTCAAATCGAAATTTTTTCACAGACAAATTTTTCCAGATGTGTAAATATAATAGAAAAACCAGTAGTTAATTCTTTATTCTGGACATTATATTTTGATGGGTTGAATTCAAGCGATTGCGCAGGATCAGGTTGCATATTTATTAATCCTGAAGGTGTGAAGATAATGCTAATTTGCATATTGGAATTCAAATGCACAAATAATATCGCAGAATATAAGACATTAATCCAAGGTATGTATAAAGAAATTAGCCTTGACGTTAAATACTTGCAAGTTTATGGAGATTTAGAAATTGTAGTAAAACAAGTAAAAAACATGATGCATTGTATCTCTACGCACTTGAAGCATTATCAGTCATTGGTTCAGTCTCTCACTTCACATTTTTTAGCGTTTAACATTTCTGCTATTGCTGGGATTCAAAATGCTAGCACCGACCTTCTTGCTAACGTTGCATCAAAATTGATCCCATCCGAAGATTACAGTCCTGATAGATTTTCTATAGAATTAATCTTTAGGCCATCCATTCTAGATAATATCATCATTTGGCGGGTATTTAATGATGATGAAGACATTTTAAGATTTTTAACTTCTGAGAAATCATACGATGACCAAATTATTAATGAGGATGAACATGATGATCAATTAAAACAGAAAATTGATGATAATCCTATACCCAAATCTGTAGTAAAACTTGAAGATCTCTATGATTTAAAAGACATATTTAAAAGAGTTACTAATTCAAAACTACAGAGTTCAACTCTGAGATTTGAATTAATAAATCTTGGGACATACAATAAACCCCAGAGCATCAATTTAGGACTTGGTCTCTCGTCTTAAGAAAGATTATCCTTCATTCATTTTTATAAAAAATATAAGGATGTCTTTGCTTGGAGTTATGAAGATCTGAAAACATTTGACACTTCCATCATTCAACATACAATCCCAATGTTATCAAATGATAAACCTGTCTAACAAAAGTTAAGGAAAATTCACTCGAATTTAGAAAATCAAATCAAAACGGAATTGAATAAACTCCTTAAAGCTAAAATTATTTTTCCTGTTAGGCATTCAAGATGGGTTTCCAACTTGGTACCTGATAGGAAGAAAAATGGTGATATCCGCATTTGTATAGATTTTAGGAATATTAATAAGGCTAGCCAAAAGGATAATTTCCCTCTACCCACTATGGAACATATTTTACGATCAGTTGTTGGTTTTGAACTTATGTCTTTCTTTGGTGGTTTCTTTGGATATAATCAAATTATGGTACACCCAGATGATAGGCTAAAGACTACTTTCAGAACCAAATTGGGAGCTTTGCCTACAAAAAAATATTATTTGGTTTAATAAACGCAGGGGCCACTTTCCAACGAGCCATGGACATAGATTTCTAAGGTCTATTAAATAAAATAGTTGTTGTTTATCTAGATGATATTACTGCAGTGGTATGATCCAGATTATCCACAGTTTTGTGTTCATTCTGTCGACGTTTCAAACCCCAAAGAGGGTCCATCATCAGGACTAATAGAATATGAATGAAAGCTTATTGAGAGAAGAGTCAAACGACCTGGGAATAAATAAACCTAGATCCCTAATTTTTTTAATTTTTTAATTTTTTTTTAAAGAAGCCGACACTCATATGTATGATTTCTTATTTATTTATTTATTTTTTAAATTTTATTATTATTTTATTCAAAGATTAATTTATTAGTTTATAATTTAATTTATTAGTTTATAGTTTGATTAATTAGTTTAATCTGATTCATAATTTTTATTTATTTATTTATTGTTATTTACCATATTTATTATTTATTATTTAGCCCTAGTTTTCTAATTAATCAATTAATTAATTAATTTATATTTCATAATCTTTAATTTATTTGTTTTATTAATAATTTTTTTAGTTTAATTAATTGACTAATTATTTCATATTAAATTTTTATTAGAATCTAATTAATTAATTAAAATGGATGTAATTAAATTAAATTAATTAGATTAAATTAAATTAATAAGTTTTGATTTAATTAATTTAATAATTCTAATTTTTATTTTAAAATTAATCAAGTAATCATTTTATAATTCTTTCAATTGCTTTTATCTATTTAATTGATTAATTAATTTAAATTAATAAATTAAAGATTATGAAATATAAATTAATTAATTAATTAATTAATTAGAAAACTAGGGCTAAATAATAAATAATAAATAATAAATAATAAATATGGTAAATAACAATAAATAAATAAATAAAAATTATGAATCAGATTAAATTAATTAATCAAACTATAAACTAATAAATTAAATTATAAACTAATAAATTAATCTTTGAATAAAATAATAATAAAATTAAAATAAAATAAATAAGAAATCATACATATGAGTGTCGGCTTCTTTAAACAAAAAAAAAAATTAGGGATCTAGGTTTATTTATTCCCAGGTCGTTTGACTCTTCTCTCAATAAGCTTTCATTCATATTCTATTAGTCCTGATGATGGACCCTCTTTGGGGTTTGAAACGTCGACAAAATGAACACAAAACTGTGGATAATCCAGATCATAGCACTACAAAAAAACTTCCACAGAAGCCTAAAATCTAACATGATATTACTGTTTTGTCGAAGAATATAAATAGTCATTTAAAAGACTTAAAATAGATTTTTGAACATTGTAGAAAATATGGTATCTCATTAAATCCGAAAAAGTCTTTTTTTCGCTCTTACTGAAGGGAAACTTTTAGGATTCATTGTGTCAAAAAATGGAATTTACATTGACCCTGCCAGAATAAAAGAAATTTCAGAAATTTCTCCACCACATAACAAAAAAAGCATGCAATCAGTTTTTGGACAGATCAATTTTGTCAAGAGGTTTGTCCCTGATTTCTCTATTATTTTACCATTACAACAAATGATTAAGAAAAACACAGTTTTTAAATGGGGCCACTATAAAAAGAAAGAATTTGCTTTTATCAAAGAGTCAATTATCAATGCTCCATCTCTAAATACTATGAATTTCTCCAATCATTTCATCTTATATACCTTTTCTTCTTCAACGTCTTATGTTGTGTTTTTGACACAAATTAATAATCAGAAAATTGAAACACCCATCTCATTTTTCAACTCAAATTTTCAGGGTGCTGAATTGAATTATTCAGAAGTAGAAGAACAGGCATTTGCTGTATATAAATCTGTAAATCATTTTAGACCTTTTCTCTTAAAATCACACAAGAAAGTAATAGTCCCATTCCCAGCAGTGGGGAAATTACTATTGCAGAAAGAATTAGGAGAAAAGAGAGCAAATTGGGTAACAACTTTGCAGGAATACGATATCGAAATAAAACAAGCCAAAATTGTCAAAGGGCAAGGTTTCTGCAAGCTTCTTACAGGAGAATCCAACATACCAGCTGAAGGGGATACAGGTAACAATGAACACATTTTTGAGGTAAGTGTAATTGATGTTGATTCCCAATATGTTGATTTGATTTTTTACTTGAAAAATCGATATGCTCCTCCTGAACTCAATTATAAAAGAAAAAGAGCTTTATGATTAAAAGAAAAAAATTATGAGATCATTGATAACATGTTATTTAGGAGAAACTATGATTCCATATTGTTAAGATGCTTAGAAAAGTCTGAAGCACAAATTTTTTTGCAGGAACTTCACGATGGACCAGTAGGTGGACACTTTGGAGGAGACACTACAACACACAAAATCTTACATGTTGGATACTACTGGCCCACTCTCTTCAAAGATGCCCACACATATGTAAGGAAATGAAAAACATGCCAAACTGCTTCTGGAAGACAAAGGAAACCAGCTTTGCCTCTGCAGCCAGTCAACATTGATCAGCCATTTGAACAATGGGGACTGGATATCATAGGTGAGATCGTTCCTCATTCTTCTAAACAACATAGGTATATTCTGACTACTATAGATTACTTCACTAAGTGGGTGGAAGCAATTCCGCTAAAGGTAATTAATTTTGAATCTGTTATTGAATTTTTTTGATCAATTTATCATTACAAGATTTGGTTTTCCTTCTGCACTTATATTTGACAATGCGTCTTATTTTTTGGGTTCTAGTATGATTGAATTTGCAATTAGGAGAGGATTTAAAATCAAATATTCTACCAATTACTATCCTCAAGGAAACAGTTTGGCTGAATCCACCAATAAAAATCTCCTTAGAATAATCAAAAGTACATTGATCAAAATCAAAGAACTTGGCACAAAGCTTTAATATTTTCTCTATGGGCTGATAGGATAACTCAGAAGGCCTCGATAGGTACTTCTCACTTTAACTTAGTCTATGGGAAGGAAACCATTATTCCATCACATTTAGCTCTTCCTTCATTAGCCCTAGTTCGATTTATTGAAGAAACACCTTTTTCTTCATTGCTATTAAGAAATTCACAAATCCTAAAACTAGAAGAAGAAAGGGAAAAGGCCAAACTCACACACATCAAACATCAACAGATGGTGAAAGCTTCTTTTGATGCAAGTTCATTCACATAAAGATCCTTCCAAGTTGGATATCTAGTTCTCAAGTGGGACAAAGCACACGAGGAAAAATGGAAACATACTAAATTTCAAAGATTATGGCTTGGTCCATTTCAAATTGTTGAACAAATAAGCCCATCTACATTTATATTTCAAGATTTATTAGGAAAGAGAGATTCTCTCCCTATAAATGGGCTCATATTAAAAAAATTCTTTTCTTAAATTAAAAATAAAATAAAATAAATCAATAGATAAAAGTAAAAGTAAAAATTAATAAAATGAAATCTGTAAAAAATCACTTCCATTTGTACATCCTGCTGCAATTTACTTTCCTTTTTACAGATTTTGTTAATAAAATGTTAAATAGTATGCTATTGACTTTTCAAACATCTCTTGAAGTTATTTTTATTTTTCATTTTGAAGGTAGGAATTTTTTTAAGAAGTGGTTACCAAAATTGAAAATTAGATAAAAATTATATAACTCTGAAAATATTTTCCATTAAATTGTAAAATCTTTAAAAAACCTTAAAAAATTATATCCTTTTACTCTAGTTTCAGTAAAAAAGGTTATCCTTAAAAAGTAAAGACTGTCTTATGACTAAAAAAACTTTCAACTCGGATTCGTCATCCAAAACTCTTAAGGAGTCAACGATCCTCCCCATCCATTAAAAAGAGAATTTTTAGAGTGTAATTCTAAAATATAATAAATCTAAAAAGATAAGAGGTCTCATCACGAGCCTGCTTACCATGTTCATAGGGAATCAATTACACTGACATTACCACACTGATCACCAAATTAGGGTAATGGCTTATGATTTTTAATTGTAAGACAAGGGGTCTCATCATGAGCCAACTTGTTCAGTTTGATTGTTACTAGTGAATGGCATTGTCGTTATCTAGCCACCAAACCAGGGCAATGGTTTTTTAGCATAAAAAAAAGAAAATAAAAGAAAATAAAATTTACCTCTACTTATTGCACTATTAACTCGATGGGATATTGGATTGTTGTTGGTTAAAAGGTAACCCTATCGAGGCTATAAACGCTGGTAGCAGTGGCTCTACTTGTGACAAACAAGTACATTTTAAAGCTAAGTCGTAAAAGGCCCCTTACTTTATTTGTAAACTGATTAATGACTGATACAAGTAAATATGTGTTTTTTATTCACAAAAGGTTTTTAAAAGATATTGCAAGTTAATGAGTTTTATAATTAGAGTAATTTTATTTATTTATATGTTTCAAAACATAATTTTCACTTCTTATATTATTTTTACTGAATTTTTGGAAAATTTCGTTGATCAGAAATAACTAGTTCTTCTAGTGAATCACCAATTGTTGTACTATACAACATCCCCCATTTTAATATTATAAATTTCCTATGAAATATATTATATTAAAATAGGAACCCTTCATTTAAAAAAAAATCTTATAATCAAAGTTTAATACTTATGATTTTTTAATTAAAACCCAAATATTAAACCTTGATTATAAAAAAAAATAAAATTAATAGCCCCAGAGATCAAAACTATACTTAGGCTTCAAAAACCTTAAGTATTTAAAAAATATGGGTTATTTTAAATAAATCAGAGTTTTATTCCCCTAAAGTTCAAATCTTAAATAATCTCCGACTCATCCCGCTTCCCCGCATCACAACCACACAAAGGTTCCAAAGGCCTTAAGTCTGAGCCCTAGCTGATTGCGATATGTGATTAACCCAACCTCTGCAATCAGGAGTTAAAGTCAAGATCAAAGCGCAAAATACAAAGGAAATGGGCCATAGTTCTAAATATTCTTAACAAAGAAAAGACGCGCAAAAACATTAATCCAAGATTGTCGGGACCCACAAGGCCACATCACTACATCACATCGCAAACCACACCGTGGAAGTTACAAAGGCTTAAGTCTATACCCCATTACCTTAGCCGATTGCGATTGCGATTAGACCGGACCTGTGAGTATTATTCACTACGATTTATATTTATATTACATCCGGAGGCCTATACCGCAATCACATGAATCTAAAGGTCTTGTCTCCTACTTCCTCCCTTAGCCGATTGCGATCTGCGATAAGCCCGAACCCGAGGGAATTATCAACTTCATTTCATTTAAATCCTACATCTGGAGCTATCGCAAGAACCATTCCCTTTGCCAACTATGATATTTTCCTCAACGCCAATTGCGATATAATGTCAGCAGTGACGTTAGATCCACATCATCTGCCACATCATCCCTGACGTCACCCAGGGATCCCGCAATCACAAAATTTAAAGGGACGCAACCTGTAATAAACCTTTCACCCCAGTCGATTGCGATTTGCGATTAGACCGGACCCGATGGGATTATACAATCCAACTCATACATACCTCGCATCCATGGCAATCACAAATTTTAAAAGGATATGCTTTATAACAAGCCATCCACCATTTCGAACGTCGATTGTGATGTAATTTTAAAAAATGCCCCTTTTGGATTTGATATGAAATACTCCCGCTCCAAGCCAATTGCGATTTCTCTAAAGTTTTTCCCCTGGTTCTATGTTGACTGCAACTGTTTTATGATCTACCCCAAACTCCGACAGCCGATTGTGATAAGTCGTAAAACTTCACATTCCTCTCCACGATCTCTGTCAGATTTATTACACTCTATGTTTTCCTAATTTCCTGCAAAAGTGATTTGTTTCAAATAAAATTTGTTTATCATGTCATTCATGTTTATCTTATCAATCCTTGTTTGCCATGTTTAGGTCCATAACAGAGAGAGACAACTATGTTGATCAGTGGCAGATCAATTCAAACAAGACAGATAGGCATCCGAAGAATTCGATGGAACGAATGAAGCTGATGATGACAACAAATCCTTTGCAAGAAACCACTACCAAATACTGTTTTCTTTAAACATTGTTGAAGGGATCTATTTAATGCCCTCAACGCTTTGCACAATAGATTAGAGTTGTTTTTGCTATTTAAGCTTAGCTGCTATAGGAAATAAAGGTCCTGAATTTTATGAAGAAAGGCTTACGAAAGCTTGCACTACTGTACTTTCATCCTTTTTGAATAGAAATACTGGAACATGGTTTTATGAATTTTCAATAAAGGATTTCGAGAAGTTGCACTACTGTACTCTTGGAATTATCTTTGTGAGAAGGATTAAATTGCTGCTATTTCCTTTGTGAGCTAAGAAAATGTGCATATGGTATTTCTATCTTTGTGCCTCTGTTTTGTTCATGAAATAAATAGTGAATTTATCTCTGCAAATTGTTTATTACATGATATTTCAAAAAGAACAATGTTACATGTATTCACTTCTGATCATGCGCCAATGATGTTTTTTTTAATATTTATTAATAATTTTGCCTTTTTTAAATGCGATATGAACTATACATATTATTCTGATTAACTATTTAATCATAATAATAATCTTTAAATATTTTCATTTGCATTAGTGTTTGATCAATCTATATTGTCATTCACTATGGAAAATTATTGTAGATCACATCTAGATGAATGTTAAACAATCCCGTGTTATAGAATAGATTAATGTATATGTTTCCCATTTGATTCATTGCTGCAAATCCATCTATTTCACTCCACTATAAGCATTATATATCCATTCAATCACCTCCATTGGGAAACTGGTCCCATTATATCCAATCAGAGCCACTGCTTAAATAGAAAAGGAGTTAACTTAAGGTCCAGACTGGGTGGATTTCCCCCTGTGTTGATGCAACGATTTTCAAGGCCTCAACAACTTACTAGTCCCTGATGATGGGTGGAGTGTCCTATGCTAGTAAGCTTACTAGTCACTGATGATGGGTGGAGTGTCCATAAGCTTACTAGTCCCCAATGATGGGTGGAGTATCCACCCAAAACTAGCTTATTAGTCCCTAATGATGGGTGGAGTGTCCACCTAATATCTCGAATAGGGTAAACATCTACATAGTTTTCTATGATTTTTTTTGACAATATGAACAACTGTGAAAATATCCACTCTCAAAATATAAGATTTTTTTGGGATTTTGTTATATTCTTTATTATTAGTTTATTAACAATATGGTTTATACTATAGATTTTAATTTATTAGAAATATGATTAATATAATGATTTTAATAATAGTTCCCCTTAGGGCTTAGTATTTGTTTTTATCTCTATTTTAATATGTTAATGAAATTATGGTATAACATTACTATAATAACTACCATCACTTTGATAATTTTATTATTATTATTATGGGGTGGCACTATTATTATTATTAATAGTTCCACTTTTTAATAATATTCCTTGTTTTAAGTATTGTTATCATTATTTGTAATAATTATTTTTCTCATTAATTTATTATTAATTATTTAATTAATTAATATCTTTGTTTTAATTTAAAAATTAATTATTTAATTAATTAATATCTTTGTTTTAATTATTTTAAATTAATTTTTAATGGTTTCTTTAGTACCATAATTTTATGATTCAATAATTTGCCTCTTCTTTCATTCCATCTATTTACTATTATTTTTTTTGTTATTTTTAATTAATATTTATATATCAATATTAAAAAATATTTGTATTCTAACATCTTTCTCCAATGGCTATATTGTTTAACTTTTGACTTGAAAGTCCTTATTTATTCATTAAGCTTAATCAAATTTTCTCATCATTATGTTATGAGATGAATTGCACTTGATGGTTCGAAACGTAGACAGGAAAATTTTCATATGATGGATCCAAAAGATGTATTGCAAATCTATTCTAACCATAAAAGCCTCAATTCAACAAAAAAAACCATTATATATGTATTAAAAAATAAAAAAAAAATAAAAAATTATGTGGGATGTTTGTTGTGTGGGGGAGGGCATCGTGTGTGTGTGAAACTAAAAAAATAAAACAAAATTGTGTGTGACGTGTGTTGTGTTGAGGGAGGATGATCTCCGACATCGCTGGCTGCACTGTCCACTACCTGGCTTACCCCATGGGCAGAAGGGGATGCCCTCCCGACACAACACACACCACAATACACACACACAGAGACACAAACATATACACACATATATATGTGTGTGTGATTTTTTTTTTTGTATGACTTTTTTTTATAAGATTTATTTTTTATTAAAAAAAACAAAGTAATAATGTATCAGTTTAGATTTTAATTTTTCTATTATATGCCCACGAAGTGTAGAGTAGATGGTGACAGTGTGTTCTATTAAAGCACTCCGTGGTGTAAAGGTCACTAATTCTAAAATCCATGGGCAAAAATCTAACCATGCAAATGCTTGGTGTGGCCCAAGTTGAGTGCAATCCCCGAGTGATTTTGATGCTTAGATGCCCCTGGGTTGTGACTACTCAAGCAACAAGTTAGACGTGCCAGTCATCTCACGATACACATAACTTAGTAAGTAATGTAATAAAATAAAATAAACATTTTTTGTTATATATATATATATATTGTAAGCTTTGCAGGACTACATCTTCAACATGTCCAATATATCGCCCCAATTGGGCGAGGAATTGAATCAATGGCTTCACATCAAGGAGTGCCTTAACAGAGCGCCCGATCACCGTCTATCCAAAAACCCATGCACTTTTGTTATATATACTTTAAATTTTCTTTTCATTTTTAAAATTTGTTGTGATATATATTCTCCCTCGGGAAAAATCGTAATTTCCATATAAAATAATGAAAGTTACATGTTGTAGATGATGAAAGGAATATGATGAAAAAAACCATCTAAAAACATACCATCAAAAGATCACTAAACTATACTTTTCTACCATTCTTTTTCTCCACTTTCTTCCAACCATTAGAGTTGGAAGTGGAAGATACAATAGGCAATTGAGTTTTCTCTATATTTACAAAAGTTTCTTTTTCAGAGTCAGAGCTCTCTGATGGATGAATTCTTTTGGTACAACTTGCTTCTTTTTCCTAGGGAGTCTTCACATTCTATTGTTGTTGAATTATAGGTGTTGTTACTGTGGATGATGTCACCAGTTCTATCTGCTCTACCCCATTCTTTTCTATGATTTCCTGGGTGTTATGTTCAACATTAGTTATAGTATTTTCTAGGATTTTCTCTTCCTCTTCCTCATATTCCTGTGTATTAGAGAATTTCCAACCCTTTGTATTTTGGTCTTTTTTTTTTTTTTTTTTTTTTTCTTTTTTCTTTTAGGATTCTTTGCTCGGGGACACAGATTTGGAGATGTGTAGTTTGTAGATATATACAACCTCTGAACATCGTATTTTCAAAATCTACAGTCTGGGTCCACTGCACATTATTATGAATCAATATAATACGGTCATGTAATCCTTTACTAAGGTCTACCTTGACACAGATCCATGCAAATGTGAATATTCCTTTTGTAAGTCTGTCTATGTCCACCTTTATGAATTTTCCAAACGAATTTCCAATTCCCTCTAGCACTTTGATATGCTAGAAATGCAAAGGAAGATTATTTAACCTGACCCATACTGGAATTTTGGAGACCACCATGGTATTTGCATAAAATACTAGAAGCCATGGGATCATAAATAGTCCTTCACTGCCCCAAAACCATGGACCCTCTTTTAAGACGAATTCCATATCTTTTGATGTGTCAAATTTCACAATAAAAGCCCTCTAGAGCATAGGTGAATATCACAATTTTCAGTCCAATTAGAGGTTGTCCATTGATGTAAGTCCTCTGTCTTGGGCCAGAAGCGATTAAATTTGCATATGACTGCTCTTGAATGGAATTCCGAATAGAGCTCATTGACTTCTGGGAGATTTATTGTCAATTCTAACACTTGGTTCAGTTGTTCCACAATATAGGGCCTAGGGAAATTGGGAGGAATATCAAGTTGTTTTTGTGAGCCATACCTTCCTTTAACAATATCCTTAAAAGAGACTAGACCTTTGGAACTAGATCCAAGACATCCTCCAAGTAATTTCATATTAAGTATAATAGTCGAATCACGTTTGATTCCATAGTGTGTCATCTTGTGGCCCCTTGCAAATATTTCCCTGCAAAAAAACATATTTTAACAATCTACTGGGATACCCATTTGATTTTATATCCTCTGCTTCAGGTTTTATATCCGATCTCCGTTCCAAATTTTCAATGAAACTGATTTCCCAGTTATATTTTTAATAAATTTTTGGAAATTTTCCTTTCTTTGTTGACTCATCCCCAGATCTTCCTCTTCCCTTTCTTTTTTCATCATGTATGTAGGAGACCGGTCCATATCTGGAATGGAACGATGTAAAACTGGTGTAGATTGGTCCAAAAGATGTTAACCGCACTCCCCTTTGTCCCAAGCCCCATCCTTCGTTGCAGGAGCCAACAAGGAATGCCACCCATTGCAATCGACTTGAGAAATTCCATAAATGTATGGTTCTACATGTAACATACCCCTGCAGATCGATGCAGGGCGACTCGAATTAGAAAGAACTCCGGATCTAGCTAGAGAAGAGGCCGATCTAAAACTTTTTGTGATATATATTTTTATTTTATTTTTCCTTCATAAAATACATATGTGTTTTTTAATATATACTTATTTTAAAATTTTATTTATTTTAGTATATTTATTTATTAAATTTTTTTAATTATCGTTTTTTTAAAATAATTTTTTAGAATGCCCAACATAAGTTTTCCTTTTAATTTTGTTTAAATTCATTTTTAAAATTACATTAAAGTTTCTGTTTTAATAATTTTTATTTTATATTTTTTGGAAAATATATTTTTAATTATTTAAATTTTTTTAAACTGTATTTTTAACTAAATTTTTAAAAAATTAGTGTTACTTCTTTGCCTTTCTTGGGCACTTTTCATGGTTTTGTATACACTGCCGGTGATTTCAAAAATGATAGTTAGAAATATTGTAATTTTAGTGTCCCATTGAAAATATGTCAAGTTGTCTTAGGCTAAGATATCAAAAGAGATATAACTTTAACCTTTTTCCACTGGAAAAATCGTAATCTTTCATTTATGATTGAAAAATTACATGTTGTAGATGCTTTTCAGCATATGCTGTGTTTGTCCCTTTGCCATCTCTGTGGCCATGTTCAAAAAGGTTCATTGATTTTCAAAATAGGTACATATATCATCCATCACCACGTAGGGTGCTCAGTCACTGTCTAGACATATTATGTAGAATAAACTATAAACATATCAGCTATCGATATTTACATACACCACGCAGGGTGATGTCTTTATATTATCATGATGATATAAACAGTCATATAAATATATACCTATAGGTAGTTTTGAGACAAAAAATATCAAAAATGAGATCAGAAAGTATAATAAACTCAAGCATTTGGGCTATCAGCCCTGTGGTAATTTTGATCATTGTATGGCCTGTGGTAGTACTGGAATGCATCCGATCCTCTTTGCTCCTGTATTATCCACTCTCCTCGGGGAAGTACCGTGGCCTCCTTGGAAAGCCCATCAGCATAGCAGTTATGTTCCCTGTAAATATAAACTGTGCTTTGAACAGAGTAACTTCATCCAAAATATTACTGAGTGTGTGAGTGACAGACAATAATATTATTGAACCAATTTACGATTATTTTTGAGTCGCCATATATGTTTAGATCCATGCAGTTATGCCTCAATGAAAAATGTAGCAAATGACAAAGTGTAATCAGTTCTGCATAATTATTAGTTCCATCTCCAAGTCCCATTTTAACTTTATAGTAGTGTTGTTCAGTAAGATATAATATGAAGCCACCACCACATCCATGGTGTTGTGCAACACCATCAAAAAAGGCCCAAGGAGTGGTTTTATCAATAGGTGCAGGTGCAGATGGCCTACAAGGCCGAGGTCTGTTGGGCTCGGGCAGCTCATGGAATGCTGATATAATCTGAGTTGTTATGTGCGGCCAGCTAGCCACCCTGTTATCAAATATGATTCGGTTCCGGGCCAGCCAAATATGCCAGCAAATAAGTAAGGGAAGGCATATAAGTTTTGTGCCATGATGCTGATTACACCAGGTTTCCCAGGCTCGACATAAATTTTCACCCTCCCATTTCCCTGTTAATTGCAGCGAGGAAGTGACATTTAGCCAGAGATTGATCAGAGTTTCGCAGTGAAGGAATAAGTGCTCGGTTGATTCAGTGGAGTTTTTGCAGAGTACACACCAGTGTGGGCCATGGAAGGAGTGGTGTGATAGTGTATCCCCCGTGGGGACTTTGTTCCTGAGAACACACCAAAAGAATAGTCTAGTTCTCGGAGGCGAAACGAGCTGCCAAATATTTTTCCACCACAGTACTGTCTGCTCCGGCTGTTTGTGTGATATGAGGTGAAGATAGCCGGCCTTAGGCATATAAATGCCATTTTCTGCTAAGCCCCAAACGAGTTCATCGGGTCCTTCCTTTATCCTGATGTGAGATTCACTCAGAGCATTTATGTACTCTAGCCATTCCTGGTGCCAATGAGGGGGAATATCAAGTTGTAGGGCAGATTTCCATCCTTGTGAGAATATAGTAGTATTTGTCTGATCCGCAATGTGAGCCAAGACCTTTATCTCATGAGAGTTTAGGTGTTGGATGAGATCTCTTGGTAGCCTGTGTCTTCCACCACCTCCAGTCTAGGGGTCCAGTCCTATACGAGCTTTTGAACCGTCATTAACTCTCCACACAAGGTTGTTCCTGATGCTGGGCAAAGAGTGAAGTAAAGCCTTCCAGACAGATGATATACCAGTTCTTGGCCAGCTAGGCAAACGGATCCAATCCATAATTTGGTGTGGCCAAATGTACTTGTAGTATGTGACATTAGTCCATAAATTCTGCCCAGTCAATAGGATCCAGCCCATTTTTGCAGCCAGGGCTTGTGCAAATAGAGCTAGGTCTTTGAGTCCCCATCCACCCCATTTTTTTGGCAAAGCAATCTTGTTCTAGTTGACCCATGCAAAAATATTTTTATCTTGTTGGCCATTCCATAGGTATCTACTACAAAGCTGTTGAAGACGAGTCAGTATATTCCTGGGGATCCAAGCTAAAGCCATCCAGAAAACAGGAGTAGCCTCAAGAACAGATTTGATGAGCACCAATCTGCCTGCTCTGGATAAGTATCTGTGGCTCCATAATGATAGCTTTTTTTCCAGCTTGATGACTAGCCAGACCCAGTCTGCTATCTTTTGATTGAGGGGCTTTATCCAAAATCCCAGATATTTGAATCCACGATCTAGAGGGATAGTGCAGTAAGGGAAGTGTTGCTGTGCCAACTGTGACTCCTGAATGGAAGTGTGGGCTAAGGTTATGGTGGATTTCCCATGATTAGCCAACATGCCTGTAGCTTTCGAGAAAAGAGAGAGGATCTTTGAGAAAGTAAGTGAGTCACGAATGCTGCCATCAAGGAAAATGAGTACATCGTCCACAAATAGGAGATGGGTAAGATAACAGAAATCATTTATCTTGAGACCACATAGATTGCCATCTCTTTTGGCTTTGGCCAGTAATCTGCTCAGCCCATCCATGACAATCAGAAAGAGTAAGGGAGAGAGTGGACAGCCCTGTCTGAGGCCCCGTTCAGCATGGAAGAAATTGGAGGTGGATCCATTGATAAGAACACTAAAAGTAGGAGTAGATATACAAGCCATAATCCAGGTGACGAAAGCATGAGGGAACCCAAGGTGGATAAGGAGCATCTTGATATAGAGCCAACTGACCCGGTCAAAAGCTTTTGCCAGGTCGATCTTAAGAATGATTCCTTTCAGGTGTTTGGTCCATATCGAATGAATGGCCTCATGAGCCGTGCCAATGGCTTTGTGGATCTGTCGCTGCTCAAGAAATGCAAATTGTTCAGGAGCAATATGGCGAGAAAGGATGGGACGAATCCGGTTCGCAATGATTTTAGAGATGATCTTGTACAAATAGTTGCATAAGGAAATAGGCCTAAAGTCATTGAAAGAGGAGGGGGAATCAGATTTTGGAATTAGGGCAATGAAAGTAGTATTGACAACATTGTAGATGGATCCAGATGTTCTACATTCTTCCACAACTTTTAACAGGTCATTCCCCAATAGTTCGTAGAAAGCAAGATAAAATTCAATTGACCATCCATCTAGGCCAGGGCTTTTGTCTTTTTTGAACCATTTTAAAGTCCCCTCCAGTTCTCCAGAAGTAACAGGTGAGTTGAGCTCTTCTGCCTCTTCTTCGGTTACAAATCGAGGGAAATGTCCAACAACATTGATAATATCAGCAAGATTTGACCCTGGTGGGTTTTGAAAGAGATGCTTGAAGTGAGTGGATCCAAGATGGGAGAGTTTGTTGAAGGTATCAGCTACTCCTCCATCAGGAAGGGGCAAATTCCATATAGTGTTTGTGACTTTCCTGCCTTTTGCATAGTTCTGAAAAAATCTAGTATTGTTGTCTCCCGCTTTTAACCATATAGCCCTACTTCTGAGACGCCAAGATTCCTCTCTCTCCTTTAAAATCCTAGCCTTTTGATTTTCTAGCTCAATCAGATGGGATTTGTCCGCAGCAGTAGTAAATCCCAGATTGCGATCATCAAGCATAGCATTCAGCTCAGACTCAATTTGTGCTAAGGTGTGATCCTCCCTCAGGTTTTTCTCTTTGGCCAATTGATGGAAAGGTGTTTGAGCTGTGCCAGGTTGTGGCAGAAACCCTTAGTAAAGGAGCCATGTCGATCAATAGGGTTGGCCTTCCAAAAATCTGTGATCAAATTGATGAATCCGGGATCCTGTAGCCAGACATGATTAAATTTGAAAGGAGCTTTTGGTTTGGGGTGGGGACCCTTTATTTCAAGGTAAATGGGGGAGTGGTCCGAGATACCCCCAGAACCCACCCATTGTTTAAGGTGGTGCAACCGATTCAATAGTGGAACCTTTATCAAGAATCGATCTAACCTCCTGGCTAATGCAGCTTCCCCCACCCTTCTATTTCGCCAGGTAGGTAGTGGCTTGTTCATGGGAATATCCACCAGGCTGTGCTGTTCCAAGATATTCGTCATGAAACCAGTAATAGGATCCACTTGTGCATGTGACCCCCATGATTCCCCGAATCCCAAGGAGAAATTGAGATCACCCCCAATAATAATGTGATCAGGGGATACAATTGAGAGATTTAGCAGATGTTGCCAGAAGGTTTCTCTCTATTGGCAAGGTCCATATATATTGATGACCCTCAGGTTAAGGCCGAGCTCCGCCGAGAAAAAATCCATCCCAATGAAACCGGGTCCTCCCTAGGATGCTATAACCTTGATGGAGCGAGGATTGTGCCCAATGGCTAAGCCCCCCGAACGGCCCGAAACATCAATGGCAGAAAATTGCCATCCAGGAAGTAGAGAGGCTAAAGTGCTGGTAATAATGTCGGCCTCTCCTAGGGTCTCTTGCAACATGATGATATCAGTAGGCTCAACCTCAAATAGACGCGCAAGGCTAGTTTCTTGGAGGCACTAGCCATGCCTCTACAATTGAATGATAGGCATTTCATGGGGGAACCCGGCCCGGGGTATACAGTGCTCTAAGAACCCCTTCCATAGTGGATTGTCTTCCAGAGGCAACCTCTGCCCCAACCCTTTGAATGGATTTTGTGAGGTTTGATTTCCTCCCACGAGATGTTAGGATGATCGATCCAGGTTGAGCGAGGCCCAAACCTGTGGGGAGAGTCGGGAGGCCATCAGAGTGTGAGCAGGAGCGAAGGTTGTAGGTGTGGGATGTAATCCTCCCGCTAGAGGTAGGGGAGGTGGAGGTAGATGATGAAGTGGGTAAGGATGGGGCAGTGGTAGCAATAGTGGGGAGAGGCGAAGTCATAGTGCAGTGAGCCATCGGAGCATGAATGGTAGTAGAAATATGAGAGGTGCAGAAAGCAAAAGAGGAAGGGCAAGAGGTCAGAGAAATACCCGAGATTTTTGCGGCCTCTGCTGCTGCCCGAGCTCTCGTAATTGGAGGTGATGGCATTCGATACTTTTCTGCGTCTATCCTTGGAGGGCTTTTGCTGACCGATGCCTGTGGAGCCGAAATTGGTGTGCGATTCTGTGTAGATGCAACAGGCCCCGTAGATGTAGGAGGTGCTCTTGGTGGATCTTCTGGTTTTTTAATAAGTGGACATTCCTTATAGATGTGCCTGACTTTGTGGCATCTTCTACACCTAAAAGGAACGCCTTCATAATCCAGAATCTGTACTCGGGTGTATTTCCCCCATTGCAGAGTGATATTTTCTTCCAAACCTTCTCGCATATCCAGGTGAACCAGGATGTGGGCTAGGGTTTGATTTTTTGATTGAACAAAAGTTCTATCATGATCTAGGTAAGTACCAAGGGCATTTCCAATCCTGATGAAGACCTCCTCACACCAGTACTGCAGAGGAAGCCTAGGCAAATGAACCCATAGAGGCCCCGCCCCAATCTGTTCCCGCTCCGGGTCGAATAGGGGGCTCCAACGCTTGAGGAGGACAGGAGCCATCTCGATATGCCAATACCTAGCGAGGACTAGATCTGTGTAATTTTCCTTGGCAAAATGGAGTGAAAACCATCCCCTAGGTAGAACCTGTACCTCAGGCAGTTCTTTTAGCATGCTTCCCCAAATTTCATGAACCCATAAGGTGAGTCGATTCACTGAGTATGCTCTGCCTCGAACGTGTCCAACCAGCACAGTACTTGCCATGTAAGCTGCCTCACCAATAGCCGAACCCTCGCCAAAATGGATGGTGATGTCCTTTGTGGTGGCTTTCACACACTTGGTCTTCCGCTTCCCGGTCCTTGGTGCCGATGGATGGTCCGTTAATGGGTCCGGAGAGTCAGTGCCTTCCTGTGAAGTATGGACCACTGATTTGACCTTCACCGCAAGGGTTTCAACGCAGCTCAACGGAGAATTTGCAGAGATTGTTTAGATAGTCTTCGGCAAAATCACATAACCAATCTTTTGTCGACGCGTTTCGAACCAGCCAGTGTGGTTCATCGTCAGGACAAGTTGAAGAACCAATCCAGCTTAGCTGCTTAAATAGAGTGTGCAAAGATTCCAACGGCTATATTGCTAACGGCTAATTTTGACCAAATGATCTTAGTCAAACCACTAATTTAATTATTAACATTCCTATAAATAGCTAAAACAGGTAAAAAGGAATTCATTTGTTAATTTAAATAAATGTATATGAATACCTAAAATTAAAATTCATTTGATTTGTCCAGAGATGTTAGGGCTTTGTCCACAGGATGCCGGGATGTCCTCAGGCAATGCTGAATGTAGTGTAAAGCACTAGACAGATGGAGATGGCTTAACGGCGGATGCGGTTCGAAAGTAGGCGATGGCGGGGTATTGGCAGAGAGGATATGTAGGGTTCCCGGTGATAATGGGGGGCAGTCAAGTCCTGAAGAGTCAATAGATAAGGACCCAAAAACCAACAGGGATGTGCTGAGACCAGGTAAAGATACCACCGACGAAGTGCTAGACGGAACAGAGACAGGCAGAGTAGGTGAAACAGAAACCGACAAGGTGAAATGAGGGTTTCCGAATATTACCTGGTCGGGGAAAGGTTCCTCGGAATAATTGAGATCCTCAGTCTCCATGATATCACCCATGCTGGATGCTGTTAACCGCTGGCAGATGGCGACAACTTCAAGAGTAACGGCTGAACGGATATAGTCGGTCGATCGGGTACGCTGGTGGTGAGTCGTGCTGCAGTAAAACTAGGGTTTTACCCTAAACCCTTGTTGATTCTCCTAATCTTGCGCTCCATCGCTCTAGGCTTCCTTTCAACCTGTCTAACTTTAACCTTAAAAAATGGTCTTGGTATAATTATTCTTTGAGTTAGGTGTTGAATTTTAAGGTTTTTTTAATTATGATATTTGGTTTATAATGAAATAGTTAAAAAATGTTGAATTTATAAGGTTTTTTGTATTCATGATATTTGGTTTCAATTCCATGGTTGAAAAATATCAAAATTTTAAGGTTTTTCGAGTCATGTTATTTGATCTTTAATGCCATGGTTGAAAATTGTTGAAATTTTAAGGTTTTCCATGATCATGATTTTGGTTTTTAATGCCATGGATGAAAATTTGGAATTTTAACCCTGAAAAAAATAAGGGTGATGCAACATCACCACTTTTTGATATCATGATATTTTTCCATGATTTTTGCACAAAAATAAGGGATTTTTAGGGTAGAGTTCTTGTTTTGAGGTTACAATTCTCATTAAGTTAGTAACATTGTTTATTAATATATTGAAGGTATGGATCCCTCCATTCATAATGATAATAATTTCACTTATGATGGCACAACTTAAGGCTACCAATTTATCACCAAGGGACTATGAACCCCAACACTATGAACAAAGTCGAAGTTAAAATTCTCAAGTTCATCCTGCATGATACATTTCTCCAAGTGGGTTTCTAATACAATTCCGTACTTCAAAAGAGGAGTTGTATCTATTTTTGTCCTTACGCAACATTAACATCACCTTCCTTATGGAGAACTCACTCTTCCTTTCATAGACTTCATTACCAATGGTATGATTGGATTTGAAATTATGTCTCCCATGAAAGGATTCTTTAGTTGTATTAAAGATTCATAATTGAGGAAGATCAATGCAAAATTCCTTTACTCAGGATATGTTTTATTTTTTTTTCCCAAGGAAAAATTGTAATCTTTCATTAATTTGAAAAATTACATATAGTAGATGCCCATGGCATATGCACAACTGTTGACCC
Source organism: Pinus tabuliformis (assembly GCA_031772625.1). Lineage (NCBI taxonomy): Eukaryota > Viridiplantae > Streptophyta > Pinopsida > Pinales > Pinaceae > Pinus > Pinus tabuliformis. Next base: position 649,190,075 of record CM062815.1, on the reverse strand, counting down.
ATGGCCAAGTTTAGATAGTTGTCAAAAAATATAAGTTATGGTCCAAGCCATTCCCAAGAAAGCTATACATATTCACCTCGCAGGGTGTTCATTAAGTGTGGTATGCATAGAAAAAGTAAAACATAAATATATACATGAAATGATACTATGTATCTGTTGAAACCTGTCCACCCTTGGATATGCTCTGTCGATGTAGGGTCGATGGTAGTATTGGTACTGTTCAGCGCCATTCTTCTCTTGGATCATCCATACGCCTCGGGGTAGTGTCGTGGCCTCCTTGGAAAGCTTGTCAGCACCCTCGTTATGTTCCCTGTAAATGTGTTGGTAGGAGATAAAGTTAAATTGCGCTTTGAAGATCATAAATTCATCCAATATATTTATAAGAGAATGTGCATGGCAATGATTGATGTTGTTGAACCAATTTATGATGATTTTGGAGTCCCCGAAGATCTGTAGTTTTGTGCAGGAGTGTGCCAATGCAAAATGCATGAGGTGTCTGAGAGTGATCAGTTCAACAAAGTTGTTTGTTCCCTCTCCCAATCCTAACTGTAGTTTGTATAGGTGATGTTCAGCCAGGTATAAGATGATTCCCCCCCCACATATCTGTGCTTCGGTAGCTCCATTAAAATACACCCATGGAATGGTTTGATCAATCGATGCAGGGGAGTGTGAGTGCAGTGGAGTAGGTTGGGGATCCTCCGGTATTTAGTGGAACGCTGTGATGATCTTCACTGTGATAAGTGGCCACCATGCCTCATCTCCTTTGAATATGATATTTTTGTGGGTCAGCCAGATTGACCAACTAAGAAGGAGGGGAAGGCATAAGGATTTTGATTCATGGAACTCAGCAGTCCAGGAATTCCATGCACTAATAATCGAAGGTCCGTGCCACCTGCCCTGTTTGGAAAGCAGATGTAATATTTGCTGCCACAGTTGTACATTCATTAGGCAGTGTAGAAACAGGCGCTCATTGGTTTCCTCTTCCTGTTTCCAAAGAACACACCAGTGTGTTCCATAGAGTGATCTGCGCATGAGGTTTTCTCTTGTGGGTGTCTTATTGTTGAGTACATTCCACATAAAGAGCCAAGTGCGTGGAGGCGCCTTTAGCTTCCAAATCTTTTTCCACCAATCCCAGAGAGCATCTGGTTTGCGGTCAGTGAGGAGAGAAGGGTAGCCAACTTTAGGGGAGTACTTACCATGATATTTCGGGGTCCATATGAGCTCATCAGGTCCCTCCTTTACGTGAACATGAGCTTCGATCAGAGCATTGATGTATCCATCCCAAAACTGCTACCATTGATCGGGGATACCTAAGTTTCAAGCCGTTAACCAAGTCTGCTCGTATATAGAGATGTGTTCCATGTCAGCAATATGTGAAATCACCATGATTTGCCTTTGATGCAGATAGTGGATGAGGTCTGGAGGTAGTTGATACATATTTCCCCCACCGGTCCACGGGTCCATGCCAATACAGGCCTGGCTACCATCATTTATTCTCCATGCGAGGCCCGATCTGATGAAAGTTAATGTATGCAAGATGGCCTTCCAAACTATTGATATCCCTGTTAGAGTCGGTCTTGTAGCCCTCCATCAGCGATCAAAGCTCTTTGCATTTGCATAAGTAGGTGTCTCATCAGTGTCAATTTTTGCATCCCATTAGGCATGCCATAACCCTGATGGAGGAGCTGGTGTCTTTGTCCCCCTCTTGGCATTGCTGGATCAAGTCATTTCAGTCCTTAGTCACTTTCAAGCTTGTCTTGTCTTGTCTTGAGGTCAAATTCCTAGGTCTAGGGTTTTGGTCAAGTTTGTTTACAAGGTCATGTCTCTGAAGGTCAATAAGTGCTCAACAAGCCAGAGGGATGATTTTAAAGGTATTTCTTCGCAAATTTCTATCTTGTACAATTAATTTTCACCTTGGATTTAAAAACCCTGTTTTTAAAGCCAAGGTCATTTTTCAAATTTTTGTAAAAAGTGATGAAATTTCAAAAAGCTTCCAAGGACAGCATGTAACCCTGGCTCCCTTGCCAAGATCCCTCAGATGATATCCCTGCAAAAAGTATCGAGCAAAAGTATTAAATGAGTCAATTTCAGGACAAAGGAAACCAAAATGGTCAATTTTATAAAGTGTCAAAGAGAAACATTATAAAGTGGGTTTGGACATGAAATTATTTCAAGTCAAAGTTATAAAAGCCCAATCTCCCCCCATTTACCCTCATTGTGCATCTAACTCACTTGCAAGAGAGATTGGGCGAGGGTTTGAGAGAATTTGAGAGCTGGACAGGCGCGCGACCTGTCAGAGGCGCGTGACCTGTCAGCAGCCCTCCGACAATGCATTTCTTTAACGGGCGCGACCCATCAGTGGCGCGCGACCCGTTGGGTGAGGCGCGCGACCCGTCAGCGCCCTCCTTACCAAATCACCTGCAAATTCGTCCAAGGAGCCAACAAATTGCTAAATTGCCTAAGCATATAAATCAACATTTTACAAGGCAGAAACAGCAGTACATTTTGGCCACTCTGCTCCTTAAACAATGTCAGAAACCGAAACCTATGAGCAGAGTGATGACCAGGCATCAGCTTCAGAGATTGAGATACAGAGGAGGCCTCATAAGGGTGGAAAGGGTGGTCATCATAGGCGAGAGGAGCCCACCTCTTTGACAGATTTACAAGCTTGTCCTATGGCAGTCTCATGTTTCCAGTACATGTCTTGCTATGAGTTTTGTGAGAGGATCTCTCGGATTCAGCACCACAGAGAGTTGGCTCGCCTGTTTGTTTTACACTTGCATGATGGACATGTCAACCTTGCCGGGGTGGACTTTACATTGGCACCCGAGGTGATTGCATAGGCCACAAGGATACCTAATGTCGGAGAGGTATGGAATAAGCGCAAGGTGCTGGACAGTGTTCATTTTGAGCCTTTCGTTAGACCAGCACTCATGAGACACTTGACAGGAGTGTTTCCCTTCAGATTTCTCAGGAGTGAGTATGCTCCCATGATGAGGCTCATCATGCTCTATTTTACCTGTGAGGGTAGATTTTCACAGGTATATTCATACCATATTCGCCTCTTGATGCACTTCACACGGGTAAGGATGATGAACATCCCTGTTTTCTTCTATCAGAACATTGAGAGGATGGTGTCCATGATGCAGAGGAAGAGCCCGGCACAGCAGTATAGGAGCCTTTACCATTATGGTTTGATTCAGCTAGTGGTATTACATCAGTTGGCTCAGCAGGGCATCTCATGGGAGGAGTTCATCTCTCGTGAGCTTTTCACAGCACCACCACCGCCACATCCTGAGGTTATTCACGAGGAGGGAGGACCATCACAGCAGCATGACATCCCCGTCACTAGACATGTTAGCTCCTCACCTTTGGTTACTTATCAGAGAGGCCAGAGGGCCTTATTTGCAGCAGCTCGGCGAGTACTTTCTCCACAGCATGTGGAAGGGGTCTCGCCTTCTTCATCGGCTCAGCGAGTGTTATCTCCACATCAGGTGGAAGGGGCCTCGTTTTCTTCAGCAGTACAGGTACCAGGGAGGGGCAAACAACCCAAGATTGATGAGGGACCATCAGGTGTTCCAGATATAGAGCTTATTGATCTTGATGTCAGTTCTCCTAGCCGAGAGTCAAAGGAGATCATTCAGCACCTTAGAGCTGAAAATGATGCCTTACGGAGGAGATTAGAGGGGGCACAATGGACAATCTCATACCTGGAGCAGCGCAACAAACAGTTGGAGGATGAGCAAGCTCTTGATGAGCTGTGGAGGATTCGTAGTGACCGCAATTTGAACCGGAGAAGACCCGGTGATCTATTGCCCGCTGAGCGAGAGTCCATGCTCATCCGGGTCAATGCACACTTGGAGAGGCTGTTGGCTAGGGCCAACCAAGAGAAGAAATTGCTGAGGAACATGAAGAACCATTATTGGGCGAGAATGCACGTGTGCAAGGCAAAGATGAAGATGTTCCAAAGGCGGTTGGCCAAGGCACAAAAAAGGAGAAAGAGGCCCGATCCCCTCCATATCTTGGCTGAGGCTTCACTAAAGGACCAAGGCACTAAATAGCCTAGCCACAGCACAAATCCCAAAAAATTTTGAGCATTTTGGGTAAATTTTGGTTTTTTCAGGCAATTACAGGTTTTCTCCATTAACGGGTCTCACCCCCCGCGCGACCCTTCATCCTGGCAACTCCATTTTGCAAAAACTCAGCATTTCCAGATTTGTCATGAGAAGTTACATATGCTCATCAATGGACAAGAGATTTTATGAAGTTTTGGGCCTCCAGAAAGTCAAAAAACAAGCAAAAAATGACTTTCTGCCACATTTTTGAGACACAGAAAGCAGTCTTGGGAGATTGCAATTTTGGAGGGGCAAATGACCACCAAATTCAGAAATTCCAGTTGGGTTGGAAAGTAGACTCACAGACCTTTCCAACAAGCCTACTCTTGCTCAATTTTTCCACCTGGAAGTGCCCCAAAAGTGGTCCCAAAGGCACGCGACCCGTCAGGCAGAGGCGCGCGACCCGTCAGGCAAATTTCTCCAAATTTCAGTGTACAGCTCAGAGAAACGCAGTTTGACCCTGTTTGACTTTTTGGGGTGGATTATTATCCTCTTTGATGTAATTAATGTATTTTTATGACACTTTTACTCTTATGTACCTCTTCTAGAAGATTCATTCATGAAAAAGGTGAAAATTAAATGAATGAATTGGTTTCCTAGCTTATAGAGGCAAGTTGTTTTGACTGCCTAGTTTGTAGTGCTTAGTTTAGAAGTGGTTGAAACAGCTCCTAGGATAGTGAGCTCGACCCATGGAGGCAGGGAAAGGGGTTAGATGATCTATATTATGTACTTTCTTGCTCATTTTCATGGTTGGACTCTTGAGGGAGAAGCTATCATTGTATTATTCACTGTATCTCTGCAATTTTTGGCTAAGGAAGACCAGGGTTTTGCAGTCCTTTTTGGGATTCTTGTGGTTACATGTATTGATGGTGTGTTTCTCTATGTACTTGTAAGTGTGTTATGTGAATCATTTCCTTTCTTTTCCTTCTGCACATTAAGCAAACGAAGTGTTAAAGTAAGAATTCATGACTGTCATGCTCTGCTTTTAAGTTTGTTTAATTTCAATGTTTTCTACTGTTTAAGGAGAATTCAAAGTTATTGTTTGCTCTCCTTAGCTCCTCACCTGTCATTCCTGACCATCCACCTCAATCAAAGGCATCAATACTGTCTCCTACCTCGCCCCAAAGAACCCCCTGCAGAAACTGTGTCCAATCCCCGCACCCAAAATTGCCATCCCCTCAATTTGCCACCAAAAACCCTAAAAACCCAAAATCAACCCTTTTGATCAGTTTACTAGCCTAAAATCAGTGTTACCCTATTGGTCATCTCACTAATTGAAGATCTTTACCGAGATAGACCTGAGAGAGCCCTCTCCTGCCCCGTAGGGTTAGCTACAAGGCTAAGTGGTTTGATGTTGCCTTGAGGTTTACCTTTCTCAGCCTGAGGTGAAATTTCAAGCGCTAACATACTGACGACCATACTGGGGAGAACAAACTAATCGTTTTCTCATTGACGTGTTATTTCATAAGTCTTAGACGGAGCCTGAAGATACGCCAGGTAGCCTTCGAAAACGCTCTTGTTTTACATCAGCGTTAGTAGATAAACGCTGCTTCAGTCAATCTCCGTGAGCTTGTGAACATAGCGCTTCATTGGCACTTTATCCCAGTATAATTGTTAACTCTGAGCCGTGGATGATAGGTTGAGAGTTTTCACAGGCTGAATGGTTTTTCTTTCCTAGTCTTTTTGAGAAAAACAAGCTGGCTACAGATCCTAGACCCATTTTCAAATCCCATTCATCTCCAGCTATTATCAAGTATTTTGAAGATCTAGACTTTGACGAAAGCTTTGAGTTGTCCCTGTTTAAAGCCAAGTCTGAAAGTGTGCTTGATTCTCTAGTCCTTGACCCTGATTTTGCAGCTGTCATTGAATTTGAGAGACACAACAAGTTGGTCGAAAATTTCATCTTGAGACATCTCCAGACGCATATTCAAGCTACTATCCTTGCTGATTTTGTTGAGAATATCTCTGATCATATTGGATCCACTATCACGGCTCACGAAGAAACTTATCCTCCTTATGTTTCAATTTCGCCTATAATCACTTATCCCAAATCCACAGTTGGTTCTCCTTCTACACCCCATACCCCTCCTACTTCTCCTACCCCTCCGACTCCCCCAACTCCACAAACTTCAGCTCCTCCTATTACAATCTCTGCTATCACAGCTCCTCCTCCTCATACTCATCCTACTCCCCCTCCTAAAGCAATGGCTGCTAGGTTTGCCCCACTTGCTCTTCCCCAAAATCTTCATGATATGCCAGCCGACTATTAAAGTAAAATCCCCATGTTTGATGGTACTCCACAAAGTATTTCTGCTCAGCAACATATTGACAAAATGACAACTTTCTTCGATCTATATGAGATAGATGAAGAAGATGTTACTATGCGGTTGTTCGTCCAAACATTTGGAGGGGAGGTTAGAAAGTGGTTCAGAGGGTTGACAGCCGGAAGCACTGCCACCTTGGAAGCACTTCAGAATCAATTTTTAGATCGGTGGGAAATCAGAAAGGATCCGCTTCAGATTAATGCCGAATACAACAACCTCAAGCGTAATCCAGGTGAGTCCGTTCAAGATTACATAATCAGATTCAATACAGTTTATAATGCTATTCCAGATGATTTGAGGCCATCTAGAAAATCAGCACTTCTTAAGTTCCCGGATGGCTTTGATCCGGAGATGGCCTACTCATTGAGAGACAGAGATCCACCTACCTTGGAGGATATGCAGAAAATTGTTGTTAGTGTTGAAGCGAATTTGAATGATAAAATAGCAAGGATGAAGGCCGAAAAGAGAGTCACAATCAAAGAGGAAGCATCCACCTCAAATCAGCTTCTTCGTGATGTTGAACAGATAAAGAGGGCACTTGAAAATGTTTGTCTTGACAAGCCGGAACCGTAGATCCGTAATCCTAATTTCCGAGGTGCACAGCAGCAACAATATAGAATCAAGCAGCGTGAAACAAAGGCACAAGAGGCAGCAGTTCAGCAGCAAATGAAACCTCCTTTTCAGCAGAATTTCGTTAGCCAAGAATCAGAGGATGAAGGTGATAATGTTGGAGAGGAAAATCACTTCTTTACTCTTGATGATCTGCCCACTTATATTACAGAAGAGGAAGAGTTGGTGAGTAATTCCATCATTCCCCAAGATGAGCATTATATTTTGTCAAATGATGCAGCACTTAAAGAAGAATCCGAAGAGTATCAAAGAGGGTATTTGCATGCTTTATCAGCGCAGCAAGGCCAGCAAAGGCAATTGAGAAACCGAGTGATTCCCATAAATCCCATCCAGAAAAGAACAGAAGCTTCGACAAAGAATGGTTCTGCTGTCCCGCAGAAAAAAGGGAAAGAAATAAGCGATCCTCCAACAGGCCAATCATTATCAGCAAGTAGAATAGACCAGCCATCAAATGCACCAAGAGATAGAGGTGAAAAAAGAGATAATCCGGCCAAAGAAGGTGAGAAGGTTTCAGCTTTCAGTTTGGAGAATGAGATTGCAAAGTTGAAGGTATCTATTCCCTTGACGGAAATCATGAAGAACAGCACTTACCGAGGCCAAATTTCCAAGTTGCTGAATTTCGATCCAATGCTAGACACGGTGAATGTAGAAGATGATCAGCCTGAGCTGATTTTTGGGCCCGCTTTAAATGGTGAGTCTCCCGAGAGTGATGTTCCTCCGTTCTATATCAGTTTGCGATTACATGAGTATGTGCTACACAATGCCATGTTTGATTCGGGAGCTTCACATAATTTGATGCCCAAAGCGATTATGGAGACGCTGGGACTTGACATCACAAGGAAGTATCATGATTTGTATTCGTTTGATTCCAGCCTGGTGAAATGTATTGGTTTGATCAAGGACTTGGTGGTGAGTCTAGATCAAATTCCAGCAAAGAATGTTTTGATGGACGTGGTGGTGGCGGATATTCCTCCGCGATTTGGCATGTTGCTTTCGAGGTCATGGGGAGCCAAGCTCAAAGGTACACTTCAGCTCGATTTTTCCTATGCTACAATTCCAGTTTTTGGTCAGATGAGGAAGTTGTTTCGGGAACAAAAGATGAAATACATGATCACTAGTAAGGAAAAGCCCGTCAATCATCCTGTAAATTATGTACAAACAGATTTAGAATCTTTTGTTTTGTTTGCAGATAATTTCAATGAGATAGATAGTCAGTTAGTTCAAGTGGAAGATATACCAGCTATTACAGAGAATTTTAGAGAAGTTTTGAGAAAGGAAAGTGAAGAAAGGTCTGCTGTCATAAAGCCAACAGCTGAAATAAATGGGCAGCAAACAGAGGATGCATCGACATCACATTTTCAGCACTTAGAAGATGATGAAGATGGTCTTTGGACCATGGATTTTGATGGTGCGGTGGGCAGCGATGGTGCTGGTATAGGTGTGTGGATTCGAAGCCCATTTTCAGTCCAAAACCAAGTTCCAAGTAAGGTAAGGGTATGTTCATATAAATTGGCATTTGATTGTTCAAATAATGAGGCGGAATATGAGGCTCTTATTGCTGGTCTGAAAATCCTTCGGAAGTTGAAGGCAAAGAAGATAGCGGTATATGGTGACTCCGAGTTGGTTATCAAGCAAGTGAAAGGTGAATTTCAGGCCAAACATCCTCGTATGTGAGCATATCGGAATGCTGTCCTAGACATGTTAAAACTGTTTTCAGAACATACTTTGACATGTGTGCCCCGGATTCAAAATGGTGTTGTGGATGCATTGGCAAAGGCAGCGAGTAATCTGAAAATACCCATGAATTCCAGCAATAAGTTTGAGATATATGTGAAGCATCGTCCTACAGTTCCAGATAATCAAAGGTGTTGGCAAGTTTTCCAAGATGACGAAGAAATCAAAGATTTTTTGCAAATTGAGGGTAAATTCGAAGACATCTCAATAGACACGGAAGCTGAAGGAGTAAATCAGATGGATGTGTTGCAGCTCAAGGACAATTACATTCCTAAAGGATTAGTTCCTTTGGAAGAACTGTTCGATCAAGATGATGTAGCCCACAAGCCAACTTTGAGGCCCACAGAAGAAGGTGTCGAAGAAGTGAATCTCGGGACAGCTGAGAATCCAAAGATGGTGAAGCTATCAAAAGCATTGTCGCCCAAGGTAAAGAAAGAATATATCAGACTGTTGTCTTCGTTTTCTAATGTTTTTGCATGGGACTATTCAGATTTGAAAACGTATGACACAAGTATCATTCAGCATACCATTCCCATAAAGCCAAATCAAAAGCCTTTCCGACAAAAGTTGAGAAGAATTAATCCTAAATTGCTACCATTGATCGAGAAGGAAGTCAACAGGTTATATAAGTCTGGAATCATAGTGCCAATCCGATTTTCTGATTGGATTTCCAACTTGGTACCCATGAGAAAGAAGATCGGTGAGATTCGCTTGTGTATAGACTTCAGAAATCTGAACAAGGTGTCATTAAAGGACAATTATCCGCTGCCCAAAATGGATCATATATTGCAGCGGGTAGTGGGGGCATCAAGGATGTCATTGCTTGATGGTTATTCCGGGTATAATCAGATTTTGGTACATGAAGATGACCGTGACAAGACAACATTTACTACTCCATGGGGTACATTTCATTATGCCAAGATGCCGTTTGGATTGAAGAACGCTGGCGCCACATTTCAGCGGGCAATGGACATGGCCTTTGCTAATGAGAAAGATGTCTTTTTGGTTGTTTATCTTGATGATCTGACCGTGTTTTCTAAATCTGATGAAGAGCATTTGTTTCATTTAACTAAGGTGTTTCAAAAGTGCAGAAAGTATGGTATCTCGTTGAATCCAAAGAAGAGCCTTTTTGCTATGAGCGAAGGCAAGCTGCTGGGCCATATTATTTCTAAAGATGGCATTCGTATCGATCCTGCACGGGTGGAAGCAATTCAGCAATTAGAGCAGCCCCGAAGCAAGAAGGAGATTCAGTCCTTCAATGGCAAATTGAATTTTCTGCGTCGCTTTATTCCCAATCTTGCCGAACATCTTAGAGAAATAACCAACATGCTCAAAAAGGACAGCGAGCTCAAATGGACCGAAGAGGCGGTAAAGTCTTTCAACTTGGTAAAGTTAATTTTATCTTCGGCCCCAACTTTGATCAGTCCAGATTATACACAAGATTTTATTTTGTTTTCATTTGCTTCTGAGCATACATTGGCAGCCGTGTTCATGCAAAAGAGAGATGGAGTCGAGAGGCCCATAGCTTTTTTCAGCCGCATCATAAGGGACGGAGCGCTGAATTATAATATCATTGAGAAGCAAGCATTGGCGCTGATAAAAGCTTTGAAGGATTTCTGGGTATACATACTGAATTCTCATATTTTGGCATATGTTCCCAATGGAGTTGTTAAGGATGTTTTAGTACAAACGGAACCGGAAGGAAGAAGGGGTAAGTGGATTGCTGCACTATTAGAGTATGATGTGGAAATTAAGCCTACCAAGTTGATTAAAGGTCAGGGACTTGCTAAGTTGATGGCTGAAACAAATCTTCATGTCTTAGACATCAATTTGATTGCTGCCTTATCCGATGAAGACGAAGAAAATTCAGCTCTACAGGTATCAGATATCTTTGTTTCTTCTCCTTGGTATGCTGATATTGTATATGTGCTTCAAAATGTGTCTTCACCCCCCGGGATGCCTAGAAACAAAGCTAGAACATTGAAATTAAAGGCTGCCAAATTTTGTATCATTAAATCTGCACTTTATTGGAAAGACCCCGGTGGCATATTGCTGAATTGTTTAGTCGAAGATGAAGCTAAGACAACAGTAGAGGATTTTCATAAAGGTGACTGTGGGGGTCACTTGTTTTGGAAGACCACGGCCAATAAGATTTTAAGAGCTAGTTTCTATTGGCCTTCTTTATTTTCTGATGTATATAAAGCAGTTAAGAGTTGTCACGAATGTCAAATTTTTCAAGGAAAGCAGAAATTACAGCCGTTGCCTCTCAAGCCCATTGAAATCAGCGCACCATTTCAGCAATGGGGCTTGGATTTTATTGGCGAAATCCACCCAGCATCTTCCGGGCAGCATCGATGGATCTTGACCGCCACAGATTACTTCACGAAGTGGATTGAAGCCATTCCCACTCGGCAGGCCACGGACTCGGTAATTATTTCTTTTCTTGAGAATAACATATTGTCACGTTTCGGTTGTCCACATAAGTTGATTACAGATAATGCAACAGCCTTTAAGTTGAAGAAAATGGTTGATTTTTGCTACAAATATAACACCAGCTTGGGGCATTCAACCGCCTACCATCCGCAAGGAAATGGGCTGGCCGAATCTTCGAACAAATCTCTAGTGAACATCATAAAGAAATTACTGGAAATCAATAAGAAGAGTTGGCACAAAAAGTTAGTAAATGCATTATGGGCTGATCGGGTAAGTCAAAAGAAGTCAATTGGTATGTCACCCTTTGAACTGGTTTACGGGATAGATGCAGTGTTTCCTACTTCACTTAGTGTTCCAGTGGCAAAGTTGCTTCAAGAAGCTGGTGGCGAGGAGGATCCTATGCAACGGTGGATTAGTGAAATGATTCATTTACAACAGACACGAGAGGAGGTTCTTCAAAATTCCCTTAAGTTGCAGGAGCGCATAAAGAAAATCTATGACAAAAAGGCCAAACCAGATGATTTTCAGATAGATGATGTTGTTTTGAGATGGGATGCCCGAAACGAAGACAAAGGGAAACATGGAAAATTCACAACTTGTGGAAAGGTCCCTACAAAATTGCAGCATACCGTGGTCCAAATGCTTTTATTCTTAAAGAAATGAACGGTGATGATTGTCTCGGTGGGTCGGTAAATGGCCGACTGCTCAAAAGGTATCATGTTTGAGCATTTTCTGCTCTAATCACTCTCATTGTAATTACCATTTTACTTTCATTCTGCAGCAAGTGTGAATTGATCTTCCATCTTTAGTCAGGGGCCCACGGTGAAGGCTATAATTCTGAAGATGGTGATTAGTTGGTGTGTGTTTTTCAGGTTGTTTTAGTCAGTCTTTTTTCTGCATAAAGTGAGTTGGTTTATGTTAAAGTTAGTTCAAATTTCAGTCAATTGTCAAAGTCAATAAAGTTGTCCAACTTTGGGTCACATGTGTAAATATCGACTCCATTGCCCAATGATGATAAAGCACTGGTCTGCTCTCCCAGAGGTCTAAGGTTCTTGGTACCTCCAAGGAGCTACCATCCCCATTGGAGCCAATGTTAGAGTCGGTCTTGTAGCCCTCCATCAGCGATCAAAGCTCTTTGCATTTGCATAAGTAGGTGTCTCATCAGTGTCAATTTTTGCATCCCATTAGGCATGCCATAACCCTGATGGAGGAGCTGGTGTCTTTGTCCTCCTCTTGGCATTGCTGGATCAAGTCATTTCAGTCCTTAGTCACTTTCAAGCTTGTCTTGTCTTGTCTTGAGGTCAAATTCCTAGGTCTAGGGTTTTGGTCAAGTTTGTTTACAAGGTCATGTCTCTGAAGGTCAATAAGTGCTCAGCAAGCCAGAGGGATGATTTTAAAGGTATTTCTTCGCAAATTTCTATCTTGTACAGTTAATTTTCACCTTGGATTTAAAAACCCTGTTTTTAAAGCCAAGGTCATTTTTCAAATTTTTGTAAAAAGTGATGAAATTTCAAAAAGCTTCCAAGGACAGCATGTAACCCTGGCTCCCTTGCCAAGATCCCTCAGATGATATCCCTGCAAAAAGTATCGAGCAAAAGTATTAAATGAGTCAATTTCAGGACAAAGGAAACCAAAATGGTCAATTTTATAAAGTGTCAAAGAGAAACATTATAAAGTGGGTTTGGGCATGAAATTATTTCAAGTCAAAGTTATAAAAGCCCAATCTCCCTCCATTTACCCTCATTGTGCATCTAACTCACTTGCAAGAGAGATTGGGTGAGGGTTTGAGCGAATTTGAGAGCTGGACAGGCGCGCGACCCGTCAGACCAGGCGCGCGACCCGTCAGCAGCCCTCCGACAGTGCATTTCTTTAATGGGCGCGACCCATTAGTGGCGCACGGCCCGTTGGGTGAGGCGCGCGACCCGTCAGCGCCCTCCTTACCAAATCACCTACAAATTCGTCCAAGGAGCCAACAAATTGCTAAATTGCCTAAGCATATAAATCAACATTTTACAAGGCAGAAACAACAGTACATTTTGGCCACTCTGCTCCTTAAACAATGTCAGAAACCGAAACCTATGAGCAGAGTGATGACCAGGCATCAGCTTCAGAGATTGAGATACAGAGGAGGCCTCATAAGGGTGGAAAGGGTGGTCATCATAGGCGAGAGGAGCCCACCTCTTTGACAGATTTACAAGCTTGTCCTATGGCAGTCTCATGTTTCCAGTACATGTCTTGCTATGAGTTTTGTGAGAGGATCTCTCGGATTCAGCACCACAGAGAGTTGGCTCGCCTGTTTGTTTTACACTTGCATGATGGACATGTCAACCTTGCCGGGGTGGATTTTACATTGACACCCGAGGTGATTGCACAGGCCACAGGGATACCTAATGTCGGAGAGGTATGGAATAAGCGCAAGGTGTTGGACAGTGTTCATTTTGAGCCTTTCGTTAGACCAGCACTCATGAGACACTTGACAGGAGTGTTTCCCTTCAGATTTCTCAGGAGTGAGTATGCTCCCATGATGAGGCTCATCATGCTCTATTTTACCTGTGAGGGCAGATTTTCATAGGTATATTCATACCATATTCGCCTCTTGATGCACTTCACATGGGTAAGGATGATGAACATCCCTGTTTTCTTCTATCAGAACATTGAGAGGATGGTGTCCATGATGCAGAGGAAGAGCCCGGCACAGCAGTATAGGAGCCTTTACCATTATGGTTTGATTCAGCTAGTGGTATTACATCAGTTGGCTCAGCAGGGCATCTCATGGGAGGAGTTCATCTCTTGTTAGCTTTTCACAGCACCACCACCGCCACATCCTAAGGTTATTCACGAGGAGGGAGGACCATCACAGCAGCATGACATCCCCGTCACTAGACATGTTAGCTCCTCACCTTTGGTTACTTATCAGAGAGGCCAGAGGGCCTTATTTGCAGCAGCTCGGCGAGTACTTTCTCCACAGCATGTGGAAGGGGTCTCGCCTTCTTCATCGGCTCAGCGAGTGTTATCTCCACATCAGGTGGAAGGGGCCTCGTTTTCTTCAACAGTACAGGTACCAGGGAGGGGCAAACAGCCCAAGATTGATGAGGGACCATCAGGTGTTTCGGATATAGAGCTTATTGATCTTGATGTCAGTTCTCCTAGCCGAGAGTCAAAGGAGATCATTCAGCACCTTAGAGTTGAAAATGATGCCTTGCAAAGGAGATTAGAGGGAGCAAAATGGACAATCTCATACCTGGAGCAGCGCAACAAACAGTTGGAGGATGAGCAAGCTCTTGATGAGCTGTGGAGGATTCGTAGTGACCGCAATTTGAACCGGAGAAGACCCGGTGATCTATTGCCTGCTGAGCGAGAGTCCATGCTCATTCGGGTCAATGCACACTTGGAGAGGCTGTTGGCTAGGGCTAACCAAGAGAAGAAATTGCTGAGGAACATGAAGAACCATTATTGGGCGAGAATGCACGTGTGCAAGGCAAAGATGAAGATGTTCCAAAGGCGGTTGGCCAAGGCACAAAAAAGGAGAAAGAGGCCCGGTCCCCTCCATATCTTGGCTGAGGCTTCACTGAAGGACCAAGGCACTAAATAGCCTAGCCACAGCACAAATCCCAAAATTTTTTGAGCATTTTGGGTAAATTTTGGTTTTTTCAGGCAATTACAGGTTTTCTCCATTAACGGGTCTCACCCCCCGCGCGACCCTTCATCCTGGCAACTCCATTTTGCAAAAACTCAGCATTTCCAGATTTGACATGAGAAGTTACATATGCTCATCAATGGACAAGAGATTTTATGAAGTTTTGGGCCTCCAGAAAGTCAAAAAACAAGCAAAAAATGACTTTCTGCCACATTTTTGAGACACAGAAAGCAGTCTTGGGAGATTGCAATTTTGGAGGGGCAAATGACCACCAAATTCAGAAATTCTAGTTGGGTTGGAAAGTAGACTCACAGACCTTTCCAACAAGCCTACTCTTGCTCAATTTGGCCACCTGGAAGTGCCCCAAAAGTGGTCCCAAAGGCGCGTGACCCGTCAGGCAGAGGCGCGCGACCCGTCAGGCAAATTTCTCCAAATTTCAGTGTACAGCTCAGAAAAACGCAGTTTGACCCTGTTTGACTTTTTGGGGTGGATTATTATCCTCTTTGATGTAATTAATGTATTCTTATGACACTTTTACTCTTATGTACCTCTTCTAGAAGATTCATTCATGAAAAAGGTGAAAATTAAATGAATGAATTGGTTTCCTAGCTTATAGAGGCAAGTTGTTTTGACTGCCTAGTTTGTAGTGCTTAGTTTAGAAGTGGTTGAAACAGCTCCTAGGATAGTGAGCTCGACCCATGGAGGCAGGGAAAGAGGTTAGATGATCTATATTATGTACTTTCTTGCTCATTTTCATTGTTGGACTCTTGAGGGAGAAGCTATCATTGTATTATTCACTGTATCTCTGCAATTTTTGGCTAAGGAAGACCAGGGTTTTGCAGTCCTTTTTGGGATTCTTGTGGTTACATGTATTGATGGTGTGTTTCTCTATGTACTTGTAAGTGTGTTATGTGAATCATTTCCTTTCTTTTCCTTCTTCACATTAAGCAAACGAAGTGTTAAAGTAAGAATTCATGACTGTCATGCTCTGCTTTTAAGTTTGTTTAATTTCAATGTTTTCTACTGTTTAAGGAGAATTCAAAGTTATTGTTTGCTCTCCTTAGCTCCTCACTTGTCATTCATGACCATCCACCTCAATCAAAGGCATCAATACTATCTCCTACCTTGCCCCAAAGAACCCCCTGCAGAAACTGTGTCCAATCCCCGCACCCAAAATTGCCATCCCCTCAATTTGCCACCAAAAACCCTAAAAACCCCAAATCAACCCTTTTGATCAGTTTACTAGCCTAAAATCAGTGTTACCCTATTGGTCATCTCACTAATTGAAGATCTTTACCGAGATAGACTGGAGAGAGCCCTCTCCTGCCCCGTAGGGCTAGCTACGAGGCTAAGTGGTTTGATGTTGTCTTGAGGTTTACCTTTCTCAGCCTAAGGTGAAATTTCAAGCGCTAACAATCCCTATGTGGGGCTAGGTTGGCATACGGATCCAGTCCATGAGATGATGTGGAAAAATATACTTGTGGTAAATAACAGTCGTCCATAGATTCTGTGATGTGAGTAGAATCCATCCCATCTTGGCTGCTAAAGCTTGAGAAAAGATAGTGAGGTCTTTTAGCCCCCATCCACCCCATTTCTTTGGCAGGGCTATATATTTCCAGCCTACCCAAGCAAAAGGTTTCCCCTCTTTTTGACCATTCCAAAGGAATCTGCAGCATATCTTCTGGATGCAAGCAAGTATTCCTCTAGGGATCCAGGCCAACGACATCCAGTACATGGGAGTAGCCTCCAAGACATATTTTATGAGGACAAGACGGACGGCTCTAGATAGGAATCTATGGTTCCTATTTGTCAAGCGCTTCTCTATTTTGATCACAAGCCAAATCTAGATCGAAATCCTGTAACAGTGGGGTTTGATCCATAACCCAAGGTATTTGAGGCCATTCTCCAGATGATGACGTTGGAAGGGGAAAAGTTGTTGGGAAGATATGGCTTCCTGGGGGGAAGTGTGGGAGAGAGTGATACTAGATTTGGAATGATTAGCTTCCATATCAGTGGCGAAGGCAAAGAGTGAGAGAATTTCGAAGAAGGTGGATGAGTCCCGAAGGCTTCCGTCGAGGAAAATAAGGACATCATCAACAAATAAGAGATGAGTGAGATAGCAATGATCACTCATTTTCAACCCTTGTAGTATGCCATCCCTCTTTGCTGATGCAATGAGCTTTTTGAGGCCCTCCATTACAATAAAGAAAAGAAGCAAGGAGAGAGGGCAACCTTGCCTAAGGCCACACTTAGCATGAAAAAAATGTGATGCAGAGCCATTTATGAGGACACTGAAAGATGATGAGGTAATGCAGCACATGACCCAATCAGTGAAGGGAGAGGGGAAGCCCAGATGGATGAGGATCATTTTGATATAGAGCCAGCTGACCCTGTCAAAGGCTTTTGCTAGATCAATTTTAAGGATAGCCCCTTTTAGATTTTTATTTTTGATAGAGTGGAGGGCTTCTTGGGCTAAGGCAATGGCTTCATGGATTTGTCGATTCTGAAGGAAAGCAAATTGCTCAGGGGAGATATGGCGGGATAGGATGGGTAAGAGCCTATTTGCAAGGATCTTGGCAATGATTTTGTATAAGCAATTGCAAAGGGAAATGGGATGAAAATCATTGAAAGATGCAGGGGAGTCAGATTTAGGGATCAAGGCAATAAAAGTGGTGTTGATGGCCTCGTACATTCGTCCGGTGGTCCTGCATTATTCAACCACTTTGAGCAGATCTTGACCAAGGTAGAATTCAATTATCCAGCCATCCAATCTCGGGCTTCGATATATTTTGAACCATTTCAGAGTCCCTTCTAATTCCGCTTATGTGATAGGCAGTGTAAGCTCTTCTGCTGTGTCCATATCCACAAATATGGGGAAGTTTCCAATGATTCTAACAATTTTAGCTAGATTGGCACCTGGAGGTACCTTGTAGAGGCGTCAAAAGTGTGAATTCCCCTGCTGTGAGAGCTGGTTGAAAGTGGATGCCATACTGCCATCTTCCATGGGCATATTCCAGATAGTATTAGAGACTTTCCTTCCCTTCACAAAGTTTTGGAAGAACTTGGTGTTCTCATCTCCAGATTGTAACCAGATCGCTTGACTTTTGAGTTCCCAGGATTCTTCTCTCTCCTTCAGAATTTTGGATCTTTGATTTTCCAGATCAATTAGGTGGGACTTAGCTTCAACATATATGAATCCCTTGTTCTGGTCATCCAGGAGGGTGGCCAGGGATGACTCAACTGTGGCAAGGGTATTGTCATCCCTCAATGCTTTTTCCTTAGCCCATTGGATGGAGAGTCGTTTGAGCATAGAGAGATTATAATAGAATCCTTCTGCCAGAGATTGACCCCTAGATGGCGGGTTGGCTTGCCAGAAATTCGTGATCAGTTTAAGGTAGGCTGAGTCCTTTAGCCAAGTAGAATTGAACTTGAAAGGTGCCCTAGGTTTTCTTAGAGGACCAGAAATTTCCATATAGATGGGAGAGTGGTCCGAAATACCTCCAGAACTGACCCACTGTCTGTAAAGTGATAGTTTTTGTAGCAACGAGTCCTTGATCAGAAATCTATCCAGTCTCCTAGCTAAAGACGCCTCACCCACTCTCCTATTTCTCTAGGTAGGAAGTGGTTTTATCATAGGGATGTCCGTCAGATGGTGTAGTTCCAGAAGTGCTTCCATAGATTCAGTGAGAAGGTCCACTTGTGAATTTGTTACCCAGGATTCTCCGAACCCTAAGGAGAAATTAAGGTCACCTCCGATGATGAGATTGTCCTGGGAGGTGATAGATAGGCTGAGTAATCGATTCCAGAAGGCCTCTCGACCATGGCATGGCCCATATACATTGATTACTCGAAGGTCCATCCCAAGTTCTGCTGAGAAAATGTCCATGCCAATGAACCCAACACCTCCCCAGGTGGTCCTCAGGTTTATAGTACGAGGGTTATAGCCTAGGGCCAATCCCCTAGATCGCCCAATTACATCAAGGGAGTGAAAGATCCAACTAGGCTTCAAAGAGCCTAGAGTACGAGAGATTTGGTTTGTCACACCTAAGGTTTCTTGGAGGAATATGATATCAACCGATTTGGATTCAAAGAGTCTTCTAAGGGCTAGCTTTTTGGATGAGCTAGACATGCCCCTACAATTGAAGGAGAGCCACTTCATGGGGGAAGCTGTGAGTGGGTATTTAATGCTTTAAGAACCCGATCGAGAGATGATTGTCTGCCAGAGACCACTTTCGCCCAAGTTTTAATGATGGCTTTCGAAAGATTTGATTTATGGCCGCAAGAGGGTTTGAGGGAAAGAAGGAGGGGGTCAGACCCAATCCAGAGTGGGAAGGGGAAACCTCTGATGAGTGAGGGTGGAGTTGAAGATTGTAGGGATAGGGTGGATTAGAGGGAATAGAGAGAGGGGAGGAGGGAGCGGGAGGAGGGTGGGGAGGGAAGGATGGGGGAGTAGTAGAAAAACCAAATGGTGGGAAGTAAGGGAGAAAGGGATGGAAGGGTGGGTGCTTTCTTGGTCCAGAACATATGCATAGTGTAGATGTAATGCAGAGCATGCAGACGATGAAGAAATAACAAAGTGAAAAAAAAGAGGAGCACGTGAGGTGTGAGCAGCCTTTGCAGTAGCCCGTGATTTGGTCATCGGAGGGGAGGGAGGACAAGGAATGCTGGCAGGTACACAGTGAGATGGAGGTTCCTTCTTGAATGGGGTCTCTCCAACTGATGGAGTCTGCTCAGGGATGGATGCTGAAGTCTTTCCCACCACACCTTCAGAACCAAGTGGAGGATGCGGAGTCTTTAGCACTAATGGACATTCCTTGTATAGGTTTTCCACCTTGTGACATCGACGACACCTGAAGGGGACACCCTCATAATCCAAAATTTGTATCCTTGTGAAGTTCCTCCATTGTAGGGTTATTTTTTCCTCCAGGCCTTCTCATGTATCAAGGTGCACCAGGATGCGAGCAAGTGTTTGGTTCCTGAATTGAATGTAGGACTTTTCATAGTCCAAGTATGTTCCCAAAGCATTCCCGATACAAACAAATACATGTTCGGACCAATAGTGCAGAGGGAGGACGAGTAGCCTAACCCATAATGGTCTAGCCCTAATTTTCTCTCTCTCAGGATCGAAGAGAAGGCTCCATCGCTTCAACATGACCAGGTGTTTTGGAGAATTTGGTATCTACGGATAAATACTAATTCCCTAGATAAGTAGCCATATCTAGAACAACAGTTTAAAGCACTCTAGCCTCTTCCTACAAGTAATAGATAAGACAAAGAGATTGAGAAGACCTACTTGTAGTTCCACTTTCCTCTTGTCTCCTTTGTATCGATCCTATCGCTCCTTCCCATACTTCACACGCTTGAGAAGTACCTGTAAACATCAACAGAAGACAAAGAACCTATCAAAGCAAAAGATCTATTGAACACAAGTAAATGGAATCAGATACATTCACACATATAAGCGTCATATAACAAGATAAGCATATGGGAAAAAGGTTCAAATACTTTATTGAATAGAATAAGGAATTACAATCATCAAGTCTGATTCAAAGTCACTCCTCCAGCTTTGATCCCATCCACATCACATCAAAAGCATGACAAACTTGTAGCATAACAATACTTGTCTCAAAGTCAATTCTCATAGCAACATTATCTCCTTACAATTCAACATAGTCTAGCCCCTGATCACTTAGATGAGTGCTCAATTTATAGGAAGATGAAGGAGGTTATGTCATAAATGGGGGTATTGAATGGCCTTCCATACTTAGAATTGGTTCCATGGAGGAAGGGATGAGAGGATAGGATGCATATTAACTCATTCCTCATCCATTTTTGAGCTCATAGGAGTTGATAAGTGAGGGAAACTTCTATAAGACTCCAAGAGATAAGAATATTCCCCAAACCCTATGTGAATTTGACTCAATCTCGCCCAACATAGGTCAAAGAGGGCCTCAGTGCTCTACAGAGCACCCTAACATGGACTTAAGTGCTCTGTAGCGCACCCTTACATGGGCCTACCTGCATTGGTCCCTTTAGAGATCAGGATGTCTTCAAGTCATGAAACTAACTGGGAAGGATGTATTCAGAAGGTTTGACTTTTTTAGGGAATGTAGCAACTGAAATTAGGGTTTGATGAGCCCTAAAACACTGATCTGGATGATGGGAGTGATGTGCCCAAATGGATCTATAACAACTGCCCCCTAAGCATGAAGTTGAAAAATGTAAATGTTGAATGAAATGCTTTACGATGTGATGAGGAGGTTTCGAAGTGGAAGGTGACCTGCATCAATTACAATACATATATCATGATATTTTGATTTTTTACATGAATTGCTGAGGGAAGGCATACCCATGCTCAGGATATAAACTTTCATTACAAGTACATAGACAGTCATCTACAGATATAAACCCATGATCGGAATGACCATCAATGTAAAGCCATTGTACATATGATTTAGTACTCCTGAAATCGCAGCCTGGATGGATGAAACTAGATCCGAGGTCTTCTATCTCATTCAATCATTCGCTCAAGTACGATTCTAACCATGTGAATATGTGATCTGAAGTCGAACATGGGAAGACACCGTCTGATTACCAGCTAATGATGTAAGCTGTTAATAGACGCGAGAGAAATCACCGATAATGATAATGATCCTCAAGGTACTGCAGTACATTCTGCATGGTGTGAATGGATGATTTGATGTCGAACACCATACAAAGTCTTTCGGTCGAAGGCCAGTGATGTCAACCTATCGCCGAAAGCGAGAAACTTGCCATTGATGTATGCAAGCCTCAAGGTACTGGAAGGATGTTTCTAAGTCAACTTCTTGGATAATGTGTTGATGCCAACAAGAAGTGACTCATTGCATGAGGACCTTGATGTATCCCACATCAATGACATGAAGCAGTGTAATGATTTTGGAGACAGAATTTGATTGATGACACAAGGTTCAAGAATGGCGGTCATGAAAATGAAGGTTTATAGTATTGCAAAGGATGAATTTTAACTAGATGACTTCTCTTGAACATGTCGGCGACACTGAAATGAATTGGTAGCATTGACCCAAAAAAAGTGATGGATGGTATGATAGATCAACGATATGATAACCATTAAGGTGATAACCTAACCCATGTAGTCAGAGTGATGAAGTGAAAGTGTCATGTTCAAGAGCGACCTGCTACCATAAAGTGGTTTTCCCCTTTCTCCCATTTTCCCCAGTCATTGCTGACCAATACCTCTTTATTTTTACCAAGCGTGAGGAGGATAGCATATGATTTTTGTATAATTCCACCCTTTGGGTGAATCCATCGCTATGTGATGTTTTAACAAGTCTAGCGAAGGTTAAACTCATTCTTGTCTAGATGGACAAGTTTCTCGCTATTTGATGTTTTAACGAGTTTAACGACAAAGATAAAGTGGTCCTTTTCACATTTATAGAGTTTGAAAAGGGACAAAAATAAAACTCCGTAAGTTATTTTTCGTAGATTTGTCTCTCAAGCCTGAAAAGCATAAAACAATACAAGAGAGAACCTATTGACCATGTTCAGTCAATGTATTCATTTTTCGTAAATAATCTATCTCAGACCGAAAAAGGGTTAAACTTATACTGAGTAGATGTCATTTCCAATTCGTTAACGAGCTGAAAACGATAAGCGCTCGGCAATATTTTCATGTTTAGAGAGTTTGAAAATAGCTTAAAGAGGACTCCAAGGGGGTTCCTTTTTCGTTATTTAACAGAGCTCGAAAAAGAGATTAAAGGATGCTCTGTGGTCAAAGGTACAATTTATAGTCGATCATGTCAAATTCTGTAAGTCAGCTATAAAATCCGCTCAAAACATCACCAAATGGATTAAAAATACCTGTTTCATAGGTAAAAATAGGCAAATACTAATGTTTAATCGATTAATGAACATGAAATAAACATAAAATAAGTTAAGTTTTTACCATGAAATGTTTACCATTTGATACTTACCATTCAGTTTTTTGCTCTGGGCTAGTTTTTTACCTCGAACTTCATCAACTAATTGCAAGAGATTCTATGGACCATTTCTCATACCATCCAGGCCAGGTAGGATATCTACCCCTTCTCTTTCTTTTTAGGTCATTCTTTCACTGTTTCATGCAAGTTTTAGGGTTTTTTGGGGCCTCTGGGGTTTGATTTTTTTGCCCTAGGATCAGCGCAGGCTTTCACATCGAAAACTGCACTAAAGAGCACCCTGATAGAAGGCTGCCTACTCTGCAACGCACTATCTCTATGCCTGGGCTATGCTGGGTAAGTTTCCCAAATTATATTTAGCTGTTTGCTCCAAAATTTGACCTATTTTTTTGCATGGAAAGGATCCTAACTAAGCTTATGATTGAATTTCAGGCTTTCATTGGATCAGAATGTTGATTACTTGGCGAGAAAGAGAGCATGAAGAATAAGACATGGTTTCCCTAAATAATCTGGGTACAGTTGAGGCCCTCAAAAACTATGGGTTACTCAAATACTTCAGGTTGTCCGGAATGAGGCAACAAATAGAACTATTGCAGTTCCTTGTTCATGCATGGGATCCGACAGATCATAATTTTCACATAGGGGACAAGATGGTCCCTATTACCATTGATGATATTTACTTTCTTACCGGACTATTGAGGCGAGGTGCCCCCATCTCACTTTCTAGATTTGCCCATGGAGGTGAATCGATGAGGGATTACATTCGACAGTTTTGTCGGCCAGGTACACAGCCTAGCAAGGATGGGAAAATAAACATCAGAGATGTAGGTGATTTTCCTTTGAGAATGATCCTCTTCACAATCGCAAAGTTGGCTGGCAGTGTGACACTTCATCTGGCGAACAGATCATATATGCAGTATGCACTTGAGTGTCTAGAGCCAAAAGTATTCAACTGGTGTGAGGTCGTGCTTTCTTCACTAAAAGAACAACTGACCAAGGTAAAAAGTGGTAAGACAAAGAATTTCTGCTATGGTTCGATCTTAATCGCTTTTACCTTAGAGAGAATTCCATTGATGCAACCACAACATGTATCACTGGGTGTAGCTGGTCCTAGAGATCCACGTATGCAGAGGTGGGTCGAATTGATGGCTCGACATGCAGGTCAGTCAACAATCATTTTTTCCACTGCATTCTTCAGTTGGCTCGATCGACAACACATTGTCATTGAGGAGCATCCATACTCAGGGATGGATTTTCATGGAGATCCAGACTTGATTCTACCAGTTGGAGCACAATGGGGTGCTATAGGTAAATTGTTTGACCAAAGTGTTTTTTGATTTTCAAGTTTCTACATGTTTTTGTGTTTTTAATGTTTCCAAGACTAAACTAAAATCATTCTCATGCATGCAGATGTGGGTATTGTTTGACCTGTGGGACACCAACAGGGGGCAGGTGGGCTAGTGCGGAGAAACACATGCAAATGTGAGTACTGTTCGACCTGTGGGACACCAACAGGAGGCAGGTGGGCCAGTGTAGAGAAACATTGGGACATCGGTCCTCTGGGAATTGGATTTGGCTGAGACACTGGCAGAGTTGTAGGATCACATAGAGGGATTAACCCTTGGTATTCTGGATGTTCGGATCGAGGAGTTACCTATGAGGTTGCAACGCCACACTATTGGTGTTCCTAGCCGTTGGATGAGGCTTTTGCGCATGATAGCACAGGCTGTGACCTGTTATCATGAGCATCACTAGGTCTACTTAGGATGTTTTTTGCATGCATTTTGAGTTTTTGGGTTAGATGACCAAACTTGTCTTGGACACAAATTTTGTAAAAACTTTTAAAACATCTATCTATTTTACTTTCAGAGTTTTCTATGGTTATGTGCAATCCTATTCAACTAATGATGTGAATTGAAAATGTTACTTTTACATGTGTCACAAATGTCTATTTAACACATAATTCGCTAGAGAATTAGTTAATGTGTTAAAGTTTCTGGAAATATGTTGATATTGAATGTATTCAAAATGCCTTTCCAAAATACGAACTCTAAGGAACATACGAAGAATTTTTGGGTTTCAGATGGTATACACACTTGTAAGTTGTAGTATGACGAGTTGTGAATCTAACCTAACGATGATTCGGTGAATTCCAAGTGAAATGGCATCAGAGAGAAGTTCAATCAACGCGCTATACTCAGCGATATTGTTCGTTGAACGACCAATACAAATCCCTTGAAAACTCACTAACTTGCCACTTGGAGTGAAAATAGCCCATGCTACAGAAGATAGGTTCTGCGTACTATGACTAGCACCATCGGCGTAACCAAAAAATGGTTCTGAAGATTCCGACATCTGCAAAAAATGCAAAGAGGATTACTAACCAAATAAAAAACTCTAAAAGACACACACTAACACAGACACATGCAATGAAAGCATCTATACAGTGAGTTTTACTACACCCAATCAAGCATAGTAATGTTTGAGGTACAACCTGTTTTGGGGCTGCGACAATGGAATCCCATCATAATCTACTAACTCGTAGGCAGATTTCGCCAAAACACGCTTGACAATATAAGGACCCATCCACATCAGTTCAAATTTCCCTGCTCCAAGTTTATCAGCATCCTGATCGTAAAGTAAGACCAGGTCTCCTTTTGAGAAGATACGAGGCTTGAAATTTCTATCACATTGCACCTTGATTCGTTTCTTATGTGCTTTCTTAGCCAATGTGGCATCACGACGAGTTTCATCCATATGGATAAGTTCCAAGAAATGCGCTTCTTCTTCAAAAGTGTTGGGTAAGAGGTCAATCGCAAGTTTGAGAGATGAAATTTCACATTGTATCAGTAAGATTGCTTCCAAATCGTACACTAACTGAAAGGGTGTGAATCCAGTTGCATTTCTCACTGAGGTTCGATATGCCCACAAGGCAAAGTACATGATTAAATTCTAGTTTCGTTTATGAACCCCTATCATTCTTTTCAACATTTTCTTAATGAATTTGTTGATGGCCTCAACTTGCCCATTCGCTTGCGGGTAATAAGGGGTAGAACTATCATGTGGCAGTCCTAAATTAGCATTCAACTCAGCCATCATGTGATTGCGAAAATTTGACCCATGATCTGTAACTATGGCCCATGGTACACCAAACGGGGAAGTACGTGGTTGAAAAAGAAAAGAGCATCCATTTCGCCACTGTTGTTTAATGTTGGCATCGCCTCGGCCCATTTGGTAAAATAGTCAACGACAACTATAATATACCCATGCCCCTCGGCCAAGGTGGGGTTACATGTCATGAAGTCAATGCGCCATTTAGTGAATGGTCCAACAACAATGACTAGATGCAATGGTGCAGGTGGTAATCTAGCTTTGCGGTCATAGATCTGGCATGCATGACAACTTCTGACGACAATAATACAATCTTTGAATATTTTAGGCTAGAAGTAACTGGAACGAAGAATTCTTTGCACGGTAGGATAACCAGATAAGTGTCCACCACAAGCACCTGAATGGCAATCATTCAATGCTTTCTCAGCTTCCTCATGTGTGAGGCACCTCCATAAAATCGTATCGATACCATGATGGTAAAGAGTGTCGCCAATGATTAGATAATCTTAGGCTTGGTATCGGATACGTCGTTGTTGTGAGTGAGAGGTATCAGGCCAGAAAGTTTAGGTCTAGAGATAAATCAGTATATCTCCATACCACGGGTTAGATGACAATATCAGGAACAAAGACTCATCCAAAATCGATGGTTCAGATGTTGAATCAATGGAGGTCGAGGGAAGGTCACAAAGTAGCTTGGTGAAAACGAGAGATTTCTTTGATTTGGACTTGATGAATTCCAGATCAAACTCCTGCAAAATGACTATCCATTTTGAATATTTTCCCCCTAGCAATTGACGTGACAAAATATATGTCATAGGGTTGCAATCCGAAATGACATTGGTCTTCCGAAGCAGGATGTAGTGGCGAAATCTCTGAACAACTTGAATAGCTGCCAAAGCTAACTTTTCAACATAAGAGAACTTACTTTCTGTATCATTGAGATTGTGGCTCAAATAATATATAGGATGTTCTATCCCATCTTCCTCTTGGAATAAAACCATGCCAATGGTTGTATCTACAGTGGCGAGACACAGGTAATAGTCGTTTTGATAATTTAGAGAATACATTAATGACACTCTAATCAAGGTATCTTTAAGAGAATCAAAGGAAGCTTTCGCAACCTGATCCCAATGGAAGGGTATCCCCTTTTTCAAAAGATGTGTAAAACCTTTATCCATTTCAGTGTAATTTGGAATGAACCTCCTCAGAAAGTTAGCCTTCCCTTGGAGTCTCTATAACTATAAAAGATTTGAAGGTGGAGGAAAGTCAAGAATTGCTTGAACCTTTAGTGGATCGAGTCGAATTCCATCTCTAGACACTACGAATCCAAGCAATTGACCAGAACCAATGCAAAACACACATTTGTGTGGATTGAGTTGTATCTTGTAGTGTCGGAACTGTAAAAATATAGCTCTCAAATGTTGCAGGTGATCAGTCTGCTTCTGTGAATGAGAAAGTAAATCGTCAAGGTAAGGTTGAACAATATGCTTGATGTCATGGAAGGCATAGTTCATTGTCCTCTAAAATGTGGCCCCTGCGTTCTTCAAATCGAAAGGAAGCTTCCTATAAGCGAATGTGCCCCATGGACAAATAAAAGTTGTTTTAGATTGGTCCTGTGGGTGGATATTGATTTGATTGTAACCGGAAAAACCATCCATAAATGAGAAAATTTCGCATCTGGCACATTCATCAATAATCTAGTTGATAAAAAGAGTAGGATAGTTGACTTTTGGATAGGCCTAATTTACATCCTAAAATCGACGCACACTCGAATTGTCCCTTATTTTTTCATGACCAGAACAATGTTGGAAACCCAATCAGTAAGAGGTATTGGGTAAATGAAACCAGCATGCAAAAGCTTTTCAACTTCTACTTTAATAGCAATAGATTTCTTTGGATGAACAGGTCGAAGTTGTTGTCGTACTGGTTTGACATCAGGATACATTTTGATTTCATGTTCAACAATACTAGAGTCAATGCCTGGCATCTCCTCGTATGAACATGAAAATATATCTCGAAATTCATGAAAGAGAGTACGGTAATTATCAAGTTCTAATGGAGAACAAGATTTGCCGACATGAATGTTTTCTACAACATTAGGTTTGGTTGAAATATTAATAGAAATAATTTCTTCACTATTTGACAGGTTTCACTCGGAATCTACTATATCTATGAAAACATAATTCGAAAGGAAATCAACAACTGAAGGGTGGTTAAGTTCATTTGAATAATCTTCGATGTCATCTGGAAGATGGGAACGATGATGATAATCTTCCCAAGGTTCTTATCCTATCATCATTGATTGGATGATTCCTTCATCCATAGAAAATATACGTGAAAAAGGATCTGAAGAAGTACCATATT
The DNA here is from genome assembly GCA_031772625.1 of Pinus tabuliformis. Classification (NCBI taxonomy): domain Eukaryota; kingdom Viridiplantae; phylum Streptophyta; class Pinopsida; order Pinales; family Pinaceae; genus Pinus; species Pinus tabuliformis. The sequence continues at coordinate 649,161,790 of CM062815.1, read as the reverse complement.
CTAATGAACGGTCTACCCATACAATTGGTGAAAGTGGATTTGGGTTTGCCGCACAAGCTAGAAAAATTGATTGCTATGCAAGCTCAATGGGGCTTAGCGGCATAACTTCAGTATTACTATCAACTTCAGAACTATTGGTAATCCTCCTTAAATCAGATGAGGTGGAGGAAATCATGTTGCAAGTCTCTACTCTTGCCACTTCTGCCAAATCAGATGGTGACGGTAGTGTAAAAGTACCCATTAGGGAAGGATCTTTAAAGAGACCTACACCAACATTTTGAAGTGATAGTGGGGCTTCATGTACCAATGGAATGCTTCCACTAGCCTGAGAGCTAGATGCAAAGAAGGGAAGTTGATTGATAACTGTGATTCCACCTTTATGAGGGAATGCAATCGTACGAAAGTACGTGGAAACTAGAACAGCCATAGCATATACCCATGGCCTTCCCAGTATAATTTTGTAGTCGAGAGGTCCGTCAACTACCTCACCTTCAACAGTAACTTTTTTCCCCCTAGTTCAATTTGCAGGTTACTTAAAATCCCACAAGGCATATATGTGCGTTCGTCGAAAGATTTTAACATTGTTGGTGATCGTGACAATGGCAGTGAACCAAGTGTTTTCCAACAACTAATTGACATAATGCAAGTAGATGCCCCCTCGTCAATAATAGTTTGGTGAACATTTTTATTGAGAGATTTTACTTGAATTAAGAAAGCTAATTATGCCGATAACTGTGGTGTATATCCCGCATGGTTAAAAACCACAAGATTGGAATCCATAGGGTCTATTCCACCAATTGCTAACAGTAAAACCTGCTTCTAGGAGGGACAGTTTTGTAACACCTCAAGCATCGAAAAAGTAGAAGGTGATTGAGCAAGGTCTTCTACTATGTTATAGTTCTGAGCTACTTGAGCCCGAGGGTTACATGTCGATTTATGCACAACTCCCTTTGGTGGTTTTATTGTCAATTATGGTGCAATAGGTGGTGGAATATTTTCAAATGAAGTCGAAGTCGAAGGAGGTTGATCAGTGGCCTGATTATTCGACGATGATGGTGGATTTCCATAATCTTTATTTCATGTTGACACCAACACTTCATTTGAGGCTTTGTAATGGACATCATAAGTACTTGGGATGTGGAAGCATGGTATGTTGAAACCAAATGTATTTCCAGGTTTGGAAATGGATCAGTCAACACTACAGATGTGTTAGAAGTATTTAGAAGCTTAGAGACTTCCGAGCGGTGTGGAAAATATCTTGTAAAATGCTCTTCATTACAGATTAGACATGGATAACGAGGTTTCCTTGCCGAAGTAGAGGAATCAGATGATTTCTCTTGAGGGGAATTATCTTGTTTCTTCTTGTTTTTCCCCTTCTTCTTGCCTCCTGGTTGCTTTTGATTCTTGCCTTTGTTAGATGACACGGCATTGACTTTAGAAGCAAGAGTGTTTTCTGATGCATTGGAAGTTTGATTGGAAATGGCAAGTGTTTGACTAGATGGTCTACCTACTGTTTGTGTGCTCGAAGAACGAATCACACTGTCGCCAACATGAGAGTCCTTACTCGATGGTGGAGGAGGAGGAATAATGAACGCTGGTCGGTGTGCATTCAGAATATTGTCATAGAGCGTGCCAGATTGTGTATAAATCAAATCCAAATATTGGGCACGAGAAATTACTTTCTCTTCTATGACAACTCCACCTTTTTCCACATCCTCGATGATTGATGGCAACAAGGATTTTATAAACCACTCACCCCAAAGATGATTAGGAACATAAGTCTTAACCATTTGGCGACAACACCGCCACTCATGAATATGATATGATATATGAGTAGCAGTAGTCTGTTTAAAGTTGGTTAGGAGTTCCATTCCAGTTTCGTATCTGATAGGTAACTGGAAGTAGGTTAAAAATTTGGTGGCTAAAGTCGTAAAGTTGTCAAAAGAAGCTCATGGTAACTCAATGTACCACTTCTCAGCTAGACCAGTAAGCGTTCTTTGGAAAAGGCGAAGTCTAACCAAGTCTTCATTTGAGGAGTTTGATGAACACCACAAATGAAAAGTCATGAGAAGATTTGATGGGTGTTCTTTGGGATTTCCATTGAATTTCGGAATGTCAGAAGGTAACTTATGCGGAATTACCGGCCACCAAGGTGCATATAAAATTGGTTCATTAGTGAGCCGGTTTAAATCTGGTAATTCAAGAGTTGCTACAAATGAAAACTGTCGATTCAAGTCAGGTTGAGCATACCTAGGATATGATGGAATTTCCTGAGCAATAGGTCTTTGCATACCAGCATAGGGCATCTGTATCTGGTAGCCTTGATAATGTGGTTGTTGAACAAATCTGGTATAAGGTGGTTGTTGGTAACTAGGTTGAATTTGCGGTTGTCCATAACCAGCAAAGCCTTGTTAACCAGGACCTTGGTAAGCTTGATATTGTCCAAACCCAGGTTGAGCTTGTTGGGCAGGTCCAAATTGGGGTTGGAATTGTTGGAATTGAGGTTGTTGATATTGGGGTTGCCACGGTTGTTGAATCAACTGTTGTTGTTGTTGGTACAACTATTGTTGATTTAACAGTTGTTGTTGCCCAACAATGTAAGGTTGACCAGGTTGTGAATAAACTATACCAGTGTAAGCCTGAGTCACTCTAGATAAAGGTACACTAACCTGAGGTTGTTGGACCCCGGACACAAGTGGTTGTTGTACAATAGCCTAAGAAACTTGGGCCTCCTGACCTGAAACTTGTGGTTGTGAGGTAGAAGGACCAGTTTGTACAGGTTGAGATACAACCGTTTGAACTTGTGACTGCAGTACAGTGGTAACAACAGGTGTAGTAGGAATAGCTGACACAATTTGCATTGGTTGTGTTGGATACACAAGCCTCAGTTGAACTGGCATTGTTGGTTGCCATTGACAGACTCGCATTCCAAACTGACTTGAATATAGCGGGATACTACCATATGATGGTCCTCCAGGATATGGAGGATAAGGTGCATAAGCATATTTCTCTCCATATGGTGGCAATCGAGTATGTAATGGATACATAGGTGGCTGTTGACTAGATTTACTAGTTTGATATTGATATGCAGGATCAAATTGTTGAGTTCCCGTAAATGAAGAACTAGGAAAACTTCCGATTGAAGACATGGGTGATGACCATGGTGTAGAAGCAACCCCTGAGTGGGTTCTAGATAAATATTGGTAACCAACCAGGATGGACGATTCACCATATAGATGTGACTCAGGAGTAGTAGAAAGCATCAAAGAGGTTGCGACAGAAGATTATGCCATAGTCGCATCAGATGATACAGTCTGGGATGTTGACGATTGTTCAGCCATAGTTAACTGACCCAATAGATGTCCTAAAGAATCAACATGTACTTGAAAAGAAGCAAGATCAAAAGGAGCAGTAAAATGAGGAGTATGAGGGTAAAGATAAAGCCCTGTCCCAAAATGGAATGGAGTTCTAGGTGTAGTATCTTCTTCAAATTCTTCCTCAACAACAATTAAACCAGGTGGAAGAACTTCACCGTCAGGTTCGTAATAGACTTCTGGTGTTGGTAAAGTGGAAGTTTCAGTAGTTACTGATGTCTGAGGGTTAACCGATTGATCATCTTCCAGTAACGTAACAACTTCTGAATGTTCAAATTCGAAGTCTAGATGTTCCGGTAAAAGAACAACAGTTTCAGGGAGAGGTTCCTAAACAACTTCAGGTTCAGAAGTAACTTCTGATTGAACTGTGATAGGTTCTGGATTAACTTCTGGTTGAACTGATTCAAGTTCAGAAGTAATTTCTTGTTGAGAAACTTCAAGTTGAGGATCAACTTGTTGTTGAACAACTTCGGTTACCGTTTCACTAATGTTAGTTATAGTGTCCTCAGGTAATTATGATACTTCTTCTTCTTCAGTAACAGATGTACCATAAATAGTTGGAGTAACTGGAGTCTTAGTACTTACCGTAATGGATGACTCTAGTAATTCAGATGAAGAACCAAGAGTTCTTGATGTACTTGACTAAGTTAAGCAAGACCGCTTTGACGGGGTAAGAGTTGATGTTCCTCCATGATTGCTGATTAATTTTATTACAAAAAAGAAATAAACAAAAAGGGATAAGTTAGGCAAAAGATTTACCAAGCAACTGTGAACTGAGAATACCTCCTGGCAAACCAAGAAGTATGGGAAGGCAATCCCCCCGAATGCTGTGTTTGGTGTATCACAGTGTAGAAGGTGGCTGACTCGGTTACCTAAGGATGGATAGTAACCTAGTATTGTCCTCCCATATATACTTGAAAGTACGTGAAGGCCCAATCCATATAAGCGTTGTCTAATGCAAAACCGCATAGCGAGGGCATTCCGATATAATTTACGTACTGTAACACTGCCCTATATACCCGAAGGTACGTGGACGAGCTATGATATACTCACGTATGTGGAATCGAGTATCACACTTGGGATGTATTGCAGACAAGTTAGCGACAGCTGCTTTGTTTTACGATGCCGGAACACGTCTCTAGCCTAGAACCACTAAATGTTTTTCGTTAGATGACAATGCTCCATTAGGTAAATTGAGGTTAATTTTAAGTTGATCTTGCTTAGGAATTTTCCTTTCAAGTTCACCACGTGATGTATTATGAAATTCCTAGGAATGCAACTATTATGATAAGCATTCTTTCCATTCAATTTAACAATGAAAATATTAGCTAATAGGGATAGAGCAATCAGATTTCTTTCGATCAAAGAGCAAAGAGCACAATCTAATGCAATTTCCCTAAACTATTCCTATGAGCACACACAAACTTTTTCAATGCAAAATGCATGTATTTCTTTTCAATTTCCTTAATGTGAATATGAACAAAAGGAAACTAATGCACATACAATCAATCAATCTTTAACAAGAACAAAGACTTTACGACAGTTTTGTTTCGAAGGAAAAGAAGACTTTTATGACACTTTCTTTCGAACAAAGATTAAATGACTATAATCTAACTTTCACTATGGATCGACAATGATAAATAAAACATTTAAGAAACATTAATCAACCAAGTCAAAGTAGGGCTAGAAAAGGAGATAATACTTGTTTTCTGAGACATGACATTCATTGACCAATCAACAAGTAATCAAACAAAGGAAATTTGGCAAAAAACTCAATCCAGAGGTTGGAAACTGACCCTAAGAGGATCAACTCAGCCCTGAATGGGAGACAGTGTGCTTTAGAGCACTGTCCCTAAGCTAAGGGTGCTTTGCAGCGCACTGTGTCCCTCACAAGCCTGCGCTGGTGACAGTGAGCCATTTCAAGAGGCAATTTGACATAGTCTTTTACCAAAATTCAATGCAAAAGAGATCAAACACAATCAATTAAGACAAATAGGGTCTACAAGGGTGTCCTAGGAGGTGGATAAGCTACTAGGAAGGATGATCTTCCCCAGTATGGTCACCAATTTTTTTTGGAGAATTTGGTATCTACAGATAAATACTAATTCCCTTGATAAGTAGCCATATCTAAAACAACAGTTTAAAGCAGTCTAGCCTTTTCCTATAAGAAATAGATAAGACAAAGAGAATGAGAAGACCTACTTGTAGTTCTGCTTTCCTCTTGTCTTCTTTGTATCAATATTGTCGCTCCTTCCCGTACTTAACATGCTTGAGAAGTACCTATAAACATCAACAGAAGAAAAAGAACCGATCAGAGCAAAAGATCTATTGAATACAAGTAAATGAATCAGATACATTCACACATATAAGCATCATATAACAAGATAAGCATATGGGAAAAAGGTTCAAATACTTTATTGAATAGAAGAAGGAATTACAAACATCAAGAAGTCACTCCTCCAGCTTTGATCCCATCCACATCACATCAAAAGCATGACAAAATTGTAGCATAACAATACTTGTCTCAAAGTTAATTCTCATAGCAACATTATCTCCTTACAATTCAACATAGTCCAACCCATCACTTAGATGAGTGCTCAATTTGTAGGAAAATGAAGGAGGTTATGTCATAAATGGGGGTATTGAATGGCCTTACACACTTATAATTGGTTCCATGGAGGAAGGGATGAGAGGATAGGATGCATCTTAACTCATTCCTCATCCATTTTCAAGCTCATAGGAGTTGATAAGTGAGGGAAACTTATAGAAGAATCCAAGAGATAAGAATATTCCCCAAAACCTATGTGAATTTTTCTCAATCTCGCCTAGTGCAGGTCAAAGAGGGCCTAAGTGCTCTGCAGAGCATCCCGGCATGGGCTTAACTGCTCTGCAGCACACCCTTACATGGGCCTACCTGCACTGGTCCCTTTAGAGATCATTTCAGGATGTCTTCAAGTCATGAAATTGTCTGGGAAAGAGGCATTCAAAAGGGTTGACTTGTTTAAGGCATGTAGCAACTGAAATTAGGGTTTGATGAGCCCTAAAACACTGATCTTGATGATGGGAATGATGTGCCCAAATGGATTTGTAACACTGGGGCCATTTCTATGTGCTAGTATCGGGTGAGCACCATGTTGGTGTATTCCTCTTGTGTGAAATGGAGTGCGAACTAGCCTCAGGGCTGGGTCTGATCTTCTGGGAGTTCTTTGAAGATGTTGCCCCAGATTTCCTTTACCCAAAGCTTGAGACATTCCATAGAGTAGGCACCACCTTGTACCCTACCGACCAGAACCTTCCCTGCCGTGTTTACGACCTCTCCCATGTTTAATCCTTCCCCAAATTTGAGGGTGAAATCCTTTCTAGAGGCCTTCACACACTTTATATTTCTTTTTCTGAATCTGGATGCGGTAGGATGGTCCTGCAGAGGGTTTGTAGGTCTCAGGTGCTCCTATTGTAGATGCTGCGCTACATGCCGAACCTTAATGACTGAGGTTACAAAACACTCGGATGGTAGAGCAAAGGAAACTATTGCCACAGTTGTGAGGGAGGAGCCGGACGCCGAGGGATGCTGCATAAACACAACGGGCATATCAGGACCAAGGGAAGTGGCTATGTTCACTGAGTGGAGAAGGTTGTCAGGGGGCAAGGGTTTTCAAGGGCGAAGATGGGGGCGAGCAAGTTGCCAGAAGGTGGAGGGTCGTAGGAGAGAGCAGGGGGCAGTATAACACTGAGGAATTGATGGAGAGGGTTGCAAATGGGAGAGTGGATACAGACGGCCTGGGTAGAGTAACCACAAGAGACGAGGCAAATCGAGATGGTACTACTGAGGAGCAATGAGCGGTTAGGGTAGGCATAGGGTTAGGGTGTCTAACAATAGGCTGGTCGGGATTAGGGTCAAATGAATAATCCACTGCCTCGTAATCCATCTCTTCCATGCTGCAGCAGAAATGGGGAACCATAATTGTAGGGAAAGAGAACAGAGGGCATTGAGGGAGGGCATCAGGTAGCGGAGGGGGATAATGGGTGCGGGTTACAATGCCTACAGTAATAGAGGTAAACCATCCATAGTTACCTGTATCCACAGCTAGGGTAAATCGCCATCACAAGCTCCCTCTTTCCCTCAATTATTCAGTGTGGGCACTCAGGATATGTTTTATTATAAATCCATGCATTTTAATTTAGCAAATGCAAATGCCACTTATCAACATTCCATGATCCTCATATTTCATGATCTCATCGATAAGATTGTTAAATCTTATGTTGATGACTTCGCCAATTTTTTTGGGTTGTTCGTGGAAATGCCTAGGATCTATGCAACATTTTCAACCATATTCATAAGTATCATATCAAGTTCAAACCCAACAAGTGTGTTTTCAGTGTCCAAGCCAATAAGACTTGAACAAACATTACTTCCCATTAGGGCATTAAGTTCTACCTTAACAAGATCCATGTCCTCCATAGTATTTCCCTACACCTTCAAAGGAGTCATCACTTCCTATTAAGGCATGAAGAACTACTCTAACAAAATCCACACCCTCCATAATGTCACTCCCCCACTCAACCGTTACCAAAATTCATTTGTTCATGGGAAATCTTGGAACATTTTGATGCTTCGCAACTGACTTTGTCTATTGATCTCACACCCCAAGCTCTCCTCAAAATAAGGGTGTCAAAATTTTATGAACCAAAAAAACATAACATCATTTTGAACACCTTAAATAAATGTTGGTTTCTCATCCTATCTTATGTAATGTCATCAATGGTCATCCATTAATCATGTATGCCTCAATAATAAGGTTGTAAATTGAAAGGTAGTAACCCTAAAATATGAGAATGGTATTGAGTGTACTATTTGTGTTAGATTTTAAGCATAAGAACAATATCTTACTATGTAAACATACCAGGCTAGCTCTTGGATAACAAGAAAGAAGAGAGAATGAAATTGCATTGAAAAATACTAAGTAGCTCAAGGGTCCAATTCAAATTAATTTATAACCCTTTGCGTGTATTATTGTCTGACACAAATACACTTAAATAACCTTCACTAAGAGGGAACCAATGTGCACTAGGTTGGGGTTCCTACACATTAGAAAATAGAAAAGCACTTTCCCTGATTATCTACTAGCCTAAATTTAGAGTAGGAGACCCTAAAAGAGACTGAGAGTCTCAAATAGGTTTTCCTAAATATAAGCAGAGTCAAAAATAAATTAGAACTAAAATGTAGACTCCCTCAACTCCTCACTCAAAAGTAGCAAGAAACCTCCAAAAATAAGACTGAAAGTTAAAGGATAAGGTTGGCAGGTGGGTGGATAATGTCCTCTCCCAAATTAAGAGAGGGAATGTTTATTGGTGATTAGGAACTTTAAGGATATGTAATACACAATAATGGAAAGGAAATTTCCATGTCACTACCCATTCACTGCCATATGTCATCCTAGATGTCACCCTACTAAAAATAGTCTCACTAAAAATATAAAAAATATGAAAATAGAAGATGATCCCAAATGGTAGGGAAGATCTAATAGTGAAATAAAAGTGGTCATATGTGACCCTAATAATGTATGGAAGAGTTTCAAATGATGTCCTAAGTGAAGTCATGATGAGGTCCTAAGTGTGCATGTACCCAACAATTTTTTATATTGAATGTACATTCCTCCCTTGTGAAGTAAAGTATATTGAATCATGAGCCCTCATCTTCACCTTAAATAAGCTCTAACATTACATGCATAACCAAACAACATGTGTAATTGTCCAACAAAATCGTCTCTATTATATCCTCAATAGCATTGGCCTCACTAGACATGCAAATCGATGGTTTCTCCTCTAGGAGTTTTACTTAGAATACATCAATAAAAAACATAAGAAAACACTAATTATGTTTAAGCACCTAAGTGGACACAACCCTCCCTTGTCACCCGATGATAATATGGATGACTCATTCCTCATTGAATCCATCATCCACATTTAGGATTCTCCCATATTCATGCATGATTGGTATATATGGTTTTCTCCCTAACCACATCATGGGAATCATAACATATATCTCACAAATTTTTGCTATGTGATAGTAGAGGGCACATTATATAAATGGTCCATCGATTATGTCCTCCTCCATTGTTTTAATCTAGAAGAGGCCAATACAACACTTCAATAAAGCCACCAAGATTTCTATAGTGGTAATTTTGGAGGTCATGACACCTCCGAGAGGATCATTTGGTCCCACTAATATTAGACTATATTGGTGCATGATTACTTCCAGTTCATTCATCACTACCTTAAGTTCCAGGTGCATTCTAATGAAATCCATGGCTTGACCACTTCGCTTCATCCTATATCACCTAATTGTTCCTCCATAACAAGAACCTTATGGAGGAGATTTACCTCTTCAAAGCAATAGACATTTATTTTGGCCACCACCATTTATTTCATGAGATACGTAAATTCCATTCATTTTTGTAATGGTTCATGCCACATTGTTTCCATATTTTTCTTCAAACATATCATATGTAGATGTAGGGTCCCTAACATAATCATTTATGACAATGGTGGTGCTTCTAAAACCACAATATGGAGGAGCTTTATGTAAAATAAAAATTTTGGTAGAAAATATCCTTCCTTGTTCACTCTTATGTTAATGGTCATGCTAAAGCATTCAATAGGACCATGAGATCCATCCCTAAGAACATGGTTTTTCAATCTCGAAGGGATGGGCACCTAGTGATATTTCATGCCCTATGGGCCTACCATACTTGCATAGACACATTTATGGGTGGCATTCCATCTACCCTCATATTTGGAGTAGAGTTTGTGCTTCCCCTTGGATTTTTTATCCCTTCTTTCCATGTAGCATCATACACCCTTGTCCCTAAAAATGAGTAGCTTGCTACCTTTCCAAGTGAGCTAGAAATGATGGATGACTGATAGCCACAATATCTTCAACATAAGGAGGGTTTATAAGAAAATGCTAGCTTTGACATTTCAAAAGAAGTTTAGCCTCACATTTTTTACGTAGGCAACTAAGTTATGAATTTGAACAATCTTTAAGATAAAAAATGGAATTTTTCTCCAATTGGTTTGGCCCCATCACCATTGCCAAAGATTTAGGTAGTGGTGCTTATTGTTTCATAGACCTTAATAAAGATCCTCTAAAGAACTCCTCCAATTCCGTGTTCCTCAAAATTTTCTTATCTTAAAGTTTACTTTCCTCTTTGCTTCCCCCATTTCTTGTCCTCATCTATCCTAGTCTGCTTGAGGAAATATCATGGCCTCTCATTCCTCTCCTTGCTTCTTATAGGTCTTCTCTTATGTTACCCATATCCTTCAGACAATTTTGGAAAGCCTTCACCTTTGGTCCTATCCTCTCATTAACATCTTCAAGGTACACTAGACCATTAAGGTTTTCATATTTTATTAGGGCCTTTGGTCCTATCCTCTCGTTAACATCTTCAAGGTACACTCGACCATTAAGGTTTTCATATTTTATTGGGGTTTATGAAGTTAAATCATGCCCCATCTCTTATTATGACCATTATGGGGTTAAGTTGGTCCTTTTATCAATATCATCCCTTAAGAAACCAAGAACACTTGTGCTTCTTTTCTTGCTCATTCATTTCCCACCTTCATCCACCATGGGTATCACTTTCCCTCTCTATTCCTCTATTTCTCTTCTTATTTTGGTCACTTCATAGGGGATTGACTCCATGTAGTTCATTGCCTCAAGTAGGACCCAAATCATGATTATTATTCTCCACATAGGATTGATCATTATGACCCTTTGTTGCTTCCCTAGGACACCGGTCTTAGTTGTCACATTGTATATATTGGAGTTATGGGATTATATTCTTAATAATTTGGCTATCATCCCCTTATTGTTGTATCTTTCATTTGCTAGTTCAACCCTATTGCATGTTTCCTTTAGTCTTAACAATAGTTCAACACTAACCTTTGTTACCCATCCCTAGCCTTACCTACCTCCTTGATTCCTTCATTTATGTCATGTCCTTACTTTATATTAGGAATCACTATTCATTCTCTCACTTAAGGAAAGTCACTAAAATTTGTTTTATAGGTATATAACTTGATTGGCTATGAATATAATCATATTTTTCATGCCCTAGATGGATTCCACCATTAACTCTTGCGATCAGGGAATTGTGAGCATTGGTCTCTTGATTTTTCCCTCATTTTCCCTTGATGTCATTTCTTTCATAGTATAACTATTGTATTCCTTTAATAATAATTAGATATGTGAATTTTCTCTTCATCTAAATCATCTTGATTATTAATTACATTGGTTGGTTCGAAACATGTTGATAATTATTCAATTATGTGATGGATCCAAAAGACTTATTTCTAAATATTTCATTTTTATTTCATAGTCTGATTGCCATCTTGTTTTCATAGTAGATAGATTTACTCATGTTTTATTTCATATTCTAGTTGTTATTTCTATTAACATGGTAGTTATATCTCCTTATACATGTCATGGTTTAAATGATTTGTTTCTCTACTTGGACTTGTGTGTCTCCTTTCCTAAGCTTATTTGTTTGTCGTGTTTCATTGATTTTTGTTTTTTTCATTTTTTCATTGTCTTATACATACTTGATATCATATCACCCATGCAAGGCATGATGGAATTTACCTTTGCATTAATTATCAAGGCATGGGTTCTCCATGCAAAAGTTGGAAACATAAATGAAGTTAGATAATGGAGGCCACACCCTCACAATTTCTATGAATTAGCTCCCACCAAACATGCTAGTAGGCTCTTCCCCACTTATCATTATTTTAATATTATTACTACTCTTATTATAACTTTTCCTCATTTTTATTTTCATGCTTCTCTTACTTACAACTCATTACTTCCATATTATGGATAGTAGCTCCTACAAGGAGTGAATATGTAGCAAATATATTTTTCATTTTGGTATTTGCACATACCTACTGATTAGGGAGGCCATAATGTGACTCTCTTATGTGTTCCATCCTCTCTATCATAATTTTATATTTGATGGCCTACATTGAGTCCCACTATCTTATCCTAGAGGTATTACCTCTTTGATATGTCTAGTTCTTAGATATGATCTTTTTTCTCCTTCCATCTCTTACCCTTTGGATCTTGGTCATTGGTTTAGTTCACTTTGACCTTGAGGGGTATTTGATTACTCTATGGTTTTACTTTGGGAAAAAATCCTTTGATTGGTTGATATTGATTTAGATTCCCTCATCACTAGTCTATGATGGCCCAAGTTTTTTTGGGTTTTCTTGTTACGAGGTCAAATGAATCAAATCTCCACTAACCCTTCCTACTCTCAAAGCATTGAGAAAATTGTGGATTTCATGTTTGTACCTTGATCATGTTCCACAACTTATGGAATATAGAACCAATTTTAGGAGGGAAACCCATGACATGGCTTGAGGAACTCATTATACATGGTAAAACCTCATAGTTTGAATTTTCTATATGCATCTTCCTCTCTAAGATCATTTATTCACTCATGCTTTGAGTCATTCCTCTTCCTATTTATATCTTTCAAATCCTCTTTATAAGTATGTATTAAATCTTGAATTTTTCTTTATTTGAAACCATATCTTGCAAGTACACTTGAATTGGCATCAAATATTGATCTACATTCCTAATTCTTGGTACTCTTGCATTGCTTGCATTGTTTGTCTCCAACACCTCAAAAAGGATCTCTTATTAATGGTTTGGCTCTAACATAATAGGGTTGTCATATCATCCAAATATATGTCAAAAGGATCAATTCTTTCATACTTTGGACAATTCAACTCTATAATCTCAAGGGAGATTTCAACATAGGGAGGGTAAGGGAGGCATAAAGCCCTTATAAGACTCCTTTAGTCTCCATTCATTGCATATTGTTATATCATTATATGCAGCTGATATATTGTTTTATCACCTTGTATTAGATAGTGGTGTGAATTTTTTGTGGACAAGGATTTAGGAGGTGGAACACTATCTTACAAACATGTCATGACTCTCATATTTAGGGCAAGAAGCTTCATCACTTGCACTAATGCTCAACCAAATAATTTTTCCCTTTCTTCTCTATTTTGTTTCCAACACATAGTTTATTTTATCACCATAAGAATTTGGAAATTAACCCTAAGTTAGTTTATATTTCCTTTGTTAAATCATTGTTAATTACTTGTCAAAAACCCTAGTTGAAGTAACATAATTCACCTACATCAATAGATAACTAGTTGAGAGTAAAACCCAAATTAATCTATGGGTTCCACCCCTTCTCTTTTTTCCTCCCCTTTATGATTTATAGATTTTCCCGTAAATCCAAGTGGTAAATCCGCTCTCTCTTCCTTCTAGGTTAGTGATGTTTGCAATATGGTGGTTCCCTATCCCTACTCTTGTGTTGCATGTGGTAGAATAAATCAATTCACTCTCTACATTATGGGGAGGGGATATTTTTTTTTTGGGTAACTCTGAAAGTGATTACAACATTCATGGGGTGCTTTATCAGATTTGGGGCACATGGTGTACGTTCAACCCCTAGATGGTTTAAGATGGTTTGGCACATGAGAGATAGTCCTTGATGGATTTTCATGGTTGATATATCTTGCTTATTGAATGCTTGACCTCAAATGGTTGTTGAATTAATATTCTTCCCTCAAGCATTATATTTCTCTTGATAGTATGGTGGATGCCCTTCATTAGGATCTTGTGAAGGATTCACTTGATTGGAGAGCGCCCTACATATGATGAGGAGCATGATATAGCTTCAAGGAGGGATTTAGACCCTAGTTGGCATGTGGTGGCTTGAATTCTTGTTTGGACGATTCAAGATGGCTCAAGGATTTCTATGGCTTAGATAATATTCTTATACGAGTAGTTGATCCATTGGAATACATTGCTTAGATGGAGTTTGTGGATGCTTGTGATGGATGGATGTGGACTTTACTTACATGGCTACATCACCTTAGATCCATTCTTTCACATGAAATTATCTTGGAGCATGACACATGTACTTTAGAGTGTTACATATCACTTGTGTTGACCTACAAGTGCTCATTGTAGGTTGCTTTTAAGGGCTAAGGCCCACATTGTACTGTTGGACCTTATATTAGAGGATATGTTCGAGTAATTATTATACATTGGATATTATTGGTCTGTGAGGGTTTTGTTGATTTACCCTATCTAGGATTTGGAGAGCCAGGAGTATTTGTACTAGTCTTGAGACAAGGATATGGTTTGAACCTATACTTCATCTTGGGCATATATGGTAGTCTAAAATTTATGCAATCGCTAGAATTTATTTTCAACAATATATGTTCTTAAATATTTTTTATTTACAACCATATGTGTCATGTTGATTTGACATAAGTAAAAGGATAATAATTAAGTGATTTGATTCCTAAGTAAATAATGTAAGGGGTTGGTTTTACCATTGTTGTATTTTTGTGCTATTGTTATTATTGCTAAAAAAGAGTATTTTTAGATCTGGTTATCGGTTGATAAGTTTTCCTAAAAGGTCCATAATTTATCCCTTTGGTTCGATATCTTATCTACTTGAAATTCCAAGAAATTTGGGATTTTTTGGAACGAAACATTGTACTCTTTTCTCTACATTTTTGTATATTTCTTAATAACAATGCTAAGGATGAAAATTCACAGGGCTTAGGCCTAAGAAACTTTGTGGGTTGAAGGTCAAATTTTTGTTTGCATTGAACTTGAACTTTGAGAAATTTCTACAAATTTATGGGGAACTTTGATAAAACTCTTACTATACTATCTTGTCCAATAGGAATGAAATGGGGCCTTTTTCTTACCTCACTTGTTGGCCAAGTGTTTAAAGACCCTCTTCCTCTAGGTAGAGTGTTAGTACCATCTAAACACATATCTATTAATTTATCCCACTACTGTTCAAGTTAAACCCACTTAGTTAAGCCATTTGGTGAGGAGTGGAGTTTATTTATTGTTCCCTTGAACAAGTAGCAGGCAAAAGAAAGTATGATACAAATAAAATATAGTGTCTTTCCTAATACAATGTTTAGAATCATACACGATGAAAGTTACATGACACGGTCATAGCTCTAACATGTATGGGAGAGTTCATGCATTTTGCATGGTCAATAAAAGATTCAACATTGGTGGGTATTCTCATTTATTGGCAACACCAATCACTACCACCATGCATTAGGTCTGGATTTATTGCATCCAAATTTCTCTTCCTCGTGCATTTTTGTTTTGTTTTTGGAATAGCTATGAACACTATGATGAAACCCTCATTTATATTTCTTTGTGAAGCTTATTTCTAGTGCATGTCTTTCATGAAGAACTTTGCAACACATCGTATTTAATACAATACTTATTTAAAGATGTAGGATAAACAAGTTATATCCATTTCCATTTTTTTTATGAGATTCTAGGAAAATTTGATTTTACATTGATTAAATGGTGAAATCTAGTGGTTGAAAATATGTATTTCAGGGGCATTAGAAATATTATCTACCTTTGAAACAATTTGTGTGATCAACAACTCCCATTTTGATCTATTTTTGGGTTTTTTACACTAAATCTAAACCAATGGATTCCAATGAGGAATTGTAAAAAAAGGTGCACTCTATTCCCTATCTATCCAAATTTTTTATTCAAAATCCCAACCAACATCGAAATCACCTTTATTGGGATGTTAATGGTATGTTTCTATGATCTAGTATTTCATTGGAGCATCAAGGTGTTCGTGAAAACATTTTTTGCTCTATCAATTTACATTTTCAAAGCTTTCATTGATATGGGTATAAAATAAGTTCAATCTTCAAATAGCATGACACATAGGTTTCTTCATGATCTTAGAAGCATACATCTATTTACAATGTAAATTTTTTGACAAATTTGTTTCACATCATATTTTCTTTGTCGTGTTTTCATTTTAAAATAGAAACTACTTAAAAGCCCTTATTATTCTGTAGATTGTGGTTTTAGAGTAATCCTTCAAATAAATATATTCTTTATAGAAAAATATAGTGAGTTTATCATAAATCACTTAACCATGTGATGATAAACCTATTGTTATACAATTATTTTTTGGTTTATATTCAATATTTTGCTTTAATTCCATTGATGCTCTTTTGGAATTTATACTAGCATGAAGGTTTTTCCACAAATGATGATATCAACAAAAGTGTTTCTCTTTTGTATTTTATTATTATCTAAACTAGCATTTCAATAGTGGAACCTAAACTTTGACCTACTTTTATTAATGTTATTTATGTTCTTGAATTTTGTATTTCAATTGTAAGTTCTACACTTTGCTCTACATTTACAATTTTGTAAATGTTTTTTTTCCAAAAATATAAGTTACAATGTGCATGGTGAAATATAAATAATATTATTTGCATCATAAACCATAAAATATTTACTTTTCTCTACAACTTTATAAGTGGTTTCTTTCAAAATATAAGTTGCTTTGTGCAAAATGAAATATAAGTAAAGAATCATTATTTGCATTATGACATTTGAATTTTCTATTTCTTTGTTTGGCCAACATTAATTGTAAAATTGCATTTTCGGAGAGAAATTTATGGACATTATTTATTAATCATATTTTTATCATTAAATTTGTATCTTGTTGGGAACTTTCTATTAATATTCAAAATTATAAATGGTGCATATTTACTTGAAAGTTTCCTGATAAATATTGTCTTATTATATGATTTGGTGAGAAATAGGCATTTTGTAAATTTGGTGTTAATGTAATCAATATTTAACTTTTAGATTTTTCCTTTGTACAAGAAAAATTGAAAACTAACATTTCTCCTTTGTACACCCCAGCCATAATAGATGCACATTTTTTATGCCAATTAGGATTTGTGTAGAAATGACCCTATATCCTATGACATGGATTTCCTAGTTTTGTGATCCATGGTTACTGGAGGGGCTTGGCTTGTGTAGAGTAATAACCATATATCTTATGACATAGGGATTTTCTAGTTTTATTGTCCATGGTTATCGAAAGGGGATTGGGATATTACCTTTCCCTTTTCACTTTTTTTTGTCAATGAAAGGCCTTGATCTAATAAACACATCATTGTGAAGCACTTATCAAGGTGTTTAACATTTAGATGAATACAATTATATAGGAATTCTCATGCACTTGTCTACAAGTGATGGCATCAAATGGAGAATGAAAGGTAGCATACATTTTGAATAGGATTTCAAACAACTTTAATTGGAGGTTTGCTAGTTGTTTTGATGCTCTTTATAGCTAGCAAAATTCCTTCTACCACCAAGCGAAAAGTAATACGATGGCATATCCCAAATAGTTTTATTCTTGTTTGGAATAAAAACAAGGCCTAGTTGCTACCTAAAGTGATAAAATTGGTTTAATATCGATAAAATCAAACTAATTCATTTCCCAAAAAAATTAATATTAACTATAGTATCTATATTCTCTATAATATTGTTACTAAAATTAATACTGATATAATCCTACTTATCCTAGTTAGGAGCAAGATGATTGATTAAAAATAGACAAAATATTAGTACATAAATTACTGGCTTTATCAAAATAAGCCATAGAACTCAACAAAATCTAAAGCGTGCACACACACACACACACCAGTTCACACATAATCTTGCAAATAAACACTTATGCAAGAACAAAATATGTATTCTTGTATTTAATTACATGAATTGAAGAATGTAATAATTTATGAAAGAAAATTCACATAAAAGCATGAATGGCATGAAATTGCATAATTCATAGGAATGCAGAATGATACGACCTCACATTCACCAATAAGATTCTTCGAAAAACATGGGCTTTAAATATTTCATTACAGTTGATAAAATTATATAGGTTTTCTTTACAAGTTTCTCTAGCCATTATTACAGAGAAAGAGTCCCATTTTTATAATCAATCTTGAATGACTCTATAATTCCTTTGTTTACTCTACAGTTACAATTATTTACTTTTTCCAACATAAGCTTTGTTACTAATATACCAAAGATAGTTGGAAGTCCTTTCAAACAATTTAGGTGCCGAAGTAGTTATGAATTTGTTCTTTTGCAATAAAAAAATTCCAGCTCTATAATAAATTAGAATTCCTTATAGAAGTGCTCTCATTGGAAAAATATTTTGCATCTTAGTTGTCCACCCATATCATTCCTACCATTTTTATCTTCCAAGCTTTCCAATTTAATTTGGACATCTGTCACACGAAACACAAAAAAATGTTTATCTTTTCTTGGAGTAAATATCATTTGTTGATTTACAAGCCTAAGTATTTATCCCACATGCACCAAGGTAATTTTTTGCCAAGGCTTGATATAGTTTAAACCTTCTAATGTGATTTGTGAATGAAGTTGAGGAAGTTATGGAATCTTGCAAAATCACTATGTATAGTATGATCCTTTAGTTGCCAAAGGAATTAGAGGTTACTTGGATCTGAATGTCCGGGATCTAGAAATCTAAAGATTTAAAAAAAATGAAATGTCGAATACAAAGATTTCATATGATATGTATGACTAGACATGTAAGATTTTGTTGGGGCCCCATATTCACACTATGTTGTGATATAATGGGATCTAGAAATCGAAATATTTAAAAAAAAATAAAAAATGAAATGTCAGATACAGATGTGTAGGATTATGCAAAGGCAAAATGAACAGTTGGATATGGAAGAAACGATGAACTGATAAGATCTAAATAAAATAAAATCATAGATTTGGTATGATATGTATGACTAGACATGTAAGATTTTGTTGGGGCCCCAGATTCACACTATGTTGTGATATAATGCAGAGGATACAGATGTGTAGGATTATGCAGAGGCAAAATGAGAAGTTGGATATGGAAGAAATGATGAAATGATAAGATGTAAATAAAATAAAATCATAGATTTCATATGATATGTATGACTAGACATGTAAGATTTTGTTGGGGCCCCATATTCACACTATGTTGTGATATAATGCAGAGCCTGGGAACATCTGAGTCTAATTTTAGTTTGTTGTTCTTGGTTTATTTTGTGTTGGAAAAACTTTACGTAAAAATATGAAGGTTTATTTCAATTTTTTTGAGTTCATTCACGCATATTTCCAAGTTTATCATTCATGTACTTTGGTTTGGTATAGGTTTCAACAAGAGAAAATGAAAATGTAGAGTACAAATTTCAATAAATTAAATCAGGTTTTGTTTCCGTTGGAATGAAAGTGTAAAGTTTACTCCTAATTTTGTTGTTATTTCCTATGTACTTTAAAATATGAACATTCATGCAATTTATTTTCAACCTAAGGTACAACAAGAATGAGAAAATATAATGAGCAAATTCCAACTAGACATGTTAGATTTTCAATTTCAATTTTATGGTTTTAGTTTCTGTTGAGAATTCAGATAAGGGGTTTCCAACAATTCAACTTATGTTGTTGGGTATAATTTCCATGTGTTTTTAGGTTGGGGCATCCATGTTGCTTGGGTTTGATATAAGAATAATGAGGGATTTAAGAAGAAAATGGAAAAAAAGAACATATTTCAACAAACCAAGATGATAAATTATGAATTTATTCTTAGCCCATTGATATCCAAGAAACAACCGAGCAATTAAGAATTCAATTTCAAGAAAAACACAGTAATTTGAATTATGCAATTTCATTTTAACCCATGTAAAATTTACCAAAATGAAAAAGATACTCTTTCATAATCTTGATAAATTCCACAAAAAATTAAGAAAAAAATCTTACAGATACAAAATTCTCTTAAATTCACAAAATTGTAGGAATTTACAGGGTAAGTTCCTCAGATAGAACACCAAAGGACACTGCTCACAAACAGATCACAGATCAATACGCCAGTATTTTGACGTGGTTAAAACCCTCAAAGAGGGAAACAGTCCACGGCCTGAGCCAACGCGGCCACTTCAGGCAATTTATTTATAAAAGAATGAAAATTTACATATGCTTCTCTCCTAGACGGATTACCCTACAAATGACCCTCCATGCTCTTTAAATAGAGATCATGGACCAATCGGGTGTTAAGCCACAGATCAAGTGTCGGTAATATCGAGGAGAGAATGAACCGTCAGATCACTACATATCGTGACCGTCGGATTGTAAGTTACAAAATATACATAGTAAAGAAACACACTTTACCTAACTCTATACCTAACTCTATACTAGACCAAGTTGTACTTAACTATTTCCTATGTGTCGGAATATCCTAACATCCCCCCTTAAGAACAACTTGGGATAGGATTTAAGGATTTACAAATATGACACAATAGGAGAAGGAAGGAGGCACTAGAGCCTATCCCCCCTTAGTGACATCTTCCTGAACTCCAACCATAAATCGAAGTTTAGTGAACTTCGCCTATGTGAGAGCCTTTGTAAAGATGTCTGCAACTTGATCATCTGTTGAACAATATTGCACTTCAAGAACATGGTCATGAATGAGATTTCTGATGAAGTGCATGTGCAGTTCAATGTGTTTGCTACGCTGATGTTGGACTGGATCTTTACATAGCTGAATGGCACTTTGATTATCACACCAAAGTGTAGTCGGATCCTACTGCTGAAAGCCAAGCTTTGACAGGATCTGACGAAGCCACAAGGCTTCCTTACTAGCTTCTACGGCACCGCGATACTCTGCTTCTGCTGAAGAAAGAGAAATGGCACCTTGTTTCTTGCAAGCACATGTAATAGGTCCTAAACCAAGAGTGAACACATAACCTACAGTAGACTTCCGATCATCAGGGTCACCAGCCCAATCAGAATCAATGAAACGAACCAATAGAGGAGATGCTTCGGCGCTGTAATGAATCCCAAACTGAACTGTACCTCGAACATAACGAAGTATTCTTTTAGCTGCTTTCCAATGACTTTCACGTGGGTTTTGCATAAACCGAGCAACAAGGCCAACAACAAACAAAAGGTCAGGACGAGTATGGGTTAGATACAAAAGTTTTCCTACAAGTTGATGGTATAAGGTAGAATCAACTTCAGGAGAAGTACAAGTGACTGAAAGTTTGACTCCAGTCTGAAAGGGAGAAGGGGCTGGCTTACAGTATTCCATGTGAAAATGGCGTAGAATATCACAGGCATACTTGGACTGAGAAAGGGAAATACCTTCCTTGGATTGTAAGACTTGAAGACCGAGAAAATAATGTAAGTGTCCTAAGTCTGTCATTTCAAACTTCCTTTTAAGGTTAGACTTCACATTGTTTATAAGGTTGGGATCACTACCAGTCAGGATAAGATCATCAACATAAATAACAAGAATGATAAGAGACTTGCCCACTTTCTTGGTGTAGACAGTATTGTCAGAATGACACCTAGAAAAGCCATTTTCTAAAAGAAAGTTATCCATTTTGGCATACCAAGCTCGAGGAGCTTGCTTGAGACCATAAAGGGATTTCTTAAGCCGACATACAAGGTTGGAGTCTGTTTGTATAAAGCCAATAGGTTGTTCCATATAGATTTCTTCATGCAAGTCCCCATGTAAGAAGGCGAATTTAACATCCATCTGATGGACTTCCCATTTGAAAGAGGCAGCAAGGGAAAGAACAAGGCGGATAGAGTTCATTTTGGCAACAGGGGAGAAGGTTTCGGTATATTCAATGCCTTCAACTTGTGAAAAACCCTTAGCAACAAGATGAGCTTTATGTTTATCAACTTTCCCATCTGGTCCATACTTGGTTCTGTAAACCCATTTGCATCTAACAAGTTTTCGTCCCTTTGGTAGAGGAACAAGATCCCATGTATCATTTGCCAATAATGAATGATATTCTTCATTCATAGCTGCTTCCGAATCTGGATGGCCTGAAGCTTTTGCAAAGGTGTCAGGATCATAATTCACTGAAGCTTGAGCCAGTAAAGAAGAGGCTCTCTCGAACTGAGAACGTGTACGTCACTGATCTGTAGGATCACCGTCAAGATCACCTGCTGCATCCCGAGTAGCACAGACCCATTTTGGAAGCTGAGGAGCTGAAGGAGGATCCTGAGAAGGTGGGGGAGGATTTTCATCCTCGCTTTCATCATCTAAAGAAGAAATATTTTCAAAAGTAGAAGAGATAGGGAGAGGTGGCACATTCGCCGAAGTAGGCTCGTAGGCCGATATATTTTCAGCAAACTTTACATCTCTTCTAATGATAATATTTTTGGACTTAAGTGGAATAAGTCTATACCCTTTGACATCTTCAGAATATCCAACAAAAATACATTTTTCACTCTTGGGTTCTAAAGCTTTATGTTTCTCATCTGGAATATGGGCCCATGCTTCACTTCCAAAAACACGAAAGTGACTTACATCTGGTTTGATTGAGCTCCATGCTTCTTCTGGAGTGATATTCTTTAAAACCTTAGTAGGAGTGCGATTTATTATGTAATTTGCATAGTTAATTGCTTCTGCCCAATAATTAAGACTAAGTCCTTTCGATTGAAGCATACAATTAGCCATTTCCTTTAAGGTGCGATTCTTCCTTTCAGCTACACCATTTTGTTGTGGAGTATATGGAACAGTATGTTGCATTTGAATTCCATTCTTAGTGCAAAAGTTGATGAATGTGTTTTTAACATGATCTCCGCCATTATCAGATCTTAGCTTAAGAATTTGATGTCCAGATTTTTTTTCAACAAAGGCCTTAAAGGCCAAGAACATGTTAAATACTTCACTCTTGAGTTTTAAGAAGTATACCCAAGTGCGTCTGGAGAAATCATTAATGAAAGTTAAGAAATATTTGTAGCCATAGAATGAAGCAACTGGAAGTGGACCACATAAATCACTATGTACGAGCTGTAAAGGGGCTGAGGCGTGCCAAGAGGCACGTTTTTCAAAACTGTCCTGATGATGTTTTCCGAGTACACATCCGAAACAAACACCATCTCTGCAAGATACCATTGGAAGACCTGTCACCATATTTTCTTTACATAGATTTTGAAGAGAACGATAGTTTAAGTGACCAAATTGCTCATGCCAAATTTTGCTCACTTCATCATTAAGAGCAACAAATACTGAGGGAAGATTTGATGACCCAAAGTTGTGAAACTTATACAACCTTGTAGAATCATCAACAATGCCAGTAGCTAAAATCTGTCTAGGATCTCTTAGGTCCTTAATTACAACATTGTGAGGTGAAAATTCAACGATTTTACCTTCACCTGAATGGGTTATCTGATATACAGATAGAAGGTTGCAGGATAAGGTTGGAACACATAATACATCATTAAACTGACCATTCTCTATATGAACAGTTCCAGTCCCTACAACACTAAGAGATCTATTATCACCAACATATATATTTTTGGTGTTACAATCATTTAAAGAAGAAAACATGGCTTTGTTTTTGGCCATGTGATAAGAAGCTCCAGAATCAATGAGCCACTCATGAGAATGAGAAGAAGAAGATACATTTAGTGCATATCTAGACCGAGATGCTTGACAACCACATGCAGAAAGTACCATTCCTGAAGATGAAGTTGAAGTTGAAGATTGCTCCAAATGGATGTTATGCTTCTTCATTGCTGCTTCCAAGGCTTCCATCTTCTTAAAGCATTTGGATTCTAAGTGGCCATCTCGATTACAAAAGTTGCAATGTCTATCAGTCTTCTTCCCTTTGTTTTTATTTGTTTTATCATTTTGTTGAAATGATTTTTCATTTTGAGGCTGAAATTGCTTAGGACCCTTGTTTGGTTTAGGACCATTCTTTTTAGGATACAACTTCTTAGGATTCTTTGGATTTGGTTGCTACTGGGCAGCTAACGCTTTCTTAGAAGAGTTTCCAAGATGAAGAAGACCAAGGTGTAAGAGTTTTTCTTGTTCTCTTATTAAAGAATCACAAAAGGAATCAAAGGAAGGGGACTTGTAGGTTTGTCCTTGAGAAATGAAGGCTTCTCTTGTAGAATGGAAGGTGGAAACAAACACAGAATAGGCTGGTCCCAACTTAGTAAGAATGGAGTAGATAAGGCTACTATCTTCTTTCTTAACCTTAACACCTTCCAAGAGAAGTCTAAGGGTCTTGAACTTGGACAAAAAATATTCAATGCAAGAAAAATTATTGGGGTCCAATGTAAGCAATTCATTTTCAAGTTGATGGGCTTTAAGTTCATTTTTAATTCCAAAGACTTTAGTAATCTGTTTTATTGCTTCATCAGGAGTATCAAGTTCTGCAATATGGAATCTAAGATCTGGAGAAATAGACATCCCTATCAACCCACGTGCTTGGTCTTGTCTATTTTCCCATTTAGCTACCTTGTCTTCATCTTTCGGTTTGGTCTCTTGGCCTGTGGCTATTCTGTAAAGACCTTTACTTCTAAGTAAATCCACAATGTAGGATCACCATTGGAAGTAGTTGGTGCTGTCAAGAATAACTTGGCATGGACTTTCCATTTTAAAAAAAATTGAAGCTATAGATGTTGAAACTAAGTGTTTCAATGGAAAGATCTCGAAAAATTAGGCTGTTTAAGAAAAAACGGTTCTGAAAACGGCTTCCGGATGAAGAAGTTATGACTTTTTGAAGAAAATTTGATGAAGTCGCCAACGAAGTGCGGGAATGTGCGGAAATGAAAAATCCGCCCCCACAAAATGGAGACTTGGACCCAAGAGCTCTACTCTCATAAATTAGCTTTGCACCAAGTGAGATATACAAAAATTTTGAGAAAGAGAGAGAGAGAGAGGGGGGGGGGGGGGTTTGATGCTTTGGGGTGCGTGCTTGCTTTGAGAAAGCTCTTTTTCCCTACAAAACAAAAAACACAAAACCCAACACGGACATACAAAAAAAATGAACCTTGCGGCTCGAAGTTAGCTTTAGCCGGAAACTAAATATTTTCAAAAACGAACCTTGCGGCTCGAAGTTAGCTTTAGCCGGAAACTAAATATTTTCCTCAATGTTTATGATTTTCCGAGATCACACTAAGGCGCAGCGGAAAAGAGCATACACATGAGAAAAATCCTTCCTTTCTGTTTCTAATTTGCCCAGATCGCACAGAGTCGCAGGGAAAAGAGCATACGTAGAAATGAAAGGTATAGATCCGGTAATAAAAAAAACTAAATAAACCGAATCCGAAATAAACAGAGAGAAATGTAAACTGCAACTAAACACTGTATACCTCCAGATCTTAAAAATGACACAGCTAGGGCTACCAGAAACCTTTTCGCGTGAAACGAAAGGGGTTCCTCACTGCAACAGATGCTCCCAACACAACAGAGTAGTCCTCTCGGCCCGAAAGCAGTCAGAAACAGGAGATCTAGGAAACGGTAGTCGGATGCAGTTCTACCGGCTTCAGATTTGGATCACCAGCGGACGCGGCCCTCAAATAGCTTTGATACCATGTAGTAATTTACAGGGTAAGTTCCTCAGATAGAACACCAAAGGACACCACTCACAAACAGATCACATATCAATACACCAGTATTTTGACGTGGTTAAAACCCTCAAAGAGGGAAACAGTCCACGGCCTGAGCCAACGCGGCCACTTCAGGCAATTTATTAATAAAAGAATGAAAATTTACATATGATTCTCTCATAGACGGATTATCCTACAAATGACCCTCCATGCTCTTTAAATAGAGATCATGGACCAATCGGGTGTTAAGCCATGGATCAAGTGTTGGTAATACCGAGGAGAGAATGAACCGTCGGATCACTACATATCGTGACCGTCGGATTGTAAGTTACAAAATGTACATAGTAAAGAAACACACTTTACCTAACTCTATACTAGACCAAGTTGTACTTAACTATTTCCTATGTGTCGGAATATCCTAACAAAAATTACATCCACATTCCATATAAAATCAGGTTTACAACATGATTTTGCCATAATTTTTTTTGGCAATTGTATTAATATGGTTCAAAACTTAAATTACAAGGTGGGTTCTGGAATTACATTAAAAAAGAGCCTTGAAAATCCATGTCATACTTCAAAGTTCCTCTTTACAATACTTTCCAAAATCTTAGCAAATCTTATAAAAAATGATAGAATTTCCCCTACATTAGAATGTTCCCACCATTACATCAAAATGTGACCTATATATAGGCTCTCAAGGCTCAATAACCTATCCCTAAACCACTAATGGTATTCAGTAACAATTAAGAATCTTTACAAAAATGACAATTGTTCTATAACTAACTTCCTCTAGAAGTTTCTAGAACTGTGCTAGTTGTAGGGTGGGTCTCATCTGCTTTGGTTATACTGGACTTGTCTCTCTCTTTCTTTCTCATATGCTACGTGATTTCTCTCTCTTGTTTAGGCATTGGTTGAAGGGTGCGCATCACCTTGGCTAGGTCATCGATGGGGGTTGCCTTTCTTGCGCTGACACTTGTGGCTGTAGCTATGGTTGTGGTGTTCTAGAACTGGACCCTACTTCCACTACAACAAATCCATATGATTAGCTCCCTTTTTTGCTCCTTTTTTTGCTTCCAATGATAGTTCAATGTAATTTTCTCCATTTTTTTGAAAAATTTGGTGTTATTTATAGAGATGGTTCTATTTTTGGCGTTACTTTCACCAGGAAAAACATTTAGGTGCTAATTTATGCAATAGTAACGCCGAAGATAGCACCAGAAGTAGAGCCGAAAATAATGCCAGAAATAGTACTAGAAAATAGCACCATAAATAGCGCTATAAATAGCAAAATCAATATCCCTAGAAATAACATTGGGTTTAGCACCTTTTTTTTGCACCTAAATTACAAGCTTGGTTAGCTTCCTTTTTAACCATGGATTTAGCACAATATGCGCCTAAATAGTTAATTAATTGAGGTGTTGTGGATTAAGTGGACAGGGTCTTTGAAGATTATGGGATTTAGGGATTTGGGGTTAGGGTTTAAGGGATTAGGGGTCAATAGCTAAGGGATTTGGTGCTTACAGGTTAGGCAATTTAATGATTAATGGCTAGGTTGTTTAAGGTTTGGATGGTTTGTCAAAGCTTGCTATTACAAGATTACATTTTAGTTCCTTTACTGATTTGGATTAATTAAGGTTCGGAGAGTTGTTGTTGTTACACAGGCAATTTCCTAAGCACATGCTTCTTTTCCTAATCAGACTGGATCTAGGAAATCCAATTATTCATCCAATTAATACATACCTTACCTTGCTATAATACTACATGATTAGACCATTCTGACACCATTACTTTTTACAATTAAACAGATTTAACCACTTTCGTTAGTACCAATATTCCTTCATCATTATTATGTTTTTTTCTTTATTATTCATGTTGTTACATTCGAAGATCAGTGAAATCGTTGGAAATCTACTTTTGATTTAAAAGTTCCAAATTGGTAATAAGGAGGAGTAACCACTGATAATTCCAACACCTTGACATTCTCCCTGGAGAAAGCTACTGTGTGCACTGAAACAACTTTGTAACAAGTTCCTATCATTGTTGAGTAGTGTGCATGTGAGCAGCTATGGGTGGAGTAGTGGCCATACACGATTTTGACTCTGTTAATGTGTTGTGTGGAGTAGTGGCCATACACGAATTTGACTCTGTTAATGTGTTGTTACAGCATCCAGAAGCATTTAAAATTTTTCAAAGGGATGGATGGTTGATTTATTTTGAAAAATTACAGGGTTTCAGTTAGTTGGTTTCTTTAGAATTTTCCTTAGCCTTAGTTGAACAACAATCTGTGTTCAGGGGCTTCATAATTGTTTTTACAGAAGAAGTTATTGCAAAAGTGATAGAGCTAGTTAGGATGGGAGAATGATGGTTCTCAAGGCAAGTGGCCAATCATGAAGCTAAGGC
Source organism: Pinus tabuliformis (assembly GCA_031772625.1). Lineage (NCBI taxonomy): Eukaryota > Viridiplantae > Streptophyta > Pinopsida > Pinales > Pinaceae > Pinus > Pinus tabuliformis. The sequence goes on along the minus strand of CM062815.1, from coordinate 649,133,701 downwards.
CATATTCTTACAGGAGGGAGAAGAATTTATGCCAAAGTATAGGGGTTTTAATAGAACATGTCTTCCTCTCCCTTTGGAAGATGTAGCCCTCTTCATCCAAAAAATCATTACCTGTGAAGGTCATTTTGGGATTACTTTCAATTATCACTTTCAATTTCTAGCACATCTGAGGACAACGTATTTGATTAATTTACCATACTACTTGCTGAAGTCATTACAACACATGGCAGAGGTTGTGAAAGGTGTAAAACATCCAAAAAATTGTCACTAACCATGCACTCGTTAAATTAATCCTCATGCATTCATTGCAGAGACAAAGGTGCTCATGGCATGCTTTGATAGTGAGACCTTGTGCTAGTGAAAATAAGGAGAATGAAGAGATTTTTGAAGTAGAACCCACTGCTGAAGCAACCCCTAGGGTTGAACCAACACCAAGTACTGAAGCAAAACCTAAAGCTGGAACAACACCTATTGTTGAAACTACTACATCTTCCAAGATAAAGACAATTGTAGGCTCTAAGAGGAGTAGGGTTGATACACCTCCTATGATTGGTTGACGAAACCCTAAGAGGTGGAGTTCCATTAGAACGAACCCTAGTTCATCCTCAAGAAGAAAGGAAATGCAGATAGAATATCCTGTGGTGGTTTCTAGTGAGTCATCGTAAAAAGATGAGGTGGGTGCCCAATTGTAAAGGATGTGTTGGAGGAAGAAACTGTTGGAACAACAAATGTGCCTAAAACTAGAGTTGAGGAAGTGAAGACCCCTAAAGGGGCCAGAGGAATATTAATAAAGGTAATAGTGTTGTAAAGGAAAGTGAAAAGGCCAATTGGTGGAATAACCCCAATGAAAATGGTGCGAGTAGTTGTTATACTAGAAGAGACTAAAAAACCTACTTCTACAATTGACCGAGAATGTGCTAATACCGGTGGATTTGATGGGTTTGGGGAGAAACAATACGAATAAAAGTAGGAGAAGTCTATAGAAGAAGGCCCCTCTACATATAAAATCTCAGTTATTACACCAGAGCCTGAACAAGAACTAGAGAAATAATAGGAGACAAAAGGACCAGTAACAAAAGAACAAGAGGTTGTTACTTCACTAGGTAAGATGAAAATTGATCCTGTCATTCTAATTGAAAATATGAGAAAGGAAAATGAGGAGTTAAATAAACAACTTGCCTTGGTTAAAGAAAAACTTCATATTAAGAATGAAACTGGATTGGATATGTTGGGAGAGGCTATAGAAATGACATCATTTGTTGTATTAGAAAAACTTTGTAAGGGTTGCCAACAAACCCTTGAGGAGGCTAAAATCATGGAGACTAGTACTGTTTCAGTTGGAATACAAGTGGGGGAACAAGAATTTTTTTTTTTACATGCTATTCCATAAGAACCTGTTGATGACGTTGTTGTTACACAAGAACCAATAGTCAAAGCAGAGCAGGAAGAAGAAAAAAATCTACTAATCCATAAGAACATGTATATGATGTTGTTGTTACAGAAGAACCAACAGTTGAAATATAGGAGGCTGAAAATAAAAATATTGTTCTACCATAAGAACCTATCGATGATGCTACTATTACACAAGAACCAACAATTGAGATAGATCAACAGGAGGAGAAAAGGGATCAGAAGGAGGATGCTAAAACAACATCTAAAACAACTCACGTTAAATTTGAAGATTTGATGAGGGTACTAGAGCAGTGGGAGAAATTAGCGCTCTTTCCCAAAGATGAAGTCATCTTCCTAAAGAAACACGAGGAAATGGTCAATAAGCTTAAGAAGGAGTGGGTTGAAAAATTAAGAATTGAAGAATTTGTTAAAATTCAGGAGGAGAGGAATCAATTAATGAAACAGGTGAAGGAACTGCAAGGAGAGGTTAAGTTGTTACAAAAAAGAAAATGAGCTCATTTATGAGATAATTAAGGGCTTATTGTGTGGTAGGATTCCTTATCCTTCTTCTCCTTTATATTTGCAAGAAAAATGTTATCTCTTCCAATTAACAACCCTGAAGGAAAAGTGATTATATAAGACAAGGGAGATAGAAGACTTCCTAGAAACATTTCAAAGTGTTAATTTCTCACAACGGAATTTGTTATGTGAGTTGTACCTGCATGATCTCGCTTGCTTTGGTGACCAGTCATTCAACCTGACACACTATGTGGGAGATGTACAACTTAGGGCTTTTTGTTTATTTCATGCAAAAACAGATAGATTGGAAAGTTGCTGGTGATATTATAACTACTGATGAAGAATGGGTAGAATTATTTATTAGAGGAGAACCTGGTTCAGCTGAAGCTGTTGCACATAAATACAATAAAATATAGCAGTTTCTAGTTACTAATACACTGTTGATGGACCATTGAGAATCAGTTCTACGAAGATGCCAGAGAAATATACAAGGAATGAGAACTGGTGCCTTAGAAGGAAGCAAGTTGAGATGGGATCTTTCCCGACAAGAATTGAAGAAGGGAGACCCCTATTGTTATCAAAATTTTGAGCAAGCACTTTCCAGAGTTCATCAGTATGTTGACCATATTAGGAGTGGTGTAGGCTGGATGGAACTTAGATTCAAGTTTGCTCTTGTTTGGTTACCCACCTATCGGTATCAACATACATATAGTATTACTAATAAGTTTTGGGAGGCAAAATTGGTTATTTCTTGAGGATATAGGGTTAGAGGTGAAGGCATGGTAGGAAAATACAACCTCACACAATGTCACTCTCAGCATGCAAGGCATCAGTGGCATGAGTCTGAATGAGGACATGCATAAGCTTAAGCTGGGGGGAGATGTTGGGTCATGGAATTGTCATATTTTTCCTACTTATTTTCCTATCTTTTTTCTGACCAATATGGCCATATCTTATTACTGTAACATCCCTTATGCACCTAAGTACATCATTTTTCACTTGTCACTTTTTTAGTCCAATTCTACTTATAATTTGACATTAGAACTACTTTCTTAGGCTACTTTTTATAATAAAAATAATGTATGGGTTATTTCGAGTTTGGATGGTCTATTGAAGCTTGCTATTATAGGACTTCACATTTCTTTTCCTTTACCGATTTGGATTAATTAAGGTTCCAGGAGCTATTGTTGTTACACAGACAATTTCTTAAGCACATGTTGTCTTTCCTAATCAGACTGAGTATAGGAAAGCATCAAATTCAAAAGAAACAACTCATCACTTGGAGATATTTGTGGAGCATCCAGATCATTTGGTTGAGATATTTTGTAACTCTATTTTTAATTAAAGGAAATTGTTATAGTTTTACCCCTTCCATGGAAATCATTGTGTAATTATTAAGATATCGCTTTATTTTAAGATCACATGAGAATTAGAAAATTCTCAGGATCTTCTCATTGTAATTAAGATCTATAAAATAGAAAATTGTTTGCCCGTGAGGGCTAGAGCGAAGAATTGGAGAATAAGATTGGAAAGGGGAAACACTAGAGCTATGTAATCCTGATACTTTTATTAATGCAAATCTAAACTTTGTGGTTCAATAATTTCCTTTGAGTAGTTTGTGTGATTTTTAGTGCACCAACCCCTATTGAGGAGGAATGACCCTCTTTCTTAGCAGGGATCACTCGTTAGTTAGAGTGGAATACATATTTGCATAAATATTTCTCAGTTATGTGATTGTTGTTACAATTGATTCTCTGTGTAATTTAATTAATTGGAGTAAGCTTTGGATGGTGTGACAACTTAAGTCTTGGACCGGTCCCTTAGTTTAGTGTGGTAGTGAATCATTTTCTTTGATGTTACAGTTTAGATTGCACTTCCTTTTATGTGTGCAGATTGAATGAGTGATGGTTTTCAGGAGTGTTGTGATAGTGGTTGAATGACCGATTGGTTAAATATTTATCAATTATGTGATATATGTTACGGATGTTGTTACAATTAATTATGTGTGTAATTTAATTAATTACAACAAGCTTTGGATGGTGTGACAACTTAAGTCCTAGACTGATCCATCAGTTTATTGTGGTAGTGAATTATTTGCGTTGTTGTTACAGTTTGGATTGCACTTCCTTTTATGTTTGTAGATTGAATGAGTGATGGTTTTCAAGAGTGTTGTTAGAGTGGTTGAATCACATATTGCGTAAATGTTTCTCAGTTATGTGATTGTTGTTACAGTTAATTATGTGTGTAATTTAATTAATTGCAGTAAGCTTTGGATGGTGTGATAGCTTAAGTCCTGGAGCGGTCTCTGTGAACTATTTGCTTTGCTATTACAGTTTAGATTACACTTACTTTTATATGTTTATATTGAATGAGTGATGGTTTTCAAGAGTGTGGTGAGAGTGGTTTAATGAAAAATTGCATAAATATTTCTCAGTTATGTGATTGTTGTTACTGTTGCTGCTACAATTAATTCTGAGTGTAATTTAATTAATTGTAGTAAGCTTTGGATGGTGTGACAACTTAAGTCTTCGATCGGTCCCTTAGTTTAGTGTGGCAATGAATTATTTTCTTTATTGTTACAATTTGGATTGCACTTCCTTTTATGTGTGCAGATTGAATGAGTGATGGTTTTTAGGAGTGTTGTGAGAGTGGTTGAATGACAGATTGCATAAATATTTATCAATTATGTGATTGTTGTTACTACTACTGTTACAATTAATTTTGTGTGTAATTTAATTAATTGCAATAAGCTTTAGATGGTGTGACATCTTAAGTCATGGTTCGGTCCCTTAGTTTAGTGTGACAATGAATTATTTGGTTTGTTGTTACAATTTGGATTGCACTTCCTTTTATGTGTGGAGATTGAATGGGTCATGGTTTTCAAGAGTGTTATGGGAGTGGTTGAATGAAAAATTGCATAAATATTTCTCATTTATGTGATTATTGTTATTGTTGTTGTTATAGTTAATTTTATGTGTAATTTAATTAATTGCAGTAAGATTTGGATGGTGTGACAATTTAAGTCCTAGACTGGTCCCTCAATTTAGTGTTGTAGTGGATTATTTGGTTTGTTGTTACAGTTTGGATTTCCCTTCCTTTTATGTGTGCAGATTGAATGAGTGATGGATTTCAGTAGTGCTGTGAGAGTGGTTAGATGACATACTAGCTTATTTTGCAGTATTTCTTCGTATTGAATCCGTGTGGAGTGTGTAACAACTTTGTTGATTTATGAGAGTGTGTGTGCAATGAATTTGGGTTGAGATTATTTTTATACTAGTCATTATTTGCCTTAGCATAGACTTTGCGTGACAATCTTGTAAAAATTAATTGGATTGATAATTAAATGTAAGAGTGGATCGACCAACATTAAAATGCAAACAATATAAAAATAATGAAGTCAAAAAAGTTTCTTATTCAAATCATTATGAAGATACATACAATAATATTTTATTAACTTTTATGTCTTCACGAACATATGTTGATACAAAATGAAAGGAAAAAGCATTCAAGTAATCCTAATTTTTTTGGCCAACAATTCATACCATATCTTGAACACTTTAATGATATTGCAATAGGTAATTTGTATTGACACAAAAAATAATTAATCATTTCAAAGTTTAGGCTATAAGAATCACCATTTTTTAAACATGGATTACAAATAATTCTAAAATTTTAGAATTCTTGGCCATTAACATCATTGTCTGCAACAATGTCATCCAGTGTATCATTGTCAATGTTCATATGATCTTTCAAGTAGTTAATATTATCATCATCCTCGCCTTGACTTGCATCATCTTCATCATCATTGAAATCTGACTATAGACCATCCATATTGTTACCAGATGTATTTGGAGCATCATTTTCTATACAATCCATATTGTTCTCTTCCATAATGTTGGGTGATTTAATGGTTAGTTAAATCCTTGTCATTTAATTGTCAACTCGGGGTTTCGTAAACTGACGAGGTATACCTGTACTATATGTACTAGGTGGTTATATTTCATATTAGATTAATCTAAATGCAATTAAAACTAAGAAATTAAATCAATCTAATCTAATCCAATCCAAAACAAACATAAAGAAACTAAAATCACACTTGCATAAATGAAAATCACACCACACTTATAGAATTGAAAGCACTCTTACTGAAAGGAAATCACACTCACACTTGCATAATTGAAAGCACACTTGCTGAAAGTAAAAGCACACTTGCATGAAAAGAAATAAAATAACAAAACTATACTATGTTACCAATGTACAAAGATGTGCAAACTGTGGTTGATGGGGGCCCTCCATTCCTCAGCAAGCACACCAAACTACCATCACATCTTCAAAGTAACAATATGCTGGAGAATCTTGGATTGAACTATTTTATTGATTGGAAGAATATAATACATAGATAGATAGATGGGTTCCTTTGAAGGATGCACCCCTATTTATACAAAAACTGAGGATGACTGATCAATAAATGCAGATCCCTCAAATCTCTCCTAAATCCACATTTATCTCATGTGGTTACAACCAATCTCCTAAAAATGTGAGATACATATCCTCTCAAAATCCTCTCATCCATGATTCTTCTCCTTTGAATATGCATAGATAATGATCCTCATCTTCTATAATTACTCCACAAATCTTCATGAGTTGGAACTTGAAATTCGAATTTGTAGTTAGGAGGCCAAGTAGGACCCTTCTAGAAGCTCCAAGTAGGCCTACAATATCACAAAACTTATACCACTTTCATGTATATATGAAAACATGTTAATTTTATAATATTTAATCACAAATTCACTTAAAATACTTAAAATAAATGACTTTGGAAAATATAATGCTAAACCCATATGATCATGAAAATGGTTACTTAATGTAGGGTTATGTAGTTACAGAGTTATGGAATGAGGGTAAAATGATGGACATTAAGGTGAAAGTGGATGAAAATTTTGAGGCCCAACACATAACATCATGTAACTCTATATTATTGTCATCTTGTGCCTGAACATAACCATCTTCAACATCGTCATGGATGTTAATTTCTTCGATGTTCTCTAATCCATCTCTCTCATTTTGTTGGCCATAATTGTTTTTCTTAGTATCCACTAATGCATCATCAAATACATGTCTTAATCTTGGAACATAATGTATGAAAAAAATCCATTTTGGGTCCAAAATATCTTCATAGAAAGATACCTGCACATGAACAAGTGCATACATATATTATATGTATGTTATAAAAATTTTATTGATTAATAAAAACATGTATATATTCAAAATAAACAATGTATTAATAGATTATTGATCACTATCGCTTCTTTGAGTTTAAGATATACGTGCTCACAATGAATTGGTAGAACATAAGGCTCCTTATTCTCCTGTAGGAATTTCGATGAATCTGTAGAAAACAATCCACTACGGGTATCATGTCTTCGTTTCCTTTCAAATGCCTCATGCCATCTACACTTCAAAATACAACATTTAAAAGAGTGGTAATTCAACTCAATAACTTCTTGTATTTTCCCAACATATAGTAGATTTCCTTCAATAATATTCTTATCTTTTGAGCTTGATCCATTGGATTTCTTGAAGTCAACCATGATGCCACAATCGAAGGATTGTCTCTTTACATCTAAACATTCTACATGATAATGTCGACCATATGCCCACATTGTTGGATATTTCCTTTCCTATGAAAGACCATTCATTTCAGTTAAAATAAATATAATGGTGAATATTAAAATAGTTAATAGTGTCAAAATTGTAAGGAAACAACATTCTATAAAATTCCAAATGTACCTTTCTTTCACATCCTCTAGACATGTTTATTTCATCTTCTCTTATGTTTGAATTTATACCTACATCTTCTATTTTATTTTGAATTTGTTCAGTAACCCATTCTAGTGTGCAATCTTTGCCCCATTCCCTTTGCAGATCAATAGGAAATGTGGTATTCCTTGGGTCTGAACTCTTAAATTGCCTCCTTGCTTCAGTAACACTCCTTCTTTCTTTTTATCATACAAATCAATCCATTTGTTCATAAAGTCCATGTGGTATAGAATGAATTTGTTGAGTATAACACTTTCATCTACACCTATTACATGTCAACATGTTTATTGTAAACTCCAAAGGCTATGTTGTTAATTTGACAAATAAATTACAAAGTAAATTAATGATCACAATAAAAACTACCACAATTAATATGAGTTTACTTACTAATTTCTACTTGAACACCATTATATTGTGGCTTTTCTCCATCAATAATTTCTAATGCTCGTTCTTCATCCTAGAAGCGTGGCCCATCTTCAAAATGCTTGCCAAGGAATTCACATAGGAAGAAAAATGATTCATTCAATACATACCCTTCGGCCATGCAACCCTCTGGATGTGCCTTTTGTCAAACAAGTATTTTTAGAGTTTTCATATATCTGTCAAAGAAAAAAATCAACCTCGTCAATACCACACTCACCAATTCAATGTCATCGACTAGGTGTATAATTAAATGGACTTGTAGGTCCATGAAACTTGTATGAATATCCTTCTCAAATACACATACAGTTTATGTAAATTCCTTCTTCCATTTTGGTACTTCACATTCGTGGATATCTTTCGATGTCACCCACCTAATATAAGAATACTAAATTAGTATGAACCTTAAGAAAAAAAATCAAAATGCAATACAATATCTCTATGTCTCTCACACATGAGCATTCCATACCACATACCTTGTGTTGGCTTGTTGGGGCTTGACCCAAGTTCAAAAGTGATTTAGCCAAACAAATCCTAAAACTACCGACCCTTTCGGCAAAAGTCCGCGGTGCGCGGACTGAGGTCTCACCCGAGGTAGTATGGGAGGGTGCTAGAACCAGGTTTTCGTACCCTAGGGATGTCTTGATGAAGTCTAGGAAGTTCGCGAGCCGAACCTACGCGCTTGCGCTGCTCTGCACAGCCGTCTGCCCTTTGCGACTTGTGCAACTGCTTCCGCGCAGCTTTGTAAAGAGCGTGAAGAAGGGCTGTCTAGATCCTTTATCCTTACTATGCTATTATTATAGATCTTACTTAATTGTGTGGGCCCAATATTCTCATTAATCATTCAACATTCATAACCAGTGCGTGCAATCATAAAACTGTAAACAGATGCATAAATATAACAGAAGCATAGACACACGATATTTCAGAATCAACTTATCTTTTATTAAATCTTTGTCCAAGTACAATCCCAATTCCACCCTGCGCACTCAGCTGCAGGGATCCGCACACATAGTTGCGGAATCTACTGCGCACTCAGCTGCAGGGATCCGCACACACAGTTGCGGACTCTACTGCGCACTCAGCTGCAGAGCCTCTTACTACTACAACACCTAAGACTCGAACTTTCAGACTCAGAGCTCATTCATCATCCAAAACCCATATGACTTCTCAAAGCTAAGTCTGACTTTACCCTTAGAGCCTCGCTCTATTTATACAATCCCATGGTCCACGGACCATGGGTAGGTCAACATACAATACATTAAATTACATTATTTTAGGGCGGACAACCCTAGACTCTTGTGCTATGTGCCTACATTTTGTGGAGTCTTTGTATTACCCTTGACCAAAATTCGGGCTTCAAGCCCCAAGACATACTATGGGGGGATCCGCTGCCCAACAGGCCCCCAACACAATCATCATGAATCATCCCGAGTCACTCTGCTGGTGTGGCGATCTTTGCACAAGGTTCATCCAACTGTGCCTGTGTTGCGTGAAGGTCTGCAACGCATCCTGCTGTCGTTGTCTGGATCTCCTCCATTTCTACTTCTGAATCGTCTGTGTTTGAATTGATTCTCTACTTTGATGCCAGCTTCTAGTACTTGTGTTTATAGTCCCACACCTCTGTCCGGCTTGTCAGGTCGTGAAGACTGTGCTTTGGTTGGCTAGTCAGACAGTTGGCCCCGCCATTTAGGGCTTCAAGCGACTACCATTTACTCTTCCTGGGAAGAGCTCTCCATTAAGTTTGACTAGCTAGACCGTGCCTCTGTCTGTGACCTCTTTTACCACATATGGTCCCAACCAATGCATTATGAATTTTCCAAGATTTTTTTTGAACTTGTTGTCATACAGCAACACTAAATCGTTTACCTTGAATGTGCACAAATTGATATGGCAATCGTGCCAGGCTTTCTCGCGCTGTTTCTGTACCTGCTGATGGAATCCCTCTAGAAACCGTTCTTCCTCAAGTTCTTACAATTGAGTGAGCCTCTCTTCCAAGGCTGCGCGGTCCAACATGCCTGTAACTGCTGCTATCCACAAACTAGGTACGATGTATTCCATTGGCATGACTGCTTCCGTGCCATAGACTAACCTGAAAGGTGTTTGACCTGTCAATTTTTTGCATGTGGTTCTGTATGCCCATAATATAGCAGGTATGCGCAGGTTCCAGTCATTTCACTGTGCATTGCATACTTTGGTCAGCGTGGTTTCCAAAATTTTGTTGAATGCTTCTACTGTCCCATTAGCTTGCGGATGGTACAGTGTACTTTGCTGATGATACACCTGGAATTCCTCGGTGAGTGCGCTGATAGTTTCATTCAAGAAGTGCGTTCTGCGGTCACTCATTAAACTTTTCGGGTAACCAAACCGTGTCAACACGCTGTTGAACAAAATTTTTGCAGTTGTAGTGGTCGTGCAGTCCTTAACCGAATATGCTTCCACCCATCGAGTCAGGTACTCTGTCACGGTGATGATGTAGCACGCACCCGTCTTTCCCTAAGTTTTGATTGGTTCCACAAAGTCGATTGCCCATTTTTTGAATGGATGCAATGTCATCTGTGGATTGAGTGGCATCTCATCCCTTCGCGATGGTTTCCCAGTCCGTTGACATATGTCATAGGCCCTACAGTTTGCTTTCGAATCTTCATGTAGGGTTGTCCACCATAGCCTAGTGCGAAGAATCTTTTGTGCCATCGCGTGTACTGCATAGTGTCCTCCTGCAACCCCCCCGTGTGATTCTACAAGGATCTATCCTCATTCAAATTCAGGTACATATCTTCGCAATATCTCATCGTTTCCCATTTTGTAGAGGTGCCCCGCGATGACAGAAAAGTCCGACGTGTGCACTGCCAATTCCTTCTTCTGTTGGACTGAATATTCCTTTAACGCAGTCCCTGTGGTTAAAAATTGGATTATATATTCAAAATGGCCGTCCACGAAACGCACTGCAAAATGCTGTGATTCAGGTATACCTTCTTCCAAATTTGTTGGCTCCTCGCTTGTCTCAATTCGTGATAAGTGATCTGGTCCTGCATTTAGGCGCCCTAGCTTTACGATGGCCTCATAGTCATATTCTTGAAATAGTAGCAACCATCTGCATATATGCCCCCCCAACGCAGGCTTGTTCACCAGGTATTTCAACACGGAATGATCGGTATACATCTTGAAGTACCTGCCAAGTAAATAGTGTCGGTATCTCTGGAGTGCGTATACCATTGCCAATCCTTTGTGCTCAGTAGTAGAGTAGTTATTTTTGGCTTTGGACAACCACCAACTCGCGAATGCGATTGGGTGATCCACGCCTCCGTGCCTTCTTGCGTAAGTACAACTCCCAACACAATACATGACACACCAACATGTACATGAAATTCTACATCCCATTTTGGGAAGACCAGGATGGGAGAGGATGCCATTTTCTCCTTGAAAACCTCCAAAATTTTCCTACAATCATCATTCCAACAATACATAGCATCCTTTTTCAATAGTTTTTCCATTGGTGCTATTATTTGTGCATAGATCTTGAAAAGATTTCGGTAGTAACCAGTGTGCCCCAAAGTAGTGCATAGTTGTTTGACACTTTGCGGTGCTTCTAGATTGAGAATAATGACAATCTTTGCAGGGTCCACCATCAGGTCTTGTTTGCAGACCACATGGCCAAGTAGATTCCCAAAGGGGACGAGGAAGGTGCACTTTTTAAGATTCAGCGCAATCTGGTTTCGTCAGCAAGTATCCAACATTAATCGTAAGCTTGCTATATGGTGTTTAACTAACCCAAATATAGTCCAATCATCTAGATAGACCTCCAAGAACTTGTGGATGTATTCCTTGAACGCGGGCACCACTATGCGCAAAAATATCGTTGGTGTGTTCTTCAGTCCAAAGGGCATAATGGTGTATTGAAAACAACCCCATTCGGTTGTGAAGGTTGTCTTGCTCCTATCTTCCGGCGTGATCTTGATCTGATGGTACCCTAAGAAGCCATCCGTGAATGAGTAAGCTTCCTGACCGCCAACATTCTCCAATACTTCATCTGTAAATGGTGTCAGGAATGGATCATGAACACAGGCATCACTAAGCTTCCTGAGGTCCACGCATATTCTAATTTCGCTATGCTATTTTTTCTCCTGTACTACCATAGGACTCACCTAGTCGGATTCTTCCACTGGTTCAATAATTCCGGCTGCAAGCATTTTGTCTAACTCTTCGTGGACCTTTTCTTTATACTTCAGATTCAAACGGTAAGGTCGCTACTTAACTAGCTTCGCGTTCGGTTTCAGAGTGATCTTCATCATCCCTAAGTCGCCAATGATCCCCTTTAAGTCTGTGATTTTGGTCAGGAACAAATCTTGATATTCACGGAGTAACTCAGTGACCTTATCTACTGTAGCATCATCCCAAAAGCCCCAAAACGTTACGTACTTCGGCACCGCGTCTATACCAATGTTTACCTGCTTTGTTTTCAGCGGCACAGTGATTTTGGGATCTTCAATTGATGGTCCTCGAACTTCGCGACACCCTTCGGTTTCTGGAATATTAATATTTTGGGGGTCGTCATCATCCTCTTCTACTTGCATGTTATAGCATTCCAGGGCACTGCTTAACTGAGTTGCCCATGTGGGTTGAACTACTTGCCATGGTTCCTGTGGTATTTTGAAGATGGCGGCTTTTACGGCTTGCAGCGTGTCATCAACAGTGTCCAACCATCGGTCTTCAAATGTGAATGTTAACAAAAATCCCTTGCACAAGACATCCCATTCGCCCATACCATGTCGGAGTTCCATCTCAGTATACCAATTCATGGGTATGACATCCAGGGTATGGTAGAATAAGTGTACCCATTTAGGCTAAGGTTCTTCCCTATTGGCCTTGGTCCATTTCACGAGGTGCGTGCGCGGGTCATCTCATCCATCATATTTATCTTCTATGTGTAGTTGGGGTTTCCCAAATCATAGGCGCATCATCCTTCTACAGCCGCGCCAATTTTCAAAATTTCCTTGATGTGTTCCCCACCAGCGTGCAGGTGTCGCACACAGTGCCCACTTCAATGCCTCGTACCACTGTTATTCCGGTACTACGTTTTCAAACTTGCTTAAGAATTCATCCACCGCTGTCAATCCATCATATGTCAGCAGATCTTGGGCTTGGGTTGATACACAACGCAATGATCTAATCATCATATTGCAATTTAGTGTTGTCACTTTGTTCAACCGCTTGTGCCAGCATTCGTCTTCTTCGTCTGAATCCAAGGTGCAGGAACTTGCGGGCTCCCATGAGACCCTTCCATCTGTAGTCAGATTCGCCCAATCCTAATCTGCCCAGTTATCTTGTAGATACAATCCAGCTCATCGTCACTTCCATCGTTGTGCACAGGTTCGGTGTAGTGCGCTCCTTCGGCTGGGTCCAGCAGGACTACTACGCGTAGGGAATTTTTCTCGAATATCATCTTCCACTTCTTCAGGTTGATGACTCCATTCATATCTGTGACCCAGTCTATTCCTAGCAACGTGGGATAAGGACTGTTGTCATCAACAATCTCTATTACCTCAAAGTCTGTCTATGTGCTCGCGCCTTTGATATCAATTATTACCCCTTATAACCTCTCCATGGGCAAAATCTTATGTTGGTTTGCCATTCATAATTGAATAGGGGACCATTGTAACACGGTCCTGCCCATGCATTCCCATGTCTGCTTCGACAATACATCTGCGTCTGAACCCGGGTCTAGGATTACCTGTTCCATTTCGTATTTGCCAATCTGCGCCGTCAATCTCATTTCCCTCCCGGTGCACAATGTATGCTTCCCCAATTTCTGGACTACGCGTGGTTCTCCCGACCCCGTGCACCGAGTGATCAGCTCCTGTAGTCCCTTCACTGCCTTTTTGTCATGCAGCAGTTTCATGCATGTCTCTAGAAAGGTAGCAAGCATAGAAGGATCCATCCTTGGCTTTGGTTGATCCTTACTACCTGAAGTGGAGGCCTCTACGAAGCTCTTCTTAGCTTCCATGAACGTCTCGTTTGCGCGATCTACGTCAAACTCAGGTTCCCTTGTAGGAGCCTTGTGAACCCATGCATCTTCCTCGGGCTGCTTCCCCTTATCCTCCCCTGTGGTCACACCACTTTTGAGCACCATGTTCACATTTGGGTCTTCTTCGCACGGTTCAGACCTCATCATTTGAATATTTTGAGTCGAAGGAGGCTGGAGTACCCGTTTATCGCGGATCTGTGCGATCAGCGTCAGGCAATCTACCATTTCATGATCAAACTAAGCACAATATGAAGAGGATACTCTCGTCGGGTTGGTACAATCGCAAGCATAGTGCCCTGGTCCTCTGCAATCGCAACAGATTAACTATCTGCGGCCCCTTCCTGGTCCCATTCCTCCTCGTCCTCGACCTCGCCCTTGAAATCCAGTGCGCGCCACCCCCGCTGCTGGGTCAAGGGTTCACGTCTCTATGTGAATTCGATAGGCTGGGGTCTGATCCATCATTAACTCGTAGCTACGACAAGTACACTCATCATGGCCCACCGACCTATAGAAATTACAAAACAGTTGTTGGGTTGTTGGTGTATACTTCTACAGCAAATGACAATTATCCGTCGTGTGCTTTCCTCCTATTTGACATATTGTGCACCATAATGAGGGTGTCACACTCGGCCCTTCCTGTGCCTCTGGTCTCAACGACATTTGCCCCCCTCCTACCAAGTACTTCGCGAATACTGGACAGTGATCCTGGTCATGGCCCTAGCCCTTGCATTTTATGCACCATACTTCCTTACGCGCCTCTGGCCGTGGCACCCTATCCTTCTTCAAGCTCTACATCTCCAGGTAGAGATTTTGTACTTGCGTGTGGATTTGTTGAAATCCCAACCCCAGATCTTGTACTGGTGTCTCATGCAACCTCATCACCATTTCCAATGCTTCAGCCTGGGTAGAAAGTTTCTGTTGTGACAGCGTCGTCCTCAAGTGCGGTGTCAGAGATGCCACAAACCATGCATGATGTTGTGCATCTGTGAGCGTCATATTAACCTCGCGGATCATACTCTTCAGTCACTGATTCAGATCCCAGGGGGTCTCGCCTAGAAGCATCACGATCTCTTTAAATCCAATGATTGACTGTGTCTCTGATTTTGACTGGCTAAACTCTCTGTTCAACGCATTCTGGATCTCTGCTATTCCTGCATTTGGGTGATCATTAGAGTGTTTGATATACCATGTCAATGCGCGATCCTGCAGTGCGCTCACCAATGTAGCCTTCTTAATGTTGTCATCCGTGACCCCTTGCGCTTCCCACACTACTCTTACCACAAACCAGAATTGGTTCGGATCCTCATTCCCTCTCCTCTGAATATAGGTAGCTTGATTGTGCTCGCCATTTTGAACTATGGGGGTGGTGGAGCTAGAGTGGGTGGAGATGGAGGTGAAGGAGGTGACATGGGTGATGGTGTAAGTGGAGGTGGTAACTGCGGGATGTGCTGCCTTATCAAACTGACCGCACTTCTCAGAAAGACTCGAGCAAGCTCTTCCTTGCTCTTTCACAAAGGTGAAATTAAGGTATTGTTTCCTAATTCCCCGCTACCCTTGGAGATCTTTCCACTCCGTGTCATTCCAAACATCAATGTATTCGCATAACCCTCTTTTCGCATAATAGCATCTTAATCCAGGGATTCAAAGATTTAATGTACTTACCTTGCGATCCCTTGAGAAACTGTTGTTCTGCTTCGCTGTAGCTCATGGTCGTGTCTATCGTGAACTTAGTGATGAATCTCCCTATTATCTGGTGGAGCTAATGGTCCACAGCTCACGCGATCTTATCTTCTGATGCGTCTAGTCTGCGCACTAATTCCGGAGTCCACACTATTGGTTGGTCGAGCTTACACCTTCCCTAGCTGTTATCTAACCTTGCGATCCACTCATAATGTTCAGAAGGAAAAGATGCGAAGAAGATCTCGTGGATTTCTGTATACACATAGCGATCCAGCCACCTTTTCTCGGATACCTGCGGAGTTCTATTTTCCTGTGTCACGAACTTGTGAATTTTCTTATCCAACCACTCTTAAATTTCCTTTTCCGTTGGGTTCCAATGGCACGACATCAGACATCCCTTAGGCAGATCCCGGTCCCGACAACGGAACCATTTGTTGGCTTATTGGGGCCTGACCCAGGTTCAGAAGTGATTTAGCCAAACAAATCCTGAAACTACCGGCCCTTTTAGTAACAGTCCGCGGTGCGCAGACTGAGGTCTCACTCGAGGTAGTATGGGAGGGTGTTGGAACTAGGTTTCTGCACCCTAGGGATGTCTTGATGAAGTCTAGGAAGTTCGCGAACTGAACCTGCGCGCTTGTGTTTCTCCGCGCAACCGTTTTCCCTTCGTGACTTGTGCAACTGCTTCCGCGCAACTCTGTAAGAGTGCGAAGAAGGGATGTCTAGATCCTTTATCCTTACTTTGCTATTATTATAGATCTTGCTTAATTGTGTGGGCCCAATATTCTCATTAATCATTCAACATTCATAACCAGTGTGCACAATCATAAAACTGTAAAGAGATGCATAAATATATCAGAAGCATAGACACACGATATTTCAGAATCAACTTATCTTTTATTAAATCTATGTTCAAGTACAATCTCAATTTCGCCCTGCGCACTCAGCTGCAAGGATCCGCACACATAGCTGCGGACTCTACCAGGCCTCTGCTCACTCAACTTCAGAGCCTCTTACTACTACTACAACCCAAGACTCGAACTTTCAGACTCAAAGCTCATTCATCATCCAAAACCCATGTGACTTCTCAAAGCTAAGACTGACTTTACCCTTAGAGCCTCGCTCTATTTATACAATCCCATGGTCCGTGGACCATGGGTAGGCTGACATACCATACATTAAATTACATTATTTTAGGGCGGACAACCCTAGACTCTCATGCTCCGCTCCTGCATTTCGTGGGGTCTTTACATTACCCTTGACCAAAATTCGGGCTTCAAGCTCCAAAACATACTATGGGGGAATCTGTTGTCCAACACCTTGCAAATCCTGACAATCAAATCATGGCATTCCTCAAGTCAATGGTAAGACATGGAACCCCCCTAATTTCCAATGGCATGATTGTTATCAAACACATTTATCAAGGATCATTGTTAGTTATTTTCATCACACAATAGAATATTAGAATATATTTAGCACCTAATCTATTTTACCAATAAATGTTAAATGATGATATATAATACCTTCATAACATTATTAAAATCATGTGTTTTAAAACCTGTGATATGTCCATCAACTATAAAAGCTTTATTTAATAATGACCCATAGCGAGTAGGGGTCCTTATTGAATGTATGACATTTTTTAGTTGTTCTAGGTCTTTCTTTTTAAAAATCCATGGAGATTTTGCATATTTTTCATTTTCCCTATTTGGCCACAAATGTTTTCTATGGAAAATTTGGTACACGAAAGAGTAATATCTCTCCTTGAAGACAAGGTGTCCTCTTTGCTTTCTATACGTTGAAAATTTGAATCTGGGACATTTTTGAAGATGTGCATGGGATCTAATAGGTGAGATATTAATAGATACTTCCAATATGGGAGCTCATAAAATATGGATTTCCTTTTCATCCCTTATGGAATCTTAATTACAACTTGTTCTGGTTCTTCAATAGAATCACCCCCATCAAAAAAATCTTGCCAAGCTTTCAATTCAGCATCTTCATACTTCTTAAGCCAATTAGATGGACCCATAATCATGGAGAGACTCTATTTTCAACTTTTCCATTACATTGATTCTTATGGTGGTTTCTAAACCTATGATCTAGTGGTATAAAAACCATGTTTTTTGCATAAATAAATTTAAGAAGATATTTAGAATACTAGCTTTGAAATTGTTTTGCACATATTAGACATGCAAATATCCTTTGTTTGAAGCCCTATAATTCCATAAGGTTAATAACATCAAAATAATAGTATAAAACTAGTATGAAAGTTTGGATGACAATAAATTATGAGTGTAAATAAGTAATTTTTTTTTATCTTATCGGAACAAAAACCAAGTCCTGGGAAATCATAGCACACCATACAACATGAAAGACCTATTTGATGGAGGATGTGACATGCCATACATTCTTATTCCTTTCCATAACAGTTGCATCTCATCAATAAAATGTGCAAGATAAACATCCATGTTTCTAACTTGATGTTTTCCTGGAACAATGAGAGTCAGCGTAAGGTGCTCCTTTCTAACACTCATCCATGAGGGAATATTTTATAGTATCAATCTGACTAGCTAAACTGTATAATTTGAGCTCATCAAAGAGAATGGGCACACTCCATCAATTGCAAGACCAAACCTGATACTACAGGGTTCATCTTTGAATTATGTTGGCCATTTTTTCTCCATGTGTTTTAATGCTTTGGAGCTGGTCTGAATTTACATGAATCCATATTTACTCCTATTATTTGCATGCCAGCCCATAAATTGTGCAAGTGACTTGCAACAAAACATTGATTGCAGTCTAGGTATAATTGGCATAGGACGCAAAACCTTCTTTGGAACTATTTGACATTGTACATTTGTACGATATCTCTTCTCTTTGCATACAGGGTATTCTACCTTGTAATGATATTCATCTTTGTATAAAATGCAATCATTTTTACATGAATTAATTTTCTTATATTCAATCCCTACTCAACTAACAACTGACACGCCTCTCTGCAAGTTGATGGCAACACATTCTCTTCAGGAAATATTTTAGTTTTTAGTTCCTTATAAGATTGCCAAAGATTAGATCAATTGAATGTTTGACTTATGATGAACATATTTTATATGTCAATCTATATTATGACTATTCATATAAAATATATGGTTTTAAAATCTCCTTAAAGAAATATATTGAAGTTTATGAATATTAATAGAGTACGTACACCAATTGAAAATGCATTGTAGGAAATAGATTTCAACTCACTTCAGTAGGGTTCTGAATCCTTTGTCTGACCAACCAAATAGTGACTTGATTTCTAATAATATTAATGTACATGTCAATTTTGAGGTTCTACTCGCACCCAGTTTGAACACGGGTGTCTTTTTTTTTGCTTGATGGAGTCTTTCAATTGGTTGTTATCATCAAAATTATGTTGGTGATAATTACCCCTATTGTCATCATTATTGTCAACCATATGGTCATTATTATCATCATTGTTTCCATTCCCAAATAAAACTATAAACATTTCATTCAATCCTTCTTCATGCACTGCACTTTCACTGTCATGATCATCATCATTAAGACTGCTACGTAGCATGTCACCAGTGATTGTGAATCTCATCAATTGTTCAATTTTCTCAGGAGGTAGAGTTCTCTTTAAATATGCTCATTTTTCCTTGGTATGGTTTAAAGGATGGTTTGGATCATCTCGTTCAAATATTAATAGCCCAGTTGGATCAACTTGGGTGTTAGTAGTCATTCTTTCATCATCATCTTGTACCTATCAATAAACACAACCATTATTTAATGTTTGGCAATAATTGGATAAATCGTAAATGTATCAATTTCAAAGAAATGTAATCAGATATCGTTTAACAAATCCAATCCCATGCACTATAGTCTTGACCAACCTCTTCTTCAGTGAAATTATTTGTTGTCTCTGAAGTATCCATTGTCATATCCTCTTCCACCCACTGTGTTCTTCATGATTTAATAGTTTTAGGTCCACGCCCACATAGATATGTTTTTTTATTTTATTTTTCTAGTTGAATGCTTAGGTTGTGCACTTGTTCCAATATCCATCTGAAATATCCAAAATACATTAGTTTATTTAAATATTGGATAATACACTATAAATTTGAATAATACTATGAAAAAGGATGGACGTATCACAAAATGCTTCCTAAGTTAAGTCAAAATTTGATTACCTGATGTCTCGCGACATCCATTGTGTCCTTATTTGATATGACACGATCTATTTCCATGGCCTCATCTTTCCCCTATAATACATAACATAGTCAATGATGTTTAGTACACCAATTATATCATTTCAACCAATATTATATCCAACACAAAACCTCACTTTAATCATATATTTGACATAGCAATATCATGTTTTGGATTTGAAAAAAACAACAACATATTTTATATAAATTTATCTCGTCTATGTTGTAGTTTTTGTGAATTCAAAAACACCATCCTCCTTTGGTTGAGGTTGCTTTGTATTCTTACCTTTATTGTATCTGAAAATTCCATATCTGATTCTATGGCCACCCACCTTCCTCTCATTGATTTAGTAGGTCTATATCATCCACGTCCTTTGTTCATGGCCTCCTCTAGATCCTGTAATACACAACAAAGAAATTAGTCACAGAACATCTATGCACTTCATTATTGCTCCATCCAATTTTCTAAATGTACAATCGATTTAAGCTTAGCTATTTTTCACTGCCCTTTCTAACTAAAATTCCCCTATTTTGAATATATACCTTTTTTGTTAATTTCTATATAGTGACATGACAAAACTCTTATAAATCTTAGATGAGGATTATAAAAACTAATGGACTACTTTTTTTTTCATGTTTTAATTAAACTTAATTCAAATCCTTCATCCATAATTTTAAACCACCAAATATTTGTATTTTTGTATATTTAAAAAAAATCCTTTGACCCTATATGTTAGAGAATATATTATTTTCAGATTTTGAATTTTAAGTCTTCTAAATGAAATCAATATATAATATATTAATTAGTATAAGTTAACTTGTGGATCACATCTATTTTCAGCGCCACCATCCACCCTATAAAGGAGTAAAGAGTGAGTGGCGGTATCGAAAATGTTTGTGTCACATGTATACATAATCACTAAGCAACACAACCTTTAAAGGTGAAAATGTGTGTATGTTACTATAACTAGGGGATTGTTACATTATGAATTGTTGGCTATTAAAATAAAATCAGAAAGTTTGAAATCACACAAAATTCATTAGTGGGCTAGGAAAATATGACATAAAACACTCTTCATTGCAGGGTCAAAACACCATTTATTGGGCTTTACATCAACCAACATTTTAGCTTATCCCATGTGCCTATGCACATTGCACATCCAATGTTGGTATTCAAACCTTGTAAAAAATGACAATAACATGGAATTCTCCCACATCGACATTGCAAAGTGCAAAGATGACAATGATACAAATTAGACCAAATCAGAGAAAAAAAAAAACGCCAATATATAATTTGCATGCAAAATGGATAAACATATTGTGTATCCTGACTATTCAACCAAAACAATGTAATACAATTAACCATATTTCCATTCTCATACTCACCAATTGAAAAATAAACACACAAACAAACCCCACCAATCTATAATTTGTGTGCACAATGGATAAACCTATTGTGTATCCTAACTATTCAACCAAAACAATGTAATACATTCACCATATTTCCATTCTCATACTCACCAATTGCAAATCGAGGGAGCTTTGAAGTTCTGCACAGAGTTGGAGCAGACCACAGTTGGAGCAATGCATTGAGGCTATGAAAGAAAATAACTAATCGATTGGATATTTTTTGATGGTGGGTAGAGATATTGATAGACCTCTCCTCCCCTATTGTGGATTTCAACAAATAAAATTGATTTGCGGGTGTGCTTCTGCCACCATATTTGTGCAGTCAAGAAATCAATTTGTACATCTCATTAACCCCCTACCAGAGCCGAAAATCATTTTGCACTATTGTTATTTAAAATAATTAGAGGGAAGGGAGAAAAATGTAGGGAGCAAAGAGAAGGGTTTTTCCACAATCCAGATGAAAAAAATTCCCCCCTAGGATTCAAAAAAATGTCAAGCAACAATGGAGGGAAATGAGCAAATGGATTCGATTCTTGCGAGAATGAGGTATTTCATACTCAATTTATAGATTTGTACATGTTTCCATTGCTTGTTTGAATTTTATATTTTATTTTTAGTTTCAAAAGTATAAGAGCATTTAAATTAGGGTTTATTTTTTATTTCTAATTTTAAAATAAAAAATGTATTGTACATATCTAGGGACAAGACAGTGAGAAATTGAAAGAGGAAATGGATTTTAAATGGGGGGTGGAAGCAGTGAATAAACTAGAAGGTATGGACTTGTCCATGCTTGCCAAATATGTGGAATAACATACTAAAGGAACTGAAATATACCAATCGAAGTAGCCATGTCAAAGGGAATTGATTGATTCCCCAACAACTCCTTGATTGAGAAAAATATATAGGAAAAAATAAATCACAATAACCTCTAGGAATGCGGAGCAGGGAAAAAATACGTCCAATGTCCCACCCACTCCTATGACACAAATTTATTCCACCACCAATACAGGTACTTATGCATCTTGTAATGGTACATACGAAACCGAGGTAGAATATGACATTGTGTCTGGGGATATCAGAATGATAGATGTCGGGAAAGTGTTCAATTGTACGTTGAAGGAATCATGCCTTCAACACTTTAAAGAGAATCTATATCTTCCATTATCAAAGATACCCATGCACCTTCAAAAGGTAGTCATCCATGGCATGCAGACTAAATTTGGGACAGGTTGGTTTGTAAAGCAAGTAAAAAAACAAATGACTCAAAACTGCAAGATATTTCATTGCAACCAAATGAAAAAGATAAAACAAATTCCTCCCAAGCTAAGGGCCAAAAGAAGGCCAATTGATGTAAGCATGAAAGTATGGAAAGAGCTCGTGAAAGCATATGATAGATCAGATGCATGGAGGAAGTCTGACGAGGAGAGCATACATGTATTTAAATTTGGTCATAATATTATTTCAAATTTCATTAAATGATTTTTATATTTTGTTGGTGCGTAATTAAATTGAATTAGTGTATGTTTCAGGACAAGGACAGGAATACCAGGCCTTCCAAATATTGCGCCACACATCACAGTGGAAAAACACGTTTAGAAGCCTTAGCATGCAAATTTGTAAGTATATTTAATATATGGAATTGTATATATTTTTTAATTTTGTACAAAAAAAGTAAATGATTGGATATCAATTACTTTAACTTTTCCATCTGCCATTTTTTTATAGAAGCAATAATATGTCCATTATTCATCACAATTGGAATTTGATATGACAGAAGACAAAAAGTGGTATGATTTAGTTATCTGGATGGAGAATAAGGTATTATTAGTTGGCTTTCAATAACTTAGTTGGATATTTCTATGTTAATATGTCAATTTGCATTTCTTGTGTTGAGTTGTTTATTTATGTGTAGCTTGAGCTCTTTTGTGCTCCCATCGGTCATATCATCCTCATAAATCACTACCTTTCACTATGATCAAATCCTAGAAATCAAAATCCAATCATGGATTTATCAAGTAATTTTCCAAAAACCCTAGGCCAAAGGAGTGATGCAAGACCATGTAATACATAACTCGTAGACAACAAAAAAAATACATGGGATTGATTATAGATGCTTGGGTTGAGAGCACATTACATGGGATAGATTATGGACCCAAGATACATGTGTTGAGGAGCATGGGATTATTTTCTTGGAAAGAAAGAAGCATTGTGATGAAGAGAACTTGAAACTTGCAACCCATGCTTAGATATTGCACCACCTAAGGATTGGTCTCTTGACGTGTATGCCTTAGATAGAGAGAACTTCACTTAGAGACCTTATCTTATGCATTATGTTAAATTGCTTGTGTAATTAGCCCACTTTACCAATGTCGGCCTTGTTGAATTACCATGACCTTGGGTCTAGGATAGATTCTTAAAATATTTGACGCTACAAAACCAATAATCTCAACGATACTACTTTGCATAACAATATAAACAATAGTAAATCACACATGCACAAAATATAGACAACTTTTTACAATTTTCAACCCAACTTCATTATATTAAAGAACATATAATACAAATACAACAGTCTAGGGCTCCCACACCATGGATAATGGCCCTCATACATCCACTACTAAAAGAATACAAACTGGGGCTTGGTGTTAGTACTTTGATGGCCAAGCTACCCTCAACAAGATACTCTGATTATTTGGCTATCGCATGCTCTCTCGACTCCTCTTGGTCATACCCTGTACCTGCTCGATCCTTCGACTCCTGATCTATAGCTCCTGCCTCTATCAATGCTCCAATTCCTTTTGGCCACTAAACCTCGGCTATCAATATACTCACTAGTTTTGCCTTGGTCCATCAAGGCCAACACATCGAGACTCATATAATGTTGTTCACATCTCCACTTGTGAACAAATCTCGATCTTCCCACTGCTGCTTCTCAGCTACTCAGGGACTTCAACCCACTATGGTCTTCCTGTGTTGCTACAATGAAGACAAACATAGGGCATAAAGGGCTGCCACCTATCATTGCAAGTTGTCCATCTCCCACAATGAGCACGAGATAGGAGAACTTCCCCTCATCTATTGTAGAAGTCATTCTCCACACATAAGTCTCGGGCTCCACAACTGCTCCTCTCGTTCATCAACCCTTGAGCTCAACAATTGCCACTCTAGCAACTACCTTTGTCCACCAAGGTGTTGCACAATAGGCTCCAACTTGGACACTATCACACTATCCTCCAACAAACCATAACTGCCGGATCACATCCACACTTGGTCCACTCTCACATTGCCCTCCAACAGTCCACGAGTGACCAAGTCCACGTTGTAGCATCTGCTCCTAGTTAGGGCATCCTTTCACCTAGGAGACCCTTACACATGAATGCCAATAGACTTCTCCACATCTTCCCTTTTCTCTACAATAGAGGAGCTATTGCACAAATCTAGGCTCCAACGTACAACTACAACATCTTCCCACTTATTATGGCATCTAATAATCCATGTCACCGCAATCATTTGGCTGCTATAATCCTCCAACATTCATCATCTGAACTGGCCTATCACTGAGTTTCACTGTGGAATCTGCCCACTAGTAAGGGTTGCTAACTAACATGTTAACCCTTCCTACTTGGCTTCCACAGGTTGCTCATAAACTCTTGATCCAAAGTAGCATCAAAATCAACTCAACATATCAAAACATACCTCTTCATTCATCATGGACTGAGGTTTTTACTGCTATAATTTATGTGTTCTGGTTAGGGCATGAATGTGAGCATGTCATCCCTACAACCCAGCTTCACATACCATTTTTCTATTGTGGCTAGGGTCCTTCAATTCCTCCTCTTCCATGTTGTTGTTCAGGGCTAATAACCAGCCCCAAAACACCCTTAATTGACCCTTGTTTAGGCATGTGGCCTATTACTTCACATCTCTAAGGATGTGACCTTATAAATAGGGACATAACTCCCTATTAACCACACCAAAATACCTCAAATTATGTCAAGGGAATGCGACAGCCTTCTGCTCCTCTTTAGGACCTACAAACAACACCCAAGCACATGAAATATGCCCAGCATATTACATAGACCCCACGATTGTCTTCTACAACAACTCAATCTCCAAATTGACTTCAATCACCTTTGTTTTGTCCTCTCATAGAGCTCGGCTTCTAGAGGGATATATATCTATGATTTGATGCAAAATGGATGAGGAAATGTCATCCACTCCACCTCTATATATACACATAAATAGGTCTCCACGAATTTGTTTAAGAGACATGTCTCTTGGAGCAATCCTACATGACTTGACTATCCATAATCAATTGTCAACTTTAAAAATTAATATCTCAAGTTATAGAGCTCTAATTTGGGTGATTTTTGAAGAATTGGAATCGGCACAACAAAGTCTATCACCTATAAAAATTTCATTCTCAAATTCTTCATGGTTTTCGCCCAAATCTCAATTGGTGAAAAACCCCATGCTTGGGTTTCAGGCCCACAAGCCTACATGTGGTGATTTTGCCTCCAAGCCCCAAACACTAGGGCTTGGAGTACCTCCCAAGCTACACAAAAATCAACACTCCCTCTTAGCAAGGGAGGTACTTCCAAGGCTAGGAAGTAACCATCATCATTTGGCGACATTAGCCCATCTAGCATCTATCACTACAACATACCCTGTAGAATGAATCCGACAATCTCGGTAATGTCTTTGCCTCATCACATCTGAACCTGAAGATCTGGAATCTCCATAGGGTTGCTCCCTCTGAGGCTAGACTCCCCCTGATCCTACACGGTATCCACTGGCCTAGTCCTACAAGCACTAATCCTCCTATATCAAATACAACTCGTGCAAATCCCACAATCTCATATATGAAACATCACGATCCGATGAAGATTCTAGCCTGCCAATATCCAATCCATCACATGAAGCCATCTCGATCAACCTAATCTTTTCCAATCCAAAGAAACCCTCGAGTTGACCCAACCATCCACGACAAATCAATGGAAGTCCATAATCAACAATCTACCCTACAATAAACTATTGTTCACCAGGCTCACTTATAATCCACCAGAACTCCCAACCTATATCGCCATGTAACCTCTCAAGATCACATCTCCATGTCCTCAGCTGAACCCTCTGCTCCATGATCTAGACACCCACAAATCCCTCTGAGTTGCTTCGTTCTGCACACTTTGATTCACCATCCCATAAATTAGCTCAGATATGCTCTCATACCATGTTGAATTTCCATGACCTTGGGTCCAAGATAGAATCTCAAAATCTTTGATGCTACCAAACCAAGAATCTCAACAATACTACTTTGTATAGTAGAATATAAACAACAATAAATCACACATGCACAAAATATAAACAACTTTTTACAATTTTCAACCTAACTTCGTTATATTAAACAACATATAATACAACCGTCTAGGGCTCTCGTACCAGGGATAATGGCCCTCATACATCCACTAGTACAAGAATACAAATTGAGGCTTGGTGTTAGTATAATGACACCAATATACCCTCAACAAGATACTATGACCATATGGTTGTTGCATGGTCTCTCAACTCCTCTCGGTCGTACCCCATACCTAGTCAGTCCTTCGACTCCCGATCTACAACTCCTACCTCTATCAATGCTCCAAGTCCTTCTGGCCACTGAACCTTGACTATCAATCTTCTCACTAGTTGTTCCTTGGTCCATCAAGGCATAAACACATCAAGCTCTTGTCGAGTTGTTCATAGCTCAACTTGTGAACAACTCTCGATCTACCCACTGCTGCTCCTCAGCTACTCAAGGACTTCAACCCATTATGGTTTTCTTGTGTTGCTATGATGAAGGCCAACATAGGGCATAGAGGGCTGCTACCTATCACTACAAGATTCCCATATCCCACAATGAACATGGGATATGAGGAATGCCCCACATCTGTTGTAGAATTCCTTCTCCACACACAAGTCTCAGGCTCCACAACTACTCCTCTAGTTCGTAAACCCTTGAGCTCAACAACTGCCACACTAGAAACTACCTTTTTCCACCAAGGTGTTGCACACTGGGCTCCAAATTGGACACTATCATGCTATCCTCTAGCATACGACAAGTGCTAATCACATCCACACTTGGTCCACTCTCACGCTTCCCTCCAAAAGTCCACAAGTGACCATGTTCACATTGCATCATCTGCTCCTAGTTAGGGCATCCTTACACCTAGGAGACCCTTACACACTCCTACCAACAGACTTCTCCACATCTACCCTTTGCTCTATAATAAAGGAGCTATTACACAAATATAGGCTCTAATGTACTGCTACAACATCTTCCCACTGATTAGGGCATCTGAGAATCCATGTCACCCTAATTTCTTGGCTACTATAGCCCTCCAACATTCATCATTCGAACTAGTCTATCACTGAGTTTCACTGTGGAAATTGCCCACTAGTAAGGGTTGTTAACTAACATGTTAACCCTTCCTACTTGGCTTCCATAGGCTTCTCATAAATCCTTGATCCAAATTAGCATCAAAATCAACTCAACATATCAAAACATACCTCTGCATTCATCTTGGACTGAGTTTTTTACTGTTGTAATTTTTGTTTTCTGGTTATGGCATGACTCTGAGCCACGTCAACCCTAAATCCCACCTTCACAGTCCATTTTTCTGTTTCGGGTAGGGTGCTTCAATTCCTCCTCTTCCACGTTGTTGTTCAAGGCTAATAACCATCCCCAAAACACCCTTAATTGACCCTTGTTTAGGCCTACAGCCTATTACTTCATGTCTCTAGGGTTGTGACCTTATAAACAGGGACATAACTCCCTCTTAACCACACCAAAATACCTCAAATTTTGTCTAGGGAATGTGACATCCTTATACTCCTCTTTAGGACCTTCAAACAATACCCAAACACATGAAATCTGCCCAACATATTACACAGACCCTGCGGTTGTCCTTTCAAGCAACTCGGCCTTCAAACATACTTCAATCACCTTTGTTTTGTCCTCTCCTAGAGCTCGGTTTCCACAGGGAGATATGATTTGATGCACAATGGATGAGGAAATGTCCTCCACTCCACCTCTATATATACACATAAAGAGGGATCCACGAATTTTCTGAAGAGACATGTCCCTTGGACCAAGCCTACATGACTCCACTGTCCATAATTAATTGTCAACTTCAAAAATTCATATCTCAAGTTCTAGAGCTCCAATTTGGGTGATTTTTGAAGCGTTGGAATTGGCATGCAAAACTATATCACCTCAAATTTTCTCATGATCAAAATCTTCATGGTTTTGACCCAAATCCTAATGGGAGAAAAACCCCATGCTTGGGTTTCAGGCCTACAAGCCTACTTGTGGCGCTTTTCCCTCCAAAATCCGAACACTAGGGCTTGGAGTACCACCGAAGATACAAAAAAAATAGGCCTCCCTCACCTACTCTATGTAGAGGGAAGAGAATGTATTTTTCTACACTATACTCATTATTCCATCTATATAATTTTCATGGATATTTATTAGTGCTTGTGTGATGCAGTAGAGGAAGACCTAGAGTTTGTGATGTAAACCCTAGAGAAGAAATGAAGATGAATGTTAGCACTAGGGATGATCTTGAGTCTTAGCACTTGTCTTAGCAATTATTTACCATATGGTAGGATGAAGGGTGTATTGAGGTCTAAAACATTTGTTTTGTAGTGATATATATATGGAATGAATTATATGTAGGGACATGGTAATTAGAATAGGAACATTTATGATGTAGACCTGTGTTGGAGCATGTTTGTTACAGGGAAAAGTGTCTATTCAGAACTGCTCTATCCCACTAAGGTGTGACAGCTGCCTTAGAAACAAATAGAGTAAAGCTATTTTCATTTTTCCTTTATGAATTATAGATAGAGAGGAACAGAAAGACCAACCTCTGTCTTGCGCTAATCTCCTGATTTGATTCCTCTCTTCCTTGATAGTCTTTCACTACTTGTTCCCTTGCACGCCCAGCTTCACAAAGTACCTGTAAGATCACAGTAGCATAGCACTATACAAAGACATGGATCTATAATCATAAACAATCTAGGATCAGATGTAAATCGACCATACAAATGCAACAAAGATGAATGACACAAAAGTATGGAGGAAAACTTGAATAGCTTTTATTGATAAACAAGAAAGAGCCAAGAGGAGTTACAACTAGTTGTTCTGACCCAGCATAAACCTCTCAGCAAAGAAGCCCCTCTTCACCTCATACAAAGCTTAGATCACCCAAAAATCTGATGTTTGTCTCAAGAAACCAACATCAATTCCTTACAATATGCAAAATTCCAGCCTCTGGATCTCTGGGATGAGGGATCCATATATAGATATTTGTAATGGAGATGAGTCAGCTTATTATTTGATTAGTGTCTTCCCTCTGATAGTTCTTGCTTCCACTTGGAGATTGATGATCTCTTACTCATCCTTGGTCGAATTCAGAGAGGCAAGTGTCACAGGAGAAGTTTCTGGAAGCTTCCATTGCCTCTCCACCTCGCGGAATGACACTGCCATTTGTCATTTCTCATCCATCGCACCCATAGAAGGGATTTTTGAAATGCAACGCACCCACACAGTGTACTTAGGTGAGATGCAACGCACTGAGCCAGTGGAGCAGCTGAAATGATCCTGTTTTGACCAATTCTGAGCAGTTTTTTCATGGAGAACTTCTGGGAGAAGATGTAATCTGTTGACCTTGTTCCTTTAGGGGTTAGAACAACACTTTTAGGGACTTAGGAGCCCTTGGTTTATGGACATTTCATGCTTGGGGTTGTAGTGCCCAAAAATTTCTATAATAGTTGCCCCCTAAAGCATGAGGTCGTTAATCTTTTGATGTCGGGTGAAATGCTTTATTATGAGGATCCGAAGTTCTTTCAAGCTGGGAGGAGACCTGTAATAAGATACAATATAATACATTATCTTCATAATATTTTCATGATCTAGCGGAGGCGGGCATTCCCATGCTCAGCTTTATAAATTCATTTTCATGTACATAGGACAGACAATCGTCTGAGTGTAGATTGATGATTTTGATAGAGCCATCATCCCTTTGATTGGATGATTATCTGTGTAGCAATGATGTACATTTGATGTTTTTATTTTCCTGAATGTATATCGCAGCCCGGATGGATGAAACTAGATCCGGGGTCTTCAATCTCGTTCGATCTTCACTCGAAGTACAAGTCTATCCATGTGAGAAATGTTCTGAAGTCGAACATGGAAAGACATCGCTTGATTACCAGCCAATGATGTAAGTTGTTAACAAGCGCGAGAGGAATCACCGATAATGATAATGACCCTCAAGGTACTGCAGTACAATTCATGTGGTGTGAATAAAGGACTTGGCGTCGAACACCCCGCAAAATATTTCGGTCGAAGGTCATTGATGTAAACCTGTCGCCGGAAGTGAGAAACTTGCCATTGAGGCATGCAAGCTTCAAAGTACTGAATGGGGTGTTCCTAGATCAACTTCTTGGATAATGAGCTGACGTCGACAAGAAGTGATCCGTCATGGGAGGGCCTTAATGAATCCCACATCAATGACACGGAATGGAGAAAATGATTTTAATGGAGGTGAAAACGATCTGGTGATATAAGGTTCAGGGTGGCGGTCATGAAAGAATGGAGTATAAATGTATTGTGGTGGGTGAGACACAGGTGAATTCTCTGAATGACTTCTCTTGAACATATCGGCGACACTGACATGATGGATTGGTAGCATTACCCCAAATGTTGATGGTGTGATGGGACCATGGTGATGTGACCGGTGAATGAAACAACCCAACCCGACTTGGATGCGGAGCGAAAGTGTTATGTTCAAGAGCGACTTGCTACCAACAAAGTTTCTTCAAGTTTTCTTCCCAATTTTTCCCCAGTCATTGCTGACCAGTACCTCTTTATTTTTGTCAAGCTTGAGGAGGATAACATAAGCTTGTTCTATAATTTTCCCTTCGGGCAAACTCATCGCTATGTTTTAACGAGCCTAGCGATAGTGAAACTCGCTCTCGTCTCTAGACAAGTTTGTTGCTATTAAAATTTTAACAAATTTAATGACAAAGATAACTCGGTCCTTTTCCATTTTAGAGAGTCTAAAAAGGAACGTAAAGGTAACTCCAAAATTCCTTTTTCGTCATCTAATCCCTTAAGTCCGAAAAAGTATAAAACAATACAGAAGGGATGAATTTTCGATACTTTTAACGAGCCGAACAAAACAAGCACTCGATCTTTTTGTGTAATAATCCCTCAAGCAAAAGGATTAAAATTTAGAGGAGGGATAGCACTTCCGGTCCCTTTAACGAGCTGGAGAGGCCAATGGCTCGGAAATATTTTAATATTTTACGAGTCAGTTGAAAAGAGCTTAAAGGAGACTCGTCTTTTGAGGAACGAGTGATAAAATGGGTAGCAACTGATTCCAGGTAAGGTTTGGAATTTTCCAATCACGGCAGTGTTACAATGATGGCTAATGAGATCACTCTTCGCAGCTGTTCCTCAAAATGGGTAAACAATTAAATGGAGGTGAATGATCGGCCAATGCAAAAGTGGAGGTGACGGTGCAAACACGACCAAGGCTTTAATGGCTGAAGTACTACATTCACGATGGTTGTTTACCGGGGAATAGTTCATTTTTTAATGAGCTTAAACGCGGGGGGAAACATTTGCTCATGGCTTATGTTTATTTTTTAACGAGCTTGAACTATGTGCTAAAACTGCTTGATGCAGGTTTATTTTTTAACGAGCTTGAACCTTGCGGTAACACTGCTCGATTAATCCAGTCGTGTGATAAGAATGTCCCATTTAAAACAACAATTTTTAGAGTTTTGACCCACATCCTTTCTTTATGCAAGTTAGGAAATGACCAATCCAAAAAACAGATAAATGATCGCTCTTTGCTTGTATGCCAAAAGGTTTGCATGCCCCCAGGTATAAAACAAAATTTCAAGGTTACCTCTTCTTCTTTCCTTTAAAACATTTGTTTTACCGGGAGAGGCCTACCTCTTACAGGTCACCCAAAGATTGTTCTATTCACAGCGCAAACAAAACACTTCTTCGGCGATGTCTACCGAAATAGACAAAGGTGAGTGAAGGAGGCTACTCCACTCACGTAACTTTGACAAGAGAATCTTGTTCTAGAATAACCCCCTCTTCCAATCATGGATGGGAGTACAAACTAGTCATACTCTCTCGCGGAAACCTACCCTATACCCGAAGTTTTCCTGCCGAAGCAGACCAGGGTGCATGCCCCCTGGGTTTCAGTCATGTCCCCCGAATCACTCGCGCTCATCAGGCGGGCGGACTAGAGATTGAGACATTTCTTGCGTGAAAAGACCATTCAGGGATGGTATATGACTATTTTCTATGCGTGAACCGGGGAATGAAAGCTGGTCTACGAGCTTGACCACTCTTCCTTTGTGCGGAAAACACATTACTCTAAAGAGTGAGGAGACAATCGCTCCCATGCAATAAATATAGTCTCGTCCAAGGAGTAGATTATAATCCAGAGGTCCTTGAACTACCATTACGTTCATTTGTACGGTTTTCCCCCTCAATGTTATGGGCACATTGGGAAGGATCCCTAACGGTCGACTGGTTCCTTTATCAAAGCCTGTTAGATTTCTTATCTCAGGCAAAAGCGATGGCGAACCAAGCGCTTTCCAAGCAGTCGAGGAAAGGATACTCATAGAATCCCCTTCATCTATGATGGTACCAGCCATAACCATTCTATATATTTGAACAACGATTCGGAATGGTACACTAGCTGGTAAACGGGGTCTGCCTAGTTGATTCCAGTCGAAGGAGACAACTAGGTTGCTTGGAGGTGGGACCGAATAGACGGCCGGGTACGACTCTGACGAACTTCCTTCCTACGGTAAAGGAACAGGTAAATTGCCCCCATGTTCACTGGAGTTTGTGCTTATGAAAAGAATTTGGACGGTGTCATCCTTGTTCTCTTCGGTGACTGTATCATCTGAAGATGGAACCTCTGAAGGCAAAACCGGGTCAACTGCCGCCTCGACCTTTTGACTTTCATTTGGTATGGGTTCAGATGGTTTGTCTTCAATGATAGATGCTTCAGCCGACCACCTGAGTGGGCCAGCCGGATTTTCAACTGGTGACGGACTTGGCAAGAGTTTTTTATATCCAAGAGGAAGTCGTAACGGTGAAACCGGACGATCGTCCAAAGCTCTTTTAGCCTCGTCTAAGAAGGGACAATGGTGGACGACATGATCGCCTTCGCACAGTTTACAAGGAAATCTATATTTTCCTTTTTGTCCTGGGGCTTCACTTTCACTAGTTGACGGTGTGTTTTCAACATGATCACCAGAGGTTGACGACACCGGGTTGTGCAAACGAGGAGACCAGTCCCCTAAGATCTGAGGGATGCAAGGACAATCTCTATGATAGTGGTCTCCTTTGCAAATGACACATGGGGATTTAGGCCTGGTCAGTGCAGTGTGTGGATTTTCGCTAGACGACGCTCGTTTGCCCCCATTCGCTTTTGGCTCCTTCTTCTTCTTCTCTTTCTTCTTCTTTTCCTTCTTCTTCTCGGGTACTTGACTTTCGGCTTTACCAGCCCCATCAAGCGAAGAGGAAGGAGGAGAGGAAGAATTAGAGGAAGTAGAAGGTTGGTGGGTAACTCTGGACTCATCTAGTTGTTGATTCGATTGTTCAGGAATTGGGGTGTTCTGAACGATAGAGGTTGAGAAGAGCCATACAGGTAAGCCGATTTTCAGTCCTGGAAGCGACAATGTGGCCATATGGGGTGCACCAACATCTCCCCAAGAGGAGAAGGGACTAGGATTTCCTCCAAGGGGAATTCCTTGGTTGGTGGATTCCATTTTCTCAACCCAAGATCAACGTAGGAAAGGGTAATGAATATTCCGTTTAAAATAAATTTTAGACGCTTTGACACAACTTGTTTTTTCAATTTTTAAGAGTCGAGAAAAAACAAAAGATGACTCTAGTCTCCTTCGGTTTTTAATGAGGCTGAAGTGACAAGTGCTCAGATGGACCTTTCCTGTTAAGGAGTCTGAAAAGGAATGAAAGGGACTGCTTTGGAAATCTAGGTAGAGGGATTACCAAACCAATCGCAAAACTGCAGAATACTTTTTACGGTACGGCAGTCAATCTTCCCAAATGCTGTGTTCAGTGCATTGCGATCGATAGGGTGGCAGACACAGCTTCCTATGGATAAAGGATTAAGCCTATTGGGGTCTCCCAAAATATACTCGACGGTACGTGGGAGCACAAGTCCGTACTGGCACTTATCGTCTCAAAGTGGAGGAATCACCCAACCATCAGTGAGAACAACAGTTACCAGGCTTTACGACGCCGGAATACATCTCTAGCCTAGACTTCTAAATGTTGTGCATTAAGTTTCAAAGCGTTGTTAGATTCATTGAATTTATTTTATAGTTGATCTTGTTTATGAAGTTTGCCTTTCAGGTTCACCGTGAGATGTAGATTTAATTCCTAAAATGCAATCTAAGATGATAAACAAACTTTTTATCTTCTTTGTGCAATGAAAATCCTAGCTACTAAGGAAAGAAAGACAGAATCTTTTCACAAAGAGCAAAGAGCACACTCTAAATGCACTTTCCTAAATCAAACCAATCAGACTGTCTATATGCAAATGCACATGCATGTATTTGTTTTCAAATTTCTTAGTATATGAATGCTAAAAAGAAAGTTGATGCACAAATCTGAATTTCTTTTCAAGCGACAAATATCAACAAGTTTCTTTTCGAAATCAAAAAATGGAGACGATCACAACACCTTACGATTTTGAAATGAATACTTGTTTTCGACACTAGAAAAATTACAAATTCAGACCAAAAACAATAGTAACAGGATAATCGACCATCAACAGCAATCAAACTCTTTCCTATGATTGAAATCGACACTTGCGACAGTTTCAAATCAAAGGACGACAGTACGATTATGCTACTTTTGCAAAGGAGAACTGAAAATGACTCAACAAACACACAAAAACATTTACAGTTCTTTTGTACAAAGGAGGCAGAATAACAGTAAGGAAAAGGGGTTTCAAACAGACATATACTGATCACCGGTAGCAAAATTCAAGAATAGAACTGGAAAGAATGAATCACATAAACCAAAACTACATAAAGACTACTCTGATCAGCGCACCTATAACACAGGGAATTTGAAATGCAGCGCACCTTCTCCACTCGGGAAGTGCGCTGAAGTTCAGATTCTCTGAACAGTACTTGCGCTGGGCCAGAAACGAGACTCTGTTTGGGTTCCAGGTCACAGTTTGCATTTCAATTCATGGGTTTTGGCCGAGCAAAAGGCAATCAGTAACTCAACAATCAGGGGTAGATCTAAGGAGGATCTAAGAGCTATCACAAGGGCAATCAGAGAGTTTGTGAATTAGTTGTTTAAATCATAAACAGATCCCGTAGATGGACTGAAGTAGCATTTATCTACTTTGCATTTGCTATGGCAAATGCAGTTCGAATGCTACCTGTAAGTTTATGAAATAGACAAAAAAGAATGATAAACAAACAAACTAATTATTCCCCAGCGGAGTTGCCATTTTGTTACAGGGAAAAGTGTCTATTCAGAACTGCTCTATCCCACTAAGGTGTGACAGCTGCCTTAGAAACAAACAGAGTAAAGCTATTTTTGTTTTTCCTTTATGAATTATAGATAGAGAGGAACAGAAAGACCAACCTCTGTCTTGCGCTAATCTCCTGATTTGATTCCTCTCTTCCTTGATAGTCTTTCGCTACTTGTTCCCTTTCACGCCCAGCTTCACAAAGTACCTGTAAGATCACAGTAGCATAGCACTATACAAAGACATGGATCTATAATCATAAACAATCTAGGATCAGATGTAAATTGACCATACAAATGTAGCAAACATGAATGACACAAAAGTATGGAGGAAAACTTGAATAACTTTTATTGATAAACAAGAAAGAGCCAAGAGGAGTTACAACCATTTGTTCTGACCCAGCATCAACCTCTCAGCAAAGAAGCTTCTCTTCACCTCATACAAAGCTTAGATCACCCAAAAATCTGATGTTTGTCTCAAGAAACCAACAGCAATTTCTTAAAATATGCAAAATTCCAGCCTCTGGATCTCTGGGATGAGGGATCCATATATAAATATCTGTAATGGAGATGAGTCAGCTTATGATTTGATTAGTGTCTTCCCTCTGATAGTTCTTGCTTCCACTTGGAGATTGATGATCTCTTACTCATCCTTGGTCGAATTCAGAGAGGCAAGTGTCATAGGAGAAGTTTCTGGAAGCTTCCATTGCCTCTCCACCTCACGGAATGACACTGCCATTTGTCATTTCTCGTCCATCGCACCCCATAGAAGGGATTTTTGAAATGAAACGCACCCACACAGTGTACTTAGGTGAGATGCAACGCACTTAGCCAGTGGAGGAGCTGAAATGATCCTGTTTTGACCAATTCTGAGTAGTTTTTCATGGAGAACTTCTGGGAGAAGCTGTAATCTATTGACCTTGTTCCTTTGGGGGTTAGAACAACACTTTTAGGGACTTAGGAGCCCTTGGTTTATGGACATTTCATGCTTGGGGTTGTAGTGCCCAAAAATGTCTATAACAATGTTTGAACTTTGAAGGTATGGTTTGAAATAAAGGACCTGAAACTCTATAAGATGCTTCCCTTTCTAGTACTATGGGGAGTAAGGTTAGCACACAACTTGGTGATTTTTCAAAACAAAATTCTTCCCACATTCTAGACTATAGCACAAGTCTGCTCACTATTCCAACACTATCAGACTCTTATTAATCCTAAAACAATCAAACAAGTGGGGTAGGTGACGATAAACCTTTAGATGAAATGTGAAC
Source organism: Pinus tabuliformis (assembly GCA_031772625.1). NCBI lineage: Eukaryota > Viridiplantae > Streptophyta > Pinopsida > Pinales > Pinaceae > Pinus > Pinus tabuliformis. The sequence goes on along the minus strand of CM062815.1, from coordinate 649,096,366 downwards.
TAGTTTTTGGAGAAATTAATGAATAAATTCAATTGGCCTGTTATCACTCAGGTTGTCCCTCAGGTTGTAATAAAGGGATACGGCCGAGGTAACCACAGACCAACTTTGGACTACAGGTTCTAGCCCACCTGCAATCAGAGAGGGCTCTCTCTTTATGATTTAGCTTTATTTGAAAGGATTTTAGGCTAGCTATTGAATTCGAGAGTTTTTGTTTTGATTTTGGTGGGAAGATTGATGTTTTCAGGTAAAGAGGCAGGTATAGTGTGAAAGTTTCAAACCATTGGGCATGGAGTCAAGGAGTAAAACTGTTGGTGTGTTTTCTTGGTCACAAGGGGAATAAGGAGCAAGGTAGCTGCACATGGAACAATGTTTCAGGTTTAAAGGATGGAAATAATGCTAAGTAAGGAGAGGCAATTAAGAATCTCTCAATCAGCTTAACAGAGAAGGATGAATGAGCTCTATTTAGGGGCAGTAAAGAATCCCTAGATAACTGTCAAACACATGTGAATTAGGGTATGTTACACTAAAAAATGTCACCATGACTATTTACAGTTAGTATGGCTCTATCAACAGTCATGCTATCCTCTTAGGCAAGTCTTATACCTCTGCTCTCCATGTCAAACTCCAAAAAAGAGAGAAAGTCTTTATAAATGTATTTATCTCTGGGTACGCAGGTTCTCTCAACCTTACCTGCGGGGACGCACCCAATGTTCACAAAAGCTGCGTCTTTGGACGCTCTGTATGTAAAGGGGCAGGTGCGTCCCCCTGTAAAGGTTAAAATGCGCAAGTTTCATCTTTAAAAAGTTACTTGTGGTCATTTCTAGAGCATTCTAGAAGGTTGTTCGACGTGTATTGAGCACCTCCAGATGGTTCATGCACCCCTACCAAAGAGGAACTTATCCCATCAATAAGGGAGCTATCCCATCCAAAGAGGGGATTATCCCATTGATGGTGGACCTGATTAACCTCCTCTTGAGCACTATAAATACAGGCATTGGGTCAGAAGGAGGAGAGGTTGGAAGCTATACATTTCTAAGGGTAAATGCTGCAGGAATTAGGACTCCCATTTAGAAGCTTGTGAGGAGAGATTGCCATCTTTGCTTGTTCTATTTGGAAGTGGGTGAGCTTTGTCAAAGTAAAGGAGAACTCTTGATGGACCCTGGGAGGGACTTGCACAACACCAAGGCTCAGGTTGTATTTGTTCCTTTTGTTACCTATTAATGCAAATGAGTCCATTCTTCTCAATAACTTGTTATTTATGAGTTGTTTCATGTACTCCTTGGTCTATGTGTTAAATATGTTTTATTCTATGAGATTATCAAGTGCTATTTAATCGTTTGATTGTTAGTGTATGCAGGTTTCAAAGTGAAGGAGGAGCTCATCCGGATCAGCGGAGCTGGACTGCTACAACAGCGTTGGATTACAGGTAGGATCTAAACACTTGATTTCCCGTATAGTAAATGCATGTTTAGAGAAGGATTGCTCTTGTTTGTCTTGTTTGTCACTAGAGAGTCTTAGGCTCCTAGGGAGGTTGATTCGTGTCCGCACTATCAACTCTTTCCGCCTGACAAATTGGCGACTCTGCTGGGTACTCCATGAATGAGAATGACTTTTCCTTTGAATGAACTTTGCTCTGAGAAAATTGGTTTATTTTTCTAGTTTTTGGCTATGTGAACTTGTATTTGGGTGGATTAGCTTAGGGTTAGATTCAATTTAGTTTTTCTTGAATTTTCCAGTGGGACGCACCCTCTAAGTATTGCACAGTGTGTCCCTGTACGCACTGTAGCTGTGTGCACAGAGCGGGCCCGCACCTGTCTTAACAGGTTGCCTGCGTCCCCTGCTAAAATTTAAGAAAATTCCATTTTTTGCATTTTTTCTCTTAGATTTTGCTTTTTCTTAGTTTTTACTGCCCATATCCATTAGTCTCCTGTCAAAGATCTTCACCTAAGCTTGTTTCATTGGCATTCCTGTTTTAAGCTTTCATCAATTGGGTGTTTTGAGTCTCTTTTTTGAGAAATTCTTGATTTGATTTCCTTTGGTCATTACTTGGAGGTTTGTCTCAGTCCTTTCACAATTTTGCATCTTTTTGCTTCTGTTTTTGCAAAAAAATTTCCCCCTCATTCGCCTTTGAGGGGGGGCTAAATTGTGTATGAGTGTTAATCGCCTTTGAGTGTTTTTATTTTTGATCTTTGGAACTCTCACCCAATTTTCTCGACTTGCACTTGATTGGTTCTTAGATTACATTAGAATCATCTTGTGTTTGAGAATTCTCTTGCATAGATCACATTTGCATAATTAGAATTCTCCTTTTCGGAATATGAATGAAAAATGTGCATAGATTACATTTGCATACTTTTCAAGTGAATTGTGCATAGAGTACAATTGCATAGTTTACATTCTGAAAAATCAATTGTAGATTTAGATCAGCTTTCTTTGATTTGAATTTACACAAAAATAAAATTAAAAAAAAGGTTTGGAATTGATTTGCATTAGTTTTTCTTGATGAAATTAGTGCATTAGAGAATTTGTTATATTTTCTCTTAGTGATCAATTTTTTGCATTGTTGGAAGTGAATGGAAACTCTCCCCTTACTTTAGTTAGGATTCATCGAATTGAAAATATTACATTATCATATTCGATTGCATTCAGTTGAGTCGGGTCATAACACCATTGGTTTCATCTCCATTTACCCATTTGAGTAATAACAGCCTTAATAACACAGCGCTTAACTAAAATTCATCTAGTAATTTTTACATTTCTAGGGCTCTGAAACACCAACATAGCTTAGGCTAGTGTCTTGGAGTAGGAGAGTAATTAACTCTCCAAGACAGCAAAACCAAACAAGTAGCTCATCTTGTGGTAGGATAAATCCAACTGTTTCATTTGTACTCTGGGAAAGCTCCTCTTAAAGGAGAAGCACGAGCTCGTGTCCGAACCAGTGAGGGGATCAATCCTCCCTCGTTGGGAACGACGCCAGACACGCACGTATTACAAACGGTAAACCTCGGATTAACCATTGTCGAGGAGCCAGGGGTCACTTGTCGGTAAACCTTGGATTATTGTCAAGGAGCCGACAAGGGGATTGAGCTTGATACTCTGCCCTTGCATGTTGTCGGAGTGTAGACTGTTCCCCCAAGTGCATTTGTTGCTGTTGGTAACCTTAGTGACCATTATCTTTAGGGTTCTACCCAAGGTGATGGTGGAGGGAAGATCCCACTATACCTGGAGCAGACGTCGGCTAGACTCACTTGGATTTTCTGGGGGGTTCACTTCGCTCGAGATGGTTAAAGTGGAGGAACTTGGTCCAGTCTATTCATTAAGCAGGTTGCCAGGGTAACTGTTCCACCCGCCACTTCTGTACTGAATTCGGCAATGTTGGGATTCATCACCAACTAGTGTTTTCGGTCCGGAAGGCTACTGTTTGTGTGTGGTTTGACTCCTAGATTTGATAGCGCGTGTTAATTTGTTTGTTTTTACTTTTAGAGACCATAGGTGTGAATTGTGAATGTTAATTTTTAGGTGTGAATTGTGAATTGTTAATTTTAGTTTTAAAAATTGTTAATAAAATTCACTGAAGTTGAATATAATGGCAAACGTTCCGGAATTTACCAACCTAGGAACCCCTCCTAATGAGAATCCTAGTACTTTTCCTTACTTTGGAAATGTTGGTCCTCCTTATATGGCTACTTTGTCATTACCTGGATTTACAATAGGATTACCGATATGGTTATTTTCAACTTCGTTGGCCCAAAGTACTCCAATTGTTCCATCTCAACCGGATGCTTCACCTCAACAGAGTTCACCATCTCAACATCACCAACCTTCTGTTGACCCTTTGCCTTCTTCACCTAATTTTTCTTCCTCCATTTCTTCCTCTTCGCCTGGTAAAAGCCTTGATGCTAGTAACCAGGAGGCTAAGAAGAAAAAGAAAGGGAAGAAGAAGAAGAAGAAGAAGAAGCAAGATAAGAAAGAAGTCAACCAACCAACCACGACTGTAAGTGTTAGTGGTGTTGAGGAAAACTCCAACATGCATCGTAAACCCAAATACCCTTGCAGGCTTTGTAAGGGTGACCACTTCCTTGTCAATTGTCCTAGTATACCAAAGGTCTTGGAAGTATGGTCAGAAAAATCTCATCAACTTTCCATTGATCCATCAACCAGTGATAGTCAGGTTCCTGGGAAAAAGGGTAAAGTTAGGTTTCCTTGTAAGTTATGCAAAGGGAGTCATCAAACTCACATTTGCCCTCACATGGATGAAGCCTCAACATTGTTGGAAAACCTTACTGTTCCACAGCAAGAATTTCCAACTGGTTACCGTAAACTTTCTCCCAACCTAACGTCAACTGACGGAGTGATTGATCTAACTTCAAGGACAGTTGATCACACTCTTCCATTGGAGAGTGAAACTCATGTCACTCAGGATGATGATCAATTAGTTGATCAAGTGGTCGATTCAATTTCACATTTGGTCGATCCCACTTTCCCTTTAGAGAGTGAACTTCATACCGCTCAGGTTCTTCTTGTTACATCAGATTCTTCTATGCCGGGGGGCATTTCACCTGTTTCTACAGAACCCCCTCCAAGCACTGAGGTCTTTTCCTTTGATTGGAATAGACTGACAGAACCTCGTCTTCCTTCCTCCATCCCTTTCCAAATCATTGTCAAGGCTGGTGGTAGGGACATACATCGTACTCAGGTAGATGAAAGTGCTTCTGTTAGTATTTTATCCTCAACTGTTTGGAAAGCTTTGGGTTCCCCTCAGCTTGCGCCTATTACGCAGAATCTGAAAGCTTTTAACAGAACCATTAGTGAACCTTTAGGGATCCTTCCTAAGTTTTCTATTACCTTGGAAGGTAAAACTGTCTGTATTGATCTTATGGTAGTTCGAGGTCCCTTAGATTTCAATTTACTCCTTGGGCGAGACTATGTTTATGCAATGAAAGCCGTCGTATCGACACTCTTTCGTGTGATGTCTTTCCCTCACAATGGCAGTATTGTGACTATAGACCAGCTTTCATTCCCTAGTCTTGTCTCAACTACCAATAATATGACATCCCTAAATGTTCTTGATCCTAAAGTGGTATCTACCCTGCCACGGGTTAATTATGTGGCAACTGGTCCCATGTTTTCAGTTACCGATGTAAGTGAGCCTCTCACTATTTGCTCATCTTCCTTTGATTTAGATCCGGTAATTGACATGGAAAACTCTATGGGATTACTTGCACACGATGTTCTTATCCCTTTTGAGTCCCTTGACATGTGTTCCTTCCAGAGAAGTATTCTTCCTTCTGATGAAGACCTTTTGGAAGCCATGATCAAGGTGTGTCCATTGACATGTCTTTCTTCCAGTTGGAAGCAATGAATCAGTGTGAACGAGGATAGTTTTTTCCTATATCAACCTCGTTAAAAAATGAAATAGGCTGGCGAGGATAGTTTCTTCCCATCTCAACCTCGTTAAAAAATGAAACTGGATGTTACGAGGATAGTTTTTCCCTGTATCAACCTCGTTAAAAAATGAAACAGGCTAGTGTGAGGAAAGTTCCTTTCACTGTGTCGACCTCGTTAAAAAATGAATCAGTGTGAACGAGGAAAGTTTTTTCCTGTATCAACCTCGTTAAAAAATGAAATAGGCTGTTGTGAGGAAAGTTCCTTTTACTGTGTCAACCTCATTAAAAAATGAATCAGTGAGTATGAGGATAGTTCTTTTACTGAGTCAACCTCATTAAAAAATGAATCAGCTAGTTTTTAGGTTAAGTAGGTAGATTGTAGAAAGTAGGGTTTTGAGGAAAGTTCCTGTTACTGAGTCAACCTCGTTAAAAAATGAATAAGGTTTGAGGATAGTTCCTGTTACTGAGTCAACCTCGTTAAAAAATGAATCAAGTATGAGGATAGTTCCCGTTACTGAGTCAACCTCGTTAAAAAATGAATCAGGTATGAGGATAGTTCTTTTCTTGTGTCAACCTCATTAAAAAATGAAACAACTCCCTTTTCGAGTTAAATATTGAAAGTAAAGCTTCATTCCATCCACCTCATTGAATGCAATGAAGCCTGGGGGGCATGTACCTCGCTTTGCATCATTATACTGGGGGCATGCGAACTTTTGGAGCATAGTTCCTTGTCTTGTGTCAAGCTCGTTAAAAAATGAAACAAGGAGTCTTGAGCATAGTTCCTTGTCTTGTGTCAAGCTCTTTAAAAAATGAAACAAGGGTAGGTTAAGTAGGTAGATTGTAGAGAGTAGTCATGAGCATAGTTCCTTGTCTTGTGTCAAGCTCATTAAAAAATGAATCAAGGATTTTAGAGCATAGTTCCCTGTCTTGTGTCAAGCTCGTTAAAAAATGAATCAAGGTTTTTAGAGTAGAGTTTTTTGTTAGGTAGATTGTAGAGAGTAGTTACGAGCATAGTTCCTTATCTTGTGTCAAGCTCGTTTAAAAAATGAAACAAGGGTTTTGAGGATCGTTCTTTTCCTGTGTCAACCTCACTAAAAAATGAAACAACTCCCACTTTCCAAGATTTTGAAAGTAAACCTTCATTTCATCCATCTTAGTTGAATGAAATGAAGCTGGGGGGCATGCGCTCTAGTAGTTATGCTTAGGGGGCATCAAGCACAGTTTTCTCACTGTTTTGTTGAGACTAGTTCAAAGACAGAGCCCTCAAAACTGGAGCACTTGTATTGGCTGTGTCTTCACAAATTTTACTGCTGATCCTTAAACAATCGGCCTGCTTATACCAAAATAAAAACAGAGTGCTGATATATACAAATAAGACTGTACAAAGATATATACAAAGCTTGCATTGTGTCCCTTAAAAGGGGTCATGGTAATGTTTCAGCATACGGCCATTGACAGGGCCTTCTTCGACAGAACTATCCTCTACAGATATGAGAAAATAAGTGTTATTTCCCTGAACAGCAGAAATAATGAATGGTCCTTTCCATAAAAAATCAAACTTTGCGTGTTTTCCCTTGTCTTCTCTTCTTGAGTCCCACCTTAGAACTTTGTCACCAATGTAGAAATCCTCAGCCTTAACTCTCTTGTCAAACATCTTTTTGAGCTTTTCTTGCAGAATTTGAGCTCTGTCATAAACTTGTTCTCTGGTTTGCTGAAGATGAATGGTTTGATTAATTCTTCTCTGAATGTCATTTGGTTCAACCTGAATCTCCTGTAACAGTTTGATAGTAGGGATGCCCAAGGATGAAGGAAACCTGGCCTCCATGCCATATACTAGCTCATAAGGGCTCATCCCAATGGATCTCTTAGTTGAAAGTCTGTCTGCCCATAGGGCATTTACCAGCTTTTTGTGCCAGTTCTTCTTGTTCTCTTCTAGCACTTTCTTTATGATGTTGATGAGACTTTTGTTAGATGATTCGGCTAAGCCATTACCTTGAGGGTAATAAGCTGTAGAGTGGCCCAAGGTAATATGAAATTGGTGGCAGAAATTGATCATCTTTTTGGACTTAAAGGCAGCGGCATTGTCAGTGATGATTTTCTCAGGGCAGCCAAATCTAGAAAGGATATTGCACTCAAGGAATTGGATAATGATGGTGTCATTGGCTTGCCTACAGGGAATGGCTTCAACCCACTTAGTGAAATAGTCGGTGGCTGTTAGGATCCATTTGTGCTGGCCTGAGGAAGAGGGATGGATTTCTCCAATGAAGTCAAGACCCCATTGTTGAAAAGGTTTTTCGGTTGAGATGGGTTTCAGGGGCAAAGGTAACAGCTTTCTCTTACCCTCAAAGATTTGGCACTTGTGACATGACATGGCAAACTTCTTTACATCTGCAAAAAGAGAGGGCCAATAGAAACCGGCCCTTAAGATTTTATCAGCAGTGGACTTCCAATATAGATGTCCTCCACAGTCACCTGCATGGAATTCTTTCATGAATTTGTTAGTTTCATTCATGGTTAAACAATTCAGCAATATACCCTCATGATTTCTCCAAAATAATGCACCATCTATTACACAAAACTTTAAAGCCTTCATTTTCAAAAATCTCTTCTTGGTCCTGGACAATCCTGGGGGAGCACACAGGTTTAACAATACAAAGCATATATCAGCGTACCATGGGGATTGCAAAAAGATTTCACTGATCTGTGGAGTCGCCAGCTCCGGTTCATTGTCCAGCTGGTTAATGTCTAGGGCCTGAAAGTTTGTTTCGGACATCAGTTTGGCTAAACCTTGTCCCTTTATCAACTTGGTTGGTTTTATTTCTATGTCATACTCAAGGATGTTTGCTATCCACTTGCCTCTTTTGCCTTCTAATCCCTCTTGGGTCAATATGTCTTTTACAGCAACGTGTGGGACATAGGCAATCACATGTGAATATAAAATGTATACTCTGAAATCCTTGATGGCCTTAACGAGTGCATAGGCCTGCTTTTCCATGATTGGGTACTTCAAAGGGGCGTCTCTTAAGGCTCGGCTGAAAAATGCAATCGGCTTTTCAGCTCCCTGTTCATCCTTTTGCAAAAGGACAGCAGCTATAGTATGATCAGATGCAAAGGAAAAAATGATAAAATCCTTGTCAAATTGTGGACTGGTGAGGACAGGGGTTTGGGTTAAGGCCGTTTTTATACTCTCAAATGCTTGTTTGGTTTCAAGAGACCATTTTACCTTGGCATCCTTCTTTAACATGTTGCTTAACAGACGTATCAGTTCAGCTAGATTTGGAATAAATCTTCTTAAAAAGTTGATTTTTCCAAGGAATGCTTGTAGCTCTTTTATGTTTCTTGGATATGGGATTTGGAGGATGGCTTGGATTCTTTCAGGATCAATTCTAATCCCATCTTTTGATATGATGTGGCCAAGTAATTTGCCTTCTTCAAGGCCAAAGAGAGACTTCTTGGGGTTCAAGGAAATGCCATATTTCCTGCATGTCATGAATATTTGCCTAAGATGCTTGAGGTGCTCTTCATCAGATTTGGAAAATGGGGTAAGATCATCAAGATAGACAACTAGGAAGTCATGTATTTCTTTAGCAAACGCAATATCCATTGCTCGTTGAAAGGTTGCACCAGCGTTTTTAAGTCCGAATGGCATCTTAACATACTTAAATGTTCCCCACGGTGTGGTGAAGGCTGTCTTGTCTTGGTCATCCGGGTGAACAAGTATTTGGTTGAAACCTGAAAAACCATCTAGCAAAGAGATTCTAGATGACCCCACTACCCTTTGTAGGATGTGGTCCATTTTGGGCAAAGGATAGTGGTCTTTTAGGGAGACTTGGTTTAAATTTCTCAGATCTACACAAAGTCTAATTTCACCTGTCTTTTTTCTTGTGGGAACAAGGTTGGATACCCATTCAGAAAATCTGATGGGTGCTATTATGCCTGCTTCAAACATCCTCTTTACTTCCTTCTCAATCATGGGAAGAAGCATAGGGTTGATTCTTCTAAGTTTCTGTTTGAAAGGTTTCTGGTTTGGTTTTAAGGGAATTGTGTGTTGGATCACCGAGGTGTCATAGGACTTCAAATCCTCATAACTCCAAGCAAATACATCTTGGAACTCTTTAAATAAATCAATATATTTGGGCTTTTGATCAGGTGGCAAATTTCTGGATAGTTTGATCATTTTGGGATTCTCTTTTGTCCCGATGTTGTGTTCTTCTATAGCAGCGTTTAATGGTTGTAATTTTGGCTTTCTGGGAACATCATTGGCGTCAAACATGTCTTCTAATGGGGTTAAGCCAGCAGGCAGAAAATTATCCTTCAAGTCAATGATCTCTGCCTCTGTTTTGGCAATTTCTTCCAAATGCATTCGTTTCAGTTGTTCTATGTTTGTTTTGTCAAAAACAGTTGGGTTCAGGATCTGTTTGGCTGTTGCAGCTATTACAACCTACTGATTTTCCTGCTGGTTTTCAGTTGTTTGCTGTTGGGAGTCGTTCATAGCATCCATGTCAATGTTGATTTTGGAGAACTCATGCTCAAGGGTAAGGAAATTATTAATCTGGACATCGTTCTCGAACACTTGCCAATCTTTGATGTTATTTGGGACAACAGGCCTATGTTTTATTTCAGTTGTGAAGTGATGGTTTGGCTCAAAGGGAAGCTTGCATGTACTAGCAAAGGTGGCTAGGCTATGTGCATGAATGTTATGCTCTCTTGAAATCTTGTCAAGCTTGGATTCAGCGAATGTATTGAGTATGTTAGTGGCAGTAGTCCTATAGGCCCTTGTTGGTACCATCCCATGACCTCCTTTTTCCTCCTAAAACATATCATTTGCTTACCTCTTTCCGTCATACATCTCTTAGATCCCTTGAAATTGATTAGTTAATAGTACCATAGTTATTAAAATGCATTAAAATTGATTTAGGAGTTTTATGTTAAAGAATTAGGAATTTTTGATAAAATGACTACAGGAAGTTACAACATCCTGTAATTGGTTTATTGTTTGACATATGGCATGACAGCTAGGCTAGAGTGAAGGGTAGGGATGAAAAGTAGAATGTCCAAGCATGGACGAATACCTATCCCACAGCAGAACCGACCCTCCTACATGTGCGGTCAACGATGGTCAAAGCAAGCATGTTGGCGACAAAGGCAGCAACAGTATAGCATTCTAAACTGATTTAGTTTTGTTCCTTTTTGAAATCAGTTCAGAATAGAAACATTTTAAAAAGTCATGACATGATAAAAGCGGCAACAGCCGCTTAATGAATGTACATTCCAAATGTATGCGGTGTTAGTTTTTAGAAAGACATATGTAAACACAGTGGTTATTGTTTTTCTGAGGAGGAAGGTATTGTTATTGAAACAGAGCTTTGGTTGAAACGTAATACGAAAAACTCAGTTGCAGTCATGATTTCATATTGATTCTATAATTGGTTGATCACAGTCCAGTATACCTTTGAAAACGCGGACGGGCCCTGCGTTGAACTGGTATACTGTCGTTTCTTTTTATTTGCAACTTAGGGTATTAAATGATATGCACAGCAATTAGAATTGGTTTTTGATTTCACTAGAATGCGTATGAGTGATGTTTATGATAGTGCTTGAACAGTTCATCACTGAGATCATGAATCGTATCCTGTAAGGGATTCGATCCTTTGTTGTCTTTTAAAGCAATGTCATGAACTCTGTTATCATTTTAAAGTATGCTTATGATTTCAGTATGTCTTTATCTTTCATGAATATTAGTTGAATGCTGAGTATTTGCTGAACAGGGGTTTTATGCACAGTGTCTCCGTAAGGAGATTGAAATCTTGGTTTAAAGTGATACACAGTGTTTTAATTTGGTAGATGAATTGAATGGCAGTGTTTTAATTAGGTAGATGAACTGAGTGACCTAAGTGTTTGGGTGATAGGTAACACACCTCAATCTTCCGTAAAGAAGTCCTGTAACCTACCATCATAACCACTTAGCTAATAATCCTTTATGTCTATATATTGTAGACGCATGCCTCTAAGTCTACGCATCTTGGTCGATAATAAATATAGCTTAATCTAGCACCCTAGATAGGACACTACATTTTGGCGTCGTTGCCGGGGAGGCGTACTTAAAGGATTTAAAAAGAAAAAAAAAAATTCAATAAACAAAAACGAGCAAAAACATAGATTTAGAAATCATGTTCATTTATGCCTAGATTTAGAGACAATCAACGTAGATTCATAAAAACCCCCCACCTTCCAAAAACTAACCCATCATCAGGAGCAGACTCTTTAGGGAATACAACACCAGCTGAGGAAGTCACCATACAAGCATTAGAGGATAAACAAAAGTCAAGAAAAAGACTTACTCTCATCGAAAGGCAAACTTTATTAGCACATAAATCGCAAAAGAAACACTTTCCTAGATCCTCCACACAAGGAGAAAGTAGCACAGTGACTGAACAATCTTTCTTTAATCTCATCTTTAAGACAAGTGAAACTGACACAGAGAAACCTATTAGAATGGCTGAGGAAGGAGATGGATCAGTACCAAATCAAGGACAGAGAGACGAAGAAGAGTCAACTTTTAAGTTTCCTATACATGAACCACAAGAAGATGATGAGATCAAAATGAAAAACATACCTCCATCCGTGCTACCAAACTTTTATGGTATGGCTTCGGAAGATCCAGACTCATTCTTGTTCGAGTTTGACATTGTATGTCGAACATATGGTTACATAGATGATGCCCATAGGCTTAGACTTTTCCCAGCGACATTAAAGGCATCAGCCTTAAGATGGTTCATGAGGCTTGGTGAGCATGCGATAGTTGATTGGGATGGCATGAGAAGAATATTTCTAAGGAAATATCAACCTTATTGTAGATCCAAAGATTCCAAAGATGATATCTTTAGAATGAGCCAACAAGAGGATGAAACCTTAGAGGAATACTTAGAACGGTTTGTCTACAACTTACAAAAATCTAAACATCGAACTATGCCTCTTGATTTGATCCGCACAATATTCTTGAAAGGCATCCGAGAGGAATACATGGATGATCTTAATTTGATGGGCGAAGGTGACATTTCTACCTTACCTTTTGAAGAAATCGCTGAATTATGCGAAAAGTATTCAAGGAGCAAAGCTAAAATTGGAAAACGAACCCTGTCATCCAAAGTCACAAAATCTGCTTCAGCAAGTGTCACAAGGGCTGAAATAGGGAATCTGTTAGAAGAGTTTAAAACAGATCTGTTAAGCACCCTAGGGAACCAAATTGACACTCTAAAAGCTAAGAAGAAACAAGAAGATGAAGATCAGATAATGGCTATCTTCTACCCAAAATGCCGGAAGAAACATGCCTTAAAAGACTGCCCATTAGAAAACATCCAAGTTTGTGCTTTCTGTACTGAACATCATGATATATTTAATTGTCCTAAAGTTAAGGTTTTGCAGAACTGTAATATGGCAGCTAATGCAGAGATGGAAAACGTGTATTACATGGGCACAAAGAGACCATGGCAGCCAAGGCCAGCACCTCAAGGTATGTTTCCAAATCAAAATTTGCAATTTCCTGTAAATGATCAAATGTATGCTCAGAATTCATGGAATGTACCCATGCCATGGCAGCACCAAAATCACCCACAACAACAATGGAGACCATCTCAACAATACTCTCAATCCTATCATACATATCCTCAATCATACCAACCATATTCACAGCCATATCAACAATATCATCAGCCGTATTCATCACATTCTCAACCATATCAGCAGTATCCTCAGCAGCAAGTTGTTTACCAACCTCAACCTACTCAACAAGCACTGCCTGCTCCTCCACCAATAAATCCACCACAACTGCAATTTCCATCTAACTCACAACCTCCCAGACCTACTCAAATTCCTGCTCAAACTGTCCCAAATCCAAATAACAGAGCAGAGAGTCCAGCCTACAATGTAGAAGAGGGAACCTCATATCCCACACTACCCTTGCAAAATATCAACTTGAGGTCTGGTAGGGTACTCCACAAAGATTCTCCAATAACAGATAAACAAGAAGAAAACACAGAAAATGAAAATGAAATGACAAATCAAAGAAAACCAAAAGATGATACCAAAGATAAGCAGATGCAACCATTGCATCCACCTTTTCCAGACCGATTGGTCCAAATGAAACTTCCAATGTCTATACCACAGTTTGATGTTTTAGATGAGCTCAAGAATGTCTATATAAAAATTCTGCTACTGCAAGCCATAAAATACATTCCCATATACACTAAAGCAATCAAAGAAATGTGTCTTAAGAAGCCCACTAGGAAAAGGATTGATCCACAAACCATTCATGTTATAGGACATTTAGCTGGCCTTATGACAAATACCATCTCAATGGAAAAGTATGTTGATCCTGGTATCCCCAGAGTTACTACAATCATTAACAACATACAGATTCCAAAAACTTTAATAGATCTTGGGGCCGCAATAAATGTCATGACTCTTGAAACCATGAGAACACTCCAGCTCATAAATTTGCAACATACAACGATTGTTCTAGAACTAGCTGATAGGTCTAAAGTGATTCCTGAAGGGATTTTGGAGGAAATCATTGTTTCACTAGACTCTTGGGAGTACCCAGTGGACTTCTTAGTTCTTCAACCCAAATCCGATCTAGGAGGGCACCCTATCATCCTTGGTAGACCATGGTGAGCGACTGTTGATGCATTCATAGGATTTCAATCGGGCAACATGATCATTTCAAGAGGGACCAAAAGAAAACAACTCATTGTTTATCCATCGGCACAATCACCAGCAGTAACCCACAATTTATGGCTTGATGATAAATACAATGATAAAGAAGAAGTACAATCTGTTTTTAGCATTGACCAAATCTATGATTTCCAAGAACAAAATAATAATGATTTGGTAGAATTGTTCCTTTCTCAACCTGATATTTCTGAAAATTTGAGAAACGACCAATATCATGCTGTAGATGTACATTTAGCCCAAAATTTTCAAGAAACATGCACCATTCAATCTTTGCAAACCACATTTCACGATATTTTTCCAATTCAATCCATCACAAACACATAGAGTCAGATCATAGAGATTAGTCCAAGGAAAACTCTGAACATAGGCAATCAGCTGGACTCATCTCAGCAAGAGAAATTGATTCGACTATTGAGAAAATACCAGAAAGCATTTGCTTGGGACTACACCGATATGCATGGGATTCACCCCGACACATGCACTCACCATATTTATACAGATAGTACTATCAAACCAGTGAGGCAACCGCAGAGAAGAATGAACCCCATGCTCCAGGATATTGTCAGAGAAGAATTGCAAAAACTGTTGAGAGTTAATTTTATATATCCTATTTCTGACAGTCAGTGGGTATCCCCATTGGTTATAGTGCCCAAGAAAAATGGTAAGTGGCACATTTGTGTTGATTACAGACAACTGAACAAAGCAACGCTCAAAGATTATTTCCCACTACCATTTATTGACCAAGTGTTAGACACCTTAGCTGGGAAATCATCATTTTCTTTTCTTGATGGTTTCAGTGGCTACAACCAGATCAGGATAGCCTCAGAAGATCAGGACAAAACCACATTCACCTGTCCTTGGGGCACTTATGCTTATAATGTTTTGCCATTTGGACTTTGCAATGCTCCAGCTACATTTCAGAGAGCTGTATTAGCTATTTTCGTTGATTTAGTTCATGATTGTGTTGAAGTTTACATGGATGATTTTTCAGTGTACGACAATTCATTTGAACATGCATTAGAGAACCTTGAAAGAGTTTTGAAAATATGTATTGAAGCTAATCTGTCCCTAAGCAATGAAAAGTGCTTTATGATGTTAAACGAATGGATAGTATTAGGCCACTATATTTCTTTTCAAGGCATCAAAGTTGACCTAGCAAAAATCCAGATCATTGTTGATTTGCCAATTCCAAAGAATCAAAGAGAGGTAAGAAGTTTCCTTGGGTATGCAAGCTATTACAGAAGGTTTATTGAACATTTTAGTAAAATAGCTTTACCTTTGTTTAAGCTTCTAACAAAAGATGTAATTTTCAACTGGAATGAGAACTGCCAACAAGCATTTGAAGCACTCAAAAAGAAGTTATCAACCGCACTAGTCTTAAGAGGGCCTAACTGGAGCCTACCATTTCATATCTTTACAGATGCATCTGACACTGCAGTGGGTGCCTCATTAGGCCAAAAAGATGAATCTTGTAATTATGCCATTTATTTCATTAGCAAAAATCTAACACCTGCAGAGTCAAACTACACGGTCACATAAAAGGAAACACTTGCCATCATATATGCTGTGAATAAATTCCGACATTATATAACTGGTTATGAAGTCTTTGTACATACTGATCATTCTGCCATTAGACATTTAATGAATAAACCAATAACTAGTGGCAGAGTTACTAGATGGTTATTGTTGTTACAGAAATTTAACATCACAGTGTTAGATAGACCAGGTAAAGAGAATCAGGTGGCGGATTTTCTTTCTAGACTTCAAAATCCAGGTGAGGTTGTTCCGGTTGAAGATTCTTTCCCAGATGAAAATTTATTTGCAATTTCCATAGTGAATCCTTGGTATGCTGACTTGGCCAATTATTTGTCTACAGGAAGGACACCTCCATACTTCACTCCAAGGGAAAAGAAGAGACTAGTCAAACAAAGTGCTCGATACTCATGGATTAATGGCGATTTATTTTACACTGGTTATGATATGATTATTAGAAGATGTGTAAGAAATGATGAGATAATTGATATTTTAAAATCTTGCCATGATGAACCGTGTGGTGGGAATTTTGCAACTAAGCGAACAGCATTCAAAGTTCTTACTCTTGGATACTACTGGCTATCCATTTTCAAGGATGCCAAGAAGTATGTGAAGAGTTGTGACAGCTGCCAAAGAATGGGCAGGCCAACAGCTACAGACAAGATGCCCCTTCAGCCCCAAGTTCACCTAGAGCCATTTGAAAAATGGGCTCTAGACTTTATAGGACCCATTAACCCAACCTCCAATGGTAAGAAGTACATCTTAGTATGTACTGATTACGTCACAAAGTGGGCTGAAGAAAAAGCACTAGTTAGAGCCACCGAACAAACAGTGGTAAATTTCCTTTTTGAAGAGATTTTTGTAAGGTATGGAGTACCAAGGGAAATAGTGACTGATCAAGGTACTCAATTTACTTCAAAATTAGTGAAGGACATCACAGATAAATACCAAATCAAGCACAGAAGAAGTACACCTTACCATCCACAGGCCAATGGGCAGGTGGAATCCACAAACAAAACTTTGGAAGGGATCATCACTAAAACTGTGGCAATGAACAGAAAGAATTGGGAAGAGAAGCTCAAAGATGCACTCTGGGCTTACAGAATTACATGGAAGAATACTACAGGATTTACACCATATCAGTTGGTGTATGGCAAAGAGATAATGCTTCCTATTGAGTTTCAAATACATACTTTTAAACTAGCTGCAGATTTGCAAATTGACCTGGACCAAGCACAACAAGAAAGAATTCAGCAGTTGAACCAGCTGGATGAGATGAGGCAGCAAGCAGAGGAAACCACAATCCTCATGCAAAAACAAAGGAAGTAGTGGCATGATGCACATATCAAGAAGAAGCAGTTCAAGGAAGGTGATTGGGCTTTACTTTTTGACTCTAAATTTAGAGACCATAAAGCCAAGTTTACCACCCATTGGATGGGTCCATACCAAATTATCCAGGCTTACGACAATGGTTCAGTCAAGCTCAAAACTATTGATGGAGAAGGTCATTCATTTACTATCAACGGTCATCACCTGAAACTTTACACTAAGCCCATCAGCAAGCAAAATTTTCTCCAAACAATATCTCAACAAAGAGAGGTTGAGATACTACAGCCGTCAGCTGCAGTATCCCTGCCTTAGTTCATTGCATTTCAATTTAGAAATTCAAAAAAAGAAATTAAAAAAAAAAAAAACAAAACAAAACAAAATCTAAAAAAAAAAAAAAAACAAACACAACAAAAAAAATAATAATAACAATGGGTTAGATGTGAAAACCAAACTCTGGCACACTCTAACCCCGAATTCTTACTTGAAAACCAATTTAGTTGGCGGGTAAGAATTCCTTTTCTTTTGTTCCCTGTTTGATTTATCACCTCAATAATGACTTGAGGACAAGTCAAAACTTTAGTAGGGGAGAGAAGCATCAGCATTTTGTTCTTTTATCTCTCCATTGTAAATTCTTAAAGATTTCTTATCTCATCTCCTCACTGTAAATTTCCAAAGCAGTTTGTTTCAGCATTCCAGATTTCAATAAAGAAGTTGTTTTGTCATTGTTTTATCTCAGAGGGACCTGGTTATAAACATTATGCAGGGGGACCTGTTCTGTCCAGAAGACCATGTTACCAACACCAGCAGTAATGGGACCTGTTTAAGACACATAAAAGGAACCTGTTAAGAGACTGTTACTTCAGGATTACTTCAACAAAGCTTCATCAAGTTTCTACAAGGATCCACAGGTTGCTGGGCACCAAGACTTCATCAAATACCAAAGATCAAGGAACCTGTATACATATAATTCTTTCTCCGGATTTCAAAGGAGCTGCATGAACATCTTCAAGATCTCAGAGGGACCTGTTGCATTCGAATCTATCTCAGGGGACCTGTTATGAACAGCAAAGAATAGTCAAAAGAGACTAGTCCTACTCAGCATGCCAATGCAACGCTTGAACAACCAACAAAAGTGTAATGTATTCCTTATTCTTAACATTTAATTTCTTAGATTAATTTTTAATGTTGAATTTAATAACTGTGACTGTTATGATCAATTTCAAAGACACTACATTTTCCATCATCCCTTATCTTACTCTTATCATCTTTCATACTCCAACCTATTTCATACCTCTAAATTCGTTACCCCCTTTTCATATCAACTTTGTTATGTCAATCGGATCTTACAGCCATACCAACATCTTCCATTTGGCCGAGTACCAATAGAAGCAGGACACGTGGTGAATTGTTCTTTAAAAAAAGAAAGAAACAAATGTTAAGCGGGCTTATTCATTGTATCCCACACGGCCGAATTATGATTCCACCACCCGACGTAGCCAAATAATACAGAGGACTCCCTGAAATCATACCCCAGTACTTCATATACGCTTCCAGCGCTTCTATGATGGCATCCATACAAGCAGTACCGCCATTCCTCTGTTCCAAAAGATGAATACGCTATGAAGTAAGTGTAGACGATTATTTCACCATCATTCTCAGTTATTTCACGTTGGCATTCGACTCTAGTGACTTCCACAGTAAGGATTGAAAGCAGTGAGCGCCACAAAAGGGAATAATAGCCATTCGGGTTCGACTTCCACCATAATCACAAGACAGTCAACCGAGCATCATATGGGTTACTAAGGGAGCGACACCACCAGGTCATCAGTGTTGGGGCGGAAGACAAAAAGGTAACAAATTGAAACTTCTTTGTTGAAATTGCAAAACATAAACAGAGAAGAGTTAGAGCACAACTCTCTGCCAAAATGACCAATAGGGTCGAGCCGAGCATGTTCGACAGTTCCTAGTATCACGAAGATTGCATTTCAATTCTCAAAGAGATACAGTGGCTGCCCTTTTTAGAGAAATTTCGTGGAAGTAATGAAGAGGTTACCAAACAATTCGCTTTCACATTCAACGGAGAGAAAGCCCTGATAGGTAATTTTTCATTCAGGGTTTCGGAAGACACCATAGCCCAGTCAATAAGGGTCAGCCCAGAAGGGGAGAAGTACTTCAAGACAAAGTAATTTAAAGAGAAGTCATGGACTCAATTTATGTCCAGATCCAGAGTTTCATCAGTTAATTGGAAGAAAGGCGTCCCAAGGAGTTGGCTGGGGCATCCCTGGGACGAGATGGTCTATATCCTCCAAAAATTCGTAACTTGTGAAGGCCGTTACAGTATTGTTTATCTGTACCATATTAAACTACTGCTACACTTGAAAAGGCAGTGTGTTATCAGTCTACCATACTTCCTATTGCAAAGCCTAACCAAGATGTCGAAGACCATCCAAAAGCAGAAGGGAAATGAAGACAAGAGCTTATATCACTTTGGGCTAGTTAAAATTCTTGTTGAGCATGAGTTACAGAGAAGAGGGAAAATGTGGAAGGAATTCTTGGCCGCCAACCAAATTAAAGATGAAGAAGACAAAGAAGAACTGCAGGAGAACTCAAGATTCATGAAGGATATCGATGAAGAGATCCCAGTACCCAAAGCAAGCAAGGTACCTCCACCTGTGAGCAGCATAAGGACTAGGAAAATGAGAAAAGAGGATGCTCAGAAAGCAGAGCAAGATAAAATTTTCACCACCTATTCAAGAAGAACGAGGAGAGCATCAAAAGCCCAGTTACAAGAAGACCAGCTTGAATCCAATGCACCTATACCGATGGATATTGAGAGTAGTGCCCACTCACAACCAGGACCAGGAGCTGATATAGAGGTTGAAAGCAATAACAGGCAAGAAAAAGGTTCACCACCTCCCATTAAGAAACAGAAGAAACTGGAGAAACAAATTGAGAAATTAAAGGAAGAACTCATGGAGGCCAATATGCTGGAAAAAGTTATCAAGAAAGAAAATGAAATGCTCCGAGCACAGAGTAAAGAGACTCAACAGAAGAATGAAAAGTTAAGGGAGCGAATCAATGAACTTGAGGCTGAGCAAACAGATATCTGTAAATGGGCACTAAGTGGTACAACCAGAAGAAGACCCTCAAAGAAAAATACTAAAGATTAAAGCAGGAGCTCCATGGTCAGAAAGATGCCCAGGTGAAAAAGAATGTGGATACATTGTTGAAGGCAGCAGAGGTACAGGTAGGGACAGAGTTCAAGGGAAGCACTTTGGGGTTAGCATGAGGTCATGCTAATTCATTAAGTCGGGGAGAGGTGTTGGTACCATCCCATGACCTCCTTTTTCCTCCTAAAACATATCATTTTCTTACCTCTTTCCGTCATACATCTCTTAGATCCCTTGAAATTGATTAGTTAATAGTACTATAGTTATTAAAATGCATTAAAATTGATTTAGGAGTTTTATGTTAAAGAATTAGGAATTTTTTATAAAATGACTACAGGAAGTTACAACATCCTGTAATTGGTTTATTGTTTGACATATGGCATGACAGCTAGGCTAGAGTGAAGGGTAGGGATGAAAAGTAGAATGTCCAAGCATGGACGAATACCTATCCCACAGCAGAACCGACCCTCCTGCATGCGCGGTCAACGATGGTCAAAGCAAGCATGTTGGCGACAAAGGCAGCAACAGCATAGCATTCTAAACTGATTTAGTTTTGTTCCTTTTTGAAATCAGTTCAGAATAGAAACATTTTAAAAAGTCATGACATGATAAAAGCGGCAACAGCCGCTTAATGAATGTACATTCCAAATGTATGCGGTGTTAGTTTTTAGCAAGACATATGTAAACACAGTGGTTATTGTTTTTCTGAGGAGGAAGGTATCGTTATCGAAACAGAGCTTTGGTTGAAACATAATACGAAAAACTCAGTTGCAGTCACGATTTCATATTGATTCTATAATTGGTTGATCACAGTCTAGTATACCTTTGAAAACGCGGACGGGCCCTGCGTTGAACTGGTATACTGTCATTTCTTTTTATTCGCAACTTAGGGTATTAAATGATATGCACAGCAATTAGAATTGGTTTTTGATTTCACTAGAATGCGTATGAGTGATGTTTATGATAGTGCTTGAACAGTTCATCACTGAGATCGTGAATTGTATCCTGTAAGGGATTCGATCCTTTGTTTTCTTTTAAAGCAATGTCATGAACTCTGTTATCATTTTAAAGTATGCTTATGATTTCAGTATGTCTTTATCTTTCATGAATATTAGTTGAATGCTGAGTATTTGCTGAACAGGGGTTTTATGCACAGTGTCTCCGTAAGGAGATTGAAATCTTGGTTTAAAGTGATACACAGTGTTTTAATTTGGTAGATGAATTGAATGACAGTGTTTTAATTAGGTAGATGAACTGAGTGACCTAAGTGTTTGGGTGATAGGTAACACACCTCAATCTTCCGTAAAGAAGTCCTGTAACCTACCATCATAACCACTTAGCTAATAATCCTTTATGTCTATATATTGTAGACGCATGCCTCTAAGTCTACGCGTCCTGGTTGATAATAAATATAGCTTAATCTAGCACCCTAGATAGGACACTACAGCCCTCATTCTATTGTCATTGGTTACAAAATTACCTTTCATCTGTTGTATAATTAAATCAGAGTCACCTAAAATAGACACCTTTGCAGCTCCTAAAGCTTTGAGTAGTTTAAGGCCTAAAAGCAGAGCCTCATACTCTGCCATATTGTTGGTGCATTTGAAATTCAGTCTGTAGGCATGACCTTCTGCCTGATTGTTATATGCATTGTGAATCCATACACCTGCCCCTACTCCTAACTTGTTGACAGAGCCATCAAACTCTAAATACCATGTGATTTCTTGGCTGTGGTTAGCACTAAGAGTTTCAGCTATGTTAGGATTGGGCAGACTTGAAATTTCTGTTTGGGGAGTTTCTTCTAGCATGCTGGTTGCATTAATTGTTGTGACAGTCTCCTGGGTATGTGCAACCGATTCTTCATTGATGTGTGCTTGTTGTTCTAGAGCCAAAGGCTCATCATCAGTTGGAGAATTTGTATTATCATTAAACAAAATAAAAGAATCCATATCAGAATGGATTGAGTAAATGGGAAAATTTTCAGGCTTGCTCTCACTACTTACCACATATTTCATGAGGGTTTCTCTGTACAGTCTCTTTGGTTGCCCAAAGACTGAAATAGTAGCATAGGATAGGTCTAGTTGAAGGGATCCTTGGAGCTTTGCTCCCCATGATCTTGACAGGAGCATACCATATTTTGGTGGGATGTCAGCCACCACCACATCCATGAGGATGGTCTTGTTGGGATATTGGACTAGGGATACACACAAGTCCTTGATGAGGCCTAAACACTTGACCTGGCTTGAGTCAAAGGAAAACAGATCTTTGTAGGGTCTGGTAATATCAAGGTTCAGCTTTTCCATAACTGCCTTGGGCATCAGATTATGTGATGCTCCTGAATCAAACATAGCGTTGTGCAAAACTTTGTCATGTATATGCAAACTGACATAAAAGGGTGGAATAGGTCCATATGTTGATTTTCCATTAACTTCTGGGCCAAATAGCAGTTCAGGGGTATCATCCAAAACATTTACATTGTCCTTATTCTCTGGTATTTGAAGTGATCTTTGAATTTGTTGCCTATATACATCATGCTTGGCAAGTTCTGAGAGGGGGATGGATATCTTCAACTTAGCTATTTCTGCCTCTAAATTAAATGGCTTTTCCAATGGAGTTTTGGTGTTGATAATGGCAGTTTTTTCTGTTTCATTTGAATTATCTACTATTTTCTCTTGTTTATCAGTGTTATGGGAAGTGATCGCCTGCGGTTTTTCGACTTCAGGAGAGTTTTTTGGAACGTTGTTCGAGTTTTGCTCAGAGGAAGAAGGTGGCAAAAGCTGATCTATAGAAGGTTGTGCTTCTGTAATGTCTTCTACAGTCACTTGATGCGGGTTTGGGGCAGTTGTATCAGCTGGTTCTGTTATGACAGCCTTGCTCTTAATCTTGTTGGGCTGTTTGCCATCCTTTGTTTTGCTAGGTTCAGAAATGTCAATGGTCCTAGTTCTCAGCTTATATTGTTTGTGTACTTCATACACAGTAGTATCATAACCTTGTTTAAAATCAAAAGACTCACCAGACTTAGTGTGAAACTGATTATAGTTATGGTCATCTTGGTCTTCTTGGCTCAAAAAATTTTGTTGTTCACCCTTTAGATCCATCAGGTTCATATGAGTATCTTCTAAGGGTTCACTAGAAGTAGATACTTCAACATAGTTATCTTGAAAAGGAGGTCTTATGTCATGGTCTGGGCTAGACCTGCCAGCATTTGTGTTCTGCGTTTTCCTAAAATTTGGGTTCCTTATGGTATTGGGTTGTTGTCCTTCCCATGATGATCTTCTCTCAATGCTTTCTACTCTTTCTCCCAGCCTTTGCAGGCCATTGATAATAGCATCAAGCTTTTGATCAAAGGCTGAGGGTTCTTCCTTAAAGGTGGTTCTTCTTTCCATTCTAGCTCTGTTCCTTTTGGCAATTAGGTTGGCCTCTACGCTAACAGCAACATTTTGCATGTCTGCAAGGGTCTGAGGAGCTCTTTCTTTTAACTGGTATGCCATGTCTGGGTCGAATCCATCAGGGAATTTATACAAGGCAAGGTCAGGTGGGGGTCTTAAGTTCTGTGGTATTGCATTATAGACATTATTGAATCTTGCACAGTACTCCAAAACAGTCTCCTGAGGACCTCTTTTAATTGTATCATATTCAGCTAGTATGTGCAAGGGGTCTTTCTTTTTCTCCCATCTATTGGTAAAGGATTGGTAAAGCTCATCTGGGGTGGTTATGGAGTTTGCAGCAAGTGATCTAAACCAAGTTCTTACATCACCGGTTAAACTTTGAACAAAAATTCTCATTCTCACGCTATCATCGTCTATCTCGTAGTTTTCAAAATAGTCTTGCATCTTTTTGGTATGCTGAAGGGCTGTGAAAGGACCGGTACTGTCAAAATAGGTAATTTTAGATTGGTACTCCTGAGGTAAAGCCCCAGGATTAGCAGGCAATTGCAGGGGTGCATATCTATTAGCCATATTCGCGGGGATAAGTGGGACAACGGGGATAAATGGAATAACAGGGATAATAGGAGTAACTGGGACACTGGAAACAACAGTAGTGGTATTTGTAGTACGTGCAGTGAATGGGGGTGTGGAAGGAGTGCTATGAGGTGTGGATGATGAATCAGGGGAAACAGGGGTTGAACGAAATAGAACCTTAATAGGAGTTGGAACACAGCTTGGGTGAGTTGCTTCTGGACTCAAATCAGCAAAATCTTGTCTTTGCTCTTGCTTCCTGAGGATCTTTGGGATTAAGTTCGGATTTTCAAAAGCAGCTGGTGGGTCTGGATCTGGATTTGACCTTGTATATCGTGGATTCTTCTTGGGAGCCAGCTTCCGAGCTTGTTTTTTTTTTTGGTATTTTTCTGGGAATGTTTTTAGAATTGAATTAGCGAAGGACTGATCAGATTTTGGAATAGCTGTGTATAGCTTAAAACTAGCATGAAGATTGACTGAAGCAGCTTTTATCTACTCCTGTAAATGTAGAACAAGAACAGTTTCAAAGGCTTCCTGGCTGACATTCAGGCTTCATCTGTAGCTTTAAGGGATATACAACAATTAGAAAATCAACTTTTCCAGTGGATTTTTACAACCTTCTTCGTGAAATTAACTGAGGAAGTTCCCCAGTGGAGTCGCCATTATGTTATCACTCAGGTTGTCCCTCAGGTTGTAATAAAGGGATACGGCCGAGGTAACCACAGACCAACTTTGGACTATAGGTTCTAGCCCAACTGCAATCAGAGAGGACTCTCTCTTTATGGTTTAGCTTTATTTGAAAGGATTTTAGGCTAGCTATTGAATTCGGGAGTTTTTGTTTTGATTTTGGTGGGAAGATTGATGTTTTCAGGTAAAGAGGCAGGTATAGTGTGAAAGTTTCAAACCATTGGGCATGGAGTCAAGGAGTAAAACTGCTGGTGCGTTTTCTTGGTCACAAGGGGAATAAGGAGCAAGGTAGCTGCACATGGAACAATGTTTCAGGTTTAAAGGATGGAAAGAATGCTAAGTAAGGAGAGGCAATTAAGAATCTCTCAATCAGCTTAACAGAGAAGGATGAATGAGCTCTATTTAGGGGCAGTAAAGAATCCCTAGATAACTGTCAAACACATGTGAATTAGGGTAAATATGAGCCAGGGGGAATTCATATTCATGTCCAATTCAGTTCAGATGAAAACATAAAGAAATAGCAGAAATTGAGCCTAGAGTGCAGTTAAACAAGTTCTAAGCTAATCTTTCTTTTTGCTTATTTAGATGGTGAAAATGAAAATAGAGGTAAGAAGCACTTATTGAGTCATGCTGCAGCACAAGAATTCCATCATTCAGTTCCCAGAGACCATTAACAACACATCAGACAGTCATTCCTCCAACCTCTTCAGCAATCTTTGATTAAAGAAAAGTATCAAACATACAATGCGAGTCTCTAGTGAAAAGTTATCAATTGACCAACCCTTAAAACAGTACAGAGGGTGGTATATATAGGGAAAACTCTCCTAATTTCCTTTATTACAACCTGACCTAAACAGGTCTGAGAAATGATTACTTTTAACCTAATCCTATCCAGAAATAAATGCAAGAAAATATCTTGAGCTGCGCTGAGGGCAGCCGTATCAAAACTGAGTAAATGTGTTGTCCTCGGTGGCTTGGTGCAGTGTTTCTGTAATAACTGTGCATGGGCTTCTGCTCCATTGTATTTCAGTGGCTTTAAATGCTTTAACTGTGATTTGAGAGTTGGGATGGGTTTGCACAAATTGATTTGACTTTGCTGGCTTCCATTCAATGTAACCTGCTTTGGGAACTGAAGGTTTCCATTAAACAATTTAACTGGTACACTTTGCTGCTTCATCTCTCCTCTGATACTCTTTGACAAATGAATTGGGTTGCATCTCTCCTTTCGCTATGGGTCAAATCACAAATTAATGGCCGTTGTTCGGCCCTCTGTTTCTTTTAGAACTGTCTTCTGATCCTTTCTGCATGCTTCGTGAAGAAAATGGGTCATTTGACACCTTTCGGGCTTGCTGGGGGCTGCGCAATGAGGGGTTTTCCACTTCGGCCCTTTTTCTGTAGCCATGCGCAAAAAATTGCCTCAGAAACTGATTCCGGGCTTCCTAAGCATGATTTTCGCCTTTCGCTCCAAAAACTGATGATGACGTCAGCATGACGTAAGCGGGCGGGACCTGGTACAGTGGATGACATCAGCATGATGATGTCAGCATGATGGTGGCAGTGACGTGGCAAGGGTGACCCAACAGGAGGACGACGTGTGCAGATGATGTGGTGAGGTCCTGGCGCAGTCGTCAGGGGGGGGAATAGGTGGTTTATGGTTTTCGTCGGACTGCCTTTGGTACGGGGGCGGTTTCTGTCAGAGCGGCTCCGACGCAATAGAAAGCGGACAGGTGTCTTCTGTACGGGGAGAAAACCACTGCAATATCGGAGGCTAACGTCCGGACGCAGGGGGCGCTCCGAAATCGGCGAGAGCCGTCGGATGGGGAGGGGCGGATCGGAGGGCTGACGGGAGACGGAGCTGGCGGCGGAATAATGGACGGGCGCGCGAATATGCGAATTTTAATATAGCGCGGGCGGGGGTTTAGACTTAGGAAATGTGGGTTAGGGGTTATTAACAAGCGGGGGAGGACAGTTTAATGTTTTTAATAAGACTTTTAAACAATAAACTTTGGGAAAATGACTGCGGAGGGGTAAAAGTGTAAGGTTTTGAGGGGTAAAGGGGTGAATGAGGAAGGTTATTAGCCTAACCAAATGTTAGGCTAATCCCAGGACACGGAAGGCTAATGCTGGGTTCCGGATGAACTCAGCATTTCCAAGACTTTGATAAATATGGCTATAATGCCAAGGGATGGGAATATATACATAGGGGAGTTATATAGTGCTTTTAGTAAGGGAAGGGGAAATGATGTAGGGAGTTAAATAATATAGTTAGTAATTAATATGGAGGTGACCAGAAAGCGCTAAGGTAGGGGACCTTAGGCCATTTTGGGGAATAGAACTTTGTAAAAGAAGAATGAAAATACTTGAGTGAAGCAGATCTTCACCAAGGGCAATGTTATGGAACATGATGAAACTAAGAGGAATCAAGCAGATCTTGACCTCTTTAGGGGAGTTAGTAAGTGATTTGGGGAAAGAAGAAGGGGAGTTAGTAATGTCCGGCTTGAGTTCCTCCAGGTGAAAAACTGCATCATGACTGTGATCTGAAAAGGTATACCACTTTAAAACACATAATTGATCATGAATCATCATTCTGCAACCTCAAAAACTACCTACCCAGTCTACTTTTCCTAACATTTTTTCTTCTTTTTGGTTTGGGTGCACTTAGACTTGCAGACCCAGCTTTACAATTTATTTATTTGTTTATTTTTATTTTTTATTTTTTATTTTAATTTTTATTTATTTATTTATTTATTTTTGTTCTCCTATCTAAGTCTACACTTATTTCTGCCAAGGATCCAGATTAAGCAGTTGGGCTCCTTTGATTCTCTACCTATCTACAACTCTGCCAAGATTAAACTGTTTGGACAGATATCATTCTCTATATTCTACAACAGGAAATTGAAACCTAAGGAGGCCAAGATTAAACTGTTTGGCCTTCCCTTAACTGAAAGAAATATTCAAAAATGGAATGCAGCAGTGGCACTTAGACTAGCACACTTTCATGGCATCTTGTGGAAATATGGAACACTGCAGCCTGCAAAGTATGACATATTTGGCATGTAAAAATGTCAATCATGAAAAATGAACACCTGTTGCAACAGGAGGCTAACATGGCCTACTTATCTGTGATTTCAACATTTAAAATTGACATTGTAGTATGGAGAGAAGAACATAAATAAATTTGAGGTTTAAAGCATAGATCTAAACAAAATCCTATGCATTAGATCTACATTAGAGAGCATGAAATGAAAGAAAATAATATGTAGAGACTACAGAGTGCTCCATTAAGTTTTCTTAGATAAAATTGATAGGTATCTCAATTATTCACACATCATTGATAAATCTGTTTATGAAGGAAACCAACAACTTTATTACACAAGTCTCAAAATAGGAATAACACAAGTGAAAAGTTACTAAGAAACACCTCTTTGGTTGGCCACTTTCAAGCTTTGACAAACAAGATGAAATGGTTTGTTATTACAACATCCATTGTTACAACATCTATTATGGAATCTGTTGTTACAACATTTGTTGTAATAACATCCATTGTTACAACATCTGCTTCTCAACTTTTTTTCTTGATTCCCCAAGTGTTGGTGTAGTGTTGGGTGGTAGAAACACCTCTTTGACTGCCCACTTTCAACCTTTGACAAGCATGATGAAATGAATTATATCCCCTCAACTGTTACAACATCTTCTATTACAACATTCACTGTAATGGTCATTGTTTCAATAGTTTCAATAGTAGCAGTTGTTATAGCATCAACTTTTATAGTAGTTTCAACAGTAATGGGTTTTACAACATCAACTGTTACAACATTTTCAGCAGATTTAACGCTGACATTGTTTTTATGGCATCTGTTGTTACAACATTTGCTTCTCAATCCATTGTTGCTTATGTTTGTTCTTCTCAATTTGTTTTCTTGATCCCCCAAGTGTTGGTTTAGTGTTGGGTGGCATAAACACCTCTTTGGCTTCCCACTTTCAGGCTTTGACAAACATGATGAAATGGAGTTCTACCCCCTTAATTGTTACAACATTTGTTGTAATGTTCATTGTTTCAGTAGTTTCAATAGTAGCAGTTATTATAACATCAACATTTATTGCAATTTTAACATTTAAAATAGTAATGGGTGTTACAACATTTTCAACAAATTTAACATTGACATGCTATTATGACATATTTTGTTACAATATCTATTGTTACAACATCTGTTGTTACACCATCTATTGTTACAACATTTGTTGTTACAACATCCATTGTTACAACATTTGCTTCTCAATCCGTTGTTACCTATGTTTGAGATTCTCAATTTGTTTTCTTGATCCCCCAAGTGTTGGTGTAATATTGGGTGGTAGAAACACCTCTTTGTTTTCCCACTTTTGAAGCTCTGACAAGCAAGACGAAATGACTTTCTACGCTCTAGATGTCTACAACATCTGCTATTACAAAATTCGTTGCTACAACATTTGTTGTTACAACATCCATTGTAATGGTCATTGTTTCAGTAGTTTCAATAGTAGCAGTTGTTATAACATCAACTTTTACAATGGTTTCAACATTTTCAATAGTAATGAGTGTTACAACATCAACTGTTATAGCATTTTTAGTAGATTTAACATTGACATGCTATTATGGCATATGTTGTTATAGCATCTTTTGTTACAACATCCATTGTTACAACATCTGCTTCTCAATCTGTTGTTACCTATGTTTGTGCTTCTCAATTTGTTTTCTTGATCCCCTATGTTGTATCTTTGTAGATAGTCCTCGACTAAAGAACTGTGCAAAGAATAAATGTGAGGAATTGAGAGGAATTGAGAGGACTCTAAAAGGCTAAACATTCTCCATGAACATTTAATCATCTAATAATAGCAAAGACATATAAATGAACCTCTATATTCAACACAAATATATCCAAGTACAACATAGAAGTAACAATCTAAATATTTATGGGCAATAAATTAAATAGATTGTTCAATTTCTAACTCAGTTGTGAACATAACTTTACAGAGGAACTTCAGGGAGATTGATACTCGATCTATCCCTTCCTAATGTCCTATACTATTTTCAAATATATGTAGAAATAGACTATGAAATTATAAGAACTCACAAATACAAAATTGTTATCATGAATGACAACTAGAAGCCTTTGATTATATCCAAGTTGAAAGTATTACATCAATATTACAAAAAATTGCTCTAGGTATCAACCCTTTCTTATTAAAAAATAAGGTATATATAGAGTGCTTTACAAAATATTCTATCTCTTAAAAGATTTATATTGAAAGTATTCTTTATCCAAAGCTTTAATGTTTAAACAAATCTTAACTAAAAATAGAGAACTTCTTAGAAAACTACTCCAAAAATGTCTGAAACTATGCTTGATTTTGCATTCAGGTTCAATGTATTTGAAACTACTCTATTCTTTTTGCTTGAAATGCTTAATAACTTTGATTTGTTGTTGACATGATGCATTGATAAGCTTATTTTATTAAACAAATTTGACAAACTTCTCCCATTCTTCATTTTTTGGGTAACTGAGATCCATCATTTGTTTGTACGATTCATCTGCATCAGTATACTTCTCAAAAGAAGGTTTTACTATGAACAAGTGTCTAATTTCATAGCAAATTTCAAGGTCATCAACTAACATTTGAAGTAGATTTTGACCGCTAATCTCTCCCTTGATTCCAGTAAAATTTGTCCAATTCCATGCCCCTCTCTTCAACAATCTTTCATATTGGTATTCCGTTACCATTTGGCCATATGAATTCTTAAATAATGGAAGACCTCTCTCTTACAGAATATAAATTTTTTTGTGGAATTTATTGATTTTCATGTGAATATTTTCGCACTTTTCATTTTTCTTCAGCATAAGAGTTTTCTTTAAGAGAAATTTTCTATTCTGAATAATTGATTATGTTCTGTCTACAATTCCTAGTTCTTCAAGTTCTTCTCTGGACCTTTTGTTTAGAGATTTTATTATTTGACTTTCTTTCCATGTTTATTTCCCAATTGTATTTTGATGTCATTAATAACTTCTTTAACTATTTCAATCAACTCCACCTGTTCTACAATAATCTCCATAAACTGCCAAATATTAGACACATATGACATAATTTCTATCCAAATTTGTTCTTTGGCTTGTGTTAAACATTGAATACTATTATAACTTCTCAAATATTGTTCTAATTGTTTTTATAAATTTGCATTTTTCTTTATTTCCTCTACTAAGGCATTGTATGATTTAATTTTGTTCACCTCATCTCTGTCCAATTTTTCTTTCAATTTGTCAATATCAACATCCTTTAGGTTAAGAGGAGATAATTTCTACGATAGACTTTTTGTAGTAATATCTTCTATGGAACATGTTTTTGTTACTGGAATTACTACACTGTCAGTTTGGGCCTTCTCTTTTAACAACTCTTCCAACCTTTCTTGCATTTTCTGAATCTACAAGTTATGTTCAATTAGATAGGATAATAGAGTTTCCTTCTCCTTCTCTAATTCCCTGATTTCTTTCGTTTAGGGATGCTCTGTTGTGTGTAGCTTCAACTGTCTTCTAAGTGCTTGAATATCTTCATTTTTCTTCTTAACAATCTCTTGTGTTGCATCCACATTTTTTGGATCCAAAACTAATTTAATTACAAGGTATTCAAGTGATTTGATCCTAATATCCTTCGCCAAAGAATAAGCATTTTCCATTTTAAGTTCCACAATAGTATTATTCAAAGAATCCTACAATTTTGATACATTTGAAGAAGAATTAGTGAGAAAGGAATAGATCATATCACTAGTTTGTCTATGTAGATAAATCTGATCTATAGGATGGATCTGTTTAGTATTGAAATATAAAACAAAAGTCTTATAATATCCAACATCTCTAAGAGCATAAACTTTAGGTTCAAGAAATGCTAACATAAATTCACATTTTTCAATATCAAGAGCTGGAAGCAACCTGTTTTAAGTGGAAGAAGTTTGCTTCCAGAAATTGGTATAAGTTAATGCCTTCAAAGCCTCATTATTTTTCTTCATTTCCAAAAACCCAGAAAATATGTTTTGGTTTGTAGAAGAAGAAGGAGAAGATTGTTCTGTTCCTAAATCCAATTCTTGCATTTTGAAAACAAGCTCACTTGAAACAACAATAGTAGTTGGTGAAGAAATGCCAAATGAGACAATTTCTGATACCACTCCCCCCATATTGTTTGTCTTCTTTCTCTTGTATAATCTGAAATGTTCCATTTTGACTCTGCTAAGCTTTGATTTGTCCTCTTAAGTTCTTTTTCTTTCATTGGAGGTGTAACAATTTTTTTTGTCCTAATGACTGCTCCACATTTTGTTCTTTTGTCACTTCCTACAAATTGTTTTCCTCCCAGGTGTCCTTATTAGCAAATTTCTCTATCTCAGGCTCTGAAACATGAAAGGTGGGGATTTCTGTTGAAATCTGATGGTTGAAATTCTCTTAATGGGGTCATATGACCAAGTAATCCCCAATTTAAACTTCATTTGTGTTAGTAATTGTTCTACCTCTTTGTCTTCTTACCTCTGATTCACTATAAATGGCCCTACATGTGCCTTCATTTTAAACAAATTTTGTTTCCTTTTAGGGAAAAATGTACTTGATCTACATTGAGGATTTGTCTAATGAATTCAAGTGCAAAAATACACATAGGAAAAAAAACTAGCAAATGATAGGGTGGAAGTTCACACCCATACATTCTAATTTCTGTAAAATGTTGGTAAAAATACCAATCACCAAGCCTTGTTTGTTCACTAAGCTGCACAATCATTTTAATTTTAGGTGAAATTCTGGGAGGATTGTCACTAATCAATAGACTATAGCATATGTGAATAAATTTGTTCACAAAATCAATGAAGGAAAATTCCTCAGAATTCCTTTTGACCAAGATGTTCCAATGAATCATAGACCATTGATTACCTTGAAGATCCTACTTATGCAATTGTATTGGGAATATGTCTCACTGATAATACAAAAACAAATACACTAGGACCGATTGATATTTAAAAGCTTTTTCAACTCCAAATTTAAAAAACTTGTCATGAATAGTCTTAGATAAAAATTGGTTGAAATTGAATAAGATTTGTGGTTTCTTATCTGCACAAAAAAGTTGACAGAAAAGCTATAATTACTTCATCCACTTTCACATCACTCTGATACCCTACAAAACAAAACATAAATGGATATGATTTGTCTTGAAAATTATGGAAATATTGATGAAGGATAAGATAGACTATGAGTGGGAATACTAGTCCCTTCAGGCATGAATAATTCAAAAATAGCTGCTATTTTTTCAAAAGTTAACCTATAATATATTTCCAAGAAAATTTCACTAGATAATGGGTGCAAAGAGTTGGGCAAAGATATGCACAAGGCATTTAAAATGGACTCAGAAGTTATAGAAAACAAAGTTTCATTGTTTTGAGCAATTATGGTTTTCTTACTAGGTAAGTACCTGTCCACACACCATACAACAAATTCCGAAAAAGGATGAGTTTAAGGAAATATAAATTGGGGTAAAAAGGACTCCCACAGAGAAAACTCGTCACTATTATCTTGAAACCTTTGGGAATCCTAATTCTGCAATTCATATAGGTCAAACTATGAGTTTGTATCTTCTATTCTGCTTTCCCTATCAACTAAGGGCAATTCATAAATATTTGGAAGGGTTTGAAACTAAGCTGAGACTCTTTTCCTTTAGTTGAACTCATTTTGAACTATCAAATTGTAGCAAGAAGAAAAATTACATGCAAAATGTACCGTTGTATTTCTGAGTTGTCATTGGGAGATTTATGTATTTCTGCACTTTGATTCTCTATGTCTGGCAAGTGAAGGAAAGGTCAGAGGGGACAGAAAAATGCAGGAGCGATTAAATTATGAATGAGAGTGAGAATGAAATGGAATGAATGTTTGGGTAAGGGGCATATTTATAATTAAATGGAAAATGGTATTCATAATTAAATGGAAAATGATTAATAAAATAGTGGCAGGAGATATTTATTGCCGAAAACCAGGAATGTTTTTTTGCGTGAGGGGGTAGGCGGTAAATGGTAATGAATGAGGGGGGGTGCACAATTCATAAGTCATTGCCACATTGGAAAAGTTTCTTTGGAAAAACAAATTTTTTCACCCCCGCCCTATTAAATGTCGAGTAAGCAGGGGGTCGCACAATAGAACAAGATTCGTCGATCACCAAAGCGTCAATCACCGCTAATAAAAAATGCACGATAGTTAGTGTGCATAGATTTGACATTTTTTTATTAAAACAAAACAAAATAATATATTGCGGCATTTTATATTTATGCACAAACTATTACAAAATGCAATAAAACTATTTTTTTTAATTTTATTCAAAAATTTGAAATTTTCAATGTAACAAGAAAATGTTACAACACCCAAAGTGTTTGTGTAGTGTTCGGTGGCAGAAACACCTCTTTGGCTTCCCACTTTCAAGCTTTGACAAGCAATATGACACAACTTTCTACCTCCTCAATTATTACAACATTTGCTGTTACAACATCCATTGTAATGGTCACTATTTCAGTAGTTTCAATAGTAGCAGTTGCCATGGCATCAACTTTTGTCGCAATTTTAGGAATTTCAATAGTAATGGGTGTTACAACATCAACTGCTACAACATTCTTAACGTATTTAACATTGACATTTTGTTATGGTATTTTTTGTTACAACGTTTGTTGTTACAACATTTGTTGTTGCAACATCCATTTTTAACTATGTTTGTGCTTCTCATTTTGTTTTTTTGATCCCTAAGTGTTGGTGTAGTGTTTGGAGGAAAAAAAACCTCTTTGGTTGCCCACTTTCAAGCTCTAACAAGTAAGATGAAATGACTTGTTGTTACAACATCTACTTCTTAATATGTTGTTACCTATGTTCTCAATTTATTTTCTTGATACCCAACTGTTGGTGTAGTGTTGGGTGGCAGAAACACCTCTTTGAATGCCACTTTCAAGCTTTGAAAAGCAATATGAAATGGATTTATACCCCCTCTATTGCTACAACATTCGTTGTAATGGTCACTGTTTCAGTAGTTTCAATAGTAGCAGTTGTTATAACATCAACTTTTATAGAAGTTTCAACATTTTCAACAGTAATGGGTGTTATAGCATCAATTGTTACAACATTTTCAGTAGATTTAACATTAACATGTTGTTATGGTGTCTGTTTTTACAACACTACTGTTACAAAATCCGTCGTTACAAAATTTTCTTCTCAACCCATTGTTACGTATGTTTGTGCTTCTCAATTTGTTTTCTTTATCCCTCAAGTCTTGGTAGTGTTTGGTGGCAGGGAAACCTCTTTGGATGGCTGCTTTCAAGTTCTAACAAGCAAGATGAAATGGCTTCTTGTTACAACATCCATCATTACAACATCTTAGTTGTAACTTATTTGAAATTTTATTATCGTATGTGCACTTTGATATGATGTAATATGATTATTGTTTCATTTCATATGTTGCAATATTGTTAGCCTCACTCTCTTAAAAATCAATAATAAATCCAATTATTAAATTAAATAAATAAAATAATGAGAATTCCTCAAACTAAGGAGTCTAGTTTGGATGAGAGATTCTCTCCAACTAGCTCTCCTAAATTAGTGTGTAAGTTGAGAAATTGTCTCAACCAAGTGAGTCTAAGATAGACGCACTATCTAAAGACCACTTACTCATGTATTTAAATGTATTATTAAATTATTTGAATAATGAGAATTACATGAGCATGAGAGACCACATGATGGCTCTCTGCCTTTTTCGCCAGTTTAATTTTTGTGTGTTAATTTTCTGTGCATATGGTTATATGGCTTTGTGATTTTTCTTCATGTGGTATCAAAGCCAAGTTAACAAAGATGCTAAGGAGACAAGTCGAGTTTCTTGTTGCATTTTAAGGAGATGGAGGCAAAGTCTTTTTGCTAGTGTGAGTTGTTTAGAGCCAATATTGTTGGTTGTATGTTATTTAGGAGTAGTAACTCATGCGCAGTGAAATTCTTTGCCCACAAGGGCCACAAAATCACTCTTCTGAACTATCCATGTTTGTCTCCGCAGAAATGCCTGCACTGTATTTCCTATGCCTACACCAATAGCTGTTGCTAGTTGTGTTGCCTCTTGAACAGTTTTACGACAATCAACTGCATCACTGACATGACGATCTAGAAATGTCCAGGTGTTCCTAAATTTTGGTGAGTAATCTGTTAGCATGTAAAGTTCTGTGGTTGCATAAATTCCTCCTAGAAGGGTACGCTTGGCATACCAGTCAAGATCTGTTGAGCGGTCACCAGCAACATGCCAAATTTCATCCATTAAAATAGCCCTTTGCTTAAAGCTTGTTGGAAGATTGGGTGGATTTGCCTGAATGCTTAATGCTTGAGGCCATTTAGAAATGTAGGGGACCTGCATTTCTAGATGAATTCGAATGATTTTGGCTAGGCGATCATGAAGCACCAGATGGGATAGTTCTTCTTCATGGGATTCAATCTCCCCCAGTAGCCTTTGCAGACAATCATCCACGAAGTACTCAACAAGGGCAACCTCCTTCCTAGGAGATGCACCCACGATTGAAGGTGAGAGACCCGCCTCTCTCGCGCCTGCTACCATCGCTTCCTCTGTCCATCCCAAATTTGGCACATGTTCAAGCGCCGCTTACAGAACTTGAGTCTGATCATCTTTGATGTCATGAGTCGTCTTTTTCTCCTCCTCGGTGTGCTTCTCCTGCGAGCCTGTCTACGTGGGCTCGGGCTTCACATCTTCATGGATCGAAGAAGAGGATGCATCGTCTGAAAGCACCCTTAAATTGTAGGGCAGTGGCCTATTAATATTTCGCAGAGGAGACTGAGAAGGATGGAAGAGCGGGGGATTATTGAGATCGTGGTGAATTGATGATGAAATTGACAGCCATCGGGTTCTCTGGATGCCATTGGTGAAGCTCCATCTAATTGTGTTCATGGTCGAATGAAATGAAGAAATTTGAGAAGGGTAGAATCAGTATACTGAAAAAATTGATTGTTTCGAATTATAGCCTAAACCACCTTCCCCATGGCTGATTCACTCGGCTCCATATTGCCTGTTTCTAGATTAGATGCTGCTACTATATCTGAAGCCTCAGTCTCAGTTAATGTGTTCCCCCAATATTCAATTACATTGTTTATTTGACCGAAATGTTTCAGAGTCTCTCCCATTGCCATTAGAAGTTGTTCAAACAAAGAATGAGACCTCTCATCAAGGATCTTCTGTTGAACCAGTAGTAGAAAGGAAATCTTGGAAAATTTGCACGTGGCCTTGTCAAATTGCACTAAACAAAGATAGACAGCGCTGCTATTCCCAGGGCCATAACTAGCATTACTTGGCAGCGTGCATCTGGATCACTCAACAACCAAAACGTGACTGGTCAAGATTTGAGTTGAAAATCACTGAGGAAAAATTCATTCAATAGAAATGTAGCTTGGTAAGGTTATAACTCTACGATTTGGCTTTTCATTATTTTATGCAAGTCCAGTTCTATTCAACGTATTGAGTTGAGGGATGTGGGAGCAGAGTATTTATAGGTGAGTTTTAATACTTGTTTTGTTGGTTGATTTGGAAGGGAATATGATGGTAATGGGGTATTTATGGTTGAGCAAGAATCGATCTGATGGGTAATTAAATGCTTGGAATTCGAATTGTTAGATTTCAAAGGGATAGCAATGGATTTTTTTGTATTAGATTGCATACTCTATATTGAATTAAATCTGAATGAAATTGTTCGTATTGAGAGCATGGGAGACTTAGTGAATGTGCCCGATACATTGAAGATACAGTGACATAAGAAAAAGGATTAATGCATCAGGTGCATTAATTTAAATTTGGAGTGATAAGTGAGGATTTTTAAAAGGAAGCTCATTGTTGTATTTTGAAGAAAGTTTTTTTAGGAGAGTGTACTTTTATTTTTGAAGACAAGCTGCTTCAAGAAGTTGTGAGATTGGCATTCTCATTGTTTGAGAAATTTCATTCACAATGTTGTGAAGGTGAAGTTTGATGTACTCCAATACTTAAATAAAAACATATCTTTTTGGTGGTGATTGTGTCCTAGATCTGCCCAAAATTGAATAAGGGGATCTTAGGTACACCATATGTATGTTTGTGATTGTGCATGATTCTTGATATTGTTTTTGTTTTGTGTCTAGTTTTGACATTAACCTTCATGTGGTATCTTTCTAATATGATACACATGTAGAATACAACACATGAACGACTTGCATGCACATAATCAATACCATTCAAGCTCTTGTAATCAAGCTTAAGTACACAAGCACAAAGCGTCACATCATCAACTTGATAAGGTGATCTTCTAAGCAAGCAAATTTCACATCATGTAATCAAAGCAATCAAGTTAAGGACGCTACAAAATCAAGCATTTCAAGCCAAGATGACATCAACATCATCAACACTTTTTGTATCACTTGCAGATAAACATTTTTTAACTGAATTGTATGGGTGCATTCTCGGTTGTAACCGACACCCTAATTTGACTTGTTAAGGTGAATACATTAAGTCAAGTAAGTCTTCAACTGAGTCATCAAGATTGAACTTGTCATTTGTATCTTGGGTGCATTTTCAATAGTGTTCGACACCCTTTCCTTTTTTACAAATCATCACATTCAATGAGTACATTCAAGAAATCAAAAGTGTCAGTAATCAATCAATCAAGTTCAAGCGAGCATCAAATCAAGCCAGTGTTTAAAGCGAGTGTGTCATTCAAGTAGCACAACAAGCGAGCCTATGTAAAGTTCATTAAAGCATTATTAACGTTTCTTTCAAGCAAAGAGATCGTCATCAACCAAGCGTACAATCAACAGTTCAAGTAAGTGTTCAAAAGCATCAGCAATCAACAACTAGTACAAGCGAGTGTGTCATTTCAGTGATCGACTCAAGTGACCAATTTTTTTAAGCATGACTTCTACGACAAGTGAGCCTTACTTCAAAGTAAGCAAGGCAACATGGTGACACATATTCAATTGTCCCAAATTATTAACAATTTAATGTTATCATCAGATGGTGACATGGTGCACATCAGCAAAACCACTCTTGTTGACATTCAAGTGCATATTCAACATGCACATGAAACAATTGAGTTCCTTCAACTGGAGTCACAAGTGCAGAGAAATGAGTTGCAAGAGAAGCGTGTTGCTTCCAAGTCTTTGACCAATCCAGAGACAGCTGATCATTCGACTTCATTCATCCAACCAGCTTCAAGTGTTGAATTTGTTCCAATTCAACTTTATTCCAAACCCATCATCAAGCCATGGGACGAAATTCAAAGTAATCGAAATCGACGCGGCTTAGGATATGTCAAAGATAACGACAAATTACATATCCCTGATTATTCAAAGCCCATTCAGTTTTTTAGTGTCGGATTACTTGAACAAATCACCTTAGAAAGTTCTCAGCAACTTGCAGACCGACGTCAACGCACACAAACTGAATTTACAGACAAACATAAATGCACACAAACTCAAGTTGTAGACAAACCGAAATTTTCTCATTGTCAAAGAAATGGTCATCTGGAAGATTAGTGTTTTGATCTCCATCCTTGTCACCATTGTGGCAAGAAGAATCATACATCATAGAAATGATGCAACCAACGACAGTCAACCAGATTGAAGATAAATTATTCATGGATTGATCCCTCGGAATGGTCATCCACAACTAGAAGATTGTACAAGTTTTACAATCGGATTCACTCACACATATTGTAGCCAACAATCAAATGAAGATGGTAATCTTGTGTAGTTGAACGAGGGAGTACACCAGTGAGATACTCCTCCACCTACAGGGGGGGAGTTCAGATATAATTTGGAGAAGATTTCCTCTCCTTTTAGCTAACAAAGGGGGGAGATATCAATGAAATTAACAAGTGGTTGTCAGACTGAAAGTCTCGACAACATCAGCGAAGCAGCCAGTGGGCATCTCCATCAGCCAGTGCGCGATCATCATCAGCAAATACGCCAGTGGGTGTTCATCAAATTGTGTCAGTGGACACCGGATGTTGTTTTCAAGCATCCAGCTTTGGCGGTTTTTTAGGCAAATGTTTTTTTTTAGGATCAACTTGAGAACTTAGAAGATGGTTCCTTGTTTGTTTTGGATTTATCATTGAGGGGGGAATGTTAGCCTCACTCTCTTAAAAATCAATAATAAATCCAATTATTAAATTAAATAAATAAAATCATGAGAATTCCTCAAACTAAGGAGTCTAGTTTGGATGAGAGATTCTCTCCAACTAGCTCTCCTAAATTAGTGTGTAAGTTGAGAAATTGTCTCAACCAAGTGAGTCTAAGATAGATGCACTATCTTAAGACCACTTACTCATGTATTTAAATGTATTATTAAATTATTTGAATAATGAGAATTACATGAGCATGAGAGACCACATGATGGCTCTCTGCGTTTTCCGCCAATTTAATTTTTGTGTGTTAATTTGCTGTGCATATGGTTATATGGCTTTGTGATTTTTCTTCAAATATTAAATATATAACAGAGAAATTAATTATTGCATGAAATAAATAATAAATTTTCATTCTAAATGTGTTTTTTGTAGAACAAGGATCTTCCAAAAGATCTGAATGATCCTCATCATTTAGATCCAGATCATGTTGGGTCTGACGCTGAGATGACAGATGATGTTCATGATGACATAGATACAAATGACAACAAGGCCAATGTTGATACAGACGATGATGATGATCATCATGAGGAAATTATGGGTAGTAGCTAGTGACATTCATGATCATATACATTGCTTCATGGATCATTTTTTATATATTTTATGATGTCAATTTTCATGGTTACTATCATATCTATCATTTTCATGGCCTCCTATACCATATTATTGAGTTGTATCTTTTTGACATGTATCATTTTGACTTATATCATTCGGACATGACGTATCATATTTACTTGTATCATTTTGTCTTACATAATTCATCATTTTTATTTATATCATTTGTACATGATGTATCATTTTGACTTATGTCAACTATTAGACATGCATCATTTTCACATGTTATTGATGTACTAGTATATGTAAATTTCACTTATTTTAGTTATATCTGTTGATGATCTTGTTAGTATTGAGTCATCATTTTTTATATGTTGAAAGTGGTTGATGATTTGGATGATCACTGCTCATGATGGATGTTGTCAAATTCACTTAAATTATAGATATTTAACTCACTTTTTTAAGTTATCGATGATGATCATGTTACAATAACTATCTTGTTATTTATATATACTGGATGTTGTAGATTATATTTTGATAGAGATTTAATAAGCATGATGATGTTGTTAATTTGTAAGGACATATGTTTCCCTAAAAATTATTTATAAATGTTATCCTATAAAATGTTTTAAATGCATTCATATGATGTATAATCATATAACTTATTTAAGAGACATGATATATTTAACTAATTAAATTGAAATAAAACATATTAATTTAATTGTATGCAAGAAAAAAAAATGGAAGAAAAAAAAGAAGTAATAATGGAAGCCAAATTGGAAGAAAATTGAAAGCCATAATAGAAGCAAAACTAGAAGCAAAATTGGAAGCCACACTAGAAGCATATATGAATAAAAAATTGGAAGCCACACTAGAAGCAAAATTGGAAGCCGCACTAGAAGAAAAATTGGAAGCCACAATAAAAGAAAAACTAGAAGCAAAATTGAAAGCACAACTGGATGTTAAACTGGAAGCCAAACCAAGAGCCAATTTGCAAGCAAATCCTAGTGCTATTTCCGGTGATAAACTGGCACTATTCCTGACACTCTTTCCATCGCTATTCCTAGAACTCTTTCTAGTGCTATTCTAGGCTATATTTACGACGTTATTCTTGGTACTACTTACGACGTTATTTATGGCACAACTCTAGGCAATATTTTGGGCTTTATGTCAGGAACTATTTCTAGCGCTATTTTTGGAACTATTTTTTCGGCGCTATTCCATGTGTTATTTACAATGTTATTTATGGATCAATTTATGGAGCCAAATATGGTGCTATGATAAACATACCTAGTTGCACCCATTTTTGTGCTAGGAAATGTGTCCAATTCGTGAACTAAAAAACACTAAATTCTAGTGTTATTTTAGGTGTTGTTTACCTGTTATGTTGTAGTGTTCTACTAGAGACACCTGTGGCATCACTCGCCCAACATATGACTGTACAACTCCCCTTTGAGTGGATAATTTATATAGGTCCAAACCTTTATGCTCCTTGCTGAACAGAATTTCACATGATTGTGCATCCAAAATGGACCCTTCTAGATTTGTGATCACTTCATAATCAACCTTGCCTTACTCATTGAAGAGATTCTTTAGCATGAACAAGATTTAAAAATGATCTCCATACAATTTTACAATGTCTTTTCCTTATAGGGCTCAATCCTCCTCCTTAAATCCTTTATGATCCTCTTTAATTCCAATCAAGCTCTTAATGAGGGACTCCTTAGAATACAGGTCTCCATTATGATCAAAGAATGTTGGGAATTTCCTTTTTTACAACATCTCACATTTATCCTTGAATCCTTATACTTCCTTTGGCAATGCCTTTGCTTTCTTCTAGACCAATGTCACTAGTTTTTCTTTTCTTTTCATCTGGTTGGCCCTTGCTATGAACTTGGTTACGTTAATATTTGCCTTCACGACATCCTCCTTAAGTATATGATTTAAGAAGTATATTATCACTTTATACTTGGTGGGGGAATCACCAATAATGTTTTTAATAACATTCATCTCCCTATAAGATTTCTTGACAATGCTGATTTTCTCTTGGATCAGTTCCATATGATCTTAATTCTTATTGACCACCTTCGTTACCCTCTCCCATATGATTCTTAAGGGATGGTTGACTGAGGAGTGAGAAAAGGACAAAGTGGGATTCACAAATGGGTTAACCAGCCAATGAATGGGTTCCATGTGGCCAAAGGAGATTGGTTGGTGTGGTGGAGGGATGCGTATTTAAAATTTGCTTGGTTTAGCTAGTTTTTGACAAGTGCAAGGGTTGAATTTGGAAATTTTGGTGTAGACTCGATCTAGAAGCTGCCAAATTAAGGCTTCAAAGGATATAAAAGGATTAATCTTGGGCAATAGTTGCTTAATCAATGTGGGAATCAAATTTATTCAAGCTAAAGAGTGCCTTTACTACAGGAATGTCTAGTTTTTCATTTAGACTTCAAAGTATCTTGAAATTTGGTTTGTGGGAGGATTTGGTGAATTATCTATCTGATCTAGTGAATTTAACCCTGGAGAGGCTAAAAGTGGGTTTGTGGACACACCAAATGCGTGAGGAGGAGTTTGAGCTATAAAATATGACTAATAAATGAGCCCAATGATTTTTTAGCTTGACATATGCCAGACCCTAATTTGGCACTTTTTAGGGCCAATGTCATGTTGATGTTAGCATGATGTGGTTGAGCCCACGTGTCATGGTTCAAATAGCATGAAGGTGGTGTGCTAACTTGATCCAGGTGGATATTGGTAGCCACCCACCTATTCCACTTGGACACCCAACACTGTTTTCATTTAGTTTCCTAATTTCCAACATAGTTTCCTATTTCAACATTTCTCTATTTTTAGCAGTTTTTCAGGTCCTGAACTTTTAGAGTTTTTTTAAGGCCCTAAACAACGTTTTTTTTAGAAATAGGAAAAAGAGAGGCTAACAACCCTATTATTTGTAGTAAAAAATTGTTTTCCTCCGATATATCATTTTAACGAGGTATCGTGCACACCAAATGGAGGTTGTTTTCCAAAGTTACGACTGAAGGAATTTGATGTTCCAATGAACCCCTATGGGGCCCACAAGCTTTTGGCACTTCATCTCCTAGGGTTAGGTTTTTGGATGTTTAGGTTTTTTGTTTTTTCTTAATGATAAAAATGCCTCCAAGCCTCATTATAACACTTTTAAGAAGGCATATAGTCGTCACATCTCTTATCAGAGATAAGCTACCATTGCTTGAGTTAATTTGTTTCTTTTTTGCATGTAAATAGTTTTTAGCAGTTTCTATTTATTAATTGAAGTTTTGTTTCACTGTATCTTTGTGTCGTTATTTAAATTTGTATTTCATTTTGTTCCTTCATAAATTTAGATCATTGGTATCAGAGTGGTCTTCTATTTCATTGTTTTTTTGTGCATGTACCCAACGAGGTCGAGGTATAAGGAGTTGGGACTTTAACTGGTTGAACCCTTATAAGATCAGCCTTACCAACCTCAATGAACTCCCATGGAGGAAGAAAAGAAAGACAAGGGGGCAAGAGATCCTTTCAAAATGTTTCTTGAAGAGGCCCTCGAGTGACAAAGGAATGAGATGATGGAAAAAATTTCCTAGATCCTTCGGTGGGTATCAACAGGTGAAGCATCTTCATCCAACAGTCACTTTGGAGGCGCCACCCGCTTTAAGGAACAAGTTAAATTTGACGATCCTATATTTGAAGGCCAAATAGATGCAGATGTCCTACATAGATGGATAAATATACTAGAAGGATATTTTTTGATCCATAATTTTCTGATAGAGAAAATATTACTTTTGTACTCCTCAAAGCCACTCCCCATGTCAAATATTGGTGGGAAACTTACTGTGAGCAGAAGGATAAGGAAGAAGCCTCACTATTTTTAGCTGCAACCTCTTGGAATTCTTTCTGAGATACCATCAAGGAACAATATTACCATGTCAGGAGCTATGAATATAAGTACATAAAGTTGACCACACTACGATAAGAAAGGGACCAAGATGTGTCAGAGTTCACGAAAATTTTCCATACCCTTCACACGAAGTTGGGTATCAAGGATTCTTAGTAGCATTTGATACTCAAGTATTGTGGTTGTCTGCACAAATACATCTTGGTAGAAATGGAGTTCCTAGACATCTCCTCTCTTGGTGTAAGATATCGATATGCTGTGAGGATAGAGAAATTTTTTAAATAAAATAAGCGAGACTTTGGATATGTGAATTCGAAGAAAGGAAAAGGCACCTCCAAACCAAAAAAAAAAAAGAATAGAGCCAAGGTGGAGTGACGTAAAACAACCTGTCAAAGCCACAAGCAAAGAATAG
The DNA here is from genome assembly GCA_031772625.1 of Pinus tabuliformis. Classification (NCBI taxonomy): domain Eukaryota; kingdom Viridiplantae; phylum Streptophyta; class Pinopsida; order Pinales; family Pinaceae; genus Pinus; species Pinus tabuliformis. The sequence continues at coordinate 649,051,459 of CM062815.1, read as the reverse complement.
CACCACGAAGACAAAGAAGGCACCAAAAAGTGGTGTAAGTTCCACAAGAGCCCACCTATAACACAAATGAGTGTCGTGCCAAGAATTCACTAGTGGTAGAGCTAAAATCTTTAGAGTCAGATGCATGTTCTAACTCTGAGTGAGAACCCAACAAGGGGAAGAAAATTATTGATACAGAACCTAGTACCACTATTGCCACCACCAAGGTCCAAAAGTTTGAGCCCAAATATCCAAAGGAGGGGGAGCGTCTCTTCCACTCAAAAATGTGGGTGAAGGGTTCTCCACTATAGTTCATTATCGATAGTGGGAACGACAAGAACCTATTGACAGTTCTGGACTCGCCAACATGTCAAGGGGATCTCCCCGGTAAGAAGTCCCAATTAGACCTCAGATTGTTTGGTGTAGGAGTCCCAGCAGTGGGTTGTAAGGTAATGCCTTGACCGTGATGTTGCATAGAGGCAAGTAAGATAACTCTGTCAGTAGAAAGGGTGTGACTAATGTAGTGAGTCAAAGAAGGTGTATTAGAGGTTCTAACACATAAATGGGAGATGAGGGTGAAGGTGAGTTCCAGGTTGAAAGGGATCAGTCCCAACTCGGCTAGGAACACATAACACAAAAGGACATCAACTTCCGGTGGAGCAGTCCACTCGGATGCGGCAGTCACAACATACAAGGTAAGATAACACATACAGTACTCACGGATCAGTCTGAGACGAGTGTAATGGTTGTTACAACAAGGTTCATGTGAAAGATCTGTCTGGTGTCTGGAAGAGCAGTTGACATAAACAGGACATCATTAACAACATATAAAACACATTAAAAACAAGATTCATATATTTGCATACAAATCAATTCATACACAAATATGTAACTTAAACAACATATATCATTAAGGAAACCGGAGCAGTCCAACTACAATAACAACATATGCATGAAAATGTGTTGGCTCTTATTATATAAAGAAGTGCAAGTCACAATCATACAATACATCCATGTAAACCTGCTAGCCCCAACAGTGGAACGTTATAGCCAAATCCACCTGCGCCTCCAAAGAGATGAACTAGCTCAATGCAGTGGAGAAGCCAAGGCGTGTTACAATACTATCCAAGATTTATCCAAGATAGTCTTATCATAAGCTTGGATGACCAAAAGCCTCTACAATGAGTTATGAGGGACTATTTATAGCAAAGGGTGGGGTGATCCTTGACATTCCCCTTTGTGAAAGTTCAACTACCCTCATGACTCTTCATATACTCTATGACTGTTACATCCAACCATTGACACTTGACATGACTCAACATTACAATGCACATGTACTCATGTGAGACAACATGGCTTGAGAAAGCCTTGTAAGACATCACTGACACTCGGTTCGCTATGATGAGACCAACTATTTGACATGATTGTGATGGTGAAGGCACAGTCTGGGTTGTTGGGAGATTGGCTGATTGCTGGAACTGCGCAATGCACAATCCAATATGGATACTAACTGTTGGGGTTGTGCAATGCGTAATTCTAGTTGGGAAGGATTGTTGTCCTAGGGACAGATTTGCACAATTTCTTGGGCGAAGAAGCCATTGTCCTCCAAAAATGTGCAAAACAGTCCTAAAGGCCAGTGCTGGGTAGGAATGCACAAATCTGGAGAGGAAGGTGAGCCTTCCTTCCCCAGATTTCACAATGTAGCCTTGGTGAAGGCAGAGTTCAGGCCAAGGTTGGCCCGACTCGCTGACGGGAAACTAAAATAAACTAAGACAGTAAATTCATGGTGACACTAAGTGATAACAGAAGTGATTGACAGTGCATGCAAAACATGAATGAAAGATTCAACAAACAAATCAACATGCATGTGGGTGAGGTAGTTCACCAATTGGGCAAACGTCTGTGCAAAACAGTTTCATGTATGCGACAACAGTGAGGTAGCAACAAAAACTGAAATAGATCTAGGAGAAGCTAGTATATATGTAAATGACAACAAGCGTTCAAAGAAATCAAGCAAACAATACTCCCACAAGCGAAAACACAAAAAGTGACAGAAATGTAGCATAAGGCATGGGAAGCGGGCTTACACCAAAATAGTTGAGTTGAATGTGTCGACTACTCCTAGATGTGAAGTGGGATGTGAGAGCTGCAAGGTTCATGTGAGGAATGAGCTCTATAACATCCAATTGATGAGTTTTTATAACATCGAGGTTGTGACGTTCATGCCACGAATCTTGGGGAAGCGACACTTGGTGGGAGGTTTCGGAATTACTCCTTGCATGTAACCTCCAACTGCTAAACATAGATCCCAGAAATAAGGGATGCCTTTGCATGTTGCCTTGGGAGAAGCAAACCCTGCATTCAAGTCTGTTTTTCTCAGTCCTAGAGGGAACCGGTCAACTCAGTTGCACAATCAAGAGACTACTCGATTGCTGGAGAAAAATGTGCATTTATCGCTGGGAGTTGGGCTGGCTGCCCAGGAGATTTGTGCAATTTATGGGTAGAGCAACTGACTGCTACCTAGATTTTTGCAAATTCTGGATTGAGCAGCCTTGCTGGGGAAATTTACACAAATCCTGTTGGGAGTGTTGGCAGGCAAGATTGTGCAATCCTGGAGCCCAACAGGCTGCTAGAGAGGATTGCGCAATTTCTAGAGGGAAGGTTGGTTGACCTCCAGAAATGCACAATTTTCAAGGGGAAGCTGCTCGGCTTGCAACTGGACCAAGTCCAGGTGAACAACCTATGAGGGTAATGGATCAAGTTGTAACCGACAGGCTGCCTTTGTGCAAGAAAGACACTGAAAATTGTGAACTTGATGAAGCAAGATAAGTTGTTGTGAAGGTTGGCATGGAGGCTCCAAAACAAGGTTAAGGAAAAATTTTGGAGGGTGGTTGTAGCCGCTACAATAGAACCTCATATCAATAGAGGTTATTAAGAGGTTGGGCTTAATGATCACACCACACCCGTAGCCATACATCATCAGGGGGCTCCACCAAGGATGATATCTTCATGTCAGCCAATAGTATCACCTTCCCTACAACATTAATCCCTTCATGGGAGAGGTACTGTTCGATGTTGCTCATCTTGAAGTTTGTGATGTTTTATTAGGTCAACCATACTTGTGGAAGCATCATGCTATGTATGAGTCTAGACCTCGCACTGTTATTATTACTTTGGGCAAAAAAATATACAGGATAGTAGAGGTAGCCTCACCTATCACCATTTCTTTTATCTCTGCCAAGAAATGTAGTAAGATCATCTTCCAGATTGGGAAATTTGCTTTCTTTTTTATTTTTTCTCAGAGTAAGGGGAATATTGGTGCCACATCCATGGCCTGTAAAGGGTTCCTTCGCACAGAATAAGTAAGTTGACAAGGTTGTGGAGGAGTAGAGGGACATATTCTCCTCACCCACAGGGGCACCTTTGCATTATCAGGTCAAGCATTTGATCGATATGAATCTTGAAGCCCCTATACCCAATATGTCAATATATCACCACTCTCTTTTGGAAAATGAGAAAATCAAGTGGTAGATCTAGGCGTTGCTATAAGAAGGGCACATCCGACCAAGTTCCTCACCTTGTGGGAACCCAATTGAACTCGTGCAAAAGAAGGATGGGACCTGGAGACTCTACATTGATTATCAAGCACTAAATAAAATCATTGTGAGGTACAGGTACCTGATCCCATGGATTGATGACCTTCTTGACCAGCTCAAGGGGGCCAAGTACTTCAACAAGATTGAGTTGAAGTCAGGTTATCACCAAGTTCCAATAGAACCCACATATGTATGGAAGACTATATTCAAATCTAAGGAAGGCATTTTTGAGTGGTTGGTCATGCCCTTCGGGTTAAAAAATTACCCAACAAATTTTATGAGGTTGATGGATGACATCTTGCAACCTTTCATGAACTCATTCATGGTTGTGTATCTGGTAGAGAATAATGCCAGTTATTCCATTAAACATAAATTTCAATCAATAAAAGCCCAAACCCATCTAGACCAAGTCTATCCCCATTTAAACTAAACCAAGCCCCATTATTGTTGAGAGTAGATTGCATGCACAATATCATAGGCCACTAATGGCTTAGGCTTGATCCAGGACCAAAGGTGTCCCAAACAACAAGTAGAAGCAAAGTTGGAATGGATTATATGCCTTCATCGATTTCTTGAGCAATAGATTGACTTGATAACTAGCTTTTGTCTTTGCATAATCCCACAACTTTGAGTGATATGTTTGTCATGTGGATTAAAAAATTACTTATGTAGTTGAAACATAGTTTATGATTTTATTTTTCCATTGATTATTTTGATATAATAGTAGGAGAAGTAGCATCAAATGTCACCTTATGTGTTGGCATACAGCCTTTAACAATCCCCTCAAAGAAATTTAATCACATCTAAAAGTTCATAATCTTAATGAGTTAACTATGAGGGGACTTATTATATAAGCCAACTCACACAAGAATTCACCTTCAAAATGTGCACTCGATCCTTCTATCTAGAATGAATGATTATTTGGTGTGGTGATTGATGGACTAAATAACACTACTTTGTATGGTGAGGAACTACTGAATAAAGTATTACTCGTCCATGCAAGGACCAGTTCAAAATAGACCTTGGAATTAAGGAAGACCAAAAACTAATTATGCCAAGGACTAACATGCCCAACGCACTTCCAAGACCTTACATGATTCAATCTTGAACCAACAACCTACACCATGAGATCAGAAAAGTTGTCACAAGCCTTTTGAATACCAATATCAATACAAAAGTATCATAGAAGGCTAGGCTAATTACTAGAGAAGAGAAGTTGAAAGAGGAGAAAAGTGGTCTTCATTGTTATGTGTGTCCTCTTGTAACTAGAGTAAAGTAGTTTTCAAAGCAGTAACCTTCTCCAATATTGTTGGTATAGTTACTTCAAAGGCAATTGACTCTATTTTTTACCTTCTTCCTATCTATTTTGAGTGTTCATATGTTGACAAGCAATGAGTATTGATTGAATGCATGAAGTGACTAATTTATTTTTGGCATGTAGAACACATGGTCTAAATTCTTTGTAAGGCCATATACACTTGTTTTTAAATCATATATTGCAAGATGCTTTGGTTTGGGCCTCATAGATTCTAGGAAAAAGGAACCTTTATCTTCCCCATCTTTCCTTTCTAGTACAGTAATTTTTCCCTCCATAAACCTCCCTCCACAACAACAATGCATGCTTACTTTGTGCACTATGAGCATCGAGCACATAGTGGAAGATTAATGTTTTGTCCTCCAAATTAGTCACCCATTGATCAATAATGGGTAGGAGTTGTCTCACTTGTTCTTAGCACAAATTCCTCATTGAATCTGTAGTAAAATAATTTGTGAAGCTAAAGGTGAGGACTTGTTTCCTTGCATATTGCCTTGTTTTTTATAAACAAATAAATTAGACTACGGGAATTAAGTGAATCAAGGGCTTAACATTGTGGATTGATAAATTAAGTTTTCAAATTGTATGTCCTTCTAAAGAGTAGATAATTTTTTTAACATAAAAATTAGTGTAAGGGAATTAGTTAGGCAATCTCCCATTTCACTAAATTAAGGATGACAAGAGGGTAGAATTTAATAAACTTATCTATGGATGGGGAGTGCAATGAAATCCTTGCACATTCACTCACTATATTTAGGTGCCACCATGGAAACCTTAAGAGCTACATAACCTCATGGAAATTAAATCTTCACTATCAGTGAAAAAATCCTCACTCCTCACTAGTGAGTCAAACAACTTTGAATATACCTTTTTTCTTTTTGTTAATATTTCAATACTTCTTATATTATACAAAAACCATAATTCTACAAAGAATATTAGATACACCTTGATGGATATTCTCATATTAGTGCCCCTAGCCATGTTGGATGGAGCTAAAATTTGATGGAGCATCATAAGGAAACTGGATCCAACGAGCTCGGGGGGAGGGAATAGTGCGGGGAGGGTTTCATAGATAGCCATGCTCTAATTATTAAATAATGCTTTTAATTTATTAGGAAGGTTCAATATTTGAACCACTTTTCATGAGAATTAAAGAAGCCATAAACGGTTTATAAGACACACTAGTGAAAAGGATTCAAAGTTGATCATTGATTAATTGTCATGCTTCTCTTGGGAATTGAATAATTAATCTCAATGGTATAAGGTAAAAAAGAAAAGAAAAGAGAGAGATAATGAATGTAAGTTCATTCATTTTATATATAAAAGTTAATCTTATAGAAAAGGTACTTTGTTTTTTGTTCAACAAAAATTTCAAGTATGATTAAAGTTCAATCACGATCTAAGTTTTCTATAATAGAACAATGTTCAGGGGATTTTCCAATTTTAAATCAAGCAAAATCATTTCAAAATTGATTAAAGACATAGATTGATAAAAACTCTAATTTCTTGTGCTATTGAATTTTGACAACTTCATAAGGAATACTAACCATAACATAGATTGTTTAACAACATGTCCCTCCTCCCTAAAAAAACATGTAATTGTTAGTTTGGAAAATGTTGAAAGTAACAAATTGAAAATATGAATAAACATATATAATTTTATTAAATTATCACAAGGAAATTCACCTATGGGAAAGTGAAGCTTTGTGGTGCTTTTCCTACGACCAATCCTCCTCATAGAGGTAAGACAAATCATAATATCTATATTAATTCAATTAATTAGTATTATTATATATTTTAAATAAAATGGTTCAATAAATATTTATGTTTTCATGAGTAGTAATAATAGAGTTAAAGTTAGTTTCATTTTTAAAAGGAACTTCTCTCATGCAGAACAGTTTGACCTGGTAGTGAAACCCTAGTTCGCTGCCTGCGCTTCGGTGCCTACACCCTAGGTCCCCTGCCCTGCGGCCTTGAGGCCTTGGGCTTGCTTTCCTGCACTCTTCAGTTGAGAGCCCGCTATGTGGCTCGTTTATCGTTGGGAGGAGTTTGCGTTCATGGAAGTCTCGGGCTTGCCCCAGGCAACCCCCCCCCTCCTTCGCCTTCTTCTTCTGCCGAAGCCTTCTCTCGGCTCTTGGCTAGTTTGCCACAAAAAAAAAATAATGAAGCTACCAAATTCATCAAGAGGCTCGAAGACATTCTTGAAATATCCATACTACCAGAGACTCCAATCCAACTCGCCCTGTCCTTGGCTGAGCGGGCACTTGTCGGTCAGTTCACCGGACTATGGCCTTCTCCTAAGTCCACTGAGAACTGGGTCAACAAGAACTGGGCTCCTTTGATCAAGAATAGCGTCACATCTTATTTCTTAGGACGAGGGTTTTTTCTCTTCAAATTCACCTCTAAGGAAGACAAGGATCTGATCTTCCAGAATGGCCCCTATTTCATGGGCCCCCAGGGCCTCTATCTCAACAAATGGACGTCAGATTTCAACCCTGCAGTTGACATTCCTACGATTGTTCTGGTGTGGGTCAGGCTTCCAAATCTCCCAGTGCATTGCTGGAACTGGGACTCGTTGAAGCACATCGACAACGCCCTTGGGAAATTCATAGACTGGGAAAACAACAAAGATCAATATGACTGTGCCTGAATCTGCGTAGAAGTAGATCTAGAGGTGGGACTTCTGGAAGCCATCAAAATCAAAGTAGGAAGTTGGACTCATTTACAGAAGCTTGACTATGAGCAGTTGCCCTTCAAGTGCCGAAAATGCCATGTCTACGGCCACTTTGCCAGAGGATGCCCAACCAATGCTGATCTAGATAAGGGTAAAGAAGAAGGCTAGAATCAGATCAAGCGGGCCAAGAAAACCCAAAAACATATTGGTACAACTAAAAGAGGCCCTCAGCAAGCCCCTTCTTAGCAACCCCCTGCCAAAATGGAGCAAGAAAATAAATTTGCCCCTCTAAGCTCACAAATAGAGGAAGCACAGGAAGAAAATACCAAAAATCAACCACCCTCACAAAATGTACCCCCTCTTCTCCCAAGGGGGCAAGCTTTGCTGAGAGTTCCAAAGGAAACACCGTAGAAGTCGATGAAGTTGAGCAAGAATCTGAAGGCTCGAAGGAAGAAGGCGAAATAGGAGAATCCCAAGCCTCGACAAGGAGATCCACAAGAGGCCACAAAACAGATCGGGAAAAAAGAGAGCTGGAAACTTTCAAAGACAAGCTCCAAGGTAGCCAGCCAACTCTTGAGAAGCTATTAGCGACAAAACCTAAGATGGCAAGAAATCAGCCCCAAGGCTCCAAGGGAGCCAACCAGAAATACAAATGATGAAGATTGTCTCCTGGAACTGTAGAGGTATGGGGAGCAGAATCAAAGAAGAAGCCATCAGAAGTTTAATCAGGACAAAAGCTCTAGACATACTTCTCATCTAGGAGACCAAACTAGAGGAATCCACCTTCCTTTAGGTAAGTAAGAAACTCTGGAATAAATGTGAGGCGAAAGCAATCTCAGCCCGAGGGGCTTCTGGTGGGGTGGGCACCATTTGGAACACTAACAAATTCTCAGTCATTTCTGAGACCCTCAACTCTCATTGGCTATTCTTAAAATTGTAGCATGTGGATACAAATCAGATTATTAGTCTCTTCAACGTGTACGTTCCTGTGAATGCCAGGGAAAAAAGGCCTGCTGGGACTCCTTAAGAAACCAAGAAGATCCAATTAACCTCGAGAATATCATCATTGCCGGAGACCTTAACCTCACTCTCTTGTCAGCAGACAAGAGAGGAGGCAACATCGTTCGTGATCCGGCTAGGGAATGGGTAGAGGACCTTATGCAGGATTGGGACCTGTTGGACATCAAGCCAACCTCTGGCAAGTTCACTTGGACTAATAAAAGAATTGGTCCTAGCCACATAGCTGTCAGGCTGGACAGATTCTTTCTTCAAATCTCTTTTCTTCTTCTTGGATTAGAGGCTAGAGTCCATATTCTCCCTTGCAGTACTTCCGATCATAAACCCATCAAGCTGGAACTCATGTTTCAGCTTGATCTTGGACCTATTCCCTTCAGATTTAGCCCACTCTAGGCTAAGGAATCAGACTTCATGCAATTAGTTAAGGGCACTTGGTTGCAGTTGGTAAAAAGCTCCCCCTTTTTCATCTGGGAAGAGAAGCTCAGAAGAGTGAAAAGGGCGTTGAAAAGTTGGGCCAAATCTCTGCCCAATCCAGCCAACGAAAGAAAAAATATTCAACGCGCTTTGGAAATTCACCATCTTCAAGCTGAAACAGCTGACATAACAAAAGAGATTCTAGATAAAGAAGCCTTGTTTCAGCAAAATTATCACAAGGCTTGTCTAGCTGAGGAAGAATACTAGAGACTTAAGTCTCGTAGTCTTTGGCTTAAAGCAGGGGACAAGAATTCTTCTTTCTTTCACAAACAAGCTCAGGCCAGGAAATGTACCAATTCCATTTCCGAAATCAAAGATGGTTCTATCATTCACAAGGATAATGCAAACATCAAAAAAGCAGCCTCCCTTCATTTTAAAAGCCTGTATAGTGAAGATATAAATCTGGATCAAAATTCAGATATGATGGACGTGGTCCCCTCCTTGATTTCTGCTGAAATGAATCACCTCCTTGAAGCTAAAGTCACCAAGAATGAAGTCAAGGATGCCCTTTTTGCCATGGACCCAGACAAAGCCCCTGGGCCGGATGGATTCTCAGCCAGATTCCTCCAAATTTGTTGGCCTATTGTGGAAAAATATCTCTACAAAATGGTTCTAAAATCCCAAGTTTTCCAGAAAATCGGAGGCAGCACGAACTCTGCTTTTCTTGCTCTCATTCCCAAAGAGAAGGGGGCCAACTCCTTTAACAGGTTTCGCCCGATTTCGCTCTGCAATATTGGTTACAAATTGATCACCAAAGTCATCGCTAATAGACTGAAGCCCATCCTCCCCAAAATCATTCCGGAAAGCCAAGGAGGCTTCATTCAAGGTAGACAGATTGTGGACAATTTCATTCTGGTCCAAGAGGCAATCCACTCAAGCCTGAGTCGCAATGAAAAAGGTATGGTTGTCAAACTTGATTTAGCAAATGCTTTCGATAGAGTTAGCCATAACTTTCTAATGAAATTCTTACACAAGCTTGGATTTGGGGAGAATTTTATAAACTAGATTTAGGCTTGCATCTCCGAGCCTTGGATTTCCCCTTTAGTAAATGGTAGAGCTATTGATTTTCTTTTTGTTCTTCAAGCCTCTGTCCTCAGTTTCTACCTAGAAAAAAAAAGGGCAGATCAGGATATCGCTGGACTCTGTATTGCAAGAGGTGTTAAAAACATAAATCATGCCCTCTTTGTGGATGACACCTTGTTATTGGGAGCAGCTTCTGTGCTTATGGCCTCCAGATTTAAAAGAGCTTTGGACGAGTTTTGCATGGTTTCGGGAAGCAGTCTAAACAATGGAAAATGTCATATCTATTGCTGGAACACCACTTCCAGCTTGCTTAACTCCATTTCCAGAACCTTTGGTTTCGCCGCATCCTCAAATTGGACTTCCTTCAAGTACTTGGGCCTCCCGGTTTTCCTCAAAAGAGCCTACAGCAGAGATTGGCTCCCCCAATTGGAGAAATACAAGAACAAGTTGCTTGCCTGGGGCTTTTCCTGGCTTAACATTGCTGGTAAGTCTGTCCTCATTAAATCTGTTCTTTCCAGTCTTCCCTTATTTCAGTTTTCTGTCCTTCTTGCTCCCTCTGGTATTCTCAGAAAAATGGAGGAGACCATTCAAAATTTTTTTTGGAAGGGGGGCAAGCAGAATGAGAAAATGATTATGCTATTCAGTTGGGAATCCATCTCCAAGCCGCTATTAGAAGGAGGCTTAAATTTTAAAAATCTTGGCTACCATAATATTGCAATGGGAGCTAAATTAATCTGGAGAATTATTGCTCCTAATCCTGGCTGGGCGCAATTAGCTCTTTGGAAAAAATATTTCAAAGGCTAGCGTTCTCGCTGCCTAGATCACCCTAGGATGCATCCAAATATGCCCTTTCTGAAGCTTTGCAACAGAGCCTGCTCTCTCATCAATGCTCATGCCTTCTGGGTTCTTGGTAATGGAAAGAGGATCAATCTTTGGACAGACAAAATATTGAACAACAAGCCATTGGGAGACTGTCGTTTGCTTCAAGCGTTGCGCAGATGGATGAATGAGACTGGAATGCGTACTTTGTGGGACATTTTAGTTTAGCATAATTCATGCTTGGCTGGTTGGAATCTTCAAACGCCCCCAGATTTATATTTGGAGCGCGAGATCATGCTTTCCAAACTCCACGGATTGGCTCCTTTGCTAGATCGAAATCGAGACTCATGAGGATGGGGTACGCTGGCTAGTGGATACATCATTGCTTAAGGTTACGCCAAGCTATGTGAGCGCCCTCACGTGTCATGAACCTTGAGCCGTGGAAAGGGATTTAGCATTATCCCTCCTTGCCTAAAATCGACTTCTTCAATTGGCTGCTATGTCACTCCAAAATCTTGACAGATGAAAATCTTCAGAAGCGTGGTTTCCACGGTCCTTCAAGGTGCAGCCTTTGTAAGGTAAATCAGGAAAGCGTCATTCATCTGATGCTTGAATGCACCTTCACTTTGCAGATTTGGACAGAATTGTTGGGAACTTTGAGTTCCAGCTTCGTGTTGCCTTCCTCCATTCCCGAACTTTTTGCTAAATGGCTGCAAAGGTATCCTGGACCTCCCCCAAAAAACAAAATTATCAGAGTTGCTTGGTCTGCTCTTCCTAAAATAATCTGTTGGCAGGTTTGGATTGAGCGAAATAAAAGGATTTTCAGAAACTACGAACAGGATGCCAAGCTTGTGGTAGTTAAGATTAAATGCCAGCTAAAAGAGTGTCTGAGAGACCATAAAGATGATTTAAATCTCAGCCAGCAAGATATAAATTGGGGCTCCTCTCTCGATCTTCAGTTCCAAAAAATTGCAAATAGTATCTCCCTCCCCAAAGATTGGAAAATAAGAGTTTCAGCAAAAGAATTCCAGGATTGGAATACAAAACAGCAGAGATACTCTCTCTTTTTTGATGGGGCTGCAAAGGCCAATCCTGGAAGAGCTGGCGCAGGAGGCGTCATTTTGAATCCAGATGGCATAAGGATACACAATTTCACCTAGGGTTTGGGCATTAATTCTAGCATTCAAGCTGAGGCTTTGGCTCTTTTCCAAGGGCTCAAGTTTTTGAAAGTGTTGAACATCAGGGAGGCTAATGTATTTGGGGACTCTTAGGTCATCATCAACACTATGGTGACACATTCTAAGCCAATGGATCTAAGGCTTGCAAGGCTGATCTTCAGAATAACAGACCTTGGAGACTCTTTCTAGAATTTGAATTTCTACCATGTGTTGAGAGCTAATAATAAGGAGGCGGACATTGAAGCCAACAAAGCAGCCCTCCTTACGGCTGGAGCCTTACTCAGAGGCGGACAGGAAACATGGGAACCAATTCCTTAATTTAGATAGCTGTCATGTTTTACTGCTTTTTGTTAAACCAGTTCGTATGTATTCATAAACTTGGAAAAATCTCTGAAATTGATCTCATAGTAGCAGCCAAAAAGAGATGTGAGCTAAGCATAAATGCCATGGCCTTGCATGGTTGCGCGGTACTTGTGGAATTAGACTCACCTTTTGTAATCCAATTTTTGGCATTAAGGCCAAGTATCTAATATATCCACTACCCGTTTTTGTAAAAAAAAATAATAGAGTTAAAGTTTATCAACTTGCTATAAAGTTTTGAGCAAAATATTTATTAGGCCTTGCCTCGTGGTCAAATTGTGTTGAATTTCAATTATTTTGTTGAGTTTTGCAATTTTAACTAAAGTTTCGTGAAAATGGTGAATATTTCTAATTTTTCGTAAATTAAAAAAATAATCTTATTTCTAATTCTCCATTGGTTAAGCGAGCTTTGATGGAACATAATTCCCTTGGTGGAGGTTGTTTTATTTGTTATATTTTTTAGTGCCCGACAATTCATTTTAAAATTTTAAAAAAAGGGCTAATTTTGTGAGTGGTTATTTTGTTGGTGAGTGCTCTGACACTGTTATGTTATTGCTTTGCCCAATGATTCCAAAATTGATGCGGTTGCAAGTCCTTTACGTAGGCGCGGGGAGGGGGGAGATGAAAAAATCTCCATAAAGTTGATACATTGTGCAAAGTGCATAGGTGTGAAGGAAGAAGAAGCTTTCACCTAGCAAACTGAGAATCGTAATTGTAGTAGTATGTTTCATTGTGTCGAGCTTTCATTGTGCAAAGAAAACTTATCTCTATTTTAATTTGAAGAAGTTCATTATGCAGAGGAAGCTTCCTCCGCACAATGAAATCTTTCATTAAAAAACTATAAACCTAAAAACATAAATATAAATTAAATCAATTTAACTTTATGACCATATCAAATTTATTTAATAATAAAATCTATAAAATGCCAAAAAAAATAATATTATTATCAAATCAATTCTAGTGTCATTATGAATGCATGCAGGGAAGCCAGAGTTGCACGGATCAATGTTTCATTATGTGGAGCTTCCTTTTGAGTAGCTTACAATAAAAGATTTCATTATGTAGAGGATGCTTCCACTACACAATGAAAGCTCTGCACAATGAAACTTTGACTATGACCAAATCAAATTTATTTAATAATTAATAACAAATTTTATCAATTTCTAAAAACAATAGGGACTTATGATACAATAAATTATTTTGTTGAAGTTGAAAGTAGGATCTCATAATACATTAAACTATGGGTTTTATTTTTCAAAGCATTGTGAAAAAAATTGTATTTCATTTTGCAATAGTCAATGCTAAATTAGCCTTTGTAATTAATTTATTTATACACGTCTACATTTTATTTTCTTAAATAAAATTAAATTTTAAAGAACTTATGCTAGATTCCATATATACATATATCCCCTGCACATATATAAAATACTATCAAAGTTTTAAAAAATTAACTTTTCAAAGTGCACATGGAGAATACACATTGTTTTTGTGTGAATCTTCCTCCGCAGAATGAGAGGAAGTTTATCTATATTTTCATTGTACAGAGAAAGCTCCATACAATGAAAGCTCCACAAAATGAACTTCTTCAAATTAAAGCAGAGATAAGCTTCATCCACATAATGAAAGATTTTATTTAAAAACTATAAACCTAAAAATCATAAATATAAATTAAATTAATTTAAATTTACAACTAAATCAAATTTATTCAATAATAAATTTTATCAATTGTTAAAAAAAATTAATATTATGATGGAAGTAAATTCCTTGTTATTTATGAATGCATACAAAGAAGCCATAGTTGCAGGGATCAATGTTTCGTTGTGTGGATCTTACAATGAAAGTTTTCATTGTACAAAGGAAGCTTCCTCTGCATAATGAAAGTTCCTCATAAGGAAAGCTTCGCACAATGAAACATTGACTATGACCAAATCAAATTTATTTAATAATTAATAATATATTTTATCAATTTTATAAAAATAATAGGGACTTATGATACAATAAATTATTTTGTTGAAGTTGAAAGCACGATCTCATAATACGTTAAACTATGGGTTTTATTTTTCAATGGCATATTTCATTTTGCAATAGTAAAATGCTAAATTAGTCTTCATAATTAATTTAGTTGTACAAGTGTACATTTTATTGTCTTAAAGCAAATAAGAATTTAAAGAACTTGTGCTCGACTCTATATATACATATTCTCTCTACACATATATAAAATGTTATTAAAGTTTTAAATATTTATTTAATAATTAAATATTTAACTTGTCAAAGTGCACATGGAAAATAACCTTGTTTTTGTGATCATAAGTTTGTGGTGCAAACTAAGAACCATAATTGCAAGACTATGTTTCATTGCGCGGAGCTTACAATGAAAGTTTTCATTGTGTGGAGGAAACTTCCTTCGCACAATGAATGCTTTCATTAAAAACAATAAACCTATAAATCATAAATATAAATTAAATTGATTTAACTCTATGACCAAATCAAATTTATCTAATTATAAATTTTATCAATTGCTAAAAACAATTAATATTTTAGAAAACAGTCTTTTGGATTAATCACATTGTAAGGATTGGGTCGACGTTTCGAACCAACTAATGTGGTTCATCCTCAGGACAAGGTGAGAAGTCAGACGATCTGAGAGAATAAATAGCATGGATGCATCAATGTTCAGTGTTAGCCGTTCAGAATTAGTCGTTGGTGAAGTAAAATTATTTAGGCGAGATTAACTAGTATTTAGTCAGAAACTAGCCGTTATGTAATAATTAATTATTTATTATCGAAATTGTCAAGATAAATTAATTTTAAATAATAATATAATCTAAGAAAAATATTATAATAAGCTAGGGTAGACCTAGACAATGTGAAAAAGGAAGAAAACTAGCCGTTACCATGATAAAGTAAATAATAATATTAATAGTATTAGTAAATTAATAAATGTCAATGGTCAGGTTTGACCTATGGGGAGGAAAACTAGCCATTATAATGAAAAATTAATTTATAAAATAATATTGGTTAATTTTTATTATTACTATTATTTTTTGAAGGTAATAATATTAAAAATAATCAATGAATTAATCAATTCAAATAATACTAATGTCCAGGAACAAATTATAATATTATTGGGTAAAGGACCTAATATTGTAAAAATAATTGAATTATATAATAAAATCAGGTTGAAAAATAATTGAATTATATAATAAAATTAGGTTGAAAAAAAAAAGAGTTAAAGATTGGGGGTAAACCTGATCAGGGAATGATGGTAAAAGCTCTATATAATGTCGAAAAATATTCAATAATAATCATGCACATATGTATCTATTTATTTATTTATTTATTCACCAAAACTACAAAAAGGACAATTTTTAAGGGAATACTAAAATAAAGGAGACCCTAGGCTCGAGGATAGTCCACCTCATTGAAAGGAGGAGATCCACTAAAGGAAAAACCATCAGCAGGAGGAGAGCAAGTAAAATCAAGAAGGAAACCAACAGAAGCCAAAAAAGATAAGGGGGAGGAGGGGGTGGAGGAGTTAAGAAGCGAGAGCTGGAATCCAGCTTTTACTTAATTTCCAGCCATCATCTCTATTAAGGTTTTTGGCATGCCTCTCAATCTCAATCACTTCCCTAAGTTTCCTGTGGTGGAAATGACTAATTTTAGCAATGACCTTAGATTCTTCAATGCAAACATGGTGTTTAGATTTCTCAGCATGTTCTGCAAGGGCTGAAGTGCAGGAGCGATTATGTCTGATGTTAGCAGCATGTTCATTGATCCTCTGCTTGATAGACCTTCCTGTTTCTCCAATGTATGGGATACCACAGGAGCAGGGAACGAGGTAGACACCTTTTGAGTCCTTTGGGTCAATAGGGTCCTTAACCGATCTAAGAGAATTCTTAATGGTGTTGAGAGGCTTGAAGGAAGAAGAGACATTAGTTTTCTTAAGAATATGGGAAATCCTATCCGTGGTTCCTTGGATATACGGGAGATAAACCGACGAGATAGGATCAGCAAGGGTAGGTTTAACCTTGGGCTCTTTGCTAGCTCTGTGAAAAGCCTTGAGGCTATGGGATCTGTTATACCCATTGTTTTCAAAAACCTCAAGAAGATGAGATTTTTCTTGATCAAGGTGGTCATCATCAGAGATTCTAAGAGCCCGAGTAGCGAGAGTGCTGAGAACCCCGAATTTCTGAGCAGGGAAATGATGAGAATTGACATGGAGGTATTGTTCTGTGTGAGTCTTCTTTCGGAAAACCTGGTGACAAACGGAACCATCCTCCCTCCTAGAAAGGAGGATGTCAAGAAAGGGAAGGCGACCATTCTCCTCAACTTCCATGGTGAATTTGATGGAGTCTGATTGAGAATTCATGTGCTTGAGAAACAGACCTAGTTTCTCTCGACCATCAGGCCAAATGACACAAGTGTCATCAACAAACCTCTTCCATTTTTTAGGATGGAATTTTACGAACTAACACTGAACATTGATGCATCCATGCTATTTATTTTCTCAGATCATCTGACTTCTCACCTTGTCCTGAGTATGAACCACATTAGCTGGTTCGAAACGTCGACCCAATCCTTACAATGTGATTAATCCGAAAGATTGTTTTCTAAATTATCGATCACAAAAGTCTTAGATCTAACATAATTAATATTATTATGAAAGAAAGTTTAGTGTCATTTATGAAAGTCGTTATTTGATCATTCTAAGTTTTGGATTTTTTGTGTTTATTTTTTGAAATTTATTCAAAATTTTATAAGAATTTGTGAAAATAACAATTTGATTTGCATATTTTGAATAATTTAAATGTTAAAAAATTCTTCACAACATTATCTTTAATTATACAATAAAAAACTAATTAAAAATAAAATAAAAACATAATCTAACCAAACATTATTTGTAGAATTTTCTCTCTGAATCAGCTAGCTCACTGATATCATGCAGAAATTTCACCTACATATCCAACTGATATATGCAATGTACTAAAGCATAATACTAGATCTACATCTACCATAAACTTTGTGGAAGTTAATCAACCATGAGCAACATCAATCATGAACACATATAATTGATAAGAAGGAATCAATCACACATAACACAGAAGAATTTATCCGGGAAAAGCACCAGCCTAAAACCCCATATCTGTATTATCAATCAAGTGGAAATCCTCAACAACATACAAAAAGAATCAGCTCAAAATCTATCATGCTCTGTCTGTACTCTGATGATGATGCTCATGGACTACCTAGCCCTATATATAAAGGCTGCACCTCAAGTCTAAGCTCTTATTTCCTTATGCAGTTTTGATTGGGGTCCAAATACAAAACACATGTAAATTGGCATGATTATACCTGATGTCAACCTCATGTCCAACTACGCAATACTTGAGGACTCAAGTTCCTCCTGCATGCAAGGAATACTTACTAGAAATATCCTAGCATATGATAGTACATTGTCCCACATCAGATCTCAACTAGGTCTTTGTCTAAACTGACATGCATCAGTTATCCATGAGAAAATGCTTAGTTATTTGAAATAATAGTTGTCACATGCATGCAAGCATCAACAAACTATATCTCATTATTTTAACAACTTGTTAAATTAATCTAACTGAACTTGACTAAGTTAAACTAAGTCAACTGATCCTCTCAATATAGAACTCATCCTTAATTCCTCAATTAGTGGAGCAAATCAAGGACACATTCCCCAATCAGTGGAGAAATAATTGCATGTTCTCACAAAGACTTCAAGTTTGCTTTTCCTTAACTAATTAACTCATTGAGAATTAATTAATTAATATTCCAAATTGCTGGTAAGACCAAATTCGAATTTACTTCCTATAGATAGACCAGGGACTGCTATAAATAGGAAGGGACCCAGAAATGCTATTTTTAGTAGTTTCACCTCTCACCCAAGGTGGCCAAAATGCTCATTGGCCAAACTGCTATTTTTAGCCATTTCTATTTTTACATTTCTTGTTGCACACTTTTCAATACTCCCTCTCAACAAGAAAGGCTTCCTCTCGAACCCAATCTTGTAACTCTGGAATGTTTTGCATGCAACACATCTACCAAGTGTGGTTGCTCCAGCAACACTCAGAACAAAAAAAAACTGCCAACTGACCACTCTGTTGGGCTAGAAAAATACTCTGATGCTGAAGCTCTACCTGCTGTTGACAAGTGCTCCCTCTTTGACCTCTGCGCTATTGCAACATCTCCATGCATCTCACACCATTGCACCCTTCTTTGTGCTACCCTACACTGTGCAACACACTTGTGCCTCTCGCATTGCTGCAGCCTGCATGGTCTGCACTGTCCTAGGATTCCCTGCACTGTAGCTCTCTCTGCCGCTCCATCCGCATCTGTCTCTACCCAATCAGTTAGCTCCTACTACTCCACATCGGGGCTCCCGTAGCAAGGTCTCATCCAAGAGGTTGGGTACCTCAAGGATCTTGCCCCTCCTCCTTGGGATGATCACTCTACATCGCCCCACCTCCTACCTAGAGGTATGGCTGCATGTGATCCCTCATCCCACCTGGCTCGAAGTTTCCCCCTACTGGAGGTCTCTGCATGAGTAGATGTCTCTATTCGATCTCCACTCAGCTTCCCTTATTGTGGCTGCTCCACAACCTCCTGAAGTTGCTGCACCAATAGTGGCTCCTCCATAATCTTCTAAGACTTCTTCTGGCACTGCATGTTGAGAGGTAATATACTCTCCCTCTCAACCACCAAGTCTCCATCAATTGCCTTACTTCTCAAGGCTTTTCATGCATCTTGAACCTTAAGAGCATACAGGTTCTTGACCCGTGAACCAATCTGCTTCACATGTCTAGTGATGATGTGTCTAAGGAAAACCTTTCCCTTACTGAAGACTACATCATAGCCTCTGTCTTCCAGCATTGTGATCGACACCAAGTTTCTCTTCAGTCCTGGTACATACTTGACATCGGTCAAGGTAAGGCGAGCTCCATGCTCCCTTTGAAAAAAACCATGCCCACATCTGAGACACTATACTTCTCATCATTACCCATCACTATGAGTATTTGGAGATCTTTCTCTTCCAAAGTACCTAACAAACTCTTGTCGTCGGTCATGTGGAAAGAAGCTCCACTGTCAAGAAACCAACCACTTCCCACCATGGATGAAACCATGCATGCGAAGAGTGTGAAATCCAACTTGAACTGTGAAGCAAGTGCCTCACCTTAAGATCCTTCCCTGGATCCCTTCTTGGATTTCCTCAGTGCAAAATTTGTAACAAAATGGCCCACCTCATGACAATGAAAACATCGCACTTTCGATTTGTCAACCTTCTTCCCACCATGGGAAAAACTGGATTCGGAAAGAGAAACCTTCTCCTTCCCCTTCTTCGCCTTACTCGCTAAGGCACAGTTCTCCTCATCCTCCATGGATGAAGAACCGTCTCTGGTGCTCTGTCTGATCTCCTCTTGCATCAAATCTGACCATAGTCGTTCCTAATCTGGTAGTTTCTCCCTTCCATTAACTGAGTCCTGGTAGTTATGCCGGCTCTTAGGAAGGCCAAGGAGTGCTAGACTCACCATATCATCATCAGTTGTCACGACCCCTACACCTCATCCCTGCATGTGGTGAGCTTGGTCAGATACATAGAGATCGTGTCGCCCTTTTCACACTTGATCTTTCAAAGTTTGTCCTTCAGTGCCAGCTTCCTCTGATCACTGTTGTTCTGATAAATATCTTTCAATGTTTTCCACGTCGAAAACGGAGTCTCCTTCCCATGGAGGTTCAAGACTATGTGATCTCGAACTCCCTCCAGGATGATTCTCCTAGCTCTAGCCACACACTTCCTCCATTTTGCCAACTCTTGGGCATTAGATCCTGGGGGCTTGGGGACTTCTTGATCAATGAAGTCCTTCACCCCGTTATCCTCTAATACTGCCTCCATGCGATCCTTCCAGGCTATATAGTTTGAGCTGCCATCCAGTGCATACTCAAGCCTAAAACCATAGAACGCCATTGATGAAATCTGAAATGTGATAAGAACTCGATATCTATATCTAGAAACCACAAAATTCTTACTTCTTGTATACTGTTCTTCCTTGATCACCTGTGCTCCAATACCATGTAGACTTTTTCTACAAATCAGCTAGCTCTGATACCATGTAGAATTTTTCTACAAATCAGCTAGCTTTGATACCATGTAGAATTTTTCTACAAATCAGCTAGCTTTGATACCATGTAGAATTTTCTCTGTGAATCAGGTAGCTCACTGATATCATGTAGAAATTTCACCTACAGATCCAATTGATATATGCAATGTACTAAAGCATAATACTAGATCTACATCTACCATAAACTTTGCAGAAGTTAATCAACCATCAGCAACATCAAGCATGAACACATATAACTGATAAGAAGGAATCAATCACACATAACACAGAAGAATTTATCCGAGAAAAGCACCAGCCTAAAACCCCATCTTTGTATTATCAATCAAGTGGAAATCCTCAACAAAATACAAGAAGAATCAGCTCAAAAGCTATCTTGCTCTCTATGTACTCTGATGATGATGCTCATGGACTACCTAGCCCTATATATAAAGGTTGCACCTCAGGTCCAAGCTCCTATTTCCTTGCACAGTTTTGATTGGGGTCCAATTACAAAACACATGTAAATTGGCCTGATCATACCTGCTATCAACCTCAGGTCCAACTACGCAATACTTGAGGACTCAAGTTCCTCCTGCATGCAAGGAATACTTACTAGAAATATCCTAGCATCTGATAGTACACTGTCCCACATCTGATCTCAACTGGGTCTCTGTCTGAACTGACATGCATCAGTTATCCATGAGAAAATACTTAGTTATCTGAAATAATAGTTGTCACATGCATGCAAGCATCAACAAACTATATCTCATTAATTTAACAACTTGTTAAATTAATCTAACTGAACTTGACTAAGTTAAACTAAGTCAACTGATCCTCTCAATATAGAACTCATCCTTAATTCCTCAATCAGTGGAGAAAATCAAGGACACATTCCCCAATCAGTGGAGAAATAATTGCATGTTCTCACAAAGACTTCAAGTTTGCTTTTCCTTAACTAATTAACTCATGGAGAATTAATTAATTAATATTCCAAACTGCTGGTAAGACCAAATTCGAATTTACTTCCTATAGATAGACCAGGGACTACTATAAATAGGAAGAGACCTAGAGATGCTATTTTTAGCAGTTTCACCTCTCACCCAAGGTGGCCAAAATGCTCATTGGCCAAACTGCTATTTTTAGCAATTTCTATTTTTACATTTCTTGTTGCACACTTTTCAACATTATTTAGCCAAATTCCAACCCAAAGTTCCAAAACATTGAATAAATGCAATTCTTTAGATGATGGTATGAAGAATAACGTTGTGCAATAGCCAAACTTTTGACAAGTTAACTGAATTAATATTCATCATGTATTTACATATATTTAGAGAAAAAAAACAGGAAGGAACTAATTGATACAAATAACATAGTTACAAATAATTACATAAAATCATTTGGAGAAGCTTATTGAATTGATATGGATAACGTATTTAGATATGATTATGAAGAAACATGTGATTGTAACAGAAAAGGAGGATTTCGACAAACCATACCACAAGAAATCCAAAGCTAAATACAATCCTAACATTTATCAGGTTGAGTCCCTGTTATTCATATCAATTAATGAATGCATGCAAGTAAGTCAGAGTTGCAAGGATCAATGTTTTATTGTGCGGAGTTTTCTTCTACAAAGTTTTCTTGTGTAGAGCTTACAATGAAAGATTTCATTGTGCGGAGGAGCTTCCTCCGCATACTGAAATATCTACATAATAAAACATTAACTATGACCAAATCAAATTTAACTTTAACTTTATGACCAAATCAAAATTATTTATTAATAAATTTTATCAATTTCTATGAGAAAATGTGGATAAAAAACGATTGTCATTGCAACATGTCATTGTGTGGAGTGTGGAAGTGTAGAGGAAACTTTCATTGTGCTTCTTCCACACTTTTCACAACCTTAAACAATTAATTAGCGGCTATGTTGAGTTGCAGCTATTAATCTTATTGTATTTACTTCTTTTAAAATAATTTGATTAATTAAGTGAAATAGTGGAATTTATTTTCAAGGATAAAAAATTACCAAGTCATCACACAGGAAAGGTCCACACAATAATAATAACATTATTACCATCCATTGAAAAAGATAATGGTGAAAATGGTGATAATGTTTATTAATATATGGGTCGTCACACAAGAAAGATTTGCACAATGAAACACTGATCCTTGCAACTTTGGCTTCTTTGCATGCATTCATTAAATGATATGAATAGCAGGGACTCAACCTAATAGATGTTAGGATTGTCTTTAGCTTTGGATTTCTTTTGGTATGGTTTGTCGAATTCCTCATCTTCTGTTACAGTTACATGTTTCTTCGTAATCGTATGTAAATATGTGATCTGTATCAATTCAATAAGCTTCTCCAAATGTTTTTATGTAATTATTTGTAATTATGTGATCCCTATCAATTAGTTCATTCCCATGTTTTTCTCTTATTATATTAATTCATTCCAATGTTTTTCTCTAATGGAATATTAATGTGATTAACTTGTTAAAACTCTGATTATTGCACAACATTATTCTTCATACCATTGTCGTAAGAATTGCAACTATTCAATGTTTTGGAACTTTGGGTTGGAATTTGGCTAAATAGTGTTTTGGTTAGATTATGTTTTTTTTTAAATTAGTTTTTTATCATATAAATAAATATAATGTTATGAAGAATTTTTGAACATTTAAATTGTGCAAAATTTGCAAATCAAATTTGTTATTCTCACAAATTCTTATAAAATTTTGAATAAATTTTAAAAAATAAACACTAAAAAAACATCCAAAACTTAGAATAATTAGATAACAACTTTCATAAATGACACCAAACTTGTTTTCAGAATAATATTAACTATTTTTAGTGATTGATAAAATTTATAATTAAATAAATTTGATTTGGCCATAAAGTTAAATTAGTTTATATTTATATTTATGATTTTTAGGTTTATAGTTTTTTAATGAAACCTTTCATTGTTCAAAGAAAACTTCCTCCACATATTGAAAGCTTAAAGCGCCACACAATGAAACTTGCTCCTGCAATTATGGTTCTTAGTTTGCACCACAAGCTTATGATCACAAAAACAATGTGTATTTTCCATGTGCACTTTAACAAGTTAAATATTTAATCATTAAATAAATCATTTAAACTTTGATAACATTTTATATACATGGAAAGGTAATATGTATTTACAAAGTCTAACACAAGTTCTTTAAATTCCTATTTGCTTTAATAAAATAAACTATACACGTGTATAACTAAATAAATTACAAAGATTAATTTAGCATTAACTATTGCATAATGAAATATGGAGTTTTTCACAATGCTTTGAAAAATAAAACCCATAATTTAATGTATTATGAGATCTTGCTTTCAACTTCAACAAAATAATTTATTGTATCATAAATCCCTATTATTTTTAGAAATTGATAAAATTTATTATTAATTATTAAATTAATTTTATTTGGTCATAATCAATGTTTCATTGTGCGGAGGAAGCTTCCTCTGCACAATGAAAACTTTCATTGTGAGCTTTACACAATGAAAGCTTTGCACAATAAAACATTGATCCCTGCAACTATGGCTTCCCTCTATGCATTCATAAATGACAATGAATTTTCTTTCATCATAATATTAATTTTTTTTAGCAATTGATAAATGAGGATTCATTAAGTGTGACTTTTTGGAAAGTTCTAGTTTATTTTCTAATATAATTTCTCTAGGATTTGGCCTAGATTCATTGAAATCACATGTTTGACGAGTAAAATCTTCACAATTGAATTTCTGTAGGGGTTTTTGAGGGTGTTGAATCCATATATGTAGTCAAAAAACCATTTTAAACAACACAAATCAAGATTTGGCCACAATTTTTTTTACCAACTTTCGGCTAAAAATCTGGTGGAAACTCCAAAAAGTCACACTTAAAGACTACTCCATTGATAAAATTTATTATCAAGTAAATTTGATTTTGTCATAAATTTAAATTAATTTAATTTATGTCTATGTTTTGAGTCTAGACCAAGACTCATCATCATCACTAATCTACAAATAAGAGGAGCAAGAGCTATGAATATTATTAGGTGAGTTGTCAAGATAGACAGCCGACCAACTTAGGATAAATGATTTCTATTTCAATTCATTATTATTATCTTATTGTTAATAAATTATTAATTTATATAAATTTCTTTATAATACTTAATTTGTTTTAATAATGCTTTTTAATGGAATTATTGATTATATTTTCCTTTTATGTTTTCATCTTATTGTAATAAGTTTAGATTCTTTAATACAATGTCTTTTTTATATTTTTAAATTTATTCTAATTAAGTTACAATTATTTATGTTTATAAATTTCTTTTCATAATATTTTGATTATTGATTAATTTTAGGTTTATGTTAATAGCTTGCTTTTCAACCTAATGTAATAAGTTTGGTTACTTTAATAAATTGCCTTTTTATTTTTAGTTTATTCTAATTAAAAATTTTGTTTAAAGGAGAGGTGTTTAGTAAATAGCTTCTCTTAATATTTTTTGGTTATTGATTAATTTAAGTTTATGTAATTTGCTTGTTTCTAGGTTTTCGTTAAAATTATTATGTTTTTAGGTCTTTTATAAATTATTGTAATAAGTTTTTATTTCACAAAATTTTATTATATTTTAATTAATTTTAATAGTTAATTTATAGGGTATTATACTAACATTTGGATTCTAACATCATATGTCTATTGCTATTAGCTTATTGCTAATGTATTATGAATTGAATCTTAATCATATTTAATATGAAGTCTAGTTTCTATATTGTAAACGTATTCTTTCTTTATAATGCTTCATATTATTTCTATGGTTAGGAGAGGAGATGGTTTGACCTAGTGTAGGGTTAATGAAAGGAAGGGATCAAAAAAGGGGGAGAGGGTTAAGATTCTAAGGGGAAGAGCATGATTAAATATATTTAAGAGGAGGGGTGAGTGTGATAAGGGGTTAATTGTGAGGGGTAGGGGGAACAGAGGGTGGGAAAGATGAAGAATGGTAAGGGTGATGCGAAATGGAGGGCCATTTTAATCAATGGGGGTGAGAAGGGAGATCCAATTTCTGCTAACTTCCAAGCCTCCATCCCTATTGAGGTTATGTGGGTGTTTTATGATCTCAAGTGCCTCACGAACTTTACGCTTAAAATGATGTTTTTCATTGGCAATGACCTTTGTGTCTTCCAGGCATATATGGTGGTTTGTCTTGCCTGCATGCTCAGCTAAAGCTGAAGAACGAGTTCTCTCATTACGGATATTTGCACCATGCTCTTTGAGCCTGATCTTGACTGACCTGCCTGTTTCCCCAATATAGTGTTCTCCACAAGAACAATTGATCATATAAACACCTTTCTGTTGGAGTTGCTCTTGGTTGTCCTTGACAGATTTCATTCTTTGTTTAATAGTCATCATGGGTTTGAATGAAGTTTTGATATCCTTCTTCATGAGAACTTTAGCTAGCTTGTCAGTGACTCCATCACTATCCTTCACTATCCTTGAGGAATTTTTTGTCTCCTTGTCTCTCAGGCTTTACCATAATCCAAGCCGGATCACTAGACCTTAAATTGAGACCAATCTCTCAGGATTTACCACAATCCAAGCCCAAATCACTAGGCCCTAAATTGAGACTCCTCCCTCAGGATTTACCGTGTATCCCACCAAAAACGGTCAAGGGATTCCT
This sequence comes from Pinus tabuliformis, assembly GCA_031772625.1. Taxonomy (NCBI): domain Eukaryota; kingdom Viridiplantae; phylum Streptophyta; class Pinopsida; order Pinales; family Pinaceae; genus Pinus; species Pinus tabuliformis. The sequence continues at coordinate 649,025,204 of CM062815.1, read as the reverse complement.
AGGCCTTTGGGAATGAACCTTGAGACCACCTCCACCCCGAATTTTGAAATCCATCCCGCAAACCAAATCTCAAGACCGAAATGAACATCCCAACACCATGTCATCCTGAAAAAGGTAAGTCTAGGTTGAAAACCACTGTCATAACCTGGAAAAACCATGCCATTAACAGCAAGAGAACCATACACCAACATGCAAATCCATGCATGTCCAAACCATCTAGGAAATTACACATGCAAAAGGTTACCTACAAGTATTCCTGTTGAAGTTGCTTGATCCTGCTTTCCTTCTTTTCCCTTTGCTTGCTTTTCCTTCCTTGATCCAAAGCTAGAGTGCTCTAAGAAAACTCTAAGTGACCAAGAGTGAGAGAGAGAGAGAATAATGAGAGAGATCCAAACTTGAACTGAAAAAGGGTTACCAACTAATCCTTAGAAGCATTTTTATTAACGAGGCCTATATTTTCTTCATTTTCCATTATTTTCCTTCAATTTCCTCCTCACATTAAACCTATGACCTTTCACCTTAATTTTCTCCTAATTTCCTTTATTTTCATAAATAAATGTGCCAAAAATGCCTTTTGCCTTTTAATGCCTTTGCATGTTTTCCTTAGCCAAAACACACATCCAGTGATGCCCACTAAGATATCTTTGCCCAACATTCAACTTGGAATAAGTGTCCCTTAATTTTGTTATTATTTTGCCTTTATTAACTTTTATTACATGAAATTTTCACCAGGGTTGTTACAAGAACCCTCCCCCTTGGGGAACACCATCCTCGGTGTTAAACCACACCATGACCTCAACAAAACCGCTGAAAAGAAAACATACTACCCATGGAGCTTTATAACTTAGCTCGTTGCAATATTTACAATGAAATACCTACTCAAAAGAAAAACATCATGACAATATAACAACCATAATAATATGACACCCATAACACTTATTGGAGATTTATAACTTAGCTCATGGCAATATTTAAATCCATATACATATACATACATATACTAAAACATCAACAAAACATATGCCAAACATATACCAACATTAAACCAAAACTGCTTTGCCTCAACCTACAAATAATGAAGGATACATGGCCCACATCTGATCCACCATCTCCCATGTAGCTTCTTCAGGCCCAAAGTGCTTCCACTGCACTTTAAGTTTCTCTATGGCTCTATTCCTGAGCATGAGATGTTTCCACTGCAGTATGCATTGAGGCTTCGGCTGGAACTCTCCTTCTTGCTCCACCTGCAATATAGACCAATCAATAACATGATAAACATCCTTTATATACTTATTTAGTAATGAAATATGGAAAAAATCATGGACTTTCACTATTGGAGGTAGTGCAAGTTGATATGCCATTGGTCCTGTTGTAACATGCATTTTTGTTGCTTCTTGTATACATTTTTCATACAAAAACTTGAAAATATTTCAAAAATAGATAAAAGCAAAAGGAAGGAGTAATAATGGTATATCAGGTATGTTTTCTTTGTAAAGGAACAAGTAAAAATAAAAGAATTGGCCCCGGTATAGCCAAGGATTAAGCCAATGGTTATATGAATGTATACGTATATATATATCGCAAAGCATATTGTGTATCGGAATCGCAAAAGAAACAAGTTATAAAGTGTCAAAGATCCGGACTCGAAATATATATATTATATTTAAAAGCCTGGCGGGTCCATAAAGCGCCGAAGGCATATGTATTGGTTCATTCACCGATTGCCGATTGCGATTCACAATAGCTAGACCCGAAACATATATTCATTGTGTTTATAATTTCGTTGTTGTATCGAAAAGCCCTTCATATACATGTATATGGGTTCTGCCGATTGCGATTTGCAATGACGGACCCGAAAAACTATATATTGCGTTTTATAATTCTGGCAGGTCCGCAAGGCGTACGAAAAGGTGGATTTTAAGCTAAAAGGCGGAATTTCGAGTGGATGCAAAGTGGTAAGTGGTTTTTAGTGGAGCTCACCTGATTCCACTTATTGTTCGACACATAGCAGCTGGGTGGAGAGAGAAAACCACTCATTTTGGGCGGGTATTCTCCGTGCTTATGTCCCACTCGAAATATTTGTAGGCCGTCAGATCCACTAAGCGAAGATCAACGACAAGGATTTAAATATCGCATCACAAACATTATATCAGCAGAAAAGGAATGTCTAATGGCATATTTCTATTATAAAGGGTACATAATAGAAATAGCGCAAATATGAAGGATTTATGCATATGTGGCTTAAGTGTGCATAAAGTTAAGTTTTGTGGTGATATATCATTTGAAAGGGCCGATTGCAATTCGTGGTGAAAGTCACTAGAGCGCTGAACAGGTGGTTTTGACATATTTATAAAGCAAGATTGACTCTTTTTGAGTTCCATATTAAGCAAAGGTTTGGTTTATTTCACTGTGTAAAGTGGAAAATCAGGGTTAGAGCCAAATCTAAAGAGAAAGACAATCGGGTATGTTTTCTTTGTATTTTGGCCAATCAAAACGCCTGATACGTATGTAAGCCTAGGATTACACAAGCTAAACACATTTCATTATGGCTAAAACGAATTAAACATCATTAGGGCATTTACAGAGGAATTCGGCAGCGGATTAATAGAGCAAGCCAACAGTTATCGTCCTCTTCTGAATTCAGTTATGTTCCTATTATTTCATGTTCTTTGAGGTGTCTTTTACCCTCTGTAAAATTCTGTAATAGTTTTTACTTCATATGGTTAGAGAAGCAATTAAATAATTTGGGCAGTTCAGAAATCAACAACTGTTCCACAATGTATAAAAAGATGAAAATTTACAAAGAAAGGGTTGGAATTTTGGAGAACCCAGAGACTATGCCACTGTATTCCTGATATCATCGTTGATTAATGAAAGAGTTAGAAGTTTCCATGAGTTTTTGGGTATAATTTTGTAACCTTCTTTGTCATGTGTCATGTTATGTTTTCTTCTTTCAAGCATAGTAATGAAGCTATAGGTCTTTATTTGCTTATGTAGATAAAGTTAAAATTCCTTAAAATAACGCTCCTATACCTGAAGTTTCCACCTTCCTTTCTAAGTTATAGATAATACTTTCTGTGAAAGACCGGCATATTATCTTTAACTTCTCCAAGAGTCACAGATAGTAGTTTCTGTGTTAAGCAGTATATTGTCTATGATTCAGTTCTCATTTTCATAATTCTTCTAAGTTACAGATAGTAGTTTCTGTGAAAAATCAGCATATTATCTTTAACTTCTCCTTTAAACTTTCTTCACTCATCATTTATATCTAGCAACAAATGGAATTCTGAGATGTTCTGGTCATACATGTATTAAGGGTTAAAGACCAAGTTTTCCAGGTCCTTCATTTGAGAACACAACAAACAATAAGTGACAGTAAATAATATTTATTAATGTCTTAAGCACAATTTCTCTACAACTAGGAAATTGGTTTCTTAAGGTACAACATTAATTGGCGTCGTTGCCGGGGAGAGAAGACAATAACACTTTTCCTTGGGTTTTCAATATTTTCCTCTGGTTGTTCAGTGAGGAGGAGATATTTGGATGTTTTGAATCAAAGCAATAACTTTGGCTTCAAGAAGATCCCATACAAGATCAGATACTTCACAACAGAAGGTTCAAGCTCTTTCAGATCCTGAAAATCTAGTTTCTAGGAGGGCTGGAAAGTCTAAGATCCCAATTACACCCATCCCTACATTGTCTGCATCAGGCAGTAACTTATCCGAACATTCATCTAATAAAGAGTCATCTTTTTCATCATCTTCATTTTAGGAACCTAACTATCAAGAGAAATCTTTAGAGTCTGTTACTTTTCATTTACCTGCTATAATTATTCAACCTAAACCAATATCCACATTACCACCTCTGCACACTCCATTTACTTCTAAGTCAAGTTCCACATCTATTGGTAATCAAGGTTCAATAAACATGGAAGTACCTGCATTCGTGATGAATAGGTATGCACCCCTTCAACTGCCACAACCGTTTAATCAAATGCCACAAGATTACCTCAAGATTCTTCCTCATTTTACAGGGGGGAGATGAACAAATTGGAGAGAATCATGTGTCAGTATTTTGAAATTTTATAGATAGCCTAAACATTGAACATTTAGATGTTACTCTAAGACTTCTTATTTAGTCCTTGGATGGAGAAGCAAGGAAATGGTTTAAAGGACTTCCTAATAATTCTATTCCTTCTTGGGAAGAGATGGAACATTTATTCATCCAGAAATGGGGAGAAAAAAGGGACCATGGGTATTCATTAACAAAGTTTAATGCCATAAAGAATAAGTTTGATGAAACTGTGGCTGAATTTGTCAGAAGATTTAACAAATTGTACAATAGACTCCCAATGGAGATTAAGTCTCCTCCTGCTGGTGCAAAAATAACTTTTGCAGGGGCTTTTGAATAAAATTTTGGATTCACATTAAGGAAAAGAAGATCTCCAACCCTTGAACAGATCAAAACAGATGCATTAGAGATAGAAGCAAATCTGGTGGCTGCAGGAAAAGCACCAAAGACACGGCCTACCCAAGACAAGGGAAAGGCAAAGATAGAATCCTCTCAAAGTCAAGCATTGGATATGTTTAAAACTTTGTCAGATAAGAAATAAATTAGAGTTAGAAAATAAGAATTTGCAGAAGTAAACATAGTATAATAAGAACTTTAATCCCCAATATAGAAGACAACCTTTGCAAATCCTGCAAACGGAAAGAAAATATCAAAATCAGATTCAAGCACCATTATATATAGAAGCAGATCCTAGTGAAGAACAACCTGAAGATCAAATTTCTACGTTATATGTAGTAGATGAAGATGAACTTGGTATTGAAGAAGAAGAATATGTATATGATGAAAGAGATGCCATTCATGGTGAAAATGAAATTGATGAATATTGGAAACAATTTTCTGATTTTATGTAGGCTGAACTACATAAGAAGTATGACTTGAGATCGAGGAAAAGATCAAGAAATCAAGAAAATTAAAGTGAGCAACAAGTTTCAACTTCCTCACCAAAGGCAACTCCACAAGAATCTTAGCCTGCAAGACAAGTAAATAAAGGAAAGCAGCAACAGAATGAAAATGGCAAGACACAGATACTTCAAGGTGAGACTTCTCAAGATCAAACTGAAAAAATTCCTTTGGAGAAACTTGTTTCAATTCCTCAAGTAATTCCAGTCATGAAGAAAAGTAAAGATGAGAATGAAAGGACTGCTAAACAGGGTCACTTGTTTAGTCTTACTAAGGAGTTAGAAAAGGTAAGAATACAAGTTCCCCTTATAGAATTGGAAAAAACACCTACTTATCAAAAGGAGATTGTTGAGTTTATTAATTTAAAAGAAAATGAGAATATAAATGACACTGTGAATCCATAGGAAGATAAATCAGTAGTGATTTTTGATCCACATGTAGAGGAAGTAGATTCTTCAATACCTCCTTTTTATATTTCCTTATTGGCTCATGATTTCCTCGTACATAATTGTATGTTTGATTCAGGAGCTTCACATAATCTTATGCCTTTGTCAGTGATGAAGCAACTAAATCTACAAGTGACCAAACCTTATAGGGATTTGTATTCTTTTGATTCAAACAAAGTCAAGTGTCTGGGGGTTATTAAGGATCTGGTAGTGTCACTAGCCCAAATTCTAGCTAAAAGCTTGGTCATGGATGTTGTAGTAGCAGATATCCCTGCTAGATTTGGAATGCTTCTATCTAGGTCTTGGGGGGCTAAATTGGGAGGTGTTTTGAAGCTAGATTTTACATATGTTGTTATACCGATTTTTGGTGGGGAGGAGAGGAGATTGTACAGAGAAACTAGGTTTGTAAAAACAATTACAAAAAATGGAGCAAGCAATTCACCTGTATATAGTCAAGAGAAGGATGACTTTTCTTGTTTCACACTGCATGATAATGTAGAGCTGGCTGAAGATAATCAGAAGCAGCTTGCTTCAGCCAATGTAATTACAAAGCTGCAAACTGAAGAAGTGTGGAAATGTTTCTTTGATGGAGCTTATTCCAAGGAAGGAACAGGTGTTGGTTTTCTTCTAATTTCACCTAGAGGTAATATGTTCCCTTTTTCTTTTAAATTAGAGTTCGAGGCAACAAACAATGTGGCAAAATATGAGTCCTTGATTGTTGCTCTACAAACAGCTAAATAGATGGGAGTTAAGTGAATTTATGCTTTTGGAGATTCGGAGTTGATTATTAAGCAAATAAAATATCACTTCCAAACAAAGCATCCTAGGCTTAGGGCATACAGAAATGAGGTATGGGATTTGATTGATAACTTTTTTGAAGCTTTTAACATTCAATTCATTCCAAGAGATGAGAATAGATTAGTAGATTCATTGGCTATGGTTGCTAGTACTTTCAAGCCTCCTATTAATCCAAGACTAAGATATGAGGTAGAAATGAGACACAGACCTTTTGTTCCTGATAATGTTAAGAACTGGCAAGTTTTTGAGGATGACTAGCAGATTAAGGAGTTTTTGACTATGGTTGAAGAGTTCCAGGGCATAGAAATTAATCAGGATGAAGAAGAGACAACAGAAATTGCAGAAGTCAGTGGTTTAAGAGATTCAATAGCAAATCAGAAGATCTTTCAATTGAAAGATAATATTCTGCCAAAGGGACTTGTTCAGGATCACAACATTGGAACTTAGGAGAATCCAAGATTAGTCAAATTATATGGCGGAGTTTCACCTAATTTTCAAGAAAGATATATTAAACTTTTCAAGAATTATGTTGATGTCTTTGCATGGTCCTATGAAGATCTCAAAGCCTATGATGTAAATATTATTTAGCATAAGATTCCTTTGAAGGAGGGAATTAAACCCTACAAACATAAGCTTATACAGATAAATCCTCTGCTTCTACCATCAATTGAAAATGAGGTCAAGAAGTTGCTTGATGCCAAAATAATAGTCCCACTTAGGTATTCTGATTAGGTGGCTAATTTAGTACCTGTGAGAAAGAAAAATGGAGAAATAAGGTTATGTGTGGACTTCAGAAATCTCAACAGGGCTTCTTTGAAAGATAACTATCCATTGCCTAAGATGGATCATGTGTTACAAAAGGTAACAGGATCTTTTAGAATGTCAATGCTAGATGGATTTTCTGGTTATAACCAAGTGGCTATGGACAAGGAAGATCAGAAGAAAACAATGTTCACAACTCCCAGGGGAACATTTATGTATGCCAAAATGCCTTTTGGATTGATGAATGCAGGTGCTACATTTCAAAGGGCTATGGACATTGCTTTTGTTGGAGATAAGTTTGTAGTAATATATTTGGATGATATTACTGTTTTCTCAAAGTTTGATGAAGAACATTTGGACCATTTGAAAAGGACTTTTGATAAATGTAGAAGATTTGGACTTTCCTTAAATCCAAAGAAATCCATTTTTGCTCTAGAAGAAGGAAAACTATTGGGACACATTGTTTCTAGAGATGGAGTGAAGATAGATCCAGCCAGAGTACAAGCTGTGCAAAAAATACCATTGCCTAGGAGTAAAAAGGATATTCAAAAGTTTCTGGGAAAGATAAACTTCCTGAGAAGATTTGTATCCAACTATGTAGAAATTGTAAAAGAAATTACTAATATGCTAAAGAAGGAGAATGAAGTGAATTGGACCAAAGAAGCTAGAGAATCATTTTCTAGGATTAAAAAGGCATTACAGGCAGCTCGAATCTTAATCATCCCTAATTACCAAAAGCCTTTCCAAGTTTTTTCATTCGCATCATCAAGTTCAATAGCTACTATCTTACTGCAGAAGAATGATGAAGAGAAAGAGTAGCCAGTTGCATTCTTCAGTAAGATTCTTAGGGATTCTGAGCTGAAATATAATATTCTTGAGAAACAGGTGTATGCTTTGGTAAAAATCCTGAAAGCTTTTAGAACTTAGGTGCTGCAGTCACAAATCATTGCTTATGTGCCAAATGTTGCAATGAAAGATGTATTACTACAGGGAGATGTAGAAGGCAGAAGAGGAAAGTGGATAGCCAAGATCCAAGAATATGATTTGGACATAAAACCCACAAAGTTGGTGAAAGGACAAGGATTTGCAGAAATTTTGATGGAATCAAACTTTCAGGCATTGGGAATTAACTTGTTGGCACCTGTGGATGAAAAAGCAACTGAAGAAAATTAAGGAGAGCAAGATCCAGGTATGAAGATCAGGCATAAATTTCTGTGTTCAGAATGGTAGAAGCATATAATTCATTATTTGTTCTTTCTTTCTTGTACCTAATCCTTAGATAGAACAGAGTATAGGGCACTAAAGATAAAGGCACAGCCATATGTGATTGTGGAAGGCAGATTGTACTAGAAGGATCCTACTGGAATTTTATTGCTATGTATAACAGAGGATGAATTTACAAAAACAATTAAAGATTATCATGAGGGGTTTTGTGGAGGACATTACAGTTGGAAAGTAACTGCACATAAGATCCTTCAAGCAGGATTTTATTGGCCTACTTTATTTGGTGATACATATAAGTTTGTTAGAAGTTGTCAGAAGTGTCAGCTTTTTGCTGAGAAAAAGAGATTAGCCCCTTTACCTTTGATTCTAGTTTTCATAGAGGAGCCATTTAGACAATGGGGATTGGACTTTGTTGGAGAAATCAATCCACCTTCAAGTAGACAACATAGGTGGGTTCTCACAACAACTGATTACTTCACCAAAAGGGTAGAGGCAATTCCTACTAAGAGAGAAAATGATCAGATAGTAATGAAGTTTTTGGAGGAAAATATTTTCAGCAGATTTGGATGCCCCATTAAAATTATAACAGACAATTCTCAAGTCTTCAATTCAAGTAAGTTCATTTCTTTTTGTCACAAGTATAATGTTATTTTGTCCCATTCAATAGCTTACCATCCTCAGGTAAATGGATTAGCTGAATATACTAACAAAACTTTGATGAAGATCCTTAAGAAAACCATTACAAAAAATCAAAGAGATTGGGATTCTAAGTTAAAGTTTGCTTTGTGGGCCGCTAGAGTAACTACAAGAAGATCTACAGGGAAATCACCTTTTGAATTAGTATATGGAACTCAGGCTTTGTTTCCAAGTCAACTTGTGAAGCTGATGATTGCAATTCAGGAGGCAAAAGAAGAACCAAATGCTTTGATAAGAAGAATAACAAAGTGGTGGAGCTAAACGAGAACAGGGACACGGTAAGAGAAAACTTGATTATGTATCAATCCAAGATGAAAAATATTTTTAACAAAAAAGCCAAGGAAAATGATTTTAAAGTTGTAGATTTAGTATTTAGATGGGATACCAGAAGAGAAGATAAGGGTAAACATGGGAAGTTTGATCCTCTCTAGTATGGCCCTTTTAGAATTTCTGAAGTAAGATCCAATAATACCTTCATTCTTGAGAATCTTGATGGTGAAACTCTACGTTTGCCTATCAATGGGCAATACTTAAAGAATTACTTCTAGTTCTAAAGAATAAGCATCATTTCATTGTAAATACCGGAGTGAAATCAGTGTACAAATGCCATAGCATTTCAATTTATGCAAAGCAATATATGACTCCATGCTCGAGGTGAAGGCACTAATTTGTGGTTCTTAGTGCTTCTATGGCAAAAGCATTATCCCCAGGAGGAGCCAGATGTTGTAACATGCATTTTTATTGCTTGTAGTATTCATTTTTCATACAAGAACTTGAAAATATTTCAAAAATAGATAAAATCAAAAGGAAGGAGTAATAATGGTCTATCGGGTATGTTTTCTTTTCAAAGGAACAAGTAAAAATAAAAGAATCGGCCCCGGTATAGCCAAGGATTAAGCCAATTGTTATATATATATATATATCAAAGCATATTGTGTATTGGAATCGCAAAAGAAACAAGTTATAAAGTGTCAAAGATCCAGACCTGAAATATATATATTATATTTAAAAGCCTGGCGGGTCCGTAAAGCGCCGAAGGCATATGTATTGGTTCATTCACCAATTGCCGATTGTGATTCACAATAGCCGGACCCAAAACATATATTCATTGTGTTTATAATTTCGGTGGGTCCGCTGTATCGAAAAGCCCTTCATATACATGTATATGGGTTCCATCGATTGTGATTTGCAATGATGGACTCGAAAAACTATATATTGCATTTTATAATTCTAGTGGGTCCGCAAGGCATACAAAAAGGCAGATTTTAAGCTAAAAGGCGAAATTTCAGGTGGATGCAAAGTGGTAAGCGGTTTTTAGTGGAGCTCACCGATTCCACTTATTGTTCGACACGTAGCAGCCGGGTGGAGAGAGAAAACCGCTCATTTCGGGCGGGTATTCTCCGTGCTTATGTCCCACCCGAAATCTTTGTAGACCATCAGATCCACTAAGCGAAGATCAACGACAGGGATTTAAATATCGCATCGCAAACATTATATCAGCGGAAAAGGCATGTTTTATGGCATATTTCTATTATAAAAGGTATATAATAGAAATAGCGCAAATATGAAGGATTTATGCATATGCGGCTTAAGGGTGCGTAAAGTTAAGTTTTGTGGTGATATATCATTTGAAAGGGCCAATTGTGATTTGCGGTGGAAGTCAACGGAGCACTGAACAGGTGGATTTGACAGATTTATAAAGCAAGATTAACTCTTTTTTAGTTCCGTATTAAGCAAAGGTTAGAGCCGAATCTGAAGAGGAAGACAATTGGGTATGTTTTCTTTGTATTTTGGCCAATCAAAACGCTTGATACGTATGTAAGCCCAGGATTACACAAGCTAAACACATTTCATTATGGCTAAAACGAATTAAACATCATTAGGGCATTTACAGAGGAATTTGGCAGCGGATTAACAGAGCAAGCTAGCAGTTATTGTCCTCTTCTGAATTCAGTTATGTTCCTGTTATTTCATGTTCTTTGAGGTGTCTTTTACCCTCTGTAAAATTTTGTAATAGTTTTTACTTCATATAGTTAGAGAAGCAGTTAAATAATTTGGGCAGTTTCAGAAATCAACAACTGTTCCACAATGTATAAAAAGATGAAAATTTACAAAGAAAGGGTTGGAATTTTGGAGAACCCAGAGACTAGGCCACTGTATTCCTGATATCATCGTTGATTAATGAAAGAATCAGAAGTTTCCATGAGTTGTTGGGTATAATTTTGTAACCTTCTCTGTCATGTGTCATGTTATGTTTTCTTCTTTCAAGCATAGTAATGAAGTTGCAGGTCTTTATTTGCTTATGTAGATAAAGTTAAAATTCCTTAAAAGAGCGCTCCTATACTTGAAGTTTCCACCTTCCTTTCTAAGTTATAGATAATAGTTTTTGTGAAAGACCAGCATATTATCTTTAACTTCTCCAAGAGTCACAGATAGTAGTTTCTGTGTTAAGCAGCATATTGTCTATGATTCAGTTCTCATTTTCATAATTCTTCTAAGTTACAGATAGTAGTTTCTGTGAAAAACCAACATATTATCTTTAACTTCTCCTTCAAGCTTTCTTCACTCATCATTTATATCTAGCAACAAATGGCATTCTGAGATGTTCCGGTCATACATGTATTAAGGGTTAAAGACCAAGTTTTCCAGGTCCTTCATTTGAGAACACAACAAACAATAAGTGACAGTAAATAATATTTATTAATGTCTTAAGCACAATTTCTCTACAGCCAGGAAATTGGTTTCTTAAGGTACAACAGGTCCAATCCTCTCAAGGATCTTGAAAGGCCCACAATACCATGGTGCCAACTTGGCACATGAACCAATCCTCAAAGAGCTTTTCTTGGGCTTGATGCACAAATACACATGCTCCCCAACCTAAAAATCCTTGAACACCCTGTGTTGATCCGCATAACTCTTCTGTCTATCCTATGCTACCTTTAGATTCTTCTTTATAACCTGCATTTTCTGCTCCATGTCTACCAACATATCCGATCCAATAAGTACCATGTTTACTGGATCACTCCAACTGATGGGAGTGTTACAACTCGACCCATACAATGCCCAGAAAGGACTCGTCCTCAACGACTCCTGATAACCATTGTTGTATGTGAACTCAACCAATGGAAGATACTCCTCCCATTTCCTCTACTGTTGCATCACGTACATCCTAAAAATATCCTCCAAGATCATGTTGACACTCTTTGTTTGTCCATCTGTTTGTGGATGATAAGTTGTGCTGAAGGCCAACTCTGTGCCCAAATCTCCAAATAACTCCTTCCAAAACTTGGAAGTGAACTTCACATTCCTGTCTGACATAATCTTCTTTGGAACACCATGCAGTCTCACTATCTCTCTAATGAACATCTATACTACCTCACTGGCTGAATATGTAGTCTTCACTAGAATGAAGTGAGCTACCTTGCTCAACATGTCGACCATGACCATAAAAGAATCATGTTGTCTCACTTTCCTTGGGAGACCTGTGATGAAATCCATGGAAATGACCTCCAATTTCCATTCCGAAATCGCTATAGGTTGTAGTATACCACTTGGATTCTTATATACTGCCTTGGCCTGCTGACAATATAAACATCTAGCCACGAACTCTACCACTTCCTTCTTCATATTTAGCCATTAGTAGAACTTCTTTACCACCATCAAGGTCTTCTGATATCCTAGATGACCTGAGTATGGATTCGCATGAAACTCCCTCAAGATAAGCTTCTTGAGCTCACTGCAATTCGACACATAAATCTTGTCTCTAAATCCCATCAAACCATCTGTGGTGAGACAATAATATGCATCTTGATCACATGTACCTATACTTCTACCTGTGCCTGCACCTGTGCCTGCACCTGTACCTGCACATGTACCTGTACTTGCACATGTACTTGTGCTCTATTATAACCTGTGCATAATCTCCATGTATTTGTCATCTCGTTGTCCTACCTACAAGATCTTATCCTGTAAATCTGTCCCATAAGAGCTCATAGTTGCTATATGATTTACTTGTACCTACCTGCTAAGAGCATCTGCAACCCGGTTCTCCTTCCTTTTAATGTATCTGATCTCGAAGTCGAACTCACTAAGGGTAGCCAACCATCTAGATTGCCGAGAATTTAGATTTGGTTGATCAAACAAATACCTCAACTCACTGTGATCGCTCATCAGTGTAAACCTCCTGCCAACAAGATAGTGCCTCCACATCGTCAATGCATGTATAATCACTTATAGCTCAAGATCGTGTGTTGGGTAATTATGTTCATTCTCATTCAATTTTTATGACTCATATGACACTACCTATCCTTCTTGCATGAGAACTTCGTTAATTCCTCTATTGCAAGCAATTGTACATACTATAAACTCCTTGTCAGAATTCTCAATATTTAGCATTGGTGCATGTGTCAACAACTGCTTAAGCTACTCAAAACCAGCCTCACATTCTTCTATCCATTTTAACTTCTTACCTTTCCACCACAATGATGTGATAGGACATGCAATGCATGAGAAGTTCCTGATGAACCTCATGTAGTAACTTGCCAATCTCATAAATGATCTCACCTCATCCACATTCTTAGGAGATTCCCACTCCATAATATCCCTAATCTTTTCTGGATCCTATGTTATGCCATCCTTGGAGACAACATGCTCCAAATAATGTACCTTAGTCTGAAAGAAGTTTCACTTGCTAATTTTAGCATACAACTGATGCTCTCTTAGCGATCTCAACATTTTTGCTAAATGTTCATCATGTTCTTCTTCATTCTTAGAATATACCAGTATGTCATCAATGAATATAATAATAAACTTGTCCAGATAAGGATGCAACACACTATTCATCAAACACATAAAGGTAGTTGGAACATTATTCAAACTTAATGGAACAACAACAAACTCATAATTCCCATACTTGGTCCTAAACGCAGTCTTGAAGATATTGTCTTCCTTGATGCATACTTGATGGTATCTCGATCTCAAGTCGATCTTAAAGAACACTGCTACTCCCTTCAACTGATCAAACAAATCGCCAATCCTTGGAAATGGGTACCTGTTCTTGATTATTACTTTGTTCAGCTGCCTGTAGTCAATGCACAATCTAAGAGTACCATCTTTCTTCTTCACGAACAAAATTGGTGCAACCCAAGGTGATACACTCAGCCTAATGTATCCCTTGTCCAACATTTCCTTCAACTATAACTCTAACTCAACCAACTTATGTGTGCTCATCTTGTAAGGTGCTTTTGATGTTGGGGCTACCCTTGGCACCGACTCAATAGAAAATTCTACCTCCATGTGAGGTGGAAACTCTGTAATGTCCTCAGGAAATACATCCTGAAACTGCTGCAAAACTGGGTATCTACTTAACACATTTATCCTCAACCTCCTTACCCTTGTCACTAGAAATGTATATTGCAAACATCACACAACCCTTTCTGCAACTATGCTTAGCCTGCATAGCGGTAACCATCCTCACTGATGTAGGTTTCTTCTTCCATTGCAAAGTCTTGTATTCCCCACTATCATCCACACACTCAATGGCCTTGTCGAAGAAATTCACTTTGGTTTTGTGAAGGTTTAGCAAATCCATACCCAAAATCATACTATACGACCCCAATGGCAATACATTCAAATGTGTTGTTGTAGGCATACCATTTAACACAAATGCACAAGCTCTTACCCAATGGTGAACTTGCTTCTTTATACCTGTAGACAACTGTACCAACCAAGATTCTGCATGCACTTCTTTTCTCAAACCACACTTATCCACCAGGTCAAGATTAATATAACTATAGTTATATCCAAGATCAATCAAAATAGAAACAACTTGATCACAAAGCTTACCGTCCATCTCAATGATTGATGCCTGATGATCTTCCTCTCTATTGTCCACGACTTCATAGATCTAAGGAACATTATGACCAAAATCACCAATTGTATGCACCTCCTAAGCACTGTAGATCTCAGGTCTACCACCACTTTGATACTGTAGACAATCCCTCTTATGATGATCCTTACCACATATCCAACACTACAATGGTTCCCTACCACCACCTCTAGCTTGTTGTTCTCCATGTCCTTTCTCAGTTGTATTGAATCTATTGTAAGGAATTGCATTTTCTTTCTCACTTGCATCTTGAGGTCTTCCTCTCTTTGGTGGCCATTTTCCTTTAGCTTTCTCATTTCTTTTTAAGTCATGCTTAGGCTCAACTTTGCACTTCTACTACTCATAACAATGCTTTAACTTTCAGATGGCCTCCTCCAACAATCTAGTCTCATCGAACTCAATCTGGTCTCTGCATGCAACTAGAAATCCACTAATGAATCTCTAAACCTTGGCCTTCTCTTCTCTGAGGTAAGGCACATATCTCAATAGCTCCAAAAATTTGCTAGTATACTCATCATCTATCATAGAACCCATCTGCAACTCATAAAAATCCTTAGCTTTGTCATCATAGTACCTCTCTGATAAGTACTTCTTCTTGAAGAGCCTTTCAAATGCATGCCAAGTCAAATCCTCCTCATGTATACCTTTGACATTCTTCATGTCTTCCCACCAAATATTTGCTTTACCTTTGAGACTGAAAGTGGTTATCTTTTCTTTCATGTTTTCTGAATAATCATGCAATCAGAAGAATTTCTTCATACCCAACAACCATGCCTCTGCATCCTGTTATTTCTTCATATCTCCATCAAAGGTAGGCGGATTTTCCTTCTTAAATTCATTCGGAAAGTATCCCCTATCACTCCTCCTATCAGGATGATGACGATGATGATCATGATGTCTATCAAAACTAGAACTGGAATATAACCTGTGTCAATCACCTCTCCTATTGAATTGTCCAATAGTCTACCATCTCTGATCGTGTTAGATCTATATGACCCATGTCTACTAGGAGATCTACTATCATATGCCCCATTATTTCTGTCCTCATGTCCATGGTTGATCTGAATTGGTCCCTGAAGCTGTAAATCTGAAAAATTTTAAAGTAGTATCTAATTCACCTCTATTTTTTTCTCTTGTGCCTGCATGATTTTGTCATTGTCTGCTTTGCAAATCCTTATTTCTTCCTTCAAGCTTCTCAATGTGTCTGCTAGATCAGAAGAGTTCCCCACACTACGTTACCTATTTGATGCATAGGGAGATTATATTTAATCTACCACCTTGCCAACCATTTGATCTCTTTCCTGCAAAGGCATACTATGTCAGCTAAACCAAATCACAATAAACCAATGTACCTTAGCATAATTCAGGGAGGATATCTTGTCTGCAAGATCATCAAATCAACATAATACATATATAACATAATCATAACAACATATAGAAATATATTAAATAAGTGTATCAATGCATAAAATCCATTCTAGCTAGGGTCTAGTCATCAATGCAAGGCCATATCAACAATGCATGTTATGACCCCTTGCATGACAACAACCATTGCTCCATTGCACACATTTCCACATGCAACTATCAACATGCATAAGCAGTTCCTAATCAACTACACATATGTATGAACGCATGTAGTCGAGCATAAGTGATCAATTGTTGTAACCAACCTATAAGACTGATACATGTAATCAAAACATTCAAGAATGCACTTGACACACAAGGATGTACTCAAGCGACATATAACCATATGCAACCAGTCATAAAATTCTGAAAATGCATCCCACAAAATCACATCAAGCTCCTCATGACAACCTCACCACAATCATGATCAACATGATGCAATGCAACAAGCACGTCGAATGGAAGTGTAAGAGACACACATACAACTAACATGCATGCATGACCAAGCACCTTCATCGAAGGAAAGAGCAACTATGCTCTGATACCAATCCGTAACACCCCCTCCTCCGGTCCACCCAAGCAACCAACCAATCGAGAAAACATGTGATGGGAGAGGTTATTAAGGAATTTAATCTCCTATGTGACCTTAAGGAAATGGAATCAATGGAACATATCAAACAAACCCATCCACATCAGCAAAACACCCTTAAGAGACATGTCAACCACTCAGACATCCTGTCCCTGAGTCCCACTGATGATTTAAGCCTTTTAACCCAGAGTTTCTCTCATGCTATATGCAAGATAGTGACCACCAACTCAAAGCCTCTCTCATAGACCTCTATGCAAGCAACTGTGGACTTTTCTCAGCTGGCCTATGCCAACGACCCTGAGAATTGAGCCACTTTTCAAGTCCGTAATCCCGGTCTCTACCCAAAACTTGTTACAACCTTCAGAATCATTCAAATACATGATAAAAATACTGAATACCCAAAATCAACCCCAGGATTAGGCCTAAGCATCCCCAACCAGAACTGACATTATGTCAAACAATTGGCATCAATGCAACCTACAGGTCTAGGATACAAGATAGAGTATAAATGACTGAAAGAACTTATGAAACATAACCAGAAGGATCACCTCCTTCTCCATTGGACTATTATATCATCAATTAGATCTTGCATCCATCCATTTAACAATTACAAGTAAATACATGAAATAACCATGACATGAACCAATCACATAACCATGCTTATAACCAACATTAAGCCATATAATCCACATGTAAACAAGTACAAGAGTAAGAGAACTTAGCTTTTATTATTCATAGGAAAATCCGACCAGGTTCGAGACTTCCACGTACCACCTGACCATAGACATGGCTAAACCAAATCTCTCTTTCAGTCAATCACCCCTGTGCCATATTCCAAGCATGAATGTTGGATCTTATAAAACAACCAATCCAAGAATAACCAAGGGAATCCAAAACCACCTCCACCCTCACCAAACCGTGATCACACCAAAATTGGTGCTTTGATCACAACCGAACCGAACTTGGAATGCCATCCAGAATCCATCACTATCATTGAGGAATTTTCCATCTCCTTGTCTCTAAGTATTTACTGCAATCCAAACTAGATCACTAGGCCCTAAACCAAGACCAATCTCTCAGGCTTTACCGCAATCCAAACCCAGATCACTAGGCCCTAAACCAATCCTCCTCCCTTAGGCTTTACCATGTATCCCACCAAAACCAATCAAGAGATTCCTGGGCCTTTGGGAATGAACCTTGAGACCACCTCCACCCTGTATTCCGAAATCCATCCGGAAAACCAAAGCTCAAAACCAAAATAAACATCCCAACACCATGGCATTTGGAAAAAGGTAAGGCTAGGTTGAAAACCACTATCATAACCCGGCAAAACCATGCCACCGACAACAAGAGAACCATACACCAATACGCAAAGCCATGGAAAAGGTTACCTACAAGTATTCCTATTGAAGTTTCTTGATCTTGCTTTCCTTCCTTTCCCTTTGCTTGCTTTTCCTTCCTTGATCCAAAGCTAGAGCGCTCCAAGAAAACTCTAAGTGACCAAAAGTGTGTGTGTGTGTGAGAGAGAGAGAGTAATGAGAGATCTCCAAACTTGAACTAACAAAAGGTTACCAACTAATCCTTAGAAGCCTTTTTATTAATGAGGCCTCAGTTTTCTTCATTTTCCATTATTTTCCTTCAATTTGCTCCTCACATGCAACCTGTGACCTTTCACCTTACTTTTCTCCTAATTTCCTTTATTTTCATAAATAAATGTGCCAAAAATGCGTTTTTGCCTTTTAATGCCTTTGCCTATTTTCCTTAGCCAAAACACACATCCAGTGATTCACATTAGGATATCTTTGCCCAACACTCAGCTTGGAATAAGTGTCCCTTAACTGTGGTCTTATTTTGCCTTTAATAACTTTTATTACATGAAATTTTCACCAGGGTTGTTACATCTTGGTGTGACACTCACTTGTGTTGTGAGTGGGGCTCTTGTGAAACTCACACCACTTTCTTGTGTCCTTCTTTGTCTTCGTGGTGTTGTTCTTTGCTTGTGACTTCGATGGGTTATCCTGGGTCACCCCACCTTGACTCTGTCCTTTGTTTTGAGATTTGGGGGTGCATTTTCCTTGCTTTGGATTCACAGATCCAAAGTCTCGTTTTTTCTTTTTAAATTTCTACTCGATCTTCACAGCATATCGGTATGTGGTGCCAAGTGAGGAGATGTCCAGAAACTCCATCTCACCCTGGTTGTATTTATGTATACAACCACGGTAATTGAGTACCTGATGCCACTCGAAATCCTTGATACCAAAATTCATGTGAAGTGTATGAAAAATATTTGTGAACTTTGCCACGTCTTGGTCCCTTCCCTGCCGCAGTGTGGTCCATTTTATTTTATGTAGTTATCTTCATAGCTCCTGACAGGGTAATATTGTTCCTTGATAGTGTCTTGGAAAGAATCCCAAGTGGGTTTGGCTAAAAATAGTGAGGGTTCCCTCTCTCCCCTCTGCTCACAGTAGGTTTCCCACCAATCCTTGATGTGGGGGGCGACCTTGAGAAGTGCAAAAGTAATATTTTCCCTATTGGAAAAATTATGGACAAAAAAATATGCTTCTAGTAGATTCAACCATTTATCTACAACATTTTCATCTATCTGGCCTTCAAATATAGGAATGTCAAAGTTAACTTATACCTTGAAGGGGGTGGCACCCCTGAGGTGGTTGTTGGATGAAGATGCTTTGCCCACTAATACCTGTCGAAGGACCTGGTAAAAGTTATCCATCATCTTGTTCCTTTGTAGCTTGAGGCTTCTTCGATCAATATTTTGAAAGGATCTCTTGCTCCCTCGTCTTTCATTTCTTCCACCATGGTAGGGATTTGGGGTTGGTGAGGCTGGTCTTGCAAGTGATCAACCAGTTCAAGCCCTAACCCCTTATACCCTGACATTGTTGGGGACATGCACAAAAAAACAAAGAAAGAGAAAACTGCTCTGATACCACTGATCCAAATTTATATAGGAACGAAATGAAATACAAATTCAAGCAGAAAAACAGAGTTATAATGAAAATTGAACTTCAATTCATTAATAATAAATAATGAAAATTGTTTACATGCATAATGGAAATAAAGTAGCTCAAGTGATGGTAGATTATCTTTGAGAAGAGATGTGAAAACTACATGCCTTTATAATTGTGTTACAATGAGGCTCCAAGGTCCTTTTATTACTGAGAAACAAGGGAAAACCCTAAGCATCCAAAAATCTAACCCTAGGAGATGAAGCACCAAAATATTGTGGGCCCCATTGGGTTAGTTAGTACATCAACTTCCCAGGAACGTAACTTTGGCATATGATATTTTTTTGATGTGTATGATACCTCGTTAGAAATATCTATCCTAGGACTACAACTTTTGACTGCAAGGATCTATTTGAGGACTACACCTTTCATCTATAAAACCATGTCGTAGGCTATGGGTTTTCCTGTTTTTCAAAAAATCGTCGTTTAGGGCCTCAAAACAGCTCTGAAAGTTTAGGACTCGAAAAATTTCCAATAATAATAAATTGTGCTATATTTAAGGAAACATAAAGAAACTTTGTTGGGGTTCCAATTGGAATAGGCTGGTGGCCATCAATATCCACCTAGATCAGTCCTGCGGCCTTAGGAAGCAATGGTCCCCATTGCATTGAGTGCCTCCATGAGATGGGGAAACTTCTGCTGAACCTGGTCCTTGGTGAGCCACTTGCTTTGATGCAGGAGATGGTCAACTTTGAAAAATCGATACAGTTGGATCCTTAGTTTGCAAGCATTCTTGATCTGCCTGGATGACTGACTCCTTCCCCATAATGTAATGTTTCGATTGTTATCAATTCTCCATGATGGAATACATCTCTTTATCATAGGTGGAGTATTTCTGATAGTCAATACAGGGTCTCAAAGTCCCATCCTTCTACCATATAAGTACAATTGAGCTCCCACAAGGTGAGGAACTTGGTCGGATGTGCCCTTTTTTCAACAACTCCTAAATCTGTTGCTTGATTTCTTGATTTTCTAGAATACAGAAATGATATATCAACCCATTGGGTAGAGGTACTATTGGGGTTGGATTAATCGAGTGCTTAACCTAATAGTGCAAAGGTACCCTTGTGGGTGAAGAGAAGATGTCCTTGTATTCTTCCATGACCTTATCCACCTTCTTTTGCTGTGTGGAGGAACCCTTCCCAAGGGCCATGGATGTGACCACAATATCTTACTTTGGGAGTGAATCAAAAAGAAAAAATAAATCCCAATCTAGGAGATGATCTTGCTGCATTACTTAGCAGAGATCAAAGAAATGGCGGTAAGCAGGGCTAACTCCAGTATCTTGTATAGCTTATTGCCCAAAGTGACAATAGCAGTGCAAGGCCTAGACTCATACACAACATGATGTTTCCACAAGTATGGTTGGCATAATAACACATCAATGACTTCAAGAGGAGAAACATGACACAATACCTCATCTATGAAGGGCTTGATGTTGTAGGGAAGTTGGCGATGTTGGTTGACGTGGAAATATCATCCTTGATGGAGCCACCCAGTGGTGTATGGTTGTGAGTGTGGTGTGGTTAGTAGCCCAACCATTTAACAATATTCTCTGATATGAGTTTCTTTTGGCTCCCGCTATTGACATTGAAATGTAACAAATACCCCTTCACCGAAATTTGTCAATGGAAGAAATTTTCCCATTCCTCTGGATCTTCCAATTCAATCATCCGGACCTTAGTGGCGGAAACAGTGGCATTGGGATATACATTGATAATTTGCTTCCCTTTGTCATTCCCCTTGTCAGGTTCTGACTCCAGATTCGAAACATGCATCTGACTCTGAAGCCTTCTGCTCAGCAACTAGTGATTGCGTGATGTGACACTCACTTGTGTTGCGAGTGGGGCTCTTGTGGGACTCACAACACTTTCTTATCTTTCGTTGTCTTCGTGGTGTTGTTCTTTTCTTGTGGCTTCGATGGGTTGCCTAGGTCACCCCACCTTGGCTTTGTCATTATCCTATGGGTTGATGGTGCCTTTTCCTTTCTTCAAATTCGCAAATCAAAACTCTCGCTTCTTTTGTTTAAATTTCTACTCGATCTTAACAACATATCAATATTTGGTGCCAAGCAAGGAGATGTCTAGGAACTCCATATTATCCTAAATGTATTTTTGTAGACAGTTGTGGTACTTGAGTACCATATGCCGCTTAGAATCCTTGATACCCAACTTTGTGTGAAGGGTATGAAAAATATTTGTGAACTCTAACATGCCTTGGTCCCTTCCCTACTGCAGTGTGGTCTATTGGTCCATTTTATGTACTTATCTTCATAGCTCCTGACAGGATAATATTGTTCCTTGACAATGTCTTAGAAAGAATCCTAAGTGGGTGTGACTAAAAATAGTGAGGGTTCCCTCTTGTTCCACTACTCATAGTAGGTTTCCCACCTGTCCTTGACGTGGGGGTAGTGTTGGGGAGTGAAAAAGTAATATTTTCCCTATTGGAAAAATTATGGATTGAAAAATATTCTTCCAGCATATTCAACCATTTATCTACGACATATGCATCTATTTGGCCTTCAAATATAGGAATGTCAAAGTTAACTTGTACCTTAAAGGGGGTGGCACCCCTGAGGTAGTTGTCGGATGAAGATGCTTTGTTTGCTGATTGCTATATGGATTAATGCACGGGTGGTGGACAGAAAACCCTCCCAGGTTTCCTGGAACCTCAGGCAGACAAAATTAAGGGACTTGCTATTTTTCACACATGACAAATTCTATCATGCAAATGCTAGCTAAAAATTGACAAGGTATCAGTGAAGGATTGCCTACTTATCCTAGGTGCAAATTAGTTAGATATTTCAGTGTGGTAGAGAAAGGAACTCTGACCAACTCCAAGTTTAAGACCTGCACAAGAAACAAAAACCAAGTAATCTCTGCAGCATATAAAAAACCTCAGCAACTCAACACATTAATGTAAAGTAGCATATAAAAATTTAATACGTCAATGCTAAAATGTTAGTCTAATCATCTGATCAACATATACAAAATGAATGTATCAAAATCATGACATAGACAGAAAAACAACATATATATATTATTAACTCTAAGAAAAATGATGACAACCATGATTGTTGCACTAAGTCTTCCCTTGGCTCCTAGCTCTTCTCTCTCTCTCTCTTAGTCCCTTGACAACATAACAATGTAGAAATTATGATCCCAATTACCGAGGCCTAGCCTCCAATATATAGTGTAACAACCCTGGTGAAAATTCCATGCAATAAAATTTAGCAAAGGCAAAAATAATAACCACAATTGATGGGACACTTATTCCAAGCTAAACACTGGGCAAAAGCATAGTGACGGGGATCACTAGTTATTGATTAATGGCTAAGGAAATTGGCAAAGGCAATGACAAAGGATTTGGAAAGGCAAAGTGGCATTTTGGCACATTTATTTATGAAAATAATGGAAATTAGGAGAAAAGGGAGGTGAAAGGTCACGAGTTTCATGTGAGGAGGAAACTGAAGAAAATAGAGGCTTCATTAAAAAAAAGGCTTCTAAGTATCAGTTCATAGACTTTTGTTAGTTCATTTTTGGAGCTCTCTCTATTTTCTCTCTCTCATACTCTTGGACACTTAGAGTTTTCATGGAGCACTGTTGGAGAGTGTGGGATACTTGGATTTTTGGAGTAAGAAGGAAAAGGAAGAGCAAGAAAGCGCAAGAGAACATTGATATCAGCAACTACAACAGGCTTTGCTTGGAGGTACCGAGTTGCATGTATGTTTTCCTCACTATTTTTGGCATGCATGGCATATGCATGTGGTTTATTGGTCATGATCTGTCATTGGCATGGAGGATTGCCTGGATTGACATTGTCTTTGCCTAGCCTTGCCATTTTTGGGATAACCATGGCATTCTGGGTTCTTTTTTTCATTTTTCATTTTTTATTTTTTTTGGTTAGTTCTCATGTTACGTTTAGCTTGGGTTGAGTTACTAGTTCCCGAAAACCTTGGTTGGACAAACACTCTAGAATCCTGGTAACAGCTTGGGTTGAGTTACTAGTCCTGGAATCCTTGGCTGGAAAAACACTTTGGATGCCCTTGGTGGGTTGAGTTACTAGTCCTCAAAGCCCTAGTTGGACAAATGCTCTAGAAGCCCAATGACAGTTATGGGTTGAGTTACTAGTCCTCAAAGCCTCGGTTGGAACAAACACTATGGAGCCGTGGAAGGCTTGGGTAGAGACCAATCTGGTGATGGTTTGTGATGTCCGGCCGTGAGGTGGAATAATTGTTTGATGGGTTGAGGGGGTTTGGCCTCTGGAAACCTTGGTTCTGTTTTGATGGATTGTTCCATGAGATCCCACATTCATGTTTGGAATATGGCACGGGGGTGACTGGCTGAAGAGAGATTTGGCTCAGCCATGTTTATGGTCGAGTGGTTCGTGGAAAACCCAAACCTGGTTGGCCTTTGCATCATTAATATGAGGTTATTTCTCCTTGTTAATTCATGATTATTATACTAGTTTATATGTGGATTATATGGTTGTTGTTTCCTTAGTATTTCTATTTTTATTATGTTGGTTATGAACATGTATTATGAAAGTGGCTATGTATGGATCTCCTCGTGTTTTTACTTGTAAATGAATGAATATTGTATCTATGGCCTAATAGATGAAATTGTAGCTAATGTGTTGAGGCATCAATGCTTCTTAGCGATTTTGAGATAAATATGAGGCCCATATGCTCAGTTATGCTATTAAGACCTGTAGCTTTCATGTTTGTGACATGTTTGACGAAATTCCTATCATTGCTAGTAGGGATCCAGTCTAGTCCTTGTTGATGTTTTTGAAAATGTATCTTTGTTCTACTGTGAAATTTCATTTTTGAAGGTGTCATTGAGTTCTGGGCAGTGACTTGGGCTTTGGGCCTCAAAAATTGGCACAAATCCCGGAGTTGCAGGCACAACACCGGGTAAAAAAGTCCTCAGATGCTCCCTTTCCCTTTCTATGGGAGCGTCTAGAATCTCCTAGATGCACCCTGGTTTGTATCAAGGGAGCATCCAGTGGTTTGATGCACTAAAACTTCAGTTGGTCTCAGGGGTTGGTTACCTGAGTGGTTGGGATGGCTCCTAGGAGTTTTGTTGTTGATGTGGAAGGTCTTTATGGTGTTCCGCCAGTTCCACTTCCTTAACTAACACATAGGGAGTCAAATCATATCATAGTAACTTCTCATCACATGTTTACCCCCGGTTGGCCGATTACTTGGGTAGATGTGGGAGGAGGGTGATACAGAGTGGTATCAGAGTGGGTTGCGCTTTGTTTGGGTCATATAGAGATACCACAGAATGGTATCAGATCATGGTTCACCCCTCGGACTAGATAGGATGTGTGTTGATCATGCATTCATGTCGGTTGCATATGTGTTTATTGTGTTGCAAGACCGTGTGCTTGTTGCATTTGTAGGATATGGGTTATGGTTGTAATGAGGTCGCCATGGGAAGTTGATGGTGTTGTTGTGGAGTGTGTCGTCATGACTGTATGGTTGATTACACATTATTTATTCATGTTAGTATTCATATTTGGTCAAGTGTACAGTGATGTGGTGGATTGTTGTCATGCATGAGGTCATGGTGTGTGTAGTTGATATGCTCATGTATTGATGACTAGAATCTAGCTAGAATGATGGTTATATGGTTATATGCTTATGTGTTATATTTCTATATGTTTTCATGATTATGTTATAAATGTATTACGCTGATTTTTTTATCCTACAGACAAGGTATCCTCCTCGAATTATGCTAAGGTACGTTGATTTATTGTGATTTGGTTTAACTGACATCATATACCTTGCAGGAAGAATATCAAAGATGACTAGCAAGATGGTAGATTATAGTTCCTGAGACTCTCCCTATGGATCAGATGAGTAGCATGGTGTTGGGAACTCTTGTGATTTGGCAGACACATTGATAAGATTAAATTCAGAAATAAGAAGTTGTAAGGCAGACAATGATAGAATCATATCGGCACAGGAGAAACAAGCAGAGGTAAATGCAATGATACTTCAGAGTGTGTGACAATTGTAGTGACAGGGACCACTTCAGATTAGCCATGAGTAGGAGGACAGAACTAATGGGGCATATGGTAACAGATCTCATGATGAGTACATGTTGGATGGAGAGGACACGATCAAAGATGGTAGATTGTTGGATACTCCGAATAGGAGAGGTGATGGATACATGTATTATTCTAGTTCTGGTTTTGACAGGCATTATGATCAACATCATTATCATCCTTATAGGAGGAGTGATGAAGGATATTTGTTGGACAATTTTAAGAGAGAAAAGCCACCTACATTTGATGGAGAGATGAAGAAATCACAGGATGCAGAGGCATGGTTTCTTGGTATGAGGAAGTTCTTCAAGTTGCATGATTATTCAGAGAACATAAAAGCCAAAATAACTACATCCAGTCTTAAAGGTAAAGCAGATATCTAGTGGGAAGATGTAAATAACGTCATATATATTTATGAGGAGGACTTGACTTGGAGTGAGTTTGAGAGGTTATTCTGAAGGAAGTATCTATCAGAGAGATACTTTGATGACAGAGAAAAAGAATTCTATGAGTTGAAGATGGGATCCATGACCAATGAGTAGTACAATGGCATATTCTTGGAGCTACTGAGGTATGTGCCTTACCTCAAGGAGGAGAAGGCCAATATTTAGAGATTCTTCAGTAGGTTGTCGATAGCATTCAAAGAAAAGATTGATTTTGATGAGACTAGATCATTGGAGGCCATCCAGAATCTAAGCATTGTTACGAGCAATCAAAGTGTAGATTTGAGACTAAGCCAGACTGGAAAGGTAATGTGAAGAACAAATGAAAATGGGACAAGAAGTGAGCAAGACCTCAGGGTATAGGTAATAAAGAGAATGTAGCACCATCTAAGAAGTTCAATGCATCTGACAGAGGATAGGGACTTCGATATGAGGAGCAGAATAAGGATGAAAGTTGGAAGACTTTGCAGTGTTGGACTTGTGGAGGAGAGCATCATAGGAGAGATTGTTCATAGAATCAAGGTGGTGGACCACAAATCTATAGTGCTCAGGAGGCATAGACTATTGGGGATGTTGGAAAGAACATTCCTTGTATCTATGCAACATTCGATAACAGACAGGCAGACCATCAAGAATCTATCATTGAGATGGATGGTAAGCTTTGTGATCGAGTTGTTTCTATTTTGATTGACCCTAGATCTAATTATATTTATGTTAATCCTGACCTAGTGGATAAGTGTGGTTTGAATATAGAAGTGCATGCAGAGTATTGGTTAGTGCAGTGGGCTACAGGTACAAAGAAGTGGGTTCGTCATTGGGTAAGAGATTTTGCATTTGATTTGAGTGGTATGCCTACCTCAGCACATTTGAATGTATTATTGTTGAGATCATACAGTATGTTTTTGGGCATGGATTGGTTGTACCTTCATAGAACCAAGGTGGATTGTTATGACAAATCCATTGAGTGCTTGGATGACAATGGGGAACAAAGAATCTTGTGGGGTAAGAAGAAATCAACATTAGTTAGAATGGTGACAACTATGTAGGCCAAGCATAGTTCCGGGAAAGGGTGTGTGTTGTTTTCAATGCACATTTCTAGTGACAAAGGTAAGGAGGTTGAGGATGCAAATGTTTTGAGCAGGTACCCAGTTCTACAACAGTTTCAAGATGTATTTCCTTAAGATATTTTAGAGTTTCCACCTCACAGGGAGGTAGATTTTTCTATTGAGTTGGTGCCAGGGGCAGCTTCAACATCAAAGGCACCTTACAGGATGAGTACACTTGAGTTGGTAGAGTTGAAGGAAATTTTTGACAAGGGCTACATTAGGCCAAGAGTATCACCATGGGGCGCATTGATATTGTTTGTGAAGAAGAAGGATGGTACTCCCAAGCTATGCATTGAATACATGCAATTAAACAAAGTGACCATCAAGAACAAGTATTTGTTACCGAGGATTGATGACTTGTTCGATCAGTCGATGGGAGCAATAGTGTTCTCAAAGATTGATCTGAGATCCGGATATCATCAGGTACACATTAAAGAAGAGGATATCTACAAGACAACTTTCCGAACCAGGGATGGGCATTATGTGTTTTTTGTAGTTCCATTTGGTTTAACTAATGCTCCAACTATCTTTATGTGCTTGATGAATAGTGTGTTGCGTCCTTATTTGGACAAGTTTTTTATTGTTTTCATTGATGATATATTGGTATATTCTAAAAATGAAGAAGAGCATGTTGAGCATTTAACAACAGTGTTGAGATTGTTGATAGAGCATTAGTTGTACGCTAAGCTCAGCAAGTGCAATTTCTTTCAGATAGAGTTACACTACTTGGGACATGTGGTTTCTAAGGATGGCATAGTAGTGGACCCAAAAAAGGTAAGAGTTATCATGGAGTGGGAAGCTCCTAGGAATGTGGATGAGGTGAGATATTTCATGGGTTTAGCAAGTTATTATAGGAGGTTCATCAGGAACTTCTTGCATATTTCTTATCCTATCACATCATTACATAGGAAAGGTAAGAAGTTTGAATGGATAGAGGAGTGTGTGGCCAGTTTTGAGAAGCTCAAGCAGTTGTTGACACATGCACCAGTGTTAAAGATTGTAGATACAGACAAACAATTTGTAGTATGTACAAATGCTTGCAAGACAGGACTTGGTGGAGTCCTTATGAAGGATGGACACGTGGTATTCTATGAGTCATGAAAACTGAATGAGCACGAGAAAAACTACTTGACACATGATCTTGAGTTGGCAGCGGTCATACATGCATTGAAGATGTGGGGGCACTATATTATTGGCAGGAAGTTTGTATTGATGAGTGATCACAATAGTTTGTAGTATCTATTTGGCCAACCAAATATGAATGATAGACAAGCTTGGTGGTTGGCCATGATCAGTGAGCTCGAATTTGAGATCAGGTATATCAAAGGTAAAGAGAATAGGGTGGAAGATGCTGTTAGTAGGAAAATATAGGTAAATCACATAGTAGCTATGAGATCCTATGGGATAAATTTACAGGATAGGGTCTTGGAGGTAGGTCAACAGGAAGATAGTTATATGGAGATTGTGCACAAGTTGCAGTAGAGTATAGGTAGTGGTACATGTATAGGTACATATAGGAGTACAGGTATAGATACAGATGCAGGTGCACAGGATGTGGACTATCGTCTCATGAAAGATGGATTGATAAGGTTTAGAGACAGGATATATGTTCCAGATAGCAGTGAACTCAAGAAGGTTACCTTGAGGAAGTTTCATGCGAGACCATATTCAGGTCACCCAAGATATCAAAAGACACTGACGGTGGTGAAGAATTTTTAGTATTAAACAAATTTGAAGAGAGGCGTAGCATAGTTTATGGCTAGGTGCTTGGATTATCAGCAGGTGAAGGCAGAGTGTAAGCATCTAGGTGGATTGATACAACCAATTCTGATTCCAGAGTGGAAATGGAAGGTCATTTACATGGAATTTATCACAAGTTTGCCAAGGAAAGTGAGACAACATGATTCCATCATGGTAGTGGTGGAAAAGTTGACAAAGGTAGTGCACTTCATTTCAGTGAAGTCTACATTCTTAGTGAGTGATGTAGCACAAGTATTCATCGGGGACGCGGTCATATTGCATGGAGTTCTGAAGAAGATTGTGTCATACAAGGATGTGAAGTTCACTTCCAAGTTTTGGAAGGGGTTATTTGTAGGCTTGGGCATAGAGTTGGCCTTCAGTACAACTTATCATCCGTAGATAGATGGACAGACAGAGAGGGTCAATCAGATATTGGAGGACATGTTGAGGATGTATGTGATGTATCGACAATGGAAGTCGGAAGAGTACCTTCCACTGGTAGAGTTCGCTTACAACAATGGGTACGAGGAGTCATTGAGGATGAGTCTATTTGAGGCATTGTATGGGTGGAGTTGTAATACTCCCACCAGTTGGAGTGATCCAGTTAACATGGTGTTGATTGGACTGGACATGTTGGCAAACATGGAGTGGAAAATGCAGGTAATCAAAAAGAATTTGGAAGTAGCACAAGATAGGCAGAAGAGCTATGCAGATCATAATATGTTATTCAATGAGTTTTGAGTTAGGGAATGGGTGTACTTGTGCATCAAACTGAAAAATATGTCTTTGTGGATTGGATCATGTGCCAAGTTGGCACCTTGGTTTTGTTGACCATTCAAGGTTATTGAGAAGATTGGGTCAGTAGCCTATTGACTTGCACTGCCTCTGACAGTGACAGTCCATGATGTTTTCCATGTGTCATTGTTTAAGAAGTATGTTAAATATTTTTATCATGTGATTGACTAGTCTTTATTACAGGTGGAACCAAAAAGAGAATTCCATCTAGAACCGCAGTGCATTTTGCAGAGAAATATGCTCATGCTCCAAAACCGAGCAATCAAGACAGGTAAAGTGAAATGAAAGAACTTTGGGCCCGATGAAGCTACATGGAAGATGGGGGATCAGATGTGGACTATGTATCCTTCCTTATTTGCTGGTTGAGCAGATGTTTTGGTATATGTATTTGGTATATGTTTTTGGCACATGTTTTGGTGATGTTTGGTATATGTACATATGTGTATAGATGTAAATATTGCCATGAGCTATGTTATAAAGCTCCAATAAGCATTATGGGTGTCATGTCACTATGATGTTATACTTGTTATGTTGTCATGTTAGTTTGCTTCTCAGCAGAATGATCTTTGTAAATACTACAACGAGCTAAGTTATAAAGCTCCATGGGTAGTATGTTTTGTTTATAGCATCCTTGTTGGTTGTAGGTGTTGTTGAACACCGAGGACTGTGTTCCCCCAAGGGGGAGGGTTCTGTAACAACCTTAGTGAAAATTCCATGTAATAAAAGTTAATAAAGGAAAAAATAATAACCATGGTTGATGGGACACTTATTCTAAGTTGAATGTTGGGAAAGAGCAAAGTGATGGGGATCACAAGTGATTGATTAAAGGCTAAGGAAATTAGAAAAGGAAATGGAAAAGGATTTGGAAAGGCAAAGTCACATTTTGGCACATTTATTTATGAAAATAATGGAAATTAGGAGAAAAGGGACGTTAAAGGTCACAGGTTGCATGTGAGGAGGAAAATGAAGGAAAATAATGGAAAATGAAGAAAATAGAGGCCTCATTAATAAAAAGGATTTTGAGGATCAGTTCACAGACTTTAGTTGGTTTATTTTTGAAGATATCTCTTTATTATCTCTCTCTCATACTCTTGGACACTTATATTTTTCTTGGAGCACTCTTGGAGAGTGTGGGATACTTGGAGTTTTGGAACAATAAGGAAAAGGAAGAGAAGAAAAGCGCAAGAGAACATCGAGATCAATAACTACAACGGGTTTTGCTTGCAGTTATCGAGTTGCATGTATGTTTTCCACTAGTTTTGGCATGCATGGCATATGCATATGGTTTATTGGTCATGATATGTCATTGGCATGGAGGATTGCCTGAATTAACAATGGATTTTCCAAGCCTTGCCATTTCTGGGATAGCCATGGTGTTGTGATTCATTTTTTATTTATTTCTTTATTTCTTTATTTTTTCTCTGGTTGGTTCCCATGTTTCCTTTAGCTTGGGTTGAGCTCCTGGAAGCCTTGGTTGGACAAACACTCTCGAAGCCCTGTAACAACTTGGGTTGAGTTACTAGTCCTGGAAGCCTTGGTTATACAAATTCTCTGGAATCCCTTGGTAGGTTGAGTTACTATTCCTGGAAGCCCTAGTTGGACAAATGCTTTAGAAGCCCGATGACAACTGTGGGTTGAGTTACTAGTCTTGGAAGCCTTGGTTGGAACAAACACTCTAGAGCCTTGGAAGGCTTGGGTAGAGACCAATCTGGTGATGGTTTGTGATGTCCAACCATGAGGTGGAATCATTGTTTGATGAGTTGAGGAGGTTTGGCCTCTGGAAACCCTGGTACTGTTTTGATGGATTGTTCCATGAGATCCTACATTCATGTTTTGAATATGGCACGGGGGTGATTGGCTGAAGAGAGATTTGGATCAGCCATGTTTATGGTCGAGTGGTTCATGGAAAACCCAAACCTGGTTGGCCTTTGCATCATTAGTATGAGGTTATTTCTCCTTGTTAATTTATGATTATTATACTAGTTTATATGTGGATTATATGGCTGTTATTTCCTTGGTATTTCTATTGTTATTATGTTGGTTATGAACATGTATTATGACAGTGGCTATGTATGGATCTCATCATGTTTTTACTTGTAAATGAATGAACAATGTATCTATGGCCTAATAGATGAAATTGTAACTAATGTGTTGAGGCATCAATGCTTCTTAGCGATTCTGAGATAAATATGAGACCCATATGCTCAGTTATGCTATTAATACCTGTAGCTTTCATGTTTGTGACATGTTTGATGAAATTCCTATCATGGCTAGTAGGGGTCCAATCTAGTCCTTGTTGATGTTTTTTCAAATGTATCTTTGTTCCGCTATGAAATTTCATTTTTGAAGGTGTCATTGAGTTCTGGGTAGTGACCTGGGCTCTGGGCCTGAAAAAGTGGCACAAATCCTGGAGTCGCAGGCACAATAATGGGGAAAAAGTCCCCAGATGCTCCCTTGACCTTGTTGTGGGAGCATTTGGAGCCTCCTAGATGCACCTTAGTCAATATCAAGGGAGCATCTAGGGGTTTGATGCACTAAAACTTTAGTTGGTCTCAGGGGCTGGTTATCTGAGTGGTTGGGATGGCTCCTGGGAGTTATGTTGTTGATGTGGAAGGTTTGTGTGATGTGTTCTGCCAATTCCACTTCCTTAACTAACACATAGGGAGTTGAATCATATCATAGTAACTTCTCATCACATGTTTACCCGGTTGGCTGGTTACTTAGGTAGATGTGGGAGGAGGGTGTTACATATAGGCGAGGGGAGGTTGATATCTACCAATTTCTCCACCAGTTCCGCTTTAGGAAAAAGCCAAAATGTTGGAGGATGTTTCCTTTGCTTTACTGATCTTTCCTTATTTATTTTCCTCAGTTATGATAGGAAACTTTAGAAACATGAGATAGAGTCGATCTCCTTCAACTTTTTTAGAACCAACCTTGAGTGAATGTCTAAGTGTAGGTGAGTTTACACATGAATTTTCCTTCCTGATTTGATGAAATTCAGATATCATGACCTTATAGGCAAAACAATGCGTTAGAGTCTAGGTTAACGCAGTTTACAGGCTCCTGGCTCGCGTTAGCACGTTGTTTGTCAGTTCTTGGGGTGCATTACCATGGAAAGTGGACCTGTAAGCTAGGTTTTCTTTCAGTCCAAGTTTGTCCTTATCTTATGAGCTGATGAGGATGTTATTTCTTTTATAACAAATGCCCCCTAAAGTGTGAGGTTAGAGAAGAAGAAGATGGTTGAAATACTTTACATACTGTCACTGAAGAGAGAGAGTGTTAGAGCTTCAGAACTGAAGGATACTTGAAATCAACAACATATGTCAACACATATAACTATATCTCGAGTCATGCATTCCCATGCTCAATAGCAAAAAAATTGATTTCCATGTAAGATATGACAGTCATGTCCACCGATAGGAATAATGTGGATGGATGCCATAATAGGATCAATCTAATAAGTTATCTCCGAAAACAATATTCGCAGCTTGGGAGAGGAAACACGGCTGAGTGATGTAAGCCTCTACCCACGGTCTTGGTTGTTGCTTCCCAAATAACATATTTCCACACATGTAAGGAGTTGAAGTCGAACATGTGAGAAATCATCTGATTACAGCCAATGATGAGAGCTATTAATAGACATGAGGATGGCCACCGATAGGGATGATGGTCTCCAAGATGCATAATACATTCTATTGAGTGTGAATAAAATTTGTTGTTGTCTAACACTCGTAGAATCATTCAACACGAAGCCAGTAGTGAAAACCCCCCATCAAACGCACAAAACTTGCCACCGAGGACTGGAAGTTCTAGGGTACTGAAATGTTTCTAGATCTACTTCTTAGATAATATGTTGAAGTCGATAGGAAGAGACATGTTAAAAAGGTAGGAAACAACGAGTTCTACATCAATTGACATGAAACGGGATAAAGATGATTGTTTTGGAGATAGTTTAGAATAATCGTGCAAAATGACTCAGGGTGATCATGACATACGGTTGATGTAGATAATAGAGAGAAGGTTGATCCTTTGAACAATAGAAGGCACGACTCCAAGAAGACCAGGCATCTTACACTCAAAGAACACCAAAGAGTGTTAGGATACAAGGACGCAGGGACATCAGGGTATCAAGACTAAACTCATAAGACGGTAGGGCTTAAAGAGAAGTTGATAGAGAAAAAGGAATATGTTGGGAAAGTTCCATGTTCAAGGGATTGACAAGATAATGCTACCAAATGTTATTTCATAAATATAGATAGCATAACCATCATTTTATCCATTTTTTCTAAATTTGTTTAGGTTTAACAAGTACAGAAAGGGTAAAATTGGTAGTCTTTTCATATTTAGAGAGTTTGAAATGATTGTAAAGATGACTCCAAGGGGTTCCTTTGTCATGGTTGATGACCGAGTGCGAAAAAGGGTTAATTGTATACTCGACACAGTTCCTTTTCCGTAGTGGAGTCACCAATCTTGCTATAGGGATTAATGCACAGGTGGTGGACAGAAAACCCTCCCAAGTTTCCCCGAACTTGAGGCAGGTGGAATTAAGGTACCTACTACTATTCACACATGACACATTCAATCATGCAAATGCTAGCTAAAAATTGACAAGGTATTGGTGAATGATTACCTGCTTATCCTGGGTGCAAATTAGCTAAATCTTTCAACATGGCAGAGAAAGGATCCCCGACCAACTCCACGGTTGATACCTACAGAAGAAACAAAAACCAAGTAGTCTTTGCATCACATAAAATATCTAAGCAATTCAACACATTAATATAAAGTAGCATATAAAAACTGAATACATCAATGATAAAGTGTTAGTCTGATCATCTGATCAACATATATAAAAGAACGTATCAAAATAATGACATAGACAAAACTACAACATATCTATATTATTAACTCTGAGAAGAATGATTACAACCATGATTGTCGAACCAAGTCTTCCCTTAGCTCCTAGCTCTTCTCTCTCTCTCTCTCTCTCTTAGTGTGTCGACAACATAACAATGTAGAAATTTTGATCCCAATTATGGAGGCCTAGCCTCTAATATATAGGTGAGGGGAGGCTGAGCTTTTACCAATTTCTCCACCAGTTCCACTTTAGGAAAAATACAAAAGGTTGGAGGAGGTTTCCTCTACTTTACTGCTCTTTTCTTGTTTATTTTCCTAAGTTAGGATAGACAACTTCCGGAATATGAGATAGAGTCGATCTGCTCGAGCTTTTTCTGAGCCAACCTTGAGTAAATTTTGGAGTGTCGGTGAGTTAACACGTGGATTTGCCTTCATGATCCATTGAAATTCAGGTAACATAAACAATGCATTAGCTCCTAGGTTAATGCTGTCTGCAGGCTCTTGGCTCGCGTTAGAACATTGTTTGTCAGTTCTTGGGGCATGTTACCATGGAAAATGGGCCTGTAAGCTAGGTTTTCTTTCAGTCCAAGTTTCTCCTTCTCCTATAAGCTGATAAGGAGGTTATTTCCTGTATAACATTGATACCCGTCAAAGGATCTGGGAAAATGTATCCATCATCTCATTCCTTTATCTCTTGAGGGATTCTTCAAGCAATATTTTGAAAGGATATTCTTCTCCCTCGTCTTTATTTTCTTTCTCCATGGGAGGCCATCAGGGTTAGAAAGGCCATTCTTGCAAGGGTTCAACCAGTTCAAGCCCTAACTCCTTATAACCCGACCTCGTTGGGGACATGCATAGAAAAATAAAGAAAGAGTAGACCGCTCTAATACCATTAATCCAAATTAATGTAAGAACATACAGATTCAAACAGAAACACAGAGCCAAAACAAAAACTAAACTTCAATTCATTAATATTATATACTAAAAATTGTTTACACATAGAATGGAAATAAAGTAGCTCGGGCAATGGTAGCATATCTCATAGAAGAGATTTGACATCTACATTCCTTCTGAACCATGTTACAATGAGGCTCTAAGGCATTTTCATTATTGAGAAACAAGGGAAAACCCTAAACATCCAAAAACCTAACCCTAGGAGATGAAGCACCAAAAGTTTGTGGGATGTGTTAGAGTTAGTTGGTACATCAACT
Organism: Pinus tabuliformis; assembly: GCA_031772625.1. NCBI lineage: Eukaryota > Viridiplantae > Streptophyta > Pinopsida > Pinales > Pinaceae > Pinus > Pinus tabuliformis. The sequence goes on along the minus strand of CM062815.1, from coordinate 648,989,201 downwards.
TCTCGGAGTCATAACTTTGGCATACGATATGTGTTTGACGCATACGATACCTTGTTAGAAAGATCTATTTGAAGACTACAACTTTCAACTGCAAAGATCTATCCAAGGACTACAAGTTTCGACCACAAAACCTTATGAAAATCCCTGTCGTAGGCTATGGGTTTGCCCATTTTTCAAAACAATGTCGTTTTGGGCCTCAAAATGGCTCCGAAAGTTTAGGCCCAAAAACTGAGAAAAATAGTAAATTGTGCTACAATTAAGGAAATAGGAAGAAACAATGTTGAGTATCCAAGTGGAATAGGTGGCCACCAATATACACTTGGAACATAGATTGACTCATGTAGGGTCTTTGAAGTGCATTTGGCATGTTATTCCTTGGCGTAATTAGTTTTTGGGCTTCCTTCATTCCAAGGTCTATTTTGAATTAGTCCTTGCATGATCTAGTAATACTTTATTTAGTGGTTTCTCACGATACAAAGTAGTGTTATTTAGTCCACCAATCACTACACCAGATAATAATTCATTCTAGATAGAAGGATTGAGTGCACATTTCGAAGATGAAGTCTTTTGTGAGTTGGCTTGTGTAAATAAGTCTGACTCCTCTCCTAGTTAATTCAATGAGCTTATGAATTTTTTAATGCAATTAACTTGATTTGGGGGATTGTTAAAGGATTTGTCCTAAAACATGAGGCAACATTTGATGCTACTTCTCCTACAACTAGATCAAAAGAATCAAAGTAAGAATCAATAGAAAAAGAAAATCATAAACTATGTTTCAACTACATAAGCAATTGCTTAGTCCACATGACTAACATATCACTCAAGGTTGTGGGGTTCTGCAAAGACAAAAGGTAGCTAGTGTTAAATTATAGCAAGAAAAGGCCTCATTTGACTTGTACCTTAGTCAAATGAGGAAATTCATATTCAACTTCAAGAAGGATGAGTTTTTAGGTAGCTAGTAGGAGTGACATGGCCACATCACTCAATTAAGTTAGTCAATTTGAGTTTGTGGACAAGTAGTAGAGCTGTGTATAAGTTGATTGCTAAGGTCTAGTTGTCTAGTGGTGTTATCTTTAGTGTTTGACAGATGAATGAGCTTTAATCTAGAATAGAGTTAGTTAGGAGTTCAGTTGAGTAATGGAACTATTGTAAACTCAACTGACTCTTAGTTAACTAACTAGTTCACTTACTAAAAATAGCCCTAGTCATGGATGCAATTCGAATTGCCTAATGAAGCTGAAGGGAAATGAAAGTTGTAATTCTATTGCATACTATTTTGAGTGTACAAAACTTGTGCATGCATGTGATCTTATTCTCTTGGGAATGCACATGAAAATAGGAGCTTTCCCTGTTAATTAGGAGTAGGAATTGCGCAAGGAAAAAGGAGGAAGCAGGAGGCCTATTTTGGCTAAGCATTGGCTAAAGAAAACTCGGGAGGAGATCATATTTGTAGTGTAGATTTAGCTTCAATCATTGAAGCAGACATTTTAATTGATCATTATTCTTATCTAATATAATAAAAATAGAGGAGGGGCTTTTCCCAGTTGGGTTCCCCAGTAAAAACTTTGTGCATTGTGATTGAATGATTGAATGTATTTCTATTGTCATTTTTTCCTTCCATAGAATTTAGTAGAAGAAATTTGTGTCTAATGATTTCAGTGTGATTTCTTTTGCAGCAACAAATTTCGAGCTTTTCCTAAAAAGTATCAGAGCTATTGAAAACTACATAGAAACTAGGTTCCTAATCATCTCTCAAAGAAAATTTGAATAAAAAAGTTTGTGGTGCAAGTATTTCTTCAATGCATGAACAATGTCTTTCAATGGATTGAAGCTTGGGTATGCATTGGAGGTAACTTAAAATTTTCGATGCTTGGAAAGATAAAATGGAAGCTGTGTTTGATGAAAATGGAGTATTAGAGTACACAAAAGAAAATATTCCAAAACCAGCAGCATCAGATTCACAACATCTGGCTTGGTAGAATAATTATACTACAAAGCCAGGAGGATTATCCTGGAGGGAGTAGGAGACTATGTGGTTTCATATTTGCATGGAAAGGACATTATTTTTGCAATGTGGAAAACTCTCACAGAGCTATTCGAAAGCAGCAATGATGTCATGAAGTTGGCATTCAAATATAAACCCAGGAACATTCAAATGAATAAAAATGAAACTATTGTTTAATACCTATCCAAATTCACTCAGGTGAGAGATGAACTTGGAGGAGTTGGAGAGTCTATGCAACCATATGATCTTGTGAGCTTAACACTCATTGTCTTCCAAAGTCTTGACAAAACTATCAGGATGCAATTAATGGAAGAGACAAGCTTCCAGATTGAGAGAGACTTTGGCCTGACTTGGTGTGGGAGGAGATTAGAAGAAACACTAGAGATGTAGTCTCATCTAGAACTGATGAGGAAGAAAAAAATTATTTAGCTAGCAAAGGAAATAAATCCAAAGGAAAGAAGGCCCAAGGTAAGGAAAAATCCAACTAGAATCATGGTAAGAAGAAAGACCTTAGTAAATTAAATGCTTTTATGGCCATGAGTATGGACATTATGCAACCAAGTTTCCACATAAGAAATCCAGTAAGAAGCTGTGGCAGCAGGAGGAGATGATTTCACATCACAATTTGAGTTAGATTTCACCCTCATTGATTGTATGGAAAGCATCGTTCGAGGAAGTGTGTGGTACTTAGGCTCTGGTGCTTCATTTCATATGATAAGAAATAAGGATTTCTTCAACAACTTATAGGACAAAGACCTACAATTGCACATAGAGCTTGGAGATGATGGAAGATATTTTACTAAAGAGATTGGCACTGTCACCTTTAAGAGGGAACCAAGCTCCCATCTTAACCTAAATAATGTAATGTATGTGCCTGGTTTGAAGAAAAATCTAGTTTTTGTAGCTGTACTTAAAGATAGAGGATATGGTGTGGTGTTCAGTAAAGGGAAGGCTTATATGAAGCATGTTGCTACTGCAAATGTTAAGCAGATTGGTGTTATGATTAAAAACATCTACAAGTTGGAGGTTGATGCATGTGCTACATTGAGTAGTAAGGCAAAACATGTTTAGGGACAAGATGTTGGAGAGCCCTAGCACAGGCACATGGCACACCTACACCATGGATCTTTGAAGATAATGCAGTAGATCACCACTAGACTTCTAAAGTGCACCCTTAATCAACATGATGTTTGCAAGAGATGCACTCTTGGAAATTATGTTAAATCCTCCTTCAAGGGCCAAGATAGCAGAGCTAGAGCCATCTTGGATCAAGTTCACTCAGATGTGTGTGGGCCATTTTCCATAGATTCAATTGCAAAACACAAGTATTTTGTGATATTCATAGATGATTTTTCCCACAAATGTTGGATCTCTTTCATGAAGAAGAAATATGAGGTTTATTCAAAGTTTTTTGAATTTAAAGCCTTAGTAGAAAATGAGACTGGAAAGAAAATTAAATCCATGAGAAGTGATAATGGAGGAGTGTGTTAGGTCCCTATAATACTAGTGATTACCCCATTACTATTGTAGTTATATCCCTTATTAATAATGTTGTGCCCCTATTGTCCCCATTTTGTTATTACTGTGCCCCATAGAATCCCTCTTTGTTATTTTTGTGCCTTTATATTATTATTGTTAGGTCGGGTGGGTTATATTGTGACTCCTAAGACTCCTATATATAGAAAGGAGGTTTTTTCATTTGAATCATAAAAGAATCATTCATTTTTGTAATGTAAAGGAGGTTGCCCCCTTGAAGAGGCTGAATTCTAAGGTGTTGATCTATCTTTTCTATCTTTTTGTGAGTTGGTTTCATAACATTTGGTATTGGAGCTTTGGATTCTAGGGTTTCGTTGCTCCAAATAGGTCATCGTGGCATTTTCGCTATAATTTTTTTTTTTTTTTCTGCGATGTTTTAGAAGCAAAAAAAAAACATTTGAGACGAAATCGCACTGAACCTTGGGTCTGAATTTCAGAGCTTTTCGCGCTATATTTGCGGAGATATGATCGGAGGAAGTTGGTCTTTTTGCAGACTCCTGAATTACATTCCAAACAGGTGACCTAGGGAAAATCGTCATAACTTTCTCTCTGAGCATTGGATTGAAGTTTAGTAAGAAGGTACAGAAAGAGGACGGACTATAGTTTCTTGTATATATTTTTTAGAGTCATAGGTCGAAAAAGGGACACATGGCATGTCGTACAAATTCGCTCTACTGAACTAGTCTATAATCAGGTCATTGTGGGAGATTTGGCATAACTCTTCCTTGGAGAATCCAATTTGGATCAGAATGGTGGAATTGGAAAGAGGACACAGAGGGATATTGTAGGTCACAATTTCAGAACTAGATGATACGAAATTACAGAGAGACATCAGAGGCAATATCGAGCTCCTATAAAGTGAAAAAAGGTGTGTAGATTTTTTTAAATTTTTGCTTAAGCTTGGTTTGAAAAATTATTTTGAAGGAATTCAAAGGGCATAGTAGAGCATTATTATCAGTAACTGATGCCCTGAGGAAATAAAATGCAAACACTTAGTAAGCAACCTGAAATCTCTAGCATGACTCATGAAGAAGAGGAAGAAATGCTACATGATATATCAAAATTACAAGATCAAGTGCAACAAATGTCACTCTCACAAAAGCTAAATGAAGCTAAGATAAATGGCATGGAATCTAAGATAAAGGGCATGGAAGCTAAGATGGACGATTTGAAGATATATTTGAAGACAGATTTGCAGAGAGACATGGCAGATTTGAAGACAAACATGGCAGATTTGAAGACAGATTTGACAAATTTTCTACAAGAAATACTTACAAATGGTGAAAGGGTAGTAAAGGAAACTCATGTTGCGAACAAAATAAATGTTAATCATGATTTCATAGACTCTAATGTTGGATCGAAGACCCACCATATTCCAAAAATCAATATGAGGGAGTTTGATGGCAAGGATCCCGCAACATGGATATTACAGATGGAGAAATTTTTCGATCTCAATAATGTGCAAAACACACAAAAGGTACGTATTGCAACTTTATATTTGGAACCAAATCAGTTTGTATGGTATCAATGGCTTTGCTCTCGTAAATAAATTATCACTTGGGCAATTTTTACGAAAGAATTGACAACACATTATGAGGATACAAAAAGCAACACTTTTTTCAGCCAATTGATAAGTCTCAAACAAAAGGGTTCAATAATGGAGCACATTGAAGAGTTCCAAAAATTAAACATAAGGGTAAAAAATATTCCAGAGGAGCATAGGATTGATGTGTTCATAGGGACTTTAAAGGATTATATCCAACATGATGTTCACCTTTGGGAACCTGATTCATTAGAGAAGGCATTCAAGTTAGGAAGAAAAATGGAAAGCAAAATTATGGCAACCAGGAAGCACACCACTCACAACTATAAAGATGGAAGTATTGTTGCCCCTAGTCTTCCACAACATATAAGGTTGACACCACAACAATTGGAAGAAAAAAGAACAAAAGGGCTTTGTTACAATTGTGATAGCAAATACACTAAAGGTCATAAGTGTGCTGAGAAGAAATTATTCTACATAGATTGTGAAGAGGAAGAAGAAAAGGATCAAGAAAGGTCAAAAGAAGAGGATATACTCCAGGAACAAAGCCTAGATAAAGAAGAAATGAATCCAACCATATCTTGTAATGCATTGGCGGGAATTACCATGCCTCAAACCATCAAGATAAAAGGACAAATCAAGAAGGAAAAGGTAATAGTGTTGATTGATTCAGGAAGTACCCATAATTTTATTCATTGTAAGGTAGCAAAAGAATTGAATTGCTTCCTATATCCAGCACCAAAGTGTCAAGTGATGGTTGCAAATGGAGGAACAATAAATTGCTCTGGAAAGTGCCATAATATCAAGCTATCCATGGGAGAATATGTATTGACTAACCCAATGTTTTCCATTCCAATGGGAGGTGCTAATGTTGTACTAGGAGTCCAATGGCTACAATCCTTGGGTACAATAGCTTTTAATTTTCAAGAACTTTTCATGAAATTTTCTATGGAAGGAAAGGAAGTTGAATTAAGGGGTATTGCAGGGAAACTGGGAAAGATAATCAGCTCTAACAGTATGACAAAGCTTCTAAAAGAGGGACAAAGAGGTGTAATTGCACAATTATGTTCGCTAGATGTTTCTACATCGAAATCATCTATTTCTTGAGATCTCTAAAAAGTCTTGGACAATCATTCCAAGGTATTTGAGACTCCCAAAGGTCTCCCACCTATTCATGATCATGATCATGCTATTCATCTGATTCCAAGAAGTGTTCCTCCAAACATTAGGCCGTACAGATATCCCTATGCCCAAAAGAGTGAAATTGAACGTATGGTTGCAGAAATGCTAGAGGCTGGTATAATTCAACTTAGTCAAAGTTCTTTCTTTGCTCCAGTAGTATTGGTGCACAAGAAGGATGGATCATGGCGCATGTGTCCGGATTATAGGGAGCTCAACAAGCTCACTATTAAAGATAAGTTTCCCATTCCTGTCATCGATGAATTACTGGATGAATTGCATGGATCAATTTACTTCACCAAGTTGGATCTTCGTTCAGGATATCATCAAATTAGAATGAAGATTGAAGACATTTTGAAAACAACATTTAGAACTCATGAGGGTCATTATGAATTTTTGGTCATGCCTTTTGGCCTTACCAATGCACCTTCTACATTTCAAGGTTTGATGAACCCCATTTTCAAACCCTTCCTTAGAAAATTTGTGTTAGTATTTTTTGATGATATACTAATCTATAGCAAGTCTTGGAAGGATCATGTTGAACATGTTGACAGGGTGCTACAACTATTGGAGGAGAAACAATTGTATGCAAAAAGATCCAAATGTTTCTTTGGAGTACAAGAGGTGGAATATCTGGGTCATATTGTATCTCATGAAGGAGTTAAGGTAGACCCTAACAAAATTAAATCCATTAAGAAATGGAAAATCCCCACATCCATAAAGCATCTGCGAGGATTTCTCTGGTTGACAGGGTATTATGGCAAGTTTGTTAAGAATTATGGGAGAATAGCAGCACCTCTAACAACATTATTGAAGAAAGATGCATTTTCATGGACTCCAGAAGCAACAAAAGCCTTCAAACATCTTAAAGAGGCAATGTGCCAAGCACTGGTCTTAGCTACACCGGACTTCACAAAAACCTTTATTGTGGAATGTGATGCTTCAAGAAATGGAATTGGTGTTGTTTTAATGCAAGATGAAAGACCCATTGCTTTTGAAAGTCGTCCAATCAAGGGAAAGTTTTTACACATAGCTATTTATGAGAAGGAAATGTTGGCAATACTACACGCACTTAAGAAATGGCGACCTTACCTAATGGGAAGACACTTCAAGGTAAAAGTAGATCATGATAGCCTTAAATACTTTTTAGAACAAAGATTATCCTCTGAAGAGCAACAAAAGTGGGTCATAAAGATGTTGGGTTATGACTTTGAAATCATCTATAAGAAAGGGAAGCAAAATGTGGTGGCAGATGCACTCTCAAGAAAGGATGAGGATGTGGAAGCATTGTTGTGCGCCATTTCTATTAGCCAACCAAATTGGATAAATGAAGCAAGGGAGGAATGGAAGAATGATGAAGAAGTGTGGGCACTTATTCAAAAGTTACAACAAGATTCCAGTACATCTGATACATTTAGCTGGAAAAATGATTCATTATGGTACAAATATCGCTTATACCTCTGTAAGAATTCCCAACTGAAACAAAAGATTCTTATGGAATTGCACACTTCTCCCTTAGGAGGGCACTCAGGATTTTTAAAAACCTACCACAGGGTTAAGAAGGAATTTTTTTGGGATGGCCTTAAATCGGATATTCAAAAGTTGTGGCAAAATGTTTGGTTTGCCAACAAAATAAAGTTGAAACAATTAAGACCCCGGGTCTATTACAACCTTTATCCATTCCAAGCCAACATTGGGAGGACGTTTCAATGGATTTTATCACAAGTTTACCCAAGTCTGAGGGAAAGAGTGTCATCATGGTGGTAGTTGACAGACTTACCAAGTATGCACACTTTAGTGCATTATCACATCCATTTAAAGCCAATACAGTTTCTGCTGCATTTATGGAAACAATTCAGAAGCTACATGGAGACCCAAAGATTATTGTAAGTGACAAAGATCCCATTTTCACTGGAAATTTTTGGACAGAATTATTTTCTTGTCTCGGTACTCAGTTAGCTCATAGCTCATCTTATCATCCTCAATCTGATGGGCAAACTGAGATAGTAAACAAATGTTTGGAAGGATATCTTCGTTGCTTTGTATTTGATAAACAGACACAATGGGTCAAATGGTTGCCTCTGTCTGAATTGTGGTATAACACTTCCTTCCCTACAGCAACAAAAATGACCCAATTTATGGCACTTTATGGATATCGACCACCATCCATCACATCATATTTAAGAGAAAATTCTAAGGTTCAAGCAGTGGAACATCACATCAAGCATCAACAACAAGTCCTCCAACTCTTAAAGGATAACCTCGTGTTGGCGTAGAATAGAATGAAACAACAGGTAAATCAACATTGTAGCGAAAGAAGTTTTGATGTAGGTGATTGGATATTCCTACGGCTACAACCATATAAACAAATGTCCCTCAAGTAAGCTAAGAAGGATAATAAATTATCACCAAAGTATTATGGTCTGTACAAGGTGTTGCAAAAGATTGGTACTATGGCATACAAATTGGAGCTTCCTGCAGCTTCTTGAGTGCACCCAGTTTTCCATGTTTCATGTTTAAAGAAGGTTATATGCGACAAGCTCCTAGTTCAAACAATATTGCCAGAACTTGACGAGGAAGGAAAAATTATATTGGAACCAAAAGAAGTCACAGAAACGAGGAATCGACAGCTATGAAATCGATCAATTTCGAAGTATCTCATCAAGTGGAAGAACTTATCCATTGAAGATTCCACATGGGAGGATGATAATTTTATACAAAAGCATCCAGAACTACTCAAGCGTTGAGGACAACACTTTTTTTGAAGGAGAGGGGCATGTTAGGTCCCTATAATACTAGTGATTACCCCATTACTATTGTAGTTATATCCCTTATTAATATTGTTGTGCCCCTATTTTCCCCATATTGTTATTACTGTGCCCCATAGAATCCCTCTATTGTTATTTTTGTGCCTTTATATTATTATTGTTAGGTCGGTTGGGTTATACTGTGACTCCTAAGACTCCTATATATAGAAAGGAGGTTTTGTCATTTGAATCATAAAAGAATCATTCATTTGTGTAATGTAAAGGAGGTTTCCCTCTCGAAGAGGTTGAATTCTAAGGCGTTGATCTATCTTTTCTATCCTTTTGTGAGTTGGTTTCATAACAGAGTGTGTGTCTAATGCCTTCAAAGAATTATGTGCCAAGGAGGGTATTAGAAGGGAGTTGATTGCACCCCACAAAACACAAAAAAATGGGGTTGTAAAGAGGAAAAATAGAAGTATTGTAGGATTTGCTATAACAATGTTGCGTGACCATGGATTTTCACTATCCCCAAGGGCAGAAGCTTGCAATACAACTATTTACTTGCAGAACAAGAGCCCTCAAAAAATTCTTAGAATTATTACACCTTAAGAGGCTTTTTATGGGGGGAATCCAGATGTCTCCCACTTTCACATATTTTGATCCATAGTCTATTGTCATGTCTCTAAAGATAGCAGGAAACAGTTGGAGCTCATTGCAGAGAGGGAGATCTCTATGGGCTATTCTGAGACACCTCATATTTACCGGGTGTACATGCCCTCACTCAGGATGACTATTATGAGGAGGGATGTGATATTTGATGAGGATAAAGCCACGAGGAGATATGTAGAGTGAGAACTGAGCATACCATAGGAGGAGGAGCTTCTAGATCTAAAGGATGAGCCTTAGTCAGATCCGCAGAGTCAGATCTTGCTCAAAAGAAAGAGGACATTCCAAGAGGATGATGTGGAGCAACCACATGTGGAGGAGCAGAGAGGAGACTAAGTGGAGGCACCCACTAACAAAGAGATTTCCAGAGGAGGGAGGAAGAGGAACAAGATGGTTGATAGGTTGGTGCAGGAATCCCAGGAGTAGGTTGGATCTCCTAGCTCCTTGCGTAAACATAGGAGATCACCAAAGATATATACATGATATATGACACTCATGTCATGGTTGATTGATTCTGAGTCATGTTATTTCAAAGAGGAAACTTCCCAAAAAGTTTGGTTGGATTCCATGGTGGAGGAGTGTAACACCATTATGAAGAACAATGTTTGGGAGGTGGTTCCCAAACCTGGGAACAAGTTAGTAGTTGGTTTCAGGAGGCTGTATGAGGTGAAACATGCAGTTAATGATAGTGTTGAGAAGTACAAGGCCAAATTTATGGCCAAAGGCTTCTCACAGGTGGCAGGGATTGATTATGAGGATACATTTGCCCCTGTGGCAAGATACTCATCTATCAAGACCATACTTGCATTGGCAGCACAGTTGGGGTGGAGGATCCACCAAATGGATGTTAAAATTGCCTTCCTCAATGGAGTAGTTGAGGAAGAGATCTACATTGAGTAGCCTGAGGGGTTTGAGACCTTTAGCACTAAGACACATGTGTGTAGGTTCAACAAAGCCCTTTATGGTCTCCAGCATGCGCCTTGCGCTTGGTACACTTGCATAGATTCTAATCTCAGTGATCTTTGCTACATTATGGTAGATGGTAGTATGCTCATCTTAGTTCTCTATGTGGACGATTTGATACTGACATGAGATGACAGGTTGATCTAGTATTGCAAGGAGGACCTTGCAAAAGAGTTCAAGATGAAGGATATGGGTTTGATGCACTAGTTCCTTGGCTTGGAGGTGTGGTAGGGAGATGGAGAGATATTTTTTGAATAGGGAAAGTACACCTATGAAATCCTTCAGAGATTCCATATGCAGGATTGAAAATCCATGGATACTCTAGGTACTAACTGGAGGAAAGAGGATGCCTCTACAGGGGAGGCAATAGATGGTGCCATCTATAGACAGATGGTGGGGTCATTGATGTACTTGGTGAAAATAAGGCTCGATATTTGTTTCACAGTGAACCAACTTAGTTAGTTCATGGTGGAGCCTACCAAGCTTCACTAGAAAGCAACAAAACATGTTCTAAGATACCTCATAGGAACAAAAAACTTTGGGTTATAGTACAAGCATATTTATGGAGTGAAGCTCCAAGGCTTCACAGATGCATATTGGGTAGGGAGTCCTTCAAATAGGAAGATCACATTGGGAGCATTCTTCAGTATTGGGTCAACAACAATTTCTTGGTGCAACAAGAAACAAAGATTTGTAACACTCAGTTGAACAGAGGCTGAGTATATGGCTTCTAGTCAAGTAAAATGAGAGGCTATTTGGAGGAGGAAGATACTGGTTGGTCTCTTTAGTCAGGGGATGGAGCCTACATCAATCCATTATGAAAATCAATGTTGTATAAAACTTTTTGAATATCCAATATTTCATGATAGGTCCAAACATATAGACATCAAGTACCATCACCTGAGAGATTGTATGCAGACGAGGATTGTTATGTTACAATACATTCTTACAGAAGAGGAGGATGTAAACAACTTAACAAAGTCTTTGTTAAGAGGCAAGTTTGAGTTCCACATGAGTAGGATTAGGGTTGTTCATAACCATTTTCTTGCAAAGAGGGAGTGTTAAATTGTAGCAAGAAAAGGCCTCATTTGACTTGTGACTTAGAAAAATGATGAAATTCAAATTCAAATTCAAGCATGATGAGTCGTTAGGCAGTTAGCAGGAGTGATATGGCCAAATCACTTAGTTAAGTCAGTCAATTCAAGTTTGTGGGTAAGTAGTAGAGTTGTGTACAAGTTGATGGCTAAGTTCTAGTTGTCTAATGGTGTTATCTTTAGTGTTTGATAGTTGACTAAGCTTTAGTCTAGAATAGAGTCAATTAGGAGTTTAGTTGAGTAGTGGAACTATTGTAAACTCAACCGACTCTCAGTTAATTAGTTCATTTACTAAAAATAGCCCTAGTCATGCATGCAATTCGAATTTCCTAGTGAAGTTGGAGGGAAGAGGCAAGTTGTAATTCTATTGTATATTATTCTGAGCGTACAAAGTTTGTGCATGCAGGTGAGCTTATTCTCTTGGAAATGCGCATGAAAATAAGAGCTCTCCCTATTCTTTAGGAGCAGGAATTGCGTAAGGAAATAGGAGGAAGCATGAGGCCTATTTTGGCTAAGCATTGGATTTTGAATTTCCACGACCTTGGGTCTAGGTTAGAGTCTTAAAATCACTGACGTTACCAAACCAAGAATCTCACCCATAAATTGTTGGGTTGTGTTATATTCTTTCCACGACTAACCGACGTAGTTAACTGGGGGGTTAGAGGGGGGGGAGCCCCCCTTCGTTGCGCTGATTGTGTAGCGAGGGTGGGTCATAGGGGGTTTGAGGTGTACCCATAACCCCACTTTATGGGGTCTGGGGCAGCACCTCGGAAAATTTTGGTTTTGGACCCTATGTTAGGTTGGGCAGACCCACCTATGGTTTTGTGCATGATATTCACACATGTTTTTGGACGCGATGGTTTTCGATCCATGGTATTGGACACAATGGTTTTCGGTCCATGGTATTGGATGCTTCGGCATGTATAAATATGTATTATAACATTGAAGGAAACAAAATGAAAAATCAATTTGGTAGTCCCGATTTTGGGATCAAGGGGAAAATCTCTATGTATATGTGTTTTATGTGTTATTCTCTCGCATTGTTTATTTTCTGTGTTTTAGAATTCGTATGCAGGTAATTTCTGTACAGGGTTAAAACCTACATAAACTACTTTTCACATCGGAAATATAAAGCAGTAAATCACATATGCATAAATATACACACTTTTTAACAAAATTGTACAAAATTGTACAATCACCAATCTTCGTTATATTAAATCAAATATGAATAATACAACAGTATATGGTATACAAGATACAATGACAAACATCGCTGCAGCTTCTATGTCATATCTTGCCCTATCGGTCCTTCGCTCTCGTACTACTCACTAACTGCCCCTTAGTACTTCAAAGCACAACACATCAAAACTCCAGGAGGGCTTCCACCTAACACTGCTGCAAGTCACTTCTACTGCATGTACGGGTTGATCCAATCTTCTCTCTAGGTTGGCCAATTCTCGAGCTCCAATCTTCTAGGCTAGCAGTCACTTTTGTCCATTAAAGTACTGCACTTTGGCACCAATCTTCACCCAAACTTCAACTCCTCTTTGTCACTTCAAGACAGCTCATCTAGGGCTACTTTGGGTAGCCAACACACTTCCCTGCAATAGATCAATGGAACTCAATACTACACTGCAAGATTTGCACCGATGAAGGCTCAAGATCACCCAATCACGCCTCCAAATTGGCTCCCACAGGATGCCCAACAATCTGATCCAAATTTGGTCAACTTCTTTGACCTAACACACACCAAATTCTACCCTCCAAATCTATTTACAGTTGTTGTTCTTGACTGTTCTGGTTAGGGCATTAAGGCACATTGCTGTAGCCCTAAAATCCTCCATTAGTCCTTGAAAAACCCTCTAGAAAACTGTGGCACACCCTTAGGAGACCCCTCCTCTATTACGTTGTTGTCTTGAGCATATATTAGCCCTTAATCTGCCCCTATGCACACCTTATTGTGGTGCTATGGCCTATGGCATAACACATAGTAATCCTGTAGCTTAGAACCAACAATATGATATAATTCTATCCACAAAATAATGCCCAAACAGACTTAAAATACTCACCTCTGCCTCGACCCTCTAAGGAGCTACCTCAGCCTCCCTTCTAGCAAAATCAACCCTCAAACAGACCCTAGAAACAACCCTAAATTCCACCGTGTCCCTTCCTCCTTTGCTGCAGTAATTCCAGAGTGCCCTTCTCTCCTTGACCGAGTTCTTTTCTTGAGGATGTGTGTTGCATAATGGATGAGAATTAACCTTTCCTTCACCCTCTATTTATACACAAATGAGGGGCTCCATGAATTTGATGAAGATTCATGTCCCTTGGACGAATTCCTCAAGCCTACATGACTTGTCCTTGTCCAAATATTAATGACAACTTAAAAAATTTATATCTCCACTTCTACAACTCAGAATTTGACGATTCTTGAAGCGTTGGATTCTCCTTTCCACCCTGTATCTTCTAATGCCATCACATGTAGAAATGTACTTACGGAAATTCCCAAAACACATTTTGGTGCAAAGCCCCAGACTTGGGTTCCAAGCCTACAAGTGACCCTTGTGGTGCTTTTCCCTCCAAACCCTGAACCTTAGGGCTTGGAGTACCTCCTAAGCTACACAAATCAACACTCCCTCTTAGTGAGGGAGGTACTTCCAAGACTAGGAAGTAACTTGTCATCATCATCACTGCTTGCCACACTTGCCCAACTCCTGGCACTTATAATCACAACAATCCATGTACGGTGAACTACGCCCTTCTCGGAAGTTTCATTGTCACTAGAAGAATATTGCTTCTTCTTGTTTTCCAGTAACGTCTTCCACTCTCTCCATGATTCCTTCTTGGCAGTTGTAGGATCACCCTTGCTCCCTACTGATGATGCGCTCTTCTTGCACTGTAGAGTCTCCCTTTGAACATGCAAGCTCCCTCTTGAACTTGACTCCCTTTGAGTCTTTGGTATATGGACCTTCTTCTCGAGAAGGTGTACCTTCTTTTTGGGAACCTGTACTTGCTCCTATGAAGCCTGCACCTGCACCTGCTTCTTTCCACGATCCACAATCTTGCCCGTCAACCTGTAGAGACCATGCTCTCTAACTCTTAGTACAATCCCATTAGACTTAGAGCCTCTAAGCTTGAGTCTTTCCTTCCCATCCTAGAACAAGAACTCGAACCCCTTTGTCATGCCCCCAAGCCTACGGTAGTATTTCAACCGTGCTAGGCGAGGTGCGGCACCACCGAACACTTTCTTTTCACAAATACTTATGTTCGTGGACTATGCCTAACCACTTATTCCTACTTAGTTTGTGTTTCGCAACCAAGTATTATTAATGTTTCCTTTATACCAATGAACACCCATACACATTCATTATCATCAGCAATTATAAACGCAAACACAATTGCACGGTATAAAGGAAGGGGCAACTCCCTGAACAATGAGTCTGCCCAAATTATATATTATACAATCTTTAATGTTACAAGCTTTACAAGTATACTTGGGAAACACCAAGTTTCATACTTAGCCAATTTTACAATCTTCGGCAAACTAGGTTGCCTAGCTCGTCAGTGCCTCCGCACGGTCGCCGCACGACTCACCAACCCTTCACTCACCTCGTTGCACGATCATGTTGTTTTCCCAACTTGGGCGTGCCTCGAAGTTGCCACACACGGGCGCCTCTGCACGAGTCGCACCTCCGTTCACAATCTCAAAACTTCACCAAAATTCACACCATGCACACTTGCATGACGGGCAGGCACTCACCTGAGTCACCCAAGAACCCGTGCCAAGTCGTTGCACAAACCGGGCGCCCACGCCTACGCTTCACCATTGGGTGCTCCTTCTCACAACTCGGGTGCCACACCCATGCACGCCCTTCTCCAACCGGCAGATGACCTCTACCCGCGCCCTTCACCCAAAAACAAGATATGTGTTTACCTTCGTGCAGCCTTGCCCAAGAACGGACGCATCACCAAAATCTGCGCCTTCTTCTTGCTGCGTCCACCTCTTAGATCTGTGCACCTTCTTCACATGTTGAGCGAGTTCCTTGTGTTGAGCAATGGTCCAAATGAGCTCATCGCATTTCTTGTTTATACGGGTGGCAGGGCGAGTTAGCCTACCCGGCCGACTCGTCCTCCACGCCTTAACGCACCCACACTCCATTGCAATACCCTGTCGGCTTGCTTCAAGTCATAGGTCGGCCTCCATAAGTTTTAACCCATGCCTCCACGCATATAAAAACTCGTCGCTCTTCCCTCCTATGCACTTCATTATAACATAATGCCTTCACATGCTAAGGTCGAGCTCGCACTTCAAGCCAGAGCCTTCGCATAAGGACTGTAGGTCCTTACATCCTCCTCCACCTGAAGTCGTTGTCGTCCTCGACAACATACCATCCTGGTAGCCATCCACCAAGATCATCAATATCTGTCTCATCCTTGGTCCATGATGTCAACTCCTCCACATACTGCAAACATCCCTGCAACATATGTAGAACTACCATCTCCATCATGTGTCGTCCTCATCTTGTGAACTGTCCTCCTCGTCTGCCTGATGCCAGCATCTCTCCGTGCACTTCCAAACCCCATGTTTGAACTAGTTGGGTAGCTAATCCAACTATCACACTCAAGCCATGAGAGTGAACATCCTTATGCCTTTACCAGTCTATCTCGGATTCTGCCACATCCCGGACTCACCAAGAATCTCGCCCATGTTCAAGTCCATGGAACTCCATCCCATCTGCAACATGTCATGATGCTTGATGCCAAGCCATCCCTGGATCATATGTCATACCTGCTCAACCTATTTTAAAGACTCACTGCCATGAGCAGCTAACAATGAGCCCCATCTTCTTCGTCATCTAAGGAGATGTGGAGGGAGTAGAGCCTGAAGGCTCACCCTCACTAATCATCTCATTCCATCTGTCAGGATCTTCTATCTCCATCCTTTGTAGATAAGTGACCTGATCCTCCTCTCGGACATTTGGCCTCACATATGCCTCATCCTCATCATCATCATCATCCTCAACCACTTCTAGCCTTCTTGACAAATCCAAGATATTATCTGAAAGTGTCCTGATGACCAATGACTACTCGGTAAGCTTTGTCTCAACAATAGACAACCACTTGCTCATGTCTTCCATGCGCTTCTAATCCTCCATTTGCATCACTGCCAACTTACAATCAGGCTTTGTCACTCCAATGGTTGGTACACCAATGGGTACATCCTCCCTTCCATCGTAAATGTACAGCCTCTTCAAATGTGGAACAATCATAGCATCGAATTGTTTCAAGAATTCCATTCCCAGCACAGCTTCGTAGTCATCTATCCGCACTATAGTGAAGTCGACCTTCCCTGTCCATTCACCTAGTGTTGTGTCCACCTTTTCAGCTACACCAAGAATACTATCAGGAGGAGAATTGACTGTCTTCATCTGTGCCTTCACCGGTACAAATTTCAACCCAATTCTTCTCGCAGTATCTTCTCCCATGAAGTTGTGAGTAGCCCCACTATCCACCATAGTGAGTATATCAACACCCGCAACCTTCATCCGAACATACTCCAAACTGTTCCTCTCAGGATCCCTCTGAGAGATAACCTCTATAGCAGCAGCAACACCAAGTATCTGCATCATCCCCATAGAAGCTTCTTCATTCTTCGCATTAGACTGTGCAATCGCAGCCACTTTGGGTCTAGAAGGAAAATTCTTCACCGTATGTGGTCCAACACATATCCAACACTTCAAGGCATTCTTTGTCTTCAAATTATCATCCAATTTCGAAGCATACTCCTTCTTCTTATCTTTCGGCTTATCAGACTTCTTCTTCCTATCACCAGAAGTCTCATCATAATCCTCCACCAACCTGTCCACAGCAGCAAAAGCTTCCTCAAGTGTTCTAATCCTCTGCCTCTTCACTTCATTGCGTGCCCAAGGCTTCAACCCAATAATGAAATTGAACACCTTGTCCCTCTCCGCCATGTCAGGAAGTTCCAGAACCGCACTTACAAACTCCCGTTGATATGTCTGAAGGTTCTCGGTCTGCTTTATGAACTTTATCTTCATCCTTGCTTCCCACGTTTCATCTTGAGGAATGAAATGGGTTTGCAAAGCTTTCTTCATCTCGTCCCACGAAGTAATGTCACCAGCACTACCATTGGCAATCTGATCCATCCTCCTTCGCCACCACATCTTAGCATCCTTTGTCAAGAACTGAGAAGCTATCTTAACCTTCGTCTCATCATCAGATAGATCCAAGCGTTCCAAGTATTGCTCCATGTCCCATAGAAAGTTTCCAAGAGTCTTCGAACTCCTTGTACCATCATAAGATTCTGGTTCCTTGACTTTCACATGAGGCACTCCTCCACCTGAATTATGCCTCACGCCCTTCTTCAACACCGCGATCTCATCTCTGGCTTCGTCAAGAGATTTTCGCAAGTCCACGATCTTTGCAAGACCCCGGTCTCTTGCCTCTTCAACTTCCTTGACCCTTACTTCAAGTTGTGTACACATAAGATCGGTGTACTTGTGTTGAGTCCGGAGTTCATCGAGCTCTTCTTTCATCTTTGAATTGGCCTCTTGATCTCTCTTGATCAAGTTCATCTTCTTAGTCTAGAAAGCTTCCAAGTCCTCCATATTTTCCAATACTTTTTCCATGAATGCCATAGTAGCATCCTTTGCACCGTGACTAGACCCAACCTGAGATTCAGCTGCCATTGATAACAACTTCCTTCTTCTTTGCTATCTATTTTTGACCATCCAATAGCTTCACCAAGATGACTGCAACCTGAACCAGCTCTTGTTCCACTTGTATGTGAAACAGCTTCCTTCACCTACAAGTACTTGCTTCATTGTCACTAATTGTCAAGTGTATGCACACCTGCTTCACCCAGCTTCTTGCAAGACTCCTCCAAGTCTTCAGACTAGCTCTGATACCAATTGTCACGCCCCCAAGCCTGCGGTAGTCTTTCAACCATGCTAGGCGAGGTGCGGCACCACCGAACACTTTCTTTTCACCAATACTTATGTTCGTGGACTACGCCTAACCACTTATTCCTACTTAGTTTTTGTTTCACAACCAAGTATTATTAATGTTTCCTTTATACCAATGAACACCCATACACATTCATTATCATCAGCAATTATAAACGAGAACACAATTGCACAGTATAAAGGGAGGGGCAACTCCCTGAACAATGAGTCTGCCCGAATAATATATTATACAATCTTCAATGTTACAAGCTTTACAAGTATACTTGGGAAACACCAAGTTTCATACTTAGCCAATTTTACAATCTTCGGCAAACTCGGTTGCCTAGCTCGTCGGTGCCTCCGCACGACTCACCAACCCTTCGTTCACCTCGTCGCACGATCATGTTGTTTGCCCAACTTGGGCGTGCCTCCAAGTCGCCACACACGGGCGCCTCTGCACGAGTCGCACCTCCATTCAAAATCTCAACACTTCACCAAAAGTCACACCGTGCACACTTGCACGACGGGCGGGCGCTCACCCGAGTCACCTAAGAACCCGTGCCAAGTCGTCGCACAAACCAGGCGCCCACGCCTACGCTTCACCGTCGGGCTCTCCTTCGCACAACCCGGGCGCCACACCCGTGCATGCCCTTCTCCAACCAGCGGGCGAC
Organism: Pinus tabuliformis; assembly: GCA_031772625.1. Taxonomy (NCBI): domain Eukaryota; kingdom Viridiplantae; phylum Streptophyta; class Pinopsida; order Pinales; family Pinaceae; genus Pinus; species Pinus tabuliformis. The sequence continues at coordinate 648,969,832 of CM062815.1, read as the reverse complement.
CTCTACCCGCGCCCTTCACCCAAAACCAAGATGTGTGTTTACCTTCGTGCAGCCTTGCCCAAGAATGAGTGCATCACCAAAATCTGCGCCTTCTTCTTGCTACGTCCACCTCTTAGATCTGCGCACCTTCTTCACATGTTGAGTGAATTCCTTGTGTTGAGCAATGGTCCAAATGAGCTCATCGCATGTCTTGTTTATATGGGTGGCAGGGCGAGTTAGCCTACCCGGCCGACTCATCCTCCACGCCTTAACGTACCCACACTCCATTGCAATACCCCGTCGACTTGCTTCAAGTCGTAGGTCAGCCTCCATAAGTTTTAACCCATGCCTCCACGCATATAAAAACTTGTCGCTCTTCCCTCCTATGCACTTCATTATAACATAATGCCTTCGCATGCTAAGGTTGAGCTCACACTTCAAGCTAGAGCGTGCGCATAAGGACTGCAGGTCCTTACACCCTTCCTCTTGATCATTGAGACAAAAATAATGCTATATCTAAGTCCTAATACAAACAATACATCTTGGACCCGCATCACACGTCATGTCTCCATCCTAAATGGCATAACTCTCAATCTTAGAATCTCTAACTAACTCTTGTCGCCGAACACCATGTGCAACTTCGAGTCCCATTCAGCTAGAGTCCCAAAAACCTCTTGTGACCCTGTCATATGCTTCATCGCACCACTATCCACGTACCATCCATCCTCATTGATAGTACTCCACGAGAAATGAGAAATCATAGCAAAGTTCTCCTCTTCCAATCTCCTGGTGAGATCATCTATCTAAACTGAATTAGCAACATCGACGACTTGCTTACCTTTCCTCTTCTCATCATCTCCCTTCTTCTTCATCAGATATCTCGACAAACAATGACCCATCTCTCTACAGTTGAAACACTTGACTTTACTCAAGTCCTTCTTGTGCTTACCATTCATTCGTGTTGCAAGTGCCACATTATCATCGAAAGACTTCTTCTTTGGATGAAGATCCTCGTCTTGCAACTCTTCCTGAATGAATTCATCCTACAACCTATCCCAGTCTAAAAGCTTCTCCCTGGCAACGATCCCTTTAATTAAGGGCTTTTATTCCTCAGTGAACCCTTTCAAGGTAATCCTTACCATATCTCCATCTAAGATAGTCACACCGATGGTAGCAAGCTCATCTTTGACTTGAGACAATCTCGTCAGATACGAGGTAACGCTTTCACCCTTTATCATTTGGTGGACTTCAACTTATCCTTCAATACCAATACTCGATTCTCGTTCTTATTCTGGAATAAATTTTGAAGAGCCATCCACGTCTCATGTGCATTATTCTTCCTAGACAAATGAGGTATTAGGGCATCCTTCACACGATCTAGGATGATCAATTGTGCCCTCACATCCAAATCTTCATATATTTCCAACTTCTTAGGGTCAATTGGCTTCTTGATCCCTTTCTTGGTGAACTCCTAGATCTTGTTGACCTTCAAGACCAACTTGATCCTTTCCTTCCAAGGACTATAGTTGGACAACCCCTCCAACCCATCCTCATACCGAAGACTTGCATGCAACTTTGACATTATAGTGAGCCCTTCACTTACAATGTGACCAACTCCCTCTCACGTTGTATTGCACAACTCTAATTCACTGCTTTCCAAAGTAGCTCAGACATGCTCTGGTACCATGTTAAATTTCCATGACCTTGGGTCTAGGTTAGAGTCTTAAAATCACTGACGCGTCCAAACCAATAATCTCAACCATAAACTACTTTTCACAATGGAAATATAAAGCAATAAATCACATATGCACAAATATACATACTTTTAACAAAATTGTACAATATTGTACAATCACCAATCTTCGTTATATTAAACCAAATCTGAATAATACAATAGTCTATGGTATACAAGATACAATGACAAACATTGCTGCAACTTCTATGTCATATCTTGTCCTGCCAGTCCTTCACTCCCATACTGCTCACTAGCTGCCCCTTAATCCTTCAAAGGAAAACACATCGAGACTCCAGGAGGGATGCCACCTAATGCTGTTGCAAGTCACTTCTACTGCATGTACATGGGCTGATCCAATCTGCTCTCTAGGCTGGCCAATTCCCAAGATCCAATATGCCAGGCTAGCAGTCACTTTTATCCATCAAAGTACTGCAATTCGGCATCAATATTCACCCAACCTTTAGCTCCTCTTCGTCACTTCAAAATAGCTCATCTAGGGCTACTTTGGGTAGCCAACACACTACCCTCCACCAGATCAATGGCACCCAATACTACACAACAAGATCTACATTGATGAAGGCTCACGATCACCCAATCAAGCCTCCAAATTGTGTCCCACAGGTTGCCCAACAATCTAATCAAAATCTGGTCAACTTCTTTGACCTAATACACACCAAACACTGCTCTCCAAATTTGTTTGCAAGTGTTGTTCTTGAATGTTTTGGTTAGGGCACATTGCTGCAACCCTAAATTCCTCCAACAATCCTTGAACAACCCTCTAGAAAACTGCGACACACCCTTAGGAGGCCCCTCTTCTATTAGGCAATTGTCTTGGCCATATATCAACCCTTAATCTGCCCCTACACACACCTTACTATGGTGCTATGGCCTGCGACCTAACACACATTAATCATGTAGCTTACGACCAACAACATGATAGAATTTTGTCCACAAAACAGTGCCCAAATAGACTTAAAATACTTACCTTTGCCTCAACCCACTAGGGAGCTACCTCGACATTCCTTCCAACAAACTTTGCCCTTAAACAAACCTTAGAAGGAACCCTAAACTCCACATTGCCCCTTCCTCCTTTGCTGCAGTAATTTTAGAGTGCCCTTCTCTCCTTAACCGAGTTCTTTTCTTGAGGATGTGTGTTACACAATGGATGAGAATTAACCTTGCCTTCACCCTCTATTTATACACAAATGAGGGGCTCCACGAATTTGATGAAGAGTCATGTCTCTTGGACGAATTCCTCAAGCTTACATGACTTGTCCTTGTCCAAATATTAATGACAACTTCAAAAATTCATATCTCCACTTCTACAACTCAGAATTCGATGATTCTCGAAGTGGTGGATTCTCCTTTCTGCCCTTTATGGTCTTATGCCATAAAATGTAGAAATGTGCTTCCAGAAATGCCCAAAACACATTTTGGTGCAAAACACCATACTTGGGTTCCAAGTCCACAAGTGACCCTTGTGGCGCTTTGCCATCCAAACCATGAACCCTAGGGCTTAGAGTACCTCCCAAACTACACAAATCAACATTGACCAGAGCAGAGTCACTAGGAGATCATAATTGCAATGCAGATTGAGCTTCAAGCATTGCAGTAGTAATTGTAATTGATCATTGTTCTCATTTGAACTAGAGATTTTGGTATATAATTGTAGGGAAGAAGGATTTTTCATGTGGTTGGAGGTTTATAACCACACTCTACCCTTGTCATGTATGCAGTTGTGGGCCTAGGTAAGTGAAAAAGCAATCCAACTCAAGGATTGGGCACCTAGAGTGGTTCTGTAGCTCCTGGGTGGTATGTAGGCCCTTATGAAGGCGAGGAAGGTTTAAGTTTGTAGGCCCCACTTCCTTCACTAGACTTTGGAGGTCGGGTCATGTCAGAGTGACACATCACTTCACATTTACTCGGAGGGCTTGTCAAAGCGGGTAAATGTCGGGGAGGAGGTGTTACATCTTTGAAGGGGCATGTTGTTGTAGTGAGCATCAATAAACCAACAGAGCTAATATGAAGTTGTAATGGGCATTAATAAAGCCAAGATGAAGCCATTGAATGTTTCCAACTTCAATGTGAGCCTCTATGTTAAAGATTCTTCCATCTTCAACACAATACATCATAAAAGTGAATTTTCATTAGCTCCATGTAGGCCCCGAAGCAAGGAAAGCCCTTGTTTGCATTTAGAGAAGTAGAAAGGTGGGCATAACAAAGTTAAGGGTGGTTATAAAAGCAACTAGAAACTAGATTTGTTGCATGTGTTAGAGGGAACAAGCCCTGCCCTTTTAGCTAGTTGGGCAAAAATGAACTTCCCCATATAATGCATTGGGTAAAAAAGAAAGCACTTATAATCTCCGCACTAGCATAGAGCATACATAGTATAACTCAAGGAGGATCATAAACAATAACACATCTTCAACATATGTATGAAGATAGTTTGAAGATGGTGTAATGGTGTTAACTGTATGTGGAGCATGGCTAAGAATGTAGAATATATCCAATTTTCTTTACATATTGATTCATACATATCAATAATTGTTCCATAGCAAATGCAATTTACAAGTATCAAAAAAATATATAAAAACTATAATCAATGAATGGTAATGACTTTATCATTACTTGACTCTCAAATATAACATTAAGCTATTTTGTAATTTTGATATTTACAATTCTCAAACATAGGGAAAAACTTAAGTAATTTGATCTTGCATGTCAAACAAGACCATGGAATTTTTGATCTTGCATGTCCAACGAGACCATAATTATTTTTCCATAAGCGGTGTAAAGATTTGCCAAAAAGTTTAAAAAACTTTGCATAAATAACTAACATATGCTTCTAAATGTGTGGAAGGTAATATGAAAAAACCCAAACAATTACGACCTATAGCATTGCAAAACTCTACGCATTATAAGGTTAACCAATTTGAAAGGTTGATTTTGCAAGCCACACTGTCAAACCCTTAATCCCTTAAACCCCTGGCTGGCATAACACCTAAAAACTCCATTCTCCCATTGCTTTTCCGCACCAACGCCGAAAACCTTCGATCACAACTACTCGCTCTTCAGCTCATGGCTTCTGCAATGCGGGTCACAGCTCATTTACGGTGTGCAGGGTTGGCTTCTATCAGGCGAGGGTTTTCAACAGCCAAGCTGCGCCACAAACGTTGGAGCTCTGCAACATCGCGATGGCACCAAAATATGGATTCCACTGCTCTCGGAACCTTAAAAAATGGTGAGCATTTTGTTTCTTTTAACGAACTCATTTTCTCTCATAATTTTTACTCAACCGATGCATCAGCCACGGTTCAAACCCGTAATGAAACTCCAGTCGACTCGGGCGAGGACGAAAATAGCGAAGAAGAAGGCGCCTTGCCTGAATTGAACAAAACCAACGAAATCCCAGACAAAAAGAAATGGAATTTGGAGGACGCTAGAAGAGAAATATGTAAAGTCCTTAATAAGGGCGAGGAAGACATGGAAGAAACCCTAACTCAGTTAGGTATTCAGATAACTCCACATCTGGTAAAGACGGTGATGGTTAGAACGAGTTCCCCAAACTCGGTCCTGAGGTTTTTCCAATGGGCCAAACTACAACCAGGGTTCAAGCATAACACTTCAACCTATGACGAGCTTGTAAATCTTCTTGGCCGCTCTAAGGATTTTGAAACCCTGCAGATGATTTTGGCAGAGATGTCATCTGCACGTTGCAGTTATTCTGCGAAAACATTTTCCTTTGCGACCGTCTGGCATGATGATTCAGATATGCTGAAGAATCTCACTGAAATCATTGAGAAGTTGGAACTTTCTCCCAGAAGAAACGCTTATGAAATGCTTATTGCGGCTCTCTGTGAAAAAAATCGCGCCAATGCAGCTTTAGGGATATTGGATAAGATGTCAAGTTCTGATTGTGCTCCCAGAGCAGTGACTTTTCGTCCACTTATAACACTTTTCTGCCTGAACGACCAGCTGGATAAGGTAAAGCTTGTATTTGAAATGATGAAGATGAAAGGCTGTCCTCCTGATTCAGTCACCTATAATCTCGTTTTAAGCAAGCTTTGTTATCGAAAACGATTCGCAGAGGCAGTTGAAGTGCTTCGGAGCATGATTGATAACGGCTGCAAACCAGATGCAATTACATACGATTTACTGATTTATGCTGCTTGCAAGACAAGGAGAGTTGAAGGCGCGCTTGACCTCTTTGATCGAATGAAAGAAGAAGGGATTACGCCTATGTATCTTACCTATGGTTATCTTCTCGACGGTATCTTCGAAGCTAGAGGTTTTGATGAAGCACATTCATTCCTTATCCAGCAGAGTGGAATTGATCCCAATTTAGATTCAAGTAACTATGAGTATTTGATCAGGATTTGTCGCAGATCAGGCCTACAGAAAGAAGTACACAATCTTTTGACGGAAATGAAAGCTAAGGATTTGAAACTTCTGGATGACAATTTGTTCGAAGATGTTTTACATGAAAACGATGTGAGACAGGCCACATAGGATGCTGGTTTTCCATTTGACATTCATATCCATTATTGCTATAGTATATTCAGCTGAGTTTACTGTAGGACTGTAAGGTCATAGCATGTATGCACCAAATGCATTTCTCACTAAGCTAATTTTGTAGAATTCAGGTCGCTTGCTAAATGCAAGAGTCGCGATGGCTTTTATCCAGATGGTAACTTTCACAGAAACTGGAGGGGAAATAATTCCTTGATTTCAGCGGTAGTGCATGAATATCATAATTGGAAATTTCCCCATCATGTAAATCATCAATCATCATGTATATGTAGAGGTTTCGAAGGTTGAACGAAAAAAAAGAACTTTTGCTTCTTCCTTTTTTGTCAAATGCTTTATCTGACACTTTACTATTGTTGTTGTAATTCAGTAAGGCTGCAGCGAGATCTCCTCCTCATTATGCCTATATTTTCTACAATTCATCACACAACATGTGAGATATAGAACTAAGAGTGGATTTGCCTAAAGAAAAGATGATTCTTTCCAGTATCATGGAAAAAAGATCCAAATTGTCTTGTATTTAAATAGCTGGGACTGTAACATATTTCCTACTAGTGATTGTTTGTTTTGTATACATCTAAGTAGATTTTTTTTTTTTTTAATTTTTAATTTTTAATTTTTTTTTTTAATTTAAATTTTATTCATATATTTTCTGTTTTGTGCAATAAAAGCACAAACTTTAGTCAAAAGTTTTTGGTAAAATGACGTTATCAGCCATGGATAACAGAGTTTTCTAGCCAACGTACCACTGTCATGTAATGAGGCCATTAGGTGGAACAAGAAAAGATAATTTGTTATTTATTTTCAAATGCTTTATCTGACACTTTATTACTGTGGTTATGGTTATATTCAGTAAAGCTGCATCAAGATCTCCTCCCCATTATGCCTATATTTTCTATTTTTCATCACACAACATGTCAGATCTAATTCTAAGAATGTATGTGCTTAAAGAACAGATGATTCTTTCCAGAATTCATGGAAAAAAGATCCAAAGTGTCTTCCATTTAAATAGCCGGCTCTGTAATAGCCTTTCTACAAGTGTTTGCTTGTTTTGTATACATCTTGTGCAAGTCTATTCATATATTTTTATGCTCTGTGCAATAAAAACACAATCCTTAGTCAAAAGTTTTTATTGAAATGGCATTTTGAGCCTTATTAAAATGACATGGAAAACAGACTTATTATTTATTTTGGGATCTCATTTTCTGATGTCATGTACTTGCAGCATACTGTTCGAAATTGATGTCCCTTTCCCCTGTTTATACATAGAATTTTTGCCAAAGTAACACCATTATGCTACTCTATCTTCTGGGATAGTCACATAAAGTTTTTGGTGTCATCTACAGCAGTATTTCCATTCTTGTTCATCATTAATTAGGAGTTGACCTTGCAAGCAATGTCGCCAAATCCATGTAGTTCAGCTAGACCCCACCAGTTAAACCAACAATCAAAGGTATTACACTCTGAATGCAACCTACTTCAAGGATTCTCTATTCACCTTCGTTCAAAGTACCTTCTATATAAATAGCCGGGTCTGTAATAGCCTTTCTACGGGTGATTACTTGTTTTGTAATAGTCAAAAGTTTTTATCAAAATGACATTATGAGCCATGGATAATAGAGTTTGCTAGCCAACAAATTACTTTCATGTAATGATGTTGTTGGGTTTGCTCCATGGAATTAACACGTGCACAAACTTACAGGTCCCATTCAATGAACACATGCACATGCTAACAGGCCCTAATGCAAAAAACGTACCCTCCCTGCAGATGGAAAACATAATTCTTCTTTATGTTGGGATCTCATTTTCTGATGCCATGTGCATGCAGCATACTAGGCCAAATTGATATCCTTTTCCCTCATTTTTACATAGAATTTTTGCCAAAGTAACACCATTTTGCTACTCTATCTTCTTGGATAGTGACATAAAAATTATGGTGTCATCTACAGCAGTAATACCCTTCACCATTCTTTAGGAGTTGACCTTGCAAGCAATGTTGCCAAATCCATGTAAGTGAAGCTTGACCCCAGGAGCAAAACCAAGAGAGGTATTATACTCTGAATGCAAGCTACTTCAAGGATTCTCTATTCACCTTCATTCCAATAGAGTCACTGTTTTCCTTCCATGTCAAGTTGCACTCTTGCAAATGCTGCTCTTGCTTCACCAATTCAACTAAGTGCTTAAGGATTGTAATGTTGTTACATTACATGTGCACTCTTTGTTTTTGGCTTATTTTTACAGATTGAGAGTATGGAGAAGTAGATCTTGGACTTCCATTTCGGCTTAGGATTGTAATGTTGTTACATTACGTGTGCACTCTTTGTTTTTGGCTTATTTTTAGTATTTAACAGATTGACAATATGTAGAAGCAGATCTTGGACTTTCATTTGGCCTTAGGATTGTAATGTTGTTACATTACATGTGCACTCTGTTTTTTTCCTTATTTTTACAGATTGACAGTATGTAGAAGTAGATCTTGGACTTTCATTTGCATGCTTTTGGTGATTTGTCTGATTTTATGTTGGTTTGTTAGATTAGAGTTAATTTCCTTGCCCCTTTTTACAGTTGTCTTGAGAGCTTAAACTTAAAGAGAAACCATAGCGGCTTGTAGCTCTTTAAATTTTAGCCCAAGTTGGCCACTGTAGGAGGTTTGGCCTTTTCCACCTTCTCTTAAGGGCTGAGAATCTCATTGAAAGCGCTTCGACCTCGTGTTAAGTAACTAGAGATAGCATAAAGAACTTAAGGTCTTGAACTCCGAATTTCTATTTATTCCCCTCTCCCTCTTGATCAAAAATGCCTTCCCGGGATAACGCTGCGCCCCATTTAGGTAAAGGTTGAACCTCGACGCGAGCCCACCCTCCGTTTTGCGGGTGGGGCTGGCTGTGGGGAAAGAACTTATCTGGTTTGTGTAAAACCTATGTCTGGTCCTCTCTCCGCCCCTACACTTTAGCCGCAATCATGGCGAACCATTTTGTTTGTTTTTATTTTTCCTATTGTGTCTCCTTCACTATGGTGATCTTAGGTCTTTTCGTCTTAGTGCCCCTTTTCCTCATTCTTTGGTTTTTTTCTTTGGTTATATGCATTGGTTACCTGGTTCACATTGGAATAATTACAAGGGTTTCTAGGTGAAGAAATACACGATGAAGGTGATCGATTGCAATGCTACTTGGTGCTACTTTGGAATGACTGTTAAATACATTCCCTTAACTATGCACATAATCCTAAGTGTGGACAATTTTATACATTTCCTTTTTTCTCCATGGTTATCTCGTTGCCTCCATAATTCACTACCATTCTTGGACATTTGGTGTTTTATAATCTAATAATGAGGCGTTTTAAAAATTGGCTGCTTTGAATTAAAATTGGTCAGATAGGTAAGTGGGATAGGACCAAGGGTCAGACGGGCGACCAACTCATATTGAACTAGTTGGAATTGGGTGGTTTCATTCTGAATTGAACTAGTTGGAATTGGGTGGTTTCATTCTGAATTAGCCACATCGTAAAAACATAACTTCTAAACCCTAACAATGTTGATAATCAATGGTAATATTATCCTTTGAATTTTTAACATTATTATTAGTTGTTTTAGGATGTTTCAGAGTAATTTCAATCTTATTGAACTTCATATGGAGTGTTGTACACCTAATCCTTCATGGGTTGGTGTGGAATGTGAACAGTGACAGAAGTCCAAGAGACCTTGGAATATGGAATCCAACAGTCACTCCAATGTACTATAAATGTATATCATGTCAATAATATATGCAATTCAATGTTCTATCATTTATGACTATTTACATTCCATGTGAGTTTAACATGGTATCAAAACTGCAAGTGTATTCCAGTCTTGCCCAAATTTGAGCCACCTGTTTTGTGGCCTTTCTATGCATGTCAGTTCTGCCATCAGTTCTATAGTTCATGAATGTTTTCTCAACTAAATTCTAGCTATGGTCTCTGCCCTATAACTGCCATTTTCTCTGCTCTTGCAAACCAATGGAAGTTGTGTGCTCTTTCTCCATTCCACATTCAAATGTCACCTTTGCGTTTTAGTTGTGCCTTAATTCCAATTCTATGCTCCCGGTGCAGATTTGGAAGAGCATTTTTGAGCGAGTGGGCACAGTCTCAAACTGTGTTTTGTGATTGCTGGTTACGGATATTCTCTGGATGCGTTGAGCAGACCACCAACCCCGCTATGGGGCCGATGACAGAGGAAGACAAGGTCCCACTTCGCAAACATCAAGACCAAATAACACTGAGGCTCTCACACGAAGTCATACCTTTTCCAAATGCCTTCACCCTCTGCGCCCTAAAGCGCTGACCAAGAAATCAGCCTGCAGTATCTCTCCCAAAGTCTCACTCTTTTTTCTAAGTTTTGTGGAGTTGAAGGACTGCGTTGTATGCTCCTTTGCTCTGTTAAATTTTCCTCCTGCTACACAACCCAACTGATTTCAAATATGTAACGCCTCAACGTTCCCTTCAAGGTTCCCTTCACCATGAGTTTGATTATGGAACATAGTGGCTATGGAGATTTCCATGGGCAAACCAGGTAGCAAGGGTTGCAGCCTCGATCTGCTTGAGATTCGAGACTCAAGCAATGTGGGTTTGATGCGTGCAGCATGAGACTAACTCGACATTTCTGGGTCAGTATTTCCTTGACGTTTTTTTAGGTTTGGGCTTCATTTTGTTTCCATGCTCTCTGTGCATTTAGAGTTGGTTTAGTGAACTCCTCGAGATTGTTGGGTGACAGGTGATTTCGGGTAGGAAAACACTACGCTTTTCCCTTTCCAAATCCTAGTTTTCCCGCTCTCCCAGTGCAACAATGCCCCTTCGCTCTCGCTGGTTCTATTCTTGGCCCTGGGCAACATCTTGTTTGCTGGTCGCACATATCCTTGGCCTTTCCTAAATACCGGAGGTTTGCTTACTAGGAAGGTTGCATTTTCGTCTTTGTGGTGTTGTGTTGGGTTATGGGGAAAAGGGACTTTAGAACTAGGCCATAGCTTCATCTATCGTCGTGCCTTTTAACAACTCAACTTCCATTGATTCTGTGCACCCTCTATCACTGTGAGCTATACCTCGGCCCAGGTTTGTGGGGGTGGTTTTTCCTCCCATCTTTGTTGTGGGTGGTGCTCCTCGGTTTCTTAACTATTTCGGGGACCTTGCATCGACTCCTGGTCACACTCAGCTGGTTCAGTCTTGAGGAGGACGAACATTAGCAAAGGGGGGAGAGGCATCTTCATCTGCTCTCCATCCTAACATGCGTTAAAGGTTATGCAACGTTTTCTTTGAAGCTCGTTCCATTTATATATGTTGTGAACCATTGATGAGAGGAATGTTTCATGAAGAGCTAGTCTTTCTCTGCTCCAAAAATCGATTCACAAAATTTTGGTAGCGTTCTCTGCTCTCTGTGTTGAACAATTTGGAAGTGTGCGTTGAAGGTATGATACATTGGTCGTTGTGAATAAAAACCTGCTCCTGTGTGTTAAACAAGTTTTTGAGGACCATGACACATGTTGCAATAAGTTCAACTCTTGAATGCATTACACCCTTGCCTTTCCATTAGTCATATGGAGCAAGTCAATGCCATGAGAAGTTGAAAAGGTACGAGAAAATGTTTATTTTACAATATTCAACTACTTGAATGCCACAATACGCCCTGAGGAGAAAGTTGGGCTGTAACAATTTTGCACAAGATTTTTGATCCTCACCATGATGCTGGACCGAGGTCCATGTAACCAAATTTGATACTGACTTGTTTCTTGTTTTGAGTCTCATCGTTTAGGAATGCACAATATACTTTTCCTTGTATATGAATGCAACCAACCATTATTGTGTGTGGATTTGGAGAATAATTGTAGAGTTAAATTTTTTCTTTTGGTTCATTCCTCAAGGAAGAATATCACTTGATTGTTGTAGTTGTCTAGGAGAACAAAGTTTGAGAATACCTTGCAGTGACATTGGTTCATAGTTGTGAACAAATTTCAAATTGTAAGTTTGACATTGGAGAAAATGACTCAAATTGGTGAAGTATTAGAGTTCTTAAAAACTCTGATATAATTTACTGTTGATGACACATTCCAAATCAACGAAGGCTCTCTCTCACAAATTCAGATTTGTCTACAACATGCACAAGAACAGATTGATTTTTTGCAACTTGAATCTCAACTGCAACAGGTAGAATTACAACAATGGAGTCATTTTTTTGAACCCGTTTCTGTTCAAAACATTGAAACAAAGTCCCATAAACAACAAGTCAATAATGTTACAGTCGATTCATATCCTATGCCCAATGAAAGAGCAGAGTTGCATGCAGAAGCAAAAGTTTAGTCTGCACTTCCCAAGTCGGTCATCAGACCTTGGGAAGAGCTTGTCCATAACAAGCACAAAACTAGTCTTGGATATGACAAGAACGTGTCTTTTCATATTCCAGATTACTCAAAGCCCATCAAATTGCAGGGTTGGCCATGTGAAAAATCACTGTTTTGATCTTCATTCATGTAAGCACTGTCATAAAACTAGTCATTCTTCAAACAGATGCTTTAAAAATATGCCTCCTGCAAGAACAAAGATTCATTTTGGATGGATTGCTTCTTGGTAATGGGCATCAACAACCAGGAAGATATTTAAGTCATATGTCAGAATTTGTTCTAGAGTATTGAACAATCTTTCCATTGAGTTTTCTCTATCATCTCACCTTGTATCTAACAAAGGGGGAAGTGATGGTCATCTATAAGCTTCAAAGCCATATCAAGCGAACTTGAGCCACAACCTGTCATAACAGATTCAAAGTTGTAGCTAGAGACAAAGATGCCCTTGAGAATGCCTTCAGTGGGTGATGCCTCTTCAAAGAATTGTGGACACTTCCTCTAGTAGAAGACTTCAACTTCTTGCTAGTTTTGGAAGAGCTCCAGGAATTGCATTAAACATTCCAGAGTTGGTGGTCATTCTTAAACCACTGCAGGTTGTAGACCTCCCTTTTTCAGGTTGAAGGTCTCCCTTTCCAAAGCATTAGGACACTTCTTCTTGCAGAAGATTTCAACTTCTTGCAAACTTGGAAGAGTTCCGGGAACTGCACTAAGCGTTCCAGTGTTAGTGGTCATCCTTAAACCACCCCCTTCATACCAACATTTCAGAGAACACATTCAACCTACTGTTGCCATGCATTTTTGCACGTTTTGTATTACAACTCTCTTTTTGGACTCATACATACCCCTTCGGATTTAGGGGGGGAATGTTGGACACCTAGTCCTCTATGCGTTGGTGTGGAATGTGAACAACCACCGGAGTCCAGGAGACCTTGGAATATGGAATTCAACGGTCACTCCAATGTACTATAAATGTATATCATGTCAACAATATATGCAATTCAATGTTCTATCATTTATGACTGTTTACATTCCATGTGAGTTTAACATGGAGAAAGTAGAATTTCATATCCTTTTCAAAATATAATTTTATGATTAAGTAAGATTGCAAATTTTTTATTGAATTTTATCTTTTACGAGGGTATGGGATTGACATTTAATCAAGAGTACCAAGCCCTCTATGTACCTTGATGTTGGTGGTATCAATTGTTGAACTCCTATGATGTTGGGGGTATTGATTGTTGAACTCCTTTGCCATGGCCTTAACAAAAATGTACCCTTTGCTCAAACCAAAATCATTGATTAGGCATGTTAAGTTTTTTCTACCATTATAAGGTTGAGGAGATGAACCCTTTGCCATGGCCTTAACAAAAATGTATCCTTTGCTTAAACCAAAAACATCAATTAGATATGTTAAGTTTTTTCTACCATATTATAAGGTTGAGGAGATGAACCCTTCACTCAAAGAAAAATCATTGGAAAGACATGTTAAGCCTTTTCTTGTTTAGATTAGGTATGTTCTATGCTAGAGCAATTTATTTAATTTCTTTTCCATATTAGCAATCACATCAGCATAAAGTAAACTGCAGATAGAACATAAATATAAATCGCATAAGACAAGCCAAGACAAGAGGACACAAGATGTGGCGCAAGCCAGGGACAAACCCCACAATGTGTGGAGAAACCCTTTGATCAAATCTTCTTTTATCTTCAAAGTTCAGTAGAGAAAGAGAGAGAGAGAGAGAGTACATTTACAACAGAAGTCAACACTTTGACTTATCTAGATCTAGCATAGATCATTTCCTATAACGATGATACGTGAGATCAGTTGAAGACATTCTGCTTCAACTGATTCTCCTAGGTGATGGCTTCTATCCATTTCGTTCATTTGCTGCACCTTACCGTGTAGCACCAACTTGCTGCATCCTGCATCATCATGATGCTCATGATCTTCATGCTGCCCATTCATCATGTTGCGCTGCACCCAAATATCACTGAGTTGATCTCAACATCATGGATCTACACCCATCTGATGTGTACTCAATGACTGGTTTACTGCTCTCATTGATATACAGAGATTTCTATTATGACAGTCATTTCATTATGTCAACAAGGTCTCCAATGAGGTCTACAGCATGATGACTATATCTAATATCCTTATCATTACTGAGACAATGACTATTAGATTGTAGTAGCTTTGGTACTGCTTTTCCTTATAAATAGGCATGTGATCTATAGAATAGATCCATGACATGGTCATCCTTATACCAGGTATTCTATAGGAGTACCGCGACTGCATATTGTCATACCTTAACCATGTAATACGAAGACTGTGATTCCAGCGTATATGTAAGATTGTCCAACGTTTACAAACACGTTTATAAAACTGTCCAACATATATGCAAGACTGTCCAGCGTTTGCCCAACGTACAACATTTTCCCAGCGTCCAACGTTTATATTATTGCCCAGCGTATATGTAAGATTGTCTAGCGTATATAAAACTGTCCAGCGCATATGTAAGACTGTCCAGCGTTTGCCCAGCGTACAACATTTATATTATTGCCCAGCGTCCAACGTTTATATTATTGCCCATCGTATATGTAAGACTGTCCAGCATATATAAAACTGTCCAGCGGATATGTAAGATTCTTAGCGTATATAAAACTGTCCAGCACATGTGTAAGACTGTCTAGCGTTTGCCCAACGTATAGAATTTATATTATTGCCCAGCGTCCAACGTTTATATTATTTCCCATCGTATATGTAAGACTGTCCAACATATATAAAACTGTCCAGCGGATATGTAAGATAATCTAGTGTTTGCCCAGCGAATACATGTTTCCATTGCCTGTGTATATCAATCTCTATGAACAGCGTATGTATGTCTCCATGACCAACATAGATAAGGGCACCATCTGCGGTTCATCTTCCACCTTTGACTGCCGCTGAGGTTAGCAGATTAGGGCATCATCAAACTAGGCCAGCGTATTCCTTTTGTGACTCTCCTTTTCCAAAAACCCAAGACATGGAGAGGAGGTCACGTCAAGAATGAGTGTATAAATGATATCAAATCCTCATCTATTTATACCACAACGAGGATGATGAATAGACACGTTGGTTGGGCTTCTAGAGCCTACATAAGCGCTGGTCGGCGTGATAATAATTACATAAACAAAATAAATTCATATCTCCATAAATATTTATCGGAATCGGATGATCTTTGGATCAATCCTACACCTCTCGACGAGAGGGATCCAATAAAAATATCAGCTGCCATAAATAAGACGACCCACATGGAGTTTGGCCCTAGTTTCCAATTTAACATTTCTACCATGTTATAAGGTTGAGGAATTTGAGGAGTATGAAGGCTTTGAACTATATGATATTTGTGTAGCTCTTGTTGATGATCCCATTTCTACTAGTGGTGATGAGTGATAAATATTCATGTTGATCAATGATTTGTAGTTGGGCAGTGGCCTAGTAGCTTATAGCGTGATTTTTGTACTTTAGAGGCCATTTAGAGTCTCATTGATTAAGTATTTTGTTGTTGATATATATTGCACTTGGTGCCATTTTGATATATTCACTGTTACATGGTATATAGATGAACAAACTTTGGATATTTTGTCTCTAATGGTTTGGAATCTTCAAAATAATTTTTTTCATTAAAAATTAATTATTCTATGTATGTTTTTTGAAAACTAGTTCATTGAATTTGGTTTGATTCGAGTATGGTTTGAAACTCAGTTTCATAGGTGATCGGCTTGAAGATTGGTTATAAATTTTAAAACTGTGTACATATATCCTATCCTCAATGTACATTGTCATTCATATTTTGGATTCCTCTAAATTTTCACAGTCAAACCCTCTTTCTAGCCCTCTCATAGATGGCATACATGTAAGTGTCTTTCAAACCTCCTTGTCTCATGTTACCTTAGGGGTTACCATCAATTTTGACCATGTCTCCATTACTCTGTGACATTGGGAACCTCTTTCATGTCCTTACATCAATTACTTTCCAACACTTAAATAAGAATGGCGTGATTCAAACAAACAAGGTAAGAAGAGGAAGAAAAATAAGAGTTTGAAAGAGAATGAACAAAATGAACTTAGGATTTGTTGTAAACGGTTTTTATTTCCAAGTCTTGGGTTTGAAAATGAGCAATAAGTTTTCACTAATCTAGAAAGGAATTTCACATATGCAACAAAGAGAATGAACAAAATGAACTTAGGATTTGTTGTAAACGGCTTTTATTTCCAAGTCTTGGGTTTGAAAATGAGCAATAAGTTTTCATTAATCTAGAGAGGAATTGCACATATGCAACAACTACAAAAAGCTCACATTTTAGTAAAAATTCTGTCTATATCTACCAAAGAAATAAAATTTCAAATCTTATCAACTTAAAATAACCCCAAACTAAAGAGACTTCAATTAAATTGAAATGCATCAATATATTCATAACACAAGCTAAAATGAAGATCACATAATCACTCAATTTTTGGGGCAAAGAAAGAGATTCTATTGAAATAAAAAAGATTACAAGTATGGAACCTTATACATGTGGATAGTGGTCTTCCCTCCTTCCTCGAGGTTCTCCTCTTATGTCATATCAAAGTCCTTAATCATCCTTGAACAACCTTGATTTCTCCTCGAAATAAGCAAAGAGAAATCTCCATTGTATGATGCATTTTCACCATAGCCTTTGAATGATGTTGGAAACGTCCCATGGTTTTAAGGTATCCCTTTTAGTTCTATGCCTCCATTCTCTCATCCTAATCATGCCCATATAACTAAACTCATTGGATGCCTTCATCCAATCCATCTATGTGGAACTTATCTATTATGAATACATGTCTTTCTTCCCAACTTACTCCTAAGGTGAATTTTAGTTTGGGGTTATTTGCAAGAGGATAGGTTCACTTATATGATGACTCAGCTACAACAAGAGTTGGGAGAGAAGGAGAATGCATTAGGAAAGGATCCAAACAATTATCAAAGAGCAACAAGAAGCAAGGCCACTTGCCATTTCCACTATCAAAGCCAACAACACGATTGACACCACTTTGGTAAGCTCACATTTATTAGACATTTCTCTAGAGAACTTTGGTGAATTTGAAAAGCATACTAGGGACATTGGTTCAAAACTGTAAAGGTAGATGTGATACGATGGGAAAGGGCTAGGTTAGAGAAGACAAGGCATCTTAAGTTCCATTATAGTTGCATCAAAGGTCAAGCATGAAGGCTTAGACTTTGAGGGTAGAGGGGGAAGCCCATAACCATGAAGACCACTTTTGTAAAGGTGAAGGATAGATTTGACCTACTCATTAGAAGAAAGAAAAATAGTACGTGACTTGTGGCGACCCACTACTAGCTTAGCTTCTTGTGGAAGATGACAATGGCAGTAATGAGAAGAGCTCAAAACTTATCTTACACCATTATTTAAAAGAAGCAACAAGTAGATAATCTAGAAGAATAAGAACTATGGTATGAATTAGGTAGCACATGTATTACTTGTCATTGTTGTAGGAAGAAGGGCAATAACACTACTAGTTGTTGGTGCTCAAAGGTATGGTCATTTTGTGAAAAGAAGGGCCATTGCATATCATCTTGCTAGGAGAAGCAAGTATGTGGCACAAGCCAAATTATTTCTAGGGGAAGAATAGTAAGAATACTTCCCTAATCCAATAGAAAACTCTAAAAGCAATGGGAGAAATAGAACATGTTAACTAATCCATACAACACTAAGAAATTTTGCCATCAAGAAAGGGGGGGTGAATCAACATTCATTTCAATTGTTATATTATGCCAATTAAGATTTTATCACAAGTTAAACCAGATCACAAGAAGTAGAAAAATAAAATAAATTTATTAATGAAGATAGCGAGGACTCCAATCCTCTTTTACAAAAATTCAGGCTCTAACCTCTACAACAAAATCTCTAACTTCTTCAAGGCTCCAACCTTGAATGAGGACTCCAATACTTGAATATAAATCTAGGCTCCAACTTTGTCTCTCACAAGACTTCCAACTTTAAACGGGGACTCCAATCCTCTATTACAAAAATCAAGGTCCAACTTGTTCAATATTTCAGTAAGGCTCCAACCTTTAATTGCTTCAAAGACTTATTCAATGATGGCTCAAAGAATTCTCTAAGGCCAGCTTCAAATTTGCTTCAAAGTTCACTCTAAGGTCTGCTTTAATGAAGGGTACAAAGTGTGCTCTAGAGTTTTTCAAGTCTACTTCAAAGACTCTTCATAGGCTGCTCCAATAGTCTCTAAAAACTGCTCCAAAAGTCTCCTCTAGCAAGGCTTTAAGAATGTTCCAAAAGTTGCTTCATAAAGATCTTCAAGAAGGCTTAAACAAAAACCCTCCACGTCTGCTCCAAGAGGTTGCTATAAGAGGCTGCTTTAGGTTTGTCAAAATTTTCTCTTAATAATACTTCAAGTTAGGATTGCTTAAAAGGTTTCAATTTTTTTCCAAGAAAACTTTTCAAGGCACTCATCCAACATTTGCTCCAAAAGGTCACCTCAAAAGACTCTCCAAGGTCACACTTCAAGTATCAATTTTAACTTTAAAAGTCTGCCACATGGGAATGAGTTATTCACTTGACAAGGTTCAAATTTCCGTAGACATGAGTTTCTTCCATAGGTTCGAGCTTTGTGTTGCCTCAGGTCCAAGAATCATCAGATATGTAGGCCAAATCTCCATAGTTTTGAGGTCTGCTCACATGTCCGAGCTCTGTCTTGCATTGGGTTTGAGAATCACCACATATGTAGACCGAAACTTCATAGTTTTGAGGTCTGCTCATAGGTCTGAGCTCTGTCTTGCCTCAAGTCTAAGAATCACCATAGATCTAGGCCAAAACTTTACAGTTTTGAGGTCTACTCATAGTCCGAGCTCTATCTTGCCTCAGGTCCGAGAAATGAGTCTGCCACCGTCCGAATTTATTACAAATACGAGTTTGGTCCAAAGTCCAAGTTTTAGGTCTCCAAGAGCTTAAGTTTGTGCCAGTTTTCTTATGCTAGAGAGGTAGGGACCTGATGTATGATAAGGCAGAAAAGAAGGTCGAAAATAGCATTAAAATTTCCCAAATAAATTGATCAAAATGAAAACCAATAAATTTTAACTAAGTAACCAAGAACCCATTCCTTCACTTTTCTCTTAGGTTCATGAGGTATAAACCTTCTCCTTCTTACATAGGTCTGAATACTCCTTATGCTTGCTTGATCGAGATGGTGGCCAAATAGAGGAGGAATGACTTGTATTTATAAAATTTTAATCACACTGAACCATCACGACAATTGAGGAGGGGGGATGACTTGTACTTATGTGGGCCGACTTGACAGAGATAAAAAAAATTAAGTATTTTTCAACTTGTACCTTGAATTGCTCTTCAATGAGGAGGAGTTAGGAGGCATGCAAGTACTCATTGGAAAGGGCTTAAAGTCCCCTTTAAGCCTATGCAAGTTTCTTCTTCAATTGGACAACCTTTGACATCAATAACAATTAATTTCTCCAACAATATCCCCCTTTGTTATTGATGGCAACATTCCTTATCATGTTAATCCCCCTGTCATGGTGTTGCTCCCACTGTTGTGATTGCTACTCCATCTCTCATCGTGCTACTCCCCCTTCCTTCATGTTCTCCCCCTTTGACATCAATAGTAAAGGGATGCTCTACTGGGATTCAAGATAAATTCCCCATATACAAATGCTTCTTGAGGTAGGGGTTTTGTGAAGATATCTGCAATATGTTCCTTCGTGTTGGCATACTCCATTTTGATGTTCTTCTCTACAACTTATTCTCTAAAAAAGTGGTATTTGATTGGAATTTTTTTTGTCTTTGAATGCATGATTGGATTTTTTGAGAGACTGATGACATTGATATTGTCATAGTATATGGTGATAGGATGATTTGATTATATTTTGACATCCTTCAATGCTTTCTTCATCCATAGGATTTGTGTACAAAAATTTGTTGCTTATATATACTCAACTTCAACTATAGAGAGATATATAGATTATTGTTTCTTGCTTAGCCAAGATACAATATAGTCTCCTACAAAGAATGCATTCCCAATGATGCTCTTTCGATCATCAATGCTTCCTACTTGGTTTTCATTAGTGTATGTTGTCAAGGTAAGAGTTGTGCTCTTAGGGTACCACATTCCATAATCAGGAGTCCCCTTCAGATCTGAATATTATTTTCACTGCTTGCATGTGTGATCATTTAGGGGTTCATTGGTTCTTGATACCATTCCTACTACCTACATGATGTTTGGTCATGAAGCTGTCATTTATAAAATCCCTCTAATCATTGGTCTGTAGAGAGATGCATCTACTGTAGGGGATTCATCGTCCTTACTTAGCTTGCAACTTATAATCATAGGTGTTCTTACAACAACACATTCTTCCATCCCAAATCGCTTAAGCATCTCCTTGAGGTACTTTGTTTTTGTTATGAAAATTCCAACATTGGTTTGAGTTACTTGAAGTCCAAGAAAGAAAGACAACTCTCCAATCATTAACATTTCAAATTCCTTTGACATTTCTTGGGAAAATTTGTGATTCATCTCATCATTGTTGTTGCCAAAAATCAGATCATCCATATATATCAGTATGATCAACAAACCATCCTTTTCCATCTTCATGTAAAGATTGCTTCCTACAACTCCTCTTTTGAATCCCTGTTGTTGAAGATACTGATCCAGTCTAGCATACCAAGCTCTTGGAGCTTGTTTTAATCCATACAAGGCCTTCTTCAATTTGCAAACGAAGTCTTTATTTTTATGACAAGTCCCTTTTGATTGTTCCATGTATACATCTTCTTTTATATCTTCATTTAGAAAGGATAACTTCACATCCATTTGATATAATTTGAAACCTTTTTAACAAGTAATGCTAAAAAAACCCATATAGCCTCTAATTTGGCAACATGAGTGAAAGTCTCTTCAAAGCCAATTCCTTCAATTTGAGTGTATTCCTTGCACACCAATCTTGCCTTGTTTTTGATGACTTATCCATCTTCATTCAATTTGTTCTTATACACCACTTTGATGAGGTAGTAGTTCCCATGTTACATTCTTTTCAAGTTGGTTCATCTCTTCTTCTATTTCCTTTATCCAATGTGGATCCTTGCTTGAGTGAAATCCTTTGGTTCAACCTAGGATAGTAAGGTGATATCACTCCTTTTTGGTGTCTTTTTCATCTTTCTTTGAGTTGGTATTCCTCCATCCACATCTCCAATGATTTGGTCCTTTGGATGATTTTTTTGTATGAAAATTAAGGTTGTATTTGATGGTGTTTGAGATGGTTCCTCCTTTTTATTTTCCAGCTTCTTCTCTTATTTTGCAACACCTTCCTCTGGACCTACAAAGATATGGTCTTCTTCATTAGTTTGAACAATTTATTTTTCAAGAGGAGCCTCATCTATCTTTACATCAATTCTTTCAACTATCTTCTGTAAATGATTGTTGTAGCATTTGTAGGCCTTGTTTCTTAATGAATATCCAAGGAGAGTTCCTTTGTCAAATAACCACATCATTCTAGCATAATAATCTATAAATAAAATAAATTGCCTTTCTCCTTGTAGAGTTGGTGTTCTAGTTGGACCGCACAGATCTGCATGAATGATTTCTAGAGGCTTTGATGTCGAACATTCCTTTGATTTGAAGTTGGTCCTAGTTTTATATACATGTTGAAATGGTGCACAAATAACATTTGTTAACTTTGAGATTATGGGGATATCTATTACTGCTTGAGGTTTTCTAATCTTCACCAAGTTATCAAAGCTTAGGTGTCCCAAATGCTTCTGCCAAAGTGAAATTTCATTTGCTTGACTTATGTAACATATTTATTCTTGAATTTCAATGAGAATGTATATATTATTTGTTGTTCTTACTCCTCTTCCTACCTGAATTTTCTTGAAGATGATATCCTTATCACATAGTCCTTGGAACGAAAGATGAGATCATGTCCCTGATCGCATATTTGGCTAACACTGAGAAGATTATGATTGAGCCCTTCAACATATAGTGCATTTTGTGCTTTTCCATTGCCATTGATAAGACTCATTGTGTCTTTTCCAACAATTTTATTAGATACATTGTCTCCAAAGGTCACATTTCTAATCCTTTTTAATGCTTAGTGAGATGATTTTTTTCTGGTCACCTGTCATGTGCCTAGAACTTCCACTATCTACAAACCATAGATTTTCCTTTTTTGAGCACACAAGGCTATGCCACACCTCTTAGAGGTAGATTCTTCATTCTTCTTTCTCCATATTGTTTCTCTTCGCTTTAATGGTCATTTTTGTGCTTCATGACCTTGATTGTTGCATTTTCTACATTCTAGAATATACTTTGAAAGGAGGCAAAATAATTATAAGTCTTGACTTGATTTTTCCTTTTGATGTCAACAATCTTGATTTGATGATTAGTCCTATATGCCTTGCAATGTTTTTCCATGATGACCAATTTTTTTACAATAGAAATAGTTGCCAAGAAAAATAGTTTGATACCTGTTAGTGTAGTCTTGCCTTAATGGGATATTCCTTTTGCAGAGGTAATACTTCTCATTTCTTGAATGAACCTTGTTTTCTGAAGAGTTATTGAGATGGAGTCCTTTAATGACATCATCAAAACTTCTAGGCTTTTCTTCATGACAACCATTGGTGTCTCCTAGAGAATTGGAGGATTTCACTTGCATAGCCAAGTCCATATATAGTTGACCTACTTATTAGAAGAAAGAACAATAGTACGTGAAGGTGATGGCCCACTAATAGCTTAGCTTCTTGTGGAATATTACATAATGGAATTAATGCTAAAAGCTCAAAACATATTTTGCACCATCATTTAAAAGAAGCAACATGTAGATCATATAGAAGAATAGGAAGAATTATGGTATGAATCAGGTAAGGCATCCCTTATTTTTCATTATTGTAGGAAGAAATGCCATAACACTACTAGTTTTTGGTTCTCATAGGTATGGTAATATTGTGAAAATAAAGGCCATTTCATATCATCTTGCTAGGAGAAGTATGTGCCATAAACCAAATTATTTCTGGAGGAAGAATAGTAAGAAGACTTCCCTAATCTAATAGAAAACTCAAAAGGCACTGGGAGAAATAGAGCAAGTTAACAAATCCTTACAACAACACCAATTAATTTTGCCACCATTTCAAATTTGAGTGGCCATTTGGAAATAAAGCGTTGGCAAATTTTATTCGAAACAGTGAAGGGGCGGGGGACGGGAGGAGTGAATCAATATTTCTTTCAATTGATATATTTTTCCAGTTAAGTTTTTATCATAAGTTAAACTAGAACACAAAAAGTAGAACAAGAAAATAATTTTATTAATGAAGATAGTGAGGACTCCAATCCTCTTTTACAAAAATTTAAGCTTCAAACTGTACAACAAAACCTCTAACTTCTTCAAAGCTCCAACCTTGAATGAGGACTCCAATTGTTACACAACATTTTGTCACTGTCCCTGTACTCCCCATTCCTTGATCCTGGAGGACCTCTACAGTGAACCCCACATGCTTTGCCTTCATGAAGAAACTCCCATTGTGTCCCTCTTCATGATGTAGAGCATTGGAAAGGTATGTTTTAACGAATAACTTAGTGGTGTTTCAAGCAATAGTTGTAACCTTTTCTTTGTTATAAAATAGGGAGAATGTAACGAGAATGAGCACGAATGACCCAATCACTAATAGTTATCTTCTCTATGCAGGTAAGGACAAAAGTGGGAAAGCGCGGTGCAAAACGAGAATTCCATGAGAAGATAACGACTGTCCCTCCAAAACCAAATAAAATCCAGACCAGGGCGAGTAAATCAAGGCAGATCAATCCGGGACGAGATGAAGGACTGTCAGTTCGGAAGGCTAGGCAGAGAAATGAGAGGAGTTAACAGTTTAACAGATCCCTCAGGATCTTTGATCCTGAGGGATCGTTACTTTCAATTATTTTGTTGTATAGTTAACTCCGCTATTACTTGTATAAAAAGGGACAGCATCGAAGACTTAAGGGACTTTTGATTATCTTGTATCTTTACTTTTCGTTTACAGACTTCACAGTTGGCTAAACTCAGACTATCGAGTCTCTTTGAGACTTAGTTTTGCTGTACTATCATTGATGCGTTAATATAATATATTTGGTGTTACTTTCTCCCTGCATATGAAGTAAGTTACGGCGGTGTGCCATTGGAAGCTAAGGGCCCGGCTCCAACGGACACTGGCTGATTGTATCATTTACAGTTTGGCTTTGTGCGGTTTGTTTATTGTTTTTAATAATCTGATATACTTACATGCTGTTCCATACTTGTTCATCAGTAGTTTTCCTTTTGTAAATCTTTGTAACAAGTTTACATCATATTTCCAGAATTGATCACATAACATTGTTCTGAGCTGTTCACTTCTGTTACAGAATTTATAAGTGAAACGTTTTAGCTACATATGGATGGAGTGATGATCATAAGAAGATGGAATTAATGTCGTGTGTGGACTACTAGTGATTATTTCAGATTATGTGTATATATGATTGACGTTTCCTGTTCATGGTGATTTGCTGTTCCATTTGATTAAGTTGTCTACTTGTACAAAAGGTTGCTCTTTCTTTGTATAGAATTGAGAGTGTTGAACTCGCGAGATTTAGTTTCTTTACTGCCGTTCCTTTTACTGCTGTTCCATTTCTGAATTGCCGTTCCATTCTGCTTTCTTGCTGTTCCTTTTTACTTGCATTCATTGGTTTGGTGTGAGAGGAGGATCAAGGCTGTCGTGAGACACAGCAGACGCTATTATGCTCCCAGATCCATGATCCATACTCTAATTCCTTTTCCTTCATCAGTTTCTAGAGGGATGGGTTATTGCTTCCGTACCCTTGACTGATAAAATTGCCGTGTGTGATTCCTTTATGCAAAAGTAATTTAGCCATAGCTTAGCATCCGTTTACTCTTGTATTTCTTAGACCTATACTACTAAGCATTACTCTGACAAATAGCCTCAAATTGAGATACCCTTTACAATAACAAAACGCTCCCGGATTGACTTGTAATGTGAGATAACTAGAGGTGAAAAAGACCCTTGTTACAGCTCTACATTTTGGCGCCGTTGCCGGGGAAAGGGTATAGCCATTTGTCTTTTTAAACAGGGTAGTGTACGAATCTGCTAGGGGAGGGTTGGATTTTAAAAACGGAAGGTAAGAACCTACGTACGGAGCACGTAAAAGCCCTGCTCCACCGTCCACTTTCCTAGCAGAATTGATTGGTTAAATAGGATTTAGTAGCTTAGTTGGAGTGCATGACTAAGCAGAAAAAGCCAGAAAAAGATCAAAAGCCTCCACCCAAAGCCAAGGGGCCGGTGACCCTTGGACGAACGATTTTCATCGACGAAATCTATAAGAAAGCCGAATCTCAGCCATCAGTAGGTTATAGGAAAATCAATTCTAAACAGCCTACTAGTTCCCTTCAGGCCTCGGGATCACCATCTAAAGCCTTTGCTGAAGTGCACAGTCAAACAGAGGAGCAGGACTTTCAAGAAATTGAGAATTTAACTCCTGGACTATTGCACGAAGGGAATTTTAGTAACCTTTGCGAAGGAGGAGGAGAAACAGGGGAAACCGGGGAACCTAGATCTCCTATTGAACCAAACCAGCCTTTAAATAGCCCGGATAAAGGAAGCGCTGCAAAAATCTTCGTTGAAGGAATTCATTCACCTCAGACAGTTGGGACCATCATTATCCCTGATAAAGGGAGTGTTGTCAAAACAATCCCTGTTAAGACTACCCCTTCTCAACCAAGGAACACTCTCTTGGAAATTCCTGAAGATTACTGGCATATATTCGATCCCATGGTGCAGAATCAGCCAAACACCCAGACCTCCACATTGCAATATCCTATAGTAGATTCTGCAGCAAATGCGCCCATGAAAGCTATCCCTCTCCAGCATATCCCCACATTTCATGGCCTTACATCAGAAGATCCGGATGCATTCTTGTTCGAATTTGATGTATTATGTAGAGGATACGATTACACCACCGATCCCCAGAAATTAAAATTGTTCCCCTCCACATTGAAAGGGGCTGCTTTAAGATGGTTTATGGGCTTAGGTGGTGGGGTTATTAACAATTGGGATCAAATGAAAGAAGCCTTTTTAAAGAAATATCAGGATTACTGTAGGTCAAGAGAACTAAAAGATGAAATCTTTCAAATGTCAGCCAGACCAAACGAAACTCTAGAAGAATATGTAGAACGTTTTCAATATAACTTGCAAAGATCTCCCTATGCATCGTTACCTCTGCCTGATAACGTGTTGAAAACCGCATTAATTAGAGGTATGAAAGAACAATGGATTGAAACGTTGAATATTATGGGGAAAGGAGACATTTATCAGGAAAATTTTGCTAATATCATTGATCTGTGTATCAGGAGCTCGAGAGGCAGCACGAGGATAAAACCAGCAGAATATGATCGCTTTACCAGAGATAACAGAACATCAACAGAGGGAGTAACACGTGTGGAACTTGGAAATTTGCTAGAAAATTTTAAAACTGATATCCTGGGGACATTAACTACACAGCTTGATATTGTGCAGGCTAAACAGAAGCAAGCAGAGGCGGAACAGAATCTAGCGATCTTCTGCCCTTGATGCCGGAAGAAACATAGCCACAAGGAATGCCCGCTGGATACAGTCCAAACATGTGCTATCTGCACCAAGGACCACCTGACTGAAAGCTGCCCCTCACTCCCTGGTTTGAAGGCAGTATACAAAGAAGCAGAAGAGGAGCCAGAATCAACATATTTTATTAACCAGCGTCGTCAATGGCAGCCAAGGCAATCTGGTATGTTTTCAGACCCCTCCTCTTCTTTTCAACCTTCGTCGTTCAATGCTCAGCAATAGAATATGTGGCAAAATCAGTCTCAGCCCCCGTTTTCGAATTGGTCACCTCAAATGTTTCCTACTCCGAATCCTTGGATGAACCAATTTGGCTGGCCAAACTGCCCTTATCCCCCACCATATTGGCAGAATAATTCATATCCTCCGCAATGGACCCCTTCTACTTCGCAAGGTTCACCCTGGCAGACAAGCTGGCCAAAATCGACATATCAGCCAGCAGGATCAATTCCACTCCCTCAACCAACTCTGCCAGCCTTACAACAAAATCCCCAGCCTAATCTGAGACCGCAGCTCCCAGCCCAACCCAACCCCAATCCGAATAATAGACCAGTTCAATCTCTTCAAATTATAGAATCCTCAGAAATTGAACCTGATCTGCGGGAGTGCAATGATCTTCAGTTAAGATCTGGGCGAATAATAGAAACTGAGGGACATAGAACAACTCACATTGAAGATCAGTTACCTATAGAACAGCCGTCACAACAGGAAGATGTAAATAAAGACCAAGCTCATCAGCAAGTAATTACATCTCCTCCACCTTTCCCAGAATGATTGGCCATTCCGCGACCAACGCAATATCCAGATTTTGATATTCTGGGAGAACTACAAAACTTGTATATAAGAATTCCATTCCTTCAAGCTATACAGGATATCCCTATATATGCAAAAACCATAAAAGACCTGTGTAGCAGAAAATAAAAAAGAAATGTAACCTCTAACCCAAGAGTCCAGGTAGTCGGCACCTTATCCGACCTCCTATCAGGAAAAGAAACACCAGTTAAATACGAGGACCCTGGAAACCCAATTGTCACTGTTCAAATCTATGGGCAGACCTTGACCAACGTCTTAGTTGATCTAGGGGCTGCAATTAACATCCTGACAACATCAACTTGCCAGAAGCTCGGAATTACATCGGTAGAACCTACTTCCACTTTGTTAGAACTAGCTGACCGATCAGTAATTAGACCAGAAGGCACCTTGTATGATGTCATGGTTTCAGTGGACTCCTGGGAATACCCGACCGACTTCCTGATAATTAATCCAAGAACCCGACTAGATGGACATCCGCTAATTCTAGGTAGACCGTGGCTCGCTACTGCTGACGCCTACATTGGTTGCCGGCAGGGAAACATGACCATAACCAGAGGGGCCATCGTACCCCTTTATTCATGTTAAGAAAGAAAGGGAAAACAAAGCAGTCCAAACTGAGGCACCACCTTTAGGGATAATTCGGGATACGAATTCCAGGCAGCGAAACGTGAAGGTCCAGGTAAGACTCCCTGCCTCTGAGAAATCATGGAAAAAGGATCCAAAAACTAAGGCCTTGCACCACGAGATGAAGCAAGCCCGACAGGAGGCTGACCAGCTAAGGGAACAAATGATCCCTCGGAAAAAATACGAGGAGTTGCAGCAGGAAGCTGAGCAATTAAAGGAACAAATGATCCCTCGGGAAAAACATGAAGAACTGCAGCAGCAACTGCGGAACATGATTCAATCAGAGATTCAGGGCTTTGAAGGATGGCAGAAGGAACAGGAAAAGGTTGACAAGGTAACACGTCGACTAGATGCTGTTATTAAACAATTGGACACTGTATGTTCGCTGTATAATGATGTTTTGACTTGCAGGGCCCCTGCAAAGAATTATGCTTTATTTCTCCTTGAAAGATACTTAAGATTGAAAATAAAAGCTGTCAGGGCAGGTGCCCCTATTCAGATTAATACTGTTAATGATTTTATTGATTGTTGCAAACATTATGGGGTTAAGGTCCAACGGTTACTGTGTGAATTCTATTTGCACAATATGGTGCTTGAACAGGAAACTGATTTAAACCCTGGCCCTTTCGTGGGAGATATACAGCTACAAGCCTTTGTTTCATTTAGGGTCAATCAGTTAAAGTGGCTCAGGGCTTATAATGCCTTTCAGAGGCAGGAGAACAGCCTAGATCTGTGGGTCAGGGCCGAGCCTAGAGACCCAGTTCACCTATGGCAATCACACAAAAGCCTTATGAGAACCCCGGGCGTCATAGAACTGCTAGGACCCATGCATGAGGATTTGATCCGAAGTAGCTTGGAATATTTTCTGGCTATTAAGGATTTTGCCCTGGATGCTGCCAAATTCCGCTATCGGATTTCTACCCCAAGCATCCAGCTCAGGGAGCCATTCAAATATGAGAATTTTGAGCTGGCTGCTGAACGGTTGACCCTTTATGGCCAGCGCATTCTGCAAGCTGGGCCGTCTTGGTTAGGATACCGGTTCCGTAGCCCGATTATTTGGCACCCTACACCTGGGTACCAGGCCTTGTATAATATGCCTGCAGATCAATTGAATCACTTCTTTGATAATCTGGTTGCTCACCATGGTTGCAGACCTCCTCACGAGGTGCCCTCTCCCGCCTATTCTCTTACCGCTCTCCATGTTAATTATAACGTTTTCATGAGGCCATGAAACAGAGTAAGCCGGGGGGTGTGTAGAGCATTGGAAAGGTATGTTTTAACGAATAACTTAGTGGTGTTTCAAGCAATAGTTGTAACCTTTTCTTTGTTATAAAATAGGGAGAATGTAACGAGAATGAGCACGAATGACCCAATCACTAATAGTTATCTTCTCTATGCAGGTAAGGACAAAAGTGGGAAAGCGCGGTGCAAAACGAGAATTCCATGAGAAGATAACGACTGTCCCTCCAAAACCAAATAAAATCCAGACCAGGGTGAGTAAATCAAGGCAGATCAATCCGGGACGAGATGAAGGACTGTCAGTTCGGAAGGCTAGGCAGAGAAAAGAGAGGAGTTAACAGTTTAACAGATCCCTCAGGATCTTTGATCCTGAGGGATCGTTACTTTCAATTATTTTGTTGTATAGTTAACTCCGCTATTACTTGTATAAAAAGGGACAGCATCGAAGACTTAAGGGACTTTTGATTATCTTGTATCTTTACTTTTCGTTTACAGACTTCATAGTTGGCTAAACTCAGACTATCGAGTCTCTTTGAGACTTAGTTTTGCTGTACTATCATTGATGCGTTAATATAATATATTTGGTGTTACTTTCTCCCTGCATCTGAAGTAAGTTACGGCGGTGTGCCATTGGAAGCTAAGGGCCCGGCTCCAACGGACACTGGCTGATTGTATCATTTACAGTTTGGCTTTGTGCGGTTTGTTTATTGTTTTTAATAATCTGATATACTTACATGCTGTTCCATACTTGTTCATCAGTAGTTTTCCTTTTGTAAATCTTTGTAACAAGTTTACATCATATTTCCAGAATTGATCACATAACATTGTTCTGAGCTGTTCACTTCTATTACTGAATTTATAAGTGAAACGTTTTAGCTACATATGGATGGAGTGATGATCATAAGAAGATGGAATTAATGTCGTGTGTGGACTACTAGTGATTATTTCAGATTATGTGTATATATGATTGACGTTTCCTGTTCATGGTGATTTGCTGTTCCATTTGATTAAGCTGTCTACTTGTACAAAAGGTTGCTCTTTCTTTGTATAGAATTGAGAGTGTTGAACTCGTGAGATTTAGTTTCTTTACTGCCGTTCCTTTTACTGCTGTTCCATTTCTGAATTGCCGTTCCATTCTGCTTTCTTGCTGTTCCTTTTTACTTGCATTCAATGGTTTGGTGTGAGAGGAGGATCAAAGCTGTCGTGAGACACAGCAGACGCTATTATGCTCCCAGATCCATGATCCATACTCTAATTCATTTTCCTTCATCAGTTTCTAGAGGGATGGGTTATTGCTTCCGTACCCTTGACTGATAAAACTGCTGTGTGTGATTCCTTTATGCAAAAGTAATTTAGCCATAGCTTAGCATCCGTTTACTCTTGTATTTCTTAGACCTATACTACTAAGCATTACTCTGACAAATAGCCTCAAATTGAGATACCCTTTACAATAACAAAACGCTCCCGGATTGACTTGTAATGTGAGATAACTAGAGGTGAAAAAGACCCTTGTTACAGCTCTACACATGAGCAAATCAATTCCCTTTTGCACCATTTCCCCTGAAACTTCTGTTTTTCCCAGTTTACAAGACTGGCACTAATGGCCTTTATCTCCCCCGTGCCAATGTGAAGAGATTAACACTATCCCTAGCACCGACTGGAGCGACTGATTTGTGTTCCAGTCATGCCAGTTTTCTTAGGGAAAGTTTTTTAAATTAAGAGCCAAAGCTTCCAGCTCTAGAAGCTTTGTAACGAAGGTTTGGTAAATGGTTTGGCCGAATGGGGTCGAGGATGTCAGTTTGGGATACTTTCCCCTATAATGATGAAACTACCTCAAGGGATAAGCCCTTCTCCCATGAGAAGAGGATCCATATCCCATCCATTCATCTTATATAAACCTCCCTTGTTCCCAAGCACAAGCTAGTGTTAAAGTTGGTGTGCTAATGCTATTTTGGTTTGGAGTAGACAACAAGCTATTAGTAGTTGTAGCTATCTAGTTGTGTGAGGGAGAAGTGTGATTTGGTTTGGAGTGAATCCTAAATGGAGATCCTTAAAACTATTGTGGATTGAGGCCATCATGGAATGCTAGCAGAAGTGTGTGGGAACCTAGTCTTGTCAGAGGAGGACTGCAAGATCAAGAAAAATGGTTGTAATCTCTCTTTGATATTAATATATGCAACTATCAATTGATTTCCTACATGTTTTGACATCTTACATATTCATGGCTTAATGTTTCTTGACTTGTTAAGTAGTTTGAATTACAATTTGTCTATTATCACGTTTGTTGTTCGCTGTTGTTTACTTGTTTCAAGTGCTTGAAGAAGAAAGCGAGAAATAGCTGGAGTGAGAAAGCAAGAACATTATCAAACGGGATAAGCATACCAAGAGGTAGGCCCTCTTGACTGGTTCTTACCTAAGGAAATCTTCCATAGAATGTATCTGTTGTGGCTAGACCCATTATCGGGTTAAAGGAATTTGTTTGTGTCTGCACTTATAATTTTACTTCACCACAAATTAGCGACTGAGCTGGGGATCCCAGTCCTTTTGTTTGTCTTGGATTTCATGATTTCATGAGAACTTCTCTAGTTCCACTTTTTCCCTTTGGTTATGTTTCTTTTCTCCTGCTTACTGGCCTGAGTCTAAAGTTCATAGTAGCAGATCTGGTCCCTATTTCAAATTTTTTTATTTTTTTCCTTAGCTCCCTCGATCGGCGTGCTTAATTTGCTCACAGTCGTGCTGATTAGCCCGAGTTGCTGAGAAACAGTCGTGCCGACCAACCTCTAGCACTTTTTTTTCAGTTAGGTAGTCATGTCGATGCTTGTAAGTGAAGATTAGGGCTTGTCCCCAATCTTGGCCAGTGTGTTCTGCTTTTGTGATTTTGACCCCGTAATCCTTTTGGACCATTTTTTCCCTGATTAGAAAGCTACTTTTCATTTGGTTGTGTTTGCTAGTTGACTTATCATCTTTTTGCTTGATTGATTGAGTCATTGAGTGGTCAGCGACACTAAGGCATCGATTTGTGAACTCAGTAAGTCAGGTTGTAGGTGTACTTACTCCTTTCATTTTGTTTTTGGTCCTTTTATGACTTTGACCTATTTTACGCAAGTTTGAAAGGTTTTCGTTTTCTTGCCTAAACGCTCCTTTTTCAGCATGGATTACATTGTTTGTCTTGTGGTTGGTAAAGTCGGTGTTTCATTAGTCTGAATGAGTTTCTCTTTTCATGTGTTCATGTGCTTGAAGAGCTTATTGTCTCGAAAAATTTTTCACTGAAGAATTATACGCGAAAAGTTTGTTTCGTTGTTTCATGAACAAGTATGAAATTATAGCTTGTTGCATCATTGTGCTACGATAACTTGCATTATTAAAATATTAGAATTGCATCAACATTTGGAAAAGAAAGAGAACTCTTTTTCTTTTGAAAGGACTAATAGATAAGTGCTTGTTAGGAAATTAGGAATTGGAATGCTTTTTTCATTAGTTTATTTTTTGAAAAATAAAGGTAGTGAAAGATCATTCCATTTTTAGTTGCTTGATTGTTTGCATTTGATTGAGTAGTTTCTACCCTCTCTAGTGTAGGCATTTCATCGAATTGAAAGGGTCTTGTCTCATTTAGTTGCATTTAAGGTTTTTCGAGTCACATCACTAGGACCTGAAAACTGAAACATAACTCAAGATAAAATTTAAAATTAATTCAATTAACCCAAGACGCATTTGACATTAACGATCATATTTAGAAGGTCTAGGCTAGAGACATGTTTCAACATCTTTAAACCTAGCAACTGTCATTAGCTTCGGCATTAGACAACACTAGTATAGATTTGTGCTCCTCGTACCATCGAGTATATAATAGGAGACCCCTCTAGGATGCAATCCTTTTATCCTTAGGAAGCCGAGTCGGCCACCTTGCAAACATGATACACCAAACACAACATTTCAGGGAGATTGCCTGCTCGAACTTCTCGGTTTGTCGGGAGGTATTATGCAGTTCACGGTTGCCTCATAATCCTGTTTACCTAGATCATCTAGAGCAGTCATTTGATATTTTTGACTCATTAAACTTAAAAGATCATTCGAGCACTTGTCCTTTCGAGCTCGTTTCCAATTGAAAGTGATAGAGTCATCTTTGTTTCTTTATCGACTCTTAAAAAATGAAAGAGCACCAGTGTTTTATGCGTCTTAGTAATTGATTGCCCACGATACGAAAACATCCTGTTAGTCTTTTTATGAGACCAAATTGTGAGTTTCCCTTAAGAAAACATTTTAAAGCCTTGAAGTTAATTGTTTTGTTAGCTAAGACAAGATCATCGTGGCTGAACCATCTGGTTCACCTAGTTCCTCTTCTTCTCCTCTGTCTAAAAGATTGTCTGAGGAGCCATTTCCTGAGTTACCGGAGTCACTCGAGGACAAAGGTGTTGAACTCGGAATTGTTCTGAGCATTCAACCTTTGTCATCTCTTCCTCTGCCTACTTTTGATATTGGGTCATCTGTTGATTTTGGCCCAGAATCTCCGAGAAATCCCGTTCAAACTCCAGAGAAATTGCCGATCACTGTCGGTCAGCTTGGACTGGTTATCTACCCTCCGAACCCGCTGTTTGACCCTATTTTGATATCACCGCAGTGTCCTTACAGTCGGTATAACCAGCCGGGTGTTCCTTTGGAACTATCCCCTCATACTCATTCGACCATTCGTCGTCGTTTGTTTCCAGACATGGAACCTGAAGGCGATTCTCCCGTCACCTCTCCAGATGAGTATGAAGTTTCTATTCCACACACTGTTGAGGGGGAAGAGTTGCCTTTTCCTCTTGAAGGTTTCCCCTATTCAAGGGGTATTCTCGCTAGCTTGCCACCCAACTATGTGTCTTTGGCACAATTACTTTCAGGTACACCTAGTGCCTCATTGCTTTACCATAACCCTGTTTGGGTGTTAGGCGCCATGCCTACTTCAGGTCCGTTTGTTATGAGCATGACTTCCCAATAGGCTGTTACCTTAGTCCTGGTGCAACCCACTGTTTCGATTACCCTTGTATCGTCAATCCTAATTACCCGTCACGCACAACCAACAGTTTCAAAGAATGTCTCTGTCAGTTCCTTCGTCCCTCTAGTCAATGGCCAAGCTGTGCCACCGCCTGGGGGGAAAAACCTGAATATTTCTATGGTGTCAGGTGCCACTAATGTGAGTGGCTCAAAAGCTCACATGCTTGTTATAAACTAACCTTCTTCTAGTATTATTCATAACCCTGCTGATCCCATTGGATCAAGCAATTTCCAGTACCAATAGGTTCAAAATCCCGTTGGTCCGTCTGGATCGAGCAACGTTCAGTATCAGCAGCCCTATGGGGGTTAGGTTCAATACCAAAATCCTTACGTTCCATATGGTTCTCAAGGAATGATTAATCAATCTTACACCCTCCAATCTGGGCAATACATCCAGCCTGGCTATGGCTAGATTTAGTTCAGAAATTTCCTGGGCACTGTTTAAGCACCCTTGCAACAACAAGGAAAACCTATACAACAACAAGGGTAGCCTTTGTTCCCACAAGGGAAATCTTTGTTGCAGCAAGGGCTCTCCGTGCAACCATAAGGGCAAATGATGCCATAGCAAGGTCAACTGCAACAACTGCAAGATCAACCCTTGCAAAATTTGCAACAAACCATGTAGCAGCATATGCAATGTGCTCTGCACACCTTTCAACCCATGTCCTCGCCGGGCCAACCTCTACAGCTTCAGGGACAAATTTTGCAACCGCAAGGTCAACCCTTGTAACAAAAAAACCAACTAGGGTAACAACAACCCTTGTATACATATCAATAGGGTCAACCCTTGCAAGGGCAGGGTCAAGGTCAAGTCCTACAGTAGCAGGCTAAAAATCCTAATGTCCTAGGTCAACAAGTCCAGAATCCTGCCGGCCAAGGGCATCAGGTACAAAACCCTAATGCCTTAGGTCACCAAGTTCAAAATCCTTTTGGTCAAGGGCAGCAGGTACATAATCCCTATGTCCAAGGGAAACAAGTGTATCAACCTTATGCCCAAGGACAGTAGGTCCAAAACCCTCTTGTTCAGGGACAACAAGTTCATCACCCATATGTTCAAGGACAACAGGTCCCATACCCATATGTCTAAGGTCAACAGGCTCAACAACCTTTTAACCCATATGTTGCTTATCAACAACCTATGGTCGGACAGTTCCAAGGTATTCACTGTCAAAATCCTCCCTATGGTCAAGGTAATCCGCAATGGGGGCAGCCTCAGATGCCATATGGACAAAATCCCCCACTATGGGGCCAAAATCCTTACCAGCAGGTATGGGATCCTCTATATGGAGCCGCTTATCAACCTCCCATGCCTTTTTAACACCCAATTGCCATTCTTGGCTACACTTGAGTTGCCAGATGTATCTCGCCTTATGAATGATTTGATCCTTCATTCACCGTATTGGCCTCCGATGCTATCCAAGATACTAAGTGATTGTCCAAAGTTCGATGGGAAAGCTAAGGAAGATCCTTAGGCCCATGTGATGACATATCACCTTTGGTGCTCGTCGAACTCATACGTGGATGATTCCATTCATCTCAGTCTCTTCCAATGAACCCTCATGGGTGTTGCAGTGAAGTAATACATCAAGCTACCTCGAAGTAATTACCGTGACTCTAACTCTTTAGCCATGGCTTTCGTCACGCATTTTCAGTTGCTGGTTTGCTATGAAACTATCACCTATTTTATCACATCACTTAAGCAAGATACTGCGATGCACATCTCTGATCACATCCATGAATGGATACATAGACGTCGCCTGATCAAATTCGAGATTGCTAATTAGTTGCTCACTGAATGGTTCACCAAATAATTTGTGGCCCCAATTGCTCATGATATAGCTATGGGTGGATGCGTCACTAAAGAGCAGGCCATCACTCGTGCCCAGTACTTTGATCTAGTTTACTCTCAGTCTGGCACCTTATACGAGTTATTACCCAATGATTTGCAACCATCATCTGATCTCACAACATCAAAGTCACTAGCTGTACCTCCCGTCGATGGAGTTATTGGTTCAGTATCCCAGACCCCTGCTAAATCTTCTTCCAAATAGAAGTCGGTCTCAAATGCTGTTCCTAATAGTTCATCCCAGAATCCACCTGAACCTGGCAAAACCTCCGAGGCACATGCTGTCCAGTTTACCATAGCAAATAAATCCTTGAAAGGGAAGAAGCAAGACAAAGGCAAATCTAAATCCGATGCCCCGAAACAAGGTCCTCCAAAATCGTCTGCTGGTGAATCTTCGCAATAGAAACCTAAGTATCCCTGCCTCATTTGCGAGGAAGATCACTACACTAAGGATTTTCCACGACAATTTGAAGTTAGTTTCTTGCTCAAAGGACCCCCACTATCCTCAAAGAGTCGTTTTCGTCTTAGCATACCCAAATGGTAGACCAACCCCAATCTGCTTCCTCCAGATCTCAAGTGTTCATGATGAGTACACCTATTAATGTGGCTACTAGATCGAAGGACTATCAAACTCCTGCTCCGACGGTTGGGAAATAGAAAGAAGCGACACCTTCTTATTCTACCCCTAGTTGTGGCCCTATTCATATTGGGTGCCCTAACACTGATTCTACTATGCGGCCACCCTCTCGAGGTGTGCTGCAGAAATCCTCGTATAATCCCAATGCCCAAGCCACTCAACGCTATAATATTGTTGAGGATTTGGCTTAGGCGCCATCAACTATGTCAGCTCTCTAGGTACTCCAAAGCTTCCCATCGCAGCAAAAATATTTACTGTCAACTATTGGGGGCATCGATCCCACTGATTCCAATTTGATGTGTTTTGATTTAGAGAACTATGTTCCACGTCTCTCTCATCAGATTGCCTTTCTTATTCAGGTAATCATCAATGAGAAGACCATCCACCAGACTGTCATCGATGAAGGTGCTTCCACCTGTGTCATGTCGACCGCATGTTGAAAGGCTATTGGTTCTCCTGCACTAAACCAATCTCCAAACAATTTGGAAGCTTTTGATGGGCACGATTCGCGACCCTTCGGTGTCTTACATAACCTTGCCATCACCCTGGAAAGCAAGACAGTGCAAGTCGAAGTAGAAATTGTTGATGCCAATCTCAATTATAATCTTCTACTTGGCCAAAGTTGGAACCATTCCATGTATGCCGTGGCTTCCTATTTATTTCGCGTGATTCATTTTCCCCATCAAGGGAGGACTGTCACTGTCAACCAACTATCTTTCTTTGCCTCTTCCTCCTCAGATGGAAATGTTTCGTACGTCAAGCACACTGGTGCTCCCTATGGGAGTGTGGGGGTAGGTATTTTCAAAGATTCTGCCTTAATGGGAATTTTTCCACTCCCACCTCCTCATGTTGCCTCTGTCAACATGATCTCGATCAAATCTGATCCTTGGGTCATACCTTCACCAGATCTTGTTGATACATGGGGCGAGGTTATGTCGCTTAGACCTGCCAAAGTCAATTACGTGGAAATTATTTCGGCTTTGTGTTTTGCATCCTCTGATTCTCTTATGTTGAAGACCTCTCTCAATATGTACTTTCAACCCCCATGGCTTGGAAATTTGGAATCGCCTGATCCCTTAGCTGAGACCTTCCTTGCTAATGAAGGTATCATGGAAGTCATGTCTCTCGAGGAACTAGCTCAGATCGATACTCATCATCGCTCCTTGTTCCTACCTCGCCCAACAGTCATGTCTACCATTTTCGAAGAGTCCTCTTCTCCATTTTCGCCACTAATTGTTACTCATGAAGTGTGGTCAGAAGGAAATCTGGGTAATATTACCCAAATGATGCCGATTGACATTTCTATGAAACCCAGTATCGTTGAACACGTTCATATTGGGGTATCTTGTTCTCTAGATGAGAACAAGACATATGCTCATCTATTTTAGGAATTCCGTGATGTGTTTGCGTGGTCCTATGAAGAAATGCCTGGTATTGATCCTATTATTGTAGTGCACAAAATCCCAACTTATCCGCATGCGAAGCCCGTTCGTTAAAGGATTCACCCAGTGCACCCTAGGAAGGCTACCGCGGTTAAGGGTGAAGTTGAAAAGCTTCTTAAAGTTGGGTTCATCTACCCCATCCCCCTTATAAACTGGGTGTCCAATATTGTCCCGTTGACTAAAAAACAGA
The DNA here is from genome assembly GCA_031772625.1 of Pinus tabuliformis. Classification (NCBI taxonomy): domain Eukaryota; kingdom Viridiplantae; phylum Streptophyta; class Pinopsida; order Pinales; family Pinaceae; genus Pinus; species Pinus tabuliformis. Next base: position 648,930,734 of record CM062815.1, on the reverse strand, counting down.
GCACGATCTGCATTGATTATCGAGATCTCAATCTTGCCTGTCCTAAAGATAACTATCCTACTCCCTTCATTGATCAAATCATTGATGAATGTGTCTGGAGCAAGATATTTTCTTTTATGGATAGTTTTTCTGGTTATAACCAGATCAACATCAAACCAACCGATCAAGAAAAGACAACCTTTATCTATTCGTGGGGTACGTTCACATACAAGAAGCTCCCTTTCGGCCTTAAAAATGCTGGAGCCATGTTTCAAAGGGAAACGTCCTATGCATTTCATGATATTCGCAACATTGTCCAACCCTACTTGGATGACCTTCCCACTTATTCTCGTTGGTACCAAGACCATCCAAACCATCTTCGACAGATTTTTCTTCACTGTAGACACTTTAACATTCAGTTGAACTCACACAAATGTGTTTTCTACGTAGAATCAGGATGACTCCTAAGCTTCATTGTTTCCAAGGATGGTATTCGCCTTGATTCGCTAAATGTTAAGGCCATTGTAAAATTACTCCCTCTGTCTTCACTGCACCAAATCTAGAGCCTGCAAGGAAAGGTCAACTTTCTCCGTCATTTTATACCCAATTATGTTGGGTTAGCCATAGGACTTATCCAGCTGCTAAAATAAGGAACACCCTTTGTATGGGACGAGGTGGCCCAAAAATCTTTTGATGATCTCAAGGCCATCCTCGTAAATTCTCCTCTATTGCACCTGCTGGACTATTATCGAGATTACTTCCTCTACCTAGTCGTGACCCCTAACACCATTGTTACGGTCTTGATCCAAGATGACCATGAAGGCAATGAACATGTAATCTACTACCTTAGTCGGGATCTCCTCGACATTGAAACGCGTTATGCACATGTTGAGAAGTTGGCTTTGGCTGCCGTTCAGGTTGTTCAATGCTTTCGGCACTATATCCTTCAACACACGACTGCAATGATTTTTGAATGCAAACCCATGACATATATCCTAACTCATTAGTTGTTGGGGGGGAAATATTCTAAATGGATCATGATCCTGCAAGAATTCGATTTAATATTCACTACGGCCAAATCTAAGAAGTCACTTGTTTTCACTGAATTGATTTGTTCCCTTCCCTCCAAGTCTCTCCCTACTAGTGCAGGTGAACAACTTTCGGATGAGACCCTCTTTCTGATTAACACCCTTGATCCATGGTACGGTGATATCATTGTGTATCTCCAGATTTCCACGTTCCGGTCCACATTGACCAAAGATGATCACCGAAGGATTCTGCATCACTCCCAACCCTATCGTATTATTGGAGATACTTTATACCATGTCAGTTTCGATTAAATTCTTTGCCGATGCCTTATGATTGAGGAAGTTGAAAGAGTTCTCAATGATTTCCACTTCGAAGCATGTGGTGGTCATATGTCTGGTTATGCTACAACTCAAAAAATCCTTCGCGCTGGTTATTTCTTACTGTCTATCTTCAAGGATTGCATCCTTGCTGTTCACAAGTGCCATGAATACCAAGTTTACCAACGCAAGATGTATGCCCCACCCACTCACCTACACCCTGTCATTGTCATTGGTCCTTCTGCAAAATGGGGCATTGATTATATGACATGTAACCCTCGTTCGACCGGGGGGCATGGCTATATTATCGTTGCTGTGGATTATTTCACCAAATGGGCCGAAGCGATGCCTACATACTCTGCAGATGGTAAGATGGTGGCTCAATTCCTTTTCAACCATGTTATTTCCAAGTTTGGCGTACCCTAAGCCATTGTCACAGACCATGGCTCCCATTTTGGAGTTTACATGATGGCTGAGCTGACATCTGCATTGGGCTTGCGCTACGATGGCTCGACCCCATATTACCCTCAGGCCAGTGACCAAGTTGAAGCTGTGAACAAAGTCTTGGTCACAATGCTTCATCATACTATTGGGATGCACAAGTCAAATTGGCATCTCATGCTCTTTTCAACTCTGTGGGCCTACTGAACCTCAACCAAAGACGCAACTGGTTTCACACCATTCCGGCTGGTCTATGGTCTGGAAGCAACATTTCCAATCAAATGCGAGATCCCTTCACTAAAGTTAGTTGTTGAACTCCTCCCCAAAATGTCACCTCAAGAGGAATGCCTCTTATATTTAGAACGACTAGATGAGACTTGCCATCTCGCCGCCTTGGTCATCGAAGCACAAAAGAAATGGGTCAAATCCCATTTCGACTAGTCAGTCTCCCCTCGCGCGTTCTTTGAGGGTGATTTGGTCTTACTATGCGACCAAGCTAACAATAAGCTGGGGGTAGGCAAGTTCGAACCCATGTGGCATGGGGCCTACATTGTGAACCGCGTTTTTCAGAAAGGAGCCTATGAGCTTATTGATTATGAAGGAAATCATCTCGATAAGCCCTGAAACGGGCTTTACCTCAAGAAGTACTATGCTTAGGTCATCTTGCATGGTTACTTGTGTACATTAGTGTGTCATTCATTTTTGTGTAGCGTAGTTTTCTGTGATAGTTTTCAAACAACTTTCCTGTTTACGATGCTTTTCTTGCTTTGCAGATGTCTGTGACTCCCCACATTGGTTTCACTGATGGTGCTTGCCATAGTACCCAGAACCTATCATATGTGACATGGGATATTTATGACCTTAACGGTGAGTTGATTGACCTCCAAGGTATCACAACTAACAATATTGCTGAATACAGTGCGGTCATCGAACTGTTGTCAGAAGCCATCGATCAGGGAATCAAAGAATTCGTTGTCAACCTGGATTCATAGCTTGTCGTCCTTTAACTCAACAGGCAATATTCCATCAGAAACCCTCAAATATTGAGAACGTATCTCCATATCCATCTATTGGAAAGGCATTTTGATTACATTACATATCATCATATTCATAGACGCATGAATACATTGATAGATGCATTAGCTAATCATGTGTTGGATAAACATTTACGAAACATGTGAAAGATAAAAAAAAACCATTTGTACCATAGTAAACAGGAAAATACAACATATATATAGATATATATATATATATATATATATATATATATATATATATATATATATATATATATATATATATATGTATATGGTGATAATGTTTGATACATCAGAACCCCAAAAAATAATATGTGTGTCTAAAATAACATTGGTGGCTCGTAGGCCTCATATATCTGTGGAACGCATGCCTCAAAAAATGTAAGTGCTAGACCTAGGAACTAATGAGCATGGTGATCATGGTAGCATGATATAACTCATGCAACACAAGTTAGCAACCGACAGATCCGATCTGAGACTTCCACTGTGTGTCTCTGGTACTGACGAGGAATGTCTCCTACCCGAGCATACTCCGGGATACCACGAGTTAACCCCTCAAGGTTCCTCGCAATCTCCTCCTCGATGCCACTGCCTTCCTGATAAGGAGCGATAGCATCAATAGGACAGGGGATGCGCCTGGATATTGGGGACATCCCATCAAGCTTCTCTGGTCCAACATCTGCATTAACAAGAGAAATGTTATAAGCACATATATACCAAAAACAATTAAAAAAAAATCTCAATTTTTTTTTTTGACTTTTTACCTTCATCATCGAAGTCTTCCCCATTTGGATCTCCACAGAAATCAATGCTAATGTATGGACAGTCCTCCATGACGATCTTTTGTCGTCGTAGCCATAAAAAGAATGCAGGTTGTATGACATGTGTTGACCCCTAGTGATCCTGGGCACCAAACGGTCTAGTGGGCCATCCGTGGATCACGTGGCATAGGAGGATCTACCTTAGTTAGCTGATACTGGAAAAATGGTACCCGTTCCAAGAAGAAGGCCATAAGTATAGATCTAAAGCAAAATTGCTTCAGATTCCCCGCCTTGGCTTTAGACAACTAGCGTTTGATGTTGATATTCATGGCGTCTGCCCAATTGAAGAGCGTATGAGCTATACAATCAATAGCATAAAGGAAATTCGACTTGTTAGTCTCATGTTCTGCCTGGGACCCCGCCACTTTGTTGATAGTCAACAGAAGCACTCTCAGTGTCAAATTGCAAACACTGGAAATCTCTATCTTCCCACTTTTGGATTTTAGGGCCTCAGGGTAGTGTTTGGAAAGAAAGGAAGATATGGTTGCCCCAATCAATGTGACCCGTACAAGTTCACTGGTTCCCCTCTATGGGATAGTCCAATGATGAAGTATATATATGAAGTTTCCAACTCTAGCTCCTAGTCGCCAATGACAAATATCTCCCAATTAATGTCCCAAAGACTAATAAGGTATCGAAGCAACTCAGGCTGGGCCCGCATCCCTGGCATGAGAAAGAATTTGAGGAGCCCGCAAGCCCTCAAAGCTTCCAAGAAATTTGGGTCATTCATTGCCTGGGTGTCAACATCCTCATGTTCCCATTCTTTCCAGTCCACCATTTTCAGCGATTGTTTCCTGTAAAAACCATTAATTTCAGTCAACAGTCATGATTATCCCAGAAAATTAACTTTAAGAGGTGAGTTTTTGAGGAAATATGGTTTTACCCTATTCATGACATCAATGTGCCTATTTTAAAAATAGTTGCACTGATTGGCGTGACTGTCTTTGTTAATCAACCTCGGTCGGCATGATTCCGTGCCCGGAAGTTGCGTACCCCGAGGGCGATTTTTTTTTTCAAAAACCCCCTCAAAAAACTAAAAAAATGGTAAAAATCAGAAATAAAGGACATGCAAATGGAGCTCAAGGCTTTAGTTGTTACCTGGAATTGACGGCTCATCGATTGACCTCCCAGATCTCCCGCAATCTGCTCCGGAACAATTAGGGAAAAAGTGAGTAAAAAGTTTTCACAACAAAGGTAAAATGGTAAATGGTAAAAATATATTTACTTTTCTCCTTTTTATTCATTTTTTCATGAAAATATTAGGTTTTTGTAAATATTTTGACGCATTTTGCCTCAAGAACTGGATAATACACTTTACCTTATTTGTGTAGCGACAAGTGATGGATGTTCGACGATGATGACGAGTCACATTTCAGCGCTTTTCTCGACTCGTTAAACTCATATGAAAATATTGCCGAGTGTTTTTCCCTTTTGACTCATAAAAGAAAATAAAATAGGGGGTCTTCTTTCAAGCTCTTTTCCAACCCTTTAAAAGCAAAAATATGGCCAAGCCCTTGTCATTTTGAACTCGTTAATGGATGCGAAACATCGTGTGCCTAGTATAAGTTTACCTCTTTTAAGGTTGGGAGGCACTATTTACGAAAAAGGTAATCCTTGACTGAAATGGTTAAGCAGTTATCTCAAGTATTATTTTCTACCTTTTCGGGCTCGAGAGACACAAACATATGAAAATGGACCATGTGGAGTTTTATTTTACGTGTCTTTTGCAAACTCTCTAAACACGAAAAATATATCGAGTTACACCTTTGTCGGACTTGTTAAACTATTAAACAACATCGGATTCGTCACCATGATGAACATGAACTTCTCCTTCCTAGGGATCGTTAAACTTAATAGGCCAGATTTGTCCAAAGGACGAACTTACAGTGCAAGCATATGCTATCCCTTTCAAGCTTGCGATTAAAAAATAATTGGGGTACCTGCTAGGAATGGTGGGGGAAAATTTGGAAATCTATCAGTGGTGTCAGAAACTCACTCTTGAACATGACACTTTTGCTTCGTGTCGGGTTGGGATATCCTCCTTTGTATCATTGACCTTCCTGGGTTTGGGCTTTTCATTTTTGCCTTCCATTTGATCTCTGCCACGTCATCATGACCACTGATCCCATGGATTCAAAAGCTGCTAGACTTCCATTTGTGTCACCGATATGTTCAAGATTTGTCGTTCTGTAGTTACACTTACCTTTGATTCTTTGTATCATCCAAAATCATTTTGCATCCTTTCGTCTCATGTCAATGATGTGGGAAACATTATGGCCCTCCTTCGACATGGTCATTTCCCATTGACTTCAACTCATTATCTAGGAAGTTGACCGAGAGACTCCCTTCCAGTACCTGAGAGCTTGCATTCCCTAATGGCAAGTTCTTCGCACTCGACGACAAGCTCACATCAATGGCTTTCAATCAAGTGATTTCACGAGTGTTCAACTTCAGTTCCTCTATTCAAATTCCATGAATTATGCTGATAGTACCTCGAGGACCATTTTCATTATTGGTGGTTTCTCTCGCGCTTGTTAACAGTTTACATCATTGATTGGTAATCAAGTGAATTTCTAGCATGTTCAATGTCAACACATCTATTCACATGTTAGAATCTGTACTTTGATCATGTCGAGTTGGAGTGCAAGACCCTTGACTCAGGTCACGAAAGTCCAAGTTGCGAAGTGATGTGACATGGTTATGATGATATGCATTTTTCTTTCAGATGGATGGCTGTGACTAGACCATGAGTTATCATATGTGATCCTTCTCATTATTGGATGGCTGTGACCATACCTTGGTTTCATTATGATCCTCTTTGACGGATGGCTGCGCCCATACCTGGATCCATTTACGTGATCATTCTCTAGATGGCTGCGTCCATGCCACGATTCATGTATCATTTGACAGAGTTCTCAATTATGTATTTGTATATGTACTTGCTTGTAGGTTTTCTGACGGTAGATCAGTTCCCCTCACTGATTCATAAAGCATCTCATCCCTCACTCTATCTCGGGCTTCATGCTTTAGGGGGAATTTGTTACACAACATTTTGTTATTGTCCCTATACTCCCTGTTCCTTGATCTTGGAAGACCTTTACAGTGAACCCCACATGCTTTGCCTTCATGAAGAAACTCCCATTGTGTCCCTCTTCATGAGCAGATCAATTCCCTTTTCCACCATTTTCCTTGAAACTTCTGTTTTGCCCAGTTTACAAGACCGGCGCTAATGGCCTTTATCTCCCCCACACCAATGTATAGAGATTAGCATTATCCCTAGCACTGAGCAGAGTGACTGAGCTATGTTCCAGTCGCACCAGTCCTCTTATGGAAAGTTTTTTAAATTAAGAGCCGAAGCTTCTAACTCTAGAAGCTTCGTAATGGAAGTCTGGTAAATGGTTTGGCTGGATGGGGTCAAAGATGTCAGTTTGATCTCCTTTCCCCTATAATGATGGAACTACCTCAAGGCATAAGCCCTTCTCCCATGAGAATATGATCCATCTCCCATCCATTCATCCTATATAAACCTCCCTTCTTACCAAGCACAAGCTAGTGTTAATGTTGGTGTGCTAATGCTATTTTGGTTTGGAGTAGACAACAAACTATTACTAGTTGTATCTATCTAGTTGTGTGAGGGAGAAGTGTGATTTGGTTTGGAGTGAAGCCTAAAGGGGAGACCCTTAAAACTATTTTGGATTGAGGCCATCATGGGATGCTAGCAGAAGTGTGTGGGAACCTAGTCTTGACAGAGGAGGACTGCAACACCAAGACAAATGGTTGTAATCTCTCTTCGATATTAATATATGCAACTATCAATTGATTTCCTACATGTTTTGTCATCCTACATATTCATGGCTTAATTTTTCTTGACTTGTTAAGTAGTTTGAATTACAATTTGTCTATTATCACGTTTGTTGTCTGCTATTGTTTACTTGTTTTAGGTGCTTGAAAAAGAAAGTGAGAGATAGCTAGAGCGAGCAAGCAAGGACATCATCAAATGGGATAAGCATAGCAAGAGGTAGGCCCTCTTGATTGGTTCTAACCTAAGGAAATATTCTATAGAATGTATTTTTTGTGGCTAGACCCATTATCGGGCTAGAGGAATTTGTTTGTGTTTGTACTTATAATTTTACTTCACCACACCAATCCTCAAATATAAATCCAAGTTCCAACCTGGTCTCTCACAAGGATTATAACCTTAAATGATGATGTTATGCAACTAAATCACAAAATGATAGATCAACGACTTAAAAAGTATCCTCTTCGAGGGGGAAAACTCCTTTACATTACATAAAATGAAAAATTATTAGATGATACAAATGACAAGACCTCCTTTGTACATAGGAGTCTAAGGAGTCATAATATAATCAAATCCTACATAACAATAATAGTGTATGGGAGCAACAATAACAATAGTGGCCTTTTATGGGGCACAACAATAACAATATGGGGGCTACATGGGAACAACAATAACAATAAGGGGGCTACACTACAATAACAATAATGGGGCTACACTAGTATTATAGGGACCTAACAAGTCCCTCTCCTTCAAAAAAGTGTTGTTCTCAATGCTTGAGTAGTTATGGATGCTTCTATATAAAATTCTCATCCTCCCATGTCAAATATTCAGCTGGTAAGTTCTTCCACTTAATGATATACTCTGAAATTGATTGATTATATAATTGTTGGGTTCTTGTTTCCTTGACTTCTTCATGCTCAAATATGATTTTTCCTTATTCGTTAAGTTTAGAGAACATTGTTTGAACTTGACGCTTGTCACTTATAACCTTGTTTAAGCATGAAACATGGAAAACTGGGTGTATGTGGGAAGATGTAGGAAACAAAAATTTGTTTGCCATAGTACCAATATTCTACAACACCTTGTAAGGATCGTAGTGTTGATTTGTGTGGCTTGGGAGGTACTCCAAGCCCTAGGGTTTAGGGTTTGGTGGGAAAATCACCACAAGGGTCACTTGTAGGCTTGGAACCCAAGCGTGGGATTTTCACACATCGTGATTTGGGTCATAACCATGATTAATTTGAGATTGAGAAAATTTGAGGTGATAGAGCTTGGCAAGTTGATTCAAATGCTCCTCTAGAAAGGAATTTATGATTTTTTGAAATTGGCAATTAATTATGGACAACTAAAGTCATGTAGGCTTAAGGAATTCGTCCAAGAGACATGTCTCTTCAGATGAATTCGCGGAGCCCTCTTTATGTGTATATATAGAGGTGAAGTGGAGGATTTATTCCTCATCCATTTGTGCAACACACACAAGAGATAAACTCATAGAAGAGAGGGGAATATCTCTGTTTTGGGCTTCAGTTAGGAGAGGCAGGACAACAAAGGAGGGGAGGGCTAATTTAGGCCTAGTTCAGGGATTCAAGAGTTGGAAGTAGGGCCGAGTTCCCTTGCTGGAGAGCCGAAGCTTCAAGGGACTATTTGCAGACTGTTTGTGGGAAGAAAGAGGTAAAGGATGACTATTTTGGAGGGTTGTTAGGGTGTCACAAAGACCTGTGGTAGGCCACAGGCCTAGCCTCTCCAAAAAAGGGATGTGTGGAGGCCTAAGGGGCTGCCATATACCTAGAAAAACAACACATAGAGGCAACACTTTAGCTTGACTAGGCTGCAGTTATTTGGAAGTTGTTTGTGTGGGTTTATGAGGGGATGTTGCAACATGTACTTGCCCTAACCAAGGAAAATAGTACAACAATATTGCAACAACATTGAATGTGTGTTGGATCCATGTTTTTGGGTTAATTTTGGATCATTTATTGAAGTAGCCTATTGGTTCCATGTGGAGGACCTTCCATGGTGGTGAAGAGTCCATCCTAGGAGAAAAACCTACAGTGAAGTATTGGGCATCATTGGTCTAGTGGAAGGCAGCGTGTTGATAGCCCAAAGTAGCCCTAGACGAGATATCTTGAAGTGATGAAGAGGAGTTGAAGGTTGGGTGAAGTTTGGTGCTGAAGTGCAACACCTTGATGGACAAAGGTGACTGCTAGCTTGGTAGTTTGGAGCTCGAAAATTGGCCAACCCGGAGATAAGATTGGATCAGCCGTGTACATGCAAAAAAAATGACTTGCAATAGTGTTAGATGGAAACCCTCTTGGAGTCTCGATGTGTTGTCATTTGAAGGACTAAGGGGAAGCTAGTGAGAAGTATGGGAGTGAATGACTAACATGATGAGATACGACATCGAAGCTGCATCGAAGTTTTTCATTGTATCTTGTATACCATAGACTAATGTATTATTCATATTTGGTTTAATATAATGAAGATTGGGGTTGTACATATTGTACAATATTTGTTAAAAATTGTGTATACTATTGCATATGTGACTTACTTATTTATATTTCTACTGTGTAAAGTATTTTATGGTTAAGATTCTTGGTTTGGTAGCGTCAGTGATTTTAAGACTCTCACCTAGACCCAAGGTCATGGAAATTCAACATGGTATCAAAGCATCTTTGAGCTACTTTGAAAGTAAGTAAATCAAAGTTGTGTGCATCGAAGTATAAGGTGAGAGGGAGTTGGTCACATTTTAAATGAAGGGCTCACTACAATTTCGAAGTTACAAGTGGGTTTCTAGTATGAGGATAGGTTGGAGGGGTTGTCCAACTATACTCCTTGGAAGGAAAGGATCAAGTTGGTCTTGCAAGTCAACATGATCTGGGAGTTCGCCGAGAAAGAGATCAAGAAGCCAACCGACCTTAAGGAGCTGGAAATATATGAAGATTTGGATGTGAGGGCGAGATCGATCATCCTAGATGGTGTGAAGGATGCCCTAATACCTCATTTGTCCTTGAATAACAATGCACATGAGATGTGGATGGCTCTTCAGAATTTATTCCAAAACAAGAATGAGAACCAGGTACTAGTATTGGAGGATAAGTTGAAGTCCACCAAGATGATAAAGGGTGAAAGCGTGACCTCATATTTGATGAGATTGTCTCAAGTCAAAGATGAGCTTGCTTCCATCAGTGTGACTATCTCAAATGGAGATATGGTAAGGATTTCCTTGAAAGGTTTCATTGAGGAATGTAAACCTTCATCAAAGGGATCATTTCTAGGGAGATGAAGCTAGATTGGGATAGGCTATGGGATGACTTCATTCAGGAAGAGTTACGAGACGAAGATCTACATCCAAAGAAGAAGTCTTTAGATGATGATGTGGCACTTGCAACGCGAATGAAGGGTAAGCAAAAGAAGGAGTTGAGTAGAGTTAAGTGTTTCAACTATGGTGAGATGGGTCATTATTCGTTGAGATGTTTGATGAAGAAGAAGGGAGATGATGAGAAGAGGACATGAAAGCAGGTCGCTGGTGTTGCCACTTTAGCTTAGATAGATGATCTCACTAGGAGATTAGAAGAGGAGGAATTTGTTATGATTTATCATTTCTCGCAGAGTATTGTCAATGGGGATGGATAATACGTGGATAGTGGTGCGATGAAGCATATGACAGGGTCATAGGAGATTTTTGAAACTCTATCTGAATGGGAATCAAAGTTACATATGGTGTTAGGCGACAAGAGTCAGTTGGAGATCTGAGGATTAGGTGTTGTGCAATTTAGGATGGAGATAGGATGTGTGATGTGGGTCCAGGATGTGCTGTTTGTACCAAGACTCAGATATAGCGTGATTTCTATCTTGATGATCAAGAGGAAGGGGTTTGAGGTCTTGTTCCAGGATGGGAAGGCAAGATTCAGGACCAGAGGCTCTAAGTCCGATGCGATTGTACTAGGAGTTAGAGAGCATGGTCTCTACAAGTTGACGTGCAAGCTCATGGATCATGGAAAGAAGTAGGTGTAGGTTCCAGAGAAGTAGGAGCAGGTGCAGGCTTTAGAGGAGTAGGTACAAGTTCCCGAGAAGAAGGTACACTTTCTAGATAAGAAGGTATAGGTTCTAGAGACTCAAACATAGTCGAGTTTGAGAGGGATCTTACAGATTCAGAGGGAGACTTTGCAGTGCAAAAAGAGCACGTGGTCAGTGGGGAGCAAGGGTGATGCTACAATTGACAAGAAGGAATCATGGAGAGATTGAAAAGTGATACAAGAGAATAGAAGAAGTAGGATGCTTCCTGTGACAACAACAATTCCAAGAAGGGTGTAGTTCACTGTACAGGGATTGCTACGATTGTGAGTGCCAAGAGTTGGGAAAGTTTTGTGAGTAGTGATGATGATGAAAAGATCCTTCCTAGTCTTGGAAGTACCTCCCTCGCTAAGAGGGAGTGTTGATTTGTGTAGCTTAGGAGGTACTCCAAGCCCTAGAGTTCAAGGTTTGGAGGGAAAAGCACCACAAGGGTCACTTGTGGGCTTCAAACCCAAGCATGGGGTTTTGCTCCCATCAAGATTAGGGTCAAAACCATGATGAATTTGATCTTGAGAAAATAATTTTGAGGTGATAGAGCTTGGCGACCCGATTCCAATGCTCTGAAGATCACTCAATTCAGAACTCTAGAAACGAATTTATGAATTTTTGAAGTTTACAATTAATTATGGACAACCAAAGTCATGTAGGCTTGAGGAATTCATCCAAGAGACATGTCTCTTCAAATGAATTCATGGAGCCCTCTTTATGTGTATATATAAAGGTGAAGTAGAGGACATATTCCTCATCCATTTGTGCAACACACACAAGAGAGAAACTCGTAGAAGAGAGGAATATCTCTGTTTTGGGCCATAGTTAGGAGAGGTATGACAATGAAGGAGGAGAGGGCCAATTTACGCCTAGTTTAGGGATCCGAGAGCTAGAAGGAGGGCCTAATTCCCTTGCTGGAGGGCTGAATCTTCAAGGGACTATTTGCAGACTATTTGTGGGTAGAAAGAGGTAAAGGATGATTGTTTTGGAGGGTTGTTGGGGTGCCACAGAGACATGTGATAGGTCATCGACCTAGTCTCTCCAAAACATGGCTTCTTGGAGGCTTGAGGGGTTGCCATATGCCTATAAAAACAACACAAAGAGGAAAATATTTACCTTGACTAGGCCGCAATTATTTGGAGGTTGTTTGTGTGGGTTTATGAAGGGATGTTGCAGCATGCACTTTACCTAACCAGTGACAACATAACAACAATATTGCAATAGCATTGAATGTGCTTTGGATCCACGTTTTTGGGTCAATTTTGGATCATTTATTGGAGTAGCCTCTTGGTGCCATGTGGAGGACCTTCCAGGGTGGTGAAGAGTCCATACTAGGAGCATAAACTATAGTGAAGTATTGGGCATCATTGGTCTGGTGGAGGGTAGTGTGTTGATAGTCTAAAGTAGCACTAGATGAGTTATCTTGAAGTGATGAAGAGAAGGTTGGGTGAATTTTGGTGCCGAAGTGCAACACCTTGATGGACAAAGGTGACTGCTAGCCTGGTAGTTTGGAGCTCAGGAATTTTCCAACCCAGAGAACAGATTGGATCAAACCGTATACATGTAGTAGAAGTGAATTGCAACAGTGTTAGGTGGAAACCCTAACGGAGTCTCGATGTGATGTTCTTTGAAGGACTAAGGGGCAGCTAGTGATCAGTATGGGAGCAATGGATCCACAAGACAAGATATGACATCGAAGCTGCATCGAATTTTGTCATTGTATCTTATATACCATAGACTGTTGTATTATTCAGATTTGGTTTAATATAACGAAGATTGGGATTGTACATATTGTACAATATTTGTTAAAAATTGTGTATATTGTTGCATATATGATTTATTTCTTTATATTTCCACTGTGAAAAGTAGTTGGTTGAGATTCTTGGTTTGGTAGTGTCAGTGACTTTAAGACTCTAACCTAGACCCAAGGTCGTGAAAATTAAACAGTAGTACTTGGGTGATAATTTATTATCCTTATTATCTTGCTTGAGAGACATTTTTTTGTATGGTTGTAGTCGTAAAAATACCCAGTCACCTACATCAAAATTGATTTCACTGTGATGCTAATCTACCTGTTGTTTCATTTGATTCTGTGCCATAATGAGGTTATCCTTTAAGAGCTGGAGAACTTGTTGTTGATGCTTGATGTGATCTTCCACTTCTTGAACCTTAGAATTTTCTCTTAAAGGTGATGTTATGGATGGTGGATGATGTTAGGGTCCTATAATAATAGGATTCATAATTTTGAATTGGCTATGGTCAGTCTTGTAATATTGTATATACTTTTTCTTTCTGCAAAATGTTTTCCATATTAAAAATTTAAAAAATGTAAAGAGGGTATGTCTTAAAATAATAATCAAAGGACAAAAAGAAAGAAAAAAGATAAAAAAGGCAAAAAATATGAACTGTTAGAAAATTATAGATTACGGAGCAATGGAACACATAAAATATTGCAGAAATATAAACACAGAAAATGCACAAAACAAGAGAGACACAGATATACGTGGTTCACCCAGTTTGGGCTACGTTCACCCCGAACAGCCAGTCCTTCCTTTCTATTATCCAGCAAAATGAAGAGACACAACCTACAGCAAATCCGCTGTAATATCCTCTGTTTTCTCTCACAGTCTCACCTCTCTGTTTCTCGCTCACAGAATACACATCTATCTCACAGCCTCAAATACAATACCCTCATACAAAGAGAGGGGTTGCCTTCTAGGGCAAAAAACCCTAAACTAAACATAAGTTCTACCGTCAGATCATCCACCTAATGAACAACCCAGATTGACTAGAAATTACTATACTTTTACAAGGAAATTTTACAGCTATTTTTAGCTTCAGGGGCGCTGCCCCCGAAACCCCTCGCCGGGGGGGGGGGGGGGCTCCCAAAGGTCGCAGCCACCCCCCCTGGACCCCTCCTGCAGCGAATATTTTACGGGCGGCGTTGCTGCCCCCATTTCGAACTGGGGTCCTATGTGGCGATACCTTTGAATATAGAAGATAATCAGGCTCCACACCCAACATGAACCCCAAAAAGAGATAAAAATAGATCATGAAAGTGTGCAAATTCAAATGCCACTACTTTTTACTTTATTATGCAAAATAAGATTGTGTGCAGCTTGTCAAAAATTCCACAATCCATGATGGTCAAATAGCTTAATCTTGACTCATTCATGCTTTAAATTTCATGTTGATAGATAGAGAATAAATATCTAGACAAATTGTTTAACCTTGACAGATCAATAGTTAGGTAGAGAATAATAATGAGCTCATCAATTTAATCTGAGCCATTGGAAGATATAAGGTTAGAATTAGATAGTTTGCTTATCAAAAGAAAAGGAAATAAAGGGTCAGCAAGCTCAAATGCACCCATTAAAATGAAGAAAAAATGTTAGGGTAAATAAAGGGTAGGTAGAAGAAGTTTTGCAAAGTGCACAAGGTTGCTAAGTCAAAAGCACACTTATCATGCTTAATCCTATGTTTCCTGTGCAGGAGGAGTTGAGAAAAAGAAAGGATATTCACCAAACTTGTTTACTAATTTAACCTCATTCACTACACCCCCACATACTTATTTGCTAATTTCCCCCATTATCCCTTCATAACCTATAAATATACTTCCCTCTCATTTTGACCTCTACCCCTTGGTTTCACACATTTCCCTATATATTACCCTTCAAAAAATCATTCCCATTCCCAAAACCCTTTTCCCTAGTGTGAAACCCATTCCCTATTACAAATATCACTTTCCCCCCCTTATTAATTTCCCTTTCCCCCCCTTAAAAACCCACAAAACCCTTTATCCTAAGTTTCTCCTATACCCCCCCATTATGTAATTAATGCCCCCACCTTTATATTTCCTCGATACCATTTTTGACCCACCAACCCTTGGTGTGGTTATAAAACCCCGCCATATAACCCATGGTCCCACCTTTATTAACCATTTGATTATATTGAAAACCCTGACATTATTGGTTAATTAATTACAATTCTTTGTAATTAAACCCTGGGCCCCACCAACCGCTTTCTCAACTCCGTCCGTGAAACTCAACTATGCGATATCCCTCCAATATCCCACCCCATATCCAACAGTGTACAACCATATCGCACGGATTCATCATCCGACCATTAACAACCAGAGAGCATGCGAGATTTGTGGTTTTGGCTGGGCTATTTTCTACTATGTGGCAGCACCAGGTTACATCCCATGCTTGCGAAAAATACTACCCTCCATCCAAAAGTGGTGCATTGGCGCACAAAACCACCTCCTCGCCTAAACCGAAAACTGCCCACTATTCATTTAATAATTTCCGTGCCAAAATGTGACTGTTATCAATTAAAAGGCCAAAAAGGCCCCAATTCGCTCTTTTCGTTTGTTTTCACTGTAAACCTTTGCTAAGCCATTTGTGACACCCTGAACCTTTGAAGAAATAATTCATCCACTTTTACCAGCCGAAGACGCTATAGACACCAAATTGAATCAGCATATAACCAATTCAAACCTCAGTACCTTTGTAGCTACCACAGAACCCAGTCTGCATGCCAAGTCGCCAATTTCCAGGTATTCTTGGAAAAAACCAGAACGACCCTTGAATTTGAAAAAAAAAATTATAATTGAAAGGTTAATTAATTAAATTAATTAAGAAACCTTCCTGAATTGAAAAGAAACTATTGTATACCCCAAACCATTTTTCACAGAGTTTAATTACCCTCCCACTGTTCCAAAATTTCTAAGCCTCACTCCTGAAACTACTGAAAGCCTAATTCAATTCAGTAAACCCATGTATGGCTTCCAAAACCTATATGGACATAAGACCTCTGCAAACCCCTCACTTGGATATTGACCACCTTGCATTAGTAGACAAAGACTTCCAAATTAAGGACATTGCTTCTCCTACCTACCTACTAAAACTCCACTGCTGGAGTAAAGACAAGTTTTTAAACTAGAGTGATGACATTCAACTTTGGGAGTCCAATTTTTCCAATTGCTATTTCCAACAGGTACACCCTTTCCCAGAAATCATCTAATTCTGCCATGTTTGTTACATTCCCAATCAAAGAGCTATAGTCACCCCTGACCAACAAGTTTTATTCACCATTACTGCAGAATCCATAAATCAAATGCTGCAAATCCAGTCAAGTCAAAATGAGACCCCAATTTCAATTAAAGGATTGCTTGACCTCTACACCAAGTTATATATTCCCAAGAAAGCTCATATTATTCAAACTTTCATCATTAAAGAGTCTCACACTCCAACAGATAGTCCTCCTTATGCTGCCACCATTTTTCCTAAGAGAGGCAAACAAATTATTACCATGCTTTCTTGCATTTTAGGGTACACTATAGATGAACATGCTGATGAGGTTGTCCTGGCTTTCCTTTCTATCTTTTTACCTTGCAAGCCTCCTACTATAATGTATAACTATGCCTAGTTCATAGACAAAATGCATGAACAATTCATCAGACTATCAAATGAGAGAGTTTTCAAGTAATCTTCAGTTTTTTTTCACATTTTCCTCTAGTATTAGTCAGACAAGTTTCCAATCAACATTCAGTAGTTGGACACCAAAGGCAATCTAATATTAGTCATCTATTGGACACCAGTGATCCAAGAATACTCCACTATTTTTTCCTACAAGACTTCATTGATTCATTTGTGCATCCTGTTGTAAACATGCTAACCAATAGCTATCAACCCATGATTAGTCAGGAAATCAAAAGGGTTTTACCAATTGGCAAAGAACGCTAAGGTGGGAGAGTGGTATTTATATCAGCACCACATAGAGGTTGAGGATATATGGATGCCAACTAGCTCCCTACAAACTACCCAAATACCTCCCATGAGGTTATTTGCATTAGAGTACTTTAGGCAGATTATAAACTCTGATGAAGTTAACTTCCTGGTAGCCAAGAAAAAGACTCAATTCAAAATGAAAAACCAATTGGGCCCCTTTATTTGTAACAATAGGGAAGTTGGACCTGAGGAAGATAATATTATACATCAGATGAAATTTAAGAATAGTTTTATGTGGCAATATGACCCTTATGGAGTCATAAATAAACTAAGGCTCAAAGTTAAATTGGGCCCTTTCATACATCATCCTAGGCCAGACATTGCGAGATTTTCCAACTAGTCTCAATGGTTGCAAAACACTTTGATAGACATGGAAAATACTGTATTTGATGTGGAGAATACATTAATTGATGTGGAAAAGAAGATTGATACTAGTTCCTTTTTGCAGGTTCCAACTCTAAGAGAACAAATGAATATTCCTCCTCTTTTACAAACTCCAACAAATGAAGACAAATGCAAAGAAAACCAGGGAAGATGGTTCTAATTCAGCCATGGAAACCACAGATGAACAATTTGAGATCAGTTATAGGAAGAAGCCCAAGCTTAATCCTGTAACTAAACAAGAAGACACCATTGATTTAGTGGAAATAACTGACACTCATACAATGGTGTAAAGGAGCAAAGGCACAATAGCTTTAGGAGAAACAAACTAGCCGTCTACCTCAAACACCCAACTTATTGAGAGACAGCTTAGCGTTGAAGTCTCTTCATTCACTAGGCCTGTGGATAAAGAGAAAGATATTAAGGAGAGGTACAAAGAAATTAAGTTGAGGAATGAGACATTGAAGGCTAAGACTTATGCGCAGTACTTCAAGCAGACACCTGCAAATCTAAACAGATTAATGTCAGCCTTTGACATCAAAACAGGGAAAATGGAGATGACATTCATGCAACCTACAGTCTAGCAGCCAAGATCATCAATAGACTATAGGAAAATAGATTTTGAGGTTTTGGCTAGGGATGTTCACCCCATTGACCAAATTGAGTTCCATAAGCAGGCAGGTGAGATGATCTATTCCACCATGACAAACAAAGATATGACTGTGCACAAACTTCAAGGTTCATTGGATAATATCACTGCACAGTACAAGCTGGAAAAGGCCTCCTCACAGGCCAAGGACAACATAATCAAATCATTGGAAGATTTAGTGATTGAGCTTGGACATGATCCCAATGATGTTAAGGCTGCTGAGAAATTGATAAAGATAAAGAATGAGGATATTGCTTCTCTCAAAAAACAACTGAAAATGCCTCATTCAAAGCATCCATAGACAAAAGAGGTCTTAGAAAGCCAAACACATCAGGAGGAAATGATGGACCTTTTTTTACAACTTAATGACCAATTGAAAGAAATGGAGAAGGAGTTGGACAACTTAATACAACTGAAAT
Organism: Pinus tabuliformis; assembly: GCA_031772625.1. Lineage (NCBI taxonomy): Eukaryota > Viridiplantae > Streptophyta > Pinopsida > Pinales > Pinaceae > Pinus > Pinus tabuliformis. The sequence continues at coordinate 648,912,008 of CM062815.1, read as the reverse complement.
AGGCCAGCCTTGAGACTGCCACTGCCACTGCCATTCCAACAGTCACTACAGCAGTACCATCCACCTTGGCAGCTTCATTGGCTCCTACAACTCCACTGGCTACAACACTACTAGGTGCCATGACATCTACATCAACAATAGGTTCAACAACAACAATAGCTCAACCAGGTGATGAGGCAAGCAAATTGGTCAAAGCAATGGAAGACATGTCCATTCAGACCACATAGATAAACAATCTTAAAGAAAAGATAACAAGTTTAGAAAATGATAATAAGCTTGCACAGATTATGCACAAGGAAAAAGTTCAGAAGTCAATCAGGTTGATTGAAAGGATGAAGAGCTTGGAGAAGGAATTGACATTAAAGGAGCCACTTTGCCAAGCCAAAGAACAATTATGGGCGAATATCATTGACTCTGCCAATAATATTTGGCCATCCATTCAAGTCATCTTTGAACAAAGTGACTTAGTTAAAGAGGCTATAGAAGCCATTCAGAGAGTTAAGGCTGAACTGGGAGACATGCCAGAAGAAGCCACTAGAATAATCCATTTCCTTAACTCTAAAAACAAATATGAGTTGTAGGAGCTGGACATACTTGATAGGACTGGCACCATACTAGAAGTAAAAAAGGTGCTCACCAAGAGGAATTTGATGATGAACCTTGAAGACAAATTATAAACCATGCAGCTGGCTATAGACAGGTTCATGGTAAAGTTTGATGTTTTGAGGCAGAAAGGTCTGCCAAATCCCTTGGTGATAAATGACAAGTTGATGCCACAGGAAGACTACAACAGAAGAATCAGAGAGGTGGCAAGGGATCAGGCAAGTAATTCTTCCATGAAGGGAATACCTACTGGAAAGGTACTATATCAGACATTTGAGAACCTATTTTACCTCTAGCATCAGGTAAAACACCTTTTTGTGAACAGAACCACTTTCTCCAAATACACAGAAGTAGATGAAATTTACAGGAAAATGGTAAATATTAAATTACCAGATGCAGATATTTGGGAGAAGTTAAATGACTCACTGTAAAAATGCACAGTAAAAGTGAAGACAACACAACCAAATAAATAGAGACAACATACATCAGTTAAACATCTGTCTCTATCTTCTTGCATGAAGATATTTCTTTCTCCTAGATTAATTCCCAAGATAGTTTGGGATATTTTGTAAACAATTTTTGTATAAATACTTCATAATTCGAAGTATTGGGGGTGGATTGCTAGACATTTGTAGAGCTGTATTGATCAGAAACCTAAGGATTATTGTACCAAATTTTCAAGTCAGCATACTAGACTGAGTAATAAAGAGATTGCATTATAGGATTCATGTGTTGAGCTATTATAGTGAAGTATTTTATTTGTCAAATTTTTTACTTCCTTATGTATTTCACAAACTTGCATGTCATCTAAAGTGAATGAATTAACTGGCAATTTATTTCAGAATTTGTTTAAGTACACTCTGTCTTGAGCAGTTAATCATTTTAATATCTTCTTCTAATATCTGGATTTGAGAATCCTTAATTGCTCTCCCATCCCGGTTGACCTCTTTCACTCCCTTCAAAATCCGGTCTAAGGAACCCTTAATTGCTCCTTTCATCCGATTGAAAACTACTTCACCATCCAACCTTAAGATCTAAAATAACTCAACTACCCTGCTAGGATGAAAAAATAGAAAAGAGTGTAGAAAGGATAATGGATAGATTAGAAACATGGAAAGATAAGCTCAGTGGGAAAATCAACAGCCACCCCCAATAAGAAACCCCAACTTTAGGAAAAATCCTAACACTGGAAAAAGTGCAATACCAGATAAACAAATTTGACCACCCTTCCAGGAAAACTATGCTGAGGGTTCGCAAAAACATGAAGGAGAGGATGACACCCAGATCCCCAATAAGAAACCCCAACTTTAGGAAAAATCCTAACACTGGAAAAAATGCAATACCAGATCAACAAATTAGACCACCCTTCCAGGAAAACTATGCTGAGGGTTCACAAAACCATGAAGGAGAGGATGACACCCAGATAAACCTATTAGGGATTAAAAATGAAGATGCTGTTTTTCTTACTTAGGAAGAATAGGAATTGTACATGTTGCAACAATTACAATTAGAATCTAGAGAGTCCTTTGACTTCAAACAAGGCTATGAATCTGCTATATATGAGGTTCACAAACAATACAACCTTAGAAGCAAAAAGAATACTGAAATTCCCACTAAGAAATCAATCCAAACCCAAACTAAAAAGATAACAGAAGCTCCTGTGAACAAAGTGTTACAAATTCTCCCTAGGGGAACTCAGGAGACTTCCAACCCAAAAATTATAGATATAACTTCATCTGAAACTCAAACTAAAACTGTTACTCAAATCATTCCAAATAAGAGAATTCAAAACAAAACTACTGATACACAAACTGAATTGCCAAGTACTGAAAAAGAAGATAAAAATACACAGACCACATTTGCTAAGGAAGATCTCATCCAATCAAGCAAAACTCAAATGCCATTTAACATTAAGACTGAGATAGCCAAGTTGAAAATATCAGTTCCTTTGACCGAGCTAGTGAAAAATGAATCATATAGAGCACAAATCACTGAAACATTAAATATAGGTGAAGGAGAGGATGCTGTAAACTTGAATGATGATCAACCTGAGTTATTGTTTGGTCCTAAAGTAAATGACACACATCAGCAAGGGGGTATTCCTCCTTTCTACATTAGCTTGAATGTTCATGATAAAATCTTACATAATGCTATGCTAGACTCAGGGGCATCCCATAACTTAATGCCAAAAGAAATCATGGAGAGATTAAAATTAGATATCACCAGACCATACAAGGACCTGTTTTCCTTTAATTCTAGCCAAGTCAAGTGCCTTGGCTTGATTAAAGATTTGTGTGTGACTCTAGTCCAGTGCCCAGCAAAGAGTATTGTGATGGAAATAGTAGTTTCTGATATCCCATGCAAGTATGGAATGATGTTATCTCACTCATGGGGAGAAAAATTACAGGGATCTCTACAATTAGACATGTCATATGCTACCATATCTGTTTTTGGTCAACAAAGGAAGCTTTATAGAGAGACCTTGATGAAATACATGGTGAGTAGTGCAAAAAAACCACAGAATTTCCATATATAGTCCATGCATTCTGATATGGACTCTTTTATCTTGTATAATTCAGAGAATGACAAAAATGAAATCACAGTTGTAGAATAAAAATACAAAACACCTGAGAGTGAAAACATTTTTTATGGGTCTCTATGGAATTTATATTTTGGTGGCTCTGTGAATAGATTAGGAGTAGGTGCAAGAGTTTGGATTCACAACATCGAAAATAATCATTGTGAAGGTCATGCCTTTAGATTAAACTTTAAATGCACAAACAACATGGTAGAATAAGAAGCTTTAGTCTTAGGACTACAAATTGTTAGAAAACTTGGAGCTAAGAGAGTTTCTATCATGGGAGATTCATAATTGATTATAAAACAAATCAAAGGAGAATACTCTGTGAATAATCTTAGACCTAGCCAATATAGAGAGACTGTCCTAGATTTGATTAAGGACCTTCTGGAAACTGATTTTCCTACCATTCCTAGGAAATAGAATATTTCTGGCCACTTTTGCTAGTACCTGCAAATTTCATTTTCAGCCCAACCACCAGTACATTGCAGAAGTGAGACATAGGCCTGTTATACCTGACAATTTGAAATATTGGTAGATTTTTTCACAAGATTCTCAAATTTATGATTTCATGAATGCAGAAGGAGAGTTTCAAAACTGTAATATAGATACAGATTGTACAATATATAATAACATAGATAGTGAGATAGATATAAATGCTTTAGATTTGAATAAACCCACTAATTTCACTAAAGTAGAAATAGATAACTTAGAAAAGGTGGAAATAGAAGAAATAATGAATGATCATCCTGAAATTCTAAACCTTAAAAATAAATTTTTGCCTAAGGGATTAGTCCCATTAGAATATTTGTTTGATTCAAACGATGTAGCTAGGAAACCAAAAATGGAGCCTTTAAGAGCAGATATAGAAGAATGTAACATAGGAACTGAAGAAAAACCCAAACTTATCAAAATATCCAAAGCATTATCTTCACATGAAAAACTCAAATATATAAATCTGTTCAAAGAGTGTCAAGATGTATTTGCTTGGAGTTATGAAGACCTTAAGTCTTATGATACCAACATTATTCAACATAGGATACCCCTCAAGGAAGATCAAAAACCCTTAAAAAAGCTTAGGAGAATTAATCCAGTTCTTATGCCATTAATTGAAAAAGAAGTAAAAAGGATGTATGATGCACACATCATAGCACCAATTAGATATTTAGACTGGGTCTCTAATTTGGTCACTACTAGGAAGAAAACAAGAGAAATCATACTCTGTGTGGATTTCAGAAACTTGAACAAAGTCTCACTAAAAGATAACTATCCTCTCCCAAAAATGGACCACATTCTTTAGTGGGTAGTAGGCTCATCTAGAATTTCATTGCTTGATGGATTTTCTGGATACAACCAAATATTAGTTCAACTAGAGGACCCAACAAAAACTGTATTTACTACTCCTTGGGGTATTTTCATGTATTTGAAGATGCCTTTTGGATTAATGAATGCAGGAGAAACATTCCAAAGAGATATGGACATAGCCTTTGCCAAAGAAATCCATGACTTTCTAGTTGTTTACCAAGATGACATCACAATCTTTTCTAAATCAGATAATGAACATCTAGATCACCTAAGAAGAGTTTTCATTAAATGCAGAAAATTTGGTATTTCCTTAAATCCCAAAAAGACACTCTTTGGTCTAGAATAAGGTAAACTCTTGGGACACATAATATCCAAATATGGAATTAGAATAGATCCAGCTAGAATAGAGGCAATCTTGACCATCACTCATCCTAGAAACATCAAAGAATTACAGTCATTCTTAGGAAAAATAAATTTTCTTAGGAGATTCATTTCAAACTTAGCAGAATTAATTAAAGAACTAAATAACATGTTAAAGAAATATTCAACACTTAACTGGACAGTAGAGGCTAAACAGTCTTTTGAGGCAATTAAAGAAGCCCTTACTAAAACACCAATCCTCATAAGTCCCGATTTCTAAAAAGATTTTATGATTTTTCCTTTTTCTTTAGAACATATTATTGCAGTAGTGTTGTTGCAAAATAATGATCAAGGATATGAGCAATCTATTGCATTTTTCAGCAAATCTTTGAGAGATGCTACACTAAAGTACAACATAATGGAAAAACTAGCACTTGCTTTAGTAAAAGCTATTAAATACTTTAGAGTGTACATCTTGTATTCCCACATCATTGCTTATGTTCCAAATTTAGTAGTAAAGGACATTTTGACACAAAATGGGCCTGAAGGAAAGAGAAGAAAATGGATTGCCACTATCTTGGAATATGACATAGAAATAAAGTCTACAAAACTTATCAAAGGCCAAGGTTTAGCTAAACTCATGGCTGAATCGAACTATCAGGCCTTAGATATAAATTTCAATGGTGCCCTAGATGATCAGGAAGAGATGGCGACTCCACAGGTCAGTGAACCTTTTACAGATTCACCTTGGTATGTAGATATCATATTTGTTTTACTAAACTTACAAGCTCTTCTTGATTGATCTAGAACTAAAGGTAGATTTTTGAAAATGAAATCAATGAAATATTGTATCATAGATAATGCTTTATTTTGGAAAGATAATGGTGGCATTCTATTAAATTACTTATTGAAAGATGAAGCCAAAAAAGTTATGCAAGAATTTCATGTAGGAGATAGTGCTGGACACCTATATTGGAAAACAACTGCTGACAAGATTCTAAGGGCATGTTTTTACTGGCCCACCATTTTTGCAGATGCCAAGAAATAGGTGACATCCTGTCACAAGTGCCAAATATTTGAGGGAAAGAGGAAGCTCTTACCTTTACCTCTCAAACCCATATCCACAGAAGTACCATTTCAACAATGGGTTTAGACTTCATTGGGGGAATTCACCCATCTTCCTCAACCCAACATAAATGGATTTTGATAGCCACTGGTTACTTTACTAAATGGATAGAAGCCATCCCTTCTAGACAAGCCAGGGACTTTGTCATTATCTCATTCCTTGAAACTAATATCCTTTTTGGATGCCCCCCAAAAATCATTACTGATAATTTAGCTGCTTTCAAATCCAAGAAAATGATAGAATTTTGTAACATATATCACATTACCCTTGGCCATTCCACTGCCTATTACCCTCAAGGTAATGGACTTGCAGAGTCCTCAAACAAAAGCCTTGTTTATATCATCAAGAAACTACTAGAAGACAACAAGAAGACTTGGAATAAAAAGTTGGTTAATGCTTTATGGGTAGACAGACTAACTACCAAAAAGTCCATTGGTACATCTCCTTATGAGCTAGTATATGGAATGGATGATGTTTTTCCATCCTCCTTAGGAGTACCGGTGATGAAAATGATTCAAGAGTTGCAAGTAGAACCAAATGATATCCAAAGGAGGATAAATCAGACAATACACTTGCAGCAAACCGGAGAAGAAGTCTATGTCAAATCACAAGTGATCCAGGATAAAATCATAAATATTTTTGACAAGTAACTAAATTTGATGATTTTTACATAGGTGATAAAGATCTCAAATGGGATTCTAGAAGAGAAGATAAGGGTAAACATGGAAAATTTGATTTGCTATGGCAAGGCTTTTATATCATTTATGGTTATAGAGGTAACAATGCATTTTTCTTAAGAGAGTTAGATGGAACAGATCTACCAGGAGGACCTGTCAATAGTAGAATGCTGAAGCACGACTTGTCCATAAATTAACAATAGTTCATTTTAATTTTCTCATTGTATATAACATTGCAAAGTTTAGATTGGATTGGATGGTAATCTTTTAAAGTTGAAGCCCGAAGAGAAGGCCCTGAGCTTTGAAAGGTTTACCATCCTAAGTATGAATAAAGCAGATCATAGAGGATCAACCACAAAGCAAACAAAGTCATAATTTCAAAGGCTATTGATCTTAAAGTTCTTGACATTTCACCAGGAAATGCCATCCCCATGTGGAGCCATTGTTAGGGTCCTAAAATAATAGGATTCATAATTTTGAATTGGCGATGGTTAATCTTGTAATATTGTACATACTTTTGCTTTCCACAAAATGTTTTCCATATTAAAAATTTAAAAAATGTAAATAGGGTATGTCCTAAAGGAATAATCAAAGGACAAAAAGAAAGAAAAAAGATAAAAAAGGTAAAAAATATGAACCCCAAAAAGAGATAAAAATAGATCATGAAAATGTGCAAATTCAAATGCCACTACTTTTTACTTTATTATGCAAAATAATATTTTGTGCAGCTTGTCAAAAATTCCACAATCCATGATGGTCAAATATCTTAATCTTGACTCATTCATGCTTTAAATTTCATGTGGATAGATAAAGAATAAAGATATAGCCAAATTGTTTAACCTTGGCAGATCAGTAGTTAGGTAGAGAATAAATGATCTCATCAATTTAATCTCAGCCATTGGAAGTTATAAGGTTAGAATTAGATAGTTTTCTTATCAAAATAAAAGGAAATAAAGGGTCAACAAGCTCAAATGCACTCATTAAAATGAAGAAAAAATGTTAGGGTAAATAAAGGGTAGGTAGAAGAAGTTTTGCAAAGTACACAAGGTTGCTAAGTCAAAAGCACATTTATCATGCCTAATCCTATGTTTCATGTGTAGGAGGAGTTGAGAAAAATAAAGGATATTAACCAAAATTGTTTACTAATTTCCCATCAGTTCACTACACCCCCACATACTTATTTGTTAATTTCCCCCATTATCCCCTTCGCTGCCTGTAAATACCCTTCCCTCTCATTTTGACATTTACCCCTTGGTTTCACACATTTCCCTATATATTACCCTTCAAAAAATCATTCCCCTTTCGAAAACCCTTTTCCTTAGTGTGAAATCCATTCCCTATTACAAATATCACTTCCCCCCATTAAAAATTTCCCTTTTCCCCCCTTAAAAACCCACAAAACTCGTTATCCTAAGTTTTTCCTATACCCCCGCATTATGTAATTAACGTCCCCCACTTTATATTTCCCCGATACCCTTTTTGACCCACCAACCCTTGGTGCAGTTATAAAACCACGCCATATAATCCATGGTCCCACCTTTATAAACCATTTGATTATATTGAAAACCCCGACATTATTGGTTAATTAATTACAATTATTTGTAATTAAACCCCAGGTGCCGCCAACTGCTTTCCCGACTCCATCCATACAACTCAACTATGCGATATCCCTCCAATCTCCCACCCCGAGATCCAATGGTGTACAACCATATCGCGCGGATTCATCATCCAACCGTTAACAACCCAAGAGCACGCGAGATTCGCGGTTTTGGTTGGGCACTATTCTGCTACGTGGCAGCACCAAGTTACATCGCATGCTCATGAAAAATACTGCCTGCCATCCAAAAGTGGTGCGATGGCACATAAAACCACCTCCCCACCTAAACCGAAAACTGCCCACTGTTCATTTAATAATTTTCACGCCAAAATGTGACCGTTATCGGTTAAAAGGCCGAAAAAGCCCCAATTCGCTCTTTTTGTTCGTTTTCACTGTAAACCTCTGCTAAGCCATTTGTGACACCCTGAACCTCTGAACGACCAATTCATCCACTTTTACCACCTGAAGACGCTACGAGAACCAAATCGAAGCAGCATATAACCAGTTCAAACCTCAGTACCCTCTGCAGCTACCACAAAATCCAGTCTGCACGCCAAGTCGCGAATTTCCAAGCATTCTTGGAAAAAACCAGAACAACCCTTGAATTTGAAAAACACACAGTTATAATTGAAAGGTTAATTAATTAAATTAATTAAGAAACCTTCCTGAATTGAAAAGAAACCTATTGTACACCCCAAGCCCTTTTTCACAGAGTTTAATTATCCTCCCACTGTTCCAAAGTTTCAAAGCCTCACTCCTCAAACTACTGAATGCCTAATTAAATTCAGTAAACCCAATTATGGCTTCCCAAACCTCTCTGGATGTAAGACCTCTACAAACCCCTCACTTGGATATTGACCACCTTGCATTAGCAGACAAATACTTCCAAATTAAGGACACTGCTTCCCCTGCCTACCTACTAAAACTCCATTGCTGGAGTAAAGACAAGTTTTTAAACCAGAGTGATGACATTCACCTTTGGGAGTCCAATTTTCCCAAGTAATGTTTCCCATAGGTACACCCTTTCCCAGAAATCATCTACTTCTACCAATATTGTTACATTCCCAGTCAAAGAGCTATAGTCACCCATGACCGGCAAGTTTTATTCACCATTACTATAGAATCCATAAATCAAATGCTGCAAAGTCAAAATGAGACCCCACTTTCAATTGAAGGATTTCTTGAACTCTACACCAAGTTAGATATTCCCAAGAAAGCTCAGATTATTCAAACTTTCATCATTAAAGAGTTTGACACTCCAACATATAGTCCTCCTTATGCTGCCACCATTTTTTCTGAGAGAGGTAGACAAATTATTACCACACTCTCTTGCATTTTAGGGTACACTACAGCTAAACATGTGGATGAGGTTGTCCTGTTTTCCTTTCTATCTTTTGCCCAGGAAAGCCTCCTGCTATAATGTATAACTATGCTTAGTTCATAGAATGCATGAACAATTCATTAGACTACCAAATGAGAGATTTTTCAAGTACTCTTTAGTTTTGTTTCACATAATCCTCTACTAGTAGTCAGACAAGTTTCCAATCAACATTCAGAAGTTGGACACCAAAAGAAATCCAAGATCAGTCATCTATTGGACACCAGTGATCCAAGAATACTCCATTGTTTTTTCCTACAAAAACTTCATTGATTCATTTGTGCACCCTGTTGTAAACATGTTAACCAGTAGTCTATCAACCCAGCATTAGTCAGGAAATCAAAAGGGTTTTACAGTTGGAAAAGAAAAGTAATGTGGGAGACTGGTATTTATACTAGCACCACACAAAGATAAGGATATGTGGATGCCAACTAGCTCCCTATAATCTGCCCAAATACCTCCCCATGAGGTTATTTGCATTAGAGTACTTTACGCAGATTATAAACTTCGATAAAGTTAACTTCCTGGAAACTAAGAAGAAGACTCATTTCAAAATGAAAAACTAAGTGGGCCCCTTTATTTGTAACAATAGGGAAGCTGGACCAGAGGAAGATAAGATTCTACAGCAGCTAAAATTTAAGAATAGTTTTATGTGGTAATATGATCCTCATGGAATCATAAATAAACTAAGGCTCAAATTCAAATTGGGCCCTTTCATACATCAACCGAGGCCAAACATTAAGAGATTTTCCAATTAGTCTGAATGGTTGGAAAACACTTTGATAGACATGGACAATACTGTAGTTGATGTGGAGAATACATTAATTGATGTGGAAAAGCAAATTGATACTAGTTCCTTTTTGTAGGTTCCAGCTCTAAGAGAACAAATGAATATTCCTCCTCTTTTACAGACTCCAACAAATGAAGACAAAAATGCAAAGAGAACCAAGGAAGAAGGTTATAGTTTAGCCATGGAAACCACAAATGAACAATTTGAGATCAACTATAGGAAGAGGCCCAAGCTTAATCCTGTAACTAAACAGGAAGACACCATTGATTCAGCAGAAATCACTGACACTGATACAATGGTGGAAAGGAGAAAAGACAAAGTAGCTTTAGGAGAAACGCACCAACCCTCTACCTAGAACACCCAACTTATTGAGAGACAACTTAGTGTTGAAGTCTCTTCATTCACTAGGCCTATGGATAAAGAGAAAGATATTAATGATAGGTACAAAGAAATTAAGTTGAGGAATGAGACATTGAAGTCTAAGACTTATGCCCAGTCCTTCAATCAGACACCTGCAAATAAAAAAAAAATAATCTCAAACTTTGACATCAAAACAGGGAAAATGCAGACGACATTCATGCAACCTACAATCCAGCAGCCAAGATCATCAATAGACTATAGGAAAATAGATTTTGAGGTTTTGGCCAGAGATGTTCACCCCATTGACCAAATTGAGTTCCATAAGCAGGCGGGTGAGATGATCTATTCCACCATGACAAACAAAGCTATGAATGTGCACAAACTTCAAGGTTAATTGGATAATATCATTGCACAATACAAGCTGGAAAAGGCCTCCTCATAGGCCAAGGACAATAGAATCAAATCATTGGAATATTTAGTGATTGAGCCTAGACATGATCCTAATGATGTCAAGGCTACTGAGAAGTTGATAAAGAAAAAGAATGAGGATATTATTGCTCTCAAAAAACAACTGAAACTGCATCATTCAGAGCATCCACAGACAAAAGAGGTCTTAGAAATCCAAACACATCAGGAGGAAATGATGGACCTTGTTTTACAACTTAATGACCAATTGAAAGAAATGGAGGAGTTGGACATCTTAATACAACTAAAACAGGCCAGCCTTAAGACTGCCACTGCCACTGCCATTCCAATAGTCACTACAGTAGTACCATCCACCTTGGCAGCTTCATTGGCTCCTATAAATCCACTAGTTACAACACTACTAGCTGCCACATCATCTACATCAACAACAGGTTCAACAACAACAGCAGCTCAGCCAGGTGATGAGGCAAGAAAATTAGTCAAAGCAATGGAAGACATGTCCATTAAGATCATAGAGATAAACAAGCTTAAAGAAAAGATAACAAGTTTATAAATGATAATAAACTTGCACAGAGTATGCATAAGGAATAAGTTCAAAAGTCAACCAGGTTGATTGAAAGGATGAAGAGTTTGGAGAAGGAACTGACATTAAAGGAGCCACTTGGCCAAGCCAAAGAATAATTATGGGCCAATATCATTGACTTTGTCAATAATATTTTTCCATCCATTCAAGTCATCTTTGAACAAAGTGACTTAGTTAAAGAGGCTATAGAAGCCATTCAGAGAGTTAAGGCTGAACTGGAAGACATGCCAGAAGAAGCCACTAGAATAATCCATTTCCTTAACTCTAAAAACAAATATGAGTTGCAGGAGCTAGACATACTTGACAATACTGACACCATACTAGAAGTAAAAAAGGTGCTCACCAAGAGGAATTTGATGATGAATCTTGAAGACAAATGCCAAACCATGCAACTGGCTATAGACAGGTTCATGGTAAAGTTTGATGTTTTGAGGCAAAAAGGTCTGCTAAATCACTTGGTGATAAATGACAAGTTGATGCCATAGGAAGACTACAATAGAAGAATCAGAGAGGTGGCAAGGGATCAAGCAAGTAATTCTTCTATGAAGGGAATGCCCACTGGAAAGGTACTATATCAGACATTTGAGAACCCTTTTTACCTCTAGCATGAAGTAAAACACCTTTTTGTGAACATACCCACTTTTTCCAAATACACAGAAGCAGATGGAATTTACAAGAAAATGGTAAATATAAAATTACCAGATGTAGATATTTGGGAGAAGTTAACTGACTTACTATAAAAATGCACAGTAAAAGTAAAAATGCATAGTAAAAGTGAAGACAACACAACCAAATAAACATGGACAACATACAATAGTTAAACATCTGTCTCCATCTTCTTGCATGAAGATATTTCTTTCTCCTAGATTAATTTCCAAGATAGTTTGGGATATTTTGTGAACTATTTTTGTATAAATACTTCATAATTCGAAGTATTGGGGGTGGATTGCTAGACATTCGTAGAGTTGTATTGATTAGAAACCTGAGGGTTATTGTACCAATTTTTCAAGTCAGCAGACTGGTCTGAGTAATAAAGAGATTGCATTACAAGATTGATGTGTTGAGCTATTACAGTGAAGTATTTTCTTTGTCAAATTTGTTATTTCCTTATGTATTTCAAAAACTTGCATGTCATCTAAAGTGAATGAATTAACTGGAAATTTATTTCAGAAATTGTTTAAGTACACTTTGTCTTGAATAGTTAATCATTTTAATGTTTTCTTCTGATATCCGGATCTGAGAATCCTTAGTTTCTCTCCCATCCCAGTTGACCTCTTTCACTCCCTTCAAAATTTGGGCTAAGGAACCCTTAATTGCTCCTTTCATCTGATTGAAAATCACTTCACCATCCAACCTTAAGATCTGGAATAACTCAACTACCTTGCCCTGTAGACACTATTTTAGAACTTGATCCAGTCCTATTTTCTTGACATTTGACCCCATAGCCCAATGGTAAAATACATCCCTCTTGATGAGCCTCATCATTGGGTAATTATATGGGCCTTAATTCACCTCCTAGCTTAGTCAAACCAACTATTCTCATAACTTATTGCATACTTTTGATTATATTTTGTTTATGAGATGAGTTAGAGTTGGATATTTTGCTTTGTGGTCTAATGTGCATTTAATGCAAGATTAAAGGATAAAAGCAAGGAATTTTGGTAAATACCTTGGTAAAAACTTGAATGGGACAAGGGAGAGGAATTATAGGAGGAAAATCCTCCTCATTTACTACCCCTCCATTTGAATATTCCTCCATCAGCTCGGAGTTCAAATTGCCAAATCATGAGGACTAGAAGGCAGCTAGGCAAGTGAAAGACAAGGCGCCAGTTTATCTTCAGTTTGGGAGTTGAGCCCCCCTAATTTTAAGGAATTAGTTGGAGACTTAATATGTATAAGTAGAGAGGCCTAGGACCTCAGTGGGATGCAGATTTTTGATTGTAAAAATCTACTCTATTTTCGAGTTGCAAGACTTGTGACTGTTGTTGATGTAATCCATTATTTTGATAATAAGAATGAGTTTTGTTTTGAGCCAGCATTGAGTTAACTCAGAGGGCTAAAGCTCTTGGGTTAGGGCCCAACCCTAGCATCCAAGGCTCCTCTTTATTGTACATGTATACTAGCATAGATTCATAGTTTAATTGTTCATTTGCTTAGTAGCTGCATTTCCATTACAGCAGTGTAGATTAGATTGGTTGTATGTTAGTTTGCTTCCATTTGTGCCTTCTTTCAATTAGTAGGTTAGCAAGGAGAAAAAGGATCACCATAAGGTTTTCAGTAGGTGTCTCGGCCTCACTTCCTCCCTTTGGGACCATGACTTGAGGAAGAGACCCTTTAGCAGCCCCAAAAACATAGATTTCTAGTTCTTGCATGAGCTTTGGAGTTTGTTGTCTTGATTCAACATTTGGTTCATTTCATTGTCATATTTTTCCATTACTCCATTTCTACAATAAGATCTCACTCATGCTTTCATTCCCTTCAGCACTTTCTTCATGCATAATATAGGCAATTGATTCATGCTTTTCTAGTTTATGAAAATGTATCTTGTTGCATAGTTCTTGGAAAACACACATGTTTTAAGAAAAGCAGGTACTTTAGGAGGAGACCTAGACTTCATCACCAGCAACCACCTTCCACTTCATCCACCCTAGCCATCTCTTGTTCCACCATCACCCTCACTAGTTTTTTTTGTCATTTTTCATTAAAATTCCCCTAGATACATTGAGCAAATCTAGCCATCTATGATCTTGGATATTGACTCCTAAGTGTTACTAGAATTTCTAACACCCCATCCCACTAATCACACACCTTTTACAAGCTTCCCAACACCTCCAACACCTCACAATTAACTCTTGGCCGTATCCTGGATCCTATAGGTTTCCATGAAACGCCCTGTTTTGAGGCCGAATTGATGGGGAACTGTTTAGTCAATTTAGTGTTGTCTAAATTGCTATCATAAATTGTCAACCCGGGGCTCGTAAGCTGATGAAGTGAAGGTGTACAGTATATACTTAAGTAACCTCTTAGATCTTTTTGTCGTTTGGGGGTGTTGTGGTCAATTTAACTTCCTAAGATGGAGTGATGATTTTATAAACAAATGAGTGATTTGTGTGTGTATGGTGGTTTCTAAATGAGTGAGTGTGTGTAATTGGTGGTTTCTAACTACCTTCTAAACTTGCAAAGAAAGAGCTTGAAAGAAATAACTTGAAATGAAACTGAAAGCAAAGCATAAAAACCACTTTCTAATGGCACTAGTCACTACTCATGCTGCTGCAATAAAAAGGTAAGAAAAACCACTTTAAAGACCAATTATAATGTTCATCTCTTCCTAACACTCTGCTTCCAACATATAGTACTATGTGAAACACGATTAAGAAGTAGTTAGATATAAGTCTAAAAAGTAATCAAGCTCTAAGATGACAAATTATAACACCATTGTGCCTCTCTCCAACATTCTGCTTCCAACATACATTGTAATGTGTAACAAGTGAAGAAAGAGTTAGTGATATAAGTCAAAAACTACTCAAAGCAAGCTGTGATTTATTAGTATTCTGATCTCTTAAAGATGAACAACTTATGATAAGGAGACCATCAATATGTTAGCATACAACTTGAGAAACTAAACTAGAAATCAAGCTAGAAAAACAGAATAAAGGTAGCAACTATGAATATGACAACTGAAAATACCATTAGAGATAAAGCAAATACAACAAAGACACACAATCCCGGGCTAACACCTGCAGAAAACAATCCTGATCAGTTAAAGTAAATGCTGGAAATGAGATGACAGTGAAAGTAAATCAAAACTGTACATGTATTAAAGAAAAGGAAAATTGCTGAATTCAAAAGAAGGAAATGGCAAGAACATAAAGGTAAATTTACTGTACAAAGGTTGTTATGAATGGGGGCCCTCCATCCACAAAACCCAAGGAAATATCAACTACTTGAAGGAGTCAAAACAACACAGTCTTCTATTAACTCATATGCAGAAATTACAGTAAAAAATGCTGAAACAACAGCTTCAAAACAGAGTTTCTGTACACACTAAAATTGTAGCAATTACATAAACAAAGCAACTAAAAACTAATCCTTAAGCGTGCGCAGACGCTGGATTTTATAGGCATATGAACAACTGCCTACTGCGTAAAACATGAAACTAGAAATTAACTGACAGTCATGCTAATTAAATGGTACAGCAACACGTAAACAGGTCCGTGTGTTATCTGGAGGGTACGGTCGTCATGGAGGTTGAATCCAAGGTTGGATCCTGTCTCCCATAACCTGCATAGCATGGAGGAATCGCCATCGGGAGTGACGTGACCTATCAGCTCACGCAACACCGTTTGAGCTGGCTTTGTTGACCGAAGTTTGATCCACGTTGACCGGAGGTGTGCGTGGCGTTGCTGACCGAACCAATAGCATAGGAACCTTTAACACCTTCATTCCCACGTGCCCATGTGATTCGTTTTTCAAAATGACATGTGGAACATAGAGATCAATGAAAAGGCTGCGGAATGACTAGATAGCTGCGGAATTGCTGAATGGCTGCGGAATTGCCAGACAGCTGCGGAATCTCTGTGCATATGTCAAAAATCTAGACAAACAGTCAAACATTAGCAAAGTTAACCAATCATGCTTAAATACATCAAATGTAATGATCTGGATAGGTTTATGAGGAAAATAGGGCAAAAGAGAGGGATAAGTGAGGAAAAGCTGTAGGTAATGATAGATAATTAGGTGCAAGTTAGAGGCTCTACATACCCCCACTACGAGGGTGTTGCATGTCCTCATGCAACGAAAACATTGTTTAATCCACCTGCTGAGATGCCTCTGCTAGGACATCTAGTCTTCTCCTCTTCCTCTGTGTAGCCACATTGACTCTTGGTTTCCTCACCAAGCATCTGAATTTTAAATTGACCAAAGCTCTGCTTAGCTTCCTGCATTTTTTCTTTAGCTTTCTGTTTTTCCTTTGCCAAAGGCCCAGATGAAGCATGGTATTATTGTGGACCATTTTGTCCACTTTACCTTGTTCCTTTAATGCTTCATTCTCTTGTGTGATGTGGCGGTTTAAAACTTCAAGCTCAAAAATTTCTTGTTTAAGTGAGTGAACTTGCTGTTCAAGAGGTAGAACAGTGCTTGGACCAGCAGCAGCTTGTTCTAATGTCTCCAAGTAGTTATATACTCTCTGCTGATCTGGGTCAATCTCTGGTGACCTCTTTGGACTAGGCTCACGCTCAAATTCGATTTTATGCTCCTGTTGAAAAGGGCTTTCCTCTCGTGGAGGAGTAACCTCAACATGTGGTGGGCTTGCCTCAAAGTCAAGTCTTGTAGCAACCTTTTTAGGTGTGCTCGAGTCAATAAAGAGTGACTCTTTGTTCTTTGTGGCCCCCACTTTGCTTTGTAGCCTGTTGCTCCTCCTCACGGTGGTGATGCTCTGTTTTTCCTTTTGTTGCTTCTGCTTTTGTTTTTGCCTCTTCTTGGAAAGGGCAGCCTCATGAAATTGAGCCAATCTATGTGCCAATGGCTGAGTGTCCTCTTCACTGGAATTTTCAGGAGTAAGGTAGGTTTCTTGGGCTATAGCTTTTCCTTTATCCTTCTTTTGTCTCTTCCTACTCTCCTTTTTCTTTTGAGCAGCCTCTTGTACAATTTCTTGCAGGGTTTCTGTAATGATTTCTTGGGCTGTTTGGTCAATATCTACAGCAAGCTCAGGGTCAATTTCTTCCTCAGAGTTATGGGCAGCAGTTTCTTCTTCAACAAGGTCTTGGACAGTTTCTTCTTGGACAGCAATTTTTGGGGTAACCTCTTCTCTTCTTCTTCTTCTACTCTTTCTGGGCACTTTAGGTGAACTACCAGAGGCTTCTCCTGCCTCTTGGAAGTGGTTCCTCACAAGAAATCTTTCCCATGTATCCCTTTTGGCCTTTAACTGTTCTTCAATTAGCATTTTGACAAGCCCCTGATGGTATAAATGTGGCTCAATATTATTTATGTTTCTTTGGACTGTTGAGCACATTTTTCTAAGGCTAGATAGTAGAAAATAAGGAAGATTAATGTCATGCTCACCCATGAAATGCATGATAATTTTAGCATGGTAAACATACAAAATTCCGAATCTTCCTTCACATGTAAAGAATTTCTATACTAACAGAAGCAAAGCTGTCCATTCTTCTTTGACAAGACTAACAAGGATTCCCTTTGTAAAAATACTAGTGTTCATACCTGGATTTTTCAATAATTGCTTTCATTCCTGGTCTTTCACTGATCGATTCTTGAACCACCTTTCCCCAGTTTTAGGTAATGAAGTTGCTTGTGCTAAACTGCCTTCTGTAACTGTAAATTTCAGATCTCCAATCTCCACTTTGTTGTCTTTGAAAGAATGAGCAAAAGCCTTTGTGACTTCCTTATGGTATCCCTTGAATTTTTGAATGAACTGGAGCCATTTGGCCTTTTGCAAAGCGTCTTTAGTTTGGGGATAGCCTTCTAAAAATTTAGAGCCCTCAGGCTCTGCCCTCAATAGCTTACCCATCAGCTCTCTAGCTGCCTTAACAGCACTGTTTTAACACTTGGTGAAAGAGTTATACGGGAGAAAAGTGTTTGGACAGTGGGTTTACGGCTACAGCAAAATAGCCGTGATGCACTTACAGCAGTGGTCAAGGTTTTAGTGGAGAAATGAGAAGAAAATGAAACAGAGAGTGCTTACGGTGGACAGAATAGTGAATAAGACAGAGCAGTGAAGAACAATGGAAATGAGGGAGTGAATCAACAGCGGGAATGGAATTATGTATGCGTAGGAGGGTTACGAGTAATGGGTGAAAACGGTTAAATCCCATAGACGTCGGTCATTGGTGTACATCTGGCTGCGGAATTATAACTCAGAGTGCCGTAGTACAGTTGTATACGTCACTCTGGTATGAGAGTTTTAATGAAAGAGCAGCCGTGTTTGGGTTTGAAACTGTAATGAGTAGGGACCGTTAAGGCTGAGAGATACGTGGATTTCCGGTCGAGTAATGGAAAGGATTGGTAATCATTACATTAAATGGCTAAAAACACAATCCAGAAACCATGCAAAATGTTATAACTGTAGGTTTAGAAATTAGATCATACCTTATGTATCCGCGCTTTGATTCCTTTTTCTCATATGACACTAACCTTTCATTGTTTATTGCTGCTACATGACCTTTTTTCAATTATTGCTGATGACTTTTGGACTGCAGATTCCTTCTTAAAACAGACTGTGTTTTTTTTTATGCAGGTGCAGAAAGTGTATCGGCTGCGGAATTGCTCCTCAGCTGCGGAAACTGCAGTGATACCCTCTGTCTGCACAAAACAACTTTAGCTGTGTGAAATAAATCTGACAATGACTTTATTGGTGAGATAGAATGTAATGGATGGATGGATGGAAAGAAATGAGGTGGAGTGAGAGTGATTGGATGAATGAGATGGTGAATGAAATGGGCGAAATGAGATGGAACAAGGAGGAGAGAGAGATTTTTTTTTTTTTTGGAAAATGTGAGGTGTCAGGTGACCCTGATTTTCACCTCAGATTTTCTGCATAGGACTGCCAATCAGAGACTGGTTTTCAGGCCTATACATTTGTATATATATATATATATTTTTAGTCAAAAACCAAAGATTAGGCTGATGGAGGAGAAGAATCCTTCTCCACCAACCTGATTGCAGAATCTTCTTTAAACAACTTGAAAAATTCCTCTTTTGAGAGTGGCTTCTGGTAGATCTTCAAGCGATGGCCATTCACAATAAGAGGAGTATGAAATTCATCAATAGTTTTCACTCGAACTGCTCCATTGCTAAAGACTTCATCAATCTCATATGGCCCAAGCCAATGAGTTTGAAATTTTCCTTTGAAGTCTTTAAACTTTGAATCAAACAATAGAGCCCAATCTCCTTTCTGAAACTTCTTCTCCTTGATGTATCTATCATGCCATTTTGTTCTTTGATGCTGAACTAGATCGGTTCTTAAAATGGCATCTTGTCTTATCTCATCTAGTTCATTTAACTGCTCCATTCTGTGCTTCTGGGCTTCTGAAAGATTCATCCCCAACTGGACTGCCATCTTGAAAGTTTTGACTTGGAACTCAATGGGGAGCAGGACTTCTTTCCCATAAACAAGTTCATAGGGAGAATATCCTGTGGTACTCCTCCATGTAGTTCTATAGGCCCATAAAGCTTCAGGTAGCCTTTCAGCCCAATCTCTTCTATGCAGATGAACAGTCTTGGTGATGATATTCTCAAGGACTTTATTTGTAGATTCCACTTGACCATTTGCTTGCGGATGGTAAGGAGTAGATGTTCTATGCTTGATCTTGTATTCCTCCATCAGCTTCTCCATCAGATTAGATGTAAATTGGCTTCCTTGATCTGTTACAATTTCTCTTGGGACACCAAAACGAGTGAAAATATCCTCAAAAAGAAATTGAACAACTGAATTTTCAGTGGCAAAAGGCAAAGCTTTTGCTTCTACCCACTTAGTAACATAGTCAGTACAAACCAATATATACTTCTTTTGTTTAGATGGCGGATTAATGGGTCCAACGAAATCTAAAGCCCATTTTTCAAAAGGTTCGATGAGTACCTGTGGCTGCAATGGCATCTCACTTGAAAGAGTTGGTCTCCCAATTCTTTGGCAGCTGTCACACCTTCTGACATATTGCTTTGCATCTTTGAAAAGAGTAGGCCAATAATATCCCAAAGAAAGGATTTTATAGGCTGTTCTCTTGTCAGCGAAGTGTCCCCGGCAACGGCGCCAAAATGTTTAGTCAATTTAGTGTTGTCTAAATTTCTATCATAAATTGTCAACCCGGGGCTCGTAAGCTGATGAAGTGAAGGTGTACAGTATATACTTAAGTAACCTCTTAGATCTTTTTGTCGTTTGGGGGTGTTGTGGTCAATTTAACTTCCTAAGATGGAGT
This sequence comes from Pinus tabuliformis, assembly GCA_031772625.1. Taxonomy (NCBI): domain Eukaryota; kingdom Viridiplantae; phylum Streptophyta; class Pinopsida; order Pinales; family Pinaceae; genus Pinus; species Pinus tabuliformis. The sequence goes on along the minus strand of CM062815.1, from coordinate 648,891,298 downwards.
GATGATTTTATAAACAAATGAGTGATTTGTGTGTGTATGGTGGTTTCTAAATGAGTGAGTGTGTGTAACTGGTGGTTTCTAACTACCTTCTAAACTTGCAAAGAAAGAGCTTGAAAGAAATAACTTGAAATGAAACTGAAAGCAAAGCATAAAAACCACTTTCTAATGGCACTAGTCACTACTCATGCTGTTGCAATAAAAAGGTAAGAAAAACCACTTTAAAGACCAATTATAATGTTCATCTCTTCCTAACACTCTGCTTCCAACATATAGTACTATGTGAAACACGATTAAGAAGTAGTTAGATATAAGTCTAAAAAGTAATCAAGCTCTAAGATGACAAATTATAACACCACTGTGCCTCTCTCCAACATTCTGCTTCCAACATACATTGTAATGTGTAACAAGTGAAGAAAGAGTTAGTGATATAAGTCAAAAACTACTCAAAGCAAGCTGTGATTTATTAGTATTCTGATCTCTTAAAGATGAACAACTTATGATAAGGAGACCATCAATATGTTAGCATACAACTTGAGAAACTAAACTAGAAATCAAGCTAGAAAAACAGAATAAAGGCAGCAACTATGAATATGACAACTGAAAATACCATTAGAGATAAAGCAAATACAACAAAGACACACAATCCCGGGCTAACACCTGCAGAAAACAATCCTGATCAGTTAAAGTAAATGCTGGAAATGAGATGACAGTGAAAGTAAATCAAAACTGTACATGTATTAAAGAAAAGGAAAATTGCTGAATTCAAAAGAAGGAAATGGCAAGAACATAAAGGTAAATTTACTGTACAAAGGTTGTTATGAATGGGGGCCCTCCATCCACAAAACCCAAGGAAAGATTAGCTACTTGAAGGAGTCAAAACAGCACAGTCTTCTATTAACTCATATGCAGAAATTACAGTAAAAAGTGCTGAAACAGCAGCTTCAAAACAGAGTTTCTGTACACACTAAAATTGTAGCAATTACATAAACAAAGCAACTAAAAACTAATCCTTAAGCGTGCGCAGACGCTGGATTTTATAGGCGTATGAACAACTGCCTACTGCGTAAAACATGAAACTAGAAATTAACTGACAGTCATGCTAATTAAATGGTACAGCAACACGTAAACAGGTCCTTGTGTTATCTGGAGGGTACGGTCGTCATGGAGGTTGAATCCAAGGTTGGATCTTGTCTCCCATAACCTGCATAGCGTGGAGGAATCGCCATCTGGAGTGACGTGACCTATCAACTCACGCAGCACCGTTTGAGCTGGCTTTGTTGACCGAAGTTTGATCCACGTTGACCGGAGGTGTGCGTGGCGTTGCTGACCGAACCAATAGCATAGGAACCTTTAACACCTTCATTCCCACGTGCCCATGTGATTCGTTTTTCAAAATGACACGTGGAACATAGAGATCAATTAAAAGGCTGCGGAATGACTAGATAGCTGCGAAATTGCTGAATGGCTGCGGAATTGCCAGACAGCTGCAGAATCTCTGTGCATATGTCAAAAATCTAGACAAACAGTCAAACATTAGCAAAGTTAACCAATCATGCTTAAAGACATCAAATGTAATGATCTGGATAGGTTTATGAGGAAAATAGGGCAAAAGAGAGGGATAAGTGAGGAAAAGCTGTAGGTAATGATAGATAATTAGGTGCAAGTTAGAGGCTCTACAGGAACCTCTAGTAAGTCACAAAAAGCCTCCTAGGACCCTTCCATACCATCCAACCACTCCATAAGCCTTTTATACATCCTAAATCACCTTCCATCCACGTGTCACATCCACAAGAACAATTAATTTGCATACTTGATTTTGCCTAAAAAACCAAAAAAAAGTGAAAACAGATTTAGTTTAGTTTTCTTGCTTACACATTAGTATGATTTGATGCTCTTTAATTTTGTAGCTTAGATAACAACATTAGGTTAGTGATGATTTAGTAATTATTCTTAGCATAACTGTTTAAATGGTTAATTAGGATATGGTGTGATTTAGCATTACATGTTGTTTTCTTCATTACTGCAGTAGTGTAGCTCTCTTATAATAGATTTTCTCTTCTTCCATCAAAGAATCAAGCTTCTTCTGACTCTATAGAAGTTTGGGTTGGAACCTTGCGGTCTCTCGTCGGATGAACAATGACAACAGGCAGGATCTTCACTTTTACTTGTGCATATAACGTTGTCACCTCCAAGTTTGTACGAACCTCGGGTTGATAAGTAAAGCTGGTAGCCCAAGAGTTGCAGCATCCTTGCTGCAATACTGGCGCTCATCACTTTTGGCGTCGTTGCTGGGGAGGTGTCTGAGTAGAATGTGATTATTGCTTTCTTTTCTTCTACTCCTTGTCTTCAATTTTCTACCACTAGTTTATTTCTGAAAAAGTAATCTAGTAGTTTCCTTTCTTTCATTTTTCATTATCTGATTTCCTTTCCATTATGTAAGTAGAATTTCAATTCAACAAATAGCTTTTTCATTATGTCAGTGATTTTCATTCAATCAACAATTTCATTTCTACAAAGTAATTTCCAGCTTAAAAAAATTACAAAACCAACCCAAAAACATTTCCTTTCATGCCTCATAGGAATAGGGACAATTTAGGGAAATTTTTGCCAAATACCCCCACTGCATCCAACAACCAACCTTCTCTCTTATTCGATAGCTGTGAATTGGAGGAAACTTTAGGTGAGCAACCTGACATATTTGAAGAACCTAAGGGGAAGAAGAAGAGGAACCCATTCCTATTGAACCAATGGCTAAAAACCGAAATGACAGAGGGAATAGAGAGAGAGTTGAGGGTGATTTTCCCATCAAGGAAACCAACGTGGACACTAAGATGAAGAATATAAGCCCCTCTTCCCTACCTCATTTCCATGGCCTAACCACAGAAGACCCCGACACTTTCCTATTTGAGTTTGCTGTTATATGCCGAACCTATGACTATACAGATGATGAACAAAAGTTAAAACTATTTCCTTCTACCCTTAAGGATGCAACATTGCATTGGTTCATGGGCTTACTTGGAGATAACATCAGAACCTGGGCTCAGATGCAACAGAATTTTAACAACAAATATCAGGAGTACTGTAGGTCAAAGGATACTAAGGAAGAAATTTTCAAGATGACCATAGGCCAGGATGAATCCTTAGAAGACTACGAAGAAAGATTCCAGCTCAGTTACAAAAGGGCTAGGTGCACACTTGACCCTGAGTCACTAAAGCTGGTCCTGATTAGGGGAGTAAGAGAAGACCTTCTGGATGCCTTACACTTGTTAGCAGGAGGAGATATCTACCAAATACCCTATGAGGATATCAAGGCTGTCTTTAGAAACCATTCTATGGCAGCCAGGAAAAAGGGTAGGGGTAGTCAACCTATGGCTAGCACGTCATCTTCCAACTCATCCATCAAGGGTGAAATTGGTAATATGCTGGAAGATTCAAAAGTGAGATGCTGCAAACCATTGCCTTGCAAATGGACACAATGAACATCAAAAGGAAGCAAGAGGACCAGAGAGAGCCTTGGCCATCTTTTGTCCTAGATGCACCAGGAGGCATCCTAGGAATGAATGTCCGTTGAACTGTATTGAAATTTGCTCGGTCTGTGAAGAGAACCACTCCAAAGACAAGTATCCTTCGTTACACAGACTCAAAGATGTATATCAAGGAGCTGAAGGGGTCACTGAGCAGCTTTAGAACATCTACCAAAGGAGGCCTCCTAGGCCTAGACCATACCAGCAGGGCATGTAAGGGTCATCCCATGCAAATTACAACCCCAACCAAAACACAATTATACCTTCTTGGGGACCCCCTTCTCTTCCTTCCTGGTCTACACCCCCTCCTTGGTCCTATACATCTCAGTATCATTCCCAGCCAGCCAGCCAATCATTTCAACGTTATGCTCCGCCACAACCTTAGTGGAATACGCCACTCCAGGGGTGGAGGCCCCAATACAACAATGCTCCAACTCTATTGCCTCCACCACCTGCCCAACCACAACTCCTTGTTGGGTCCCTATAATATTAGTGATTACCCCATTACTATTGTAGTTATACCCCTTATTAATATTGTTGTGCCCCTATTGCCCCCATATTGTTATTACTGTGCCCCATAGAATCCCTCTATTGTTATTTTTGTGGCTTTATATTATTATTGTTAGGTCGGCTGGATTATATTGTGACTCCTTAGACTCCTATATATAGAAACGAGGTTTTGTCATTTGAATCATCCAAGAATTGTTCATTTATGTAATATAAAGGAGGTTTCCCCCTCGAAGAGGCTGAATTCTAAGGCGTTGATCCATCTTTTCTATCTTTTCTTGAGCTGGTTTCATAACATTTGGTATCAGAGCTTTGGATTCTAGGGTTTCACTGCTCCAAACAGGTCATCGTGGCATTTTCGCTATAACTTTTTTTGTCTGTGGCGTTTCAGAAGTAAAAAAAAAACCCATTTGAGAAGAAATCGCACTAAACCTTTGGTTCTAATTTCAAAGCTTTTCGCGCGATATTTGCGGAGATATGATCTGAGGAAGTTGGTCTTTTTGCAGACTCCTCAATTACATTCAAAACAGGTGACCTGGGGAAAATCGTCATAAATTTCTCTTTGGGGATCGGATTGAAATTTCATAAGAAGGTACAGAAAGAGGACGAACTGTAGTTTATTGTATGTATGTTTCAGATCCAAAGGTCGAAATAGTGACTCGTGGCACGTCGCACAAGTTCGCTCTACTGAACTAGTCTATAAGCAAGTCACTGTGGGAGATTTCACATAACTCTTCCTTGGAGAATCCAATTTGGGTCAGACTTATGGCATTGAAAAGAGGACACAGAGGGCTACTATAGCTCACAAATTCAAAACTAGATGATTGGAAAGTACAAAGATACATCAGAGGCAATATCGAGCTCCTACAAAGTGAAAAAAGGTGTGTAGATTTTCTTAAATTTTTGCTTAAGCTTGGTTTGAAAATTTATTTTGAAGGAATTCAAAGGGCATAGTAGAGCATTATTATCGGTAACCGATGCCCCGAGGAAAGAAAATGCAAACACCTAGTAAGGAACCTGAAAGCTCTAGCATGACCATGAAGAAGAGGAAGAAATGCAACATGATATATCAAAATTACAAGACCAAGTGCAACAACTGTCCCTTGCACAAAAAGGAATAGAATCTAAGATGGATGGTTTAAAGAAAGATGTAGAAGCTAAGATGGATGGTTTAAGGAAAGGTGTAGAAGCTAAGATGGATTGTTTAAAGAAAGGCGTAGAAGCTAAGATGATTGACGTGGAAGCTAAGATGGATGATTTGAAGATATATTTGAAGACAGACATGGACGAATTGAAGATAAATATGAATAAGTTGCTAAAAGAAATGGTCCCTAAGGGTGAAAGGGTACTAAAGGAAACTCATGATGAGAACAAAAGAAATGTTAATCATGATTCCATAGATGCTAATGTTGGATCGAAGACTCACCATATTCCAAAAATCGATATGAGGAAGTTTGATGGCAAGGATCCTGCCACATGGATATTACAGATGGAGCAATTCTTCGATCTCAATAATGTGCAAAACACACAAAAGGTACGTATGGCAACTTTATATTTGGAACCAAATCAGTTTGTATGGTATCAATGGCTTTGCTCTCGTAAACCATTTATCACTTGGGCAATTTTTACGGAAGAATTGATAGCACATTATGAGGATACAAAAAGCAAAACTTTTTTTAGCCAATTGATAAGTCTCAAACAAAAGGGTTCAATAATGGAGCACATTGAGGAGTTTCAAAAATTGAACATAAGGGTAAAAGATATTCCAGAGGAGCATAGGATTGATGTGTTCATAGGGTCTTTAAAGGATAATATCCAACATGATGTTCGCCTTTGGAAGCCTGATTCATTAGAGAAGGCATTCAGGTTAGCAAGAAAAATGGAAAGCAAAATTATGGCAACCAGGAAGCATACCACTCACAACTATAAAGACAGAAGTGTTGTTTCCCCTAGTCTTCCACAACCTACAAGGTTGACACCACAACAATTGGAAGAAAAAAGAGCAAAAGGGCTTTGTTACAGTTGTGATAGCAAATACACTAAAGGTCATAAGTGTGCTGAGAAGAAATTATTCTACATAGATTGTGAAGAGGAAGAAGAAAAGGAGCAAGAAAGGTCAAAAGAAGAGGATATACTCCAGGAACAAAGCCTAGATGAAGAACAAATAAATCCCACCATATCTTGTAATGCATTGGCAGAAATTACCACTCCTCAAACCATCAAGATAGAAGGACAAATCAAGAAGAAAAAGGTAATAGTGTTGATTGATTCAGGAAGCACCCACAATTTTATTCATTGTAAGGTAGCAAAAGAATTGAATTGCTTCCTATATCCAGCACCAGAGTGTCAAGTGATGATTGCAAATGGAGGAACAATAAATTTCTCTAGAAAGTGCCATAATATCAAGCTATCCATGGGAGAATATGTATTGACTAGCCCAATGATTTCCATTCCAATGGGAGGTGCTGATGTTGTACTAGGAGTCCAATGGCTACAATCCCTGGGTACAATAGCTTTTAATTTTCAATAACTTTTCATCAAATTCTATACGAAAGGAAAGGAAGTTGAATTAAGGGGTATTGCGGGGAAACCATGAAAGATAATTAGCTCTAATAGTATGACAAAGCTTCTAAAAAAGGAGCAAAGAGGTGTAATTGCACAATTATGCTCGCTAGATGTTTCCACATCGGAATCATCTATTTCTCCAGATCTCCAAAAAGTCCTGGACAATCATTCCAAGGTATTTGAGACTCCCAAAGGTCTCCCACCTATTCGTGATCATGATCATGCTATTCATCTGATTCCAGGAAGTGTTCCTCCAAACATCAGGCCGTACAGATATCCCTATGTCCAAAACAGTGAAATTGAACGTATGGTTGCAGAAATGCTAGAGGCTGGTATAATTCAACCGAGTCAAAGTTCTTTCTCTGCTCCAGTAGTATTGGTGCACAAGAAGGATGGATCATGGCACATGTGTCCGGATTATAGGGAGCTCAACAAGCTCACTATTAAAGATAAGTTCCCCATTCCTGTCATTGATGAATTACTGGATGAATTGCATGGATCAATTTACTTCACCAAGTTGGATCTTCGTTCAGGATATCATCAAATCAGAATGAAGACTGAAGACATTTCGAAAACAACATTTAGAACTCATGAGGGTCATTATGAATTTTTTGTCATGCCTTTTGGCCTTACCAATGCACCTTCAACATTTCAAGGTTTGATGAATTCAATTTTCAAACCATTCCTTAGAAAATTTGTGTTAGTATTTTTTGATGATATACTAATCTACAACAAGTCTTGGAAGGATCATGTTGAACATGTTGACAAGGTGCTACAACTATTGAAGGAGAAACAATTATATGCAAAAAGATCCAAATGTTTCTTTGGAGTCCAGGAGGTGGAATATTTGGGTCATATTGTATCTCATGAAGGAGTTAAGGTAGACCCTAGCAAAATTAAAGCCATTAAGGAATGGAAAATCCCCACATCCATAAAGCATCTGCGAGGATTTCTCGGGTTTACAGGGTATTATCGCAAGTTTGTTAAGAATTATGGGAGAATAGCAGCACCTCTAACAACATTATTGAAGAAAGATGCATTTTCATGGACTCCGGAAGCAACAAAGGCCTTTGAACATCTTAAAGAGGCAATGTGCCAAGCACCAGTCTTAGCTACATCAGACTTCACAAAAACCTTTATTGTGGAATGTGATGCTTCAGGAAATGGAATTGGTGCTATTCTAATGCAAGATGAAAGACCCATTGCTTTTGAAAGTCGTCCAATCAAGGGAAAGTTTTTAAGCAAAGCTATTTATGAGAAGGAAATGTTGGCAATACTCCATGCACTTAAGAAATGGCGACCCTACCTAATGGGTAGACACTTCAAGGTAAAAACGGATCATGATAGCCTTAAATACTTTTTAGAACAAAGATTATCCTCTGAAGAGCAACAAAAGTGGGTCACAAAGATGTTGGTTTATGACTTTGAAATCATCTACAAAAAAGGGAAGCAAAATGTGGTGGCAGATGCACTCTCAAGAAAGGATGAGGATGTGGAAGCATTGTTGTGCGCCATTTCTATTATCCAACCAGATTGGATAAACGAAGCAAGGGAGGAATGGAAGAATGACGAAGAAGTGTTGGCACTTATTCGAAAGTTACAACAAGATTCCAGTACTTTTGGTACATTTAGCTGGCAAAATGATTCGTTATGGTACAAAGATCGCTTATACCTCTGTAAGAATTCCCAGCTAAAACAAAAGATTCTTATGGAATTGCACACTTCTCCCTTAGGAGGGCACTCAGGATTTTTAAAAACTTACCACAGGGTTAAGAAGGAATTTTTTTGGGATGGCCTTAAATCAGATATTCAAAAGTTTGTGGCTGAATGTTTGGTTTGCCAACAAAATAAAGTTGAAACAATTAAGACACCAGGTCTATTACAACCTTTATCCATTCCAAGCCAATGTTGGGAGGAGGTTTCAATGGATTTTATCACAGGTTTACCCAAGTCTGAGGGAAAGAGTGTCATCATGGTGGTAGTTGACAGACTTACCAAGTATGCACACTTTTGTGCATTATCACATCCATTTAAAGCCAGTACAGTTTCTACTGCATTTATGGAAACAATTCAAAAGCTACATGGAAACCCAAAAATTATTGTAAGTGACAGAGATCCCATTTTCACTGGAAATTGTTGGACAAAATTATTTTCTTGTCTTGGTACTCAGTTAGCTCATAGCTCATCTTATCATCCTCAATCTGATGGGCAAACTGAGATAGTAAACAAATGTTTGGAAGGATATCTTCGTTGCTTTGTATCTGATAAACGGACACAATGGGTCAAATGGTTGCCTCTGGCTGAATGGTGGTATAACACTTCCTTCCATACAGCAACAAAAATGACCCCATTTATGGCACTTTATGGGTATCAACCACCATCCATCACATCATATTTAAGAGAAAATTCTAAGGTTCAGGCAGTGGAACATCACATCGAACATCAACAACAAGTCCTCCAACTCTTAAAGGATAACCTCGTGTTGGCACAAAATAGAATGAAACAACAGGCATATCAACATCGCAGTGAAAGAAATTTTGATGTAGGTGATTGGGTATTCCTACGGCTACAACCATATAAGCAAATGTCCCTCAAGCAAGCTAAGAAGGATAATAAATTATCACCAAAGTATTATGGTCCGTACAAGGTGTTGCAAAAGATTGGTACTATGGCATACAAATTGGAGCTTCCTACAACTTCTCGATTGCACCGAGTTTTCCATTTTCATGTTTAAAGAAGGTTATAGGTGACAAGCTCCCAGTTCAAACAATATTGCCAGAACTTGACGAGGAAGGAAAAATTATATTGGAACCGGAAGCAATCATAGAAACAAGAACTAGACAGCTACGAAATCGTTCAATTTCAGAGTATCTTATCAAGTGGAAGAACTTATCCGTTGAAGATTCCACATGGGAGGATGAGAATTTTATGCAGAAGTATCCAGAACTACTCAAGCGTTGAGGACAACACTTTTTTGAAGGAGAGGGGCATGTTGGGTCCCTATAATATTAGTGATTACCCCATTACTATTGTAGTTATACCCCTTATTAATATTGTTGTGGCCCTATTGCCCCCATATTGTTATTACTGTGCCCCATAGAATCCCTCTATTGTTATTTTTGTGGCTTTATATTATTATTGTTAGGTCGGTTGGATTATATTGTGACTCCTTAGACTCCTATATATAGAAAGGAGGTTTTGTCATTTGAATCATCCAATAATTGTTCATTTATGTAATGTAAAGGAGGTTGCCCCCTCGAAGAGGCTGAATTCCAAGGCGTTGATCTATCTTTTCTATCTTTTCTTGAGCTGGTTTCATAACACTCCTACACTCTTCTCCAGCCAAGCAACCCCAGATACCTGCTCAGCCAAATCCAAACCCAAACAATAGGAAGGCTCAACAAGTATACATTGGAGAGACATCATATCCATCTTATGCTGTGGAAATCCAGGAGATTAACCTAAGATCTGGGAGAGTCCTCCCAGATAACCAACCTCCCCCTCAACATAAGGAGGTTGAGGAAGAAAGTGAGGAAAGCAACCTTAAAGTAAATCCACCCTTTCTTGAGAGATTAGCCCAACCAGTCCAACCTACCCTAGAAGAAACCAAACTTTTGGGGGAATTGAAAAATCTATGTGTAAAGATCCCCTTTCCCCAGGCAATAAAAGATATTCCCATTTACAATAAGTTGATTAAGTAGAAATGCTTCAAGCATCTAGGAAGAAGAAAAAGGGATGCCCCTACCATTAATGTAATTGGGAAACTGTCCAACTTAATGCTGGGGCAGGTAATATGTTTGAAATATTTGGACCTTGGAAGTCCTGTAGTAGATGTGCACATCAATGGCACCATTGTCCACACACTCTGATCGATCTTGGGGTTACCATTAATGTGATGACCAAGGACACCATGCTCAAACTCAACCTCCAAGGGTCATTGAGGAAGACCACAACAGTTCTACAACTTGCAGACCATTCCACAGTCACCCCTGAGGGATTTGTGGAGGATGTGATGGGCTCCATTAAATCTTGGGAGTACCCTGCAGATTTTCTAGTTCTCCAACCTAAGGCTAAGCTCACTGGTTATCCTCTCATCCTTGGGAGGCCATGGTTGGCCAGAACTGATGCTTACATTAGCTGTAGAGTTGTGAATATGACCATCAAGAACGGGCATATGTCCAAGCAGTTATTCATATACCCTCCTACTCAACTTTCTCTAGAGCATGATTTACCTTTATGGTTGGAGGAGGAGGAAGAAGATGAGGTTTATTCCGCCCAACTTTATGCTTCAGAAGCAATCATGGGAGGAGGACATTAAGATTAGGATGACTTGATTGAACACCTGCTCCAAAGTCGAACTCCTGGTTTGTTACCATTAGAAGACGAAGTAAGGGAAACCCAGAACAATCATCCAATTGACTTATGCTTGGCCAATTCCAACCCACTTTGTGTCAAAACCATAGAATTCGGCCTAGAGAAAACCTTGAAAATTAATCCATCCCTTTCTGCTCTCGAAGAGGAAAATCTATGCAACATGTTAAAAGAAAACCTAGAAGCCTTCACTTGGAGTTATAAGGAAATTAAGGGAGTACACCCCTCAGTGTGTACTCACCACATATACATCAAAGAAGGTTGCAAGCTGGTTCAACAACCACAAAGGAGGATGAATCCATCTCTTAAAGATGTAGTCAAAGAAGAACTGCAAAAACTACTAGATGCATGATTCATTTACCCTATCTCCGACAGTGAGTGGGTCTCCCCTTTAGTGTTAGTTCCTAAGAAAAATGTTAAGTGGGGGAATTGTGTCGATTACAGGGAGTTGAACAAATCCACAAAGAAGGATCACTTTCCCCTACCCTTCATTAACCAAGTTCTAGAGGACCTGGCAGTGAAAAATCTTTTTTCTTTCCTAGATGGATTCAATGAGTACAACCAAATCCAAATCTACCTAGAAGACCATGATAAGACCACATTCACCTATCCTTGGGGTAATTTTGCCTATAGGGTCCTTCCTTTTGGCCTATGCAATGCTCCTGCCACTTTCCAGAGAGCAGTCTTGAGTATTTTTGCCGAATTAGTACATGATGTGGTGGAAATTTATATGGATGATTTTACACCTTATGGTTGTGATTTTCAAGAAGCCCTGACTAACCTAGGAAAATTACTGCACAAATGCATTGAAATGAACCTGTCTCTCAGTCCTAAAAAATGTGAATTCTTAATGACTGAAGGGACTGTGCTAGGTCATTCAATATCTCAGCAAGGACTATAGGTGGACTCGAACAAAATAGCAATCATCCAAAGGGTCCCACCTCCACAAAAGCAGAGAGATGTCAGGAGTTTCTTAGGGTTAGTTGGATACTATCGAAGGTTCATAAAGGACTTTAGCAAGTTGGCCTCTTCTTTATTTGGGTTGTTGGCCAAAGATTTTGAGTTTATATGGTTCAAAAGCTGTCAAGAGGCCTTAGACATTCTAAAGGGTAAGTTAACCACTGCACCAATTCTCCGAGGCCCAAACTGGGCCCTCCCCTTTCATATTCATGCTGATTCCTTACACAAAGCCATAGGAGTAGCCTTAGGTTAGGTAGAGGAAAAACTGCCTTATGCCATCTATTTTATCAGTAAGAACTTGTCAAAGGCTGAGCTAAATTATACAATGACTGAAAAGGAACTCCTGGCTGTTGTGCATTCATTAAATAAATTTAGGCATTACACTACTGGCTATAAAACATTTGTGCATACTGACCATGTTGCAATCAAATATTTAATGAACAAACCAGATGTAAATGCTCAAAATATAAGATGGTTTCTTTTATTACAACAGTTTGATCTAACCATTGTTGATAAGCCTGGTAAGGAAAATTTCGTTGCAAACTTTTTATCTAGGGTGAATCTTCCTACAGGTGAAGAAGGAATGGTGGATGATCAGTTAGCAGACGAGCACTTGTTTGCTATTTCCTTTCTCTCTCCATGGTTTGCTAATATAGCAAACTATTTGGTATCAGCACAGTTCCCACCAAACTTGCCCTCCACAGAAAAGAGCAAGATAGTAAGGAAAAGCACCCCCCTTCACCTGGATTGGGGGAAATCTTTTCAAACTTGGCCCAAATCAAATATTGAGAAGGTGTGTAAGGGAAGAGGAAGTTTTTGACATCCTTCTGACCTGTCATGATGGGCCTTGTGGAGGTCACTTTGCAACAAAAGGAACAACATTCAAAGTGTTACAAGCAGGGTATTATTGGCCCACTCTTCATCAGGATGTGAAAAAGTACACTATTTAGTGTGATGGGTGCTAGAGGATGGGAAAGCCTACTCCAAGAGATGAAATGCCCCTACAGCCTCAAGTGACTTTCAAGCCATTTGACAAGTGGGGCATGGACTTCAATGGGCCTATCAACCCTCCTTCAAAGAAAAAATAATAAATTATTGTGTGCACTGATTATTTGACTAAGTGGGCTTAAACCAAGGCAATTAAGGTAGCAACTGAAGAGAAGGTGGCTGAGTTCCTAAGGGAGAATGTATTCTACAAATTTGGGTACCCTAGAGAGCTAGTAACAGACCAAGGTAGCCAATTTACCTCCAACATGATTGAATAACTGCTCAGCCATCACAAAATCAAGCATAGGACCTCCACTCCCTATCATCCACAAGCTAATGGGCAAGTGGAGGTGACCAACAGGGCACTGGAGGGCATATTAACAAAGGTAGTGAGCAGCAGCAGGAAGGATTGGGTAGAAAGACTAGTTGAGGCCACCTAGGCCTATAATACCACATGGAAGACCACCATTGGATTTACACCCTATGAGCTGGTCTATGGGAAAAAATCCTTGTTGTCCATTGAGTTTGAATATAACACATTGAGGATGGCAGCCCAACTAGATTTGGATCTCAGTCATGCATAGAAAGAGAGATTGTTCCAATTGAATGGCTTGGATGAATTCAAAATGTAGGCCCTCCTACATACAAAGATAGTTCAGCTTTAGAGGAAGATCTGGCATGATAAACATATTAAGGAGAAGAAATTTCAGGAGGGAAATTGGGCATTATTATATGATTCTAGGTATAAAGACTTCAAGGGCAAGATAAGGACAATATGGCTCAGACCTTATGTTGTGGAAAGATGCCCTCATAATGGTTCAGTGCAAATCATAACTATAGATGAAGAAGCCATTTCGTTGCTTATTAATGGGCACCGATTGAAAATGTATAAGATACCTTTATCAAAACAAGAGTTCATTGACAATTTCAATGAAACAGTGATGATGGTGGAGCAAGTTCCAGCTCCTCCTTCATTAAATCACTGAAAAAAAGAGAAGAAAGAATAAGGACTCAGGTGAAAACCTCCATGAGGCGCCTAAGTCCCATATTAGGGTTGAAAAACTCGTGAGGCAGCCCAATGATGAAAAAAATAGGAAAAAAGAATAAGAAGATCCTTGGGTTAAAACTTTCCTTGAGGTTCCCAGGGAAAATAGCTAGGGTGAAAACCTCTCTGAGGCAACCTATTTGTTTTTCAAAAAAAAAAGAAGAGAGAGAAAAAGATATAATTGTTATTTACAAGTGGGCAAGAAAGACAGTCAAGAAGAAAAAATAGGATCCAAATGGAACCCTACCTCACACATATTCATCTCGTCTACTCTTTACCATGCATCCCTCCATAATTTTTATTGTTTTTTCCACTCCATTGCTTCGATTTATGCGAGGACTGTGTTTTTTGCAGGATCCCCTGAAAACCTACAAGATGATCCTGTAGGAATTACAGTGGCCCGAAAAAGGTACAAGAATCAATCCGAGGGCACATGGTAGGTTTGTTAGGTCCCTAAAATTCACCCTAGGCATGATTGAACACCTCACCTCGTCCACCATCATCATCCTTGCACTCACCATCCAAAACAAAAAAGATCAGTTTCAACAGTTTTTGCCTGTCATGGGAAAAAAGAAAAAAAAGGAAAACAGAGAGGAATAAGAGAATTACCTAAGTTTCCTTTGCTCTACACACACTCCTACTCCATATTTCCATTCATTACACCATCCTCATAGCCCCATCCAACAACATGATTAAATAATTATGAGGGAGAAGCAGCTACAAAACATCTTGTAGGAAATCCTGTAGTAGCCTATCCCACTGGTGAGCCCCAGTATTGCAGCAATAATGCTGCAACTCCTGAGACTCCCTTCTTTAATTTTATCAACCCGGTAGTTCGTAACAAACTTGGAAGCGACGGTGCTGTATGCACAAGTACTAGCTCTTGCCGTAGCTGTCACTTGGTTAGCTGACACAAGTCTGCTAGGAGCTTAAGCCAACTTCTATGAGCTCTGAGAAGAATATTTTTAATTGATGGATGGAAGCTAACTCAAAGGAAGCTAATCTGCTTGTGGAAAGAAACTGAAAGGTTGAAAGAAAACACAAACCCTAGAAAACCCTAATTTTACCAGCTAGCTCTACTGATGCAAGAAAGAGGATGAAAGCTAGTGAAAGAGATGCCATTGACTTATAGGAAGGTAAAATGCATGTGTCTAAGCTACTTCTACAGTAACATCTGGAAAAAACATCTTTTTGTATTTTTGAATAAGTTGTTAGAATTATCATGCATGTGCTTTTAACTGGTTTTGACTGTGTAGAGGTGGATTGGCGAGAGGAAATGCTTGGAGGAGGTTGGGAAGGTTCAGAGAGGGCCTAAGGGGTCCCTAACACCCTTCTAGAGAGTTTCACAGAGTTTGGCTATCAAGAAACCTCATTCATGAGCTTCTACAGGAAGTCTGCAGGGGTTCTACAGGATGTTTTGGAATTTCTACAGGATGTCTGTAATTTTTCTACAGGATGTTCAGAAATGGGGGTTTTGGAGGGTGGATGGAGAGAGAAAGGTGGAGAAGTGAGTATGGAGGTGGGATAAGTGTGTGAGGAGGTCCAGGATTTGGTGGATGGAGCTGAGGAGAGATGAGGATGGTGGGACTTGTTCAAGAAGCAGTGGAGCAATGTTGCACAAGGATATGGGGAATTAGGGCAAAGTGAGAAAATGGAAAATGTGAGGTAAGAATCTGCGTTAGGGGATGGAGTAGATGGGATTGATGGAGTACAGGTAGATGGAGAGGTATTACAGGTGCTTTGCAAGTTATCTTTTGAATTAGACAAACGAAGACTTAGAAAATCAAGAAGCTAATTACTTTGACCTAATCTGACCTAGATAACAACAAAGAAATGGAACAGAAGTCTATTTGCAATGAAACCATGTGAAATAACTATGCAATGAAGCAATCAAGAATCTGAACATGTAACCAACTTCTGCAATTAAAAATCGAACACTAATGATTGCATGGCGAAGCAAAGACAATGTTTTTGGTGGCAGCAAGGTCACCTTGATCCCAGCTCCTGATCCCACTGAGGGAGAGGTGAAATCAGAGGTGCTTGATGGCCCTTTTTCTGAAGATCTTCCCTGTTATTAACCTATCAACTAAATCTGAACATGAAAATCCTTTTTTTTATCATCAAAAGAAACCTAAATAACAAAACAAGATTTAAATCTAAATAGCAGATTTTATTCTAAGAATGCAGCAAAAACACATAAAGATAAACAAATGAGGTATTGGGCACTTGAGATGGGCCCAACCCCAAGAGCTACCTCCTCCTAAGAGAGATTTAGAACTGGTGCAAAGCTGGATTCATCTTTATTGATTAAAAGAATAGTTACATTCCAAAAACTGTCCACAAGGAAAACTTGAAAATGTGCTGAAATGCAGAGCTAACCTACTGCCTAAAAAATGACTAAAAGAATGACTAAAATCGAACTACAAACTAGCTAACTTCTACCTACAAAGTGACTAACTGAAATGAGGCCCTAAGCCCTCTTATTTATACAAATTGAGGACCCCAGCAACCCTCCTAAACTTTAGGAACTCGACTGCCAAAACTTGTAGTTAACAACACTTTTACTAGCACTTGCTCGACTGTCCTTGTGATAATTGATTTGGTGGCCCTTGAACTCCGAGCTGATGGTGGAGAATTCGAGGTAAGGGCCCATAAATGAAGGGGACACCTTCCTACAAATCCTCTCCCTTGTTTTTCCACGAATTTGGCTGCCAAGTGCTCATTAAAACCTTTGATTTTGTCTCAAAATTGACTAAAAATCTGCACAAAGCACCCATTAAACTTGTTGGCATAATGACTAACCCAATTCACTCTATTAGCATAAATATAATAAAAAACATGCAATAAAATAATGAGAATGGTGGATTAAGTCGAATTAGGAGGTTGAATGAGCCCATATAATTATCCATCTGATTTGCAAATTCATTTTGGGATAAGGTACTGCTCCCAACATTTCTGCTTGCAGCCATTTGCTCCAAAGGAACGTTTTCTTCTTCTTCTCCCCTAGAGGTTCTTCAAATATGTCTTGTTGTCCACCTAAGGGTTCTTTAATCACAGCCATTGAAGAAGAGAGAAGGTTGGTTGTGTGAAGCAGTGGGGGTGTTATGCAATCATTTTTTTGAATTATCTCTACTCCTACAAGTCATGAAAGGAAATCTTTTTGGTTGATTTTTGTTTCTTTTTTTCTGCTTGTACCTACAAAAACTAAAATATATTGAATTGCAACTAACTATCTTGCTGAAATGAAAATGCGGAATTGAAATGAAAGCAAGAAAGGACTAATCTATTTTGCTCAAATGAAATTGCAGGAATGAAATGCTAGTCTACGCTTGTAGAATTGAAATGCTAATCTACGCTTACAGAATTGAAATTGTGGAATTGAAATGCTAATCTATGAAAGCAGGAAATACTAATCTAATTTTGCAGAAACGAAATTGCATAATGGAAATGAAATAAACTACTGAGCAGAAGGTTGTAGTGGAAAATAGAAGAAAAGCAGCAATCACCAATACTTTGATGCTTCCCCGGCAACGGCGCCAAAAAGAGTGGTGAGCCCCAGTATTGCAGCAATAACTGCAACTCCTGAGACTCCCTTCTTTAATTTTATCAACCCACTAGTTCGTAACAAACTTGGAAGCGACGGTGCTGTATGCACAAGTACTAGCTCTTGCCGCAGCTGTCACTTGGTCAGCTGGCACAAGTCCGCTAGGAGCTTAAGCCAACTTCTATGAGCTCTGAGAAGAAGATTTT
This sequence comes from Pinus tabuliformis, assembly GCA_031772625.1. Taxonomy (NCBI): domain Eukaryota; kingdom Viridiplantae; phylum Streptophyta; class Pinopsida; order Pinales; family Pinaceae; genus Pinus; species Pinus tabuliformis. The sequence goes on along the minus strand of CM062815.1, from coordinate 648,873,589 downwards.
TAACTGATGGATGGAAGCTAACTCAAAGGAAGCTAATCTGCTTGCGGAAAGAAACTGAAAGGCTGAAAGAAAATGCAAACCCTAGCAAACCCTAATTTTACCAGCTAGCCCTACTGATGCAAGAAAGAGGATGCAAGCTACTGAAAGAGATGCCATTGACTTCTAGGAAGGTAAAATGCATATGTCTAAGCTACTTCTACAGTAACATTTGAAAAAAAACATCTGTTTGTATTTTTGAATAAGTTGTTAGAATTATCATGCATGTGCTTTTAACTGGTTTTGACTGTGCAGAGGTGGATTGGCGAGAAGAAATGCTTGAAGGAGGTCGGGAAGGTTCAGAGAGGGCCTAAGGGGTCCCTAACACCCTTCCAGAGAGTTTCACAGAGTTTGGCTATCAAGAAACCTCATTCGTGAGCTTCTACAGGAAGTCTACAGGGGTTCTACAGGATGTTCAGAAATGGGGGTTTTGGAGGGTGGATGGAGAGAGAAAGGTGGAGAAGTGAGTATGGAGGTGGGATAAGTGTGTGAGGAGGTCCAGGACTTGGTGGATGGAGCTGAGGAGAGATGAGGATGGTGGGATTTGTTAAATAAGCAGTGGAGCAATGTTGCACAAGGATATGGGGAATTAGGGCAAAGTGAGAAAATGGAAAATGTGAGGCAAGAATCCGTGTTAGGGGATGGAGCAGATGGGATTGATGGAGTACAGGTAGATGGAGAGGTATTACAGGCGCTCTGCAAGTTATCTTTCGAATTAGACAAATGAAGACTTGGAAAATCAAGAAGCTAATTACTTTGACCTAATCTGACCTAGATAACAGCAAAGAAATGGAACAGAAGTCTATTTGAAATGAAACCATGTGAAATAACTATGAAACGAAGAAATCAAGAATCTGAACATGTAACCAACTTCTGCAATTAAAAATCGAACACTAATGATTGCATGGCGAAGCAAAGACAATGTTTTTGGTGGCAGCAAGGTCACCTTGATCCCAACTCCTGATCCCACTGAGGGAGAGGTGAAATCAGAGGTGCTTGATGGCCCTTTTTCTGAAGATATTCCCTGTTATTAACATATCAACTAAATCTTAACATGAAATCCTTTTTTTATCATCAAAAGCAACCTAAATAACAAAACAAGATTTAAATCTAAATAGCAGATTTTATTCTAAGAATGCAGTAAAAACACATAAAGATAAACAAAGGAGGTATTGGGCACTTGAGATGGGCCCAAACACAAGAGCTACCTTCTCCTAAGAGAGATTTAGAACTGGTGCAAAGCTGGATTCATCTTTATTGATCAAAAGAATAGTTACATTCCAAAAACTGTCCACAAGGAAAACTTGAAAATGTGCTGAAATGCGGAGCTAACCTACTGCCTAAAAAATGACTAAAATCGAACTACAAACTAGCTAACTTCTACCTACAAAGTGACTAACTGAAATGAGGCCCTAAGACCTCTTATTTATACAAATTGAGGACCCCAACAACCCTCCTAAACTTTAGGAACTCGGCTGCCAAAACTTGTAGTTAACAACACTTTTACTAGCACTTGCTCGACTGCCCTTGTGATAATTGATTTGGTGGCCCTTGAACTCCGAGCTGATGGTGGAGAATTCGAGGTAAGGGCCCATAAATGAAGGGGACACCTTCCTACAAATCCTCTCCCTTGTTCTTCCACGAATTAGGTTGCCAAGTGCTCATTAAAACCTTTGATTTTGTCTCAAAATTGACTAAAAATTTGCACAAAGCACCCATTAGACTTGTTGGCATAATGACTAACCCAATTCACTCTATTAGCATAAATATAATAAAAAACATGCAATAAACTAATGATAATGGTGGATTAAGTCGAATTAGGAGGTTGAATGAGCCCATATAATTATTCATTTATGGGGCTCATCACCCACAGAATGCCAATCACCAGCAACAGGTCCTCACTAGGATGATCTAGGAGCTCCATAGCAGAAACAACATCAGATCTTCAGTCACAGATACCTACAAAAGCCAAGAAACCATTAGCAAACAACAAGAGGAGGAAGAAGAATGGCATGCAACAAATAAACAATGCAACACCTCTGATCTTTGACAACTGCAACATGGCATCGAAACCACAGGTAAGTATCCCGCTTGCTCACTCATATGAATCATTTAATCAAAATTTGTAAGGGTTATGAAATAGTTGGTTTATAAGCGAAAAGGTGGCCGATTAGCTTGGCCACCTTCATTCAGTCAGCACATGCAGAACTGGGTGTCCTCTCACACATGGCTGCAGTCAACTCAAAGACAGAGGAGGAGTAGGACAAGAAGTGGTTAAACTATGGATCTACGAGGTGGGAGCTGATTATGAGGAGTGGGAAATGATGAGGTGGTAGTGGGGACCAACGGTCCAAAAATGGCAATGTACCTCTGCTGCCAGCACATCACCTCACCCCGAAACACCATAAAGGGAAATACAACATCGTTCGCACACATTCATGCATTCCACCTTCCTAAAACTCCCTCACTGAAATCACTCTCATAACTCTGGCCACCCACTGGAAGCAAGGATCCATCATTATGCACAGGAATTCCTACATGATATAATGCATAGGATATAGTCTACATGATACACAGAGGCAGTCTACATGATAGGAAGAGAAGAGTTCAAGAGGGGATATCACGAGAATTTTCCACTGCCACCATTCTAAAGAGGTAGGCTCTAAAATTCCATCCCCATTCACAAGAAAATGAACCAGAAATACTCTAAATATATTGAATTTAGCAACTGTGATAGGTGAATTACATACATAGTCAACTCTATTTTTCTCCTGCATTAAAAAATTTGTGTCAACTGTCCCATTTTCTCCTCAAGCTTCACCAGAAAGATGACAGGAGGGTTTAATAAGAGAGAGCCCACAAACACTGTGAGGATACAACAAACCCCCAGGTGCTCGAAATCTTTACAAGACACAACTAGATGGGGTTTTTTGCAAAATTCATAGGGTATGATGATGAGGTGGCTCAAGAATTTGCTCACTTGGTCACTCCACACAGTAGAATCAATGCCACTGTTTTAGTTAGAGGCCTCACTATAGATCTCACCCCAGATATCATCAATAGGGTCACCACACTTCCCCTAGGAATTCCATGGAGAAAAGAAGACAAATGAGACAGTCAGGTGGCAAAAAGGAAATTATTTTGAGAAGGTGAAGAACCCACTGAGGACAAAAATGGACTAAGGAGGGACAATCTTCCATACCCATGGAGTGAGGTAGGCTACCAAATCATCAAATATATCTCATGTGAGGCTAGATATAGTGTTGTTTATGGCTATCATTTCAGGATCCTTGAAGAATTAATATTTGGGGTAGAAAAACTAGTTCACCAAAGATTCGACATACCCTATTTCTTGATGAAATCACTCATAGAATCCAACAACAAAGTGAAGGAAAGGAATTCCCAACTATTGGCTCACCATGGGTTGATTAGGATCCTCATTGAAGATTCCCTCCAAAACCTCAGAATCCCTATAATATGGTCAGTCTTCAGAGACTCTCCAACAGAGGATGACATCAAAACCCTCACTTATGATGTTAGTTCTTCTATGAGTGAGGAGGGGGAAAACAGGAACATACAGAGATAGATAAGGATGAAATGGATGAAGAAGAAGCTAACACAGAGGAACATGATGAAGCAGAAGAAGAGGGAGAAGAGAAGGAGGATGATGATGAAATAGAGGAGGAAACTAAGGAAGAAACTGATGGAGATGAGGAAGAACCATAAGAGGAAGAAGATAGGAAAAATAGAGAGGAAGAAGGCATTGAAATAGAAGGGAAAGAACACAAGGAGGAGTCACCTAGGGTGTCTCCAAAGGCCACTGAGAGGGAGGTATCATCTGCGCTTACTGCTCTCAGTACCCCAGTCAAGCAAAAAGGAAAAAGAAGGAGGCAAACACCAATATATTTCAGAACAAGAAAGAGCACGAGAATCAAACAATGGAAGCCACAAATACCAAAAAAAATTCCTATTGAGATTGAAGATTCCCCTACACAAAGAGACAAAATGCCTTCCCCTAAGTCACCAATCACCTATGTAAGGAGGCCTAGTACTAGTTCAACTTCCTTAAAGGGTAAGGCCATCCTACAGGATCCATAACAAAATCTACAAGAAGCAAAAACAATCCTACATGATACTCTGTTGAAACTACAGGAAGCAAAGAAATTGGAAAGCAAGGTAGGGGAGCAACAAGAAACAAAAGAAGAAGACCCAGAGACAAAGGAACCAAGCCCCAACCTAACCTGGACTCCTATTACCGGTTTATTGAAGGAGGCAAGGTAATACCTCAAAAATTTGCCATCCCATTGTTTTTCGAACTTGAGAAGGAGAGGGACATAACCCACCGATGGATGCAAATTGCCAAGTCAAAAGGGGTGGAAGACATTGGGCACATGGAAGAGAAACTCAAATAAGTGGGCAAAGAGCTAAGTAGTTAAGAGACAGAGAAGCAATCATGAGAGGTCAACTTGAGAGAGGAAATGCATGGCTGAGGGGACAACTGCAGGAAGGAGAAAACCAACTAGCATGTATGGCCAACCTCTCCTTGGAGGCCATCCAGAGTAGGATTCCAGCTAAATCCTATGTTCTTTATCTCAAATAACAATGGCAGTAGTGTCGGGTTAAAACATTAGCACAAAGGGGCACCATGCCATTTCAGGACTATAGGCAGTTTATTGATCTTTGTGATCAAAGTACACTAGAGGATAGGGCCAAAATGTTGAGTTTTATTTGCACAACATGGCCCTCACAGACATGAATGTTTGGGACCCTAATGCCAAGCTAGGAGATCTATAATTAATGGATTTTGCATCATGGATGAACCATGAGGAGTCAAGAGCTGCAGAGATGAAATGAATATTGGCTAGAGAGAAAAATGAACATATTTTCATCAAAGCTGAACAATCAAATCCCATGGCCCTAATTAACACCATAATTTGATTGCAAATGATCCTCAGCTGGCACCTAGATATCTTGTTGCCCAAGAGCAAGCAATTTCACATTTTGAGGATATGTTTAGGCTGCTAGGAGATGATAGTATACATGCCTGCCTAAGGAGATGGAGCACACTGCCACACAACTTGAAGATAAGAGAATATCACTCCCCTCAAAGGTTGAGAGGCACTCAACAGGAAACCTATGTATAAGCAATCAATGCAAGGGTTGAAGGTCAATTGGATAGGCCTAAAACTCAGTCCACCACTACTTCTAGGGATGCTAGAAGGGAGAAAAGAAGAAGAAGAAAAGAGGTAGTGGGAAGAAGTAGAAAATAAAGTAGGCTTCTATGAACAAGAAGAAGATACCACAACAAAGGCATGGGATGTCAGAGAGGCTACCAAAGCCATGAAGGACATGGATATTGACTAAGTTGCTCAGAGGATGAGAAATGCTTTCAGTGGGGGAGTGATGATGAGCCTCATCAATGGGTAATTATATGGGCCTTAATTCACCTCCTAGCTTAGTCAAACCAACTATTCTCATAACTTATTGCATACTTTTCATTATATTTTCTTTATGAGATGAGTTAGAGTTGGATAATTTTCTTTGTGGTCTAATGCACATTTAATGTAGGATTAAAGGATAAAAGCAAGGAATTTTGGCAAAGACCATGGTTAAAACTCAAATGGGACAAGGGAGAGGAATTATAGGAGGAAATTCCTCCTCATTTACAACCCCTCCATTCGAATATTCCTCCATCAACTCGGAGTGCAAACAGCTAAATCATGAGGACTAGAAGGCAACCAAGCAAGTGAAAGACAAAGCACCAGTTTATCTCGAGTTTGGGAGCTGAGCCTCCCTAATTTTAAGGAATTCATTGGAGACTTCAGATGTATAAGTATAGAGGCCTAGGATCTCAATAGGATTCAGATTTTTGATTGTAAAACTCTACTCTATTTTCGAGCTGCAAGACTTGTGACAGTTTTTGATGTAATCCATTGTTTTGATAATAAGAATGAGTTTTGTTTTGAGCCAGCACTGAGTTAACTTAGAGGGCTGAAGCTCTTGGGTTAGGGCCCAACCCTAGTAGCCAAGGCTCCTCTTTATTGCACATGTATACTAGCATAGATTCATAGTTTAATTTTTCATTTGCTTAGTAGCTGCATCTCCATTACATCAGTGTAGATTAGATTGGTTGTATGTTAGTTTGCTTCCATTTTTCCTTCTTTCAATTAGTAGGTTAGCAAGTATAAAAAGGATCACCATAAGGTTGTCAATAGGTGTCTCAGCCTCACTTCCTCCCTCTAGGACCATGACTTGAGGAAGAGATTGTTCAACAGCCCCAAAAACATAGATTTCAAGTTTTTGTATGAGCTTTGGAGTTTGTTGTCTTGATTCAACATTTAGTTCATTTCATTTTCATCTTTTTCCATTACTCCATTTCTACAATAAGATCTCACTCATGCTTTCATTCCATTCAACACTTTCTTCATGCATAATATAGGCAATTGATTCATGCTTTTTAAGCAAAGCAGGTACTTTAGGAGGAGACCTAGACTTCATCACTAGCATCCACCTTCCACTTCATCCATCCTAGCCATCTCTTGTTCCACCATCACCCTCACTAGTTTTTTTTGTCATTTTTCATTAAAATTCCCCTAGATACATTGAGCGAATCTAGCCATCTCCGATCTTAGATATTGACTCCTGAGTGTTCCTAGACCTTATAACACCCCATCCCACTCATCACACACCTTTTCAAATCTTCCCAACACCTCCAACACCTCACAATTAGCTCTTGGCTGTATCCTATAGGTTTCCTGTAATTCCTATAGGATCATCCTGTAGGTTTCTAGTACATCTTGTAGGTTTCCCTAAAATGACCTGTTTTGAGGCCGAATTGATGGTGAACCTCTAGGAAGTCACAAAAAGCCTCCTAGGACCTTTCCACACCATCCAAACACTCCATAATACTTTTAGCCATCCTCAATCACCTTCCATCCACCTGTCACATCCACAAGAACAATTAATTTGCATACTTGATTTTGACTAAAAAACCAAAAAAAGTCAAAACAGATTTAGTTTAGTTTTCTTGTTTACGCATTAGTATGGTTTGATTCTCTTTACTTATGTAGCTTAGATATCAACATTAGGTTAGTGATGATTTAACAATTCTGCTTAGCATAGCTGTTTAAATGGTTAATTAGGATATGGTGTGATTTAGCATTACATGTTGTTTTCTTCATTACTGCAGTAGTATAGCTCTCTTAGAATAGATTTTCTCTTCTTCCATCAAAGAATCAAGCTTCTTATGACTCTATAGAAGTCTGGGTTGGAACCCCTGAGTCTCTCGCCGGATGAACAATGACAATAGGTAGGACCTTCACTTTTACTTGTGCATATAAAATTGTCACCTCCAAGTTTGTACAAACCCTGGGTTGATAAGTAAAGCTAGTAGCCTAGGAGTTGCAACATCCTTACTACAATATTGGCGCTGATCACCTCTATCCATCTAATTCAGTAATTCTACCACCAAATCAAAACCAAAACCCAAGTACAAGCATAACGAGCCTAAAATCAATTAACTAAACAAAGTTAAATCATAAAGAGAGAGCCCTCTCTGAGCATTAGGAAGGCTAGATCCTAATCTCCAAAGTAGGTTTGTGGTTACCTCTACCATTTCTTTCCTAACAACTCAAGAGAAATTTTGGAGTGATAGCAGATGATATCCATAAAGTGCCATAAATGGGGTCATTTTTGCTGCACTATGGAAGGAAGTGTTATACCACCATTCATCTATAGGTAACCACTTGACCCATTGTGTTTGTTTATCAGATATAAAGAAACAAAGATATCCTTCCAAACATTTGTTCACTATCTTAGTTTTCCCATCAGATTGAGGATGATAAGATGAGCTATGAGCTAATTGAGTACCAAGACAAGAAAATAATTTTGTCCAAAAATTTCCAGTGAAAATGGGATCTTTTTCACTTACTATAATCTTTGGGTTTCCATGAATCTTTTTGAATTGTTTCCATAAATGAAGTAGCAATTGTACTGGATTTAAAAGGATGAGATAATGCACAAAAGCGTGCATAGTTGGTAAGTCTATCAACTATCACCATGATGACACTCTTTCCTTTATACTTAGGTAAACCTGTGATAAAATCCATTGAACCTCCTCCCAATGTTGACTTGGAATGGTTAAAGGTTGTAACAAACTCGAGGTTTTAATTGTCTAAACTTTATTTTGTTGGACAACCAAACATTCTACCACAAACGTTTGAATATCATATTTAAGGCCATCCTAAAAGAATTCCTTTTTGACCCTATGGTAAGTTTTTAAAAATCCTGAGTGCCCTCCTAAGGGAGTGGTGTGTAATTCCAAAAACATCTTTTGTTTGATTTTGGAATTCTTAAAAAGATATAAACAATCTTTGTACCACAATGAATCATTTTTCTAGCTAAATGTATTAGATGTACTTGGATCTTGTTGCAACTTTTGAATGAGTGACCATACCTCTTCATCATTCTTCCATTCATCCCTTGCTTCGGTTATCTAATCAGGTTGGATAATAGAAATGACACAAGGCAATGCTTCCACATCCTCACCCTTTCTTGAGAGTGCATCTGTAACAACATTTTGCTTCCCTTTTTTGTAGATGACTTCAAAGTCCTAACCCAACATCTTTGTCGCCCATTTTTACTTCTCTTCTGAAGATAATATTTTTTCCAAAAAGTATGATGAGCCCCATAAATGGGTAATTATATGGGCTCATTTTTCCTCCTAACTTAGCTTAATCCACCATTCTCATTAGTTTATTGCATGTTTTTGATTATATTTATGCTAATAGAGTGAGTTGGGTTGGTCATTATGCCTTGAAGTATAATGTGTGCTTAATGCAGATTTTTGGTCAATTTTGGAGACAAAGTTAAAGATTTAATGAACATTTGGCAGCAAATATTTGAAGAAGACAAGGGAGAGGATTTATAGGAGGGTGTCCCCCTCATTTATGACTCCCTACTTCAAATTCTCCTTCAGAAAGCTCGAAGCACAAGCAACCACATCAATGCACCAAAGAGGCAACCGAGCAAGTGGAGGATAACTGCTGTCTATCTCAAGTTTTGGGAGCCAAGCCTCCCTGATTTTAAGGGAGATGTTGGGAGCTCTAGTTGTATAAGTAGAGAGGCCTAGGGCCTCATTAGGTTGTTGAATGTTAGTCAAATTTTCAAACTTTTGTTGCAGTTTTTCTCTACTCAACTTCGAGCTTACTTTTGTTGACAATTTCATGTAATGCTATTATTATTTTGATAATGAAGATGAGATTTTGTTCAAGCTAGCACTGAGTTACCTAAAACGGCTGAAGCTCTTGGCTTAGGGCCCAATCCAAGTAGCCAAGCACCTCTTTTTTTGTATTTATATGCTTTGTTTCAGTTTATGAATTAGTTGTAGTTAGATAGATTTCTTTCTTAGTTAAGAATAGGTTGCTTTTGGTGATTTAAAAGGTTGTTTCCATTTCAGTTTGTTGTAGCAGGTTGAATAGTGATAGAAGAAGATACAAAAAGGCCATCAACAGAGCATTGGACTCTTTTCTCCCCTTTGGGACCATGAACTGAGACCAAGACCCTCTTGCTGCCACGAAGAAACACAGATTTGTCTTTCCCATAGGATCTCTAGTGTTGCAGTTTGTTAGAAGGTTAATGATTTGCTGTAGATCTATTTCACCATGTTCATTTCTATCTTTACAATAAATTTTCTTCCATGTTTTCTTTCCATATAGCATTGTTCAACATTTACTTTCCTAGATCAGAATTTAGACTAGCTTGATGAACAGTTCTGTTTTTTTTAGTGTAGCTAGTTTCTTTGCTTGCTTAATCTTAGCATTTGATTTTTAGTTCTCTTGTAGTACATCTCTACTCACAATAAGTCAACCAATCAGCCATCACCATATTTCTTTGATCCATGTTCCACAGGTCATCCAAAGTCCCTCACAAATCTGCCTTAATTTTCTGCACTTTTCTCATGAACTTTCCTCTCTTTCCTTGAACAAGTCCAACCATCTTTCTCTTCCCTAATCCCCCTTGATGAACCCTATACACCTTAACACATCCTCCTAGCCATCAGCTACCATTTCCACCCATTTTCCCACCTTCAAAACCTCTAAAATAGCTCTTGGCATCCTCCTGTAGATCTCCTGTAGATCCACTACAACCTCCTGTAGATTTTCCTGTAGGTGTCCTTTTGAAGTTTGATTGCAGGAAAAGCCTCCAGAAGGCCACTTGGGACCTCCTAGGACCCCTCCACACCTTCCTACACCTCTAAAAACTCTAAATTCACCCTCCATCACCACCTAATCTCCACCACATTCACAAACAAATAAATTACATGCATGACAATTTCACCTAAAAATACATAAAAATCCAAAAAGATGTTTTTTCTCATTTCCTTCTAGAAATAGCTTGATTAGATTTTGTTTACTTCCTAAGTAGGTAATGGCATTCATTTTATGGTTTTTCATCTCACTTTCTGCAAAAGTAGGATTAGTTGGTTAATTAGGGTTTGCTAGGTTTACTTCACATTTCAGTCTTTTTTCACTTTTTGCAAGTAGAGTAGCCTCTGTAGAAGTAAGATTTCCTTTCTTTCAACACATATAGAGCTTCTTATGGAATCCATAGAAGTTGGCTTGAGCTCCTAGTGATCTTGTGCCAGCTAACCAAGTGATAGCTTGCAGTAAAAACTAGTACTTGTGCATACAACACCATCGCTTCCAAGTTTGTTACGAACTATCGGGTTGATAAAAGTAAAGTAGGAAGCCCAGGAGTTGCAGCATTATTGTTGCAATACTTGTGCTCACCACTTTTTGGCACCATTGCCAGGGAAGCATCAAAGTATTGTGTGATCACTGCTTTTCTTCTATTTTCGACTGCAACATTCTACTAAGTAGTTTATTTCAGCAAAAGTAGAGTAGTTGTTTCTTTCAATTCCTGCATTTCCTTGTTCCATTTTAGAAAAAGTAGATTTGTCATTTCCTTGCTTTCAATTTTGCATTTCATTTGTTTTCATTTTCAATTCCGCAAATTTCATTTTCAGCAACTTCTTTTCAGCAAAAGTAGATTAGTCATTTCCTTGCTTTCAGTTCTGCATTTCATTTGATTTCCTTTTCAGTTCTGCAATTTCATTTCAACAAGTTCATTTCAGTTAGTTGCAATTTGTTTGTTCAATCAATTTCAATTTTGCAGATACAGGCAGGAAAAAAAAATGAAAATTAACCAAAAGATTTCTTTTCATGCCTTGTAGGAACAGAGATAATTCAAGAAAATTCTTACCCAACACCCCCACCACATCACATAGCCACCCTTCTATCTTCTTCGGTGGCAGTGATCAAGAAGAACCTTTAGGTGAACAACTAGAGATATTTGAAGAACCTATATGGTAAGAAGAAGAAGAAAACATCCCTCCTGAGACAATGGATGAAAACAGAAATGCTAGGGGGAATGGAGAAAGAGTAGAGGGTACATTTCCCATCCGAGAGACCAATGGGGACACTAAAATGAAAAACATAAGCCCTTCAACCCTACCTCACTTCCATGGATTGACTACAGAAGATCCTAACACCTTTTTGTTTGAGTTTGCTGTTATCTATCGAACCTATGACTATGCAGAAGATGAGCAAAAGTTGAAACTGTTCCCTTCTACTCTCAAGGATGCAGTATTACACTGGTTCATGGGGTTACCTGGCAATAGCATCACAACTTAGGCTCAGATGCAACAAGCCTTCAATAACAAATATCGAGACTACTGTAGGTCAAAAGACACCAAGGAAGAAATCTTCCAAATGACCATAGGAAGTGATGAATCATTGGAAGATTGTGAAGAGAGGTTCTAGCTCAGTTATAAAAGGGTCAGGTGCACACTTGACCCTGAATCGCTGAAGTTGGTCCTGCTAAGGGGGATTCCTGAAGACCTTCTAGACACCCTCCATCTACTAGCTGGGGGAGACATCTAACAACTACATTATGAAGACATAAAGAATGTTTTTAGAAACCATTGTAAGGCAGCCAGAAAGAGAGGTAGGGGGAGTCAACCCATAGCCAGTACCTCCTCATCCAGTTCATCCATAAAAGGCGAACTTGGACACATGCTAGAAGACTTCAAGAGTGAGATGCTGTAGACTCTTGCCATGCAAATGGATACCTTGCATATCAAAAGGAAACAAGAGGAAGCAGAGAGGGCTTTGGCCATTTTTTGTCCTAGGTGCATCAGAAGGCATCCAAGGAACGAATGTCCATTGAAATCCATAGAGGTTTTTTCAGTCTGTGAAGAAGATCATTCGACAGATAAGTGGCATTCCTTGCTTGGACTTAAAGCTGTATACCAAGGGATCGAGGGAGCCACTGAACCACTCTATTTCATGAATCAAAAGAGACCGCATGGACCTAGACCATATCAGCAGGGGATACAAGGGACATCTTAGGCATACTACAACCCCAACCGAGCCACTTCCATACCTTCTTGGGCCCCCCTACTCATCCTTCCTAGTCCACACCTCCTCCTTGGTCCTATCCATCTCAATATCATGCCCAACCAGCTGCTCATGCATTTCAATCCTATGCTCAGCCACAACCTTAGTGGAATGCATCTCATCAGGGGTGGAGGCCCTAGTACAACTCTCCTCCTGCTCTTTTTCCTCCACCACCTGCTCAACCACAACCATTGCCTCCTGCTCCACCAAGGCAACCCCAAATGCCTGCTCAACCGAACCCGAACCCGAACAACAGACAGGCCCAACAAGTATATAGTGGGGAACCATCATGCCCAACTTATGCTGTGGAGATTCAGGAGATTAACCTATGATTTGGGAAGGTTCTCCCAGATAGCCAGCCTCCCCCTTAGGAGGTTGAGGAAGATAAAGAGGAAAGTGAACCGAAAGCAATTCCACCCTTTCCTGAGAGATTATCTGGGACAACAAAGCCCACCTAAGAAGATACTAAACTTTTGGGAGAAATAATTATGTGTAAAGATACCACTTCTCCAAGCCATAAAGGATGTGCCTATATACAATAAGATGATCAAAGAGAAGTGCTTCAGGCATCCAGGCAAGTGCAAGAGAGATGCCCCAACCATCAATGTCATAGGACAACTGTCCGACCTGATGTTGGGGCAGGTAATCTGTCCGAAATATCTAGACCCTGGAAGCCCAGTAGTTGATGTCCACATCAATGGCACCATGATCCCACATACCTTGATTGATCTGGGAGCTGCCATTAATGTGATGAAAAAGGACACCATGCTCAAACTCAACCTCCAGGGCTCCTTGAGAAATACCACGACAGTACTGCAGCTAGCAGACCGCTCCACCGTGACCCCTGAAGGGATTGTCGAAAATGTGATGGTTTCCATTGATTCTTTGGAGTACCTTGCTGATTTCTTAGTTCTCCAGCTGAAGTAAAATCTCACTGGGTATCCCCTCATCCTAGGAAGACCTTGGTTGGCCACTGCCGAAGCTTACATCAGTTGTCGGGCTGGGAACATGACCATCAAGAACGGGCATATGTCCAAGCAGATAATCCTATACCCTCCTGCCCAACCCTTGCTAGAATATGATCTACCTCTTTGGATGATTTTACTCCATATGGTTCTAAATTCCAAGAAGCTTTATCTAACCTAGGGAAAGTTTTAGAAAAGTGTATTGAAATGAACCTGTCCCTCAGTCCAGAAAAATATTAATTTTTGATTACTGAAGGGACCGTGCTAGGTCATGCGATATCTCAACAAGGATCGCAGGTGGATCCAAACAAAATTGCCATCATCCAAAGGGTCCCACCTCCTCAAAAGGTGAGAGATGTCCGATGTTTCCTAGGCTTAGTGAGATATTACAGAAGATTCATTAAAGATTTTATTAAGTTAGCCTCTCCGTTGTTTGGTCTTCTGGGAAAAGATGTCGAATTCATATGGACTGAAAACTGTCAAGAAGCCCTGGATACCTTGAAAAGGAAATTTGTGATTGCCCCAATTTTGAGAGGCCCAAAATGGGCCCTACCTTTACACATTCACACAGATGCCTCGAACAAAGCAATAGGAGCAGCGTTGGGACAAATTGATGAAAAGTTACCTTATGCCATATACTTTATAAGTAAAAATTTGTCAAAGGCAGAGTTAATCTACATGGTCACCGAGAAGGAACTCCTAGCTGTATTGCATTCCTTAAATAAATTCAGACATTACATTACAGGCTATCAAACCTTTGTACACACTGATCATGCTACAATTAGGTATTTGATGAATAAACCATATGTAAATGATCACATTATTAGATGGTTTCTTTTACTGCAACAGTTTGATTTAACCATTGTGGATAAGCCTGGTAAAGAAAATGTTGTTGCTGACTTTTTGTCTAGAGTAAATTTTCTTGCAGGTGAGGAAGGAATTGTGGATGATCGAATGCCATATGAGCACCTATTTTCTATCTCAATACTCTCTCCATGGTTTGCTGATATAACAAATTACTTGGTTTCGATAGAGTTCCCACCACACCTGTCCTCAAAAGAAAAGAGCAAGATTGTGAGGAAAAGCACCCCTTTCACTTGGATTGGGGGCAATCTCTTCAAACTTGGCCTAGATCAGATCTTGAGAAGATGTGTTAGGGAGGAGGAAGTTTTTGATATTCTCCTAACTTGTCATGACGGACCTTGTGGAGGCCATTTTGCAGCAAAAAGAAATGCCTTCAAAATCTTACAAGCAGGTTACTATTGGCCCACTCTTGATCAAGATCTGAAGAGATATACCAGCCAATGCGACTTGTGCTAAAGGATGGAGAAACCTACTCCAAAGGATGAGATGCCCATACAACCTCAAGTGACTTTTGAGCCATTTGAGAAGTGGGGTATGGATTTTGTGGGTCCTGTCAACCCTCCTTCAAAACATAGGCAATACATCATTGTGTGCACTGATTATCTGACAAAATGGGCAGAGACAAAAGCAATCAAGGTAGCAACAAAGGAAAAAGTAGCTGAGTTTTTAAGAGAGAACATATTCTATAAGTTCGGGTATCCAA
Source organism: Pinus tabuliformis (assembly GCA_031772625.1). Lineage (NCBI taxonomy): Eukaryota > Viridiplantae > Streptophyta > Pinopsida > Pinales > Pinaceae > Pinus > Pinus tabuliformis. The sequence goes on along the minus strand of CM062815.1, from coordinate 648,858,563 downwards.
GAGAACTGGTTATAGATCAAGACAGTCAGTTCACTTCCAATTTGATTGAAGACCTGCTTACACATAATAAAATCAAGCACAGGACTTCCACCCATTACCATCCACAAGCCAATGGACGGAAGTCACTAATAGAGCTTTGGAAGGAATTCTAACCAAGGTAGTGAGCAACAGCAGAAAATATTGGGCAGATAGACTAGTTGAGGCCACCTGGGCCTACAACACAACATGGAAGACCACCACAGGGTTCACACCCTATGAACTGGTCTATGGGAAGAAGGATTTGCTGTCAATAGAATTTGAATACAATACACTAAGGATGATAGCTCAGCTAGACCTAGACCTTAGCCATGCACAGAGGGAAAGGCTACTCCAGCTCAATGGATTGGATGAACAAAGATTGTAGGCCCTTCTCCACACAGAGGTAGTCCAGCTTCAAAGGAAAATATGGTGTGGTCAAAATTTCAGGGAGAAGCAATTCCAAGAGGGATATTGGGCACTGATCTATGACTCAAGGTATAAAGACTTCAAAGGAAAGTTGAGGACAAGATGGCTGGGACCCTACACTGTGGAAAAATGAAATGAGAATGGTTGAGTTCTAATTAGAACCATTGATGAGGAAGCCATCCCGATGCTTGTCAATGGACATAGGTTAAAAATTTACAAGAAGCCCCTCTCCAAGTGAGAGTTCATTGAAGATCTGAATAAGACAGTGTTGGTAGTGGAGCAGGTCTTAGCCTCCACTCCACCCACTCATTGAAGAAGCAGAAAAAAGAAAAATAATAAGGACTCAAGTGAAAACCTCCATGAGGCACTTGAGTCCCATCATTGGGTTGAAAACCTCTTTTGAGGCGGCCTAGTGATGACAAAAAAAAAGAGAAAAAAGAATAATATCCCTGGGTGAAAACCTCCTTTGGAGGCGCCCAGGGTAGGCAATTTGGGGTGAAAACCTCCTTGAGGTGCCCTAGTTGTCTTTCAAAAAAAAAAAAACAGAAAAAAGGAAGAGAAAATTGACTTTCAAAATGCATTGCAGGTTACAGGTGGACCACAAGAAGCAAGAGAAGATGCCACAAATCCTATTTCACCTCCTCCACACTCTTCTTAATCATTTTTGACCTTTCTTCCACCTCACTGTGTGTTTTTTCTGAACATTGTGTATCCTACAGGAGGCCCTGTGTGTTCTACAGGAGGCTCCTATAGAAATCACAGAGAGCTCGAAATGGATTTTAAAAACAGTTTGAGGAGCTGGGAAGTTTCATGAAGAGCATGTAGGCCCTCATACAACTATCCACCCTCCTGGCTATCCATCCCACACCTACATCACCTCATCATCATTGATTTCTTTCCTTCCTGCTAAAAAACACAGAAACCAGTTTTTAGAGAAAAAACAAAGAAATAAAAGGAACAACACCTCCAAATATCCCCTGCAACTCACCAAATACCTCTCCATCACCATCAAAATCTCTGGTAGCATCCTCATAGCTCCTAGAACAAGAATCAACTAATAATTTTAAAGGGAGAAGCAGCTACAAGAGCTCCTCTAATATTTCCTGTAGCAGTTGATCCCCTTAAAATCAAGCCACAACAACAAAATAGGTGTAGCCATAGGATTGAAGAGGATGTCTGAAGCCAGATCCAAACAGAGGATACCTGCACAAAGCAAATAGGCCACACATCAGGACCAGGAAGCATACAATATAGGAGATACAGGCATGCAACAACTTAAATACGAGCATGCAATAGCAAAGGAACCAAGATGCACCAACAATCCAAACATTTGACTTGCAGGTAAGTGTCTAACTCTCCCATCTGTTGCATTTGTGTAATTGAAAATATGCATATGCGAATGAGATGGTTAGGGTTGAACGATAAAGGTGTACAGTTAACTAGCCACCCTCATCCAGTTGATGGTGCTCATTCGGAGATGCCACCACACATGTGCCTAGTCAACTCACAGAAAATCCAAAGGACAGGTAGTGGAGGTTATACAAACCTCGATGAACTCTGATGCAATGATGGGAAGTGATTACAAGAAAGAGTCATGAAGAGCCATGATGAAAGAGCAGTTGGGGCCAACGGTCTGAATCTGGCAACGTACCTTTTTGCTAGCTCACCCCATCACTGGAAATATCTCAAAGAAGACATAAGTACTCCTCAAAACTCCTTCACCACCTTTTCTTCCTTTTCGTCCTTGTCCACTTAGATGCAACAAGCTCTATACCACCTCCATAGCCTCGAAAACATCATTCTCTATTGATTTCAATCATCCTTGTTTTATTGGAGTACTACAGGAGCAGTAACAGGTTCTACATGAATAGGTTCTACAGGAGCACCTACAGCCAGTTCTATAGGAGGGGCAGTAAGTAGTTTTTAAGGAGGAAACACAAAGTTTTTTCTCAAATTATGGCTTGAAGAGGTAGGTTCTATACATACCCACCTTGAAATATTAATATGTGCAAGAAATGATATAATATTAAGGAGGAATTAAGCTTGTAGAAGAGAGGAAGTCCATAAAAATATTTCTACTTATTTTCTTAAAAAAACACAGCTTTTCTCTGTTTCTTGTATCTTCAAATTTTTTTGTCTCCATCTCTACTTGGGGTGTTCCAAAAGGGTATAAGCAAAATGATAGGGGGATTCATGAGGAAGGAACCCACAAATTCAGTTAGGCTCCATGAACATCCTGAGGTGGTAGCCATTTTCACTAGAGCCAATTGGCTGCCATTTTTCAAAAAAATTCGAGGGTTTGATGAAGAAGTGGCTCAGGAGTTTTCCCTTGCTTTAGTACCTTATTCAAAGACCCATGCCACTATTACTTTCAGAGGTCTCACCATGGAAATCACCCCAGAATTTATCAGTAGAGTTACCAGCCTTCCCCTTGGATTGCCTTGGAGGAAAGATGAAAAGCCAATGGGACAAGTTGCCAAGAAAACCTTCTTCAAACCAAATGAACATCCTGTAGAAGACAAAAATGGCATTAGAAGAACAAGCATACCTTTCCCTTGGGATGAGGTCAGTTACCAAATCATCAAGTATATTTCCTGTGAAGGGAGGTATAGCATAGTTTATGGCTACCATTTTAGACTTCTCCATGAGCATCCCCTATTTTCTCCTGCAGCCCCTTATAGACTCCAACATTAAGTTAAAGGCAGGAGGTCTAGATCAATTGGCTCACCATGGGTTAATTAAACTATTAGTGGAAGAAGCCCTCCACACCTTCACAATCCCCATAGCATGGGAAATCTTCAGAAATATGACAAGAGAAGATGATATAAAGGCCCTCACATATGACCACAGTCCTTCTAAAAGTGAGGAGGAAGAGAAGCAAGGGGAAGAAGGGGAGGACACAGAGGAACAAACATAGGAGCAAGACACCAAAACAGAGAAGGAGGAAACAAAACCAGAGGAAGAAGAAACCAAAACAAAGTAAGAGGAAACAAAACCAGTAGAGACAGAGAAGACAAAAATAGAGGAACAAGGGGTAGAAAAGACAGAAGTGTCTCCTGAGACCCTATAAAGGGAGGCAACAATTGCTCTTGCTGCCCTCAACACCCCTGTGAAACCCAAACAAAAGAGGATGAGGTGAACATCAATGTACTTCAGGGCTCAGAAAAGCATAAGGATAAAAATAGGAAAACCACAACCATCTTCAACAGTGCCTATTGTAATTGAAGATTCACCCACTATCAAAGGGGAAGAATCTCCTTCTAAACCCCCATCACATATGAAAGAGGAAGTCCCAGATCTTCACCTGGAAGGAAAGAGTGCAACTACAAGACTCAAAAACAGCTCTAAAGGAAGCACAGACTATTCTATAGGAGACCAAAAAAATGTGAAAAAAGGTAGAAGAACAGCCAAAGGGGAAGGATGAAACAACAGAGACCCAAGAACTTGACCCCCAGCCTAGTTTGGGCTCTTATTACAATCTTCTTGAGGGGGAAAACTCATTGCATAGAAATTTGGAGTCCCACTTTTCTTTGAGCTGGAGAAAGAAAGAATAAGGAGCCATAGATGGATGCAAATTGACAAATCTAAGGGGGTAGAGGATATTGGCCACATGGAGAACCAACTTAGAGAGATGGGCACGGAATTAAGTGATGTAAGACATAGAGAGGCAATTAGAAGAACTCACTTGGAAATAGAAAATGAGTTGCTAAGAAGACAACTGCAAGAAAAGGAGACACAATTGGCATGCATGGCCAGCTGGTCTATGGAGGCACTACAGTGTAGGACACTAGCAAAATCATATGGAGTATACCTCAAAGACTAGTGGCTACAGTTTCAGATCAAGACTTTGGCACAGAGAGGCACAATGCCTTTTCAGGATTACAGACAGTTCATGGACCTATGTGACCAAAGTTCAGCAGAAGACAAGGCAAAGATAGCAGAGTTCTATTTGCATAACATGGCCCTCACTGATATGAACCTATGGGATCCCAATGCTAGGCTAGGGGACCTGCAGCTAATGGCCATGGCCTCATGGATGAATCATGAGGAGAAAAGGGCAACAAAAATCAAAAAGTTGATGGCAAAAGAGAAAAATGAACCCCTAATGATCAGAGCTGAGCCATCAGACCCCATGGCTCTCATCAGTACACACCAGCTGCTTGCAAATAATCCTCAAAGTTCCCCTAAGTATATCAATGATCAGGCTCAGGCCATTGCACATTTTGAGGACATGGAAAGATTACTTGGAGATGACTGTATTCATGCTTGTATGAGGAGGTGGAATACACTACCACATAGTTTGCAGATAAGGGAGTATCACTCCCCAACGAGGATGAAAGAATCATTAAGGAGAGTGCCACTGTACAAGCACTATATGCAGAGTTTGAAGGTCAATTGGACTGGCCTCAAACTAAGTCCCCCACAACTGCTAGGACTACTACAGGGTAGAAAAGAGGAAGAAGAACAACATCAGTGGGAAGAGGTGGACAGAAAAGCAGGATTCCATGACAAAGAAGAGGACCTCACATCAAAATCATGGGATGTCAGGGAGGCCATCAGGGCCATCAAAGATGAGGAGATGGACTAGTTGCTCAGAGGATGAGCAACACATTCAGTAGGGGGGTGATGATGAGCCCCATAAATGGGTAATTATATGGGCTCATTTTGCCTCTTAACTTAGCTTAATCCACCATTATCATTAGTTTATTGCATGTTTTTGATTATATTTATGCTAATAGAGTGAGTTGGGTTGGTCATTATGCCTTGAAGTCTAATGTGTGCTTAATGCAGATTTTTGGTCAATTTTGGAGACAAAGTCAAAGATTTAATGAAAATTTGGCAGAAAATATTCGAAGAAGACAAGGGAGAGGATTTATAGGAGGGTGTCCCCCTCATTTATGACTCCCTACTTTGAATTCTCCTTTAGAAAGCTTGGAGCACAAGTAGCCACATCAATGCACCAAAGAGGCAGCTGAGCAAGTGGAGGATAACTGCTATCTATCTCATGTTTTGGGAGCCAAGCCTCCCTGATTTTAAGGGAGATGTTGGGAGCTCTAGTTGTATAAGTAGAGAGGCCTAGGGCCTCATTAGGTTGTTGAATATTAGTCAACTTTCAAACTTTTGTTGCAGTTTTTCTCTGCTAAACTTCGAGCTTACTTTTGTTGACAGTTTCATGTAATGCTATTATTATTTTGATAATAAAGATGAGATCTTGTTCGACCTAGCATTGAGTTACCTTAGAGGGCTGAAGCCCTTGGGTTAGGGCCCAATCCAAGTAGCCAAGCACCTCTTTTTTTGTATTTATATGCTTTGTTTCAGTTTATGAATTAGTTGTAGTTAGATAGGTTTCTTTCTTAGTTAAGAATAGGTTGCTTTTGGTGATTTAAAAGGTTGTTTCCATTTCAGTTTGATTTAGCAAGTTGAACAGTGATAGAAGATACAAAAAGGCCATCAACAGAGCCTTGGCCTCCTTTATCCCCTTTGGGACCATGAACTGAGTCCAAGACCCTCTTACTGCCACAAAAACACAAATTTTTCTTTCCCATAGGATCTCTAGTGTTGCAGTTTGTTAGAAGGTTAATGATTTTGCTGTAGATCTATTTCACCATGTTCATTTCTGTCTTTACAATAAATTTCCTTCCATGTTTTCTTTCCATATATCATTGTTCAGCATTTACTTTCCTAGATCAGAATTTAGACTAGCTTGATGAACAGTTATGCTTTTTTTAGTGTAGCTAATTTCTTTGCTTGATTAATCTCAGCGTTTGATTTTCAGTTCTCTTACAGTACATCTCTACTCACAATAATTCAACCAATTATCCATCACCATCTTTCTTTGATCCATGTTCCACATGTCATCCAAAGTCCCTCACAAATCTGCCTTAATTTTCTGTACTTTTCTCATGAACTTTCCTCTCTTTCCTTGAACAAGTCCAACCATCTTTCTCTTCCCTAATCCTTCTTGATGAAACCTATACACCTTAACACATCCTCCTAGCCATTAGCTACCCTTTCCACCCATTTTCCCATCTTAAAAACCACTAAAACAGTGCTCAGCATCCTCCTGTAGACCTCCTGTAGACCTCTTGTAGATCTCCTGCAGCCTCCTGTTTATTTTCCAGTAGGTGTCCTTTTGAGGTCTGATTGCAGGGAAAGCCTCCAGAAGGCCACTCGGGACCTCCTAAGACCCCTCCACACCTTCCTACACCTCTGCAAACTCCAAATTCACCCTCCATCACCACCTAATTGCTGCCACTTTCGCAAACAAATAAATTACATGCATGACAATTTCACCTAAAAATACATAAAAATCCAAAAAGATGTTTTTTCTCATTTCCTTCTAGAAATAGCTTGAGTAGATGTTGTTTACTTCCTAAGTAGGTAATGGCATTCATTTTATGGTTTTTCATCTCTCTTTCTGCAAAAGTAGGATTAGCTGGTTAATTAGGGTTTGCTAGGTTTACTTCACATTTCAGTCTTCTTTCACTTTCTACAAGTAGAGTAGCCTCTGTATAAGTAAGATTTCATTTCTTTCATCACATATAGAGCTTCTTCTAGAATCCATAGAAGTTGGCTTGAGCTCCTAGTGATCTTGCGCCAACTGACCCAGTGACAGTCTGCAGTAAGAACTAGTACTTGTGCATACAACACTGTCGCTTCCAAGTTTGTTACGAACTACCGGGTTGATAAAAGTAAAGTAGGAAGCCTAGGAGTTGCAGCATTATTGATGCAATACTGGTGCTCACCAAAGTACTTAAGACTATCATGATCTGTTTTTACCTTTAAGTGTCTTCCGATTAGGTAAGTTCGCAATTTCTTTAGTGCATGTAGTATTGCCAACATTTCATTCTCATAAATAAGTTTGTGTAAATACTTTCCTTTGATTGGACGACTTTCAAAAGCAATGGGGTTTCCTTCTTGCATCAAAAAAACACCAATTCCATTTCTTGAGGCATCACATTCCACACTAAAAGTGTTATGAAGTTTGGGGTAGCTAAGACCAGTGCTTGGCACATTGCCTCTTTAAGATGTTCAAAGGCCTTTGTTGCTTCTGGGGTCCAAGATGGTAGAGGTGTTGCTATTCTCCCATAATTATTAACAAACTTGTGATAATACCCTGTCAACCTAAGAAATCCTCAAATATTCTTTATGGTTGTTGGGATTTTCCATTCCTTAATGTATTTAATTTTGTTAGGGAAAACCTTAACACCCTCATGAGATACAATATGAGCCAAATATTCCACCTCCTATGCTCCAAAGAAACATTTGGAGGTTTTTGCATATAATTGTTTCTCCTCCAATAGTTTGAGAACCCTGTCAACATGTTGAACATGATCCTTCCAAGACTTTCTATAGATTAGTATATCATAAAAAAATACTAACACTAATTTTCTATGGAAGGGTTTGAAAATGGAATTCATCAAACCTTGAAATGTGGAAGGTGCATTAGTAAGGCCAAAAGGCATGACCAAAAAGTCATAATGACCCTCATGAGTTCTGAGCATTTTTTTAGAATGTCTTCAATATTCATTCTAATTTGATGATATCCTGAATGAAAATCCAACTTGGTGAAGTAAATTGCTCCATGTAATTCATCCAACAGATCATTAATGATAAGAATGGGAAAATTATATTTAATAGTGAGCTTGTTGAGCTCCCTATAATCTGAACACATATGCCATGATCCATCCTTCTTGTGCACCAATACTACTGGAGCAAAGAAATAACTTTGACTAGGTTGAGTTATACCATCTTCTAGCATTTCTGCAACCATACGTTCAATTTCACTCTTTTGGGAATAAGGATATCTGTAAGCCTTGATGTTTGGAGGATCACTTTCTAGAATAAAATGAATAGCATGATCACGACCACGAATAGGTGGGAGGCCTTTGGGAGTCTCAAACACCTTGGAATGATTGTCCAAGACATTCTGGAGATATGGAGAAATAGATGATTTTGATGTTTGAATCTCTAGTGAGAATAATTGTGCAATTATGCCCCATTTTTCTTTCTTAAGACTATTTGCCATGCCATTAGAGATGATTATCTTTCTTGGTTTCCCCGCAATAACCTTTAATTCAACTTCCTTTCCTTCCCAAAAAAAATTCAAGAAAAGTTCTTGAAAATTGAAATCTATCGTCCCCAAATATTGTAACCATTGGACTCCTAGTACAACATCAACACCACCCATTGGAATGGAAAACATTGGAATATTTAGTACATATTCCCCCATGGTTAGCTTGATATTATGGACCTTTCCGAAGCAATTTATAGTTCCTCCATTTGAAACCATCACTTGACACTCTAGTGCTGGATATAAGAAGCAATTCAATTCCTTGGCTATCTTACAATGAATAAAATTGTTATTGCTTAAAACTACCTCAAGCTGAGAAAGGCAGGTCTAGGGTAACATCAAACCACGCTTAACCTGGTAGCTAGCCCTACCAGGTCAGGAGAGGGCTCTCTCCTTGTAAATCTTAGGAAAATATAGCAAATGAGGCTTGAGATGACTGATGTAAAGACTAATTTTAGGCTAGGTATATGCTTAGAGGAGTTTGATTGAATTTAATGGTTGATTGCTGGATCAAATGTGAAAGGCATAATTGGGTTCGAGGAATGAACTCAGTCTTGCAGAGGTTTCTGTGGGGCGAGGTAGGAAAATGTTTTAGTATTTTAGATTAGGTGTAATGGTGAGCCTTGAGACTGGTGAGGAGTTGGAGAGGGCATTAATGTGTCATGAGTCCTCTTCAAACAATAGAAAACATGTAAAACTAATGAAACCCTAAGGTAGAGCACTGCAACATCAATGATTTCCACCTTTATATTTGATTCATTTAGTTACGCAGAAAAGAGAGAGATAATGGCACACATAAACATATGATAAATTGAATCACAGAAGGAAAAACAATACTAAGTCACCTTGCCACAAGAATCCCACAAAATGTTGCAAACCCTGGTCTATTTCCTTGCAAAACTGCAGAGATGATGTACAATAGTGCTCAAAGCATTCACAAGAGTCCAACCTTTACAAATGACTAAAAAAGTAATATATATAGGAAACAAACCACCCATGATAGCCTTTAGTGGTTGAATTCATGAGTTTAGGAGCTGTTTCAACAAGATCTAAACTAAGAATTAAAAAATAGGCAGTGGAACAACTTGCCTCTAAAACCTAAGAAACTGATTCATTCAACTTTAAACCACCTACAACTGATGTATCTACCTTATCAAGTCAATTTTCATCATTATTTCATCATAGTACATAAATTTACATCATGTCAGCTCATGAATTTGACCATAAGAGTGAAAAAGTCAAACTAGAAGAAAACTAGGTGAAAAACAGAGTTTTTGAGGAAAATTGACACTTTTTCATCCTGTGTGTAGCGCTACTTTTTTTGTGCGTAGCACTTTTTTCCAGCTGCTTTTGGAGGCCTTCTGCTTCACCAAATTTTCTCCAAGTGGGCTTGTTGGAAAGGCCTATCTATCTACTTTCTAGGAAAAGTGGAATTTTTGAATTTGGTGTCCATTTTCCCCTCCAAAAATCAGTTCTCCCAACACTTCTTCCTGTGTGGCCAAAAAGTGGCAGAGAGGGCATTTTTGAGGTGTTTTTGACCCTTTTGGAGGCCCAAAACTTGTCAAAACTTCCTAGTAATTTCTAGGTATGCATAAATTTTCATGAGGAATCCAAAAATTCAAAGTTTTCCTCCAGAGGAGGTACCTATCAAAAGCGAGTGCCACTTGCCGAAAAAACCTATTTTTTTCCTTGAAAATTTCAAAATTGCCAAAAAGTTTGCCAAATTTCTTGAAATTTGGCATGAGTGATCTGCATAAAGTACTACGTTGGGCCAATGAAGCTTCAGAAAATATCTTGAGCTTATCTTTCTCTTACTTACTCCTCAAAGTTTTCCTCAACTTGGCTTTTAGGCTCCTTATCCTTGCTTTGCAAATTTTGTTTCGTGCCAAATAGTGATAAGCCATATGCCACAACATATTTTTCTCCTTATTGGCTTTCTCAAGTAGCTTCTCCAAGTGCATATTTTCCCTCTCTAGCCAAGATTCTTGGTCAGCCTGAATCTCTTTCTCAAGCGGTGTCAATTTGACTTTCCTTCTTTTTGTTGCTTGCTTGTTTTCCCTTATGGTTTGCAGCTCCATGATTGTCTGCTTATCCTCCAACTGCTTGTTCCGTTGCTCAAGGTAATTTATGATCCACTTAGCTCTTTCAAGGTTAAGAGATAAGTCATGGATGTCAGCTTCTTTTTCTTTGATGATCTCCTTGAGTTTTGAGCTTTAGGAGCCCAAATCAGTATCCTCATCCTGAATCAAAATGAAATATCTCTCCTGACCTTTAGAAGGCCCTTCATCATGCAATGGTTGTTTCCCTTTATCCTGTACCTGCTTTGCTGAAGAAGAAGGCAAAGCCCCTTTCACCCCGGGTGAAGATAGCATTTGCCTATGGTCTGATGAAGGAAACAAGAACCCTTCCACCCCAGATGGAGATAGTACTCATTTGGCAGCTGCAAATAATCTCCTTGTGTCTGTTTGATAAGTGATAAATATTGGCACACTAGTAGTTTGAGTCTTATGAACCTCTTGCTGATTTGAAGGCCCTCATGCCTCTTGAAATACTGATGGGGTCACTTGAGGGCTTTTGAAAACCTCATGTGAAATGAAAGCATCTCATGAAACATTCAACAAGCTCAGCTGATGCAAAACAACAATGTTGATCAATGCAAAGTGATAAATGCTATTGTACTATTGATGAGGAGGTTTTCTTTGCACTAATGTGGTCATTTTCTCAATATTTCTGCATATGAAATAGGGGATGTTCATCATTCTCACTCTAGTGAAATGCATCAATAATATAACATGATAAGTGTACAAGCGAGAAAATCTCCCTTCACAGCTGAAGTATCTGATAATGAGTTTCATGAGTGGAGCATAAGTGTCCTGTAGGTATCTGAAAGGAAAGACCAACTGCTTTGCTTTTTATAACTAGCCTTGATATAAGCCTCATAATGCTCTTTGTTCACAAGTTGTCCTTTGTTCCACTGTTCACCCACATTAGGAATACCTGTTGCTTCAGCTATAGTTTCAGGTGTCAAAGTGAAGGTAACACCTGCTAAATTGACCTGGCCATTGTGAAGATGAAGAACAAATAGTCTAGCAAGTTCATGGTGATATTTCACCCTTTCCACCATCTCACAAAACTAGTAGCAAGATTAATGTTTGAAACATGTTACTGCAAGAGGACAAGCCAATAGCTCTGTGAGTGTAGTGGGCTCCTCCCGGATGTGTTTTCCTCCCTTATGTGATTTTCTTGGTGCATGAATCTCTTGGGAGGAATCACTCATAGTTTCCTCATCTCTTTCATAAGCTGAATCTGTTTCCATATTTTCCACTGTATGGTGTAGAATGATGAGTACGAAGAGATTTTATCTCAAGAATAGGTGACTGTTGTTTGATGAATGGGACTGATGAGTGGAACTAATGAATGGAGGATTTTGATGCTGGCTGTAGGGTTATTAGTGTTGTAGGGAAAAGTATCCAATACGGAATGACCCTATCCCACTCTAAGGGTGATAGTACCTCAGCAACAACTGAATACAAAGCTATTCAAGATTACTTCTTTATGAGATGTAAGAGAGAGGAGGAAGAGATCCACTAACCGTTATCTCCCGCTAATGATTGATCCAATCTTCCCTCTTTGCTGCTTGCTCCCAGCTCCTTGCTCTTTCACTGGCCCAGCTACACAAAGATCCTGCAAAAGCACAAGAAAGGGAAACTACAAGAAGCATACATCCATAACTGATTCAAGGATTAGAATAAATCAAATATACAAGCATCAATACGCCACAAAGACACATGCACATAGAAGAACCTCAAATGCTTTATTAATGGAAGAAGTAAAGTTCTGAGAGTGTTACAACCATAAGAGGCCCAATCCAGCAACACCTCCCAGCAGAAAGAAATCTCCTCTTCACCTCCTTCAAAGCAATCACCCAATAGTTCTATACACAAACCAACAGCACTTCCTTACATTCACAAAATTCCACCCTCCTTAGACCTCATGAGAGAGCTCTATATATAGGATATTTGGAGAAAGGATGAGTCAGCTTGAGACTAACATGAAGTTGACTTGTGTCCTCTCCCTCTTCAGTTATACTCCAGTTCTTGAGTCCACTTGGAGATCCTAGCTTCCACTTGGAGTTTAAGGACCTCTTACTCATCATAGGGCGAATTTGCTGATCCAAGTGTCATTTTAGAAGCTTCCTGGGCACCTGACACCTTGCAGAATGACTATGCCACTTGGCCAATCTCGCCCAGTGCAGGTAGCCTTCATTAGATTTGACATTTAGCGCAGGTACAGAGTGGAGCAGTTGACATTCAGCGCAGATGCTCAGTGGAGCAGTTGACATGATCCTGAAATTGCTTGTTTTTGAGTGTTTTCAGGTGGAGAACTGATCTGAAGTGCTGTGGTTTGCTGACCTTGTTCCTCTAGGGGTAAGAACAACATGTTTAGGGACTTTGGATCCCTTAGATTATTGACATTTCATGCTTCATGCTGTAAGGCACAAAAATGTCTATAACAGTTGCCCCCTAAAGTATGAGGTCGTTTATCGGGTGAAATGCTTTATCAGGAGGATCCGAAGTTCATTCAATCGCTGAGAGGTGCCCTGTAATAAAATACAATACAATACATTATTTTTCATTCTGCTTTCATGATCTAGCTGAGGCGGGCATTCCCATGCTCAGCTTTATAAATACATTTTGGTACATAGAACAGACGATCGTCTGGTGGTAGACTGATAATTCTCTGCTAAAATTATCATCCTTTGGGTAGGATGATCATCTGCTGCAATGATGTACATAACAAATGTCTTTATATCCTGAATGTATATCGCAGCCCGGATGGATGAAACTAGATCCGGGGTCTTCAAACTCGTTCGATCTTCACTCTAAGTACAAGTCGATCCATGTGAGAATTGCGCTGAAGTCGAACATGGAAAGACATCGCTTGATTACCGGTCAATAATGTAAACCGTTAACAAGCGCGAGAGGAATCACCAATAATGATAATGACCCTCAAGGTACTGCAGTACAATTCACGTGGTGTGAATAAAGGACTTGGCGTCGAACACCACGCAAAATCTTCTGGTCGAAGGTCATTGATGTATACCTGTCGCCGGAAGTGAGAAACTTGCCATTGAGGCATGCAAGCTTCAAAGTACTGAAGGGGTTGTTCCTAGATCAACTTCTTGGATAATGAGCTGAAGTCGACAAGAAGCGATCCGTCAAAGGAGGGCCTTAATGAATCCCACATCAATGACACGGAACGGAGCTAATGATTTTAGTGGAGGTGAAAACAAACTGTGACATATGACTCAGGGTGGCGACCATGAATGGATGAAGGATAATGTATGGCAGTGGATGGGACACGGTTGACTCTTTCTGAACGACATCTCTTGAACATATAACGACACTGATGCGATGGATCGGTAGCATTACCCCAAATGTGGATGGTTTGGCGAGGACCATCGTGATGAGACCGGTGAATGAAACAACCCAACCCGATGTGATACGGAGGACAAAGTGTCATGTTCAAGAGCGACTTGCTACCATTAAAGCTTTGAGGTTCTCCCAATTTTTCCCCAGTCATTTCTGACCAGTACCTCTTTATTTTTGTCAAGCTTGAGGAGGATAACATATGCTTGTTCTATAACCTGCCCTTCGGGCAAGCCCATCGCTATGTTTTAACGAGCCTAGCGATAGGGAAACTCGTTCTCGTCTAAAGACAAGTTTGTCGCTATTTAATCATTTTAACGAGTCTAACGACAAAGAAAACTCGGTCCTTTTCATTTTTAGAGAGTCTGAAAAGGTACAGAAAGCTAACTCCAAAATTCCTTTTTCGTCATCTAATCCCTTAAGTCCGAAAAAGTATAAAACAATACAGAAGGGATGAATTTTCGATACTTTTAACGAGCCGATCAAAACAAGCGCTCGACCTTTTTGTGCAATAATCCCTTAGGTCCAAAAAGATTAAAATCTAGAGGAGGGATAGCTCTTCCGGTCCTTTTAACGAGCTGGAAGGCCAAAACTCGGCAAACTTTTCATATTTTACGAGTCAGATGAAAAGAGCTCAAAGAAGACTCGTCTTTTGAGGAACGAGTGATAAACAGGGATAGCAACTGATTCCAGGTACAGGTTGGAATTTTCCAATCACGGCAGTGTCACAAGGATGGCTAGGTGAAATCACTCTTCGCAACTGTTCCTCAAAATGGGTAAACAATCATATGGGGGTGAACGATCGGCCAAATGGAATGGAGGTGGCGAATGAAAACACGACCAAGGCTTTTCATGGCTAATAAAGTTACGATCGCAATGGTTATTTACCGGGATAGGTTCATTTTTTAATGAGCTTGAACTCTGGAGGAAACTCTTGCTCATGCTTTTCTATTTTTTAACGAGCATAAATTCCGCGATAAAACTGCTCGAATCTTGCGTTTATTTTTTAACGAGCATGAACTTTATGCTAAAACTGCTCGATTATATGGTCAAATTTTGATTTTTACCATTACTAGCTTTTCTCTTTTTCAAAAATAGTACTGCATTTTCAATTGCTGCAACAAACTTCGTTAGAAATGAATAATATTTGCATGAAAATGAGATTATAACCCTTATATTTCACTTTAAACTGTGTAAAAAGCCATTAAAAGGTGTTTTTACCTCTCATTTACCATTTCATTTGCATTTGGTTTGTTGGAGCTCTGGAGGTGCCTCTTCCCCCTTGATTTTCACCAGCTGATTCCGGGAGATTCTGCGGACGATTTTTGGCGCCGTCTGGACCAGGTAGGAGCTAAACACTAGCTCTTTCTTTTCATGGTTTCATTTTCTAGTTTTAGGCCTGTTTTTCAGTGTTTCTGAGCCCTAGGGGTTTTGCAAAATCGCCCTAACTTCAGCGCAGGTTCCCCTTTCGAAATCTGCGCTGAATGTCAAGTTGCCTTAAGGCAGCCTGACCTTCAGCGCAGGAGGGACACTCTTTGCCTGCGTTGGGCTCAAAAAACTGAGTGTTCAGGTCATTTTTTGATGATTTTTCGCCAGTTTTTCATCAAAATCAGGAACTTACTCTTTCTCTTGTTTGCCTTGTAGGGAACTTTGAACAAAATGTCTCTTACATGGCGAGAACGAGAACATTAAGAGGAGGACATGATTGCCCTCCATGACCTGGTCACGGTGAACGCGCTGCGGAACTGTGGCCTGCTGAAGTTTTTCCATATCTCTAGCATGAGAGCACAGATTTCTTTACTGCAGTATATGCTTGATGCTTGGGATCCTGTTAACCAAGTGTTCCAGATTAGGGGGAAGACCATCCCCTTGACCATAGAGGACATGTACTTCTTGACTGGACTGTCAAGACGAGGTGCCCCCATTTCCTTATCAGGTACGGCCCGGGGGACTGATTCCACCAGAGATTATGTCCGCCAGTACTGCAGGGAAGGTTCTCAGCCGAGCAGAGACGGCAAGATTGTTATCCGAGAGATTACTGATCGGGCTCTCAGGTCCATTCTGTTCACTATTGGTAGGATGGCCAGTAGCGCAGCTCTACATGTTGCCAATAGGTCTTATAAGCAGCACGCCTTGGAGTGTCTCCAACCGAAAGTATTCAACTGGTGTGATGCAGTACTTGTTCAGATGAAAAGTCAATTGACCAAGGTAAAGGACGGGAAGCTGAAGAACTTTGGATTTGGTTCTATTCTGACTACCTTCGCCTTGGAGAAAATCCCACTGATGCAGCCTCAGTACATCATACTTGACTTGCCTTCTCCGACCGAGCCACGCATGCAGAGGTGGGTTGACCACATGTCTAGGCATGCAGGTCAACCTCAGATTACTTTCACTGAGGCCTTCTTTAGGTGGTTCGAGCGCCAGGAGATGGCGTTTTCTGAGTATCCATATGTGGGTATGGATTTCCGAGGTGATCTGGATTTGGTGTTACCGGATGGCGAGCAGTGGGGTGCCATTGGTAAACTCTTTGACCATATTACTGTTTATTGTCCTTACTCATAATGTTGCCGTGCTTTATTCTATCAAGACTTTTAATTGTACTCTTGGGTGCATGCAGATATTGGTCCTGTTCGTCCAGCAGTTCGTCCGAGATCGCCAGCTGCTGCCCCGACAGGGGAGCCTACTAGGAGAGTTGTTATTCGCGATCTTGACGACACCGAGACCCTTACAGCTGTGCAGGAGCAGGTTGAGAGCCTTACTCGTGGCCTTCCGGATGTACAGATTGACGAGTTACCTTTACAGATGCAGCGGCATACCATTGGTGTGCCTAGACGATGGACTCGTCTCTTGCGCATGATTGCACAGGCCGTGACGTACTATCATGAGCACCACTAGGCTAGGGTGCCCCCTAGCATCTTTTGAGTTCTTAGGTCATATGACCAATTTTGTCTTGGTTACAGAACATTATGTATGAACTTATATAAACAGCTTATATATTTTGATTTTCGGGTTTTACTCTGGTTGATTTACGTGATCCATATGTACAATTTTTTGATGATGTGTCCTTTTTATAAATGTTGCAAATGTCTATCTAACACATAGTTTGCCAATGAGTCAGTTAATGTGTTTAAGTTTCTTGAAATATGTTGATATTGAATTGAATCAAATCGTCTTTCCAAGATCTTAACCCTTAGGAACATGCGATAAATAGCTGGATTGCGAACAGAATATATACCATTGAGTTGTAGTATTACGAGCTGTGAGTCTAGCCTGACAATTAGTTGGCGTATGCCACGTGTGATGGCATCAGAGAGTAGTTCTATCAACGCGCTATACTCAGCGATGTTATTCGTTGATTGCCCAATACATACACCTCTGAAATTTACTAACTCGCCGCTTGGATCAAAAATGGCCCAGGCTGCGGAGGACAGGTTCCGCGAACTACGACTCGCTCCGTTGGCATATCCAACACATGTCTCCAGAAGGTTCGACATCTGCAACGGAAAAAGGTGGATCACTCGACCAGAACAAACACTTTAGCGAAAACAAAATACAACAAAAGCATGCAGGTTACTATTTAAGCATAGTAACGCTTGAGGTACAACCCGTTGCGGGGTTGCGCCAGTGGAATTCCATCGTAATCCATCAACTCGTAGGCTCCTTTTGCTAACACCCTTTTAACAATATAGGGGCCCATCCATAAGGACTTGAATTTACCTGCTCCCAATTTATCGGATTCTTGGTCATAAAGCAAGACCAAATCACCTTCCGAGAAGACACGGGGTTTGACATTTTTGTCAAACTGAGCCTTGACTCATTTCTTATGAGCTTCGTTAGCCAAAGCGGCGTCACGACGGGTTTCATCCAACTGGATTAATTCCAAGAAACGAGCCTCTTCTTCTGAGGTTCCGGGGAGAAGATCAATTGCGAGTTTAAGCGACGAAATTTCGCACTGGATCGGTAAGACTGCTTCCAGGCCATACACCAATTGAAAAGGTGTGAACCCGGTTGCGTTCTTAACCGACGTTCGGTAGGCCCACAAGGCTGAGTACAGGATTAGGTGCCACCTTCTTTTGTGAACCCCGATCATCCTTTGCAACATACGCTTCAGGACCTTGTTGATTGCCTCAACTTGTCCGTTGGCTTGCGGATAATATGGGGTAGAGCTGTCGTGAGATAGCCCTAGCTTGGCAGCTAATTCGACCATCATGTGATTGCGAAAATGCGACCCATGATCTGTGACTATAGCCTGTGGTACGCCGAACCTGGCGACTACATGATTGAAAAAGAAAAGGGCAGCTGTTTCACCAGTGTTATCCAATGTAGGCATCGCCTCGGCCCATTTGGTAAAATAGTCAACAGCGACTATAATATACCCATGCCCCCCGGTCGAGGTGGGGTTACATTGCATGAAGTCGATGCCCCACTTGGCGAAGGGCCCAACAGCAACTATCGGCTGTAAAGGTGCGGGTGGTCGTCTGGTTTTGCTATCAAAGATTTGACAAGCATGGCAACTTCTGACTGCGGTTATGCAATCTTTGAACATGGTTGGCCAAAAGTATCTTGCCCGTAAGATTCTTTGTGCTGTTGCATATCCAGACTGATGCCCCCCACAGGCGCCTGAATGACAATCATTCAGGGCTTTTTCGGCCTCCTCATGGGTAAGGCACCTCCTCAGAACTGTATCGACACCACGACGGTAAAGTGTATCACCGACGATCATGTAGTCTTTTGCTTGGTATCGTATACGTTTTTGTTCGGAGTGAGAGGTGTTAGGCCTGAACCTTTGGGTTTGGAGATAAACTATGATATCCCCATACCACTCATCGCTTACAGATATCAGAAACAAACTTTCGTCCACGATTGACTCTTCCGATGTTTCATCGTTGGACAACGATGGGAGATCGCACAATAATTCTGCGAAAACTAGAGCTTTCTTTGATTTGGATTTTACAAATTCCAGATCAAACTCTTGAAGGATTGCTATCCATTTTGAATATTTGCCCCCCAGCAACTGTCGCGACAGTATATATGTCATGGGGTTGCAATCTGACAAGATGGTAGTTTTCCGAAAGAGGACATAATGTCGAAACCTTTGGATCGCTTGAACAGCTGCAAGCGCTAGTTTTTCAACATAAGAATATTTACTTTCTGTATCGTTTAAGTTTTTACTTAAATAATAGATAGGATGTTCAATTCCATCAACTTCTTGAACTAAAACCATTGCAATGGTCGTATCTGCTGCAGCCAGATACAGGTTAAAATCTCTTTGATAGTCCGGGGCGTACATTAATGATGCTTTTACTAGACAATCTTTCAGAGCATCAAAGGAAGCTTGCGCCACCTGGTCCCAGACAAAAGGTACATCCTTTTTCAAAAGACGAGTATAACCCTTAGCAAGTTCTGCGTAATTTGGAATGAATCTCCTCAGAAAGTTTGCTTTCCCTTGGAGTTTCTGAATCTGAAGCAAATTTGAAGGTGGAGGCAAATTAATTATTGCCTGAACCTTACAGGGGTCGAGACGAATCCCATCCTTAGAGACTACAAAGCCAAGTAAACGACCTGAACCGACGCAAAACACACATTTGTGTGGATTGAGTCTTATCTTGTAGTGTCGGCAACGTAGAAATATCGCTCTTAAATGCAGCGGATGATCAGTCCGCTTTCGCGAATGAGCCGGAAGATCGTCGAGATAAGGTTGAACAATGTTCTTGATGTCATGGAAGGCATAATTCATTGCCCTCTGAAACGTCACCCCTGCGTTCTTTAAACCAAAGGGTAATTTTCGATAAGCGAATGTGCCCCATGGACAAATAAATGCAGTCTTTGACTAGTCCTGTGGGCGGATATTTATTTGATTATACCCGGAAAATCCATCCATAAATGAAAAGATTTCACATCCGGCACATTCATCAATTATCTGGTCGATGAAGGGTGTAGGGTAGTTGTCCTTAGGACAAGCTTGGTTTACATCCCTATAATCGACACACACTCTAATCGTCCCTTGTTTTTTCATAACAGGGACAATATTCGATACCCAATCAGTTAGAGGAACTGGGTAGATGAATCCAGCATGGAGAAGTTTTTCAACTTCTACCTTAATGGCAGCGGCTTTCTTCGGGTGCACTTGCCGAAGTCGTTGTCTTACTGGTTTGACATCAGGATACATTTTAATTTCATGTTCAACGATACTCGAGTCAATGCCTGGCATTTCATTATATGACCAAGCAAAGACATCTCTAAATTCGCGAAAAAGAGCGTCATATATTTCCAGTTCTGAAGGGGAACAACCTTTGCCGACATAAATATTTTCTACAACATTTGTTTTAGTCGAGATATTTATGGCTATAGTCTCTTCAATATTGGATATGTTTCGCTCGGAATCCACCGTGTTTACAGTATTTGTTAGGAATTCAAATACTGAAGGGTGATAGAGGTCACTTTGAGTATCTTCTTCAGATTCCGGAAGAAGGGAACGATGGTGGTGATCATTCCATGGTGCCCCCTCAATCAACATTGATTGTAAGATTCCTTCGTCAGTCCCATGAACTTTCGACCAAGGATCTAATGGGGTACCATATTCTCCAGACCTATCTACCCAAACGCTCGACAAGCGTTGTCTTGGGTTCGCCTCCCATGCCTGAAACATTGATTGCTACAATATTTCTATAGGACTTGGTGGCAAAACCATTTGGTGATCCATGATGACTTCGTCTTCTGCGACCTTCAAGGAAGATACCATGTTGCATGTTGCTACAAACGGGATATTCCCTACATGGATAGGAGGTGGCAACGCGAAAGATCCCATCATTGTGGGGTCTTTTAATAGGCCTACTCCGATATCTTGTATTGAATGGTCGCTCCCATGGATCATGGGAATGCTTCCTGTAACTTGTGAACCATTAGGGAGGAAGTTCTGTTGGTCGACGATCGTAATCCCTCCTTCAAACGGGAATGCGATCTTCCTAAAATAAGTCGACACTACAGCTGCCATGGCATATATCCATGGTCTTCCCAGTAGGATGTTATAGTCAAGATTGCCATCAATGACTTCAACATCAATTTCCACTGTTTTTCCTCCTAGTTCAACTTTCAAGTTATTTAGGATGCCGTACGGCGTGTACGTCCTACCGTCGAATGCTTTTAATGTCGTCGAAGATCGCGACAAGGTTGGAGATCCAAGAGTTTTCCAGCAACTCATTGACATAATACATGTCGATGCCCCCTCATCAATAATTGTTCTGTGAACAGTTTTGTTGAGTGCTTTCACTTGAATAAGGAAAGCTAATTGAGCTGGTAACTGAGGATCATATCCTTTGTGATCAAAGGATACAAGATTGGAATCTTTAGGATCCACTCCACCAATTGCTGATAACAACGCCTGCCTTTGGGATGGGCAATTTTGCAGTACCTCAAGAGTCGACATAGCGGATGGCGATTGGGCCAAATCTTCCACTATGTTATAATGCTGCGCCGCCCTGGCACGAGGATTAAACGTCGACTTGTGTACTACTCCCTTTGGCGGTTTTATTGTTAACTCATGCGTGATGGGGGGTACAACTTCTGCCGAAGTTGTTGTCGAACTACTAGGTTGATCTTTACCTTTGTCGTTCGATACCGGTGGATTCCCGTAATCTTTACTCCTTGTCAAGATCATAGCATCATTTTGCTTAGAGACCGACAACATAAGCACTTGCGACGGGGAAGCATTCCCACTGTCAACCATATTTTGACCTGGGTTGGGAAATGGATCAGTCAACACAGTTGAATTTTGGGAACTTTTAAAGAACTTCTTTAACTCAGCTTTGAACGGACAGTTCCTTGTGAAATGATCCTCTTCATCACATATTTGACATGGATAAATTTGTTTCCCTTGCCCAGGAGGGTTTGAAGAAGTTTTTTGAGGGGATGACTCACCCTGTTTCTTCTTCTTCCCTTTGTTTTGCTTCTTCTTGCTTCTTGGTTGACCGGAATTTTTGCCTTTATCCGTAGATACGGCATTTACTTCCGAAGCAAGAATTTCTTGATTTGCTTTTTTATTCGAAGTCTTACGGGGTTTCTTATTCGAATCCCTTGTCGACTTTGTGTTTGCAGTGCCAATCACACCATCACCGGCATGAGAGTCACTGTTCGATCCAGGAGGAGGAGGGATTGAAAATTCCGGTCTGGGGGCGTCGGGTATCTTATCATAGAGCGTGCCAGACTGAGTATATACTAAGTCTAAATACTGTGCACGAGCAATAACCTGATCCTCTGTTACGACCCCTCCCTTGGCCACATCTTCTGTTATAGCAGGAAGAAGTGACTTTATAAACCACTCAGCTAACAACTGATCTGGAACATAAGTCTTTACCATTCTGCGATGACGATGCCACTCATGTATATGATCTGATATATGTGTGGCCGTTGTCTGCTTGAAATTGGTTAAGATTTCTGTTCCAGTTTCGTACCTTATAGGTAACTGAAAGTGTGTTAAAAAAGTCGTGGCTAGGGAACTAAAATTGTCGAAAGAGGCTCTAGGTAATTCAATATACCATTTAGCCGCCGGACCAGTCAATGTCCTCTGGAAAAGGCGAAGCCTTATCGAATCATCATTCAAGGTATTCGACGAACACCACAGATGAAAAGTCATCACATGATTCGACGGGTCTTCGCCAGGATTTCCATTGAATTTAGGAATGTCCGAAGGAAGCTTGTGAGGAATCGCTGGCCACCAATGGGCATAGGCGATTGGATCGTTCGTCAATCGATGTAAATCTGGTAATTCCAGAGTTGCCACGAATGGCAACTGCTGATTCAGGTTTGGCGAGGCGTACCCAGGATATGATGGAATCGCTTGAGCAGTAGGCCTTTGCATACCAGCATAATGCAATTGATGCTGATATGACTGATATGGCTGGTGGACTTGGCCACTGTAAAGTGGTTGATTTAACCCGTTCTGAGTATAGGGTTGTCCACTATTCGCAAAGATCTGTTGCTCAGATCCTTGGTACACCTGCTGAAGCTGAGGTTGTTGGTACTGCACCATCCATGGTTGTGAAGCCATGTTTTGCTGTGTTATATTAACCAACGGACCAAGATGCGGGGTTATTGTACCCATTTGTACTTGTGTCGTCCCGGCAGTTGGCGATTGTGGTTGTGTTGCAGGGTCAAGGGGCTGTTGCATTACAACCTGGGGTTGACATACAACAGGCATCGATTGAACTTGCGACACGGTTACAATAGCAGGCGTCGTCGGGATGCTAGACATAGGTACACACTGTTGCATAGATTACACAACTCTTGGCTGTTGAGGTAACATAGGTACCCAACCACTTGTCGTAACTTCAGTCAAACCTGAATGTTGTTGAAAACTGCCGTATGGGTATCCTCCTGGAGGAGGTAATGAAAGGGCATACTGCCCCCCATATGGTAGCAATCCGGAACTCAGAGGGATTGTTAGTCCTTGAGGACTAGATGACCCAAATTGACCTCCATGAGGATCAATTTGTCGAGTTTCAACATAAGGATTACCGGGTATTACTCCGGATGAACAAACTGGAACAGACCATACTGTCGAAATAGTCCCTGGGTGGACTCCTTCTAGCTGTTGAGAGCTAGTTGGGACAGCTGGTATGCCGGCAAACATCGTTGGAGTGACAGCAGGAGCTTCTGCCATCGCTGTGTCATTTGGCACAGTCCTAGATGTCGACGGTTGCTCAGACATTTTAAGTCTATCCAATAGACTGCCCAACGATTCTACAGGAACTTCCACTGGTGGTGGACAAACTTCTGATGCAGAAGGAAAAAGAGTGACACCTACTCCAAAATGAGTTGGAGTATTTTCTTGCTGGTCCTCTACGATTTCCTCTATTGCAATCAGACCAGGAGGAAGAGGAAGACCGTCAGGTCCGTAAAAGATTTCTGGTGCCGAAGAAGGGGTTGTTTCGACAGCGACAGTTGTTTGAGCAACAAGACTCTGTGGACCGGTTACAGATGGAACTGGTTCAGTTATGCAAGTACTTGTTCTCAGACCAGGATCAGTGCAACTATCCCTCTGTGGCTGTCGAACTTCTTCAATAGAGGCAGGGGTTCCAGAAATACTAGGAGTGACCGGAATCTCAGATGTTGTTGGAACTGTTGTTCTAACTTTAATGGGAGATTTTGACCCGGTCAAGCGAGTTCGTTTCGTCCGTACTACTTTCGATTTCGGAGACAAAGACGGTTGACTCGCAAGCCTCCGCGAACGATGGGGTTTCAATTGACTTTCCTCCACGGTTGCGGATTACTCGATCAACTAAAATACAAAAAGGGGAATTATGTTTCCGTAATGAATGAATTTTATTAGACGCTTTTAGACACAACTTGCTTTTTCAGTTTTTAAGAGTCGAGAAAAAGTTAAAGATGACTCTAGTCTCCTTCGATGTTTTAACGAGCCCGAAGTGACAAATGCTCGGTTGGACTTTTTCAGTTATAGAGTTTGAAAAAGGCCAAAAGAAACTGCTCTGGACATCTAGGCAGAGGGTGTGCCAAACCTTTCGCGAAACCACAGAATATGTTTTACGGTACGGGTGGTCGATCTTCGTGAATGCTGTGTTCACTGCATCGCGATCAGTAGGGCGGCCGACACGGCTTCCTAAGGATAAAGGATAAATGCCTATAGGGGTCTCCCAATATACGCGACGGTACGCGGGAGCACAAGTCCGTATTAGTGCTATCGTCCCTCAGGAGGAATCACCCACCTTCGTAGAGATCGACAGTCACTACGTTTAACGACGCCGGAACACGTCTCTACCTAGACCTCTATTGTGAGCGTTATGTTACAAAGCGTTGTTAGGTTCATTCAATATATCTTAAGTTGATCTTGTTTAGCAGTTTGTCTTTCAGGATCACCACGAGATGTATCGGTACAAATTCCTAAATGCAGTCTAAGATGATAAGCAAGCTTTATAATATTTTAACTTTGAAAATCCTAACTACTGAGGGAAAAGAAAGACATCATCTTTTCACACAGATCACAAAGCACACACTAATGCACTTTCTCCTAGATCAATCATGCAAACTTATCAAAAATGCAAATGCAAAATGCAGGTATTTCTTTTCTCTTTCTTAATGTTGATGTATTACAAAAAGAAAGCTGTTGTATAATTTCGAATTCAATTTCAAGTGAAAGCAAACAAGCTTGTCTAAAATCAAAAAGACACCTTACGGTTTACTTGTTTTCGACACTAGACATATACAAATTCAAACCATATGACGAAAGCAAAAGCTCAATCAGCTATGAACAACAATCAAACTAACTCTTAAGATCAAAACGACACTTTATCACAGGTCTAGATCTAAGAGGTCACAGCAAGACTAGTTCACTTTCGTTATGGGAAACTGTAAATGCATAAGAAATACACAAAGAACAAACACAATTTCTTTATACAACTGAGGCGGAATAGTAACAAGGAAAGTTGGTTTCAGATAGGCCCACTGACTGGTAACAAACAGCAAAAACAAGAGTGAAAACAAGGCAAGAAACAACAGGAAACCCCAGTAGCACAGTGTACCACTGGTTCAGCGCAGGTAAAGGACTGTCAGATTGACATTCAGCGCAGTTCCCGAAGGGGCTACCTGCGCTGAAATGCAGACTGCCTTTGTACAGCCTGCACTGAAGAACGAGACTTGCGTTTTTCACAGTTTCCAGGTCACAGATTGCTCAAAAATTCACAGTTTTTGCTCAAATCAGAAGCTATCAGTCAAGGACACACTAAGGGATGACAAGGAGGATGAAAAGCTATCACTAAGAGCTTATTAGAGTCCTTGTGGATCAGCTCTTCAAATCATAAAATTGCCCAGAAACTGAGCTAGAGTAGCTGCCCTCTACTTTGTATTTGAATGATTCAAACACAGTTCGATTCGGTACTCCCTTTGTTTATGAAATGAATAGCAAAAACACAAACAACCAACAAGATACGATCCCCAGTGGAGTCGCCAATTTGTTGTAGGGAAAAGTATCCAATACGGAATGACCCTATCCCACTCTAAGGGTGATAGTACCTCAGCAACAACTGAATACAAAGCTATTCAAGATTACTTCTTTATGAGATGTAAGAGAGAGGAGGAAGAGATCCACTAACCGTTATCTCCCGCTAATGATTGATCCAATCTTCCCTCTTTGCTGCTTGCTCCCAGCTCCTTGCTCTTTCACTGGCCCAGCTACACAAAGATCCTGCAAAAGCACAAGAAAGGGAAACTACAAGAAGCATACATCCATAACTAATTCAAGGATTAGAATAAATCAAATATACAAGCATCAATACGCCACAAAGACACATGCACATAGAAGAACCTCAAATGCTTTATTAATGGAAGAAGTAAAGTTCTGAGAGTGTTACAACCATAAGAGGCCCAATCCAGAAACACCTCCCAGCAGAAAGAAATCTCCTTTTCACCTCCTTCAAAGCAATCACCCAATAGTTCTATACACAAACCAACAGCACTTCCTTACATTCACAAAATTCCACCCTCCTTAGACCTCATGAGAGAGCTCTATATATAGGATATTTGGAGAAAGGATGAGTCAGCTTGAGACTGACATGAAGTTGACTTGTGTCCTCTCCCTCTTCAGTTATACTCCAGTTCTTGAGTCCACGTGGAGATCCTAGCTTCCACTTGGAGTTTAAGGACCTCTTACTCATCATAGGGCGAATTTTCTGATCCAAGTGTCATTTTAGAAGCTTCCTGGGCACCTGACACCTTGCAGAATGACTGTGCCACTTGGCCAATCTCGCCCAGCGCAGGTAGCCTTCATTAGATTTGACATTCCGTGTAGGTACAGAGTGGAGCAGTTGACATTCAGCGCAGAGGCTCAGTGGAGCAGTTGACATGATCCTGAAATTGCTTGTTTTTGAGTGTTTTCAGGTGGAGAACTGATCTGAAGTGCTATGGTTTGCTGATCTTGTTCCTCTAGGGGTAAGAACAACATGTTTAGGGACTTTGGATCCCTTAGATTATTGACATTTCATGCTTCATGCTGTAAGGCACAAAAATGTCTATAACAATTAGGGAGTGATAGGGTTTTGGGAATGAGAATTAGGGTTTGGGATGGGAATCATGTGTTAGGGTTTTAGGGTTTTTAGGGATAGGAGGTAGGATGAGTGTAAATGAGAGAGGGAAAGGGAAATGAAATGAGGGAAATTTCAGTGGAGAGGAATGTGAAAATGATGCAGGGGAGTAAAACAACAACTATGACAAAATTACAAAACCATAGACAGTTTTTTGCAATATAACTGTGTAGCAATTAGGGTTTGATTTTTCACCTATTAAACACCATCAAGGATGATCAAATGTCTTACTATGGAAATTAGGAGGATTTACTTACTTGGAGGAATGATGATTGTAAGATTTTGGAGCTTGGCAAGATCATTTGAGTGAAATTTAGGCTTGGCAGACTGGTGCGTTGCGCCAACACCCAGGTGTGCCGTGCCAGTTCAACTCCCTTTGTAAATTCTACACCTGGTGCACCACACTGAGTAGGTACGCCGCGCCACTACCCAGGTGCAACACGCCAAGGGAAATTTCAAACCTTGCTGTGATTTTTCTCCTTTTTCCTCAAAAATGCATTTTTCTCTTATTCTCTCTCTCTTTGAGCAAAAAATGAAGTCTTTAACACAAGAAACACTTTATATACCTTTTGATTTTAATTTTTTCATTTAGAAAACCCACTTTCTAAAGTTCTCTTTTTCACTTTGTTCTTTAAAAACTCTGTTTTGCAGTTTGGTTCTCTTTTTGACATTTGATGGACTAATGCTCAGATTTTCTTATCTCTTTTGCAAGAGCTGGAGTGCAGGAGTTTGGCAAGGTGACCCAGGGCTGCATTTCCGAACTTATTACATATAGGAAAATTAAAATTACATGAATTTTTTTGGAAAAATCAATTACTGAGTGTATCATTATTTGAAATTTTGATGTTGAGACCTTATTAGACCTCCTCATGTGCCTGCTGACCATTATTGAGCTTTTACAAGACTATGATGACAAACCCTAGACCTAATGAGACCTAAAACCCTAAAAATGGCTTTTACAAATGCAATGACAAAAGATGACTGTAAATGACCTGAACTTGTGAAAATAGGCCAGCAGGTAAAGACCATGAGGGAAATTTGATAATGTGCCACTACCATCATATGATCCATGATCCTAATGGAATGTAGTTGATCAGATGAGACACCTAGAATGCATGCAAAAAGAGAATTTTGATCACTGATGGAGGGATGAATATACTGACATTAACAAAAATTACAGGTACTACCCGAATCAATCAACACTATTACCCTTTTCTTCTTGATATATTCTTCTATCTTGAGAGTTTGAGGAGTGGTAATTCCTACCAATGTATTACAAGATATGGCTGGATTCATTTCTTCTTTCTTTTGGGTTGGTTCCTAGTGTATATCCTTCTCTTTTGATGTTTTTCGTTCATTTTCTTCCTCCTCTTCACAACCTATGTAGAATAATTTCTTCTCAGAACACTTATTCGTTTTAGTGTATTTGCAATCAAAACTGTAAAAAAGCCCTTTTTCTCTTTTTTCCTCTAATTTTTGTGGTTTCAACCTTGTAGGTTGTGGAAGACTAGGAGCAACAACACTTCCATATTTATATTTGTGAGTGGTAGAATTCCTTGCTGCCATAATTTTGCTTTCAAATATTCTTGCCACAATGAATGCCTTCTCCAATGAATCAAGTTCCCAAAGGAGAACTTAATGTTGGATGATATATTTTAAAGTCCTTATGAATACATCGATCATATGCTCCTTTGGAATATTGGTTACCCTAATATTCATTTTTTGGAAGTCTTCAATGTGCTCCACCATTGAACCCTTTTGTTTAAGATTTATCAATTGGCTAAAGAATGTGTTTTTTTTCTATCTTCATAATGTGCTATGATTTCCTCCGTAAAAATTGACCAAGTGACAAGTGGTTTATGAGAAAAAAATCCATATATAACATACAAACTGATTGGGTTCTAAATATAAATATGAAATAAATACCTTTTGCAAGGGATACATGTCCTGTAGATCAAAATATTTCTCCATCTGTAGTATGCATGTTACAGGATCATTTCCATAAAAATTTCTCATATCTATCTATGGAATGTGGTGGTTCTTAAACCCCACATTTGAGTCTCTAAAATCATAATTCATATTCCTTTTGTTCTCATCATGATTTTCATGGATTACCTTGTCACCACCTGGAAGCCTTTCTTGCAACAACTTTGTCAACCCTTCCAACTTGACATTCATCACATCCATGTCTACTTTAAAAACCTCCATGTTTCCTTTTATACCATTCATGTCACCTTTTATATCTTCTTTTAAACCGTCCATGTCCCCTTTTAGTTCAGTTCATCTTTGGTTGCTCTTTGTGAGAGCGAAATTTGTTTCACTTGGTCCTGTAATTTTGATATATCATGCTGCAATTATTCCTCTTCATGCACCATAGTAGAGCTTTTTTAGGGAAAAATGGGTGTATATTTCTTTTGTTTGGGAGGCATTTTAGAACTCAATACTGATATATATGCTTCAATACGCCCTTGGAATCACTTTAAACTGATTTTCCAAACAAAAGTTATGCAATTTTTTAAAAAATACACACCTTTTTCTTTCTTTTAGGAGCTCGATCTTTAAACAATTGTAAATTTGTAATTTTGAATCTCGAAGGTCTAAAATTCCTTCCTATGGTATCCCTCCAAGTCTTCTTTCCAACTCCACAAGTCAGACGACAATTGAATTCTTCAAGCTAATGTTATGTCAAATATCCCACAATAATATGATTATGGACTGGTTCAGTAGAGCGAGCTTGTATGTAATTCCACGTGTCATTGCTTTAGAGTTTGGTCCTAAAATTGATAAAAGATAAACTGCATTTCGTTCTATTTCTTTCAATTTTTATGAAATTCCAATCCGCTGCTTGAAGAGAAAGTTATGACGATTTTCCCTTGGTCACTTGTTTGAGACTGAATTCTTGAGCATGAAAAAACCCTAACTTCTTCAGACCATATCTCAGGAAATATATCGAACCAAGATCATAAATTTTGATATGAAGTTCACAAAGATTTGAGCTCCATGTGGTTGAAATTTCAGATTCTATAGCTTTGTAGAAAAAAGTTATAGTGAAAATGCCACGATGACCTATTTGAAGCCGCAAAAACCTAGAATCCAAAGCTCTAATACCAAAAGTTATGCAACCAACTCATAAAAAGATAGATAAACGACTTAAAAAGTATCATCTTTGAGGGGGAAACATCCTTTACATTACATACATGAAAAATTATTAGATGATACAAACGACAAGACCTCCTTTGTATATATAGGAGTCTAAGGGGTCACAATATAATCAGAGCCTACATAACAATAATAATGTAAGGGCATAATAATAACAATAGTGGGATTCTATGGGCCACAACAATATCAATAAGGGGGATACATGGGCACAACAATAACAATAAGGGGGATAGACTACAATAACAATAAGGAGGCTACACTAGTATTATAGGGACCTAATATAGGACTCCAATAGTCTATTAAAAAAATCAGGCTCCAACCTGTTCAATATTCCAATAAGGCTCCAACCTTTAACTACTTCAAAGACTTCTTTAATGATGGCTCAAAGGATTTTCCAAGGTCAACTTCAAATCTACTTGAAAGTTCACTCCAAGGTCTTATTTAATGAATGCTACAAAGTCTACTCAAGAGTTCTCCAGGTCTTCTTCAAAGACTCTTTATAGGCTGCTTCAATAATCTCTTAAAATTTCTATAAAAGTCTCCTTTAGAAAGGCTTCAAGAATGTTGCAAAAGTTGCTTCAAAAATATATTCAAGAAGGATTAAAAAAACTCTCCAAGACTTCTCTAAGAGATTTCTATAAGAGGTTGCTTTAAGTTTGTCAAAATCTGCTATTAAGAATACTTCAGAGTTAGGCCTGCTTAAAATTTTCAAGATTTTTCCAAGAAACCCCTTAAAGATAGTGACCAACATCAAGCCTTCAAGTATCAAGCTTAACTTCAAACATTTGCCACAAGGGAATGAGTTATGCACTTGACATAGGTTCAAATTTCCACATATCTGAGTTTTTTCCACAGGTTTGAGATTTGTGTTGCCTCGGGTCTGAGAATCATCACAAATGTAGGTTGAAATTCCATAATTATGAGGTATTCTCATAAATCCAAGCTCTGCCTTGCCTCAGGTCTGAGAATAACCACAAATGTAGGCTGAAAATTCACAGTTTTGAGGTCTGCTCAAAGGTCCAAGCTTTTTCTTGCCTCAAGTCCAAGAATCACATCAAATGTAGGCTGAAACTTGAGAGTTCTGAGGTATGTTCATAGGTCTGAGATTTATCTTGCCTAAGGTCTGAGATTTGAGTTTTCCACAGTCAGAATTATTATAGATATGAGTTTGGTCCAAAGTCTGAGTCTTAGGTCTCTAAAAGTTGAAGTCCGTGTCAAGTTTGTTGTGCTAGAGTGGCAGGGATATGATATATGATAAGGAAAAAAATAAGGCTGAAAATAGCTCTAGAATTTCCCAAAGAAATTGATCAGAGTGAAAACCAAAAACCTTTAACCAAGAAACCAAGAAACCCTTCCTTCACTTTACTCTTAGGTTCATGAGATATGAACCTTCTCCTTCTTCCACATGTTTGAATACATCTATTGCAATGTTCTGCATCTGTTCCATTGTTGAGGGGTTTCTTTCTTTTAGATGAAATTCTATCTCTGAATCAAATGCTCTTGGGTAATGCAAAAGAGCTAAACCAGGGGGAGGTCTTATATTTAATGGTATTGAATAATAAATTTGATTAAATCTGTCTGAAAATTGTTGTATTGCTTCATTTGGACGTCTTTTTAACTGATTATATTCTTCTATGATTACAAGAAGATTGAATTTGATTATCCATCTATCAAGGAAGAGTTTGAGAAACTACTGGATATTTGAGATGCTTGCCTCAGGCAGGGTTTTGAACCAACTCTTGACTTTGTCTTGCAAAGAAAGAGAAAAAAGCCTAATACTGACATCCTCTTCATCTACTTCAAATAAGTTAAGATAATCCTCAAAAGTTTGAATATGTTTTTGGGCAGTGATACCATTCTCTCCATCAAACCTAGGGAGGTGCTTGTGATAATCGTTAGGGAAAGCATGGAGTGTAGAAGGTAAGATGAGGGGCTTATATCTATCAAGAACTTTATGAGGTACTGGAATATGTACAGGGATTGCACGATTAGTCTTAATTTTTTGATTCTCCTCAATTGGAAAATGATCTTCATAAGAGTTAGAAGACCGTTGTTCAAATGTGTAAGGAGACTTTATATCTACAAATTTTAAAGGAAAATAATAAAAAATTGATCTAAAATCTTCTCTAAAATACAATATACATTGAAAAACTTTATCAATGAGAAAAGAACATAATGTCTTGGATAAAAATCCAAGTTAAAAGCCTAATATTTTCACATAGTTCTTTCAGGTTCATTTCTCTAGTGGAGTCTTAATTGTAGAATTGATTTGGAGTCGCTAGGTGGATGATTTTAACCTTTATGTGTCTGATCACTGTCCACCATTATAGATCAGATCTAAACCTGTAAAACAATTATGAAGAAAATGTTAGTTTTCCCAAGTATGGTTGCCACTATGTTATCACTCAGAATTTTCTCAAGGTTAAAGAAAGAAATTTTTGAGGTAACCAGAAACCAATCTTTTAGACTCGGGTTCTAGCCAACCTAAGTCTAGAGAGGGCTCTCTCTTTATGATTTAGCTTTGTTTTATGGGATATTAGGCTAGTTATGAAAGCTCAGGGGTGTTTTGATTTTGGTTGGGTGGTGGAATTCTGGGAACAGATGGATAGAATGATGTCTCTAGACCATTGGGCTATGGAGTCAAAGAAGGGCAACAAAATTGGAATTAACTCACTAAAGGGAGTGTTTCAAAGGGAAAGCGAGTGGAGTAAAGTGCAGGTCTTTAGGCCAAATGGGTGAAATGATCTTAACCAAGGTGAGAGAGCACTTAAGAATTCTCAGACCGGGATTAAAATGAGGAATAGAAGAAGCCTATCAACAAAGGGAAATTAAGAATTCTTTGTTCAATTGGGCCATAGGGAGACTACCTGAACTAAGGAGCAATAAAGAATTCCTTAACTTAGATAATTAGCAGAAAACATTAAAATGCATAATAGTTAAAACAACGTGCAATGAAGCAACTTCTGAGATATCATTCACATTATAGCATTCAGATTCAGATAAACATAATGGAAAACTTTAAAGAAGATAACAAAAACATGAGAGAATACTTGTCTACACTTTGCTCAACACTTGAATCCTTTGAAATATCTGGTCTTTATTCATCAATCCAGCTTGTTGGCTCAGTCAATGCTCCAATAGCTTTACAGTATTTTGATCAATAAGTCTATAGAAATGTCTAAGAATCCACACTAAAATACTTCAAATGAAGAAGTATTTATACTAATTGTAAACTGAAATATCTTGAAAAAATATCAAGATTAGTTTCACAAATATCCCCAACTGTTTACATGAATAGAAACTAAATAAAGGAAATTCAAAACTAATGAATCTATTTGGAACTATTTCTATGGGTTTATGGTTACAAAGAAGAAAAATTCGAATTTGATAGCAACTCTTAGTTGATGATGAGGCATCCCAGTCACTAACTGCATTCTTCCTTTGTGCATTTTGCCCCAAACATTCTGCAAACTTAGGGTCCAATGATACGCTTTTATATCTCAATCCGTGATAGATATGTAAAACATGAAAGAGGATTTTTTAGATAAGAATTTTTTTTGAGATAAACCTCTTTCAGTTTCCCAAAATTCAGCTCCAGCTGTTCACAATATTCTCGCACAAAGATGTCAAAAACAAGACTTTGCATAAACTGAAAAATATGCTGTGAAGACATGCACTTATATCTCTTTTGGTAATATCTGTGTAAAAAGTGAGATAGGTTTTAGTAAATTAGCCTGTTAGGAACAAAAACCTCCTCTAGTTTCTCAAAATACTTCTTGGATTGGCCACAATAGGTTTTGTAAAACTATGACTTAAACAGGAAATTTTGAAGAATGTACCATTTTGCTTTGATTTCATCTTGTAACCTTGAATTTCTTTCAACTGTTTTTCACTTTTACTTTGGATAAAATTCATTGTAGCTGGTGAAAGTGTTTTCATCTTTGTTTAACCCTTAATGCCTTCATGTTTACTTTTACTATTTACTGTTTACTTTTTACTTTTATCGCTCTGTTTTTTTTTCATCTATCTTCACTTTGACATGAATTTGTATGCTCTGTAACTGTCTTCCCTGCTGTTTATCTTCATACTAGCTGATTTACTGGACTTGGTCTTCAATCTGATATTCTTTAACCCTGATACACTTTGATTGTTCTTTATTGTGTCCTTTTACCTTCACTGTATATTTTAGGTTTTAACTGTCTATTTCAATAGTAAATCCTTTTATTTCATGTTTCCTCTACTTGTCTTGTAACTGTATTCTTTGTCTAGTTGTTCTGTTTTGACTGTCAATGCTCTGTGTAGTTGTCTTCTTCTTTGTTTCCTTGTATAATTTTGTTCATCCTCTGAGCACAAGTTCTGAATAAGGTTTTCTCTTGATTCTTGGAATAAACCAATTCTGTGACTAGTATCAGAATTGTTTATCCAAGATCTGATCTTAGTTTTATAACTTGAAGAAATTCAATATTATTTTAAGAGAACACAGGTCTTCATGAAGGGTGCTAGATGGCTCTCTGGCACAGGGATGATTGGAAAAGGGGTTGAAATAGAGTTTTGGATGGAAAACAGATGGTGAAATTGTGTTGCAGAGGTTCAGGGAGGCCTTGGAGGGTTTCATAGGTTTACACAGTTGAATGAGTAAAAACCATGAAAACACAGGTTTTCACGTTATAAGGTTTAACGGGAAGAATTTTGAAATATGGCGCAAATTGAACAATAGATGGTTTGTTGTTTAGCGGGCAGGCGGTAAGTGGGATCTATCACACCGCTTGTGGGAGGTTGGTGGTTTTGGCAGAGGGTTGCGCAATGCCACTGATTGATTGACACGTGGCATCAACGAGATTTGGAAAACCACTTATATCACGATCTTAACGTTTGAATGAAAGGCCCACGCAATATGAACGATAGCCGTCAGATTTGGGTGATCTAATCAGATGGTAGTCGACGATGGGAAGTGGCGGAAGGTTAATGGAGGGGCCCGATGGTAATTAAAAAGTCTTTAATTACATCGGGGGAAATGTGACTAGACAGGAGGGTTATTAATTAATCCAGATGATTAATTAATTCCTTTATTAATATGGCGGGGGGGTGGGTTCTTGATTAGTCACGGTTTGACTAATTAATCCCATTTATCAAACTTTATTATGGTTATTTTGCAAACCATGGGGTGGGATACGTATTTTGGGAGTTAAATAAATAATAAGAGTTAAAAGTTAATATGACTTATGGAAAATGAAATGCGCTAAGTAAATGTTTCCGAAAGTGCATTCATCATATAACATTATAACTTAGGCTAATTGTATTTGGGGGGTTCTGTATAAAGAATATTTTAATATTCCTAAGTAAAATAGTGATTTTACTTAGGAAAAGCATTTGAAGGGGATGAGTGAATTATGAAGGGGGGTGAATATTGATGAAGGGGCTTAAGCACTTAGGCATTATAAATTATTGGGCCAAGGGTCCGGTCCCTCCAGAAGTCAGAGAAATGCTCTGAGCCCCTTTAATTTGGGTAGGTTCCTTTTAGTACTTAGGGGAATTTAGTAAAAATTTGGGGAAAAATGAGTAAGGAAGTTAATTAGTTTGACTTTGAGTTCCTGATGTACTGTCTTCATTGTCATCCATGCTTTGTCCAAGTGATGAAAGCAAAAGATTTAAGCTTTTAACTTAACCATTCATCACACATTATTTTTCAACCATCCATCTACTTACCCTACCTACTTATCCTATCATTTTTACTTCTTTATTAGGGTGCACTTAAACTGGCAAACCCTTATCAAACTTTCTTTTCTTTTACAATGAGGATCCTAACTAAGTCTAACCTTATTACATCCAAGGGCTCAGATTAAACTGTTGAGCTCCTTTTATTTACTCTACCTATCTACTTATCTGCCAAGATTAAATAGTTTGGTCAGATTTTTATTCTCTATCTCTAAAACATGAAATTGAAAATATGAACTAGTCAAGCTTAAACTGTTTGACTACTCATGGATTGTGGCATAGGTGACAAGTTGCACACAATCTTTATTATACAAAAAGTAAAATAGCAGTGGCATTTGGACTTGCACACTTTCATGGTATTTTTCCTTTTTTCTTTGGGGTTCATTTTCTTTCATTTTTTTGACCTTTTCTTTACTCTTTTTGTCCTTTGATTTTTCTTTTAGGACATACCCTCTTTACATTTTTTAATTTTTGATTTTTCACAAATATGGAAAACATTTGCAGAAAGCAAAGGTATGTACATATTACAGAGTTAAAATCAGCCAATCATAAATTATGACACCTATTGCTATAGGAACCTAACACCTGTTTCTATAGTAAAATATCTATACTCATTGTAATTGTTAGTTGTTTATGTTGTGAATTTCATTTATATGAGTGCACATATTTCATGATATGGGTTATTCAAAGTGACTATTGATTGTCAACTCTTGATATCGTAACAATTTGATACTTGTTTTTTTGGACTTAAGCACCTTCTGACTAGCTCTTGGTCATGGCACCTTTGCCAGACCATATGCATAGTGACTAGGGCCAAAGCCTCTAAACTTAAAAATTCTAAACTTCCACTATAAAATTTCGAAAAAAGTCAAAATCATTAGTTAAATGTCAGCCCAACAAGCCCATGGGAGATATAAATATTATCCTAAAGATCAAACACTGATTCAATGCTCTCCACCCTAGATCCCTCTCGTGACTTGTCACACGGAATAAGTCGATCTTGCGGACAAGATAGACTTTCCTAGAATCTAAAGAAGACCTAATGACAAGCAAACCAATCGCACACTATCTTTCTCTAAATATGCTTTTATAAACAAAGACAAACAAGTGTTTTAGGCCTACCTTAGGTCCAACGCAAGTTTGTGGAAGCCTTCACTCCTTTGATCCAAATGAGCTCCTTTGTCGCGAATCTGCAAACAAAAACAAGCAAACAAATTAAATAGCACCTGAAAAGCCAATATCATAAAACATATTTAACATGAAAGTCAAGGAATTCATGAAACAAATGACATGAGACAATTTGTTGAGAAAAATGAGTTTGATTGTAGTAACTCAAATCAAGAAGAACTTTACAACCTGTGCCTTGACGCTGTACAAGCTCCTCCCAGGGTCTAGCAAGAAGTCTCCTCTACTTTGACAAGTTTCACTCTCTTCCCAATGAAGCCAAAAAGGTATGTGATCTCTCCTCTTAAGCTCAACTAGGAAGTCTTAATTTCATCAGCATTTACCCTAAAAAATGTTCAGCTTCTAACCTCCCTAGCAACCAGCCCAATGCCTGAATTTATAGTGCAATGGAGGGAAGTTACTAGGTCCTCCTTCAAAGGGATAAAGCCCTCCTTCAAAGGGATAGCTCCTCTCATTAAGGGATTAGCTCCTTCTCTTTTGGGATGCATGAACCACCTAAGAGCGGCCAATCCACGTTAAAATTCCTTCTAGAATCATCTAGAATTAACCCAAAGTGAGTTTTTTAGAATAAACTTGCGCCTTTTTGACTTTCACAGGGGTCCACACCCACACCTTTAGGGACAGAGTGGGCAGGTCCGCAGTTTTTGTAAACAGAAGGTGCGGGACCGCAGGCAATAGTGAGAGAAAGTGCGGAACCAGAGTTTTATTGATTTTCAATGTCTTTCTCTCATTTTCAAAGCTTGACTTGAAGAGCTGAGGTCTGAGACTTGCTTAGGAGGACAGTACAAGTGATGATAGACCCATACTGACTGCAAATAATCATGGTGATGATATTTTTGTGTAACAGATTGCCCCCTAAAGTGCGAAGTTTGTAGTAGATGAGGATTTCATTTATCATTTAGGAAGAGTGAAGTACTTTATCATTTCGAGGATCATCTTGTGGAGAGCCCGGTTGGAACCTGTAAAAACATTCAAATGCAAGATATATATATGAGATCATATCATCGCTGAGGTAGGCATTCCCATACTCAGATCAAAAATGACTTAGAAAACTAACTACTGCTCTGATACAGGAATGATCTTGTAATACATCACAAGTATAGACTCATGTGGACACAGTATGGGCGTAGCCATCTGTTTATGAATAGTCCATTATATAATGAATACAAAATTCCTCGCAGCCTAGATTGTGGAAACTAGATCCAGGGTCTTCATTTCTACTTCCCGAAACAATACGATTCTATCCATACGAATGAATGTGTTGATGTCGAACATGGTAGAAACCACTTGATTACCAGTCAATGATGTAAACTGTTAACAAGTGTGAGAGAAACCACCAGTGATGTCAATGGCTCTCAAAGTACCCAGTACAATCCATGAGATGTGAATAAATGTGTTGATGTCGAACATCTCACGGAATCCTTTGATCGAAGGTCAATGATGCAACCTGTCATCAAAGGCGAGAAACCTGCCATTGAGGCATGCAAATCCCAAGGTATTGACGATTTCTAGATCATCTTTCTAGATAATGAGCTGAAGTCGATAGAAAGCGACCTGTCACAGACAAGCCCACAACACGAAATCATAGATCAAGTTGAAGAAATTTAGTTGCAAGGACTGACTCAGGGATGGTCAAGATGGATGATAGATATTTTGCAGATGAATGGCTTATTGGTAGTGACCTCTTGAACACATAACGAAATGACAGATGGCTTGGTAGTTCCGTTTTAATGGGTTTAAAAGAAAAACTCGGTGATCTTTTCATGTTTTAGGAGTCAAAAAAGAGCTTAAAGGTGACTCTAAATGTTTTTTCGTTGAAAATGATAGATTTCGCCTGAATAATCCGTTATCCTGAACAAAAACGCAAACATTACTCATACTTGTTTGAAATGAATAAAAATGTTGCAAAACACCTTTCCAAAGTGAAACATAAACAAATTTGCAATTTATTTACTCAAAAAACTTATAAAAAGGGCCTTTTTCAATTCATTTTTACCGTTTGAGTTTTGGGTGAGAAAATAGTGCTTTTGTTCAAAAAACTTCCCGTGAAGATTGCGGAAAATCCAACCGTCAGAATCGAACGTCATCTTCTCCAGGTAATCCACATCGTCCCACTCTTCATTTTTAACCGTTTCATTTTTTTTTTAGGCTTTTATTTCATTTTTTGGAGGGTTTTTAGGCTTAAAATCCGCGCGCGGGGGCCCGCAGGTGCAACACTGCCAGCCCGCGGACCCCGACTTTTTCTCAATGGGGAAAAAGTTAGGGGTCCGCACCTTCCATGTAGGCAAGGTGCAGACCCACGCACTGTGTCTAACCCAGAGGGTGCGGTCCCTGTTGCAAAGGTTTTTAATCCAAAAATTCTCAAATTTGGCCCAAACGAATTAATTTCTAGCATTCTAATTTATCTTTTTACTTGATGCAGAGAGTACATCATGCTAGATTGGCATGAACAAGAGCATGAGGACGTGGATCTAGCCGCGTTGAATCACCAACCTTCGATCGATGCATTGAAGGCGTGCGGCTTGTACAAATTCTAGGCCATACCTGGCATGAGGGCCCAGGTGGATTTCTTACAGTGGCTGGTTGACAGATGGAGCATACAGGACCAGTGCTTCTTCATTGGTGGCCACCAGCTCGAAATCGAGCCGGCAGATATATATTTCTTGACTGGTTTGCCTAAGAGAGGCGAAGACTTGACTCTATTCGGGGCTAGGCCAGGTGGCCAGTCTGTCGATAGCCTCCAGCTAGAGTTCTGCAACAGCCAGGCTAGAGACAAAGGGATAGACATAAAAACCATATCCCTTCCTAAACTCATGGTGATCACGTTTACTGTCACCAGATTTTGCAGGAGTGCCGCATTACATGTTGCCACCGGATCCTAGATGCGTATGGTAGTTGACTGCTTTCGAGGCACCATATTCAACTGGTGCGATGTTGTGTTGGCCAATGTGAAAGGCCAACTGACCAGAGCCAAGAATGGACAACTAAAGACCTTTGATTATGGGGCTTTGGTTGTGAGCTTTGGTCTGGAGAGGGTTCCCATGTTGATCCCGCAACACCTTACTATTGGAGCTGGGCTTCCTCGAGAGCCCAAACTGATGCGATGGGTCGCAGTTATGGCCCGTCATCTGGACGAGGGGACAGAGGTTGTTCGATTCAAACCTGAGTATTTCTAATGGTTGGAAAACCAGGTTTTTTCTATTCAGGACTTCCCTTATGCTGGGGTAGATTTTCGTGGTGACCCAGACATGGCTCTTCCACCAGGAGAGCAATGGGATGACTTAGGTAAAACCATTTTCAACATTTTTTCTATTTTAATTTTTTTTTTTTATTTTTCCATCGTCCCAAAACTGATAGTAAAAGTTTCAAATGCAGATGTGGGTCCACAGCGACCAGCCGCTCTCCGGCCTTACGAGAGGAAACAATTAGTTGCAGCCGCGCCAGCCCCACAGGACGAATCAACAGAGGTTTTGGCTGAGTTGGAGGGTCATCTTGAGTGCTTGACAGGAGATATTCGGAAACCACTATAGACGACATTCCTCGTCAGCTTCAGCGCTATGTGATTGGGGTCCCAGGACCTTTTAGGAGGTTCCTTTACAAGGTGGCCCGTGCAGTGGTTTCTTATCGAGATCATCACCAGTGATAGGATGATCGCCTATTGTGGGCACATATGACATTTTTGTTTTTTGTACTTATCATTTTTGCCGATCATAAGGTGTTTTTCAACCTATGATCGAGGACGATGTATTTTTTGACACACTCCTATATATATATATATATCACTATTACTGGCTTATCTTGTAAATCATGTTATGGAATGGTTTTAAATTTACATGTATGATTATTGCAAATGTCTACTTAACATTCGAGAAGCAATTGCATCTGATAATGTATTTAAAGATCTTGGAATATGCTGATATTCAATATAATCAAATTCACGTTCCAAGAGACGCACTCTAAAAAATAATCTCAATAACACTGGATTTCTAATGGCATACACTCTATTAAGCTGTAATACAACGAGTTCAGAATCTAACCTCACTATCAAACTCCGAATCCCAAATGAAATAGATTCAGATAATAA
Organism: Pinus tabuliformis; assembly: GCA_031772625.1. NCBI lineage: Eukaryota > Viridiplantae > Streptophyta > Pinopsida > Pinales > Pinaceae > Pinus > Pinus tabuliformis. Next base: position 648,817,382 of record CM062815.1, on the reverse strand, counting down.
CTCAATCACTGCACTATACTCGACAATGTTGTTCGTTGTTTGACTGAGGCTTACCCCATGCATAGATACTAACTCGTCAGAGGGCGAATAGATAACCCAAGCTGCGGAAGAAATGTTCCGTGTATTACGACAAGCACCATCAGCGAAACCAATGTATGTTTGGAGAGGCATCGACATTTGCAATATCAAGAGTAAAACCAAGATAAGCAGGAATAATGACGAAAAAACACTCTCTAAGCTAAGCACACTGTTTAAACTAAAACACACCAGTTAGAAAGAAAAGCTATCCTAACTAAAAATATCCATACCCATTCTTTAAGCATAATACCTCTTCAGGTAAAGACCATTTTTGGGTTTAGCTAAAGAGTCCCCATCAAAGTCTACCAATTCATAGGCCCCTTTTGCTAGCTTTCACTTGACAACATAGGGACCATGCCATATAGGAACGAATTTTCCAGCGCCTAATTTATCATTAGCTTGATTGTAAACTAAGACTAGATCTCCTTTTGAAAAATTTCGAGGGGTCACATTTCGATCATACTGAGCTTTCATACGTTTTGCGTGAGTCTCGATCGCCAATGCAGCATCATGTTGATTCTCATCTAATTGAGCCAAGTATAACAAACACTTTTCCTCTTCAGAAGTGGCTGGAAGTAACTCGATGGCCATTTGCGGTGACGGGATTTCGCATTCAATGGGTAACACAGCTTCCAGACCATAGACTAGTTGGAAAGGAGTGAACCCTGTTGATGTTTTTACTGAAGTTCGGTATGCCCAAAGTGCTGAAAATAGCATGTTATGCCAATTCGACCAATGAATCCCAATGATTCATCGGATCATGATGACTAAGACTTTGTTGATGGATTCAACCAGACCATTAGCTTGTGGATAATAAGGGGTTGAGCTATCGTGACATAAACCAAACTAGCCTGTAAGTTCAGTCATCATAACGTTTCGAAAATGATGCCCATGATCAGTGATTATCGCTTGTGGGACAACAAACCTAGCAATTATATGATTGAACACGAAAATTGCAGCTATCTTGCCGTCTGCCTCAAATGCAGGCATCTCATCAGCCCACTTGGTAAAATAATCTACCGCAAGGATGATATACGCATGCCCCCCGAGCGAGTGAGGGTTACATGTAATAAAATTGATACCCCATTTGGTAAAAGGACCAACGGAAATTATAGGGTGGAGAGGAGCAGGTGGAGCGCGCATCTTTCAATAAAAAATTTGGCAGTTGTGGCATTTTCGGACCGCAATAATACAATCTTTAAACAAAGACGGCCAGAAGTAGCCAGCACACAATATCTTTTGGGCTGTGGCATACCCAAACATATGACCGCCACACGCTTCAGAGTGACAGTCATTTAGAACCCTTTCAACTTCCTCGTGAGTTAAGCAACGTCGAAAAATAGAGTCCTCCCCACGGCGATAAAGAGTATCTCCAATAATCCTGAATTGTTGGGACTGGAATCGTATTTTTCGACGTTCTGACCTTGAAATTTCTGGCCGAAAGGATTGGGTCTGGAGATAAACAATGATATCCCCATACCATGGATCTAAAGTGCTGATAAGAAACAAGGATTCGTCCGCAATGGGCTCTTCTGCCACAGTCTCCATGTCAGCACGTAGGAAGTCACACATTAACTCTGCAAAAACTAAAGATTTCTTAGACTTAGATTTTTCAAATTCTAAGTCGAACTCCTGCAGGATAACAATCCATTTAGAGTACTTGCCCCCTAGCAATTTCTTGGTCAAAATGTAGATCATAGGGTTGCAATCCGAAATTACTATAGTTTTATGTACTAAAATGTAGTGACGAAAACGTTGGACGGCTTGAACAGCCGCCAATGCCAATTTCTCCACATGTGAGTATTTTAGCTCAGTTGGATTCAAAGTTCGACTAAGGTAATATATCACATGCTCAGTACCGAATTCATCTTCCTGAACTAAGACCATTCCAATGGTGGAATGAGACGCGGCGAGATACAAGAAGTAATCCTGGTTGTAGTTGGGAGGATGCAATAACGGTGCATGGGTCAACGCGTGTTTTAGTGCATCAAAAGATTTCTGAGCTATCTCATCCCAATAGAATGGAGTATTCTGTTTCAACAACCGGGTAAAACCCTTTGTAACCTCGGCGTAGTTAGGAATGAATCATCGTAAAAAGTTTGCTTTCCCTTGCAAACTTTGGAGTTGGCGAAGACTCGAAGGAGGAGGCAATTTGACAATAGCTTCGACCTTCGAGGGATCTGTCACACGGAAAGAGTTGATAGTGCGGACACAACCAACCTCCCTAGAAGCCTAAGACTTTCTAGTGACAAACAAGACAAATATGAGCAATCCTTCTCTAAATATGCATTTATACTATGAGAAATCAAGTGTTTTAGATCTTACCTGTAACCCAACGCTGTTGTAGTAGTCCAGCTTCGTTGATCCGGATGAGATCCTCCTTCTCTTCGAAACCTGCATTCACTAACAATCAAACGATTAAATAGCACCTGAATATCACATAAAATAAAACACATTTAACATATAGACCAAGGAGTATATGAAACAACTCATAAATAACAAATTGTTGAGAAGAATGGACTTATTTGTATTAAAAGGTAACAAAAGAAACCATTACAACCTGAGCCTTGGTGTTGTGCAAGTTCCTCCCAGGGTCCACAAGAGTCCTCCTTTACTCTGATCAGCTCACCCACTTCCAAATACAACAAGTAAAGATGGTAATCTCTCCTCACAAGCTTATACAAGGAAGTCCTAATTCCAGCAACATCTACCCTTAGGAATGTTAAGCTTTCAACCTCCCCTCCTTCTGGCCCAATGCCTGTATTTATAGTGCTCTAGAGGAAGTTAATCAGGTCCACCATCAATGGGATAAGCCCCTCTTTGGATGGGATAGCTCCCCTCTTGATGGGATAAGTTCCTCTTTGGTAGGGATACATGAACCATCTGGAGGCGCTTCATACACGTCAAACAAGCTTCTAGAATGCTCTAGAAATGACCACAAGTAACTTTTTTGGAGTGAAACTTGCACCTTTTGACCTTTACAGGAGTACGCACCCATTTCTTTACAGACAGAGCGTACAAGTACGCAGGTATTGTGAACTTGGGGTGCGTACACGCAGGTAAGGCTAAGAGAAACTGCGTACCCAAAGATATATAGATTTTTAATGACTTTCTCTCTTTTTTGGAGTTTGACATGGAGAGCAGAGGTATGAGGCTTGCCAAGGAGGATAGTATGACAGTGGATGGAGCCATACTAACTGCAAATAGTCATGGTGACATTTTTTAGTGTAACAGATTGCCCCCTAAAGTGCGAAGCCTGTAGTAGATTAGGGTTTTATATGATCTAGGAAGGGTGAAGTACTTTATCATTTCAAGGAGTATCTTGCGGAGAGCCTGGTCAGAACCTGCAAATATTCAACACAAAATACATATATAAGATGATATCATCGCTAAGGTAGGCATTCCCATACTCAGATTGAAAACTTTAACTAACAATCTAACTACTGCTCTGATACAGGAATGATTTTGCAGTACATCACAATTATAGACTTTTGTAGACACAGTATGGATGCAGCCATCTGTTTATGATCAGTCTACTATATAATGAATACAAAACTCCTCGCAGCCTGGATGGTGGAAACTAGATCCAGGGTCTTCATTTCTACTTCCCGAATTGGTACGATTCTATCCATGTGAATAAATGAATCGATGTCGAACATGGCAGAAACCACTTGATTACCAGTTGATGATGTAAACTGTTAACAAGTGTGAGAGAGACCACCAGTGATGTCAATGGTTCTCAAAGTACCTAGTACAATCCATGAAATGTGAATGAATGAGTTGATGTCGAACACGTCACGGAATCCTTTGATCGAAAGTCAATGATGTAAACTATCGTCAAAGGCGAGAAACCTACCATTGATACATGCAGACCTCAAGGTACTGACGATCTCTAAGTCATCTTTCTAGATAATGTGCTGATGTCGATAGAAAGCGACTCGTTGCAGGCAAGCCCACAACATGAAATCATTGTTCAAGTTGAAGAAATGTTGTTGTAAGGACTGACTCAGGGATGGTCGAGATGGATGACGGGTATTTTGCAGATGAATGGTTTATTTGCAGAGACCTCTTGAACGCATAACGACACGACAGATGGCTTGGCGACGATTGACCCAAAGTGAATACCCAGAAACGGTTGAAGACTTTCAAAGTGGTTTAATCAACTTTAAGGCAAAGGATTTCCCAACCCAGGTGAATGAAAAGTGTCGTGTTCAAGAGTGGTAATAAGGTTTTTCTGTAACAAAGGATAACAAATAGGCTCATTCTTCCCTTTTTTCCCCCACCATTTCTGGCAAGTACCTCTTTATTTTTTACAAGCTTGAGGAGGATAACATATGCTTGATTATAAGCTCATCCTTCAGATGAGTCCAACTTAGTTTTGATTCGAACCCTAAGAAGGAGTGGTCCGTTCCTGTTTGTAATTGAACAGGTCCTTTACTGTGAAATTTTAACCAGTCCAGTATAGGAGAAACTCGGCGTTTTTCATTTTTAGAGAGTCTGAAAAAACTAAAGAAGACTCCAGGGTTGAACTTTTTCGTAAATTTGTGTCTCTCAAGCCCGAAAAAGTATAAAATAATACTCGAGAGAACCGCTTGATCTTGCGAGCAAGGAGTACTTTCATGATTAGTGCCTCTGACCTGAAAAGTAAAAAGCGATCAAGGACACGTCGTTTTATTTCCAATATCGAGTTTGAAATGACAAAAACCCGGCAATCTTTTCCTGTTTTTACGGTCAGAAAAGGGCTATAAGGGGACCGTCTTTTAATTCCGTTTTAACGAGTGTAAAAGAAACGCTCGGTAATCTTTTCATATTTTAGGAGTCTGAAAGGGCTTAAAAGAGAACTCCAAGGTTTCTCTTTTTCGTAAGTTTTAACGAGTTCGAAAAAAAATGATAAAAAATGTACTCATATGTCCGACTTTCAATTTAATTTACGAGCAGGAAAAGACAGAAAGAACTCGGCATTTTCATTTGTTTTACGAGAATGAAAGATAGCAAAATAATCTCGGGATTTTCATGAGTTTAACGAGTCTTGAAAATAACTGAAATTGACTCGAGATAGGTTTCATTTTTACAAAAGCTTGAAACAGAAAAAAAAAAAAAAACTATGCTTCAAAGTAGTTTCATTTTTACACAAGCTTGAAACAGAGAGAAAACTGTGCTTGATGCCCCCTAAGCGTAACTGCTAGAGCGCATGCCTCCCCAACTTCATTTCATTCAACCAGTTGGATGAAATGAAGGTTGAGTTACGAGATCATTTGAAAGACTGGACCTAAAACAAAAACTGAAATAACTAACCTAAATATACAACCTAACATCTATGAGATCTAGTCAAACTCTCGACTCAATTAGAGGAGGATTTGTTTCATTTTTTAACGAGCTTGACACAGGAAAAGAACTATGCTCGGATTCAGTTTCATGTTTACGCAAGCTTGAAAGGAAAAACTATGCTTGTTATAAGTTCACATGCCCCCAGCATAATGACGCAAAACAAGGTACATGCCCCCCAAGCTTCATTGCATTCAATGAGGTGGATGAAATGAAGTTTTACTTTCGAAATCTTGGAAAGACTTGTGGGAGTTGTTTCATTTTTTAGTGAGGTTGACACAGGAAAAGAACTATCCTCAAAACCTTTGTTTCATTTTTTAAACGAGCTTGACACAAGATAAGGAACTATGCTCATAACTACTCTCTACAATCTACCTAACAAAAACTCTACTCTAAAAACCTTGATTCATTTTTTAACGAGCTTGACACAAGACAAGGAACTATGCTCATATCCTTGATTCATTTTTTAATGAGATTGACACAAGACAAGGAACTATGCTCATGACTACTCTCTACAATCTACCTATTTAACCTAAAATCTACTTGATTCATTTTTTAATGAGGTTGACTCAGTAAAAGAACTATCCTCATGCTAGCCTGTTTCATTTTTTAACGAGGTTGATACAGGAAAAAACTATCCTCGTCCGTGATTCATTTTTTAACGAGGTTGACTCAGTAAAAAGAACTATCCTCTGCTAGCCTGTTTCATTTTTTAACGAGGTTGATATAGGAAAAAACTATCCTCGTACACACTGATTCATTTTTTAACGAGGTTGACACAGTAAAAGGAACTTTCCTCACCACATTGATCATGGCTTCCAACTGGAAGAAAGACATGTCAATGGACACACCTTGATCATGGCTTCCAAGAGGTCTTCATCAGAAGGAAGAATAGTTCTCTGGAAGGAACACATGTCAAGGGACTCAAAAGGGATAAGAACATCGTGTTCAAGTAATCCCATAGAGTTTTCCATGTCAATTACCGGATCTAAATCAAAGGAAGATGAGCAAATAGTGAGAGGCTCACTTACATCGGTAACTGAAAACATGGGACCAGTTGCCACATAATTAACCCGTGGCAGGGTAGATACCACTTGAGAATCAGGAACATTTAGGGCTGTCATATTATTGGTAGTTGAGACAAGACTAGGGAACGAAAGCTGGTCTACAGTCACAATACTGCCATTGTGAGGGAAAGACATCACGCGAAAGAGTGTCGATACGACAGCTTTCATTGCATAAACATAGTCTCGCCCAAGGAGTAAATTGAAATCCAAGGGACCTCGAACTACCATAAGATCAATACAGACAGTTTTACCTTCCAAGGTAATAGAAAACTTAGGAAGGATCCCTAAAGGTTCGCTAATGGTTCTGTTAAAAGCTTTCAGATTCTGCGTAATAGGCGCAAGCTGAGGGGAACCCAAAGCTTTCCAAACAGTTGAGGATAAAATACTAACAGAAGCACCTTCATCTACCTGAGTACGATGTATGTCCCTACCACCAGCCTTGACAATGATTTGGAAAGGGATGGAGGAAGGAAGACGAGGTTTTGTCAGTCTATTCCAGTCAAAGGAAAAGACCTCAGTGCTTGGAGGGGGTTCTGTAGAAACAGGTGAAATGCCCCTCGGCATAGAAGAATCTGATGTAACAAGAAGAACTTGAGCGGTATGAAGTTCACTTTCTAAAGGGAAAGTGGGATCGACTGAATGTGAAATTGAATTGACCACTTGATCAACTAATGGATCATCAACCTGAGTGACATGAGTTTCACTCTCTAATGGAGGAGTGTGATCGACTGTACTTGAAATTAGATCAGTCACTCCATCAGTTGACGGTAGGTTGGGAGAAAGTTTACGGTAACCAGTTGGAAATTCTTGCTGTGGAACAGTAAGGTTTTCCAACAATGTTGAGGCTTCATCCATGTGAGGGAAAATGTGAGTTTGATGACTCCCTTTGCATAACTTACAAGGAAACCTAACTTTACCCTTTTTCCCAGGAACTTGACTATCACTGGTTGATGGATCAATGGAAAGTTGATAAGATTTTTCTGACCATACTTCCAAGGCCTTTGGAATACCAGGACAATTGACAAGGAAGTGGTCACCCTTACAAAGCCTACAAGGGTATTTGGGTTTACGATGCATGTCGGAGTTTTCCTCAACACAACTAACACTTACAGTCGTGGTTGGTTGGTTGACTTCTTTCTTATCTTGCTTCTTCTTCTTCTTCTTCTTCTTAGCCTCCTGGTTACTAGCATCAAGGCTTTTACCAGGCGAAGAGGAAGAAATGGAGGAAGAAAAATTAGGCGAAGAAGGTAAAGGGTCAACAAAAGGTTGGTGATGTTGAGATGGTGAGCTCTGTTGAGGTGAAGCATCCGGTTGAGGTGGAACAATTGGAGTATTTTGGGCCAACGAAGTTGAAAATAACCATATCGGTAATCCTATTGTAAATCCAGGTAATGACAAAGTAGCCATATAAGGAGGACCAACATTTCCAAAGTAAGGAAAAGTACTAGGATTCTCGTTAGGAGGGGTTCCTAGGTTGGTAAATTTCGGAACGTTTGCCATTATATTCAACTTCAGTGAATTTTATTAACAATTTAAAACTAAAATTAACAATTCACAATTCACACCTATGGTCTCTAAAAGTAAAAACAAACAAATTAACACGCGCTATCAAATCTAGGAGTCAAACCATACACAAACAGTAACCTTCCGGACCGAAAACACTAGTTGGGGATGAAATCCAACATCGCAGAATTCAGTACAGAAGTGGCGGGTGGAACAGTTACCCCGGCAACCTGCTTAATGAATAGACTGGACCAAGTTCCTCCACTTTAACCGTCTCGAGTGAAGTGAACCCCCCAGAAAATCCAAGTGAGTCTAGCCGACGTCTGCTCCAGGTACAGTGGGATCTTCCCTCCACCGTCACCTTGGGTAGAATCCTAAAGATAATGGTCACTAAGGTTACCAACAGCAACAAATATACCTGGGGGAACAGTCTACGACCCGATAGCATGCAAGGGCAGAGTAACAAGCTCAATCCCCTTGCCGGCTCCTTGACAATAATCCAAGGTTTACCAACAAGTGACCCCAGGCTCCTCGACAATAATCCGAGGTTTACCGTTTGTAGTACGTGCATATCTGGCATCTTTCCCAATGAAGGAGGATTGATCCCCTCACTGGTTCGGACACAGTCTCGTGCTTCTCCTTTAAGAGGAGCTTTCCCAGAGTACAAATGAAACAGTTGGATTTATCCTACCACAAGATAAGCTACTTGTTTGGTTTTACTGTCTTGGAGAGTTAATTACTCTCCTACTCCAAGACACTAGCCTAAGCTATGTTGGTGTATCAGAGCCCTAGAAATGTAAAAATTACTAGATGAATTTTAATTAAGCGCTGTGTTATTAAGGCTGTTATTACTCAAATGGGTAAATGGATATGAAACCAATGGTGTTATGACCCGACTCAACTGAATGCAATCGAATATGATAATGTGATCTTTTCAATTCGATGAATCCTAATTAAAGTAAGGAGAGAGTTTCCATTCACTTCCAACAATGCAAAAAATTGATCACTAAGAGAAAATATAACAAATTCTCTAATGCACTAATTTCATCAAGAAAAACTAATGCAAATCAATTCCAAAATATTTTTTTTATTTTTATTTTTGTGTAAATTCAAATCAAAGAAAACTGATCTAAATCTACGATTGATTTTTCAGAATGTAAACTATGCAATTGTAATCTATGCACAATTCACTTGAAAAGTATGCAAATGTAATCTATGCACATTTTTCATTAATTTTCTGAAAATGAGAATTCTAATTATGCAAATGTGATCTATGCAAGAGAATTCTCAGACACAAGATGATTCTAATGTAATCTAAGAACCAATCAAGTGCAAGTCGAGAAAATTGGGTGAGAGTTCCAAAGATCAATAAAAACACTCAAAGGCGATTAACACTCATACGCAATTTAGCCCCCCCCCGGCGAATGAGGGGAATTTTTTTTTGCAAAAACAAAAGCAAAAAGATGCAAAATTGTGAAAGGACTGAGAGAAACCTCCAAGTAATGACCAAAGGAAAACAAATCAAGAATTTCTCAAAAAGAGACTCAAAACACCCAATTGATGAAAGCTTAGAGCAGGAATGCTAATGAAACAAGCCTAGATGAAGATTTATGGCAGGTAACCAGTGGATCTGGGCAGTAAAAACAACTTAAAAGCAAAATCTAAGAGGCAAAAAGGAGAAAATTGAAATTTTCTCAATTTTGACAGGGTATGCAGGCAACCTGTTTAAACAGGTGCGGGTACGCTCTGTGCACACAGTCGCAGTGCGTACAAGTATGCACTGTGCTAAACTCAGAGGCTGCGTACTTCTGGCAAAACTAAGAAAAACTAAAATCTAATTTAACCCTAAGCTAAGCCACCCAAACACACAGTCAGACAACCAAAAACCAGAAAGAAAAAGACTTTTCTCAGATCAAAGTTTCAGACAAAGGAAAAATCATTCACATCAATGGATTCCCCAGCGGAGTCGCCATTTTGTCACATAGAAAGAGTTGATAGTGCGGACACAACCAACCTCCCTAGAAGCCTAAGACTTTCTAGTGACAAACAAGACAAATAGGAGCAATCCTTCTCTAAATATGCATTTATACTATGAGAAATCAAGTGTTTTAGATCTTACCTGTAACCCAACGCTGTTGTAGTAGTCCAGCTTCGTTGATCCGGATGAGCTCCTCCTTCTCTTCGAAACCTGCATTCACTAACAATCAAACGATTAAATAGCACCTGAATATCACATAAAATAGAACACATTTAACATATAGACCAAGGAGTATATGAAACAACTCATAAATAACAAATTGTTGAGAAGAATGGACTTATTTGTATTAAAAGGTAACAAAAGAAACCATTACAACCTGAGCCTTGGTGTTGTGCAAGTTCCTCCCAGGGTCCACAAGAGTCCTCCTTTACTCTGATCAGCTCACCCACTTCCAAATACAACAAGTAAAGATGGTAATCTCTCCTCACAAGCTTATACAAGGAAGTCCTAATTCCAGCAACATCTACCCTTAGGAATGTTCAGCTTTCAACCTCCCCTCCTTCTGGCCCAATGCCTGTATTTATAGTGCTCTAGAGGAAGTTAATCAGGTCCACCATCAATGGGATAAGCCCCTCTTTGGATGGGATAGCTCCCCTCTTGATGGGATAAGTTCCTCTTTGGTAGGGATACATGAACCATTTGGAGGCGCTTCATACACATCAAACAAGCTTCTAGAATGCTCTAGAAATGACCACAAGTAACTTTTTTGGAGTGAAACTTGCACCTTTTGACCTTTACAGGAGTACGCACCCATTGCTTTACAGACAGAGCGTACAAGTACGCAGGTATTGTGAACTTGGGGTGCGTACACGCAGGTAAGGCTAAGAGAAACTGCGTACCCAAAGATATATAGATTTTTAATGACTTTCTCTCTTTTTTGGAGTTTGACATGGAGAGCAGAGGTATGAGGCTTGCCAAGGAGGATAGTATGACAGTGGATGGAGCCATACTAACTGCAAATAGTCATGGTGACATTTTTTAGTGTAACAGGATCGACGCAAATGCCAGCTTTCGAAACTACAAACCCCATCAATCGACCCGTTTCTATACAGAAGACACATTTGTGTGGGTTCAACCGAATCCGATAATGCCTACACCTCATAAAGATTGCTCGTAAATGGACAAGGTGATCTGCTCGATGTAATGAATGAGCAGGCAAATCATCGAGATAGGGTTGCACAATGTGCTTGATGTCATGAAACGCATAAGACATGGCCCTTTGAAAAGTTGCTCCAGCATTCTTGAGCCCAAAAGGTAGTTTGAAATAAGAAAATGTCCCCCATGGACAAATGAAAGCCATTTTTGGTTGATCGGCAGGTAGAATATTGATTTGATTGTATCTGGAAAAACCATCCATGAAGGAGAATATTTCGCTGCCGGCACAATCATCAATGATTTGATCAATATAGGGAGTTGGGTAATTGTCCTTTGGATAGGCTCGATTAATGTCCCTATAATTGATACATATTCTTATCGTCCCTTGCTTTTTGTTAACCGGAACAATATTCGATACCCAATCCGTTAACGGGATCGGATAAATGAAACCTGCTTTGAGTAATTTTTCAACTTCTGCTTTAATTGCAGCAGCTTTTCTTGGGTGAATCTGACGCAAACGTTACTGGACGGGTTTAGTGTTCGGGTAAGTCTTTATTTCATGAACAATAATCGCAGGATCAATTCCTGGCATTACCTCATAGGACTAGGCAAACACGTCGCAGAATTCTTGAAATAGGGCCTTATATATTTGAATTTCGTCATCTGTACATGAGGCACCTATATGAATGTTCTCAACAATTCCAGGCTTAACCGAAATGTCAATAGGAATAGTTCGAGAGATGTTTCCCAAATTTAACTCTGAATCAGGATGTTTCATTGGATTCTGAGGTTCCTTGACATATTCAGTCGTAAAGATTGATGAAAAATCATTTTCAAAACGATCATTCTCGGGTAAAAACGAAGATCTGTGATGGAGATCTTCCCATGGTAAATCATCTACACATAGGATTTCACGAATTTTCTCATCAGAGTGAACAAGTTCTGAAAATGTGATTGAATCCGAGCTTGAGGTGAAAAGTGATTCTTCACGGACCACATTCATTAAGTCAATTTCGGTTGAAGATGGGTCGGTAAACTATTGCACAGTCTCATACGCAATTTCATATGGACTCAAAGGCATAACATTACCAAATGAGTCTATCTCAGATTCAGAAGGAATGATCCAAGGATCATCATAAACAATGGTGTCTGATGTGATCATATGAATGGTTGCAAATGAAGACGATGCATTGATCGAAGGAAAAGGAAAAGTTCCCAGTAAATCGGCATCTTTAACTAGTCCTACTCCAACATCCTTATACGGGATAGTCGTTTTACCGACATATTGAATACTTTCAGAAGAGGCTAGGTCGGATGAAAAGTAAGCCAGTTGGTCTATTGTTACGATCTTTCCATTATGAGGAAACTTAATAACCCGAAAGACCGATGACACAACCGCTGTCATAGCGTAAGACCAACTTCGACCCAAGAGAAGGTTGTAATCTAGAGGGGCATCAACCACCTCCACATCTAGATTAACGGTTTTTCCTTCAACCCCTATAGGCAAATCCTGTAGAATGCCAAAAGGATGAAACCCACGACCATCAAAGGCCTTAAGAATCGTCGGGGATTGATTTAGCGAAGGAGAGCCAAGCGATCTCCAACACTGTATCGACATAATACACATTGAGGCTCCCTCATCAATCACAGTCCGATGAATAGGCCTGTTTTTGACTATCACTGGAATCTAGAAAGCCATTTGATGAGGTAAGCATGATGTACTATTTTCTAGATCGAAAATTATTAGGTTCGAGTCCTGAACGTAAACAGCTCCTATAGCCGACAACAGTAATTTACGCTGTGCTGGACATGATTGCAGCACTTCCAAAGCTGACATTGCTGAGGGTGAAATAGCTAAATCCTCAACAATGTTATAGTTCTGAGCCGCTCTCGCATGTGGATTGAAAGCTGACTTTCGAAGTATACCCTTGGCGGGCGGTTTGATTACCAAGTCTGGATTAGGTTTCTCGATCTGTAGTGGATCGGAACCGGGAGCTGAGGTTGATGGATTAGAATGAGAAGATTCTGCTTCTTTACCATCAACAAGACTTTTACTACCATAATCATGCGATCGAGTTGCAATCCTAACATGGGACATCATCAGTATGGGTTCTTCATTGGCACTCGAGGAAGAACTTATCATCTTACTATCTTGAGCTGGAAAAGGATCCTTCAAAACAGCAGGTGTTTGCGAACCTTTGACAATCTTCACAACCTCTGCACGATGAGGGAAGTCTCTTGTAAAATGTTCATCATCACAAATGAGACAAGGATAACAAGGTTTGCGTTTTTCATCATTGGATTCCGATTTTTCAGGTTTCTCCTTTTAATTTTTGTCCGTTTTATTCTTCTTCTTTCCTTTCTTCTTCCCACCGGATTTTGATTTAGCTGTAGATGACTCTACAACGTGAATATCGGCGGAAATCTCCGTAGAAGAATCTCCTGTTGGGGAATCAGGCAAGGTTATGATAGGAGAAGAATTCTTGGAAGACTTCTTCTTACTTTTAGTGTTAACCGTACCAACCATACCATCGGCAGCATGAGATCCTGAAGGAGCTGCAGCGATTTGATTTTGCTTGGGAAGATCAGGGATTTTCTCGTGTAACGTACCTGACTAGGTGTAGACCAAGTCAAGGTACTGTGCTTGAGCAATTACTTGCTCCTCAGTAACAACTTCGGCTTTAGCTACATCTTCAGTGATCTTTGGCAACAAAGACTTTACAAACCACTCAGCCAAAATCTGATCCGGAATAAAAACCTTCACTAAACGTCGTCGACGTCTCCATTCATGAATATGATCGGAAATGTAAGTGGACGTCGATTGCTTTAACGAAGTTAAAAATTCCGTGCCATTGTCATATTTGACTGGAAACTGAAAATGAGTTAAAAACGAGGTAGCTAACTGACTAAAATTATAAAAAGTGCCTCGCGGTAACTCAATGTACCACTTGGCTACGAGACCAATTAGAGTGAGCTGGAAAAGTCTTAGACGGATTGAATCATCTGAAATGGAGTTAGACGCACACCAGAGGTGATAAGTCATCACATGGTTCGACGGGTCCTCTCCTGATTTGCCTTCGAACTTAGGAATATCACTAGGCAACTTATTCGGCATTGGCGGCCAAAACGGAAGATAATTAATGGGATTGTTCATTAGGCGCGACAAGTCAAGCAAGTCCAAAGTTGCGATAAACGGTAACTGGCGATTAGGGTCCCTAAAACTCTGGGTCATGAGACTAGCCCCAGGAGGAGGATATCCAGGATAACTAGGAATAGGAATTGCATTTGGGATATTGTATCCTCCCGAAAAACCAGGATTAACCGGACCGTACTGGGGTTGTTGAGGTTGTTGATATGTGTACCCAGGGTACGGTTGATACTGATAGACTGGCTGCTGTACAGCAGGACCGAATTGGTATTGTCCCTGGTACAGTTGATAAGTAAATTGTGGTTGACTTGTGACAACCGTACTTGAACCAGGTTGTCCTACAGGCATCTGAACCGAAGTTTGAATCGTAGATCCAGACGGTGGTAAAGATGTTTTAGGAGTAGATACAGGGATAGTAGAAACCGGAGCTGTCGACACTCCAGAAGTAGGTGGGGTAGATTGAATAGATGTTGCGATAGTTGCAGCAGTCGTTTGAGGCGGAGTACGAGGCGTACTAGGCCCAGGCTGAGAAACTATCGAAGGTACAGAAGTTTGAATATTAGACTGGATAGGTTGCTGGGGTGTACCAGAAACTAAGGGTTGTCCAGTTTGAGATGACAACTGTACATTTGGCTGCAACACCTGTTGAGTTTGCGATGGATCCCACACTATATTCATTCCGGGGTACGGACCCATAACAGGTTGAGAATATTGAGGACCATAACCGGGTTGAGGGTAGGATTGATAATTCAAAGGTAAATTTCCCGTTCCTTGAACATATGATGGACCGGAGGGTCGTTGGAAACCTTGGTTTGAGTACTGACCTTGGGGTCGATACCCTTGAGGCACGTACTGATACTGGGGTTGACCTTGAGGTATAAATTGATATTGGGGTGGACCTTGGGGTACATATTGAGTCTGGGGTTGACCTTGAGGAACGTACTGTCCCATAGGTATGTACTGTCCTTGAGGTTGTCCC
The DNA here is from genome assembly GCA_031772625.1 of Pinus tabuliformis. Taxonomy (NCBI): domain Eukaryota; kingdom Viridiplantae; phylum Streptophyta; class Pinopsida; order Pinales; family Pinaceae; genus Pinus; species Pinus tabuliformis. Next base: position 648,802,149 of record CM062815.1, on the reverse strand, counting down.
CCAGGCGCAAATTGGGTACCTTGAGGTTGCCCCCAGGTGATAATTGAGGATTTTGAGGCTGCCCCCCAGGCGGTAACTGGCCACCTTGAGGTTGAGGATTGGGAATAGAACCTGAAATCATGAGAATATCTTCTACGCTCAACGGCTTAGTACCATTGCTTCCAGTTAATAACCCTTGTTCAATGGGTTGAGGAGATGCTCCCGAAAAAGTACCAGAAAGTGACTGATACCCAAAGGGAACAGAAGGACCGCCGTACAAAAAGGATTCGGGCGATTGAGTAAACATGGATGACTGTCTTGACATATTTAACAGAGGATAATAACCTCTAGGTGTTGGGTGATAAGAAATACGAGGTGGTGAAAAACTTAACCCTGGGTTTTCTAAGAAATTAGTCAAAGAAAGATACCAAGCACTGCTCCTAGGTGGACTGTAAAAAATTGAATCACGCTCCCTTAGCTCAATAACAGGTTGATTTTCAGGGATAGGGATGCCTACTTCTTCTTTCGGAGTAGCAAGTTCTTCAATAGCTATGAGTCTAGAAGGAAGATCTTGGGTGATTACTCTTTCTACCCTAGGTGAACCAGGACCACTAGAAGCTGGAGAAGCAAACCCCGATGTCGGAGTAGCAACAAATTCACTTTCAGGTTCGGATATTTCGGGTTCCTCACCTATATCACTAGTAGATGAAAAGATACCAGTAACTTCGGAAATAGACACTGATTGTGGATTATAATCTGCTACTAAAGCTTGAAAATCAGGATGTACCACCAAAGAAGACTCTCCTTTTTTAGGTGACCCAACTCTACTGTCTCTAGGAGTTACGAGGACTTTCAAACCTTCAAGCCAGCTCAGTGAAAACTCAGGAGGTTGGCCCCGAAGTCTACGGGACTTCCTCGGTAATTCAGCCACGGTTAAAAACTTTTAACTACTTCACATGCAAACAAAGTAAAATCTCAATGAAAACCACCTAAAGCCTCTAAAGAACCAAACAAATTTGAATCACACACCTAAAGAATCTAGGAGATCAAACACACACAAACAGTAACTTTTCGTACTGAAAACACTAGTTGGTGATGAAATCCAACGTTGCAGAGTTCAATACAGAAATGGCAATTGGAACAGTTACCCCGGCAACCTGCTTAATGAATAGACTGGAACAAGTTCCTCCACTTAATTGTCTCGAGTGAAGAGAACCCCCCAGAAAATCCAAGTGAGTCTAGCCGACATCTGTTCCAAGTACAGTGGGATCTTCCCACCGCTATCACCTTAGGAAGAATCCTAAAGAATATGGCCACTAAGGTTACCAACTGAAACAAATATACCTGGGGGAACAGTCTATGATCCGATACGCACGCAAGGGCAGAGTAGCAAGCTCAATCCCCTTGAAGGCTCCTTAACATAATCCAAGGTTTACCAACAAGTGACCCCAGGCTCCTCGACAATGGTTAATCCGAGGTTTACCGTTTTTAATACGTGAATATCTGGCGTCGTTCCCAATGAGGAAGGATTGATTCCCACACTGGTTCGGACACGATCTCGTGCTTCTCCTTTAAGAGGAGCTTTCCCAGAGCATAAATGCAACAATTGGATTTCTTCCCTACCACAAGATACAGCTACTTGTTTGTTTTTACTGTCTTGGAGAGTTAATTACTCTCCTACTCCAAGACACTAGCCTAAGCTAAGTTGGTGTATCAGAGCCCTAGAAATGAAAATGTTGCTAGATGAATTTTACTTTAAGCGTTATTTTTATTGGTTTTTGTTTAAGTCAAAAGGTGCAGAGATGAAACTCGTGGTATGAAGAGTCGACTCAAAATCACTAAAAATGCACCTAAGATGATTTAAACAATCTTTTCCCTTCGATGAACTTCTAACTAAGAAAGAGTTTGAGAATGAAAATACTTTGTAAACACAAATCTTTCTTAACAAACAAATTAAAAGAAGAGCTTTTGTCCTTTCCAATGCACTCAAAATGAGACAACTAGTTATTTCACAAAAATTTCCCTTTTTCGTTTCAAAGCACTCAACCACTACAAAAAACAAACTTTTCCCAAAAGAGTTTTTTTTTTTTTTCATAAAAGACTCAAAACTATGGAAATGACTAAGTTTGAGATCTATAAACTATAAAAACCTATTTGAAGTCAAAGCCTACAAGATGTCTTTTTTAAGGATGTTTTACTTAGCTAGATGTAAGCTAAGGACCAATTTATGCAGAATCACAAATCAGTCAAAAACAACCAATTTTGTTTTCTTTTTAAAAATGAAAATCCAAACTTTAAACACAAGCTTTTCAAAGTTTTTTAAAGAGAAAACACAAAGCGGATTCCTCAACAAGGGTAGATTTCATTAATGGTTAGACTGATAAGAAGGTTGGCAGAAACCAATGTGATCTGAGGTCCCTACAACTTCTAAGCTCAGATCTACTGCAAGACCAAAATGAAAAACAAACCCAACAAGCAAAACTCCTAGGAATTTCACCTAAAACCCTAACACTAATGAAATCAACCTAAGGAAAGCTTCTGACAGGTTATATGCACATCTGGGCAGTGGATAATAACTTCTAAACAAAAAATAAGCTGACTAACAGAGGAAATCTTAGGTTTTTCAAAATTTTGACAGGGTCTGTAGGCCCACAGTTAACACAGGTGCGGTACCGCTCTGTGCTAAAAGCAAAAGTGCGGATAAGTATGCACTGTGTCAAAAGGCTAGGGTGTGGTCCTCTCCCAAAGCTATGAAAAATGAAAAATAACCCTGGATCTACAATTTCCACCCAATTCCACACACAACAGGCCAAAAACAGAAACAAAAACACAGTTTCTCAGGTCAAAGTAAAAACAAGGAAAAAATCAAGTCCCCAGTATGGTCGCCATTTTGTCACACGGAATAAGTCGATCTTGCAGACAAGATAGACCTTCCTAGAATCTAAAGAAGACCTAATGACAAGCAAACCAATCACACACTATCTTTCTCTAAATATGCTTTTATAAACAAAGGCAAACAAGTGTTTTAGGCCTACCTTAGGTCCAACGCAAGTTTGTGGAAGCCTTCGCTCCTTTGATCCAAATGAGCTCCTTTGTCGCGAATCTGCAAACACAAACAAGCAAACAAATTAAATAGCACCTGAAAATCCAATATCATAAAACATATTTAACATGAAAGTCAAGGAATTCATGAAACAAATGACATGAGACAATTTGTTGAGAAAAATGAGTTTGATTGTATTAATTCAAATCAAGAAGAACTTTACAACCTGTGCCTAAACGCTGTACAAGCTCCTCCCAAGGTCCAGCAAGAAGTCTCCTCTACTTTGACAAGTTTCACTCTCTTCCCAATGAAGCCAAAAAGGTATGTGATCTCTCCTCTTAAGCTCAACTAGGAAGTCTTAATTTCACTAGCATTTACCCTAAAAAATGTTCAGCTTCTAACCTCCCTAGCAACTAGCCCAATGCCTGAATTTATAGTGCAATGGAGGGAAGTTACTAGGTCCTCCTTCAAAGGGATAAAGCCCTCCTTCAAAGGGATAGCTCCTCTCATCAAGGGATTAGCTCCTTCTCTTTTGGGATGCATGAATCACCTAAGAGCGGCCAATGCACGTCAAAATTCCTTCTAGAATCATCTAGAATTAACCCAAAGTGAGTTTTTTAGAATAAACTTGTGCCTTTTTGACTTTCACAGGGGTCCGCACCCACACCTTTAGGGACAGAGCAGGCAGGTCAGCAGTTTTTGTAAACAGAAGGTGTGGGACCGTAGGCAATAGTGAGAGAAAGTGCGGAACTAGAGTTTTATTGATTTTCAATGTCTTTCTCTCATTTTCAAAGCTTGAATTGAAGAGTTGAGGTCTGAGACTTGCTTAGGAGGATAGTACAAGTGATGATAGACCCATACTGACTGCAAATAATCATGGTGACGATATTTTTGTGTAACATAACTATATCACAATTACAACTTTTGTTGGGACATGTGACTTGAGGATGGGGCTAAAAAGTTCCCATCCATAAATTTCCAAATTTAATTCTTGATATTCTCTAGCGACAACATGCATACAATGAGAATTTCTGGCCTGTCCCTAGTGCTAAAAGGGACATAGATAAGGAATTGAATTTCCCAAAATACTTTTGAAGCTACAAAGGTCTTTACCAACTTAGAGAGGCATCTAAAATAAATATTTCCAATAAAAACAAAACTTCTCAAGGAAGCCAAGGAGATGACCAATGCCCAAATCCATAACTTCACCCAACCAAATGATGTTTTTCTCACTCATTTAGGACAAAAAACTTCACACTTCACACTTCAAACACTTACAAATAGAGAGGTCAGCACTTTGGCTCATTGAAATGCCCAAAATACTACTAAAACCTTAGAAGTCTTTACTATCCTAGAGAGGCATTCAAAAGAAATATTTCCAATAACTAGGCAAGTTCTCAAGGAAGCCATGGAGATGGATAATGGACAAATCCAAAACTTCACCCAACTGAATGAGCTTCTTCTCACTCCTTTAGGACCAAAAACTTCACACTTGATAATTCAAACAATTACAAATAGAGAGGTCAACACTTTGACTCACCCTTATTTTGAGAAATCTAGGGCATTAGTTGATTTCTCTTCCATTACTGACTGCTTGTGAATGATTTTTGCTTATTTAGATTAGGATATTCTTTACATTATATTCTTAGTGTTCATCTTCATCAAACAATAACCAATGCATGAACATAAATATACAAGAGACACAACATTTAGGCTATAAGCCAAGGCTAAAACCTCTCACTCTTTGAGAGGAAAACCCACATAAATTCTTCTTATAGAGATTCCAATTGATGAGTACCAAGACCAAGACCCTTAACCTATTTAGCCACTCCAAGACCAAGACAAAACTCCTCTTCCACCTTCTTAATTCATCTTCCTTTTGATATTATTAGTATTGAAACATTTTCACCACTGAGATCTGATCATTATCATCGAGATCACTAATCTGTGATATTCTATTGAGACACCGAGGACTTCCCTTTGAAATTTGAACTTTTGTTCATGTGGGTAGCCCTTAAAGTTATTTGTTACTCCTTCATCACCTATCCAAACTTATCTCTACACTTATTCACTAAATTTAGAGAGATCCAAACTCTTCTTTACTATGATCCTATTTTCACTTCAAACAAACCCGAACTATAGCCTTCACCAAACTGAAATTTCCTCTTGAACTGGTCATTCGAATCTCAGAAGTAATCTGAACTACCTCACTGCAATTGTGACCCAAAATCTTAGAGATATGTATGAAATCATATTGCATTGAAAAGCTTAGAGAGGCATCCAAATTTTTGACAGTGATTGTACTCCACAGAGATACATGCAAGCTTCTTCACTGTACTCCTATCTGAACTTCAAAGAGATGTGAGGATTTTATCCTCCACCACAGACATCTGAAAAATTCAGAGAAGGATCTATGCAATTCTTTCCTTTTGAATTGGGTCGATGCTGCTATTTATAGTGGTTTTTCCATCATATATAAGCCGACATGAGATAGTGAACCAGTGTATCTCCATAATAAGAAGCCGACATGATTTAGTTGTTGTGAATTGAAGCCGACATGAAGTGAAGAGGATTGTGCTTGTCTTTTGAGGGATTTATAGACACTTAATTGACTCATATACATTTTACACATGCTCAAGTAGAGCTCTTCATACATGACATTAATTTTTTGATCTTAATGACAAATCCTAATGCTCACAATGGGAGCCATCTAAAATAAAATTCACTTGATCATGAAACCCATGAAGCAAGGCTTACAAAAATAATTTATTTTCTTCTTTACATAATTTACAAAACTCACAATTACATGACATTATGAAGACCAAACCTAGTTACAATTTTCATCGCTCCCTCTTAACTAGGGAGGTAATCATAATGGTACTTGGTCATTCTCAATCTGAAGAATTCTGATTTGTAACTCATTCGTATAGCATCATATCAGCCAACATTTTTATATAGAAAGTTATTGACTAACAAATCCATCTCTCCACAAGGTCTGAGCTCAATGCTAGCGAGACCAATGATTTATAGACACACTCATCATTGTCTCTTTCGGAACATACCCCACCCGGGTTCTCTCAGGATATGCTCCATGATGACTATTCTTTTCTTGGACTCCCCAGTTCCAAAAAGAATATCGGTCCTCCACAACTACTCTTACTGCTGGATGCTCTATCTCATCCTTAAAGAGTATTAGATGCCAAATGATTACATAATCCTCCATTCTTTCTTCCCAGGTGACGACCAGAACAACATGTCTATCTCTCCTTTTCAGACCAGGAGGACATATTTCATTAAAGGAATGTACTCATTCATATCACAAAGGAATGTACCTAAGAAAAATTTCCCAGTTTATTCCAAGTAAGAAAATTCTTTTTAGGCTCCCTCTTAACCAGGGACCTATCATAGCTCCTCATGTGGAGATCCTTGACCAATCAGTTGCTTGAAGATATCCTTCCTTCAATGTCATGAATTTCTTCTTCATTAAGGAGAGGGCACAAATAATCCATCACTTTTGTCCATGAGTTATTCATGTCCTCAACTAATTAGAAAGTGATCCATCATATTTTCCATCTGGCATTGCTTCATGTCATCCTACTCCTGTGCCATATTTTTTGGAAGAAAATTACATCCTTTTATATAGTCCATTTGTAAGTCATATACAAATTTCCCTTTGCCAGTCTTACATAAGCTCATCCAAATATTAGTTCAAAGTAATTAATGAACACATTAAATCAAAATTACCTTTGTGGTGATCTTTCACCATGACATCTTTTTGTAGGTATCAACATCCTGCATGCATATTGACACATGTTCCACATATATCCATTGTTAAGGGTCTCTATCTTTTTCTGACTTCCATCAGAGTCTTCACATATTTCCGAGAGATATTCTAGTCGCATTTTCTTGGTCTTTCAGATGTTGAATTCCTTTACCATGGTTGCATATCTCATGATCTCTTCCTTCCTTTCTTCACACATTTCTTTCCCAGGAGCTTCCAAACAGAGTTCCTCAATCATAGTCAACCACCTCATACTTCATATGAGGACATATTATGTTGAATTCATCTAGTGTGGCTCATGCCCTCCAAAATTCTTCCATAGGAGGATATTCATTTCCTTTGATCATTCTTCTTAAAATACAAGTAGTGATCCTTGTTACCTGAAACCATATGACATGACATTATAATATTGAAATACAAGTATACATACCTCATTTACCTTTGGGTCATCTAGGCTTCTTTTAGCAACTTTCTTGATTGAAAATATCTTCAACCCCTTGATATGCTTCATCTCTCATGTCATCATACCATCATCCCATGAACTCCACAAGTTGTAGTTTTTGATGAAACACTTGCTTCCTCTGAATCCTCCAATAAGGATTCCATTTTGCATATCCTTATTCAACAGATGTTTCCCTGATGTATGATGAGACTTTTCTTGGATGACTTCTTCCTTTTAGCTTTCAATGAGGTCACCAAGAGATATATCCTTGAAATTTGACTATAAGACATCCTACATGTTTCCTATGGTGATGTCACAAGCTCTTGTTTCTAATGATGCCACAACACTTCTTATTATTTATTATAGCCATATCACATAACATAAGATTTAGAAGCTATGTTAATACCCTTTGTGAGGGAGACTATCTCAGACATAGTAGATATCTCTTACTTCCTCTTTTCTTGGACTTCTTCTTTTCAGCTTCTTCCACTTCTTCGGTAATATGAGCTTCTTCTCTCCTTTTGATATTGTCCCTTTAAGACAATATTTTCTGTAATGTCCATATTATTTACATCCATAGCATTGAATCTCAGGTATGCTCTTGTTTCTTTTCTTGAGGAAATTTTTTTTAAACTTCCATTTCCTTACAACAAATGATTGAGTCTTTTAACCTTCAACACATTTGCCCACAACTTGTCTTCTTCTATTTTGCATAGAAACCACAAGTTTTCAAATGAGGTAAATTTCTTATCCTCATGGATATGTGTTACCTTGTTCATTAGTTAGTGCATTTAGAACAATGATGATTGTATTCTTATCATATTTACCAGATCTCACATTTGATATCTTACAAAGATATCCCTTCATTATTTGATACCTTCAATTTTGTGTGGATCAGATCTAAGTCATGTGACCTTCTTTATCACATCTTCAGAGAATATTCTTATGATCTTATCATATACATCTCTTTTAAGTCTCCAATATTGCTACATGAGAGGACCTTCATAAGACTTCCTTTCCATGAATTCAGAGGATACCTTTTTCATTGATGTGTTCAATGAATTCCCTTTCTTTGAGGACTATGTTTATCCTCCTTTTTCATGCAAGGAATTTCGATGACCCAACCAACTTATATATACCCTTGCAAATACAAAGTCATTTTACCATGTTTAATTAAAGAACGAAAGATACTTACTTGACAAGTGAAGATGAAATCTTCTACTTGATCAATTTGATGATGGTTGAAGAAGATGTATTAGCTACTTCCTTAGATGATCTTATTCAAGGGCAAGGAGAGGATCCTTACTTCAATAAGAGGGAACTTGCCTTATATCTTTGGAGATGATGATAATTCCTTCTCGCCTTCATGATACTTCGACTTCTCTTGTAGTGTAGATCATGAATGCTTCTAGGATTTCAACTTTCTTCAAGATGATGTGATCGTCAATTTTAAAGTACTTTGAGCTACCTTAGTTTGTAGGTAACTTGATGAGGGTCTTTGTGGTATTTTTATGATTACCATAGGATCACAATATCTTGTTGTTGTAGAATGCTTCTTCAATCTAGGGTTTGATTCTTCAATGTAGATATTGATATTTTTCTTTGATAACCTTCGACTTCCTTTGATGCATTTCTTGAAACTAGATCCTTGAATGTCTCTTTTATTAGATGCCCTTCCTTTGAATTTGGCACCTTAGCTCTGATACCATGTTGAGAAATCTAGGGCATTAGTATTAGTTAATTTATCTTCCATTAGTGATTGCTTGTGAATTATTTTTACTTATTTAGATTAGGATCTTATTTACATTATATTCTTAGTGTTCTTCCTCATCAAACAATAACCAATGCATGAACATAAATAGACAAGAGACATAACATGTAGGCTAGAAGCCAGGGCCGAAACCTCTCACTCTGTGAGAGGAATACCTGCACAAATTCTTCTTATAGAGATTCCAATTGACGAATACCAAGGCCAAGACCCTCTACCTATTTAGCCACTCCAAGACCAAGACACAAGTCCTCTTCCACCTTCTCAATTCATATTCCTTTCAATATTCTTAGTACTGAAACATTTCCACCACTAAGATCTGATCATTATCACCGAGATCACCAATGTGATCTTCTATTGTGACATCGAGACCTTCCCTTTCAAATCCAAACTATTGTTCATGTGGGTATCCCTTAAACTTCTTTATTACTCCTTCATCACCTATCCGAATTTATCTCTACACTTGGTCACTGAATTTAGAGAGATCCAAAATCTTCTTGACTATGATCCTATTTTCATTTCAGACAGACCTAAACTGTAGCCTTCACCAAACTGAAATTTCCTCCTGAACTCGTCATTCGAATCTCAGAAGTAATCCAAACTACCTCATTGCAATTGTGACCTGAAATCTTAGAGATATGTTTGAAATTCTAACTGTTATTATCCACCGAAAAACTCAAAGAGGCATCTGAATTGTTGATTGTGATTGTCCTCTGAAATCACAGAGAGAGACATGTGAGCTTCTTCACTGTGCTCCTATCTGAACTTCAGAGAGATATGAGAATTTTATCTTCCATGACAGACATCTGAAAAAATCAGAGAAGGATATTTGAAATTCTGTCCTTTTGAACTGTGCTAAGGTTGCTATTTATAGTGGTTTTTCCATCATATAGAAGGTGACATGAGATAGTGAACCAATGTTTCTCCATAATAAGAAGCCGACATGAGTTAGTTGTTGTGACTTGAATCCAACATGAAGTGAAGAGGATTGTGCTTTTCTTTTGAGGGCTTTCTAGACACTTAATTTACTCATATACATTTCACACATGCTCAAGTAGAGCTCTTCATACATGACATTAATTCTTTTACCTTAATGACAAATCCTAAGGCTCACAATCGGAGCCATCTAAAATAAAATTCACTTGCTCATGAAACCCATGAAGCAAGGCTTACAAAAATAATTTTATTTTCTTCATTGCATCATTTACAAAAGTCACAATTACATGTCATTATGAAGACCGAACCTAGTTATAGTTGTCAACAACTTAGAGGGAAACAATGTCTCCCCTCTTTAAAGAACTGTCAAGACTTCTTTATTCAAAACATGGATACAAACGTAATTGTTTACTCACACAACAAATATGGTAAAATCCACTCACATTCAAAATACAAGAAGATCCTTAGAGCTCCATTCAACCTTTGATATCTACTTCACAATGAAATGCACTACCCTTACAAGAAACGTGCTTTGATGGATACCTTTGTATATAATGTTATTCCTTATAAGTATTCACAATTAGTAATTAAAATAATATTTCTAGTTCATCATTCATACACACCCAATAACCAACATGACAAAATTCATGAAGCTTTGGACAAATAAATCCATTTCATGAAATGAAAATGAATACACTTGTTCGAGTCTCCTAAAATTTTGCTTGAAACTAAAGAAGAGAGAGCCACTTTCCACTCAACAATAGGCTCAATTGCATTGCAGTCTTTCTTACAACTGGTCACCTCAAGCCATATCCAATGCTTTAAGAGGAAGTATCACTTAGTGTTTAACAAGATTCAATTCAAGGTAGTGAACATGAAGGCTACTCTCCTTCATGTATAGGGATTTAATATGTTATTTTTCAGCCATTGAGCCAGGGCTTGTTATTTTTCATAGTATGGCCACACTAGGCCTGCACATCATGAAATATGTCGTTCGCCAAGCCAATAGTCCCTTGATGCTAATTCCTTCCTTAGTGATTTTTGTGAAAAGCTTCATTGAGCTCTCTCAACATTTCCCTTAGCTCTTTAGCTCATGCTAATGGCTTCAAAAATAATCTCCCCAATCAATTAGGCCATCCACAACTTTACATGAATTTTTTGTTTCTCAAAAGGATTTATCTCACCCTCTACTCAAAGTCATAGTCTTAGAATCCTCATGTGGTTATGGTTTTCTTTATTAGGTTACTCAAGTTCATACATGATCACAATATTTCACTGTCCAAAACCATTCTCTTACACTCTTTTAAGTCTACGCTCACCTCCAGGAACTTTGCAATTTTCTGTCTCCTCTTCTCTTCGCTCAGTGTTTCCTTACCCATATTTACATATTTCCAATATGAGAATCTGAATCCTCTTCCTTAGATTGTGTGGTCAATATGAATTCTCTAGGATGGGTACATGGCCCATACCTTTGGAGTAGTTTTGTATCACTTCCCCATTCTTCTCATAATTGTTGGAAGTTGGGTAATTAAATTACTAACTCATAAATCTAGATAATTAATTTGGGGTAATATAGGAAACTTCCCAAAATTCCCTCTTTTGGCTTCCCTCTTAGGCATTGGGATCTATATTGGTTACTTGATTCTTTAGTATTTGGAAATATATATAAATAAAATTCATATGACAATTGTTTCGGGTCTTTTGACCTATTTACATTTACTTGCATTTATGGGAATCATTAACACAATTAATTATAATTAGAATATCAATGGGGGATTAAAGACTAGGGGTGTTACAATCCCATCCCCCTTAAAGGAACATCATCTTTGGTGTTCACATAATTTTAGGGGTCATACTTAGCAACATAAAATTTTATGTATCTTTTTATCATTGTAGCAATATGTAAATTGCTTCTTTCTTATTGCACCAACATCATCACTTAACATCCTTTTTGTTGAAAAATGTAACTAGTGTCGGTCTTCATAATGTAATGAAATGCAATTTTTATCATTGATATTCTTTATTATTATTACTTTTATCAAAATCATGTTCTCCATGCTTATAGAGTCAATCAAGAGTAAAAAGAAATAATTTCAATCAAGTCCTATTTGGACTTTTGTAAGAAAAAAATAAAAAGAAAAATTATATATATATATATATATATGTTGAGTCAAAATGTCACCACAAGACTAAGTTGGCCCTCCTTGAACAAGTCAACCTGAGAGGCTACTTTTTGACCCTCTCGAACAACTTGACCTCATGGAAGCTCATTGATTTCACACACAAATCAAACCATTTTTTATGATGAAGACAAGAAGAAAAAGAGCGAAGTCAAAGGAGATGGAAGAATTTGAGTTTTTCTACCCCATTCTTTTCACACGTGTGAAGGTTTTGGTGCTACTCTGTGAAATTAAAGGTCCAAAATCTTAGATCTATATTGTAGGTCTGAAATTTTGTGATTTGACCTAATTTTACAAGGTTCAACTAGCGTTGAATTTGATTTTGTTGGAGGAGACTTGGAGGAGGGTTGACTTGGATCTTTGTGGTTGTCTTGGTCTTAATTTTGGGTCTTGAATATCTCATTTTTATCTGATTGTAGAAGATGAGGAATTTGTAGGTTTTCCCCTTTGTGGGGTTTTTCCATGGCTTAGAGCCTAATTTATAGTGTTATTTGTCTCTTTGTGATCTTTATGCTTTGAATTTCTGTATAATTTCCTGATGAAGAAGAATATAAACTAAAAGAAAACATATAACATTCACAAGTAATTATCAAGATAAGAGAAATAATCATTATCTACTAGCATCTTTGTTTCTCAACATTATCAGAGATAAGGTGAAGGAAGAAAGCTTGAAGATCATATCTTGTTGGCACTCTTGTTTGAATAAATCTTTGTAGAAACTATCTTTTCTCTCTCCTCAATGGAAAGGTACATGAAAAAAGCTCTCAAGGCTCTTAGGAGTCTCTTTGAATCCATTAAAGGATGCATCATAAAGTTCATTTCCAAGCTATCTAAGGAAGTCAAGGATGGAAGTCTATATTCAACATTTACAGGTTCATTTGAAGATGATAGTACATGAGTAATTGATAGTGGAGGTTCAAGGCACATGACAAAATAGTGTGGATAATTCAATACCCTGTTTAAAGAAATATCTTTTCACAAACTCAAATTTGGAGATAAAAATAAATATTTGGTGAAAGGGATTGGATATACTTCCATAGAGTTGGAACCTAGTGGGAACATTCATCTCAACAACATCCTCAATGTTCAAGGTTTGAAAAAGAATTTACTTTATATTTCTTGTTTAGAAGATAAAGGAGATATGGTAGCATTTGTTGATGGAAAAGTAATTGTTTAAGAAAAGGAATCTAATATAGAAAATGTATGGACAATTGGGATTCGTGAGGGGAGGTTTTATAGACTACTAAATCCTCCTCAAGCTTTAGTACACTTGAACATCAATCCTTGTGAATTGTGGCCTAGAATATATGACCATCTCCATTACAAATTAGACATAAATTAAATCCCATCATGCCATCCTTCAACACATTAAACCTCTCATTTTGCATTAGATGACATATTTTTAGCTTTAATATGTTCATTAGGAAGGTTTAGAGATAATTGCATATGTGTGCCTAATATTAATTATTTTTGCAGAATATTGAGAGAATATTGAGTAAATTATGAATGAGATAATATAGTGACTTGATCCGTACTACAAGATGTACCAAGGTTGGATAATAAATGAACAAAATATCATGAAATTATTGACAAATTCTGGAGACCCATTGATTGAGAAAGTCTAGGAATGTGTTCCCTGTCATTTAATGAAGATTCCTAGTGTTGGGAACCAGATCCACTTTTTGAGGGATTTTGGAAGGGAAAGATGCCCCCTTTCAAGGATAATTCTTTCTCGTCATTTTTTATAAGTACAATTTCTATTTTTCCTCTAGAGGCATGTATTTCTTAGTCTTCTTGTGGAGAAAACTTGTTATTTAGTAGCTCCACTTTCATTTCTAGTAGGGATGTAATTGGATTGATTCAAATAATGAAGTTTGGTGCCATTTTTATCTTCTAAAGCTTGGTTTCATTTATAATACTCTTTTTATCCTTGGGCTTAGCCATCTCAGGAGCATCAGAGCCCTCTTGTACAATTTCTTTATTTTCGTTGAATGCCTTTTTCAGTTGCATCTCTTATTTATGCATTTAATGTTCATGCCTATTTTGTTGTATGTTACGTTGGTTAAATGATTGAAGTGATTTGTTTTGCAGGTTATTTACATAGTCACAAGCATGATTCTTCTTTATAATAGCTTTGAAAATTTATGTTCATCATTGAGCTACTTCGATTGGTTTACTAGTTCACAAATGTAGAATGTATGGAAGTCTCTTGTAGCAAAATAGTAGTAATTTTCCGCTATTTTTTAGAACGTGTTAATGAGCTTCATTTGAGTTGATTAAACTTGTGTTGATTCATAAAAAAATTCAAGTTAATAACAAAATTCACCCCATATCATTTTCACTTGATTAGGTTAGGCGTTTCATAGGTTAACGATCTCACTAATTCTTGAATTTCTGATTTTTAGAGTAGTAATTTTCTTCTATTTTTTAGCACATGTTAATAGGATTATTTTTGAGTGATTCCACTTTGGAATGGAGTCCTAGGACATCCTACTTTATAAAAAAAAATTACCATCTCATTTTCATTTGATTTTCTTGGGCATTCGGTAATTTATCTTGAGGGTAGCAGTCTTGTACTAGTCCTATAGTAGTCCTGTAGCACGTGTAAACTTGACCAAATTTGCTCCAAAAACTTGGTTTTTGTCTCTTAGGCTTGAATAATTACCCTATGATTTGAACACACGATTGAGGAAGACCTAATAACACTTTGAACCTTCCAACACTTTGAACCTTCCTTTTGCTCGTTACAAATATAATTATACAATTAGGATTAGGTGATAAATTTCTAAATTAAATGATAATGATGGTTTTCTTATGAAATGCATATGAGTTCCGTTACTCTAGACAAGCCCCTTTGAACACAACGATTAACAGGGTGATTTTCCCATGCAAACTAGATTAGGCATATTGCTTTGAATTCATGCCCTTAGGATTTCAATTACAAAGTTTTGTTCTTGCATAATATTAGTTTCTTGTCAAAGAAACTTTTTACATTATGCAATTAGACTAGTGTTTACATTCTTGCAAGTAGCATAGAATTTACATTTATGAAAATAACCTAATATTTACATTTATGCAACTAGGGAAAAAATTATTTCCATTTCCTGAAAATATAGTAGCATTTCAATTTTTGCAATTAGTTTAGGCTTGATTTCATAATATTCACTTCATTGCACCAGATCAACAAAAGAAAGACACATCATATGCTGCACATATAATGTCGACACCTCTTAAGTTTGTACGAACCCCAGGTTGATAATTTAAGTTCAGAGTCTTGAGAATTGCAACATCCTTGATGCAATACCAGGGCTTATCACTTTTTGCAACTGTTGCCGGGGAGGTGTCAAAGTATGAATTGTTATTTTCCCTATTTGATCCATTTTTGCAAAAACAAAAAATTTCACTAGGAATATTTCATTTCAGAAAATTGCATTGCATTAAAATTTTTATTAATTTTTTTTATAAAACCATAAAAAAATACTTCTCCAACACCAAAGCTCCTAATTTGATCACGAGCCACATCACCATCCACTTTTGTAGGTAGAAGAAGAAGAGGTGGCAAAGAAGGTAGAAGAAATGGATGGAGATCATGACAATGAAAAAGATCCTCTTTGATTTTCCATTAAAGATATCGATATTAGTGTTCATATGAAGAGAATCCCTCCATATTTCCTTCCCAACTTCAATGGTATGAGTACATAGGATCTAAAAATCTTTCTCTTTGAATTTGAAATCATTTGCAGATCTTATGGTTTCTTATTAAAAACTCAAAAATTGAGATTTTTTCTAGCAACATTAAAGGATAGAGCTCTTAAATGGTTCATGAGTTTAGGGACTAATTCAATAAGATCATGGAATGATATGCAAAATATAAAAATCATGATCTTAAAGAACAAATCTTTAGAATGAATCAAAAAGAAGATGAGAGCCTTGAGGATCTAATAGAGAGATTCATGTATAAAGTTAAGAGGGAAAAATTACATCATTTAGGATTTGAAACACTAAAAACCCTCTTAGAAATATTAGAGATGAGTGGATTGATCTCCTTGATCTCATGAGTAGAGGTGATGTATGTTGGCGGTGTGTTATATTCTTTCCACAACTATCCCCATGTGTGGGGGGGTCACAGAGGGGGCGGCAACCCCCCTCTACAGGGTCTAGGGTAGCGCCCCAGGGAATTTGTTTTTGGACCCTATATTAGGTGGGCAGACCTACTTATGGTTTTGTGTGTGGTTTTCGCACATGGTTTGGACATGATGGCTTTCTTCCCATGGTATTTTGTAGATATGGTCAAGGGAACTACAATTATGTTCTAATCCTGGGTTAATGGATGCTTCGGCATGTACATATATGTATTGTAACATTGAAAGGAATATAATGAAAAATCAATCTAGTAGTCCCGGTTTGGGATCTAGGGGAATCTGTGTATATTTGTTTTATGTTTTATGATCTCTCCATTGTTTATTTTCTGTTTTTTAAAATTCGTATGCAAGTAATTTCTGTACGGGGTTAAAACATAAATTTGGTATCAAAGATGTTTTGGCTTCAAGGGGGTGGCTTTGCTGCTGACAGGTTTTGCTCAGGCCTGTGGTAGACCTTGTTCAGTGGGAGATCCGTGGGATCAATTCTTGTGGTGAAAGAATATGGAGAGCAGTGGAAAGATATGGATCGAGAAATTTAATGGTCAAAGTTTTGAGTTGTGGAAACTCAAGATGGAGGATTTGCTGGTGGATAAAGATTAGTGGACCGTAATATATCTGGGTACTAAACCAACGACAATGTCAGCTGACGACTGGGTGAAGTTGGATCGAAAGGAAAAGAACACAATATGGTTATGTATCTTATATTCTGCATTGTTGAATGTATCAAGGGAAGCTTTGGCGAGTGCTTTGTGGGACAAGTTAGGGACTTTGTACTAATCTAAGTCTCTGGTGAATAAACTGTTCCTATGGAAAAATATGTATAACCTGAGGATGAAGGATGGCGATTAGGTGACAAATCATTTGAGCACATTTAAAACTGTGGTAATCCAGTTGTTATCTATTGATATAAAAATTTTAGATGAAGATAAGTGCATCAGTTTGTTGTGTTCTCTACTAGATTCGTGGGATAGTCTGGTTGTTGCAATAGGTTGCAATGTGATTGCCTAGCAGTTTGATGAAATAGTCTCATCCTTGCTGTCGAAGGAGATGAGACAAAAAAATATAGAGGGCCAAAATGGTGATGCCTTGTCTGTACAAGGATGGTACCAGAATAGAAACAAAAATAAATCCTTGAGTGGGAGATATAAACCTAGAGGGAGATCTAAATCTCCAGGAAAACCTGTAAAGGTGTGCTAGAAATGACGAATGAAATGGAAATTCAAAAAGGATTGTATATCTAAAGCTCCCAAGAAAGGAAATGGATCTAATGATGCTCCTTTCTTAGAGGTGAAAATCACCTTAGATGAAGATGGGGATGTGTACTTGGCTTCTTCTTCAAGTACACATGTAGATCATGAGGCATGGTTTATTGACTCAGATGCATCCTTTCACTTCACTCCCCGCAGGGAGTGGTTCTACGAGTATGATAAATATGATGGTGGTGATGTCTTCTTAGGGGATGATAGGAAGGCTAGAATCATCCATCGTGGAAAATTCATGTTGAAGTTGCAAGGTGGAAGGATTAGAACACTTTCGGGTGTTCTGCATATTCCTGTATTGGCCAAAAATATGATTTCTCTAAGAAAGTTGAATGATGCAGGTGTAAAAATAGTGTTCGAGAAAGATAACTACAAGATGGTTCTGGGACAACTGGTATTGATGCGGGGAGTTCAGATTGGAACTCTATACAAACTTCAAGGTAGCACTATTATTGATGGGTGCAACAGTTTTGTGGTTCCTGAAAGTGGAGCAGAAAATCTAGTGGTCTTTGAAGAAAATACCATGTTATGGCACCAAATGCTTGGAAATATTGGAGATAAGGGCCTTTGAATAGTTCATGGTAATGGTACGGTAGAAGGTATGTCTAATTTCTCTTCGGATTTTGATTTCTGTGAAAATTGTGTGTATGGGAAGAAGAATCAGGTGAGTTTTCCCTTTGGTGCTAAGAGGGCGAAACATATATTAAATCTTGTGCATAGTGATGTGTTTGGACCTGTGTTGATTCCATCATTGGGTAAGTCTATGTACTATGTATCATGGATATATTTCCTTAAGAAGAAATGTGAAGTATTTGATAGGTTTAAATAATTTAAGGCTCTCGTGGAAAACCAAACAGAGAAGAAGATAAAGGTGTTGAGGATAGATAACAATGGAGAGTTTTGCAAGAAGGAATTTGAAGAGTTATGTAAGAAGTGTGGTATAAAATGACAAAATACTACTCCATACACACATCAACAAAATGAAGTTGCAGAAAGAATGAACAAGAAATTGATGGAAAAGGGAAGAAGCATGCTCAGTGGTGCCGGGTTAGGACATGAATTCTGGGCAAAGGTGGTGGAGACTGCATGTTACCTGGTGAACAAATCACCTTCATCAACATTGGAGGATAAGACTCCAAAAGAGGTATGGATTAGTAAGAAACCCTCTCTTTCGCAAATGAGGGTATTTGGATGTGATGCATATGTACATGTACCAAATGAGAAAAGAACCAAGTTGGATAGTAAATCTGAAATTCACATCTTTATTGGGTATAAGGATGGTTTAAAAGGTTATAAGCTTTGGAACCCAGAAACAAGGAAGGTTGTGTATAGATGCGATGTGGTATTTAGAGAGGTGAAAGATGTTATTAAACATGAAGTTATACCAAAGGAACCTGAGAAGATAGAGTTTGAGCTAAATGAGGAGGAATTAGACTCTGCAGTAGAAGAGGAATCAAAAGATGAAAAGCCACAAACTCTAGCTATGAGAATATTAGTTAGAGAAAGAAGGCATCCAGAAAGGTATAGTCCAGCTACTTTCTGTTCCAATTTTTATTTTTCTATTATTAATGGTGATCCTAGAACTATTAGGGAAGTAGTAGATTCAGAGGATGAAAAACTTTGTAAAGAGGCCATGGTTGATGAAATGACATCTTTGCATAAAAATGAGGCTTGGGATCTGGTGGAGTTTCCGGCTAGAAGGAAACCCATTCACAACAAATGGGTGTTTAAGAAGAATATGAATAGATAAGGCAAGTTGGAGAAGTACAAAGCTCGATTGGTAGAAAAAGGTTATTCCCAGGTGTTGGGAATTGATTTTGGTGATAGTTTTTCTCCTATTTCCAAGGTAGCTTCTATTAGATTAATTTTACCTGTTGTTGTTGCTTTTGATTTTGAGGTAGAACAAATGGATGTGAAGACAACATTTCTTCATGGGGACCTGGAAGAAGAGATCTACATGAAGCAACCTAAAACTGGTAAAAATAGTCACAAAGGATGTGATATCAGAAATTTGATACATATATATGGGGACTTGGCTTCACCAGAAGCAAAGCAGATCACTATGTGTATTTTAAATTAATTGGTGACCGTTTTATTTATTTGGTATTCTATGTGGATGATATGTTTTTGATTGGAAATAACAAATAAATTATCCAAGAATTGAATACCCAATTGTCCTCCAAATTCGACATGAAAGATCTTGGTGTTGCAAACTACATTTTGTGCATGGAAATTAAATGAGATTGGGAAAAAAGGAAGCTCTAGTTAAACCAAAGGAAGTATGTCGAGAAAATATTGTACATGTTTAATATGCAGGATAGTAAACCAGTGAAGGTTCCTATTCCTGTCAGTGTAAATTTATTTGCTAAACAATGTCCCAAGATACAAGAAGAGGAAGAGGACATGTCTTGTGTTCCATACGGAAGTGCAATCGATAGCCTAATGTATGTAGTGGCCTATACTAGACCAGACATTGCACATGCAACAGGAGTATTGAGAAGGTTTATGTCAAAACTAGGGAAGGAGCATTGGACAAGAGTGAAGCGGGTTTTTTAGGTATTTGCATGACACTAGTGATTATGACCTGTGCTACCAAGGAAGACCAGGATTGGATAGAGTTTTGGACATTCTTGGATTTGTTGATGCAGACTGGGCTGGAGATATAGATCAAAGAATATCTACAGGTGGGTATGTATTTAACCTTTTTGGAGGTGCAATCAGTTGGATGAGCAAGAGACAATCTGTAGTGGCACTTTCAACTACAAAGGTAGAATACATGACAACCACTCATGCAAGTAAGGAAGCAGTTTGGTTGCAGAGATTGTGTTCAAGTATGGGGTTGGTACAACAATATATAAGCATAGGATGTGACAGCCAAAGTGAAATTTTCTTGGCAAAGAACCCTGATTATCATTCAAAGACAAAGCAAATTGATGTTCAGTATCACTTTGTGAGGGATATGGTTGAGGACAAAAAGGTGTTGTTGGTAAAGGTGGACACTTTGAAGAATGTTGCAGATGCATTGACGAAGTCTGTGAGCATTAACAAGTTTTCTTGGTGTAGAGAACCAATGGGCATTGCAGGGCTAGACCAATGACTAAGCTCTCCTATGTCCCCCCATGGAAAGAAAACAACGAGTGGGAGAATGTTGGGTTTGTGTCATATTATTTCCACGCGTTAGCCCTCCCTATTCATTGCGCTGAGCACAATAGTGGGGTGGCAACCACCCCTGTCGGGGGTTTGAGGGAGGCTATTGCCCCCTCTATGGGGTCTAGGGAAACATCCCAAGGAAAATTTATTTTGGACCCTATATTAGGTGGGCGGACCTACCTATGGTTTTGTATATGGTTTTCACACATGGTTTTGGGCATGATGGTTTTCTGCCCATGGTATTTTGTAGATCCAATCAAGGGAACTACATTTATGTTCTAATCTAGGGTTAATGGATTGGGGTTTATGGATTATTCGGCATGTATATATATGCATTGTAACATTGAAAGGAATATAATGAAAAATCAATTTAGTAGTCCTGATTTTGGGATCCAAGGGAAAATATTTGTGTATATTTGTTTTTGTTTTATGCTCTCGCCATTGTTTATCTTCTGTATTTTAGAATTCATATGTAGATAATTTATGTACGGGAATAAAACCTACAATGTATACCAATTATTATTTGAATAAATTTTTTAAATATGCAAGCGCATATCAAGAGGAAGGGCAAGAGTAAGTAAATCAACATCAAGATCAGTAAGTCACACTGAACTTGGAAATTTGCTTGATAACTTTAAAAAATAAATTCTTAGTAATCTAAGTGAACAAGTAGAAATGTTAAGAATGCAAAATGAGCAAAAAGAAGATGTTGATATTTGTGTTATCCATGCAGAATCACATGCTACTAAATATTTCCCATCATTACCAAGGTTGAAGGAATTTTACCAAGAAGACAATGGAGCAAATCAATCACCAAAGAAACTCCGTTATGTAGCTCCAAGAGGACCATGGAAGCCTATTCGACCTGGTATGATGCAAGAACCTAATTCACAATTTCAGGGTTATGCACATACATCTCAAAGTAATTAGAACCACCCTTTCCTTGGAAACCTTGGCCATCTCAACCCCAAAACCAATCTTGGAAACAAGGTTGGCAAGGACCTTATGAGAGAAATCCACAATATCCTCACTATTTTCCTCAATATCCTTCATCCCCAACTCCATGCTATCCCTACCATCCACCTCCACCACAACCACAACCATAACCACATCCATCTCAAAGATACACTCCCACTCAACCACTTGTATCACCATTTTCGAATCCAAACAACAAAGTAACTCAACCCACTTACAATGTTGAGTTACAATACTTCCAAACAACTCCTCTTTATCTAAATGGTATTCATATTAGCTTAGGAAGAGTATTGCATAAAAATGATTCTCTTGATTTCATTGAAGGACAACATTAAGAAAAAAAAAATCAAGTGAGGAGACCACAGAATCATGGGCTGCACTTGATGAAGACAGGACATCAAAATTAGAGATTGAGAAAGTTCCCTCATGTTTAACATAAGATCCTCCATCTATTATAAAGACTAATTAACAAAAAGAAGAAGATTTGAATGTCAAGATAGAAGAGGACACATAAAGTGACCCAACTTTGCAAGTGAACCAAGGGAATCACAAATATATTTATATCTGGTTCCAGAAAATCATTAAGATGCAATAACACAACTCCTTCAACAATTTCTAATCTCATCCCGGTCAAAGAAATTGGTATCTCACTTTCAGGTTCATTTCAAAGCCTATATTTTGAACCTACACATGTGTTTATTTGTCATCTTGATGTGCACATGGCTCCATTGGAAGTATTCCTATACTTGAAATAGATTTTGGTTTTTTTCAAGTAGAGTAGGATATAAAAAAAATGGAAAAAGAAAAAATAAGAGGAAAAAATTAAAATATCAGGTGAAAACCTCTTTTGAGGAACCTGATTTTGGCTTACTGATTGAAAACCTCCTTGAGGCCGTTAGTGTTGAAGAGAATGTAACTAGGTTTGGTCTTCATAAATGTAATTTTGATATTTGTACTTATAAAAGAAAAGAAATATTATTTTTGTAAATTATAAAATGAGTTTCTTACTCATTACATAGGTCCAACACATGTTGAAGTGCTATAGGAAAGTCAAAGAGTCAAATAAAATGTTAAAGAGATTTTTTGAAGCATATATGTAATGTATATGAGTCAACCTAGTGTCTAGATCAGCCCTCCAAGAAAAGCACAATCCTCTTGAAGAAGGCAACAAGAAAAATGATGAAATAGACAGTCATGTCGACCTCAAAAACATATATAGATGTCAAGTCGGCTAAAAAATAGAGACACATCAGTTCACCCTAACATGTTGGCTTATTATGGAGACATGACAACTATATATACCCAACTAGGGTCACCACAAAAGCTAAGAATATCGGACAAGTCTGCAATCTCGGATGGGTATAGGAAGGTACAAAATCTCGGTGATAAGTCCAGTGATCTCCTCGCATACTTCCCTGCAGTCTCGACCTAGTTAAAGGGTCATTGTAATACAGTCTCGACATAGATGCAGTAGACCTTGGTGCAAGAAGAACAGGGCTAAAATCTCAGTGTAGATCACAGAGCAGAAGAAGATGCAATCATGACCTCGACATTCATGATGGAGGAAAGATCTCGGTGTACTATATATCCTAGACACAGTCATGTCCTCAACATCACTGTGATTATGATAATAGTCATGATACTAATGAAGATGAAGATTTCGGTACAACTGTATATATATATATATATATATATATATATATATATATATATATATATAAATGGAGATCTCATTAATGAGATAAGATTCTCGGTGAAGGTGAAGCATTGGTGCATCAATTTCTCAATGAAGATGTAGGATTGATACAAAAATAATGAATATCTCAATGAAGGAGCAGTCATGGTGCAAGAATGATCTAGTTGAAGGAGTAGTCATGGTACAACAATGATGATGATGATCTCAGCAATGACAAATAAGAGGATTGTTGTCTTGGTCTTCGAGTGGTGTGATGGGTCAAGGGTCACGGTCTTGGTATTCGTAAATTGGAATCTCTATAAGAATAATTTTGTGTGGGTTTTCCTCTCAAAGAGGGGGAAGTTTTGGCCTTGGCAGAATGCCACAATACAAGAGAAAAGGTCATTGGTGAGGGTCATTTCTGTGACGGACCTTTAAGGTCCATCACCAATGTCGCATATGGTGACGGTCCTTAAGAAGACATTGTTGTAAGTGTATATAGTGATGGTCCTTTAACATTTGTCACTAAATCCATTTTCAATGACACTTTTGGTGAGGGTCGTTAAAGGCCTGTCACTAATTCTCTCTTTGGTGACACTTTTGGTGAGGGTCGTTAAAGGCCCATCACTAATTCTCTCTTTGGTGACACTTCTAGTGACGATCTTTTATTGACCCTCACCAATGCTCTTTTTGGTTACTTTTGGTGATGGCAAAATAATGTTCATCATCATTGATCATTCCAATGAGTTTTTGATGACGCTATGTACCTGTTCCTATATTTTTTGTCAAAATATAATGATTTAAGACCATTGTTATGGAGTCCTTTTCATTATGTGTCCAAGGCCATAGTGGTTAGAGTCAGCCAATTTGTTAAGAAGTAATTAGTGTGTATCATTTCCCTCAAGTAGTAAGAATATAGTTTTATTATTAGTTAACACATGATTCATCTCATTAGGTTTATTATCTAGCAAATTCCCTTTAGATAAAGTTACACTAGTTTGTGCAAGAACTATGTTATTTAATACATAATCAAGCCCTATCAATTATATTAATGAGAGAGACCTAACACTCCTCAACACTCATGGCACACCTTAAAATGCTTTGGCACACACTAACATTCCTTGGCACCTCGCATGTCTTGGAACATCTTTGTACCTAGAACATCTTACCATGAGTAGGATTCCCAAGCACATGTTGGCATGCCCTAACATAACATAACACTCCCCTAGCATGTGTTGGCATGCCTTGTAGTCCCTAGCATGCCTTGTAACACCTTGGCATAATATTGCATTGACATACATGAGCACACAGCACACATTTTCACTTGGCATGTATTGGAACCTATTATTAGTGTGCCTAGAATGCCCCTTCTGAAAAATATAAAGTCCTGACTTATTAACCCTCTTATGCATTCATTTCCTTGCATTTTAGCTTGGTTATTCCTTTTGTTACCTTGAAACTCCTTGATGCATATTGGCATACTCTAGCAACCTGCACATCCTAGCATGTCTTAGCACCTGGCATGTCTTGGCATGCCTTGGCACTATTTGTCACATGTTAGCACACCCTAAAACTACCTAACAAACTCTAGCACTTCTTGACCTACCCTAATATTCCCTAGCATGCCTTACCAGTGTTTAGCATACCTTGTCACTCCCTCCTTTGCATGACAGTTAGCACTCCCTGACACACCCTCATATTCATTCACTTCCATGCATTTTGACCTAGTGCTCCCTTGTGTTGTCCTAGTACTCCCTAAAACTCCTCAGCATGTTTTGGCACTCTCTAACACACCTTAGCACTCTTCGACATGATCTGCCAGTCCATAACATGCATCACACTCCATGATAGACATTGACACTTGGTAAGGCTTAGCATGTTTGGCATGTGTTGAGATGATTCGGTATGCTTTGGCATGGTTTAATATTAAATTTATTTGAGATCAATTATTTGAAAGTAGATGAGAAGCAACGGAGGAAGATTTGGCACTTAGAATGCACTAACACTTGGAACTTGGAACCTATTGACACCTAGTGTTAGTGTGCCCAGCATGCCCCTTGTGTAAAAGGTAAATTGATGACTTATTAACCCTATTATGTGTTGATTTACTTGTAGTTTAACTTGGTTCTCCATTTTGTTTCCTTGACAGTCCCTAACATGCATTGTCACACTCTTGCACATCTTGGAATGCCTTAGCACTTGGCACATCTTAGCTTGTTTGACATACCTTAGCACTATCTGGCACATGTTAGCATGCCCTCGCATTCCCTAACACACCTTGGCAGTCATCCCCTCATAGATAGCATTACATTTTTCCATGACTTGGGAACCTTACATTCTCTAGAACACCTTGGCACTCCCTAGTTGTCATGCCCTCATATATAGCCTTACTTTGTTTGTGACTTGGGAACCCAACCAATTCATTATCAAAAAAATATTTTGCCCAACCCAAACTCTCACTTTCTCTGAAATTTATTTATTTGTGACTTATCACAACCATAGGCTTGCCTCCTGTAAGTCCTATTCTGAACTTCTCCTAAAACACTTCATCCTTGGCACGCACTCGTGTTCGTTCATTTACAAGAATTTTGACATAGTTCTCCCTTGTGCTCTCCTGACACTCCCTAACACTTCTCAACATCCATTGACACTGTCTATCATCTGTTATCATTCCTTTTCATTCCTTGGCATACCCTGACACTCCTTAGCTATCATGGCCTCACAACTACCCTTACATTTTTTGAGACTTGGGAACCCAACCAAGTCCTACTTCGACTACAACAACTTAACCAAGTTAATATAGTTAGTACAACTAGACTATGCCTTGTTCACCTAAGGTCTTCCTGTAACACATCTTAAGCTACTCATGTCTTATCTCAACTCATCCCACTTAACAAGTTACCAAGTTAGGGTTTATGTCCAACCATGGCCATAAAACAACTAAGCAACACAGTTTACATCTTGACATGCCATAACACCTAGCACGTCTAACAATCTATTAGCACTATGTGGCACATGTTAGCATCCCTTGTATTTCTTGGAATTCTTTGCACACCCTAGCACACCCTAGCACTCCCTGACATGGCCTGGTACTCTATCATGCCTTGGCACTACCTAGAATATAACCTTGTCACTCCATCCTTGGAACACTTGGAACTCGCTGACACTGCCCATCAAACACTCTAACACTCTGACCATGCATTTTGAACTAGTTCTCCCTTGTGTTTCTATGGCACTCCCTAACACTCATTGGCATGCATTGGCACACACTAGCACCTGGAACATCTTGGCATGCTGCCCTGAAAATCTAGCATTCCTTGGCACTACCTAACATATCTTATCGCTCCCACCTTACCACATGTAGAACTCGCTAACACTCCCTATCACACACTCTTATTCATTTATTTCCATGTATTTGAAACTAGTGATCCCTTTTATTTCCTTGGAACTCCATTACACTCCCTGACATGCGTTGGCACGCCCTAGCACATGACACATCTTGGCATTTTTCCCTGGCCTCTAGCATGCCTTAGCATTGCCTACCATACCTTTTTACTCCCTCAACACACTTGTAACTCACTGAAACTTCCTATCACAAACTCTTATTTGTTCATTTGCATGAATTAATTTGACCTTGTGCTCCCTTGTGTTTCCCTGACACTCCCTAACACTTCTTAGCACTTGTTGACACACCCTAGCACCTGGCACATCTTGGTTGCATGTTTCCCTAGCAATCTATCATGAGTTAGTGCAGTCTAACATACCATGTCACTCTCTACTTAACACACTTGGAACTTGCTGACACTCTGTGTCACACACTGTTATTCATTCATTTCCATGCATTTTGACCTAGTTCTCCCTTATGTTTTACTGGCACTCCCTAACACTCCTTAGCACGCATTGGCATGCCTTGGAGCTTGACACATCTTGGTATGATTCCCTAGCACTCTAGCATGCCTTAAAATTGCATAGCATACCTTGTCATTCCCTCCTTAGCACACCTTAACTCACTGAAACTTCATTTCCATGCATTTGAAACTAGTGTTCCATTGTGTTTCCTTGGAACTTGGCCCTAATTCCCTAGCATGCATTCACACCACACCTTGACACCTGGCACATCTTGGCATGTGTTAGCAGTTGGATTCTCTTAGCATGCCTAACATGCCTTGGAATTGTCTAGCATGTGTTAGTACTTCCTAGAATTCCCTAACACACCTTGGCACTCCCTAATTGTCATGCCCTCATAGATAGCTTTACTATTTTTGCAACTTGGGAATCCAACCAAGTCATTGGTAAAATAATGTTATGCCCAACCCAAATTCTCCCTTTGTATGAAACTACTTTGACCAACCCCTTATAATTGTAACCATAGTCTTGCCTCCTACAATTCCTATTTTGACCTTCTCCTAACACATTTTGTCCTTGAGACACCTGGAATCCATTGACATTCCTTGGCACACACACTTATTTGTTCATTTCCATGTATTTTGACCTAGTTCTCCCTTGTGATGCCCTAACACTCCCTAACATTCCTCAATGTGCATTTTCAATGTTTGACATGCGTTAGCATGCCTTTTCATTCCTTGACATGCCCTGACACTCCTTAGCTATAATGCCCTCACAACTACCCTTACTTTTTTTGGGACTTGGGAACCCAACCAAGTCTTGCCTCGACTACAACAACTTGACCAAGTTACAGTTAATGCAACTAGACTATGCCTTGTTCACCTAATAACTTAATATAACTCATCTTAGGATACTCATGTATAATTTCAACTTATCCAACTTAACAAGTTACAAGTTACCATGTCAAGGCTCATGTCCAACTGTCGCCATAAAACAACTGAGAAACATAGTTTACATATTGACATGACATAACACCTGGCATATCTAACAATCCCTTGGAACTATGTGGCACATGTTAGCATCCCCTACATTTCTTGGCATGCTTTGGCACTCCCTAGCACTCCTTGACATGCCCTGTAAATCTAGCATGCCTTGGCACTGCCTACCATATAACCTTGTCACTCTCTCCTTAACACACCTGAAACTCACTAACACTCCCTATCACACACTCTTATTCATTCATTTCCATGCAATGTGAACTATTTCTCCCTTGTCTTTCCATGACACTCCTTGATACCTGGCACATCTTGGCACGTTGCCCTGACACTCTAGAATTCCTTGGCACTACCTAGCATACCTTGTCACTCACTCCTTAACACACCTAGAACTCACTGACACATACTCTTATTCATTCATTTCCATGCATTTGAAGCTAGCACTCCCTTGTATTTTCATGGCACTCACTAACACTCCCTGGCATACATTGGAACACCCTAGCACTTGGCACATCATGGCATATCGTTACCCTAGCCTCTAGCATGCCTTATCACTGCAAAGAATATCTTGTCACTCCCTCAGCACACCTGGAACTCACTGACACTTCCTGTCACAAAATATTATTCATTCATTTCCATGCATTATTTTTACCTAGTGGTCACTTGTGTTTCCATGACACTTTGTAACACTTCCTAGCACATGGTAGCACACCCTGGCACCGGGCACATCTTGGTTGGATGTTGCCCTCACGCTCTAGCATGCCTTAGCACTTCATAGCATACCATGTCACTCCCTCCTTAACCCACATGGAACTCACTGTACTCCCTACCACACACTCTTATTCATTCATTTACATGCATTTTGACCTAGTGCTCCCTTGTGTATCCCTAGCACTAAATAACACTCCTTAGCACGCATTGGCACACCTTGGAACTTGGTACATCTTGGCATGCTTCCCTAGCACTATAGCATGCCTTAGCATTGCCTAGCATACCTTGTCACTCCCTCCTTAGCACACTTGGAACTCACTAACACTCCATATTACACACTCTTATTCATGCATTTCCATGCAATTGAAACTAGTGCTTCCTTGTGTTTCCTAGCATTCCCTAACACTCCTTAGCATGTGTTGGTGCCACACCCTAACACTTGGCACATATTGGCATGCATTAGCACTTGGCATGCCTAACATGCCTTGGAACTGTCTAGCATGTGTTAGCACTTCTTGGCATTTCCTGGCACATGTTGGCACTCCCTAGTTGTCATGCCCTTATAGATAGCCTTACCTTTTTTGTGACTTGGGAAACCAACCAAGTCATTGAAAAAATATTGTTGTGCATAGGCCCGACACTCTCCAACAATCCTTGGCATGCATTCACACTATTTGGCATGTGTTAGCACTCCTTTTCATTCCTTAGCATGCCCTAAAACTCCTTAGATATCATGCCCTCACAACTACCATTACATTTTTTGCAACATGGGAATCCAACCAAATCTTGCCTCAACTATAACAAAAACTTGACTATAACAATATCTTGACCAAATTACAATTACTATAACTAGACTATGCCTTATTCACCTAAGAAATTCCTATAAATCATCTTAGTCTACTCGTGTTGAATATCAAGTCATACAACTTAACAAGTTATGAAGGCAAGGATCACATCCAACCATGGTCAGAAAACAACAAAGCAACAAAGTTTACATCTTGACATGCCATAACACTTGGCACACCTAACAATCCCTTGGCACTATGTATCATGTGTTAGCATCCCCTCCATTTCTTGGCATGCTTTTGCACTCCCTAGCACATCCTAGAACTCATTGACACTTAGCACACCTCATACTTGCTAACACTCTCTGTCACACTCTTATTCATTCATTTCCATGTCTTCATTGTTTTCTGATACTCAATCAATTTTACTAGACTTTCAATTACTAGGCGAGTATTAAACTGCCTTTCAAGTTTGATGCGATAGCCAACCTAGAGATAAGTACCAAGTATAAAAAGTCATTAGTATCCTCTAAAAATCTGATTTCATGTGGAGGAGGCTTTTCATCAGAGTTACAGTTGTATAATAATATAATTGTTTTTTACATCAATATTCAGAGCACTTTCAAGAATCTGATGAAGATCTGAAAGGCTAATATGTTGGACAGTTAGTTTACATTTCTTTCTTAATTCATACTGTACTTCACAGTCTGTGGTGTTCGGACTCTACATATAAATTTTGAAACTTTGTACGATAATGTATCTAAACCTTAAAGTAAATCTAAAATTCCACATTTGTCTATTTAATACTAATTATTTACATTATTGTTTATTTTGATGTTTATGAAGTGGATTTATCATGGAATGAATTGTTTTAAATTTTTTTAAATTTTAGCATATTGTGAGTATTTTTTCATTTGTTGAGCTTTATTTTGAATCTTTCATGAGTAATTCCCAAGTCTAAGTCACACTCTTGCTCCTTTGCTAAGTCAATCTTGAGTCCAAGCTATGTGGAAATAGGAGGGAGCGACAAATTGGATAGGCCAGATGCAGGTTTGCATCTAGCATCACTTTTAATGTGGTTCAATCAACTTACTGGCATGAGAGGTTTTTATCTCCAAAATAGAAGAAGAATATTGATAAGGGCCTTTAAAGGATGGGGATGTGGATCCAGAGGGACCTAACTTTAGGATTGAATTCTCCAAAATAGATTTAGTTAAAGGTTCATTTACAACTAGAAAAGGGTCATGTTTAAGCTTGGGGCTACCTTAGGCTCAAACACAATGAAACCAGAATCACACATCCATGATGATGCCTAGCATGATGATGCCCAACTTGAGTGAAGGTTACATTTTTTTTACTAGGGTCATGATAGAGGAATTCAACAATCAATGCTACAAAGTTACAAACATCAAGGTACATAGAGGGTTTGGTTCTTTTGATTAAATTCTAGTTCCATACCCTCATACATGACATAATCCAATGGAAACATGCAATCCTACCATTCTTGAAATCCTGAAAGCTATTAAGTCTGTTGAATTTTGAATGGTATCTAATTTCTACTTTGTTCATAAGAAATCCAATGAGGTTGGAACCACTATACAACATTGTTTCAATTTGATTGGGAAGTGGGTCAACCACATCCTCAGGGCTTAAAAGAAAGATTGGGATTTTTCTAGGATTACCAATAACAACCTCTATGTTTCCCTCAATAATCCCTAGACCCATTAACCCAACAAATCCAAGGCACTAGTAATTGCTTCCTCAACCAGACTCATTGTTCCATTTAACTTGAGTTTTCCTGGACACAGATTTGGAGGTTTCCCACCATGAAAAATCATAAAGAATATGTTGTCCTGAAGCCTAACCTAAACCATATAGTATAGTTAAAACCTAAAGTCTTTGACACCCTTAAACTGACACTAGTATGAGAATCCAATACCGTACTAAGAGAATATTTGTACTAAGATAGTTCACCATGCATTTACAACCACATTTTATCTTAAGGGTGAAAGTGGCTCAGTGTCTCATAACTTAGTTTGAAGGACAAATGTCCATATCATACAATAGAGGCAAGCATGAAATGCTTGTTCTATAGCTAGAAGTATTGTTATGACATTTTTCACACACCAACACTAAAAATGCAACGTATTGTGTGCATCCTTAGATATGTTTGAGATTGCAAGCTAATTGTTTAAATAAATGCATGTATAAAAATTCTATATTAGCATAACAACCATCAATATTTTTCGTCTAGCAGTTTGGGTTGAATTCACAATAGTATGCTAAAAAGTGTCATTTCAATATCTGGAAATTAGGATATATAAATGTGAGATATATACTCTACAACTTTGGGTTATCTCCTTTTCAAATCTAACCTTTTTTAGTCTACATGTTAATTCTTTTAAACTTTGAAGAAATTCCTGAATGGATTTCAGTAAATACTCAACATATAGTGGTAAGACAGTGGTACCATAAATTGTGTTATTTCAAAGATTTGACTTCCAGATTTTCATAAATACAATGTCCTCAATAAATAGTAAATACTTATCTGTATAGACACTTATGTTTAGGATTATATTTCTATTGGAGCAGTTCTTTATGTTTGACTATAATCTTGATGTTGACAAGCTTTAGCTAACTGTTTTCATCAATTTATCATAGAATATGAAAAAGGAAACGTTTGTCAAACTATGGCTAAAAGTAGGTTTCTCCTGATTTCATTTTTTGTTCATGACAAGATAATCATGTTGTAGGAATGGGTTGTCCTACAATTTTATTCAATTTGTGTATAATTTTTTTCCTCCCCTTTTTTTACAAGGATGTAGATTTCATTTTCTTGTTGATGGTATAGACACTTATGTTTAGAATTATATTTCTGTTGGAACGATTCTTTATGTTTGACTATAATCTTGATGTTGACAAGCTTTAGCTAACTGTTTTCATCAATTGCTCATAGAATATGCAAAAGGAAATGATTGTCAAATTGTGGCTAAAATTACGTTTCTCCTAATTTCATTTTTTATTATTCATGACAAGATAATCATGTTGCAGGAATGAGTTTTCCTACAATTTGTTTCAATTTGTATATTATTTTTTTCCTCCCCTTTTTTTACAAGGATGTAGATTTCATTTTCCTATTGATGGTTTTTGCATGTATCTTATCTAGCCCCAAATACTGGTAATGGAGCAGATCTTGAGAAGTAGTTGTGGACACAGACTCTATTAGAGGTTAATGTTACAATACCACTTCCACCTAGTACCAGAAAAAAGTTTCATTGTCTGTGATGTAAAGAAGAGTTATCTAACAACAGGGATGAAAGGCAACCTCATGTCTTAGCTGTAAGTCATTTATTTGTGTTTCTTAGCTGTAAGTCATCTGTTTGATTTTGAGCTTTATCAGATCAATTATTTCACTAATCCAATATGCATGGCCTGTATTTCTCACGAGTCATCGGATGTCAGTTACTTGACATGGTTGATATAACATTCAATTCTAGGCCACTTGTATTTTAAGTTAGAGATTACATTGATTAAAAGGATATTCATATTTTGATTGGTTTACTGGGAGCTTGATTTAAAAAAGTTTTGTAAATCCTATGTGGATGTTATTTTTTTAGGGTGAGCTCTTTGCACTACTAAGGTCAGATGAGTCCATCTGGAACATAAGTATACATCAAGCACATCTTTGGCCTTTGTTGTGTATTTGTTATTATTTATATCAATGATGGATGGTTATTAATTGATGTAAAGCAGAGGGTGGGAAGTCCTGTCAATTCTCTTGACAAAACACAATCAAATGGAGTGTGGAATTGTGTTGTAGAGGGTGAGCCATCAATACTTGAAAAGTAGAACCCGAGGATAGCAAGCTATTTGATCTGGATCCAGAGACATGACAAACCGTGGAAAAAAATGATGGTATTGACGAGTCTTCCCTGTTGATCAGCTCTAATTGTTAGACCACTGCCCAAATTTCAGTTATCTGCAATGGCAATAGTGACTCTAGCTTTAGTTGTAACTTGTATGAATAATGACTTTGGCCATTGTCCTGTTCTTTTCCTATGATTTATTTTGATTAAATCCAACTAGTTTGTTGTAAAACTAATTAAAGCTTTGATGGAAAATATATAGTTTTCAAAGCTCTTTCTAAATTTATTTTCTTGAGAAAATTTGTCTTTTTGCTTTAGGTACAATATATTACTATTGCATGAAACATGTTATGATATAATTTCCTGGATAAATAGACAAAAGTGTTGTACAACGTACAATCTTTTTTAAATCTAAAGAAACATGATTTCTAAATACAAAGTTTATTAATTAAGAATATCTTGTTGACTTCTTAGCTAAGTTATGATTATATTTCAGTAGGGAATTTTGTGTACACTGATGTTGTGTTGTCTCTTTGGTTTCTGTCAAGTAACAATGGTTAATAAGGAATGTGTTCTTGAGCAACATGCATACATCTTATTCTAGTATCGACAGGGATCTCCATGGTTTTCAGGCATGGCAACAAAAAAGCAGATGTCAGTGGGACCTCCAAAGTTCATGTTGGATGAATTTAATACTGTGATGATTCTGATTCCTTGTCAGATAAAGAATGTCACAAGTCAAATTCAAATAAATAGAAGAAACTAAAGAATGAAGGTGAAGTTATTGCTTTTTGTCCAAGTGAAGTCACTGGAACACCTTAACAGGATAAGGTGTTTAAGTCTAGCAATATGCCCTCTCCTACAATAGATATGCAAAGTATTCCCGTGTCTCCATGTTTCTCAGCTGAAAAAAGTTGTGTTGTGAAATCAATTTTCTCTTCAAGTTCACCAACAGTTGGCAAAAGTACTACAAAAAATTCTTTTGTGAGTGATTTTTATTTGTGATTTAGTATCGACTCTTTTGCTTCATCATAATTAAATCCATTTTTTACTGGCAGATAATTGAACACTGTTTTTTTCCAATGTTTTGTTATCTTAAACTGAATTAATTATTGTCTTATTGTTTGGTGTCCATTGTCCACTGCTAAAAAGATATATTCTTACTGTGATAAGTTTCAAACTTTTTCATTGGTTGGTTGCTGTCATGTTTTGAGTGTGGACTTGTGAAATTCTAAATCACATGTTTCCTTGGTCATTGTCTCTGGTTGACTTTTATTTACTTATTTGTCTTCTAGTGGTTCATGGTCCCTAGAGATCTATGTTACATTTGCACAAAAGTTTAGATATCATTCAAATATCTAAATTTTTTTATTTTTTATTTGAATTTTTACGTGATAAAGGAAAGACAAAGGTCCCAATTATAAAAAGTCACCCAGTAGCAACAACATTTAGATTTTTTTTTTAACTCAAACTGTAACATATTGCATATGTCTTCATCAATGCTCTTCTTCCATATGCTATTCATTTATGATGTTTCCTTTACAAAATCTGATGCAATTGATAGTTATAGGTCATTTATAGGTTATAAATGTCTTCAAAGTTTCACTTCTAATTGAGTATTCAATTGAACATATTGAGTTTTTTATATGTAACTATTTTTCCCTCTACCCACTTTTCATAACTTCCATAACCATTAGGTAGCGACCTGCAACTTCAATGCTATTTTGCTTGTTTAGTAAAAGATTTTCCAAGACTTTTCTAAGTTTTATAATTTATTGAAAGTTGTAGAATTTGCAATTTATAAAGTTTCAAGATCTAATTTTTTAAAGGGAGCTAATGGAAAAGCACCTTCTTTACAAGCAGGAGGTTGGTGGTTCGATTCCATCATGCCCTGATATTGATAAGGAATGGTGACGACCAATTTTTGGTGACATAGGCTCTTTTTACCATCACCAATGAGTTTACGGTGACATTTTCTGACCCTCACCATAATATGAATTGGTGACGGCCAATGAACACCACCATATATATGCATCAATAGTGACGGTCATGAAAGGTCCATCACCATAAATCATTTTCATTGATATGAAATGGTGACGGTCACTATATGTCATTATAGTCATTATTTGTGACGGACCTTGAATGTCACCAATGAGCTTATCATGACATTTTTTGACCCTCACTAAAATATGAAATGGTGACGGTCAATGAATGTCGCCAAATATATGCATCAATAGTGACAACCATGAAAGGTCCATCAAAATAAATCGTTGTTGTTCATATGAAATGGTGACAGTCACTATCCATTTTTATAATGATTATTCGTGTCATACCTTGAATGTCACCAAAACACCTATACTTTTGGTGATGCCATCTTTGGTGAAATTTAACTTTTTGGTGACTTAAGCTAAAATCCATCACCATTGCTCATAAGAAATGGTGACGATCACTATTTGTCATTATAAATCATTATTGGTGATGGACCTTGAATGTCACCACAACACCTATACTTTCGGTGACACCATCTTTGGTGACGTTCAATTTTTGGTGATGGAGGCTCTTTTAACCATCACCAATGAGCTTATGGTGACATTTTTCGCCCCTCACCAATTTCTTTTTTTCTTGTAGTGCCAACGTCTTTTGTGCTTGTCTCTTTGTTTTGGTAGCGATTTTGTGAAATAAAGAAGACACACTCTAATAATAATAAGTGAAGATTGGTATAAGAAGAAAATTTTGAAAACACCTCAGAAATAGTTATCATGCTAAGAATAATCTCATTAACTACATTAGCCCTAGATTCTTCAATAGTTAGTGGGTTGGAAATAAAGAGAAAAAAAACTGCAAAAATCCTAGGTGAAAACCTCCTTTGAGGCACTTAGGCAGACCTACTAGTTGAAAACCTCATTGAGGTAGCTAGTAGGCCTAAGAAAAAAGGAAAAAGGAAAAAAATCTTTACTCCATGTATCTTGCTATGATGAATGCAGGTGCTTTTCAACCTTTGCAAGCAACAAGAAGAATTTAGCCCCAAAAGGAAAAAAAGTTGATCAAAAGCCTAGTCAAAGGAAGTCAAACTTGGGTTTTCTCCCCGTATGCCCAAATTATCCAATGGGACTAGGGCCATGTCCATCACCCAAATCAATTTCCATGACATTTTCCATCATTCCCAAACCTTTCCCACTCATTTTCCTCGTTGTCCTGAAGTGCTACAGGAAAGTTTTGTTTTGCTACAAGATTGTCAAAATACACATGACATAAATTATTTTAACCATATCTCAAAAACCATGCATAATTTTGTTGATATGTTTCATGGGTAGATGTATAAGGATGATGGTAACATGCTCAAGAAATTTTAGCAAATTTCAGTGCATACTTTTTGAGAAATTGGCCTCCATCACCTACAACCATTTTTCATTTTTCTCGATATTTGTACATCTAATGGCCAAGAATTTTTATGGGGAGATGTATAAGGATGATGGAAACATGATAAAAAAAATTCAGGTCAATCCAATCTACCATTTGAGAGATATGGATAAAACAAGTCTGCTACAAGATTGTCCTAAAATGTTATAGGACTTTCCAAATTTGCTACATGATTGTGCTTGACATAGAAAAAGGGTTCAAATATTATGTTTTTCATATAGGAACGATAGGAGGGGTGTACGATAGCCTCATCATTCATTTTCCACACCACTTTACCTCTTCTCCACTCTCATTTCCACTTCTGTCCATCAAAAACACCACTTTGAACCCCTTCTTCCATCTCTCCTACCACAAAAAATACCTTTGACCATTGTCAACTGGTTACTCATGAATTATCAATAATTTTTTAGGTACAACCAAAAGGAAATTTTGATATTAGTAGGGCCTATGTGAATGCTCCAAGAAGACACACATTCCTGTAGCATTGTGCACATCCCTTACCAGACCATAGCTAGAGCGCTAGATCCATAGGTCAACCACCATGGAGAATTTGAGGATTCAAAACCATGATGTTGAGCAACTGATCCAGGTGGATGTTGGTGGCCACCCACCTATCCCATTTGGACCCCCACAACTGTCTCTTTCAATCTTTTCAGTTTCCTAAATTGTAGCACAGTTTACTATTTTTAGCAGTTTTTCGGGTCCTAAACTTCCGGAGCCGTTTTGAGGCCCTAAACGACATTTTTTGGGAAATCTACCGCTAGCGATTTTTTTGTCAAAAAAACATCTTCTCCGTCATAGTCCTCGGAGAGATCTTTCCAACAGGCTATCATGCGCATCAAATGGAGATAATATGACCATTTCGCGACCCCGGGAAGTTGATGTACCAACTTACCCAAAAACGGGGCCCACAATTTGGCGTTTCATCTTCTAGGGTTAGGTTTTGGAATCTGAAGGGTTTTCCATTGTTTCTCAACAATAAATAGGCCTTCGAGCCTCATTGTAACACAGTGAAAAGGCATGTAGCCATCACATCTCTTCTCAGAGATAAGCTACCATTGCCCTAGCTGGTTTATTTCCATTTCTGTTTGTAAGCATATTTCAGTATTTTACAGTAATGAAATGAAGTATTATTTCCACTGCATATATGTATTTATCATTATCTCTGTATTTTATTGCCTTCATGTTTAAATCCGGATCAGTGGTATCAGAGTGGTCTACTTTTTCTCTGTTTTTTTCTTTGCATGTCCCCAACGAGGTCGGGATATAAGGAGTTAGGGCTTGAACTGGTCAAACCTTTGCAAGACCAGCCTCGCAAATCTCGACGACCTCCCATGGTGGATGAGAAGAAAAACGAGGGGGCAGGAGATCCTATCAAAATCTTGATCGAAGAAGCCCCCGAGCGACAAAGGAATGCAATGATGGACAGCTTTGCCCAGATCCTTCAGCGGCGACCCAGAGGCGACGCATCAGCTTCCAACAGCTACTCTGGAAACGCAACACTGTTTAAGGTACAATTTAATTTTAAAATCCCCATCTTTGAGGGTCAAATAGACGTAGATGCCGTAAATAAATGGTTAAATCTACTAGATGGGTATTTTTCTGTTCATGAATTTTCAAGTCAGGAAAAGATTGTTTTCGCTCTTCTCAAAGCAGCCCCCCACGTCAAGGACTGGTGGGAAACCTACTGCGAGCAGAAGGATGAAAGTACAGGCTCACTATTTTCAGCTGCACCCACTTGGAATGACTTTTGAGATGCTATCAAGGAGCAATACTACCCTGTCAAAAGCTATGAGGACAAATACATCAAATGGACCACACTGCGACAGGGACGAGACCAAGATGTGCCGGAGTTCACAAACATTTTTCATACCCTTCGCACACAATTGGGTATCAAAGATTCTGAGCTACATCTGGTACTCAAATACTGCGGCTGCCTACATAGATACATCCAATAAGAGATGGAGTTCTTGAACATCTCCTCACTCGGCACAACGTATCGATACGCTGTCAAAATCGAGCAAAAGTTCAAATAGAAGAAGCGAGACTTTGGATTTGCAAATCCGAAGCCCAAAGGACAAAGCCAAGGTGGGGTGACCCAAGAAAACCCCTCGAAGCCGCAAGAAAATAACAGCAACACGAAGCCAAAGAAGGACATAGGAAAGTGGCGTGAGTTCCACAAAAGTCCCACTCATAACACAAGTGAGTGTCGGACCAGGCAGTCGCTGGTGGCTGAGTTGAAGGCTTCCGAATTAGATGCATGTTCTAACCCTGAGCCAGAACCTGACAAGGGGAATGGAAAAGGGAAGCAGATCATTGATGCGGAGCCCAGTGCCACTGTTTCCACCACAAAGATCCAGAAAAATGAGCCTGAAGATCCAGAGGAGGGGGAACGTCTTTTCCACTCACAGATGTGGGTGAGGGGTTCGCCACTGCAATTCATTGTCGATAGTGGCAGCCAAAAGAACCTCATTTCAGCAGAGGTCATGAAGCGGTTGGGCCTACCAACTACACCACACCCACAACCGTATAGTATCAGGTGGCTTCATGAAGGACAAGATCTCAAAGTTCGCTAGCAGTGCCGCCTTCCCTACAGCATAAAGCCCTTCACAGACGAGGTATTGTGTGATGTTACACCTCTGGATGTTTGTGATGTACTACTAGGCCTGTTGTAGGGAAAAGTATCCAATACGGAATGACCCTATCCCACTCTAAGGGTGATAGTACCTCAGCAACAACTGAATACAAAGCTATTCAAGATTACTTCTTTATGAGATGTAAGAGAGAGGAGGAAGAGATCCACTAACCGTTATCTCCCGCTAATGATTGATCCAATATTCCCTCTTTGCTGCTTGCTCCCAGCTCCTTGCTCTTTCACTGGCCCAGCTACACAAAGATCCTGCAAAAGCACAAGAAAAGGAAACTACAAGAAGCATACATCCATAATTGATTCAAG
Source organism: Pinus tabuliformis (assembly GCA_031772625.1). Taxonomy (NCBI): domain Eukaryota; kingdom Viridiplantae; phylum Streptophyta; class Pinopsida; order Pinales; family Pinaceae; genus Pinus; species Pinus tabuliformis. The sequence continues at coordinate 648,762,240 of CM062815.1, read as the reverse complement.
GATTAGAATAAATCAAATATACAAGCATCAATACGCCACAAAGACACATGCATATAGAAGAACCTCAAATGCTTTATTAATGGAAGAAGTAAAGTTCTGAGAGTGTTACAACCATAAGAGGCCCAATCCAGCAACACCTCCCAGCAGAAAGAAATCTCCTCTTCACCTCCTTCAAAGCAATCACCCAATAGTTCTATACACAAACCAACATCACTTCCTTACATTCACAAAATTCCAGCCTCCTTAGACCTCATGAGAGAGCTCTATATATAGGATATTTGGAGAAAGGATGAGTCAGCTTGAGACTGACATGAAGTTGACTTGTGTCCTCTCCCTCTTCAGTTATACTCCAGTTCTTGAGTCCACTTGGAGATCCTAGCTTCCACTTGGAGTTTAAGGACCTCTTACTCATCATAGGGCGAATTTGCTGATCCAAGTGTCATTTTAGAAGCTTCCTGGGCACCTGACACCTTGCAGAATGACTGTGCCACTTGGCCAATCTCGCCCAGCGTAGGTAGCCTTCATTAGATTTGAATTTCAGCGCAGGTACAGAGTGGAGCAGTTGACATTCAGCACAGATGCTCAGTGGAGCAGTTGACATGATCCTGAAATTGCTTGTTTTTGAGTGTTTTCAGGTGGAGAACTGATCTGAAGTGCTGTGGTTTGCTGATCTTGTTCCTCTAGGGGTAAGAACAACATGTTTAGGGACTTTGGATCCCTTAGATTATTGACATTTCATGATTCATGCTGTGAGGCACAAAAATGTCTATAACAGTTGCCCCCTAAAGTATGAGGTCGTTTATCGGGTGAAATGCTTTATCCAGAGGATCCGAAGTTCATTCAATCGCTGAGAGGTGTCCTGTAATAAAATACAATACAATACATTATTTTTCATCTTGTTTTCATGATCTAGCTGAGGCGGGCATTCCCATGCTCAGCTTTATAAATACATTTTGGTACATAGAACAGACGATCGTCTGATGGTAGACTGATAATTCTCTGCTAAAATTATCATCCTTTGAGTAGGATGATCATCTGCTGCAATGATGTACATAACAAATGTCTTTATATCCTGAATGTATATCGAAGCCCGGATGGATGAAACTAGATCCGGGGTCTTCAAACTCGTTCGATCTTCACTCTAAGTACAAGTCGATCCATGTGAGAATTGCGCTGAAGTCGAACATGGAAAGACATCGCTTGATTACCGGTCAATAATGTAAACCGTTAACAAGCACGAGAGGAATCACCAATAATGACAATGACCCTCAAGGTACTGCAGTACAATTCACGTGGTGTGAATAAAGGACTTGGCGTCGAACACCACGCAAAATCTTCTGGTCGAAGGTCATTGATGTATACCTATCGCCGGAAGTGAGAAACTTGCCATTGAGGCATGCAAGCTTCAAAGTACTGAAGGGGGTTGTTCCTAGATCAACTTCTTGGATAATGAGTTGAAGTCGACAAGAAGCGATCCGTCAAAGGAGGGCCTTAATGAATCCCACATCAATGACACGGAACGGAGCTAATGATTTTAGTGGAGGTGAAAACAAACTGTGACATATGACTCAGGGTGGCGACCATGAATGGATGAAGGATAATGTATGGCAGTGGATGGGACACGGTTGACTCTTTCTGAACGACATCTCTTGAACATATAATGACACTGATGCGATGGATTGGTAGCATTACCCCAAATGTGGATGGTTTGGCGAGGACCATGGTGATGAGACCGGTGAATGAAACAATCCAACCCGATGTGATACGGAGGACAAAGTGTCATGTTCAAGAGCGACTTGCTACCATTAAAGCTTTGAGGTTCTCCCAATTTTTCCCCAGTCATTTCTGACCAGTACCTCTTTATTTTTGTCAAGCTTGAGGAGGATAACATATGCTTGTTCTATAACCTGCCCTTCGGGCAAGCCCATCGCTATGTTTTAACGAGCCTAGCGATAGGGAAACTCGTTCTCGTCTAAAGACAAGTTTGTCGCTATTTAATCATTTTAATGAGTCTAACGACAAAGAAAACTCGGTCCTTTTCATTTTTAGAGAGTCTGAAAAGGTACAGAAAGCTAACTCCAAAATTCCTTTTTCGTCATCTAATCCCTTAAGTCCGAAAAAGTATAAAACAATACAGAAGGGATGAATTTTCGATACTTTTAACGAGCCGATCAAAACAAGCGCTCGACCTTTTTGTGCAATAATCCCTCAGGTCCAAAAAGATTAAAATCTAGAGGAGGGATAGCTCTTCCGGTCCTTTTAATGAGCTGGAAGGCCAAAACTCGGCAAACTTTTCATATTTTACGAGTCAGATGAAAAGAGCTCAAAGAAGACTCGTCTTTTGAGGAACGAGTGATAAACAGGGATAGCAACTGATTCCAGGTACAGGTTGGAATTTTCCAATCACGACAGTGTCACAAGGATGGCTAGGTGAAATCACTCTTCGCAGCTGTTCCTCAAAATGGGTAAACAATCATATGGGGGTGAACGATCGGCCAAATGGAATGGAGGTGGCGAATGAAAACACGACCAAGGCTTTTCATGGCTAATAAAGTTACGATCGCAATGGTTATTTACCGGGATAGGTTCATTTTTTAATGAGCTTGAACTCTGGAGGAAACTCTTGCTCATGCTTTTCTATTTTTTAACGAGCATAAATTCCGCGATAAAACTGCTCGAATCTTGCGTTTATTTTTTAACGAGCATGAAATTTATGCTAAAACTGCTCAATTATATGGTCAAATTTTGATTTTTACCATTACTAGCTTTTCTCTTTTTCAAAAATAGTACTGCATTTTCAATTGCTGCAACAAACTTCGTTAGAAATGAATAATATTTGCATGAAAATGAGATTATAACCCTTATATTTCACTTTAAACTGTGTAAAAAGCCATTAAAAGGTGTTTTTACCTCTCATTTACCATTTCATTTGCATTTGGTTTGTTGGAGCTCTGGAGGTGCCTCTTCCCCCTTGATTTTCACCAGCTGATTCCGGGAGATTTTGCGGACGATTTTCGGCGCCGTCTGGACCAGGTAGGAGCTAAACACTAGCTCTTTCTTTTCATGGTTTCATTTTCCAGTTTTAGGCCTGTTTTTCAGTGTTTCTGAGCCCCAGGGGTTTTGCAAAATCGCCCTAACTTCAGCGCAGGTTCCCCTTTCGAAATCTGCGCTGAATGTCAAGTTGCCTTAAGGCAGCCTGACCTTCAGCGCAGGAGGGACACTCTTTGCCTGCGTTGGGCTCAGAAAACTGAGTGTTCAGGTCATTTTTTGATGATTTTTCGCCAGTTTTTCATCAAAATCAGGAACTTACTCTTTCTCTTGTTTGCCTTGCAGGGAACTTTGAACAAAATGTCTCTTACATGGCGAGAACGAGAACATGAAGAGGAGGACATGATTGCCCTCCATGACCCGGTCACGGTGAACGCGCTGCGGAACTGTGGCCTGCTGAAGTTTTTCCGTATCTCTAGCATGAGAGCACAGATTTCTTTACTGCAGTATATGCTTGATGCTTGGGATCCTGTTAACCAAGTGTTCCAGATTAGGGGGAAGACCATCCCCTTGACCATAGAGGACATGTACTTCTTGACTGGACTGTCAAGACGAGGTGCCCCCATTTCCTTATCAGGTACGGCCCGGGGGACTGATTCCACCAGAGATTATGTCCGCCAGTACTGCAGGGAAGGTTCTCAGCCGAGCAGAGACGGCAAGATTGTTATCCGAGAGATTACTGATCGGGCTCTCAGGTCCATTCTATTCACTATTGGTAGGATGGCCGGTAGCGCAGCTCTACATGTTGCCAACAGGTCTTATATGCAGCACACCTTGGAGTGTCTCCAACCGAAAGTATTCAACTGGTGTGATGCAGTACTTGTTCAGATGAAAAGTCAATTGACCAAAGTAAAGGACGAGAAGCTGAAGAACTTTGGATTTGGTTCTATTCTGACTGCCTTCGCCTTGGAGAAAATCCCACTGATGCAGCCTCAGTACATCATACTTGACTTGCCTTCTCCGACCGAGCCACGCATGCAAAGGTGGGTTGACCACATGTCTAGGCATGCAGGTCAACCTCAGATTACTTTCACTGAGGCCTTCTTTAGGTGGTTCTAGCGCCAGGAGATGGCGTTTTCTGAGTATCCATATGTGGGTATGGATTTCCGAGGTGATCCGGATTTGGTGTTACTGGATGGCGAGCAGTGGGGTGCCATTGGTAAACTCTTTGACCATATTACTGTTTATTGTCCTTACTCATAATGTTGCCGTGCTTTATTCTATCAAGACTTTTAATTGTACTCTTGGGTGCATGCAGATATTGGTCCTGTTCGTCCAGCAGTTCGTCCGAGATCGCCAGCTGCTGCCCCGGCAGGGGAGCCTGCTAGGAGAGTTGTTATTCGCGATCTTGACGACACCGAGACCCTTACAGCTGTGCAGGAGTAGGTTGAGAGCCTTACTCGTGGCCTTCCGGATGTACAGATTGACGAGTTACCTTTACAGATGCAGCGACATACCATTGGTGTGCCTAGACGATGGACTCGTCTCTTGCGCATGATTGCACAGGCCGTGATGTACTATCATGAGCACCACTAGGCTAGGGTGCCCCCTAGCATCTTTTGAGTTCTTAGGTCATATGACCAATTTTGTCTTGGTTACAGAACATTATGTATGAACTTATATCAACAACTTATATATTTTGATTTTCGGGTTTTACTCTGGTTGATTTACGTGATCCATATGTACAATTTTTTGATGATGTGTCCTTTTTATAAATGTTGCAAATGTCTATCTAACACATAGTTTGCCAATGAGTCAGTTAATGTGTTTAAGTTTCTTGAAATATGTTGATATTGAATTGAATCAAATCGTCTTTCCAAGATCTTAACCCTTAGGAACATGCGATAAATAGCTGGATTGCGAACAGAATATATACCATTGAGTTGTAGTATTACGAGTTGTGAGTCTAGCCTGACAATTAGTCGGCGTATGCCACGTGTGATGGCATCAGAGAGTAGTTCTATCAATGCGCTATACTCAGCGATGTTATTCGTTGATTGCCCAATACATACACCTCTGAAACTTACTAACTCGCCGCTTGGATCAAAAATGGCCCAGGCTGCGGAGGACAGGTTCCGCGAACTACGACTCACTCCGTCGGCATATCCAACACATGTCTCCAGAAGGTTCGACATCTGCAACGGAAAAAGGTGGATCACTCGACCAGAACAAACACTTTAGCGAAAACAAAATACAACAAAAGCATGCAGGTTACTATTTAAGCATAGTAACGCTTGAGGTACAACCCGTTGCGGGGTTGCGCCAGTGGAATTCCATCGTAATCCATCAACTCGTAGGCTCCTTTTGCTAACACCCTTTTAACAATATAGGGGCCCATCCATAAGGACTTGAATTTACCTGCTCCCAATTTATCGGATTCTTGGTCATAAAGCAAGACCAAATCACCTTCCGAGAAGACACGGGGTTTGACATTTTTGTCAAACTGAGCCTTGACTCGTTTCTTATGAGCTTCGTTAGCCAAAGCAGCATCACGACGGGTTTCATCCAACTGGATTAATTCCAAGAAACGAGCCTCTTCTTCTGAGGTTCCGGGGAGGAGATCAATTGCGAGTTTAAGCGACGAAATTTCGCACTGGATCGGTAAGACTGCTTCCAGGCCATACACCAATTGAAAAGGTGTGAACCCGGTTGCGTTCTTAACCGACGTTCGGTAGGCCCACAAGGCTGAGTACAGGATTAGGTGCCACCTTCTTTTGTGAACCCCGATCATCCTTTGCAACATACGCTTCAGGACCTTGTTGATTGCCTCAACTTGTCCGTTGGCTTGCGGATAATATGGGGTAGAGCTGTCGTGAGATAGCCCTAGCTTGGCAGCTAATTTGACCATCATGTGATTGCGAAAATGCGACCCATGATCTGTGACTATAGCGTGTGGTACGCCGAACCTGGCGACTACATGATTGAAAAAGAAAGGGGCAGCTGTTTCACCAGTGTTTTCCAATGTAGGCATCGCCTCGGCCCATTTGGTAAAATAGTCAACAGCGACTATAATATACCCATGCCCCCCGGTCGAGGTGGGGTTACATTGCATGAAGTCGATGCCCCACTTGGCGAAGGGCCCAACAGCAACTATCGGCTGTAAAGGTGCGGGTGGTCTTCTGGTTTTGCTATCAAAGATTTGACAAGCATGCCAACTTCTGACTGCGGTTATGCAATCTTTGAACATGGTTGGCCAGAAGTATCCTGTTCGTAAGATTCTTTGTGCTGTTGTATATCCAGACTGATGCCCCCCACAGGCGCCTGAATGACAATCATTCAGGGCTTTTTCGGCCTCCTCATGGGTAAGGCACCTCCTCAGAACTGTATCGACACCACGACGGTAAAGTGTATCACCGACGATCATGTAGTCTTTTGCTTGGTATCGTATACGTTTTTGTTCGGAGTGAGAGGTGTTAGGCCTGAAACTTTGGGTTTGGAGATAAACTATGATATCCCCATACCACTCATCGCTTACAGATATCAGAAACAAAATTTCGTCCACGATTGACTCTTCCGATGTTTCATCGTTGGACAACGATGGGAGATCGCACAATAATTCTACGAAAACTAGAGCTTTCTTTGATTTGGATTTTACAAATTCCAGATCAAACTCTTGAAGGATTGCTATCCATTTTGAATATTTTCCCCCCAGCAACTGTCGCGACAGTATATATGTCATGGGGTTGCAATCTGACAAGATGGTAGTTTTCCGAAAGAGGACATAATGTCGAAACCTTTGGATCGCTTGAACATCTGCAAGCGCTAGTTTTTCAACATAAGAATATTTACTTTCTGTATCGTTTAAGTTTTTACTTAAATAATAGATAGGATGTTCAATTCCATCGACTTCTTGAACTAAAACCATTGCAATGGTCGTATCTGCTGCAGCCAAATACAGGTTAAAATCTCTTTGATAGTCCGGGGCGTACATTAATGATGCTTTTACTAGACAATCTTTCAGAGCATCAAAGGAAGCTTGCGCCACCTGGTCCTAGACAAAAGGTACATCCTTTTTCAAAAGACGAGTATAACCCTTAACAAGTTCTGCGTAATTTGGAATGAATCTCCTCAGAAAGTTTGCTTTCCCTTGGAGTTTCTGAATCTGAAGCAAATTTGAAGGTGGAGGCAAATTAATTATTGCCTGAACCTTACAGGGGTCGAGACGAATCCCATACTTAGAGACTACAAAGCCAAGTAAACGACCTGAACCGATGCAAAACACACATTTGTGTGGATTGAGTCTTATCTTGTAGTGTCGGCAACGTAGAAATATCGCTCTTAAATGCAGCGGATGATCAGTCCGCTTTCGCGAATGAGCCGGAAGATCGTCGAGATAAGGTTGAACAATGTTCTTGATGTCATGGAAGGCATAATTCATTGCCCTCTGAAACGTCGCCCCTGCGTTCTTTAAACCAAAGGGTAATTTTCGATAAGCGAATGTGCCCCACGGACAAATAAATGCAGTCTTTGACTGGTCAGCATGGAGAAGTTTTTCAACTTCTACCTTAATGGCAGCGGCTTTTTCGGGTGCACTTGCCGAAGTCGTTGTCTTACTGGTTTGACATCAGGATACATTTTAATTTCATGTTCAACGATACTCGAGTCAATGCCTGGCATTTCATTATATGACCAAGCAAAGACATCTCTAAATTCGCGAAAAAGAGCGTCATATATTTCCAGTTCTGAAGGGGAACAACCTTTGCCGACATAAATATTTTCTACAACATCTGTTTTAGTCGAGATATTTATGGCTATAGTCTCTTCAATATTGGATAAGTTTCGCTCGGAATCCACCGTGTTTACAGTATTTGTTAGGAATTCAAATACTGAAGGGTGATAGAGGTCACTTTGAGTATCTTCTTCATATTCCGGAAGAAGGGAACGATGGTGGTGATCATTCCATGGTGCCCCCTCAATCAACATTGATTGTAAGATTCCTTCGTCAGTCCCATGAACTTTCGACCAAGGATCTAATGGGGTACCATATTCTCCAGACCTATCTACCCAAACGCTCGACGAGCGTTGACTTGGGTTCGCCTCCCATGCCTGAAACATTGATTGCTACAATATTTCTATAGGACTTGGTGGCAAAACCATTTGGTGATCCGTGATGACTTCGTCTTCTGCGACCTTCAAGGAAGATACCATGTTGCATGTTGCTACAAACAGGATATTCCCTACATGGATAGGAGGTGGCAACGCGAAAGCTCCCATCATTGTGGGGTCTTTTAATAGGCCTACTCCGATATCTTGTATTGAATGGTCGCTCCCATGGATCATGGGAATGCTTCCTGTAACTTGTGAACCATTAGGGAGGAAGTTCTGTTGGTCGACGATCGTAATCCCTCCTTCAAACGGGAATGCGATCTTCCTAAAATAAGTCGACACTACAGCTGCCATGGCATATATCCATGGTCTTCCCAGTAGGATGTTATAGTCAAGATTGCCATCAATGACTTCAACATCAATTTCCACTGTTTTTCCTCCTAGTTCAACTTTCAAGTTATTTAGGATGCCGTACGGCGTGTACGTCCTACCGTCAAATGTTTTTAATGTCGTCGAAGATCGCGACAAGGTTGGAGATCCAAGAGTTTTCCAGCAACTCATTGACATAATACATGTCGATGCCCCCTCATCAATAATTGTTCTGTGAACAGTTTTGTTGAGTGCTTTCACTTGAATAAGGAAAGCTAATTGAGCTGGTAACTGAGGATCATATCCTTTGTGATCAAAGGATACAAGATTGGAATCTTTAGGATCCACTCCACCAATTGCTGATAACAACGCCTGCCTTTGGGATGGGCAATTTTGCAGTACCTCAAGAGTTGACATAGCGGATGGCGATTGGGCCAAATCTTCCACTATGTTATAATGCTGCGCCGCCCTAGCGCGAGGATTAAACGTCGACTTGTGTACTACTCCCTTTGGCGGTTTTATTGTTAACTCATGCGTGATGGGGGGTACAACTTCTGCCGAAGTTGTTGTCGAACTACTAGGTTGATCTTTACCTTTGTCGTTCGATACCGGTGGATTCCCGTAATCTTTACTCCTTGTCGAGATCATAGCATCATTTTGCTTAGAGACTGACAACATAAGCACTTGCGACGGGGAAGCATTCCCACTGTCAACCATATTTTGACCTGGGTTGGGAAATGGATCAGTCAACACAGCTGAATTTTGGGAACTTTTAAAGAACTTCTTTAACTCAGCTTTGAACGGACAGTTCCTTGTGAAATGATCCTCTTCATCACATATTTGACATGGATAAATTTGTTTCCCTTGCCCAGGAGGGTTTGAAGAAGTTTTTTGAGGGGATGACTCACCCTGTTTCTTCTTCTTCCCTTTGTTTTGCTTCTTCTTGCTTCCTGGTTGACTGGAATTTTTGCCTTTATCCGTAGATACGGCATTTACTTCCGAAGCAAGAATTTCTTGATTTGCTTTTTGATTCGAAGTCTTACGGGGTTTCTTATTCGAATCCCTTGTCGACTTTGTGTTTGCAGTGCCAATCACACCATCACCGGCATGAGAGTCACTGTTCGATCCAGGAGGAGGAGGGATTGAAAATTCCGGTCTGGGGGCGTCGGGTATCTTATCATAGAGCGTGCCAGACTGAGTATATACTAAGTCTAAATACTGTGCACGAGCAATAACCTGCTCCTCTGTTACGACCCCTCCCTTGGCCACATCTTCTGTTATAGCAGGAAGAAGCGACTTTATAAACCACTCAGCTAACAGCTGATCTGGAACATAAGTCTTTACCATTCTGCGACGACGACGCCACTCATGTATATGATCTGATATATGTGTGGCCGTTGTCTGCTTGAAATTGGTTAAGATTTCTGTTCCAGTTTCGTACCTTATAGGTAACTGAAAGTGTGTTAAAAAAGTCGTGGCTAGGGAACTAAAATTGTCGAAAGAGGCTCTAGGTAATTCAATATACCATTTAGCCGCTGGACCAGTCAACGTCCTCTAGAAAAGGCGAAGCCTTATCGAATCATCATTCAAGGTATTCGACGAACACCACAGATGAAAAGTCATCACATGATTCGACGGGTCTTCGCCAGGATTTCCATTGAATTTAGGAATGTCCGAAGGAAGCTTGTGAGGAATTGCTGGCCACCAATGGGCATAGGCGATTGGATCGTTCGTCAATCGATGTAAATCTGGTAATTCCAGAGTTGCCACGAATGGCAACTACTGATTCAGGTTTGGCGAGGCGTACCCAGGATACGATGGAATCGCTTGAGCAGTAGGCCTTTGCATACCAGCATAATGCAATTGATGTTGATATGACTGATATGGCTGGTGGACTTGGCCACTGTAAAGTGGTTGATTTAACCCGTTCTGAGTATAGGGTTGTCCACTATTCGCAAAGATCTGTTGCTCAGATCCTTGGTACACCTGCTGAAGCTGAGGTTGTTGGTACTGCACCATCCATGGTTGTGAAGCCATGTTTTGCTGTGTTATATTAACCGACGGACCAAGATGCGGGGTTATTGTACCCATTTGTACTTGTGTCGTCCCGGCAGTTGGCGATTGTGGTTGTGTTGCAGGGTCAAGGGGCTGTTGCATTACAACCTGGGGTTGACATACAACAGGCATCGATTGAACTTGCGACACGGTTACAATAGCAGGCGTCGTCGGGATGCTAGACATAGGTACACACTGTTGCATAGAATACACAACTCTTGGCTGTTGAGGTAACATAGGTACCCAACCACTTGTCGTAACTTCAGTCAAACCTGAATGTTGTTGAAAACTGCCGTATGGGTATCCTCCTGGAGGAGGTAATGAAAGGGCATACTGCCCCCCATATGGTAGCAATCCGGAACTCAGAGGGATTGTTAGTCCTTGAGGACTAGATGACCCAAATTGACCTCCATGAGGATCAATCTGTCGAGTTTCAACATAAGAATTACCGGGTATTACTCCGGATGAACAAACTGGAACAGACCATACTGTCGAAATAGTCCCTGGGTGGACTCCTTCTAGCTGTTGAGAGCTAGTTGGGACAGCTGGTATGCCGGCAAACATCGTTGGAGTGACAGCAGGAGCTTCTGCCGTCGCTGTGTCATTTGGCACAGTCCTAGATGTCGACGGTTGCTCAGACATTTTAAGTCTATCCAATAGACTGCCCAGCGATTCTACAGGAACTTCCACTGGTGGTGGACAAACTTCTGATGCAGAAGGAAAAAGAGTGACACCTACTCCAAAATGAGTTGGAGTATTTGCTTGCTGGTCCTCTACGATTTCCTCTATTGCAATCAGACCAGGAGGAAGAGGAAGACCGTCAGGTCCGTAAAAGATTTCTGGTGTTCCAGAAATACTAGGAGTGACCGGAATCTCAGATGTTGTTGGAACTGTTGTTCTAACTTTAATGGGAGATTTTGACCCGGTCAAGCGAGTTCGCTTCGTCTGTACTACTTTCGATTCCAGAGATAAAGACGGTTGACTCGCAAGCCTCCGCGAATGACGGGGTTTCAATTGACTTTCCTCCACGGTTGCGGATTACTCGATCAACTAAAATACAAAAAGGGGAATTATGTTTCTGTATTGAATGAATTTTATTAGACGCTTTTAGACACAACTTGCTTTTTCAGTTTTTAAGAGTCGAGAAAAAGCTAAAGATGACTCTAGTCTCCTTCGATGTTTTAACGAGCCCGAAGTGACAAATGCTCGGTTGGACTTTTTCAGTTATAGAGTTTGAAAAAGGCCAAAAGAAACTGCTCTAGAGATCTAGGCAGAGGGTGTGCCAAACCTTTCGCGAAACCACAGAATACGTTTTACGGTACGGGTGGTCGATCTTCATGAATGCTGTGTTCACTGCATCACGATCAGTAGGGCGGCCGACACGGCTTCCTAAGGATAAAGGATAAATGCCTATAGGGGTCTCCCAATATACGCAACGGTACGCGGGAGCACAAGTCCGTATTAGTGCTATCGTCCCTCAGGAGGAATCACCCACCTTCGTAGAGATCGACAGTCACTACGTTTAACGACGCCGGAACACGTCTCTACCTAGACCTCTATTGTGAGCGTTATGTTACAAAGCGTTGTTAGGTTCATTCAATATATTTTAAGTTGATCTTGTTTAGCAGTTTGTCTTTCAGGATCACCACGAGATGTATCGGTACAAATTCCTAAATGCAGTCTAAGATGATAAGCAAGCTTTATAATCTTTTAACTTTGAAAATCCTAACTACTGAGGGAAAAGAAAGACATCATCTTTTCACATAGATCACAAAGCACACACTAAAGCACTTTCTCCTAGATCAATCATGCAAACTTATCAAAAATGCAAATGCAAAATGCAGGTATTTCTTTTCTCTTTCTTAATGTTGATGTATTACAAAAAGAAAGCTGTTGTATAATTTCGAATTCAATTTCAAGTGAAAGCAAACAAGCTTGTCTAAAATCAAAAAGACACCTTACGGTTTACTTGTTTTCGACACTAGACATATACAAATTCAAACCATATGACGAAAGCAAAAGCTCAATCAGCTATGAATAGCAATCAAACTAACTCTTAAGATCAAAACGACACTTTATCACAGGTCTAGATCTAAGAGGTCACAACAAGACTAGTTCACTTTCGTTATGGGAAACTGTAAATGCATAAGAAATACACAAAGAACAAACACAATTTCTTTATACAACTGAGGCGGAATAGTAACAAGGAAAGTTGGTTTCAGATAGGCCCACTGACTGGTAACAAACAGCAAAAACAAGAGTGAAAACAAGGCAAGAAACAGCAGGAAACCCCAGTAGCACAGTGTACCACTGGTTCAGCGCAGGTAAAGGACTGTCAGATTGACATTCAGCGCAGTTCCCGAAGGGGCTACCTGCGCTGAAATGCAGACTGCCTTTGTACAACCTGCACTGAAGAACGAGACTTGCGTTTTTCACAGTTTCCGGGTCATAGATTGCTCAAAAATTCACAGTTTTTGCTCAAATCAGAAGCTATCAGTCAAGGACACACTAAGGGATGACAAGGAGGATGAAAAGCTATCACTAAGAGCTTATTAGAGTCCTTGTGGATCAGCTCTTCAAATCATAAACTTGCCCAGAAACTGAGCTAGAGTAGCTGCCCTCTACTTTGTATTTGAATGATTCAAACACAGTTCGATTCGGTACTCCCTTTGTTTATGAAATGAATAGCAAAAACACAAACAACCAACAAGATACGATCCCCAGTGGAGTCACCAATTTGTTGTAGGGAAAAGTATCCAATACGGAATGACCCTATCCCACTCTAAGGGTGATAGTACCTCAGCAACAACTGAATACAAAGCTATTCAAGATTACTTCTTTATGAGATGTAAGAGAGAGGAGGAAGAGATCCACTAACCGTTATCTCCCGCTAATGATTGATCCAATCTTCCCTCTTTGCTGCTTGCTCCCAGCTCCTTGCTCTTTCACTGGCCCAGCTACACAAAGATCCTGCAAAAGCACAAGAAAAGGAAACTACAAGAAGCATACATCCATAATTGATTCAAGGATTAGAATAAATCAAATATACAAGCATCAATACGCCACAAAGACACATGCATATAGAAGAACCTCAAATGCTTTATTAATGGAAGAAGTAAAGTTCTGAGAGTGTTACAACCATAAGAGGCCCAATCCAGCAACACCTCCCAGCAGAAAGAAATCTCCTCTTCACCTCCTTCAAAGCAATCACCCAATAGTTCTATACACAAACCAATAGCACTTCCTTACATTCACAAAATTCCAGCCTCCTTAGACCTCATGAGAGAGCTCTATATATAGGATATTTGGAGAAAGGATGAGTCAGCTTGAGACTGACATGAAGTTGACTTGTGTCCTCTCCCTCTTCAGTTATACTCCAGTTCTTGAGTTCACTTGGAGATCCTAGCTTCCACTTGGAGTTTAAGGACCTCTTACTCATCATAGGGCGAATTTGCTGATCCAAGTGTCATTTTAGAAGCTTCCTGGGCACCTGACACCTTGCAGAATGACTGTGCCACTTGGCCAATCTCGCCCAGTGCAGGTAGCCTTCATTAGATTTGACATTCAGTGCAGGTACAGAGTGGAGCAGTTGACATTCAGCGCAGATGCTCAGTGGAGCAGTTGACATGATCCTGAAATTGCTTGTTTTTGAGTGTTTTCAGGTGGAGAACTGATCTGAAGTGTTGTGGTTTGCTGACCTTGTTCCTCTAGGGGTAAGAACAACATGTTTAGGGACTTTGGATCCCTTAGATTATTGACATTTCATGCTTCATGCTGTGAGGCACAAAAATGTCTATAACAAGGCCAACCATACTTGTGGAGGCGACATGCTGTCTATGAGTCAAGGCCTCGCGCTGTCATTATTTCTTTGGATAATTCATTATACAGGATACCAGAGGTAGCCCCACCTACCGCTACCTCTTTGATCACTACTAAGAAAGGTAGCAAGCTCATCTCACAGACTAGGAAATTTATTTTCTGTCTGGTTCGCTCCCAAAGTAAGGGGAAGATCGTTGCTACATCCATGACCCCTACGAAGGGTTCCTCCACGCAACAGCAGCAAAGGGATACAATCATGAAAAAACATAGGAACAACTTCTCCTCACCCACAGGAGTACCACACAAGTTTCAGGTGGGCAACAAAGTTTGGTTGCATCGATAGAAAGAACGCCTTACCAGAACCCATCAGAATCTCAGACCACTCTGACATGGTCCTTACAGCAGTACCAAGGCTACATGCAACAATGCTTTGAAGCACAACATTCCTCCATTCCTTCTCTTGCACCAAGTGATCAATGTGGACCGTCATCGACCATGCTTCCCACCATTTCTGGACAAATCCGAGATTGCAGAACAAATCACTAGAGATCCAGCTCAGCAAAAGCTTCCTCATCTCAGGGAGGAACTCAATGCAATGGGGACCATTGCTTCCTAAGGGGGGAGGAATGATCCAGGTGGATGTTGGTGGCCACTCACCTATCCCATTTGGACCCCCACAACTGTCTCTTTCAGTATTTTCAGTTTCCTAAATTGTAGCATAGTTTACTATTTTTAGCAGTTTTTCGGGTTCTAAACTTCCGGAGCCGTTTTGAGGCCCTAAACAACGTTTTTTGGGAAATCTACTGCTAGTGATTTTTCTCTCAAAAGAACTTCTTTTTCGTCGTATTCTTCAGAGAGATCTTTCCAACGGGCTATCATGCGCGTCAAACGGAGATAATATGACCAATTCGCGACCCCGGGAAGTTGATGTACCAACTTACCCAGAAATGGGGCCCACAATTTGGCGTTTCATCTTCTAGGGTTAGGTTTTGGAATGTGAAGGGTTTTCCATTGTTTCTCACCAATAAATAGGCCTTCGAGCCTCATTGTAACACAGTGAAAAGGCATGTAGCCACCACATCTCTTCTCAGAGATAAGCTACCATCGCCCTAGTTGGTTTATTTCCATTTCTGTTTGTAAGCATATTTCAGTATTTTACAGTAATGAAATGAAGTATTATTTCCGCTGCATATCTGTCTTTATGATTATCTCTGTATTTTATTGCATTCCTGTTTAAATCCGGATCAGCAACTATAGGACCTCATATATAGTGCTACAAGATCATCATTAGATAAAAAGAAGCATGCATGTAGTAGATCAAAGACAGGGATTTCTGAAGCAGTAAAGCCTTGAAGTAGAAGACCACAGATACAAGCTCCAAAGTGTACTTAATTACCCAGAAAATAACAACATCTAATCCAAAGAATGACACCTAAATCTAGAAGCACTTGCATCATCAAATTTTAAGCCAGGAGAAAGCATAAAAACAATTCTTATATTTTTGAAATTTGTAGGAAGAAAGGGATACAAAGCAGTGACCTCTCAGAAGATCCTCAAAAACAACCTCAACCATGTCTAGATCTGCCATGCAAACAAATGATCAACACATCAACAAGAAACCACTAGGTAGGCACAGGTATGCATTATCCTTCACCTCTCCTCTTGAGCATATTATGGTTAAAAAATTGTTTTCAATGCACAAGATAGTGTTTTTTAGGTTGAAGGTGACCAACAATCACCCTCGAATAGTTAAGCAAAACCAACTCCCTCACTCATGCAACTTGGAAAACAACAAGAAAAGGAGTGTAGAGTCCGAAGATTATCCTACCATGAAATCCTTTTTGCCTAGTGATCCTCTCTTTTACCTATATATTTACCACCTAAATAAAACCATCTCTACCAGGTTTTGATGAAGGTATGCAATAATATGTCTTATTGTTCATATTTAACTTTATACCGTATTGTTTTGTTAAAGTTGAAATTGGCTACCAAATCAGTCTGTTTCCACAGCGAATCTAGGTTTTTGTAGCCGTCTCTATTGTTCGCAAGTTTCCAGAGTTACAGGTCAGCAGCGAGGGGTGCAGATGGATAGAGGATGGCTCCCTCACAGATCCCTTCCTATCCCATTGAAACTATTTGCTAAGAGAAGCGCAAGAGATCATGGTCAAACTCCAAGTTAATTGTTGGATTAACGAATAACAGAACCCGAGATCGACTGAAACCTTATCGTTTTGCTTTTGGAATAGCAAAACGATGGTTTAGTGATATAAGTTTAGATAGGATAGAGATATTAGGCTTGAATTATTCATACAGTTATGCCAAGAGACTTGCAATAAAACTTATGGCCGCACTGTGATTTGGGTGCGCACCGAATGATATAATTGTGAATAGTTTGTGAATTCTGTGTGAATAGAACTGGTTTTTGTGTGCAAGCGTTGTGTTTATTTGAAGCTTTGAACTGCTATGTGGAGGGCCCCTATAAATAGTGGTAGTTTTTAATCAATTAAGATATGATTTCCTTTAATTCTTCAATTGCTCTATTTTGTGTGACAATGCAACATAATGATCTTCTCAGCGAATTGTTATTTGCATAAGAACTTTAATTTTCTTTATACCTAGTTTAGTATGTTATTTAATTTTCTATATACCTAGTACAACATGGTCCTTTCTTTTGCTTATTATCTAGCATAATCGAAGTGTGTTCAATTCATAATATAGATGTTGCTTGGGTTATTTTGTTTGAGAGAAAATTGAATAAGTAAAAGAGCGAGAATTTCTCTCCTAAACAATTGAGTTCAAACAATATTTCTTCATTGCTGATAAAATAAATTTCTTTTTTCACTTAGAGAATTAGTAGCTGCAGCATAAATATTCAGGATCAAAAATTCCAAAACCATATAATACAAGTAGAATCACTCTCATATCATCTACAACTAATTGGATAGAAATTAATTCCTAGGAAACTTAAAAGACATCCCTAAGAATTACGACACTAATATAATTGACAAACACCACCTCCATCTTAGGTTTAGATCTTAACAAGTACATAATGACCTAATGAATAACTTATAAGCACATATTGTAGCCCCACGAGGGTAGGCGAGTTGGTAATCACAATGTAGTGAAGTTCGTTAGAAAGGCGGGCTCCGTACTGAAGATCACGAGTTCAAATCCCCTGGACTTACCCTGGAACTATATAGAGGGGCAAGTGCAGCTCCTAGTGGTTATAGAGGTAGCGGTCAGAATCGACCCCATGTAATGCAAGTCGCGAGGCTGCCCCTATTGTCGATTCCACTGTAATTAAAAAAAAAAAAACTTATAAGCATATATTGTGCACTTGTACTTCATCAGTCTACACACTCTAGTTGACAATTTATGATTGACAATTCAAGGACATTGAATTGACCAAACATTTTGGCGTCGTTGCCGGGGAAGTACAATTAGAAGTAAAAAAAAAACCATCATTAATTTAAAACATGACATGCGTAGGGATAGAGACTCTAGGGATAGATCTGTAGGATGAGGAAGAAGTTTAACTCCCATAAATACACTCATCTCACCACGATTTCCAGATTCCACACCACCTACTCAAACCTGAATTCCATTTAGAGGTCGACAAAGACTTCCTGAAGTCTCAAGATCAGAAATTCAATCCAGAACTTCACCTACTTCTTCTACTGAAGTTGTAATTGAAGAAAATCCTACATCCCCAACTACAAGAGTAATCTTTCTATCCCCCACTGGTGAACAAATTTTGGGAGAAGAATTAGAAATTCCTAGTGAAGAAGAGGAATTGGAAACTTATTTTGAACAACCATTGATAGAGGAACCAGAAAGATTAGAAGAACTCTATATTAGCTCCGAAGAATCTATCATGGCTAAAGAAGGGGAAGGAGAAGTACACAATGTCCATGGCAATAAAGATAGGATTGGAGGTAGAGGAAAAGGAAGAGGTAGAGGTAGAGGTAGAGGAGGGGGTAGAGGCAGAGGAAATCAAGATCCTTTGGGATTCCCTATTCTTGATGAAGATACAACCCTCAAAATGAAAAATATATCACCCTCAATTCTTCCTAATTTCCACGGGAAAGGAAACAAAGATCCAGAAACACTTATCTTCGAATTTGAAGTATTATGCAGATCATATGACTATCTGCATGATGCTCAAAAGTTAAAATTGTTCCCTGCCACATTAAAATACTTAGCATTAAAATGGTTCATGAGTCTAGGAGTGAATTCTATAACAACATGGGGACAAATGAAAGAGGCTTTCTTAGGAAAATATATAGATTATTGTATGCCTAGTAACCTTAAAGATGAAGTCTTCAAAATAACACAAAAAGAAGATTAAAAACTTGAAGACTTGGTAGAAAGGTTTGTTTATAATGTTGAAAGATAAAAAATGGATAATTTGGATGAAGAAACCGTAAAAGCTCTTTTACTCAGAGCTGTTAAAGATGAATGGATAGATCTCCTTAACCTAACTGGAAAAGGATATATTTCCCAACTACCATTTGTAGATATTTGTGATTTATGTGTACACATCTCAAGGCATAAAGCATGAGTTGGAAAGAGTCCTAGAGACCCTCTCTTGTCGAGAATAAACAAGTCTGCAGCTGGGACAGTTAGCAAGGGAGAAATAGGAAATTTTCTTGGCACCTTCAAAAGAATTATTTTAGGGAGCTTAAGTGAACAGATAGACACCTTTAAAATACAAAACAAGCAAAATTCTGAAAATGCTGCATTATCTATCTTTCTTCCCAAATGTCGGAAGAAACATGCTCTAAGAGAGTGTCTCTTAGACTCAAAATCCATAGAAACTTGTGTCATATGTGTAGATAATCATGATACAAAGGAATGTCCATCCTTACCAGGTCTTAAGGTTGTATTGACGAAGGAATATCAGAACCAGTAGACCCTCTCTACGTTATAGCCAAAAGACCATGGAAAAATCCCCAACCAAATCAATCACATGGATTTAGACCACAACAATTTTCCCAGTCTTCACAAAGTAATTGGAATTCAGCCTAGTAGCCTTGGGCTCTGCCACAGTCACTATCTTGGAATCAAGGATGGCAAAATCCTTATGGAGCCTATGCTCAATATCAATAATACTCGCGATCCTATCTTCCACCACAATTCTTACCCCCATCCAATAAAATTCCTCAAGCTAATCAATTGCCACAAGTCCCAGTTCAGAATCAAAACCCACAACTTTCCCTACCATTTCCACAAAAGTCAAATCAACTACCTGCTCAACCACTTCCAAATCCTAATAATAAGATACCACAACAACCAGTGTACAACATGGAGCGTCAGAATCCTCAAACTTATGTAATAACCCCACTAGACCTAAACAATGTCCAATTAAGGTCTCGAAGAGTATTACCAAGAAAACCTCCTGTTTTCATTCAAAGAACAAAATATCCAATAGATTCTCCTATCATAGAACAACCTTCAATATCAATTAAACCACCATTCCCAGAAAGGTTGAAAATTGATGAAGGAGTAAAGAAACAAATTATCTTGCTTGATTACAATATGATGGATGAATTGAGAAATGTTTGTATTAAGATTCCTTTATTACAAGCCATAAAAGAAATATCAATTTTTTCACAAACAATTATGGACTTAAGTACACAACAATGAGGGAGAAGAAGAAAAGATATAAAAAGTATTCAGTTAGTCAGAAAAATTATAGGCATTATGATGGGAAAGACGAAAATTCAAAAGTATTTAGACCCAGGAAGCCCCATTGTAAAAATTCACATTAATGGAACTGAAATACCAAACACACTGATTGACCTAGGAGCAGCCATAAAC
Organism: Pinus tabuliformis; assembly: GCA_031772625.1. Classification (NCBI taxonomy): domain Eukaryota; kingdom Viridiplantae; phylum Streptophyta; class Pinopsida; order Pinales; family Pinaceae; genus Pinus; species Pinus tabuliformis. The sequence goes on along the minus strand of CM062815.1, from coordinate 648,742,083 downwards.
ATAATTAGAAAACAAGTTATGGACACACTTAGGCTTCCTAACCTTCAATACACACCAACCTTATTACAATTAGCAGATATATCTCTTATTAAACTAGATGGTGTGTTAGAAGATGTTTGTGTATCTTTAGATTCTTGGGAATATCCTATTGATTTCATGGTCTTAACACCGAAGAATAATCTAGGAGGATATCCATTAATTCTAGGAAGGTCTTGGTTGGCTACATATGATGCTTTTATTGGCTGTAGATCAGGCGATATGTTTATCTCAGATGGAAATTCTACAAATAAATTTACATTATACCCCCCTGCAAGAACAACAATAAATACAGAAACTGAAGAATGGATAGAAGATGGAGAAGATATACAACCTATTTTTGTCACTGAACAAGTGAAAGAGGAAGATCAACTTTCAAATTTACTAGAAAATAATGATTCTTCCTCATATTATGAGCGTAGTCGAAATGAATATCTCTCATCTAAACAAGTATCATTGTTGTCCATGGAAAAATTTGGGAATTCCTCGATAGAAATATTTCCAGGAAAAACCTTGAATATCAATGAAAACTTAGAAGACATGCAAAAGAAACAATTGATAAAAATTTTACATAAACATTCTTCTGCTTTTGCATGGGAATACACTGACATGAGAGGGATTGATCCTAAAACTTGTACACATCATATCTACATTGAACAAAATGCAAGACCAGTTAGACAACCTCAGCGAAGAATGAACCCAAATCTAAAATAAATTGTTAAGGAAGAATTGCATAAATTATTAAATGTAAATTTCATCTATCCAATATCTGACAGTCAGTGGGTTTCACCCCCAGTAATTTTCCCTAAAAAGTATAGAAAATGGACAGTATGCATCGATTGCAGGGAATTAAACAAAGCAACATTAAAAGACCACTTTCCATTACCTTTCATAGACCAGGTTTTAGATACTTTAGCAAGAAAAAAATATTTTTCCTTCTTGGATGGGTTCAGTTGATATAACTAGATTCAGGTAGCTCCTGAAGATCAATATAAAACCACATTCACTTGTCCATGGGGAACTTAAGATTACCGAGTACTTCCCTTTGGGTTACGTAATGCTCCAACGACATTCCAAAGGGCAGTCCTCGACATTTTCTCTGACCTTATCCTTGATTTTGTGGAAGTGTACATGGATGATTTCACAGTCTACGGGGATTATTTCAATGAAGCACTAGAAAATTTATAAAAAGTATTAATAATATGTCAGGAAATAAACCTCTCATTAAGTCATGAAAAATGTTTCATGATGTTTAACGAGGGAATTGTTTTAGGTCACCATATTTCTAGAGATGGAATTAAGGTAGACTCATCTAACATGGAAGTCATTTATAAATTATCAGTCTAAGTTGTCAAAAGGATATTAGAAGTTTCCTCGGTTTTACTGGATACTACAGAAGATTTATAGAAAACTTCACAAAAATTGCATCCCCACTCTTTAAATTACTCACCAAAGACTATGAATTCAGTTGGGATTCCAAATGTCAAGTTTCCTTTGAAACTATGAAAAAGAGAATTTCTCAAGCGCCCATCTTAAAAGGACCTAACTGGAAATTGCCTTTCCATATCTCAACATATGCTTCAGATTCAACCTTAGGAGTTGTTTTAGGACAAAAAGATCTCACCCTTATGCCATTTATTATACTAGTAAAAATTTAACTCCTGCGGAGTTAAATTATACTATAACCGGAAAAGAGTTCTTAGCTGTAATTCATGCCATTAATAAATTTAGACATTATATAACTAGCTATGAAACTTTTTTCCACACAGAACATTTTTCCATTAGATACCTAATGAATAAACTAGTCCCTAATGGAAGAATAACTAGATGGCTCCTACTTTTACAAGAATTCAACATAACCATTCTAGATAGGCCAGGAAAATAGAACACAATTGCTGATTTTCTATCTAGAATACAAAATGAAAACAATGATCAACCCATAGAAGATAAATTTCCTAATGAATATCTTTTTGCAGTATCTACTAAATCACCTTGGTATGCAGATATTGCTAACTATTTGGCCACAAGAAAAATGTCATTTCAATTATCTCCTAGAGAAAAAAGAAGAATAGTCCACAATAGCACATCCTATTCATGGATAAATGGGGAATTATACAAGACAAGACCAGAAATCATAATCAGAAGATGTGTTCGGGAGGATGAAATACCAAATATACTAAAATCTTGTCACGATGAGCCACGTGGAGGACATTTTTCTGACAAAAGAACTGCTTACAAAATCCTACTTTTAGGATATTATTGGCCTTCCATTTTTAGGGACACTAAGGATTATGTTAAAAGATGTGACAGTTGTCAGAGAATGGGAAAACCTACTCTTTCAAATGAAATTCCACTGCAACCATAGGTACTTATCGATCCATTTGAAAAATGGGCACTGGATTTTGTTAGACCAATTAACCCACCTTCAAAGCAAAAGAATTATATTCTGGTATGTACTGATTATGTTAATAAATGGGCAAAAGCTAAATCACTTCCTTTTTCTACTAAAAATAATGTAGTTTCATTTATTTTTGAGTATATTTTTACTCATTTTGGTGTCCCAAGATAAATTGTAATAGATCAAGGGATACAATTCACATCCAGACTAGCGCAAAAGATTGTGGACCAATACAAGATAAAACATCAGAAGTCAACTCCATACCATCCACAAGCCAATGGACAAGTTGAGTCCACAAATAAGGTGATCGAGGCTATCCTTACAAATACTGTACATCTACACACGAAATACTGGGTGGAAAAGCTTCCAAAAGCCTTATGGGCTTCCAGAACTACATGGAGGAATACTACAGGGAATTCTCCCTATGAACTTGTTTATGGGAAGCAAGTCTTACTTCCAATAGAGTTCCAGATCCAGACCTATAAGACAATAGTCTAGTTAGATCTTGACTTGTCAGAAGCCCAGAAGTAAAGGATGACACAATTAAATGAGCTCGATGAAATTAGACAAGAGGCCTTCTAGAGGACCAACTTAGTGCAACAACAGAAGTCAAAATGGCATGATAAGTACATCAAAGAAAGGAAGTTTCATCGGGGAGATTGGGCATTGCTCTTTGATTCAAAATTCAAAACTTTTCAAGGGAAATTCTAAACCCATTGGCTTGGACCTTGTGAAGTTGAGAATGTCTTTGACAATGGTGCAGTTAGAATCAGGACTATTGACGAAGAGAAATCTCCTCTATTAGTAAATGGAAATCGACTCAAGCTTTACAAGAAACCATTAACAAAATAGGAATTTGTTAAAATGTTTCAAGATAATTCAGAACTGAAGATGGTCAAGAAGAATTCTTCTTGTTTTCAACCTTATAAATTTTCATATTTTGTTGTTCAATAAAATAAAATAATAATAATAATAATAATATAATAAATAAATTATATGTGTATATATGCATATATATACATAATTTTGTTGGTTTTCATGTTTATACAGAAAATTTAAAGTGAAAACCAATTTGTTGGCACTTCAAATTTTCTTTTCAAAAGGAAAAAAAAAAACAATAAATTTCATCTACTAAAGCCTTCTTTCTCTTACGCTGCAGAATCAGAAACTTTCTGCAGCTTGGACAACTTTCCGTAGCTAAAGAAGTCTCCACAACCTACTAATTTTGAAGTCTACAAGGATGCCTGGTGATTTGGATTAAAGGACAATTGACAACAAGGCACCTGCAAGAGATCAAAGGACAACAAGTAAGGTTAACAAAAGAAGATCAAAGGTATGTGTTGCTTTAACTTAACAATAGGGAAGGTTATATAGCATGTATGACTAAGAAGATATAGTACTAAAGTGCAATCATTATAACCTAAGGGTAATGGCTTCCTAAAAAAATATCATATGCCACCACCTTAAAATTCGTGTCACGACCTTATGCCAAATCTACCAAATTAATTACCAAATCATAAGTTTGAATGCGCCTAACGGTCAGATTCATTCCCATAATCCTTATGATAACCCATCTGTTCTTCCTTATTCTTACACTCCGTTGAACTTTCACAACCACTCCATCTTTCTGCCAGCTAGCAAACCCTACCAACCCCATTTTCCTATTAAGGTAGCTAATCTTCAAGGCAAAGTATCCTTCGGCATGGGGATAATTGTTCGAACTGAGCCAGTAGGGAAGCAATTTCTGGAGGGGTACCCACAAACTAGGGAGCTGCTGCAAAGAAGAAAATGGCTACAGTTCATTGATAAATTTAACAACTTCCACAAGGAAGTAACCAAGACATTTGCGCGCTCATTCGATGGAATTGTAGCAGAAATTGGGGACATTAAGCTCACAGTAATAGAGTCTATGATTGCCTAAGCTACCGAGCTACCAAGAAATGGAGAAAAATGGCTTAAAAACAGAGGGATTGACAACAAGGACTGGAAGTTATTCCTCAAGAATCCGAACATGGACACTACAGTCTACAAAAGAGGTATTCCTAGCATTGCTCTTAAAAATAAATGGAGAAACTTATTACTTGTGTTTCAGAAGTTTATCACTTGTGAGGGTAGGTTTGGGCAAATGTATTTTTATCATGTTAGGATGATGATGCACTTCCTTGAGGATCATCAGATGAACCTCCCTTATTTCCTCCTAAATAGCCTCAAGAAAATGTCTACAAATGTTCAGAAGAAAATTCAATGCATAGAAAACACCATCATCATGGTTTGGTAAAAATATTGATCGAATTTCATCTTCGAAGTATAGGGGATAACTAGGATAGTTTCCTAGTAAGGAACCACTTTGAAGAAAAATCCCCAGAAAAACCAAGTAGCAGTAGGGCCCTCAGAGGAAGGAAGAGAACCATAGAAATGATAAAGGAATAAGCACCTCAAACTTAGACAAAAGTAATAGAAGAAGAGCTGCCTATAGTAAAGATTTTGCAGAGAATGAAGAGGGGAAAACCTAGAAGAAAGAAAGCCAGCTCGATTAAAGAAGAATTCTCACAAACTAAGACCTCTCCTCTAGAAGAAAAATCAAAGAATAAAAGGAGGAAAGTGCAGAAAATACAAACCCTAGGGTTGAGGAGGAGCACGAGCTTGAGCACGATTCCACAAATAACCTCAAAAACTATAGAATATATTAATCTTGAGGAAAATGAGCAGAATGAAAAGGATCCAATAGAAGGTGAACCAACAGAGAATACTCTAACAGAGATTGAGCCAATTGAAAACTTTGGAAATTCTCCAATAGGGTCACCAAGAACTATAAGCCCAATGCATAGTCCAGGTATTGACCCCGATCAACATGAAATATATGACTATATAGAGTCACTGGAAAGGAAGGAGACAACAACAAAGGAAACAATTCAGAGCCCTGGAGAAGGAAGCAACTAGGTAAATGAACAATCAGCCTCAAACATCTTGAAGCAGGAGATATTTGAACTAGAAACACTGAATCAATATCTCAAAAATGAAAATCAAGCCTTGAAGAGATAGAGTGAGATACAAATTGCAAAGAGTGACAATCTGATCCTAAATCTAATCTTGTGGTATAAGAAAAACAAGAAGATGAATAAAGAAAACATAATTATGCAGAGAGAAATTATCAGTTAAAGTAAAAGATTATAATGAGGAAGCCTAGAATGTTGATCTCTACCAAAAAGAAGAAAACAGTGAAACATGGAGATGATAAATAAGAGGCACAAGCAAATGACAAGGAAGAAATGCATGAGGACATACAACATCTCCAATCTGGGGGAATGTAGAGTTCGAAGATTGTCCTACCATGACATGCTTGTTGCCTAATGATCCTCTCTTTTTCCTATATATTTACCACCTAAATAAATCCATCTCTACCAAGTTTTGATGAAGGTATGCAATAATATGTCGTCTTGTTTATATTTAAATTTATACCCTATTGTTTTGTTAAAGTTGCAATTGGCTACTGAATCAGTCTATTTCCATAGCTAATCTAGGTTTTTGTAGCTATCTCCATCATTCACAAGGTTCTAAAGTTCCACGTCAGCAGCAAAGGGTGTGGATGGATAGAGGATGGCTCCCTCATAGATCCCTTCCTATCCCCTCGAAACTGTTTGCTAAGAGAAGCGTAGGAGATCACGGTCAAACTCCAAGTCAACCGCCGGATTAACGAAGAATAGAACCCGAGATCGATTGAAACCTTATCGTTTTGCTTTCAGAATAGCAAAAGGACATTTTAGCGATATAAGTTTAGATAAGATAGAGATATTAGGCTTGAATTATTCATACAGTTATGCCAAGAGACCTGCTATAAAACTTATGGTCGCACTGTGATTTGGGTGTGCACCAAATGATATAATTGTGAACAGTTTGTGAATTTCGTGTGAATAGAATTGCTTTTTTGTGTGCAAGCGTTGTGTTGATTTGAAGCTTTGAACTGCTATGTGGAGGGCCCCTACAAACAGTGGCAGGTTTTAATCAATTACAATATGATTTCCTTTAATTCTTCAATTGCTCTGTTTTGTGTGACAATGCAGCATAATGATCTCGTCAACGAATTGTTATTTGCATAAGAACTTTAATTTGCTTTATACCTAGTTTAGTCTATTATTTAATTTGCTTTATACCTGGTACATTATGGTCCTTTCCTTTGCTTATTATCTAGCATAATCGAAGTGTGTTCAATTCATAATATAGATGTTGCTTGGGTTATTTTGTTTGAGCGAAAATTGAATAGGTAAAAGAGTGAGAATTTCTCTCCTAAACAATTGAGTTCAAACAATATTTATTCATAGCTGATAGAATAAGTTTATTTTTGCATTTAGAGAATTAAGAGCTACAACATAAATATTCAGGATCAAAAATTCCAAAACCATCTAATACAAGTAGAAACACTCTCACATCATCTACAAATAAGTGGATAGAAATTAATTCCTAGGAAACTTAAACCAACATCCCTAAGAATTACGACACTAATATAATTGACAAACACCACCTCCATCTTAAGTTTACATCTTAAAAATACATAAATACCTAATGAATAACTTCTAAGCACATATTGTGCACCTGTACTTCATCAGTCTTGCACCCTGATTGACAATTTATGATTGACAATTCAAGGACATTTAACTGACCAAACAAGGAGGATGATAATTATGAAGGTGGTAGGTGTGAGACAAATCATCCAACGCACTGAGCCCACCACCAAACCACAAAAGGAATAAGGGATGAGACAGAACTTCATTTGTACCAAGATTTCATTTCCAAAATGGTAAGAGAGGCCCATTACTTCATTGAAGGTCGATCTAGATACTATCAAAGGTTTCCTAGGGTGCTACAAAAGAGCTATTGGCTTAGTTTGCAGATGCTACAAGACTGGACATCACTGCTACAAGAATACCTGAATTGCTACAGGAATGCAAAGGAGATCCTACAAGATTGAACTAAGAGGAGAAAAGGATTCCAAACCACCAATAATTTTCCTTAAAACCACATGAACATAAAGATGTCATCCTGAGAAGGGTAAGTGGTATTCTCCCTCCTCACTTTCCATATAATTTCATAGATAATTCTGCTTGCTACAAACATCTTGTAGCAAACCCCTGTGAAAGTAAATTCCTTTGAAAAAATTATTTTCTCACATAAGAAAGGCAAGGAAAGAGCAAAGGAAGTTTTTCACTAAGGTAGGGGGTACCATTCATCTCCCTCTCTGACCAAAAATCATCAACCACCCTCTGCACCCTAGATTTCTCAAAGAAAAATCTTGGAAATTCCCTTCAAATAATTTAAGGAAGTAGTAGTAGAAGTCATGGGAGGAGGTTTCAATTGAAGAGAGCCCACATAAACCAAAAGAATCCATCAAAATCCTCATGTTAGAGACATTTTTCTGAGATACCAGTGGATGGGGTTCTTTGAACAATTGAAGGGGCATGATGATGAGGTAACCCATGATTTTTCCATGGCCCTCAATTCTTAGGGAGAAGAAAGTGATACCACTATTGTAAGGGGAATTTCCATCCATATGAATGAAAATATCATTATCAAAGTGACCACCATACCCTCATGAGTTCGATGGGGCAAAGAGGATAGAAGAATAAATGTCATAGCTAAGAAAAAATTCTTCCATACTTAAGAGGAACCCGTTGAAGACAAAAATGGAGTGAGAATTGAGAGCCTCCCTTACCCTTGGGATGAAGTACCCTATAACATCCTCAAGTACATATCTTGTGAAGGGAGCTTGAGTATTGTAAATTCCTATCTATGAGCCAAGGTTTGAGACAAATTTACCAATTCCAAGTAGGCTTAGTGTTCCACATTTTCTCCTTCAATCCATCATTGAAATGAGCCAGAGAGTGAGGGAAGGGAGGCACCAACAAATTTCCCATCATGGCCTCATCAAGCTCATTGTCATGGATGTGTTAAGCCACCTCAAGAACCCTATGTTGTGGATTGAATTTGTGGACTTAGACACAGAGGTATTCACTAAAACATAAGCCATCACCACAACATAACAAGAAGAGACACCAAAATCTAGTGTTGGAGGTAGGAAAGAAGAGGAAGTGGAAAAGGAAAAGGAAGGATAAAATACAAAGGAACAAGAAGGAGGAGAACAAAAATCAAAAGAGACCCCTAAAGATCCCTCAAGATCTCAAAACATAGAAACATAGGGGCATCAAATAAGCCTCTCACTAGAAAATAGAGTTACTATAGGAGAAACAAAGCTGCTACAAGAAGGGACATATTTGCTACAAGAGAAAACAATGTGCTATAGGAAAGTACAGAGAGTTGAAAAAAGCTTGATTTTGAGCAACTTTTTCACCAAAACCCTAGATTTGAAAAGGGATATCTAAGAGAAGGATTGGGAATATTGATTTTCCAAACTTTGGAAAATCACAATGAAAATCATGGTGGGGGGGGGCGAAGTGGTTTCAATTGAAGAGAGTCCACAAACTCATAAAGGATGTCAATTATCATATATGTTGTGGAGAATGTTCGAAAACTTATATCATGGGAAAAATTTGTGGACATAGACAAAGAGACTTTTCTTAAGACACAAGCACAATCCTGATTAGAAATTGGAGCAAAGGATGGATCTACAGAAGAAGAAGTTGAAGAAGAAGAGGAAAAGGATAGAGCAAGAGAATATGTGCCAAAATTACTTCTGAGGTAACTTGGGATGTTAAGAAGGCCACTAGGGCCATGGATGAGGCACAATTACGTCACTAAGTTGTTCAAAGGATGAGCAACACTTTCATTAGGGGAGTGTTGCAACGGCTACAACCACCCTCCAAATTTTGCCTTAGATCTATTTTGGAGCCTCCCTACCAACCATCCTTAGTAGCATGTCTTGCATTGTCAAGTACTTAGGCTTCAAATAAGTTTCAGTGGCCTGTCGGCTTGTGCATGTCAGCTTGTTTGTCTCCCTCCCATAGGCCGACATTCTAGACTTGACCATTTGCTAGCTGAGAAACTCTCCCAGAAAATTGCACAATTTTTCAGGGGAACCAACCTTGCCTCCAGAAATTGCGCATATCAGCTGGGCAGCCTGTTGGGCTCCAGAATTGCATAGAACAGTCAAGCAGTCCTCCTTCAGAAAACTACACAAGCTGACCCAACACTAGGCCTCAACCCAAAAATTGCACAATTCTGGGAGGTAGTGACCTGCTCAACCCAGAAATTGTGCAATGCATGACAGACAACCAGCTCTGCTCAGCCCAAAAACTGTGCAAATCGTCATCTCAGGTTCACAGAGTGATGCATGTGCCTTTAGGGTTGACCAGTTCCCTCTGGGACCGAGCAAAATTGATTTTCATGCATGGGCTGATTTTCCCGAAATAGCAAAAGGAAACATGCAAAAGGCATCCCTAGATTTGTGGCATGTGCGTCATAACCTTGATCTTATCAAAACTTATGTACTAGACACTACAGAGCTCATTCCTCACATCAATCTTGCAGCTCTGACATCCCACTTTAGATCTAGGAGTCTTTGGCACCTTCATCTTGGTTGTTTCAGGGTAAGTCTACTTCTCATGTTTGTTTTTCTCTTTGTGTAAGTGTTGTCTACTTGATTTCAATGAATGCTTATTGTCATTTTAATGTATGTTAGCTTGTAGAAGCACCATTTCAACTTTCATTTTCATCTCACTTCTGTCGCATGACACTATTTTTGCACTGACAGTCACCATTGTGGCGACTCGCTTCACACACATGCAATTTTTCCCGTTTTCTAAATCCTACACTTACTATTTTCATGCATGATCATTCACTCATGTTTACACTCAGTTTCACCATGCATTCAGACTTCTCATGTTTTCAGTCGCCCATCGGCGGGTCTGGGATGCCTTAGCCTAGACCTTGCCTTGACCAACTAGCATTGCACATTTCTAGAAGTGAAGGCTCTACCTTCCCTCCAGAAACTGTGCAAGTCTAGCCCAACACTGACCTCTAGGCTTGCATTGCACAATTCTGGGAGATAGTGCCTCGCTGGTCACTGAAACTGCGTAATACAATTTGTTGGTTTGCATGTCAATGCTAACTAGAATTGTGCATTGCATAGTTTTAGTCCTCAGCAGGCCAAGCTAGACTGTGCATTGCATAATTCCAACAGTTAGCTATCCTCCCGGCAATCTGAACTATTCTTTGTGCAGTTTTGGCAGTCAGTCTCCTAGCCTCCCAGTGAAAATTGTGTTATCTTCACAGACAGTCACACGGGGATGTTGCATGTCAGTCCTCGATTTTGTTTTGGTTTTCAACTAACAAATTGCTTGCCATGAGTGTTGCTATTTCTCCAGGTATTACTGGTGTTCTTCTGCCTCTCAACTGCACAAGTACAATGGCTTCCAAGAGAGCAGAGTCAAAGACATTATTGAGAGCACAACTAGGAATGCAGTTGATCAAGTGTCTATGAACTTACCTATCTATGAAGACATCAAGTTGTTCATGGACAAGGATATCAAGATGAAATGGCAGCAGAATCACAATGAGTAGCACCATCAACAACAACAGAAGGTAGCACACATGCATATGAAAAACGTAAGAGGAAGGTTGTTGGCAGTGCAGAGGCGGAGAAAAGTTACAAGTTCAAGCAATCCACTTGTGATGAAAGAACCTTTGGAGATTGAGGCTATGAGGTGACAACGCAACAAGAGAATCACGTGAAGGCAGAGAGAGAGAAATAGAGAAGGAGTTGTAGGTGTTGAAGTAGTAACTCAAGGAAGAACATGAGTTGCATAGATGAGAGAAGGAGTTGCAACAAGAACAGGTACAACAAGAGGCGCAACATCCACAAACTAATGAAACTACACCCATATAGGTTATGGACCCAACCCAGCAGTTGGCACATACTAGATAGGATGAGTAGTGCTATCTATCACATGCAAGGGTGTTCAGGGGCATGGATGTCATTATGTTCATGCATGTGATCCCATTCATTGGCACACTCGCTGAGGCGAAGACAAGAACCAAGTCCGACTGGAGTTGAACATGTATTTGGATAAGTTGATGCTTATAGTCACCAACACATACTTGAAGATCAACACAGACACTATGCATCAGTATGTTGCTCGTCTAACTGCACTAAGATGATGATGCATGTGTTATCAAATGAGTTAGATAGAGGAGCCATATCAGTGTACCCATATGCAACGGAGGCAAGAGTTCGCTCTCAGCAGGATGTCACCATTGAGCTCATGGACACCATCATGGAAGACCAAGCTTGGCATCAGTTCGCCATTGTCGATCATCGCGAGGATGCCGAAGAGGTGATCTTCTCACAACTATCTGAGTCTTAGTGATAGCTTGCATGGCTTGCTCAAGCCTATTTTGTCTCACATGGGTACAAGTGTAGATTGTATGTAACATCTTGTGAAGTGAAAGTCCAAATGTCGATAGTTGAATGTAACAATCATGTAGTAGGTGAAGAGTCACCCCACCCTTTGCTATTTATAAAACCTCATAACTCATTGTAAGGGCTTTTGGTCAGCCAAGCTTCCGATAGGAGTATCTTATAGAAAGCTTGGAGAGTATTGTAATGATCCTTGGCTTCTCCAAAGTGTAGAGCTAGTACATCTCTTTGGAGGAGAAATCGACAGTGACTGTAACGTTTCGTTATCAGGACTAGTGGTTGGTCTTGGTTGTACTGTATGATTGGAACTTTCACTTCTTAATATAACAGAGCCAACACATTTCATGCATATGTTGTTATTGTATTTTAGTTAACTTGGTTGCTATAATGATATATGTAAATGTTTTCTTATGCATGTATGTATAGACTCTTTCGGTATATGTATGTATGAATCTTATTAAGATGTTATGTTGGTTTGACCATCACTTTGGATTGTTGGTTTGCTTGCCTTCTAGTTCGTGATGCATATTTACTCGTGTGTTCCCTTCCAAGCTACGTGTTTCCATAGGTTTCCAAGGGGCACACTCACTCCACCTTCCATGTGTTAGAACCATTCATGCACCTTCCTTGGCTTGTTGCGCATGTCACACCCTTGCTACCAACAAGGACATATTACTTTCCTCTACACGCAACCACGATCAAAGCGATGTCGTATGACCCACTGCTGGGACTCCTACACCAAATGGGTTGAGGTATAGTTGGGAATCCTTACCGGGGAGATCCCTTGACATGTTGGCGGGTCCAACACCATCAACATTTTGGTGCTAGAAGGAGGGCCAGATGACAAGCTGAGCCCTTACATCCTGTTTTGAATCTTTGCACATCTGTCATGGATATTATGAAACTCATCCCTCCACGATGTTTTTCGCATGTCGAACCTCTTGACATCACGAGGGAATTTTGTGATCTCTTGTCGAAATTCATGTATGATGGTGAAGGCGAAGTAGCATGGACTGAGTACTTAGAATACTTCTATGCATTCCTTGGAGATGAGTTCTATGCAGAAGAGGCTAGTGTGCTTCTTTCATACACACTTCATGAATCCCCACAATGGCAGTGCTGGATTCTGCCACCTGGTAGCATACACTCACTTGAGCAGTTTTTGATATCATTGAATCCACTTTCCATCATTTTTATCCAGAACAACTTTTGCAACAATGGAAGACCCAGCAAGAATCGCTTATGGATTTTTGGTACCACTTCTGTGTGTTGTAGTTTCAACCTTCGAAAAGTCAAATGAAATTATAGTAGCTCATGGAAAAATTTGAATGTTGCCTTAACAAGTCATTCCATCCCAAGATGAAGTTGAAGTTCAAAGCCCGCTCAGCATACTTCGATGATGAAGCTGCGCAATCACAAATGGACACGATGACTATCACAAGCAACTATCCACCGTCCCCTCATCAAACAACTTCAACACCATAGAGTGATATGGGGGAACATGCACACGCGTCTGTTCAACTTTCACATCCTCCCAACATCACTTCTCTCAATTTTCGTGTAGATTCGGTTGTGAAGACCATTGATTTTCACATGCATGTCTTACCTCAACCTCTGTCTTCATGTTCTGTTGATCCTTAGGATTGCACTATCTTGCATTCTTCCATTCTGGACTCTACACCTATTGTAAACAAGGATCAAACCATCGACAGAGTTGGTTTTGCACAACCAAACTACATTGTCATTCATGAAAAGTATGAATGGGAGCTTGAACATCAACCCGCAATGAAGGATGATTCCCTTCCATCCACGCCTCCTCCGATTTTCCCTGACATCTTTGGTGATTCTACCATCCCTGATTTTTCTCGTGTATATCCGTCTACGAATGCACCTATTGTTGATCACTCGCAGAACACACCTGATGTCAGTCCATCATTCAACAACAGAGAGGAAAAATCATTCATTGAACATCCACTTGATTCTTCATTTGTTTTTCTTGGAAACACAGAGGGTGAACATTCTTGCTTCTCATCTACCCCTCTGTGTGATTCATCAAATCAAGAGGATACCAACAGACATCTTCAATTTTTTGATCTTGGTTGTTGTGGTCTCTCTACTTCTTTATTCGATCACGATGTTGATTCAATCATTGTTAATCTGTCTAAGACACTAGTCTATGATGATCTATCTATCGACGAAGTCGAAACGCTACAGAATGTTGAGGTACTTCAGTGCGAGATGATGGTTATGTCAGTCCCTCGCTGTCTTGAGGTTGGTTTCACTTCCGATCAGGAAATTGTTCAAACACCCAAGGCTCCTCATCACTCATCTTTATGCACTAAAGATCAATATAACACTCAGATTATGCTTCCTCCACTCGAACTACACGATCCCATTTCTCATGCATTGGAGGAATCTTACACAATAAACACACTTGTGCGATGTAAGTGGTCTAACTTTCTCATATTTGCTTGCATGGCATAGTCAAGATAATGCATACACTTAGCATCTATACAGAGTGTAGCACAACACCATCGTAAGTCCATAGATTGTATGTCACATGTTTGCACTCACTTATGTTCTATGGACACATTTAAACCCCGAGTGTGTTTGGATTCATTGTTACATCTTTCATGTTTGCTGGTTCACACAACTGTGGTGTTTGTGAACCATGCCTTCACCAACATGGGTTGACCAATGCACCGGTGGCTGCATTGGAAGTGTCACTTTACGTGAGTAGACTCATGCACTGTTAGCTTAGGAATAGGAGTAGTGTTTGCTTTTGGTTGTTTGCTTGCATGCACATTTCCTTCTTAATTTGCATGTTTGTTTTTTTACCTACTTTTTTATTTACTCGCTTTTCTTACACATTTACTTCTACTTTTGCTTTGTTCTATTGTTTGTTTTCTCGTTTGTGTTCGTAGGTTAGTTTCGCATGAAACCATGTGTGACTCTTGAAACAAGCAGTGTAAAGTACAAGAGGACTTGTGAATTTATCAATACTTGGGTATCTATTATCCTTCCTCTATATGGATAACTTGTTGTCTTCAGTTCATGACACATCAATGGAAAATATGGTCTGATCGAAGTGAGCCTTAGTAAAACACAACGCTTGTGTGCTAACTAGTGTCACCTGCTTGAGTCGGTTGTTTAGGGTTAATCCTTGTCATCTCAATTAAGTAGATTAAGGTGAGGGGAAAACCTTAACTGTTGAAAATGCAACAAGATGATGGAGCTTAGTGGAAAGGAGTCACCTTCACTAAGTCGGCCCGCAGGCTATTTTTGGCGCA
This sequence comes from Pinus tabuliformis, assembly GCA_031772625.1. NCBI lineage: Eukaryota > Viridiplantae > Streptophyta > Pinopsida > Pinales > Pinaceae > Pinus > Pinus tabuliformis. The sequence goes on along the minus strand of CM062815.1, from coordinate 648,726,992 downwards.
AAGTCTATTTTTAGACTATGTCTATTTTTAGACATATGGATCATGGTCTATGAGTTGCAGGATGCTATTTGTGGATGATTGGTCATCTTGGTAAAAATAGATGGACTTCTATTTTTAGACATATGGGCGGTTTCTATTTTTAGATTGCCATGCTAGAAATAGAACAGTCAAATATTATTAGCTCATAATAATATTTGGACTATAAACATTATCTTATCCTCTTGGAGCACTTCAGTTTGAGCTACAGATGTGGCACATGCAGCTGTCAGAAGAAAATACACTTTTCTTATGAGTCAGTTGAGCTATTGCATGGTGGACTTCAGTTAGAACTCATGTGGTTGAGTTTAGTGGAGTTGATTATGGAGTTGATGGAGTTGTGTTCAATTTGACTTGGTTGAACTAGTTGTATTTTAGTCTAACTAAAGAATACACTAGTGATGAGTTGTGTGAATTAATTATTAATTAATTCACTAATTATTAACTCATAAAGCAACTAACGAATACATCAGTTAACTCAGTGCATGTACAGTTCAGTGGAGACAGGTGTTAGAGGTAGAGATTGCTATTAGTTGTGACTATAGTTGTGCATGAGATTTGCACATGCATGGATGGAGATTGCCCATGAGGCTTGTGTAGTATAACGAAAGGAATTCGATTTCACAGAGTGATTGATTCTCTTGCAGGATTGCGCAGTGGAGGCAGGAAAACAGTGGAGGAGATTTGAGGCATCAGATCTGAGCTAGTTTGTGTGTAACAGGTGGAGATAGTACTGAGTACTTGTGAGGAGTATTGTACTATGTATTGTTACATGTTCTCAATCATTATAATATACAGATAGTGTGGGGTTTTCAGCTGTATGCTTTCCCTGGGTTACATATTGTGTTAATGTGCGCATGCGATTGATGTTTCATTGTTTTTAATGCTGCTAAATTGATGATCAACGTAGAGGAGGTTATGTATTATGCATGTATTCTGCAATAGTGTATAATCAGGATAATCTCTGTGAATAAGTGTTTAATTATTCAAAATTTTTACATGGTATCAGATTTGTTGATCATCAGATCTATTATTCAGAAAGTGTTTACATTTTATTTCTTCATTCAGAGTCTGTAATCGGGCCAGGTAGCCTCTAGATTCATCCTTCTTTTGGAAGGTGAGATATCCGGTAAAAGCCCATACAGTCAATCTCTATACGAGAAATACTTTGTTCTCATGAATTTTAGATCAAAAGTGGTTGAGTTTTGAGCTGGTGGAATTCGAATTTGCAGCAGTGTTTTCTTGGTGTCAAAGTTGAAATGTCTTTCAACGAATTGCGATTGGAGTATGCTCTTGAAGGCAGCTCAAATTATATTGCATGGAAGGACAGGATGGAGGCAACGTTAGATGAAAATGGGTTGAAGGATTTCATAGATGCTGAAGTCCCAAAACCTACTGATGCTGCTGAAGCTATGGCTTGGCAAAGGAAGAGAGCAAAGTGTCAAAGGATTCTGTTGGAGGGCGTGAAGGATCACATTGTATCCAGCCTGCATGGAAAGGCTTCTCCATACTTGATGTGGAAAGGGTTGACAGATCTATTCCAAAGCAAGAGCGACCAGAGGAAGTTGGCGCTCAAGGATAAACTCAGAAACATTAAGTGTGAGAATGGAGACAGTATGCCCAAGTATCTCACGAAGTTCACCCAATGCCAGGATGAGCTAGGAAGTGTGGGGGTGACTGTCGATGATGAGGACTTGGTGAGCTTGGCTCTCCTTGGTCTTCCAAAGAGTTGGCATTCCTATCAGGACTTTGTCAATGGTCAGGAGAAATTTCCAGGATGGGAGAGACTTTGGTCAGATCTTGTACAAGAGGAGATTAGGCGGAATACTAGGGACGGATCTCATCAAAGGCATCTGATGAAGAAAATTGTGCTTTGGCTACCAAAGCAAAGAAGGGGAAGAAGAAGGGTTCTCTTTCCGAATCCAGTTCTTCCAATGATGGGAAGAAGGTTGAAAAATCGAAGGTGCGATGCTTTCGTTGTCATGAGTTGGGCCATTATGCTACTAATTGCCCAAAGAAGAAATCCAAGAAGGGATCCGAGGAAGGATCTGAAGGTGAGGCACTTGCTTCACAGTTCGAGTTGGATTTCACACTCTTTCCATGCATGGTTTCATCCATGGTGGGAAGTGGTTGGTTTCTTGATAGTGGAGCTTCTTTCCACATGACCAGTGACAAGAGTTTTTTCAGTACTTTGGAGGAGAAATATCTCCAGATACTCATAGCGATGGGTAATGATGAGAAGTATATTGTCTCAGGTGTAGGCATGGTTATTTTTCAGAGGGAGCATGGAGATCGCCTTACCTTGACCAATGTCAAGTATGTACTAGGACTGAAGAGAAACTTGGTGTCGATCGCGATGCTGGAAGACAGAGGCTATGATGTAGTCTTCAGTAAGGGAAAGGTTTTCCTTGGACACATCATCACTAGACAAGTGAAGCAGATTGGTTCACGGGTCAAGAACCTTATGCTCTTGAGGTTCAAGATGCATGCAAAGCCTTGAGTAGTGAGGAAACTGATGGAGACTTGGTGGTTGAGGGGGAGCGTATATTACCTCTCAACATGCAGAGCCAGAAGAAGTCTCAGACAATTGTGGAGGAGCCACGATTGGTGCAGCAGCTTGAGGAGGTTGTGGAGCAGCCACAACAAGGGAAGCTGAGAGGAGATCGAGTAGAGACATCTACTCATGAAGAGACCTCCAGTAGGGGGAAACTTCGAGCCAGGTGGGCAAAGGGATCGCATGCAGCCATACCTCCAGGTAGGAGGTGGGGTGATGTGGATTGATCATCCCAAGGAGGAGGGGCAGGATCCTTGAGGTACCCAACCTCTTGGATGAGACCTTGCTACGAGAGCCCCGATGTGGAGTAGCAGGAACTGACTGATTGGGTAGAGACAGATGTGGATGGAGCAGTAGAGAGAGCGACAGTGTAGGGAATCCCAGGACAACGCATAGCTAGCAGGTTGTAGCAATGCGAGAGGCACAAGTTTTTTGCACAGTGCTAGGTGGCACAGAGAGGTGTGCAATGGTGCGAGATGCATGAAGATGTTGCAGTAGCGCAGATGTCAGAGAGGGAGCACTTGTCAGTAGCAGGTAGAGCTTTAGCATCAGAGTATGTTCCTAGCTCAACAGAGTGGTCAGTTGGGAGTGTTTTTGTTCCAAGTGTTGTTGGAGCAAGTGGACCGGGCAAATGTGTTGCATGAAAAACATTCAGAGTTGCAGGATAGGGGTTGCAGATAATCCATATCTTGTTGAGAGGGAGTGTTGAAAATGCAACAAGATGATGGATCTTAGTGGAAAGGAGTCGCCTTCACTAAGTGGGCCCGCAGGCTATTTTTGGCGCAAAGTCTATTTTTAGACTATGTCTATTTTTAGACATATGGATCATGGTCTATGAGTTGCAGGATGCTATTTGTGGATGATTTGTCATCTTGGTAAAAATAGATGGACTTCTATTTTTAGACATATGGGCGGTTTCTATTTTTAAATTACCAGGCTAAAAATAGAACAGTCGAATATTATTAGCTCATAATAATATTTGGACTATAAACATTATCTTATCCTCTTGGAGCACTTCAGTTTGAGCTACAGATGTGGCACATGAAGCTGTCAGAAGAAAATACACTTTTCTTATGAGTTAGTTGAGCTATTGCATGGTGGACTTCAGTTAGAACTCATGTGGTTGAGTTTGGTGGAGTTGATGGAGTTGTGTTCAGTTTGACTTGGTTGAACTAGTTGTACTTTAGTCTAACTAAAGAATACACTAGTGATGAGTTGTGTGAATTAATTATTAATTAATTCACTAATTATTAACTCATAAAGCAACTAAAGAATACATCAGTTAACTCAGTGCATGTACAGTTCAGTGGAGACAGGTGTTAGAGGTTGAGATTGCTATCAGTTGTGACTATAGTTGTGCATGAGATTTGCACATGCATGGATGGAGATTTCCCATGAGGCTTGCGTAGTATAACGAAAAGAATTTGATTTCACAGAGTGATTGATTCTCTTGCAGGATTGCGCAGTGGAGGCAGGCAAACAGTGGAGGAGATTTGAGGCATCAGATTCGAGCTAGTTTGTGTGTAACAAGTGGAGATAGTACTGAGTACTTGTGAGGAGTATTGTACTATGTATTGTTACATGTTCTCGATCATTATAATATATAGATAGTGTGGTGTTTTCAGCTGTATGCTTTCCCCGGGTTACATACTGTGTTAATGTGTGCATGCGATTGATGTTTCATTGTTTTTAATGCTGCTAAATTGATGATCAACGTAGAGGAGGTTATGTATTATGCATGTATTCCGCAATAGTGTATAATCGGGATAATATTTGTGAATAAGTGTTTAATTATTCAAAATTACTACATTAACAAGCACATCAGAGGTATATACAAACTAATTCTCTAAAGGAACAACCTCTTCTTCTCTCAATAAGTCGGGATCCCTCTTCCGCCTCTGAAATGACTAAGTGCTATGCATAGTTATGAAAATGAAAATGTGAAAAAAAATTCAAAAAAATGAAAATGAATAAGGAAAAAGAAGAGAAATAATTCCTACATAGAGAGGTTATGCAAGTAACTCCATCGGGGTACTGACCAGGCTCGCTGGTAGCGGAGTGATGCTTATGTTCCTACGTGACTCTAGCGGGGTACTATCCAAGCTTACTGGAAGTGGAGCAACAACAGAGATGAAACCAAAAATTTGACGATCATATGACTTGTGCACCAATATACTCCTCATCCCAATTGAAACAATTGTGTTGGCTTGGCTTGGAATGTGTGTTGACCAATCAAGGGCATGGCGGATGCTACATCTTACAATCAAGTAAGTGTGGAAGCCAAGATGATTCAAGAACTAAACTATACTTCCAGAGGTGTTAGGCTTGCTTTTAATAAACAATGTCCATGCGTAGAGCTGTATATCTATTAGTGTGTCACCAAGTGTTGTAGTGGCTACAACCACCCTCCAAAATTTTGCCTTAGATTCATTTTGGAGCCTCCCTACCAACCATCCTTAGCAGCATGTCTTTCACTATCAAGCACTTAGGTTTCAGCTGAGTTTCAGTGGCCTGCAAACCTATGCATGTCAACTTGTTTGTCTTCCTCCTGCAAGTTGACATTACAGACTTAGACTATTTGTTGGCTGACACACTCCCCCATAAAATTGCACAATTCTAGAGGGTAACCAACCTTCCCTCCAGAAATTGTGTAAATCAGCTGGGTAGCCCGCTAGGCTCCAGAGTTGCGCAGAATAGTCAGACAATCCTCCTTTAGAAAACTATGAAATCTGACAGAAAACTGGGCCTCATCCCAAAAATTGCACAATTTTGGGAGGCAATGACCTGCTCAGCCCAGAAATTGCGCAATTCCTGACAGACAGCCAGCTCTGCTTAGCCCAAAAGCGGCGCAAATCTTCATCCCAAGCTCATAGACTAATGCGTGTACCTTTCGAGTTGACCAGTTCCCTCTAGGACCAAGCAAAATTGATTTGCATGCATGGGCTACTTTTCCCAAAATAGAAAAAGGCATCATGCAAAAGGAATCCCTAGATTTTAGGGATCTATTTTTAGCAGCTGGAGGTTACATGCAAAGATCATTTTAGAAACCTCTCGCCAAGTGTCACTTTTTCCTAGATTTGTGGCATGTGCATGATAACCTCGATATTATCTTAACTTATGTACCAGAGGCTGCAGATCTCATTCCTCACATTGATCTTGCAACTCTGACATCTCGCATTGCATATAGGAGGCTTCGGCACCTTCATCTTAGATGTTTCAGGGTAAGTCTGTTTCTAATGTCTTGAGCTACGTTTCTGCCGCTTTTTATTTTTTACTTTGTGTAAGTGTTATCTGCTTGATTTCAATGAACGCTTGCTATCATTTTAATGGAGATATCTCGTAGAAGCACCATTTCAGTTTTTGTTTGCATCTCACTCCTTTAGCATGCATGACACTGTTTTTGCACCGATGGTCATCATTGCGGCGACCCGCTTCACACGCATGCATGTTTTCCTGTTTTATGAATCCTTCACTTACGGTTTGCATGCATGATGATTCAATCTTGTTTACACTCAATTTCACCATGCATTCAGACTTCTCATGTTTTCAGTCGCCCGTCAGTGGGTCTGGGCTGCCTTAGCCTAGACCTTGCCTTGCCCGGCTAGGATTGCACATTTCTGGAAGTGAAGGCTCTGCCTTCCCTCTAGAAACTATGCAATTTTGGCCCAACACTGACCTCCACGCTTGCATTAAGCAATTTTGGGAGGCAGTGCCTTGCTGGCCCTAGAAACTGCGCAATACAGTTTGCTAGTTTACATGTCACTGTTGACTGAAATTTCACATTGCGCAGTTTCAGTCCTCAACAGGCTAGGCTAGACTGTGCATAAATCAGTTCCAATAGTCATTCAACCTCCCGGTAGCCCAAACTATGCTTTACACAATTTTGGAAATCAGTCTCCCAGCCTCCCGGTGAAAATTGAGCCTCCCGGTGAAAATTGCGTAATCTTCAGAGATAGTCACACAAGTATGTTGCATGTCAGTCCTTGAGTTTGTTTTGGTTTTCAATTGACAGATTAATTGCCATGAGTGTTTCTATGTCTCTAGGTATCAGAGGTGTTTGTCTTCCTCTCAGCAGTACAAGTACAATGGCTTCCAGGAGAGCAGAGTTAAAGACACTGTTGAGAGCGCAATTGGGGATGTAGTCAATCAAGTGTCTATGAAATAGCCTATCTATGAAAACATCAAGTTGTTCATGGATAAGGATATCAAGATGAAATGGTAGTGGAAACACACTGAGAAGCACCATCAGCAGTAGTAGAAGTAAGCACACCTGTGTACGAAAAATGAAAGAGGAAGGTTGTTGACAGCGTAGAGGCAGAGCAAAGTTGCAAGTTCAAGCAGATCCACTTGTGATGAAAGTAGCTTTGGAGATTGAGGCTATGAGGTGACAACGTGAAAAAAAGAATCACGTGAAGGAAGAGAGAGAGAAACAAAGAAGGAGTTGCAGGTGTTGAAGCAACAACTCAAGGAAGAACAGGAGTTGCACAAATGAGAGGAGTTGCAGCAAGAACAAGTACAAAAGGAGGCACAACATGCACAAACTGATGAAATTGTGTCCATACAAGTTATTGACCCAACCCAGCAGTTGGCACAAAGCAGACAGGGTGAGAAGTGATGTCGTTTGCATGCAAGGGTGTTCAGGAGCATGGATGTCATTATGCGCATGCATGCGATCCCACCCATTGGCACACTCACCGAGGTGAAGACAAGAACCAAGTCTGACTGGAGCTGAACATGTATTTCGACAAGTTGATGCCATAGTCACCAACACACGCTTGAAGATTAGCACATACACTATGCATCAGTATGTTGCTAGTCCAGCAACACTCAAGACGATTATGCACGTGTTATCAAGCGAGTTGGATAAAGGAGCCATATCAGTGTACCCGGATGCAACAGAGGCAAGAGTTCGCTCTAAGAAAGATGTCAACATTGAGTGCACGAACACCATCACGAACGACCAAGATTGGCATCAGTTCATCATCGTCTATCATCGTGAGGATGTCGAAGAGTTGGTCTTCCCACAACTATGCGAGTCTTAGTGATAACTTACATGGCTTGCTCAAACCTATTTTGTCTCACATGGGTAGATGTGTGGATTGTATGTAACATCTTGTGAAGTGAAAGTCCAAGTTGCAATAGTTGAATGTAACAGTCATGTAGTAGGTGAAGAGTCATGAGGGTAGGTGAAGAGTCACAAAGGGGAATATCGAAGGTCACCCCACCCTTTGGTATTTATAGAACCTCATAACTCATTGTAAGGGCTTTTGGTTATCCAAGCTTTCGATAGGAGTGTATTAGAGAAAAAATGGAGAGTATTGTAATGAGATTTGGCTTCTCCACAGTGTAGAGCTAGTACATCTCTTTAGAGGATCAGGCAACAGTGACTGTAACATTTCGTTATCAGGACTAGTGGTTGGTCATGGTTGTATTATATGATTGGAACTTTCACTTCTTAATATAATAGAGCCAACGTGTTTCATGCATATGTTGTTATTGTATTTCATTTAAGTTTGTTAATCTAATGATATATGTATCTATTTTCTTACGCATGTATGTATAGACTATTTATGTATATATATGTATGAATCTTACTGAGAGGTGATGTTGTTTTAACCATCTCTTTGGACTGTTGGTTCCCCTGCCTTCCATTTCAGGATGCATATTTGCTCGTGTGTTCCCTTCCAAGCTACGTGTTTCCACAGGTTTCGAAGGGGCACACTCATTCCACCTTCCATGTGTTAGAACCATTCATGCACCTTCCTTGGCTTGTTGCGCATGTCACATCCTTGCTACCAACAAGGACACCTTACTTTCCTTTGTGTGCAACCACGGTCAAGGTGATACCGTATGACCCACTGCTGGGAATCCTACACCAAACGGTCTGACGTCTAGTTGGGACTTCTTACTGGAGAGATCCCCTGACATGTTGGCGGGTCCAACATCATCAACATTTTGGCGCTAGAATGAGGTCCATATTACAAGCTCAGCCCTTACATCATGTTTTGAATCTTTTCACATCTGTCATGGATATTATAAAACTCATACTCTGCAATGTTTTTTGCATGTCGAACTTCTCGACATCACGAGGGAGTTTTGTGATCTCTTATCGGAATTCACGTATGATGGTAAAGATGAAGTAGCATGGCCTAAGTACTTAGAAGACTTGTATGCATTCCTTGTAGACGAGTTATATGAAGAAGATACCAGCGTGCTGCTTGCATACACACTTCTTGAATCCCCACAATGGTGGTGCTAGAGTCTGCCACCCGGAAGCCTACCCTCACTTGAGCAGTTCTGTGATGTCATTGAATCCACTTTCCATCATTTTGATCTAGAACATCTTAACAAAACATTGTTACAACAATGGAAGACCCCGCAAGAATTGCCTATGGATTACTGGGACTGCTTCCGTGTGTTGCAGTTTCAAGCTCTGAAAAATCAGATGAAATTCCAGTATCTCATGGATAGATTTGAATAATTCCTTAACAATTCAGTCCATCCCAAGATGAATTTGAAGTTCAAACCCCACTCAACATATTTCGGTGAGGAATCTACACAATCACAGACAGACATGGTCACTATCACAACCGAATGTTCACTGTTCCTTTATCAAACAACTTCAGCACCGCAAGGTGATGTGGGGGAACATGCACACACGTCTGTCCAAATATCACATCCTCCCAACATCACTTCTATCAATTTTCGTGCAAATTTGGTTGTGAAGCCCATTGGTTATCCCATGCATGTATTACCTCAACCTCTGTCTTCGCATTCTACTGATCCTCCAGATTGCATTGTTTTGCGTTCTTCCACTCCGGACTCTACACCTATTGTGAACAAGGATCAATCCATCAATGGAGTTGGTGTTGCACAACCAACCTGCGCTGTCATTCATGAAAAGTATGAATGGGAGACTAAACATCAACTCACGGTGAAGGATGATTCCATTTCGTCTGCACCTCCTTTGCTTTTCCGTGACATCTTTGGTGATTTTGTCATCCCTGATTTTTCTCGTGTATCTCTGTCTACAGATGCACCTATTGTTGATCACTCGCATAAAAATCCTAATGCATTCCATCATTCGACAATGGAGAGGATAAATCATTCATTGAACATCCGCTTGATTCTTCATTTATTTTTTCCGGAAACCCAGAGGGTGAACATTTTTGCTTCTTATCTACCCCTCTGTGTGATTCATCAAATCATGAGGAAGCCGACAAACATTATGAATTTTCTGATCTTGGTTATTGTGATCTCTCTACTTCTTCATCTGATCACAATGTTGATTCAATCGTTGTTAATCTATCTAAGACATTGTTCTATGATGATCTATTTGTCGACGTAGTCGAAACCCCGCAGACTATCGAGGCAGTTCAGCCTGAGTTGATGGTTATGTTAGGCCCTCATTATCTGAGGTTGGTTTCACTTCCGATCAGGAAATTTTTCAAACACCCAAGGCTCCTCATCACTCATTTGTATGCATTGAAGATCAATATAACACTCAGATTATCCTTCCTCCACTCGAACTACATGACCCCTTTGCTCATGCATTGGAGGAATCTTACACAACAAGCACACTTGCGCAATGTAAGTGGTCTACCTTTATCACGTTTTCTTGCATGGCACAATCAGGAGAATGTGTACACTTAATATCTGCATGCAGTGTAGCACAACACGATGGTAAGTACATGGATTGCATGTCATGCATTTTCACTCACTTATGTTCTATGAACACTTTTAAACTCGGAGTGTGTTTGGCTTCACAGTTATATATTTAATGTTTGCTAGTTCGCACAATTGTGTTGTTCGCAAACCATGCCTTCATCAACATGGGTCAACTAATGCACCGATGGCTACATTGCAAGTATCACTTTACGTGAGCAGACCAATGCACCGTTAGCTTAGGAATAGGAGGTGTGTTTGGTTTTGGTTTGTTTTCTTGCATGCACGTTTCCTCCTTACTTTGCATGTTTGTTTACTTGTTTTTTTTCTTACTCATTTTGATTAAACATTTACTTCTACTTTTGCTTTGTTTTGTTGTTTGTTTGCTTGTTTGCATTCATAGGTTAGCTTTTCTTGAAACCGTGTGTGACTCTTGAAACAAGCGGGGTAAAGTACAAGACGACTTGTGTCGTTATCAATACTTGGTTATCTGTCATCCTGCCTCTGTATGAAGAACTTGTTGTCTTCATTCCATGATACATCAATGGAAAATACATTCTGATCGAAGTGAGCCTTAGTGAAAACACAACGCTTACTCGCTAACTAGTATCAACTACTCGATGCGGTTGCTTTGGGTTAATCCTTGTCAGCTCAGTCAAGTAGAGTAAGGTGAGGGGGAAAACCTTAACAAGCACGTCATAGGTATATACAAACTATTTTCCTGAAGGAACAACCTCTTCTGCTCTCAATAAGTCGGAATCCCTCTTCTTCCTCTGAAATGAATAAGTGTTATGCACAGTTATGAAAATGAAAAAATGAAAATGAATAAGGCTAAAGAACATAAAGGCTTCCTGCACAGAGAGGTGATGCAAGTAACTTTGCTAGGGTACTTACCAGGCTTTCTGGAAGTGGTGGGATGCTTGTGTTCCTATTTGACTCTACTAGCGTACTGTCCAGGCCTACTCGTAGTGGAGCAACACCAGAGATGAAACTAAAACTCTGACGATCATATGACTTGTGCACCAATATACCCCTCATACCAATTGAAACAATTGTGTTGGCTTGACTTGGAATGCGTGCCGACCGATCAAGAGCATGGTGGATGCTACATCTTACAATCAATCATGGAAGCCAAGACAATCAAAGAACTAAACAATACTTTCAGAGGTGTTAAACTTTCTTTTCATGAACAAGTTCGATGAAGAGAGATGGAGATCTACCATTGTGTCACCAAGTGTTGTAGTGGCCACAATCACCCTCCAAAATTCTTCCTTAGCTTCGTTTTGGAGCCTCCCTACCAACCATCCTTAGCATCATGTCTTGCACTGTTAAGTACTTAGGCTTCAGCTGAGTTTCAGTGGCCTGTCAACCTTTGCATGTCAACTTGTTTGTCTCCCTCCCAAAGGACGGCATTCTAGACTTAGACTATTTCCTGGCTGAGACACTCCCCCAGAAAAATGTGCAATTCTGGAGGGGAATGAGCCTTCCCTCCATAAATTGTGCAAATCAGCTCGGCAGCCTGTTGGGTTCCATAATTGCGCAGAATAGCCAAGCAATCCTCCTTCAAAAAATTGTGCAATCTGACCTCACACTGAGCCTCAACCTAAAAATTGCGCAGTTCTGGGAGGCAGTGACCTGCTCAGCCCAAAAATTGCACAATGTATGAAAGGCAGCCAACAATGCTCAGCCTAGAAACTACACAAATCTTCATCCCAGGCTCACAAACTGATGCATGTACCTTCAGGGTTGACCGGTTCCCTCTGGGACTGAGCAAAACTGATTTGCATGCATGAGCTTCTTTTCCTGAAATCAAAAGGCAGCATGCAAAAGACATCCCTAGATTTTAGGGATCTATTTTTAGCAGCTGGAGGTTACATGCAAAGATCATTTTATAAACCTCTCACTAAGTGTCACTTTTTCCTAGATTTGTGGCATGCATGTCATAACCTTGATCTTATCAAAATATATGTACCAGATGATGCAAATCTCATTCCTCACATCGATCTTGCAGCTCTGACATCCCACATCGCATCTAGGAGTCTTTAGCACCTTCAACTTAGCAGTTTCAGGGTAAGTCTACTTCTCATTTCTTGCGTTGTGTTTCGGCCGCTTTTTGTTTTTCTCTTTGTGTAAGTGTTGTCTGGTTGATTTCATTGAACACTTGCTATCAATTTAATGTATGTTAGCTTGTGGAAGCACCGTTTCAGTTTTCGTTTGCATCTCACTGTTGTCGCATGCATGACACTTTTTTTGCACCGACAGTTGCCGTTGCGGCGGCCCGCTTCACAAACATGAATGTTTTTCGGTTTTCTGAATCCTACACTTACTGTTTGCATGCATGATCATTCACTTTTGTTTACACTCAGCTTCACCATGCATTCATACTTCTCATGAATTCAATCACCCATCAGCGAGTCTAGGCTGCCTTAGCCTGGACCTAGCCTTTCCCAGCTAGCATTGCGCATTTCTGGAAGTGAAGGCTATTCCTTCCCTCTAGAAACTATGCAAGTCTAGACCAACACTAACCTCCCAACTTGCATTGTGCAATTCTGGAAGGCAGTGCCTTTCTGGCCCCAGAAACTACACAATAAAGTTTGTTGGTTTGCATGTCGCTGTTGACTGAAATTGTACATTGCGCAGTTTCAGTCCTCAACAGGCTAGGTTGGACTATGCATTGCAAAGTTCCAGTAGTTAGTCAGTCTCCCGACAACCCGAACTATGCCTTGCTCAGTTTTTGCAGTCAGTCTCCCAGCTTGCCGGTGAAAATTGCACAATGTTCACAGACAATCACATAGGTATGTTGCATGTCAGTCCTCGAGTTTTTTTGGTTTTCAACTGAAAGATTGCTTGCCATGATTTTTGCTATGTCTCCAGGTATCACATGTGTTCATCTGCCTCTCAGAAACATAGGTATAATGGCTTCTAGGAGAGTAGAGTCAAAGACACCGTTGAGAGTGCAACTGGGGATGCAGTTGATCAAGTGTCTATGAACTTGCCTATTTATGAAGACATCAAGTTGTTCATGGACAAGGATATAAAGATGAAATGGCAACAGAATGACATCGAGTAGCACCATCATCAACAATAGAAGGTAGCACACCAACATACGACAAATGCAAGAAGAAGTTTGTTGACAACGCAGAGGTAGAGAAAAATTGCAAGTTCAAGTAGATCCACTTGTGATGAAAGAAGCTTTGGAGATTGATATGAGGTGACAACGCGACAAGAGAATAATGTGAAGGTAGAGAGAGAGACAGAGAAGGAGTTACAGGTGCTGAAGTGGCAACTCAAGGAAGAACATGAGTTGCATAGAAGAGAGAAGGAGTTGCATCAAGAACATGTACAGTAGGAGGTGCAACATGCTCAAACTAATGAAACTACGCCCATATAGGTTATGGACCCAACCCAGCAGCTAGCATAGATCAGACAGGGTGAATAGTGTTGTCAATCACATGCAAGGGTGTTTAGGAGCATGGATGTCATTATGCACATGCATTCGATCCCACCCATTGGCACACTCACCAAGGAAAAGACAAGAACTAAGTCCGACTAGAGCTGAACATGTATTTCGACAAGTTGATGCGCATAGTCACCAACACACACTTGACGATCAACGTAGACACTATGCATCAGTATGTCCCTGGTCCGGCTACACTCAAGACAATGATGCGCATGTTATTAGACGAGTTAGACGGAGGAGTCATATCAATGTACCTAGATGCAACAGAGGCAAGAGTTCACTCTCAGTAGGATGTCACCATTGAGTGCACAGACCCTATCACGAACGACCAAGCTTGGCATCAGTTCGCCATCATCGATCATCATGAGGATTTCGAAGATTTGGTCTTCCCACAACTCTCTGAGTCTTAGTGATTGCTTTCATGGCTTTCTCAAGCCTATTTTGTCTCACATGGGTACATGTGCAGATTGTATGTAACATCTTGTGAAGTGAAAGTCCAAGCGTCGATAGTTGAATGTAACAGTCATGTAGTAGGTGAAGAGTCATGAAGGTAGGTGAAGAGTCACAAAGGGGAATTTCAAGGGTCGCCCCACCTTTTTCTTATTTAGATAACCTCATAACTCATTGTAAGGGCTTTTGGTCATCCAAGATTCTGATAGGAGTATCTTAGAGAAATCTTGGAGATTATTGTAATGAGCCTTGGCTTCTCCACTGTGTCGAGCTAGTACATCTCTTTGGAGGAGCAGACGACAGTGACTGTAACATTTTGTTATCAGGACTAGTGGTTGGTCATGGTTGTACTATATGATTGGAATTTTCACTTCTTAATATAACAAATCCAACACGTTTCATGCATATGTTGTTATTGTATTTCAGTTTATGAATCTTATTGAGATGTGTTTTTCGTGTAACCATCACTTTGGATTGTTATTTCACCTGCCTTCCATTTCGTGATGCATTTTTTCTCATGTGTTCCTTCCAAGCTATGTGTTTCCACAGGTTTCCAAGTGGCCCACTCACTCCATCTTTCATGTGTTAGAACCATTCATGCACCTTCCTTGGCTTGCTACACATGTCACACCCTTGCTACCAACAGGGACATCTTACTTTCTTTTGCACAAAACCACGATCAAGGTGATACCATAAGACCCACTGCTGGGATTCCTACACCAAATGGTCTGAGGTCTAGTTGGGACTTCTTAATGGGGAGATCCCCTAACGTGTTGGCGAGTCTAGCACTGTCAACAAGGGGTATGATGGGCCTCAAAATTAGACAAATTAAGCCCCATATTACCATCCTTCAACACATTAAACCACTCTTTTTTCATTAGATGACATAATTTTAGCTTTAATATGTTCATTAGGAAGGTTTGCAGATAGTTGCATGTTTGTGCTTAATATTTTTTAGTTTTGCAGAATATTGAATAAATTATGAATGAGATAATATAGGGACTTGTTCTCTACTATAGGATGGACCATTATTGGATAATAAATGAAAAATATCATGAAATTATTGACAAATTCTGGAGCTCCACTAATTGAGAAAATCTAGGAATGTGTTCCGTGTCATTTAATGAAGATTCCTAGTGTTGGGAACCAGATTCACTTTTGGATGGATTTTGGAAGAGAAGTTGTCTCCTTTCAAGGATAATGTTTCTTCATCACTTTTTATAAGTACCAATTCGAATTTTCCTCTAGGGGCATGCATTTCTTAGTCTTCTTGTGGAGAAAACTTGTTATTTAGTAGCTCCACTTTCATTTCTATCAGGGATGTACTTGGATTGATTCAAATAATAAAGTTTGGTGCCTTTTTTAGCTTCTAAACCTTTGTTTATTTCATAATACTCTACGTATCTTTTGGCTTGGCCATCCCAGGAGTCTCAAAGCTCTCTTGTACAATTTCTTTATTTTCTTTGAATGTCTTTTTCACTTGCATCTCTTATTTCTACATTTAGTGTTCATGTCTCTTTTGTTGCATATTACATTGATGAAATGATTGAAGTGAGTTTTTTTCAAGTTATTTCTAGATTCACAAGAATTATTAATCCTTAGAACAACTTTGAAAAGTCATGTTCATCATTGAGCTACTTGGATTGGTTTATTAGTTCACAAATCTAGAATTTCTGGAAGTCTCTTGTACCAAAATAGTAGTAATTTTATGTTATTTTTTAGAACATGTTAAAGAGCTTCATTTGAGTTGATTCCACTTGTGTTGAGTCATAAAAACATTCAAGTTAATAAAATAATCTACCCCATAACATTTTCACTTGACCAGGGTAGGCATTTGATAGGTTAACTAGCTCACTAATTCTTGAATTTCCGGTTTTTAGAGTAGTAATTTTTTGCTATTTTTTAGCACATGTTAACAAGTGTAATTTTTAGTCATTCAATTTGGAATGGAGGCCCAGGAAATCCTAGTTTATAAAAAAAAATGTCCCATACCATTTGCATTTGATTCTTTTTGGAATTCGGTAAGTTATCTAGAGGAGTAATAGTCTTGTAGCAAACCTATAACATGTGTAAACTTGACCAGTTTTGCTCCAAAAGCTTGTTTTTTTTCTCTTAGGCTTGAATAATGACCCCTAGGCTCTGAATCCATGATTGAGGAAGACCCAAGACCACTTTGAACCTGCCTTTTTCTCACTGCAAATACAATTATGCAATTAGGATTAGGTGACAAATTTCTAAATTGAATGATAATGATGATTTTCTTATGAAATGCATATGAGTTCTGTTACTCTAGCCAAGTCCCTTTGAACACAATGATTAAGAGGGTGATTTTCCCATGCAAAGTAGATTAGGCCTATTTCTTTGAATTCATGCCCTTAGGATTTCAATTACAAAGTGTTGTTCTTGCATAGGATTAGTTTCTTTTCAAAGCAACTTTTTACATTCTGCAATTAGACTAGTGTTTACATTCTTGCAAGTAGCATAGAATTTACATTTATGAAAATAACCTAATATTTACATTTATGCAACTAGGGCAAGCATCATTTCCATTTCCTACAAATAGAGTAACATTTCCATTTTTCAATTAGTTTAGGCTTGATTTCATGATATTCACTTCATTGCTTTAGACTAACGAAATAAAGACGCATTGTATGCTGCACACATAGTGCCGCCACCTCCTAAGTTTGTATGAACCCCAGGTTGATTGTTGGGTTGTGTTATATTCTTTCCACGACTAGCTCACGTAGTTAACTGGGGGGTTAGGAGTGGGGCGGAGCCCCCCCATGTTGCGCGGATTGCGTAGCGGGAGGGTCACAGGGGGTTTGAGGGGTACCCATAACCCCACTTTATGGGGTTCGGGGCAGTGCCCCGGAAAATTTTGGTTTTGGACCCTATGTTAGGTTGGGCAAACCCACCTATGGTTTTGTGCATGATTTTCGCACATGTTTTTGGATGCGATGGTTTTCGGTCCATGGTTTTGGACGCGATGGTTTTCGGTCCATGGTATTGGATGCTTCGACATGTATAAATATGTACTATAACATTGAAAGGAACATAATGAAAAATCAAGCTGGTAGTCCCGGTTTTGGGATCCAAGGGAAAATCTCTGTGTATATGTGTTTTATGTGTTATGCTCTCGCATTGTTTTTTTTCTGTGTTTTAGAATTCGTATGCAGGTAATTTCTGTACGGGGTTAAAACCTACATTTGGTATCAGAGTGGTTTTGGCTTCAAGGGGACGCCTTCGTTGCTGAGGGGTTTCACTCGGGCCTGTGGTAAACCCTATTCAGTGGGAGATTTGCGAGATCAATTCCGGTGGTGAAATAAGATGGCAAGCAATGGAAAGATAGAGATCGAGAAATTTAATGGTCAGAGTTTTGAGTTGTGGAAACTCAAGATGGCAGATCTGTTGGTGGATAAAGATCAGTGGATCACGGTAGATCCAGGTACTAAACCAACGGGAGTGTCCGATGAAGAACGAAAGAAGTTGGATCAGAAGGCAAAGAGCACAACACGATTGTGTGTCTCAGATCCAGTATTGTTGAATGTATCAGGGGAAGCTACGGCAAAGGCTTTGTGGGACAAGTTAGGGACTTTGTACCAATATAAGTCTCTGGTGAATAAACTATTTTTAAGGAAAAAGCTATATAACCTGAGGATGAAAGATGGAGACTCGGTGACAGAGCATTTGAATGAATTTAATATTGTGGTAAGTCAGCTAGCATCTGTTGATATTAAAATTTCAAATGATTTAGATAAGTGCATCAGTTTGTTGTGTTCTCTACTAGATTCGTGGGATAGTTTGGTTATTGCAATAGGTAGCAATGCAACTGCCTTGCAGTTTGATGAAATAGTCTCATCCTTGCTAACGGAGGAGATGAGATGGAAAAATATGGAGAGCCAAAATGGTGATGCCTTGTTTGTACGAGGACAGTCCCAGACAGAAACAAAAATAAGTTATTGAGTGGGAGATCTAAATCTAGAGGGAGATCTAAGTCTCTAGGAAAACCTGTAAAGGTGGTGTGCTGGAAATGCGAAAAGGAAAGGCACTTCAAAATGGACTGTAAATCTAAAGCTCCTGATAAAGGAAAGGGATCTAATGATTCTCTTTCTGCAGAGGCAAAAACCACCTCAGATGAAGGTGGGAATGTGTACTTGGCTTCTTCAAGTACACATGTAGATCATGAGGCATGGTTGATTGACTCAGGTGCATCCTTTCACTTCACTCCCCATAGAGAGTGGTTCTACGAGTATGAGAAATATGATTGTGGTGATGTCTTCTTGGGGCATGACAGGAAGGCTAGAATCATTGGTTGTGGAAAAGTAAAGTTGAAGATGCAAGGTGGAAGGGTTAGAACACTTCCGGGTGTTCTGCATATTCCTACATTAGCCAAAAATCTGATTTCTGTAAGCAAGCTGGATGATGCAGGTGTAAAAACAGTGTTTGAGAAGGATACCTACAAAATGGTTCGGGGAGCACTGGTATTGATGTGGGTAGTTCATATTGGAACTCTATACAAGTTGCAAGGTAGCACTATTATTGATGGGTGCAATAATTCTATGGTTCCTGAAAGTGGAGCAGAAAATCTAGTGGTCTCTGGAGAGAAGACTATGTTGTGGCATCAAAGGATTAGACATATTAGAGAGAAGGGCCTTCGAATACTTCATGGTAATGGTATGGTAGAAGGTATGAGTAATATCTCTCTGGATTTTGATTTCTGTGAAAATTGTGTATATGGGAAGAAGAATCGGGTGAGTTTCCCCTCTGGTGGTAAGAGGGAGAAATAGAAACTAGAGCTTGTGCACAGTGATGTGTTTGGACCTATGAAGGTTCCATCACTGGGTAAGTCTGTGTACTATGTATCATTTATAGATGACTTCTCAAGGAATACATGGATATATTTCCTTAAGAGGAAATCTGAAGTCTTTGACAGGTTTAAAGAATTTAAGGCTCTCGTGGAAAATCAGACAGAGAAGAAGATAAAGGTGCTAAGGACAGATAATGGTGGAGAGTTTTGCAGCAAGAAATTTGAAGAATTCTGTAAGAAGTGTGGTATAACACGATAGAAGACTACTCGATATACACCTCAGCAAAATGGAGTTGCATAAAGAATGAACAAGACGTTGATGGAAAGGGCAAGAAGCATGCTCAGTGGTGTCGGGTTAGGACAGGAATTCTGGGTAGAGGTGGTGGATACAGCATGTTACCTAGTCAATAGGTCACCTTCATCAGCGTTGGAGGATAAGACTCCACAAGAGTTATGGACTAGTAAGAAACGTTCTCTTTCACATCTAAGGGTATTTGGATGTGATGCATATGTACATGTTCCAAAGGAGAAACGAACCAAGTTGGATAGTAAATCTGAAAGGTGCATCTTTATTTGGTATAAGGATGGTTTAAAGGGTTATAAGCTTTGGAACCCAGTAACAAGGAAGGTTGTGTATAGCTGAGATGTGGTGTTTGGAGAGGTGAAAGATGTTATTAAACATGAAGTCCAACCAAAGGAGCCTGAGAAGATAGAGTTTGAGCTAAAGGAGGAAGAATCAGACTCTACAACAGAGGAGGAATCAGAAGATGAAGAGCCACAAACACCGAGTGTGAGAATATCAGTTCGAGAAAGAAGGCAGCCAGAAAGGTATAGTCCATCTGATTTCTATTCAAGTTTTGCTTTGTCTATTATTGATGATGATCCCAGAATTGTAAAGGAAGTTGTCGATTCAGAGGATGGAAAACTCTGGAAAGAGGCCATGGTTGATGAAATGGCATCTTTGCACAAAAATGAGGCTTAGGATCTGGTGGAGTTGCTAGCTGGAAGGAAACCCATTGGCAACAAATGGGTGTTCAAAAAGAAGACAAATGCAGAAGGAAAAGTGGAGAAATACAAAGTTCAGTTGGTAGCAAAAGGTTATTTCCAGGTGCCGGGAATTGATTTTGGTGATATTTTTTCTCCTGTTGCCAAGGTAACTTCTATTAGATTACTTTTATCTGTTGTTGCTACTTTTGATTTTGAGGTAGAACAAATGGATGTGAAGACAACATTTCTTCACAGGGATCTGGAAGAGGAGATCTACATGAAGCAACTTGAAGGCTTTACGATGAAGGGTAAGAAAGAACTGGTATGTAAGTTAAATAAGTCTTTGTATGGGTTAAAATAGTCACCAAGGATGTGGTATCAGAAATTTGATACATTTATATGGGGACTTGGCTTCACCAAAAGAAAAGTAGATCACTATGTGCATTTTAAATTAATTGGTGACCGTGTTATTTATCTGGTCTTGTATGTGGATGGTATGTTGCTGGTTGGAAATGACAAAGAAATTATCCAGGATTTGAAGACCCAATTGTCCTCCAAATTCAACATGAAAGATCTTGGTGCTGCAAACTATATTTTGGGCATGGAAATTAAAAGATATCGTACAAAGAGGAAGCTCTGGTTAAACCAGAGGAAGTCTGTTGAGACAATACTACAGAGGTTTAATATGTAGGAGAGTAAACTGGTGAAGGTTCCTATTCCTGTAGGTGTGTGGTTATCTGCTGAACAGTGTCCCAAGACACAAGAAGAGGAAGAGGACATGTCCCATGTTCCATATGCAAGTGCAGTCGGTAGCCTGATGTATGCAATGCTCTGTACTAGACCAGACATTACACATGCAGTGGGAGTATTGTTGTGGGGAAAAATGCCTATGCAGGACGACCCTATCCACCTAAGGTGTGACAGTGCCTTAGCAACAAACAGACACAGCTATTCTAGTGTTCTTCCTTTATGAATTAAGAATGAAGAGAAATGGATGGACTAACCGGTGTCTTCCGTTTGTCCCTCGATCCGGTTTCTCTTCTCTTTGAGAGTTCCCAGCTACTTGCCTTCTCGCTCGCCCAGCTTCAACAGGTCTCTGCAAGATCACAAGAAGAGAACACTACACAAAGACATAGATTCATATTCATAACTAGTTCAGGATTAGAAATAAACTAAACATACTAATGCAATCATACATCAAAGATACATCAGTATATAGGAGAAACCAAGATAGCTTTATTGATGAATAACAAGGTTCAGGAAGAGATACAACCAAGAAGGCTCCAATCTAGCATCTCCTTCCCAGCAAATGGAATTCCTATCTTCACCTCCCTTCAAAGCATTAAGCACCCAATGATTCCAATCTCAAACCAACAGCAATTCTTTGCAATCACAAAATTCCAGCCCCTAGATCTCATGGAGGAGAGATCCATATATAGATATTTGGAGAGAGGATGAGTCAGCTTGAGATCTGACTAGTGTCCTCTCCCTCTGTCAGTTCTTGCTTCCACTTGGAGGTTCTTGCTTCCACTTGGAGTTTGAGAACCTCTTACTCATCATGAGTCGAATTCACTGAGGCAAGTGTCATTGAGGAAGATTCTGGAAGCTTCCAGGGTCTTGACACCTCGTTGAATGAACTTGCCATTTGTCAATTCCCGCTCAACGCACCCTGGTAGTACTTCTACCTGCATTGCAGTGCAGGTAGCCAGTTCAGGCTTTGCATTTCAGCGCAGATAGCTAGTGGAGCTCTTGAATTGATCCTGAATTGACTTGTTTTTGAGCAGTTTCTGGTGGAGAACTTCTGTGAATTGTTGTGGTTTGTTAGCCTTGTTCCTCTAGGGGTAGGAACAACATGTTTAGGGACTTTGGATCCCTTAGATTATGGACATTTCATGCTCAATGCTGTAAGGCACAAAAATTTCTATAACAGTTGCCCCCTAAAGTATGAGGCTGTTTATCGGGTGAAATGCTTTATCAGGAGGATCCGAAGTTCATCCAATGCTGGGAGGAGACCTGTAATAAGATACAATACAATACATTATTTTTCATACTGCTTTCATGATCTAGCTGAGGCAGGCATTCCCATGCTCAGCTTTATAAATTCATTTTTCTGTACATAGAACAGACAATCGTCTGATGGTAGACTGATGATTTTGATGAAATCATCATCCTTTTTGGTAGGATGATTATCTGCTGCAATGATGTACATGTCAATGTCTTTATCTTTCCTGAATATATATCGCAGCCCGGATAGATGAAACTAGATCCGGGGTCTTCAAACTCGTTCGATCTTCACTCTAAGTACAAGTCGATCCATGTGAGAAATGCTCTGAAGTCGAACATGGAAAGACATCGCTTGATTATCGGTCAATGAGGTAAACCGTTAACAAGCGCGAGAGGAATCATCGATAATGATAATGACCCTCAAGGTACTGCAGTACAATTCACGTGGTGTGAATAAAGGACTTGGCGTCGAACACCACGCAAAATATTTTGTTCGAAGGTCATTGATGTATACCTGTCGCCGGAAGTGAGAAACTTGCCATTGAGGCATGCAAGCTTCAAAGTACTGAAGGGGTTGTTCCTAGATCAACTTCTTGGATAATGAGCTGATGTCGACAAGAAGCGATTTGTCAAAGGAGGGCCTTGATGAATTCCACATCAATGACACGGAATGGAGCTAATCATTTTGATGGAGATGAAAACGATCTGATGACATATGATTCAGGGCGGCAGTCATGAAAGGATGAAGGATAATGTACGGCAGTGGATGGGACACGGTTGACTTCTCTGAACGACTTCTCTTGAACATATGGCGACACTTATGCGATGGATCGGTAGCATTACCCCAAATATGGATGGTATGGCGAGACCATGGCGATGTGACCGGTGAATGAAACAACCCAACCCGATTGTGGTACGGAGGAAAAGTGTCATGTTCAAGAGCGACTTGCTACCATCAAAGTTTTCTTGAGTTTCTCCCAATTTTCCCCACTCATTGCTGACCAGTACCTCTTTATTTTTGTCAAGCTTGAGGAGGATAACATATGCTTGTTCTATAACTTGCCCTTCAGGCAAGCCCATCGCTATGTTTTAACGAGCCTAGCGATAGTGAAACTCGTTCTCGTCTAAAGACAAGTTTGTCGCTATTAATGCTTTTTAACGAGTTTAACGACAAAGATAACTCGGTCCCTTTTCACTTTTAGAGAGTCTGAAAAGGTACGTAAAGATAACTCCAAAGTTCCTTTTTCTTCATCTAATCCCTTAAGTTCGAAAAAGTATAAAACAATACAGAAGGGATGGATTTTCGATAGTTTTAAAGAGCCGAACAAAACAAGCGCTCGATCTTTTTGTGCAATAATCCCTCAGGTCCAAAAAGATTAAAATCTAGAGGAGGGATAGCACTTTCGGTCGCTTTAACGAGCTGGAAGGCCAAAACTCGGCAATCTTTTCATATTTTACGAGTCAGATGAAAAGAGCTTAAAGAAGACTCGTCTTTTGAGGAACGAGTGATAAAATGGGTTAGCAGCTGATTCCAGGTACAGGTTGGAATTTTCCAATCATGGCAGTGTCACAAGGATGGCTAGTGTAATCACTCTTCGCAGCTGTTCCTCAAAATGGATAAACAATCAAATGGAGGTGAATGATTGGCCAATGGAAAAGTGGAGGTGATGGTGCAAACACGACCAAGGCTTTAATGGCTGATAATGTTACATTCACAGTGGTTATTTACCGGAAGATAGTTCATTTTTTAACGAGCTTAAATGCGGAAAAACACTGCTCAATCTTATGTTTATTTTTTAACGAGCATGAACTATGTGCTAAAACTGCTCGGATCTATTTATTTTTTAACGAGCATGAACTATGGACTAAAACTGCTCGAAATTATGTTTATTTTTTAACGAGCATGAACTATGTGCTAAAACTGCTCGAATATCCAGTCATATGATAAGAATGTCTCATTAAGATTCTATTTTTTATGGAGCTTCATCTTACAAAGCTTTGCTACGGAATCCTTTCTTTATGCAAGTTCGGAAATGACTAATCCTACGAGTTTAAAGGGTTAGAGGTCCTAAAAACTTAAAAAAATAAATAGCCACCCCTTGCTTGCACTCCAAAAGGTTTGCATGCCCCCAGGTATAAAGTACGATTTCAAGGTTACCCCTACTTCTCCTCTGCCAAAACATTTGTTTTACCGAGAGAGGCCTACCTCTTTCAGGTTACCCAAAGATTGTTCCGTTAATCTTTCAAACAAAACACTTCTTCAGCGATGTCTACCAAGATAAAAAAAGGTGAGCGACGATGCTCGCCAACTCACATAACTTTGACAAAAGAATATTATTCTAGAACAACCCCTCTTCCATGCCGGACGGGGTACGGACTAGTCATATTCTCCCACGGAAATCTACCCTATACCCAAAGTTTTCCTGCCGAAGCAGACCAGGACGCATGCCCCCTGGGTTCCAGTCATATCCTTCTGAATCACTCGCGCTCATCGGGAGGACGGACCGTGGGTTGAGACATTTCTTGTGCGAAGAGACCATTTAGGGATGGTGTATGACTATTTGCGATGCGTGATCCGGGAAATGAAAGTTGGTCCACGAGCTTGACCACTCTTCCTTCGTGCGGAAAACACATTACCCTAAAGAGTGAGGAGACAATGGCTCCCATGCAATATATATAGTCTCGTCCAAGGAGTAGGTTATAATCCAAGGGTCCTTGAACGACCATCATGTTCATTTGAATGGTCTTCCCTTTCAATGTTATGGGCACATTGGGGAGGATCCCTAAAGGTCGACTGGTTCCTTTGTCGAAGCCTGATAGATTTCTCATTTCAGGCAAAAGCGCTGGCGAACCAAGCGCTTTCCAAGCAATAGAGGAAAGGATACTCACAGATGCCCCCTCATCAATGATGGTGCCAGCCATTACCATTCTGTATATTTGAACGATAATTCTGAATGCTATACTGGGGGGTAACCGGGGTCTGCCTAGTTGGTTCCAGTCGAAGGATACAACTAGGTTGCTTGGTGGTGGGACCGAATAGACGGCCGGGTATGACTCTGACGAAGTTCCTTCCTGCGATAAAGGAATGGGCAAATTGCCCCCTTGTTCGTCGGAGTCTGTGTTGATGAAGAGAATTTGGACGGTGTCGTCTTTATTCTCTTCTGTGATGATATCATTCGAAGATAGAGCCTCTGAAGGCAAAACCGGGTCAACTGCCGCCTCAACCTTTTGACTTTCGTCAGGTATGGATTCAGATGGTTCATCTTCAATGATAGGTGCTTCGGCTGACCACCTGAGCGGGCCAGTCGGGTTCTCAACTAGTGAAGGACTTGGCAGGAGTTTTTGATATCCAGGAGGAAGTTGCGCTCGTAAAATCGGGCGATCTTCCAAAACTCTTTTAGCCTCATCTAAGAAGGGACAACGGTGGATGGCATGGTCGCCTTCACACAGTTTGCAGGGAAATCTAGCTTTCCCTCTCTGTCCTGTGGCTTCACTTTCACTAGTTGACGGTGCGCTGTCAACATGGCTATTAGAGGTTGACGCCACCGAATTGTGCAAACGGGGAGACCAGTCCCTTAGTATTCGAGGGATGCAGGGACAATCTCTGTGGAAGTGGTCTCCCTTGCATATGACACATGGCGATTTAGGCCAGGTCAGTGCTGTGTGTGGATTTTTGTCAGATGACACTTGTTTGCCCCCAGTCGCTTTTGGCTCCTTCTTCTTCTTCTCTTTCTTCTTCTTTTCCTTCTTCTCCTTAGGAACCTGGTTTTTTGTTTTACCAGTTCCGTCAAGTGAAGAGGAAGGAGGAGAGGAAGAATTAGATGAAGCAGAAGGCTGGTGGGTAACTCTGGTCTGGTCTAACTGTTGACTCGACTGTTCAGGAATAGTGGTGTTCTGAACGACATTGGTTGAAAAGAGCCAGACCGGCAAGCCAATTGTTAGTCCTGGAAGCGACAATGTGGCCACATGGGGCGCACCAACATCTCTCCAAGAGGAGAAAGGACTAGGATTTCCATCAAGGGGAATTCCTTGGTTGGTGTGCTCCATTTTCTCAACCTAAAGATCAACGCAGGAATAAAGGGTGATTGTTCCGTTTAAAATAAATTTTTAACGACGCTTAGGCACAACTTGCTTTTTCACTTTTAAAGAGTCGAGAAAAAGCTAAAGATGACTCCAGTCTCCTTCGATGTTTTAACGAGCCCGAAGTGGCAAATGCTCGGATGGACTTTTTCCGTTATAGAGTCTGAAAAAGCCAAAAGGAACTGCTCTGGAGTTCTAGGTAGAGGGTGTGCCAAACTTTTCGCAAAACCGCAGAATACTTTTTAGGGTACGGGCAGTCGATCTTCCTGAATGCTGTGTTCAGTGCATTGCGATCAGTAGGGCGGCCGACACGGCTTCCTAAGGATAAAGGTTATATTCCTATAGGGGTCTCCCAATATATACGCGACGGTACGTGGGAGCACAATCCATACTGGTACTAATCGTCCCTCAGGAGGAATCACCCAACCATCAGTGAGGCGACCAGTGACCAGGTTTTACGACGCCGGAACACGTCTCTAGCCTAGACCTCTATGTTGTGCGTTATGATGCAAGGCGTTGTTAAGTTCATTCGATTTATTTTAGGTTGATCTTTTTAGAAGTTTGCCTTTCTGGATCACCACGATATGTATGATACAATTCCTAAATGCAGTCTAAAGATGATAAGCAAGCTTTATATCTTTTCAACTATGAAAATCCTAGCTACAAAGGGAAAAGAAAGACACCATCTTTTCTCAAAGAGCAATCAGCACACTCTAATGCACTTTTCATAAATCAAGCATGCAAACTATCAAGATGCAAATGCACAATGCAGGTGTTTGTTTTCCGCTTCCTTAATATTGATGCCTAAAAAGAAAGCTTTTTGTACAACTTTGAATTCGCTTTTAAATGACAAATACAAACAAGTTACTTTTTCGAAATCAGAAAGGGTAGAAGAGAATACAACACTTTACGACTTTCGAAATGAACTCTTGTTTCGACACTTAAAAGAGACAAACTCAAACCAAAAGCAAAAGTAAATGTATAATCAACTGTAAACAGCCAATGAACTCTCTCCTAAGATCACAATCAACAGATCTGAATCAAGGGCTACAGGATGATTATTTCACTCTTGCAAAGGAAAACTGCAAATGATGCCACAAACACATAAAAACACTCACAGTCTTTTTGTACAAAAGGAGGCAGAATTTAAGCAGAGAAAAGGAGTTATCAGACTGGTACCTATGCTGGTTATAGGCTGCAAAAATCAGAGATCAAAACAAGGCAAAACAGAGCAGAGAACCCCAGCTGCACAAGGCCTAACTGGATCAACGCACCCTCAACACAGAGGTTTTGACATTCAGCGCAGGTAGCCTTCACGGGACCTGCGTTGAAATGCAGAACCTCTTCACAGGGTCTACGCTAAAGGAGAAACGAGAGTTTCTCACTGGGTTCTGGGTCATAGTTTGCTGATTAATCTTCGGTTTCAGGCCAAATAAAAGCAACAAGCAAAGTACAATCAAAGGGATTCTTTGAGGGAGGGCTAAGATCTATCACAAAGGATCATCAAATCATTTGTGAGTCCATTGTTCAGATCATAGACAAATCCAGTGATTGGATCAAAGCAGCAGCTGTCTACTTTGCATCTGAGAATAGCAGATGCAGTTCGATTGTTGCTGTTGAGTCTATGAAATAAACAATGATAGAGACACAAATAAAATGACTAAACAGATATCCCCAGTGGAGTCGCCAATTTGTTGTGGGGAAAAATGCCTATGCAGGACGACCCTATCCACCTAAGGTGTGACAGTGCCTTAGCAACAAACAGACACAGCTATTCTAGTGTTCTTCCTTTATGAATTAAGAATGAAGAGAGATGGATGGACTAATCGGTGTCTTCCGTTTGTCCCTCGATCCGGTTTCTCTTCTCTTTGAGAGTTCCCAGCTACTTGCCTTCTCACTCGCCCAGCTTCAACAGGTCTCTGCAAGATCACAAGAAGAGAACACTACACAAAGACATAGATTCATATTCATAACTAGTTCAGGATTAGAAATAAACTAAACATACTAATGCAATCATACATCAAAGATACATCAGTATATAGGAGAAACCAAGATAGCTTTATTGATGAATAACAAGGTTCAGGAAGAGATACAACCAAGAAGGCTCCAATCCAGCATCTCCTTCCCAGCAAATGGAATTCCTATCTTCACCTCCCTTCAAAGCATTAAGCACCCAATGATTCCAATCTCAAACCAACAGCAATTCTTTGCAATCACAAAATTCCAGCCCCTAGATCTCATGGAGGAGAGATCCATATATAGATATTTGGAGAGAGGATGAGTCAGCTTGAGATCTGACTAGTGTCCTCTCCCTCTGTCAGTTCTTGCTTCCACTTGGAGGTTCTTGCTTCCACTTGGAGTTTGAGAACCTCTTACTCATCATGAGTCGAATTCACTGAGGCAAGTGTCATTGAGGAAGATTCTGGAAGCTTCCAGGGTCTTGACACCTCGTTGAATGAACTTGCCATTTGTCAATTCCCGCTCAGCGCACCCTGGTAGTGCTTCTACCTATGTTGCAGTGCAGGTAGCCAGTTCAGGCTTTGCATTTCAGCGCAGACAACTAGTGGAGCTATTGAATTGATCCTGAATTGACTTGTTTTTGAGCAGTTTCTGGTGGAGAACTTCTGTGAATTGCTGTGGTTTGTTAGCCTTGTTCCTCTAGGGGTAGGAACAACATGTTTAGGGACTTTGGATCCCTTAGATTATGGACATTTCATGCTCAATGCTGTAAGGCACAAAAATGTCTATAACAAGTATTGAGCAGGTTTATGTCAAAACCAGGGAAGGAGCATTGGACAGCAATGAAGCAGGTTTTCAAGTATTTGCATGGCACTAGTGATTATGGTTTGTGCTACCAAGGAAGTCCAAGATTGGACAAAGTGTTGGATATTCGTGGCTTTGTTGATGCAGACTAGGCTGGAGATCTGGATTAGAGAATATCTACAAGTGGGTATGTGTTTAACCTATTTGGAGATGTAGTCAGTTGGATGAGTAAGAAACAATCTGTAGTGGCACTATCAACTACAGAGGCAGAATACATGGCAGCCACTCATGCAAGCAAGGAAGCAGTTTGGTTGCAGAGATTGTGTTCAAGTATGGGGTTAGTACAGGGAGCTATAAGGATAGACTGTGACAGCCAAAGTGAAATTTTCTTGGCAAAGAACCCCGCATATAATTCAAAGACCAAGCACATCGATGTTCAATATCACTTTGTGAGGGATATGATAGAAGAAAAAAAGGTGTTGCTGGTAAAGGTGGACACTTTGAAGAATACTGCAGATGCATTGACAAAATCTGTGAGCTCTGAGAAGTTCTCTTGGTGTAGAGAAACAATGGGCGTTGTAGGGCTGGATAAATGACTAAGCTCTCTTGTGGCCCCCTGTGGAAACAAAACAACAAGTGGGAGAATGTTGGGTTGTGTTATATTCTTTCCATGACTAGCCCACATAGTTAACTGGGGCGTTAGGAGGGGGGCGGAGCCCCCCCTTGTTGCGCGAATTGTGTAGCGGGAGGGTCACAGGGGGTTTGAGGGGTACCCATAACCCCACTTTATGGGGTCTGGGGCAACGCCCCAGAAAATTTTGGTTTTGGACCCTATGTTAGGTTGGGTGGACCCACCTATGGTTTTGTGCATGATTTTTGCACCTGTTTTTGGATGCGATGGTTATCGGTCCATGGTTTTGGATGCAATGGTTTTTGGTCCATGGTATTGGATGCTTCAGCATGTATAAATATGTATTGTAACATTGAAAGGAACATAATGAAAAATCAAGCTGGTAGTCCCAGTTTTGGGATCCAGGGGAAAATCTCTGTGTATATGTGTTTTATGTGTTATGCTCTCGCATTGTTTATTTTCTGTGTTTTAGAATTCATATGCAGGTAATTTTTGTACGGGGTTAAAACCTACATTGATAATTTAAGTTGGTAGGCTTGCGAGTTGCAACATTATTTTTTCAATACCAAGTGTCATCAATATTCCGAAATTGAAAGAAGAACATGAATGAGTTTGTAAAGGGTGTTCCCTAGGTAAAAATGTGGAGAAGCCATTCCCTAGCAGTGACTTTAGATCTAAGGAAATATTGGACCTTATCCACTCTGATGTATGTAGTCCTATGTCTGAAAATTCACTTCGTGGTCATCAATACTATGTAACATTCATTGATGATCACTCTAGAAAGACTTGGATATATTTCTTGAAGTCTAAAGATGAAGTATTTGTAAAGTTTAAAGAGTTCAAGGAAGAAGTGGAGAATATGACAAAAAATAATATCAAGACCCTAAGATTAGATAATGGTGGGTAATATAATTCTAAATAAACTTGTGGCCTTTTGAAAAGAATCTGGGATTAAGTGGGAGCCTTTATTCCCTTACAATCCTCAATAAAATGATGTAGATGAAAGAAATAATCGATCCATTAAAGAATGTGTAAGAGATATGCTATATGACC
Source organism: Pinus tabuliformis (assembly GCA_031772625.1). NCBI lineage: Eukaryota > Viridiplantae > Streptophyta > Pinopsida > Pinales > Pinaceae > Pinus > Pinus tabuliformis. The sequence continues at coordinate 648,696,502 of CM062815.1, read as the reverse complement.
TAGGCCTTCCCAAATTCTTATGGGTAGAATCTTCTATGACAATAGTTTACATCCAAAATAGAAGCCCTCATAGAATTATTGACAACATGAGACTAGAAGAAACATTTACAGGAAAGAAGCCGAATGTTGATAATCTCAGAATTTTTGGATGTCCTATATACATTCATTGTCCCAAGGACAAAAGGAAGAAGTTGGACCCTGCATGTTTTAAAGGAATCTTCAATGGTTATAGCACATCATCTAAGGCATATAGAATCTACATCAAGGAAGACAAACATATTGATCTAAGTAGAGATGTTACATTTGATGAAAGCATTGTATATAGTAAGTCCAAGGATATCCCCTTTGACTTCGAAGAAGAAGATGCACTTTTATTTCCCAATGAAAAGAATCCAAGACAAGATAATCCTCCAAAAATTGACCATCATGAAGTACCAAAAGGACCAAGTGAACCTATACAACAAGTCATCATTCCAGAAATTTGAAAAAGACTGTATTAGTTAAGATCAACTCTACAAGAAGCCAAAGGACATGAAACAACAAAAGGAACGTTCTAAGAAAGTAAGAGACCTAAGAGATATTTTGGTTATGCAACATACATGATCAAACTTATTGAAGAAAAACCTACCTCTTATGAAAAGGAAGCTAAACATCAAGTATGGAAGAATGCAATGTTGGAGGAATTCCAATAAATAATGAAGAATGATGTTTGGGAAATCACTACTAGACCAAAAGGCAAATCAATTGTGACTTCCAAATGGGTGTACATAATCAAACATGCAGCTGATAAAAGCACTGATAAGTACAAATCAAGATTTGTGGCTAGAGGTTTTTCATAATAAGAAGGAGTTGATTATGATGAGACCTTTTCTTCTACAGTTAGGTACACTACAATAAGATCTCTCATTTATATTGTAGCTTATGTGGGATGGAATATTCATCAAATGGACATAAAAACTGCATTCCTCAATGGAACAATCAACGAGGAAGTATACATTGAGAAACCTTACAGGTTTGAGGTTCATGGAAAATAATCCCATATCTACAGGTTGAAGAAGGTTCTATGATGGCTTGAAACAAGCTCCTAGAGCATTGTATGCTTGAATGGATGCTTCAAGAGTATTACAGATCTGAACCTCTACATCAAGGTAGTAAATAATGCACTTGTAATCATATTGTTGTATGTGGATGACTTACTAATTACAAGAGTGGAAAATATCATTCAAAAATGTAAGAAGAATCTAGCAACTGAATTCAATATGAAGGATCTTGGAATGATGCACTATTACCTGGGACTTGAAGTCTATTAAAAGCCTCATGAAATCTACCTTAGTCAAGGAAAATATGTGATCAAGGTCCTACAGAATTTCGGGATGATAGATTGTAAACCTATGGAAACTCTAATTATATCCAATTTGAATAAATTGAGGAGTTCATAATCTAATTTTGTTGATCCATCATCATATCGTCAGCTGATTGGTTCTTTGATGTATCTAGTGAAAACTCGTCCAAATATATGTTTTTTTGTAAATATCTTGAGCTATTTTCATATGGAACCAAGACATGATCATTGGGTCGCAACAAAGCATATGTTGAGATATATCCATGGCACCATACATCATTGCTTGAGATATGTTGCAGGAAAAGAGGTTCAACTGTTAGGGTACATTGATTCTTATTGGGTTGGAAGTGTTGATGATGGGAAGAGTACTACTGGTGATTATTTCTATTTGGGATATGCTATGATTTCATGGATGAGAAATAAATGAGACTTTGTTGCACTAAGAAATGTTGAAGCAAAATATATGATAGCTAGTGAAGTTAGTCATGAAGTTGTTTGGCTCCACAAATTGTTTGTCGATTTGTTTGAAGGTGTGAATTGACCTTGATACTTTGTGATAATCAAAGCTACATAAATGTTGGGCAGCGGATCCCCTGCATAACGGTTTTGGGGCTTAAAGCCCACAATTTTGGATAATGGTATTATAAAGGCTCTGTGAAGTGCGCAGAGCACGAATTGTAATAAGTCAAGTCAAAGCGTTTTCTGCCCTAAAACAATGTAAGGTAATGTAAAATGAGTTGGCCTACCCATGGTCCACGGACCATGGGAATGTATAAATAGAGCGAGGCCCTAAGGGTAGAAGGTAAGTTTGGTAGATCTGATTTGAAGTGATATGGATTGTTGAATGTGATATTCGCTCTGAGTCTGTAAGTTCGAATCTTGGGTCGTAGTAATAGAGAGAGGCTCTGCAGCTGTGTGCGCAGAGGCCTAGTAGAGTCCACAACTATGTGCACGGACCCCTGTAGCTATGTGCGCAGGGTAGGAAGTAGATTATAACTAGAAAAAGCATTAATAAAGATAAGTTGGTTTTGGAACATTGCGTATCTATTTTTGTATTTCTGTTTATGCATCTGTTTATAGTTTATGATTGCACGCATGTCTGTTTATGTTGAATGGTAAATGAAAGCATTGGGCCCACTTAAATTAATTCAAGATCTATAATAATAAGCACAGTAAAGGGTAAAGAACATTTGTGCTCTTCATTTAAGCCATGCGAAGGTAAGTGCACTGGATAGACAGTTGTGCAGAAGTAGTGTAGTGCGTAGAGTGGTATCGTGATTTTTCCAAGACCCATCAAGACATCCCAAGGGTGTGGAAACCTGGTTCCAGCACCCCCCCCATACTACCTCGGGTGAGACCTTAATCCTCACTCCGTGGGCTGTTGCCGAAAGGGCCGGTAGTTTCGGGATTTGTTTCGCTAAATCATTTTTGAACCTGGGTCAGGCCCCAACAATCCAACAAATGTTTCCGTTGCCGAGACCGGATCTGCCTAAGGGATGTCTGATATTGGAACAATGGAACCCTAGAAAGAAGAATATTGAAGATTGGTTAGATCAGAAGCTTCATGAGTTCGTAACACAGGAAAATAGGACTCCATAGATATCCGAAAAGAGGTGGCTAGATCGCTACGTATATACGGAAATCCACGAGATCTTCTTCGTGACCTTCTCTTCAGAGCTGTATGATTGGATCGCGAGGGTAGCCGACAGCCAGGGAAGGTACAAGCTCGATCAACCGATAGTGTGGACCCCGAAGTTAGTGTGTAGACTAGAGGCATCAGAAGATAAGATAGCTCGGGCTGTGGACCATTGGCTTGATCGGATAATAGGAGGGTTTATCAGTGATTTCATGATAGACACAACCATGAGCTATAGTGAAGCAGAATGACGCTTTCTCAAGGGACCGCGAGGTAGGTACGTCAAATCCTTGAATACCTAGATTAAGATGTTGTTATGTGAGAAGCGGGTTATGTGAATACATTAATGATTGGAACAACACGAAGCGGGAAGATCTACAAAGGGATCGAAGGGTTAGGAAACAGTCCTTTAATTTCACCACCGCGAGCGAGCGAGGAAGAGCATGCTCGGGCTTCCCCGAGAAGTGCGGTTAGTTTGATAAGGCAGTGCATTCCACAGTTATCACCTCCACTTACGCCATCACCCACTTTGCCTACTTCACCTCCATCTTCAACCACCCCACCTCCACCAAACCCGTAGTTCAGCATGGCAAGCGCGATCAAGCTACCCGTATTCAAAGGAGTAGGGAACGAGGATCCGGACCAGTTCTGGTTCATGGTAAGAGCAGTGTGGGAAGCCCAAGGAGTCACAGATGACAACATTAAGAAGGACATGTTGGTGAGCGCGTTGCAGGATCATGCGCTGACCTGGTATATCAAGCACTCGAATGATCACCCAAATGCCAGAATAGTGGAGATCCAGAATGCACTGAATAGAGAGTTTAGCCGGCCGAAATTAGAGACATAGATGATCATCAGATTTAAAGAGATCGCAATGCTCCCATACGAGACCCCCTGGGATCTGGATCAAAGACTGAAGAGTATGATCTACGAGGCTAATATGACACTGGCGGATGCGCAGCACCATGTGTGTTTGTGGTGTCCTTGACACCACACCTAAGGATGGCGTTGTCACAGCAGAAGCTTTCAACCCAGGTAGAAGCATTGGAAATGACAATGAGGTTGAATGAAACCTCGATACAGGACCTTGGGTTGGGAGACCAACAGATCCATGTGCAACTACAGAACCTATGCTTGGAGATGCAGAGTTTGAAGCAGGATAGGGCACCCCGGCTAGAAGCACGCGAAGAAGTATGGTGCATAAAATGTAAAGGCCAGGGCCATGATAAGGATCATTGTCCAATATTCGCAAACTATTTGGTAAGAGGGGGACCAATGCTGTTGAGACCAGAGGTACAAGTAGGGCCAAGTGTGGCACCCACACTTTGGTGCACGATCTATCAGGTGGGAGGAAAGCACACGATAGACAACTATCATTTGTTGCAGAAGTATACACAGACTTCGCAGCAGCTGTTTTGTAATTTCTGTAGATCAGTGGGCCATGATGAGTGAAACTATCGAAGTTATGAATTGTTGATGGATCGAACACCTACCTACAGAATGCAGACTGAGGTGCAAGGTCAGGATCCAGCCGCAACAATAGCACGTGATGAATTCCAAGGACGCAAATGAGGATGAGGAGGAATGGGACCCGGACGAGGGCACGAACAATTAATCTGCTATAATTATAGAGGACCTGGGCACTACGCACGTGACTGTAAGAATCCGACCAGAACATGTTGTTCGTATTGTTATCAGTTTGATCATGAAGTGATAGATTTTTTGACGTTGATTGCACAAATACACGAGAAAGGGGTACTATAGCCTACTCCGACTCAGAATATCCAAATGATGAGGTTTGAACCACGCGAAGAAGACGCCAACGTGAACATGGTGCTCAGAAGCGGTGTGAGCACAAGGGAAGATAAGGGAAAGCAACCCGAGGACGATACATGGGTCCATAAGTTCTTCCTCCTTTTTTTTTTCTATAACTTCAACAGTTTGAGGATGGTGAAGAGGAGGGATATTGAGCTGCTTCTTCAGTGCAGCTATATCATCATTTTTCTTTTTTATTAATTTCTCTGCTGCTTTGACATCCTTGGGATCATGTCCCAGCTCTATGATCAAGTCCTCTAAGGACTTAATTCTAGTGTCTTTGGCCTAAGATGAGGCTTTTTCCAATTGAAGCTGTGTAGATGTGTTATTCAGTGAGTTCTATAGTTGTTGAGCTGCGATTGCTTTATTGGTCAACGTGGAGTAGACCATTTCACCTGTCTGCTTATGTAGCTCTATTTGATCAATTGGGTGGATATCCTTTGCCAAAACTTCAAAATCAGTTTTCAAATAGTCAGCCATTGATTTTGGTTGTTGCATAGTTGGCTTAAGAAAGCTCATCTGCATCTTGCCTTCCTTTATATCAAAGGCTGACATCAGCCTTGTCTAGTTTGTTGGGGCCATCTTCAAATAATGGGCATAGCTTTGCAGCTTTAATCTTTCATTCCTTGCTTTGATTTCTTTATATTTTTCTTTAATATCCAGGCTCTGACCAGAAGGAGCCCTGAAGGAAGATACCTCGGTGCTCTGTTGCCTTTCTAATACTTGGAACTGTGAGGTGGATGGTGAACCTCCTGAAGGGATAGTGTGCCCACTTTCTGTCCTTTCTGCCGCTATGTTTCCTGTTGTTTCCTCAGTGTACTCTTGTTCTGCATATGGGTTTAACCTTTTCCTTTTAGCAAAAGTTTGATCAATAGGCCTACTAGAAGGAGTGGCCTCCTCTTTGTCTCTTTTAAGGTTTCTTTCCTCATTGAGAGGAGTCTGCAAAATAGGAGGATTGCTCATGATTTGTTCAGGTTGAGCAAGCTCCTCTAAGATTTCTGGTTGTTCATATTCTTCTTGTTGTTCTGAAAGCTCCTGTTGTTTTGATGGCTCTGCTTGTTCTGATGATTCTAGTTGGCCTGATGGCCCTGCTTGCTCCAAAGTCTGTCCATTGTGTTCCTGTGACTGCCTTTGAGATGGAGTTTCTTCAGGCACCTATACAAATAAACCTTCATCAAGCCTCCTATCTAAATCCACCAATACATTGTCAATTGCAACCTCTGTACTATCTTGATCTACTAATGTGTTTTCCCTCCATTCAGATTGATTGGCATATTGTTCAATTTCTGGGATCCTATGGTGGATGTAAGGAGATAGCTTATTTTTCTGCCTCCTATCACAAATGAAGTTGTGGGGATCATAGGCCCATTTGAAACTCTATTTTAATCTCAATCTCTGAAGGATTTCATCTGCCTCCATTCTTGCTTCTCTACTGTTACAGATGAATGGTCCAAGATGTTCTTTTATTCTTAGTCGGGCCTTCTTCTTGGCCTTAACAAATTTAATCTCATCAGAATTGATCATTTGCCTATAGTACTCTAGAGCAAATAATCTCATGGGGAGATATCTTGGCATTTTGTAAGGTGGAAACTCACATCCATAGATTCTAATCTATGTATGGTTTTGGTACAAGTACCAATCCCCTACTTTGTATTTTTTTGACAATTGCAGGATTATTTTGATGTCTGCACTAATTCTGGGAGGAGGACTTCCTAGCAACATGGTAGCCACTAGGTGTAAAAATAGATCAATGAAATCTGTATATGGGTAGGGAGAATTAGACATGTGGAACAGAGGGGTGAAGAAAATGACAGATCCAAGATTTCCTTTGGTATCAAGCTTTTGTATAGAGAAGGGGAACTTATTAGTCTGATAGTAAAGAAATAAATGGTACAGGACTGATGAATATTTGAACACTATTTCATTTTTGAATCTCAGAAATTGATCATGCATTTTATCTGAGATGAATTTTGCATAATCAAATTTGACTGCAGGAGGCTGGCCAGGGGTAAAAATGGACATGTAGGCAAAAATGATATCATCTACATATTCACTAGTGGTAAAGCCTAAAATGCATGATATCATTGATGTGATATCTTTGCCTAGACCAGAAAAGAAGGATGACATGTAAGGAGGGGGATCTTTTGGCATGTGTTTTTCTTCAGCAATGAAAGTCTGGAGGATTTGAGTACTTCTGGAACTAGATAGCTTGGAGAATCTGTCAAGAAAATCAGCAATGGTAAGGGGGGTTAGGTTTTCACCAGGTTGTAACTGTAACATCTCATTTATGGATTCTATAGTGATAGTGAATAGGACTTTCTGATCTGGGGTCATTACAGCTCTCATGATAGGGTCATAGTTTGCATGACAGTAGTGAATAATCTCTGGGAAGACATGAACACTAGGGAATTGGTATTTAAGCAGGTTTGATTCCCAAAGGCCTATCTTATTTGCATGGTTCGAGTAGTTATCTTAGTGCCTGCAATGCAATTTCAAAGGGGATTCTTCAAATGTGAGGTCTTTAATCTGAAAATCTTTGTCAGCCAGGGGAAGATGGTCCAAATCTCTGTGGGGAGTAGTAATTGGCATGATATTCAAAGCAATTGGGGCTTCCATCTTTGGTTCTTGTGGATTCAAAGATGGGGGCAAAGGATTTTCAAGGAAATTGGACACAATTGGTCTGTTTTAGAGTGTTTCAGAACTATTAGACAACTTAGCTTACTAAATTACTTAAGTTTTAAAGCAATTTAGCTCAGGTTAGGCACAAAAACAGGGTTTCTTGGTCGAAAATAGGATAAATACCTAGTTTTGGTTGCTTGAACGGTAAAATGGTGGTTGTGCATTGTTTATAGTAAGCGCACAGGTCTGCATAGAGGTCTGGAGTTCAGCGGCTATATAAGGTTGACAGTTGGTAGCAGGTTGAAAACTTGAACGTACTCTGTGTTTGCATGGAGAAAAAAAGGTTCTTTTCTTGGTATAAAGCGGAAACAATGAGTATTTTTGGTTTATCTGCAAAGTCGATGATTTTGGCGAGTATAATGGAAAACGACAGCTGGCGCCAACTAAAGGAGGTGACATTTTGTCGTGCAGTGGAGGTGGTAAGTGGAGGCGGTAAGCGGAATCTATCACATCGCTTTTGGGGACTTGGCGGTAATGGGAGAGGTCCGCACGATGCCATTCATCAGGAAACACGTAGTAGAGGGATGAATAGTAAAACCGCTCACATCAGGCGGGTAAAGGTCAACATCAGAGGCCACCCGATATGAGCGCCAGCCGTTAGATTTGAAGGGGTCAGATCATATGCTGATCGGGAATGTGACCTGATCATGGAGTTAATGGAGGGGCCCGACAGGAATTTAATTACGAGTTAGGGCAGGTTAATGATGTCGGGGACGATGTGATTGGAGAAAAGTTTATTGATTAATCATGGTTTGATCAATTAATCCATTTTTGTAAGGTGAAGGGTTATGGCTCTTAATTAGTCGCAACTCGACTAATTAATCCATTTAATTATTTATTATTATGGTTTATTTTTCAAACCAGTGGGGCAGGATATTTAACATATGGGATTTTAATTAACTATACGGGAAAAGGGTTTTGTTTCTCGAGAGTTAAATATAATAAAATTTAAAGTTAATATGAAATGGAAATGAGAACAAATAGTGCTAAGTATAATGTCTTGACACCTTTGCTCATGTATTTGAATTTACACATCATAACTTAGGCTTAATGATCTTTTATGGGTTTTCTTTCTCTGTAAACAAGGGATTTCAGGTAAGGTTAATTACTTTTCCTTGGTAAATAGTAATTTTTCCTTAGGAAAAGGGACTTTTAGGTGAGATGAATGTTTATGAAGGGAGTGAATGTTTGTAAAGGGGTTGAAGTACTTAATCCTTATAAGTTATTGGGCCGAGGGTTTGGTCCCTCTAGAAGTCAGAGAAATGCTCTGAGCTCCTTTAACTTAAAGTTTTAGGCACTTTTGTCTTTACTTGTGGGAAATTAGTAAATTGAGGGTGAAATGAATGGGGAAATTAACCATTTGAATTTTTGTAACTACTCAGTTATCATCCATGATTTAGTAACTTTATGGTGAAGCATATGATATGATTTTTAACTAGCCATTCATCATAATTCTGCAACCATTCAATGACTTACCCACCTACTCATCCTACCATTTTTTCTACTCTTTATTAGGGTGCACTTAAGTTGGAAAACCCTTATTAAAACTTTTTCTTTTCTGTTACAATAGAAATCTATCTAAATCTATCCTTATTACATCCAAGGGCTCAGATTAAACAGTTGAGCTCCTTTTATTCACTCTACCTATCTACTTATCTGCCAAGATTAAACAGTTTGGTCAGATTTTATTCTCTATCTCTAAGAATGAAATTGAAAACATGGAATAAACAAGATTAAACTATTTGGTTACCATGGATTGTGGCATAAATTACAACTTGCACACAGTCATTATTCTACAAAAAATAAAATAGTAGTGGCATTTGGACTTGCACACTTTCCTGGTCTTTTTCTTTTTCTTTAGGGTTCATTTTCATCTTTTTTGACCTTTTTCATTATTTTTGTCATTTGATTTTTCTTTTAGGACATATCCTCTTTACGTTTTTTTATTTTATTTTTTTATTTTTTCCAAATATGGTAAACATTTGCAGAAAGCAAAGGTATGTACATATTACAGATTTAATCTCATCCATTCATCTATTATGACACCTATTGGTATAGGAACATAACAGTGGCTCCACTTGGGGATGGCATTTCCTGGTGAAATGTCAAGAACTAGTAGATCAATGGCCTTCTGAATTTCTGTGGTTTTTTACTCTGCAACTTTCCTTTTTACTTTGCTGCTTTATTGATATTTATTGACAGTAAAACTTTAAGGCTTAGGGCCTTCTCTTCGGGCTTCAACCCCAAAGTTTACCATCCAATCCACACTGAACTTTATGCAGGATATAATATGTACAAGTGATTAGTGGAATCAATAACTGGGATCTATATAATGTTTAAGCATTCGACCATTCATTGGTCCTCCTTCTACTTCTGCACCATCCAGTTCTTTAAGAAAATAAGCATTATTACCTCTGAAAGCATAAATAATGTAAGGACCTTTCCACAGGAATTCAAACTTCCCATGTTTCCCTTTATCTTCCCTTCTTGAGTCCCATTTCAGTACTTTGTCTCCTAGATAGAAATCTTCTTCCTTGGTTCTTTTGTCAAATGCTTTCTTAATTTTCTCATGCACCACTTGAGATCTGATGTAGACTTGTTCTCTAGTTTGCTACAAATGAATATTCTAGTTGATCCTTCTCTAAATATCATTGGGCTTAATTTGTCTTCTTGGAGTAATTTCATCACTGGGGTTCCCAAAGAAGATGGGAAGATAGCCTCCATTCCATAGACTAACTGATAGGGACTGGTGCAAATAGATTTCTTTGTGGTCATTCTATCTTCCCACAAAGCATTCACCAATTTATTATTCCAGGTCTTCTTATTGTCTTCCAATAGTTTTTTGATGATATTGATTAGGCTTTTATTAGATGATTCTGCAAGTCCATTTCCTTGGGGATAGTAGGTTGTGGAATGGCCAAGGGTTATGTGATATCTATTGCAAAAATCAATCATCCTTTTTTATTTAAAGGCTACAGCATTGTCTGTGATGATTTTGGTGGGACAACCGAATCTAGATAGAATATTGTCTTGACGGTATGGCTTCTTTCCACTTTGTAAAATAATCTATGGTAGTTAATATCCATCTATGTTGGGTAGAGGAGGGAGGATGAATTTCACCAATGAAGTCAAGACCCCACTGATGAAATGGTGTTTCAGTTGATATAGGTTTTAAAGGTAATGGCAGTAGTTTTCTTTTCCCTTCAAAAATTTGGCATTTGTGGCATGAGGTTACAATTTTTTTCACATCAGCAAATAGAGTGGGCCAGTAAAAACCAGCCCTCAAGATCTTATCAGTTGTTGTCTTCCAATAGAGATGTCCCCCACAGTCACCTGCATGAAACTCTTGCAAAATTTTATCAGTTTCCTCTTTTAATAAACAATTCAACAATATGCCTTCATGATTTTTCCAAAATAAGGCATTATCAATTATGCAAAACTTTAAAGATTTCATCTTTAAGAACCTACTTTTAGTCCTAGATAGCTCGGGAGGAGCTTGAAGGTTTTGTAGAACATATATTATGTCAGCATACCATGGTGAATCTGTAAAGGCTTGGCTAATCTGTGGAGTCGCCATCTCCTCTTTGTTATCCAGTTCTGCAATGAAGTTTATGTCTAGGGCTTGACAGTTTGTTTCAGCCATGAGCTTAGCCAAACCTTGGCCTTTGATCAATTTGGTAGGTTTAATTTCTAAATCATACTCTAAAATGGTAGCTATCCATTTTCCTCTTTTCCCATCAGGTCCATTTTGTGTTAGAATGTCCTTGACTACAGCATTGGGGACATATGCTACTATATGGGAGTACAAAATATAAACTCTGAAATATTTTATTGCTTTAACTAAAGCAAAAGCATGTTTCTCCATTATGTTATACTTTAAAGGTGCGTCTCTCAAGGCTTTACTGAAGAAGGCTATTGGCTATTCAAAACCCTCATTATTTTTCTGTAAAAGGGTTGTAGCAATGGTGTGTTCAGAAGCAAAAGAAAATATGATAAATTCCCTATCAAACATTGGACTGATGAGGACTGTAGTTTGAGTTAAGGCCAGTTTTATATCTTCAAATGACTTTTTTGCCTCTATAGTCCATTTAACAGTCGAATGTTTCTTTAACATGTTATTCAATAATCTAATTAATTCAGCTAGATTAGAGATAAATCTCCCCAAAAATTTTATTTTACCTAAAAATTCTTTAAGTTATTTGATGTTCCTGGGATGGGGTATCTGCAAAATAGCTTCAATTCTTGTTGGGTCAATCCTGATACCATCTTTGGAGATAATGTGGCCTAACAATTTCCCTTCTTCCAACCCAAATAACGATTTTTTAGGATTCGGAGAAATACCATATTTCCTTCATTTGATAAATACCTGCCTAAGATGATCCAGGTGTTGTTGATCTAATTTCGAGAATACCATGAGGTCATCAAGGTAAATTACCAGGAATTCATGGATTTCTTTAGCAAAGGCTATGTCCATTGCTCTTTGAAAGGTGGCTCCTACATTTCTTAACCCAAATGGCATTTTCACATACATGAAAGTGCCCCATGGAGTTGTGAATGCAGTCTTTGCTTGATCATTTGGGTGGACTAGGATTTGGTTATAACGGGAGAAACCATCTAGCAGTGAGATTTTGGTGGAACCTACTACCCTCTGTAATATGTGATCCACTTTTGGAAGAGGATAGTTATCCTTAAGTGAAACTTTATTCAGATTTCTAAGATCAACACACAACCTAATTTCACCCGTTTTCTTTCTTGTGGGTACCAAATTGGAAAACCAATCAGAGAACCTAATAAGTGCTATGATTCTTGCTTCATACGTTCTCTTAATCTCCTTTTCAATAGAAGGAAATAGAACATGGTTAATTCTTCTAAGCTTCTATCTAAAGGGATTTTGATCTTATTTTAATGGAATTGTGTGTTGTATTATGCTAGTATCATAAGATTTCAGGTCCTCATAACTCTAGGAAAAAACATTCTGAAATTCTTTTAGTAATTCCATATATTTGAGTTTTTCATTGGGAGGTAATGATTTTGACATTTTTATTAGTTTGGGATTCTCTTCAGATCCGATGTTACATTCCTCAATGTCTGATTTCAAAGGTTCCATTTTAGGCTTTTTGGGAATATCGTTTAAATCGAATATGTCCTCCAAAAGAGTTAATCCTTTAGGTAAAAAATTGTCTTTAAGGTTTATGACTTCAGTTTCTTCATCAATGACTTCATCAATTTCCATCTGTTTTAGGTTTTGAATATCTGCTTAGTAAACTTTGTAGGATGAAATCTATCTATCTAATCATCTTCTAGTTTGTTAATTTCCACTTTGTAGGATGAAATCTATCTATCTGATCATCTTCTAGTTTGTTAATTTCCACTTCATCAAAGCAATCAAAATCTACTGCTATGTCTGTGTCTATGTTACTATTCACAAATTCCTCATTTAAAGTTAGAAAATGGTTAATTTTTTGATCATTATCAAACACTTGCCAGTTATTTAAATTGTTAGGAATCACAGGCCTATGCCTAACCTCAGCAGTGTACTGATGGTTGGGATGAAAGGGCAACTTACAAGTACTAGCAAACATGGCTAAGTTGTGAGCTTGCATGTTGTGTTTTCTTGGAATAACAGCAAGTTTGGTTTCTAAAAAGGTATTTAGTATTTATATGTTCCTCTATAAAATCCTAGCCTAGGATCCTTGGTCATGTATACAAATTTAATTTGTTTGATCACTAACTCAGAATCTCCCATGATAGATACTATGATTGCTCCTAACCTTTTAACCAGTTTCAGACCTAATAGGATTTCTTCATACTCAGCCATGTTGTTTGTACATTTAAAGTTTAGTCTATAGGCATGGCCTTCTGCATGATCATTTTCTAAGTTATAAATCCATACACCAGCTCCTGCACCTAGTTTGTTGACTAACCCATCAAATTCAAGATGCCACAGGATTTCATGCTCATAATTTTCATCTGGGGTAGTGGAATTATTCTTGACCAAGGTATCTAGATCATATTTTTTATCCGATGTTTAACGAATTTAGACATTTTGATTTTCCTTTAATATTCCAATTTCTTTTGGTTCTGCTATTATACTACTTGAAGTGTCTTCTTGATTATTTTCATCATTGTAAAGTATGAAGGAATCAATATCAGAATGTACTGAACATATGGTCAAATTCTGAGGTCTCTCCTAGGAACTTACTACATACTTCATCAAAGTCTTTTTATACAGCTTCTTGGGGTGTCCAAAGGCTGATATGGTAGCATAGGACATGTCCAGTTGTAGAGATCCCTGGAGTTTGGCACCCTAAGATCTAGACAGCAACATGCCATACTTGGGTGGTATGTCAGCAACAACTATGTCCATAAGTATGGTCTTGGCAAGTTATTGAACTAGGGAGACACACAAATCTTTTATGAGACCTAAGAATTTAACTTGGCTCGAATCAAAGGAAAATAGATCCTTATAAGGCCTAGTGATATCCAGGTTAAGCTTTTCCATTACCGATTTGGGCATGAGATTATGTGAGTCCCCAGATTCAAGCATGGCATTATGTAGGAATGTATTGTGGATGTTAAGGTTGATGTAGAAAGGTGGTACCCCTCCTTCAACTGGCTTTCCATTAACATCTGGTCCGAAAATTAACTCAGGCTGGTCATCAAATAGATTCACAGAATCTTCATTTTCAACAAAGTTCAGAGATTTACTAATTTGAGATCTGTAAGTTTCATGTTTAACCAATTCTGTCAAAGGCACTAAAATTTTGAGTTTGGCCACCTCTGCTCCCAAATTGAAAGGCAGAGAGGATTTATCTATTTGAATATTTGGAATTTTAGAGCCAAAGTTCTGAGTAGTATGTTTTTCTTTCTCATTGTTAGGAGTATTTTCAATTGGATTTTCTAATATAATTTCTGGAGGTTGTTCCAATGTTCCTTTGACGGGGACTAAAGTGGAAGTCTCCTCATTGGAAGGATGGTTATCTGTTACACATTCAATGGTGAGATTAGGAGGATTTTCATGTGGTCTAGAAAGGATTTGTAAAGTTTTTGTAACTTGAGAATTTTGATTTGTAGCTTTTACTTTCTTAGGCTGGTTAGGTATTGATTTTCTACTCTGATCAGGAACATCAGTGTTCTTCTTGCTTCTTAAGTTGTACTATTTATGAACTTCAAAAATAGTAGAGTCGTACCCTTTCTTATAGTCGAAGGATTCTCCTGTTTGTGTTTGTAACTATTGAAGCATATATAGTTCTTGATCATCTTGAGCTAGAAAAATGGTTTCTTCATTGTCTAAGCCCATAAGGTTGATCTGAGTGTCTATCTTAGGGTCTTCTTGGTGGGAAGTCTCAGCATAATTTTCTTGGAAAGGTGGCCTAATGTTTTGATCAGGACCATTTTTACCAGTGTTTTGGTTTTGGTTTTTCCTAAAGTTTGGATTCCTCACTGGATTAGCCTGCTAGTTATCCCAATGAGGTTTCCTTTCAATGACTTCTATTCTATCCATCAGCCTTTCCATTCCTTTAGCTAAAGCATCCATTTTCTGATCAAAGGGTGAAGATTCATCTTTCAATGGTGTTCTTCTCTCATTTCTAACTCTAGCCCTTTTGGACAACAGATTAGCTTCTACACTAACCGCTACACTTTGCATATCTTCAAGTGTGGGGGGATTCCTTTCTCTAAGTTGAAAAGCCATATCTGTGTCAAATCTGTCTGGAAATTTAATCAGGGCTAAACCAGGTGGAGGTCTAAGGTCAAGTGGGATTGCATTATACACGTTGTTAAACCTGGTACAATAGTCCTGAACAGTTTCGTTTGGTCCCCTTTTAAGGTTTTCATATTCAAATAGAATTTGAAGGGGATTTTTCTTTTTCTCCCACCTATTTAAGCATTTTTGGTAAAGGACTTCCAAACTATCTATGCTCTGAGGGGGAAAAGATCTAAACCATGTTCTCACTTCTCCAACTAGACTTTAGACAAATATTCTCATTTGGACATCTCTTATGTCAATCTCATGCAGCTCAAAATAATCTATCATTTTCTTAGTGTGCTGCTGAGTTGTGTATGTTCCAGTGCCATCAAATGAAGTGATTTTACTTTGATAATCTATTGGTAAGGCACCTTGAGGAGCAGGCATTATAAGGGGGGCATATCTAAGTGCCATAGCTCTGAGCTGTACAGGGTTGAGAATAGGTGTTGGGGTAACCGAGCGATTTGGAACAACAAGGGGAGTTGGTGTAACAGGGGTAATAGGTGTTTGAGGGGTAGTGATAGGCTGATGAGGGAGTGAAGTTATGAATCGAGATTAGGGATGATCTTCAGAAGTGTGGGGAAATGATAGTGAGCTAAAATATGTTGACATTATTTCAGAAATTTCAGGGATTCTATTAGTGGTGAGGGATGACTGAGGGGATTTCAGTAGATTTCAATCAATTAACAAGTTGGCTCATTGGATTTCAAGTTCTCTGATGAATTTTGGATCTAGGACTAGGTCTAGCAATTCACTATTAGATGTGGCTCTAAATAGAGAGAGGCCAAAATACTCATCAAAAGGGAGGTCTTCAAGGAATAACCACTCAGCAGGGCATGAATTAGATCTAAAAACAGGTCTATGGCTTACCGAACTTTCTTGTCTTCTGATTATTCTCGGAATAAGGTTGGGATTTTCAAATGCAGGGGGAGGATTTGGATCAGGGTTGGCCCTGGTATAATGAGTTCTCCATGAAGCCAAATTTCGAGCTTTCTAGGATTGATTTAAATTTTTATGAACTTTTGGAAATAAATTCTAGTAACCATTTAAGATGCTTATGAATAAAAATTTGAATTCCTAAAAGGTTTATTAAAACTGGGGGTTTTGAATCCCCAGAATGGTCGCCACTATGTTATCACTCAGGGTTTTTCCTTAGAATTTATTAAAGAAGGAATGGCCCGAGGTAACCACAAACCAATCTTTCAGACTCAGGTTCTAGCCAACCTAATTCCAAAGAGAGCTCTCTCTTTAAAGCTTAACTATGTTTAAATAAGATCTCATGCTAGTTATTAATGCTCAAGGTGTTTTGTTTTGATTCGGTGGTGGAATTAAGGAAACAGATGGGTAGAGCAAGTATTCAGGCCATTGGGCTATGAAGTCAATCAAGAAAGGCTTAACTAGATTTGATCTATCACTGAGGTAAGAGTTCACAGGGAAAACTAACACAACAAGAACAAATCTGAAGGTTTCAATGAATGGACAGTCCTAATCAGGGCAAAGGGCAATGAAGAATCCTTAACCGGGATTGGGATGAAGAAAGGAAGGATGGCCAGTAATAAAGGGCAACGAAGAGTCCTGTACTATGGGCCAAAGGGGGGATGAACAATGGAAGTAAGGGGGCAATTAAGAATCCCCAGACCAAGGCAGTTTAGTAGAAAACATAAATAAAGAAAACAGTTAAAACAGAGAGCACTTAAGGTAATTCTGATGATATCATTCCTTGTTTGCTTTTAAGATTTTATAAGAACACATATGAAAATATCACAACATAAAGAGAAAATGAGATTTAAACAAGAGAAAATGATACTTATTTGTTTCCAGTCATTCACAAGAATCGAATGAAATGTCCTCGGCTTTATTTCATAATCTAGTAAACCAGTCCAGTCTTGAGTACAATGGCTCCTTAGCTTACAACAAAATGTCTCCAAAAATGCTTTTTAATCCACCCTAATTACTTCAACTTGTGAAGTATTTATACAAAATTTGATACAAAATATCTCATAACTATATGAGAATTAATCTAGGAAACAAAAAATATCTTCAACACGAAGATAGAGATAGATGGAAATTTGTTTGCTTGCTGTCCCTTTATTTGTGAATGTGTTGGCTGCTGGAATTCAGATTTGGCTCTTGCAGTTGCCTTGGTAGTTATGTGCTGGATTCACTCTTATCTTTAACCTACTGATACTCTTTACCTGTTTTTACCTGGCTGTTATCTTTACCTTATAGATTTACTACAATAACTTATAGTAAGTCTATAAAATTGGTCCACCATTCACTATCTCGTAATTTTATTATGATCATTTTCCTGTAGATTTCGTCAGCTTCTCTATATTTGGCAAAATTGGGTTTGTTGGTGAACAAGTGTTTGATTTCATGTTCTATATATAACAGATTCTCCAGACCATCATAAAGTACCTTTCCTTTGGGTAATGCTTTTACTCCTGAAGAACTAGCTTGGCTCTTGGATTGTTTGTGCAATTTGTCAAGGTAATCATCTTGTGCCATTAATTTTTCATGTATGACCAGAGAACTAGGAAGTCCTTTTTCTCTCAAAATGCCATATTTTAACATGAAACTGTCGATGTCTACTTGAATGCTTTGACATTTTTTATCCAAATTAGACACCAGGTTCCTTTTAGTAAGAACATTCTTTATCTCAATGATAGTTGCGGTTATGTCCTGAATTTCTAATTCATCTAGCTGGTACCTGTTTCTACTATTCAAAAAATCTATCAATTGATTTTCTTCTTCAGCCTTGTCTCCCAATTCTTCCTTTGTCTATTGTGTGGCTTCCATGGCTATTTTGACCAATTCAGTTTGCTCAAAAATAACCCGAATGGAAGGCCAAATATCATTGATGGAATCAATGATATTGGTCCATAGTATATCCTTGATATCTCCCAATGGCTTTTCTAGTGTCAAATCCTTTTCAAGGATTCTTATTCATTCCACTCCTTTGGTTTTTTCATGCTTCTTCTTTATTCTGAATCTATGAAAGTTCACAACTTGTTTCCAAACTTGTTACTTGGTCTCTAAGCTTCTTTAGTTCTATAGCCTGGATGCTCATTTGTTCCATAGCCTTAACCAATTCATATGTTCTTTCTATTGTTTTCCTTGTACCGGTTGATGTACCTGTGGCTGAAGTAGTACTTGCCACTGGAAATGTTGTTGCTGTTGGAATTGTTGGTGCCAAAGTAGAGGGTACTGTTGTGGAAACTCTCCTTAGACTGCATTAACTTCTCCAATTCCTTCTCAGTTTCCTTTAATTGATCAGTCAACTTAAGGACTAGGTCCATAAGTTATTCCTCCTTTTGTTTTTCTATAACTTCAGCAGTTTGAGGATAGTGAAGAGGATGGATCTTGAGCTACTTCTTCAGTGTAGTTATATCATCATTTTTCTTTTTTATTAATTGCTCTGCTTCTTTGACATCCTTGGGATCATGTCCCAGATCTATGATCAGGTCCTCTAAGGACTTAATTCTAGTGTCTTTGGCCTGAGATGAGGCTTTTTCCAATTGAAGCTGTGCAGATGTGTTATGCAGTGAGTTCCATAGTTGTTGAGCTGCGATTGCTTTATTGGTCAAAGTGGAGTAGACCTTTTCACATGTCTACTTATGTAGCTCTATTTGATCAATTGGGTGGATATCCTTTGCCAAACTTCAAAATCAGTTTTCAAATAGTCAACCATTGATTTTATTTGTTGCATAGCTGGCTTAAGAAATTCATCTACATCTTGCCTTCCTTTATATCAAAGGCTAACATCAGCCTTGTCTTGTTTGTTGGGGCCATCTTCAAATAATGGGCATAGCTTTGTAGCTTTAATCTTTCATTCCTTGCTTTGATTTCTTTATATTTTTCTTTAATATCCAGGCTCTGACCAAAAGGAGCCCTGAAGGAAGATACCTCGGTGCTCTGTTTCCTTTCTAATACTTGGAACTGTGAGGTGGATGGTGAACCTCCTGAAGGGATAGTGTGCCCACTTTCTATCCTTTCTGCCGCTGTGTTGCCTGTTGTTTCCTTAGTGTACTCTTGTTCTGCATATGGGTTTAACCTTTGCCTTTTAGAAAAATTTTGATTAATAGGCCTGCTAGAAGGAGTGGCCTCCTCTCTGTCTCTTTTAAGGTTTCTTTCCTCATTGAGAGGAGTCTGCAAAATAGGAGGATTTCTCATGATTTGTTCAGGTTGAGCAAGCTCCTCTGAGATTTCTAGTTGTTCAGATTCTTCTTGTTGTTCTGAAAGCTCCTGTTGTTTTGATGGCTTTGCTTGTTCTAATGATTCTAGTTGGCCCGATGGCCCTACTTGCTCTGAATTATGTCCATTGTGTTCCTGTGACTGCCTTTGAGATATTGTTTCTTTAGGCACCTATACAAATAAACCTTCATCAAGCCTCCTATATAAATCCACCAATACATTGTCAACTGCAACCTATGTACTATCTTGATCTACTAATGTCTTTTCCCTCCATTTAGATTGATTGGCATACTGTTCAATTTCTGGGATCCTATGGTGGATGTAAGGAGGTAGCTTATTTTTCTGCCTCCTATCACAAATGAAGCTATGGGGATCATAAGCCCATCTGAAACTCTGTTTTAATCTCAATCTCTGAAGGATTTCATCTGCCTCCTTTCCTGCTTCTCTACTGTTACAGATGAATGGTCCAATATGTTCTTTTATTCTTAATTGGGCCTTCTTCTTGGCCTTAACAAAATGAATCTCATCGGAATTGATCATTTGCTTGTAGTACTCGAGAGAAAATAATCTCATGGGGAGATATCTTGGCATTTTGTAAGGTGGCAACTCACATCCATAGATTCTGATCTTTATATGGTTTTGGTACAAGTACCAATCCCCTACTTTGTATTTTTTTTACAATTGCAAGATTCTTTTAATGTCTACACTGATTCTAGGAGGAGGACTTCCTAGCAACATGGTAGCCACTGGGTGTACAAATAGATCAATGAAATCTGTATCTGGGTAGGGAGAATTAGACATGTGGAACAGAGGAGTCCAGAAGACGACAGATCTAGGATTCCCTTTGGTATCAAGTTTTTGTACAGAGAAGGGGAACTTATCAGTCTAATAGTAAAGAAATAAATGGTACAGGACTAATGAATATTTGAACACTCTTTCATTTTCCAATCTCAGAAACTAATCTTTCATTTTATCTGAGATGAATTTTGCATAATCAAATTTGACTACAGGAGGCTGGCCAGGGGTAAAAATGGACATGTAGGAAAAAATGATATCATCTACATATTCACCAGTGGTAAAGCCTAAAATGAATGATATCATTGATGTGATATCTTTGCCTAGACTGGAAAAGAAGGATGACATGTAAGGAGGGGGTCTTTTGGCATGTGTTTTTCTCCAGCAATGAAAGTCTGGAGGATTTGCGTACTTCTAGAACTAGATAGCTTGGAGAATATGTCAAGCAAATCAACAATGGTAAGGGGGGCTAGGTTTTCACCAAGTTGTAACTGTAACATCTCATTTATGGATTCTACAATGATGGTGAATAGGACTTTCTAATCTGGGGTCATTACAGCTCTCATGATAGGGTCATAGTTTGCATGACAGTAGTGAATAATCTCCAAGAAGACATGTGTTGGGTTGTGTTATATTCTTTCCACGTAGTTAATAGGGGGTTTGAAGGGCACCCGTAACCCCACTTTATGGGGTCCGAGGCAGCGCCCCGGAAAATTTTGGTTTTGGACCATATGTTAGGTTGGGCGGACCCACCTATGGTTTTGTGCATGATTTTCGCACATGTTTTTTGGACGCGATGGTTTTTCGGTCCATGGTATTGGACGCGATGGTTTTCGGTCCATGGTATTGGATGCTTTGGCATGTATAAATATGTATTGTAACATTGAAAGGAACATAATGAAAAATCAAGCTGGTAGTCCCGGTTTTGGGATCGAGGGAAAAATCTCTGTGCATATATGTGTTTTATGGGTTATGCTCTCGCATTGTTTATTTTCTTTGTTTAAGAATTTGTATGCAGGTAATTTCTGTACAGGGTTAAAACCTACATTTGGTATTGGAGTTGTTTTGGCTTTAAGGGGACGCCTTTGTTGCTGGGGGGTTTCGCTCGGGCCTGTGGTAGACCCTGTTCAGTGGGAGATCTGCGAGATTGATTCTGGTGGTGAAAGAAGATGGCGGGCAGTGAAGATAGAGATTGAGAAGTTCAATGGTCAGAATTTTGAGTTGTGGAAACTCAAGATGGAGGATCTATTGGTGGATAAAGATCAGTGGATCACGGTAGATCCGTGTACTAAACCATCGGGAGTGACCGATGAAGAATGGAAGAAGTTGGATCGGAAGGCAAAGAGCATAATACGATTGTGTGTCTCGGATTCAGTATTGCTGAATGTATCAGGGGAAGCTACGGCAAAGGCTTTGTGGGTCAAGTTACGGACTTTGTACCAATCTAAGTCTCTGGTGAATAAACTGTTCCTGCGGAAAAAGCCGTATAACTTGAGGATGAAAGATAGAGACTCGGTGACAGAGCATCTGAATGCGTTTAATACTGTGGTAAGTCAGTTATTATTTGTTGATATTAAAATTTCAGATGAAGATAAGTGCATCAGTCTGTTGTGTTCTCTACCAGATTTGTGGGATAGTCTGGTTATTGCAATAGGTAGCAATGCAACTGCTTTGCAGTTTGATGAAATAGTCTCAGCCTTGCTGATGGAGGAGATGAGACGGAAAAATATGGACAACCAGAATGGTGATGCCTTGTCTGTACGAGGACAGTCCCAGAATAGAAACAAAAATAAGTCATCGAGTGGGAGATCTAAATCTAGAGGGAGATTTAAATCTCCAGGAAAACCTACAAAGGTGGTGTGCTGGAAATGCGGAAAGGAAGGGCACTTCAGAAGGGATTGTAAATCTAAAGCTCCTGATAAAGGAAAGGGATCTGATGATGCTCCTTCTGCAGAGGCGAAAACCACCTCAGATGAAGGTGGGGATGTGTACCTGGCTTCTTCAAGTACACATGTAGATCATGAGGCATGGTTGATTGACTCAGGTGCATCCTTTCACTTCACTCCCCATAGAGAGTGGTTCTACGAGTATGAGAAATATGATGGTGGTGATGTCTTCTTAGGAGATGATAGGAAGGCTAGAATCATTGGTCGGGGAAAAGTAAAGTTGAAGTTGCAAGGTGGAAGGGTTAGAACACTTCCGGGTGTTCTACATATTCCTGCATTGGCCAGAAATCTGATTTCTGTAAGCAAGTTTGATGATGCAGGTGTAAAGACGATGTTCGAGAAAGATACCTGCAAGATGGTTCGAGGAGCACTGATATTAATGTGGGGAGTTCGGATTGGAACTCTGTACAAGCTGCAAGGTAGCACTGTTGTTGATGGGTGCAATAGTTCTATGGTTCCTGAAAATGGAGTAGAGAATCTAGTGGTCTCTGGAGAGAAGACCATGTTGTGGCATCAAAGGCTTGGACATATTGGAGAGAAGGGCCTTCGAATACTTCATGGTAAAGGTATGGTAGAAGGTATGAATAATAGCTCTCTAGATTTTGATTTCTGTGAAAATTGTGTATATGGGAAGCAGAATCAGGTGAGTTTCCCCTCTGGTGGTAAGAGGACGAAACAGATATTAGAGCTTGTGCACAGTGATTTGTTTGGACCTGTGAAGGTTCCATCACTGGGTAAGTCTGTGTACTATGTATCATGCATAGATGACTTCTCAAGGAATACATGGATATATTTTCTTAAGAAGAACTTTTGAAGTCTTTGACAGTTTTAAAGAATTTAAGGCTCTGGTGGAAAATCAGACAGAGAAGAAGATAAAGGTGCTGAGGACAGATAATGGTGGAGAATTTTGTAGCAAGGAATTTGAAGAATTTTGTAAGAAGTGTGGTATAGCACGGCAGAAGACTACTCCATATACACCTCAGCAAAATGGAGTTGCAGAAAGAATGAACAAGACGTTGATGGAAAGGGCAAGAAGCATGCTCAGTGGTGCCGGGTTAGGACAGGAATTCTGGGCAGAGGCGGTGGATACTGCATGTTACCTGATCAACAGATCACCTTCATCAGCGTTGGAGGATAAGACTCCACAAGAAGTATGGACTGGTAAGAAACCCTCTCTTTCACATCTAAGGGTATTTGGATGTGATGCATATGTACATGTTCCAAAGGAGAAACGAACCAAGTTAGATAGTAAATCTGAAAAGTGCATCTTTATTGGGTATAAGGATGGTTTAAAGGGTTATAAGCTTTGGAACCCAGTCACACGGAAGGTTGTGTACAGCCGAGATGTGTTGTTCAGAGAGGTAAAAGATGTTATTCAACATGAAGTCCAACCAAAGGAACCTGAGAAGATAGAGTTTGAGCCAAAGGAGGAAGAATCAGACTCTACAGCAGAGGAGGAATCAGAAGATGAAGAGCCACAAACTCCGGCTGTGAGAAGATCAGTTCGAGAAAGAAGGCAGCCAGAAAGGTATAGTTCATCTGCTTTCAGTTCAAATTTTGCTTTGTCTGTTACTGATAATGATCCCAGAACTGTGAAGGAAGCAGTGGATTCAGAGAATGGAAAACTCTGGAAAGAGGCCATGGTCGATGAAATGGCATCTTTGTACAAAAATGAGGCTTGGGATCTGGTGGAGTTGTCGGCTGGAAGGAAACCCATTGGCAGCAAATGGGTGTTCAAGAAGAAGACAAATGCAGAAGGAAAGGTGGAGAAATACAAAGCTCGGTTGGTAGCAAAAGGTTATTCCCAGGTGCCGGGAATTGATTTTGGTGATATTTTTTCTCCTGTTTCCAAGGTAACTTCTGTTAGATTACTTTTATCTGTTGCTGCTGCTTTTGATTTTGAGGTAGAACAGATGGATGTGAAGACAGCATTTCTTCACGGGGATTTGGAAGAGGAAATCTACATGAAGCAACCTGAAGGCTTTGCGGTGAAGGGTAAGAAAGAATTGGTATGCAAGTTAAAGAAGTCTTTGTATGGGTTAAAACAGTCACCAATGATGTGGTATCAGAAATTTGATACATTTATATGGGGACTTGGCTTCACCAGAAGCAAAGCAGATCATTGTGTGTATTTTAAATTAATTGGTGACCATATTATTTATGTGGTCTTGTATGTGGATGATATGTTGCTGGTTGGAAATGACAAAGAAATTATCCAGAATTTGAAGACCCAATTGTCCTCCAAATTCGACATGAAAGATCTTGGTGCTGCAAACTATATTTTGGGCATGGAAATTAAAAGAGATCGGTCAAAGACGAAGCTCTGGTTAAACCAGAGGAAGTATGTCGAGACAATACTCCAGAGGTTTAATATGCAGGATAGTAAACCGGTGAAGGTTCCTATTCCTGTAGGTGTGAGGTTATCTGCTGAACAGTGTCCCAAGACACAAGAAGAGGAAGAGGACATGTCCCGTGTTCCATATGCAAGTGCAGTGGGTAGCCTGATGTATGCAATGGTCTGTACTAGACCAGACATTGCACATGCAGTGGGAGTATTGAGCAGGTCTATGTCAAAACCTGGGAAGGAGCACTGGACAGCAATGAAGCGGGTTTTCAGGTATTTGCGTTGCACTAGTGATTATGGTTTGTGCTACCAAGGAAGACCAGGATTGGATAGAGTGTTGGATATTCATGGCTTTGTTGATGCAGACTGGGCTGGAGATCTGGATCAGAGAAGATCTACAAGTGAGTATGCGTTTAACCTATTTGGAGGTGCAGTGTTGGGTCCCTATAATACTAGTGATTACCCCATTACTATTGTAGTTATACCCCTTATTTATATTTTTGTGCCCTTATTACCCCCATATTGTTATTTCTGTGCCCCTTAGAATCCCTCTATTGTTATTTTTGTGGCTTTATATTATTATTGTTAGGTTGGCTGGATTATATTGTGACTCCTTAGACTCCTATATATAGAAAGGAGGTTTTGTCATTTGTATCATCCAAGAATTGTTCATTTATGTAATGTAAAGGAGGTTGCCCCCTCGAAGAGGCTGAATTCTAAGGCGTGGATCTATCTTTTCTATCTTTTCTTGAGCTGGTTTCATAACATTTGGTATCAGAGCTTTGGATTCTAGGGTTTCGCTGCTCCAAACAGGTCATCGTGGAATTTTCGCTATAACGTTTTTTCTGTGACGTTTCAGAAGTCGCAAAAAAAACCCATTTGAGAAGAATTGGCGCTGAACCTTGGGTCTGAATTTCAGAGATTTTCGCACGATATTTTCGGAGATATGATCTGAGGAAGTTGGCCTTTTTGCAGACTCCTGAATTACATTCAAAACAGGTGACCTGGGGAAAATCGTCATAACTCTCTCTCTGAGGATCGGATTGAAATTTCGTAAAAAGGTACAGAAAGAGGACGGACTGTAGTTTTTTTTGTGTGTGTTTCAGATTCAAAGGTTGAAACAGTGACTCGTGGCACGTCGTACAATTTCGCTCTACTGAACCAGTCTAAAAGCAAGTCACTGTGGGAGATTTCACATAACTCTTCCTTGGAGAATCCAATTTGGCTCAGACTTGTGGCATTGGAAAGAGGACGCAGAAGGCTACTACAGGTAGCAATTTCAGAATTGGATGATTCGAAATTACAGAGATACATCAGATTCAATATCAGGCTTCTATAAAGTGAAAAAAGGTGTGTAGTTTTTTTTTAAATTTTTGTGTAAGCTTGGTTTAACGAAATTCAAAGGGCATAGTAAAGCATTATTATCGGTAACTGATGCCCCGAGGAAAGAAAATGCAAACACCTAGTAAGGAACCTGAAAGCTCTAGCATGACTCATGAAGAAGAGGAAGAAATGCTACATGATATATCAAAATTACAAGAAGTGCAACAAATGTCACGCTCACAAAAGCTAACAGAAGCTAAGATAAGTGGCGTGGAATCTAAGATAAAGGGCATGGAAGCTAAGATGGATGATTCAAAGACAGATTTGAAGAGAGACATGGCAGATTTGAAGATAGATTTGAAGACAGATATGGAAGAATTGAAGAAGTTGCTACAAGAAAGAGTCACTAATGGTGAAAAGGTAGTAAAGGAAACTCATGATGAGAACAAAAGAAATGTTAATCATGATACCATAGACGCTAATGTTGGATCGAAGACACACCATGTTCCAAAAATCGATATGAGGAAGTTTGATGGCAAGGATCCCGCCACATGGATATTACAGATGGAGCAATTCTTCGATCTCAATAATGTGCAAAACACACAAAAGGTACGTATGGCAACTTTATATTTGGAACCAAATCAGTTTGTATGGTATCAATGGCTTTGTTCTCGTAAACAATTTATCACTTGGGCAATTTTTACGGAAGAATTGATAGCACATTATGAGGATACAAAAAGCAACACTTTTTTTAGCCAATTGATAAGTCTCAAACAAAAGGGTTCAATAATGGAGCACATTGAGGAGTTCCAAAAATTGAACATAAGGGTAAAAGATATTCCAGAGGAGCATAGGATTGATGTGTTCATAGGGTCTTTAAAGGATAATATCCAACATGATGTGCGCCTTTGGGAACCTGATTCATTAGAGAAGGCATTCAGGTTAGCAAGAAAAATGGAAAGCAAAATTATGGCAACTAGGAAGCATACCATTCACAACTATAAAGACGGAAGTGTTGTTGCCCATAGTCTTCCACAACCTACAAGGTTGACACCACAACAATTGGAAGAAAAAAGAGCAAAAGGGCTTTGTTACAATTGTGATAGCAAATACACAAAAGGTCATAAGTGTGCTGAGAAGAAATTATTCTACATAGATTGTGAAGAGGAAGAAGAAAAGGAGCAAGAAAGGTCAAAAGAAGAGGATATATTCCAGGAACAAAGCCTAGATGAAGAACAAATAAATCCGACCATATCTTGTAATGCATTGGCGGGAATTACCACTCCTCAAACCATCAAGATAGAAGGACAAATCAAGAAGAAAAAGGTAATAGTGTTGATTGATTCAGGAAGCACCCACAATTTTATTCATTGTAGGGTAGCAAAAGAATTGAATTGCTTCCTATATCCAGCACCAGAGTGTCAAGTGATGATTGCAAATGGAGGAACAATAAATTGTTCTGGAAAGTGCCATAATATCAAGCTATCCATGGGAGAATATGTATTGACTAGCCCAATGCTTTCCATTCCAATGGGAGGTGCTGATGTTGTACTAGGAGTCCAATGGCTACAATCCTTGGGTACAATAGCTTTTAATTTTCAAGAACTTTTCATGAAATTTTCTGTGGAAGGAAAGGAAGTTGAATTAAGGGGTATTGCAGGGAAACCAGGAAAGATAATCAGCTCTAATGGCATGACAAAGCTTCTAAAAAAGGAGCAAAGAGGTGTAATTGCACAATTATGTTCGCTAGATGTTTCCACATTGGAATCATCTATTTCTCCAGATCTCCAAAAAGTCCTGGACAATCATTCCAAGGTATTTGAGACTCCCAAAGGTCTCCCACCTATGCGTGATCATGATCATGCTATTCATCTGATTCCAGGAAGTGTTCCTCCAAACATCAGGCCGTACAGATATCCCTATGTCCAAAAAAGTGAAATTGAACGTATGGTTGCAGAAATGCTAGAGGCTGGTATAATTCAACCGAGTCAAAGTTCTTTCTCAGCTCCAGTAGTATTGGTGCACAAGAAGGATGGATCATGGCGCATGTGTCCAGATTATAGGGAGCTCAACAAGCTCACTATTAAAGATAAGTTCCCCATTCCTGTCATTGATGAATTACTGGATGAATTGCATGGATCAATTTACTTCACCAAGTTGGATCTTCGTTCGGGATATCATCAAATCAGAATGAAGATTGAAGACATTCCGAAAACAGCATTTAGAACTCATGAGGGTCATTATGAATTTTTGGTCATGCCTTTTGGCCTTACCAATGCACCTTCAACATTTCAAGGTTTGATGAATTCAATTTTCAAACCATTCCTTAGAAAATTTGTGTTAGTATTTTTTGATGATATACTAATCTACAGCAAGTCTTGGAAGGATCATGTTGAACATGTTGACAAGGTGCTACAACTATTGGAGGAGAAACAATTATATGCAAAAAGATCCAAATGTTTCTTTGGAGTCCAGGAGGTGGAATATTTGGGTCATATTGTATCTCATGAAGGAGTTAAGGTAGACCCTAGCAAAATTAAAGCCATTAAGGAATGGAAAATCCCCACATCCATAAAGCATCTGCGAGGATTTCTTGGGTTGACAGGGTATTATCGCAAGTTTGTTAAGAATTATGGGAGAATAGCAGCACCTCTAACAACATTATTGAAGAAAGATTCATTTTCATGGACTCCGGAAGCAACAAAGGCCTTTGAACATCTTAAAGAGGCAATGTGCCAAGCACCGGTCTTAGCTACACCGGACTTCACAAAAACCTTTATTGTGGAATGTGATGCTTCAGGAAATGGAATTGGTGCTGTTCTAATGCAAGATGAAAGACCCATTGCTTTTGAAAGTCGTCCAATCAAGGGAAAGTTTTTAAGCAAAGCTATTTATGAGAAGGAAATGTTGGCAATACTCCATGCACTTAAGAAATGGCGACCCTACCTAATGGGAAGACACTTCAAGGTAAAAACGGATCATGATAGCCTTAAATACTTTTTAGAACAAAGATTATCCTCTGAAGAGCAACAAAAGTGGGTCACAAAGATGTTGGGTTATGACTTTGAAATCATCTACAAAAAAGGGAAGCAAAATGTGGTGGCAGATGCACTCTCAAGAAAGGATGAGGATGTGGAAGCATTGTTGTGTGCCATTTCTATTATCCAACCAGATTGGATAAACGAAGCAAGGGAGGAATGGAAGAATGACGAAGAAGTGTGGGCACTTATTCGAAAGCTACAACAAGATTCCAGTACTTCTGATACATTTAGCTGGCAAAATGATTCGTTATGGTACAAAGATCGCTTATACCTCTGTAAGAATTCCCAGCTAAAACAAAAGATTCTTATGGAATTGCACACTTCTCCCTTAGGAGGGCACTCAGGATTTTTAAAAACTTACCACAGGGTTAAGAAGGAATTTTTTTGGGATGGCCTTAAATCAGATATTCAAAAGTTTGTGGCGGAATGTTTGGTTTGCCAACAAAATAAAGTTGAAACAATTAAGACACCGGGTCTATTACAACCTTTATCCATTCCAAGCCAACGTTGGGAGGAGGTTTCAATGGATTTTATCACAGGTTTACCCAAGTCTGAGGGAAAGAGTGTCATCATGGTGGTAGTTGACAGACTTACCAAGTATGCACACTTTTGTGCATTATCACATCCATTTAAAGCCAGTACAGTTTCTACTGCATTTATGGAAACAGTTCAAAAGCTACATGGAAACCCAAAGATTATTGTAAGTGACAGAGATCCCATTTTCACTGGAAATTTTTGGACAGAATTATTTTCTTGTCTTGGTACTCAGTTAGCTCATAGCTCATCTTATCATCCTCAATCTGATGGGCAAACTGAGATAGTAAACAAATGTTTGGAAGGATATCTTCGTTGCTTTGTATCTGATAAACAGACACAATGGGTCAAATGGTTGCCTCTGGCTGAATGGTGGTATAACACTTCCTTCCATACAGCAACAAAAATGACCCCATTTATGGCACTTTATGGGTATCAACCACCATCCATCACATCATATTTAAGAGAAAATTCTAAGGTTCAGGCAGTGGAACATCACATCGAACATCAACAACAAGTCCTCCAACTCTTAAAGGATAACCTCGTGTTGGCACAAAATAGAATGAAACAACAGGCAGATCAACATCGCAGTGAAAGAAGTTTTGATGTAGGTGATTGGGTATTCCTACGGCTACAACCATATAAGCAAATGTCCCTAAAGCAAGCTAAGAAGGATAATAAATTATCACCAAAGTATTATGGTCCGTACAAGGTGTTGGAAAAGATTGGTACTATGGCATACAAATTGGAGCTTCCTGCAGCTTCTCGATTGCACCCAGTTTTCCATGTTTCATGTTTAAAGAAGGTTATAGGCGACAAGCTCCCAGTTCAAACAATATTGCCAGAACTTGACGAGGAAGGAAAAATTATATTGGAACCAGAAGCAGTCACAGAAACAAGAACTCGACAGCTACGAAATCGATCAATTTCAGAGTATCTTATCAAGTGGAAGAACTTATCCGCTGAAGATTCCACATGGGAGGATGAGAATTTTATGCAGAAGTATCCAGAACTACTCAAGCGTTGAGGACAACACTTTTTTGAAGGAGAGGGGCATGTTGGGTCCCTATAATACTAGTGATTACCCCATTACTATTGTAGTTATACCCCTTATTTATATTTTTGTGCCCCTATTACCCCCATATTGTTATTTCTGTGCCCCATAGAATCCCTCTATTGTTATTTTTGTGGCTTTATATTATTATTGTTAGGTCGGCTGGATTATATTGTGACTCCTTAGACTCCTATATATAGAAAGGAGGTTTTGTCATTTGTATCATCCAAGAATTGTTCATTTATGTAATGTAAAGGAGGTTGCCCCCTCGAAGAGGCTGAATTCTAAGGCGTGGATTTATCTTTTCTATCTTTTCTTGCGCTGGTTTCATAACATGCAGTCAGTTGGATGAGTAAGAAACAATCTGTAGTGGCACTATCAACTACAGAGGCAGAATACATGGCAGCCACTCATGCAAGCAAGGAAGCAGTTTGGTTGCAGAGATTGTGTTCAAGTATGGGGTTAGTACAGGGAGCTATAAGAATAGACTGTGACAGCCAAAGTGCAATTTTCTTGGCAAAGAACCCTGCTTATCATTCAAAGACAAAGTACATTGATTTTCAGTATCACTTTGTGAGGGATATGATAGAAGACAGAAAGGTGTTGCTGGTAAAGGTGGACACTTTGAAGAATACTGCAGATGCATTGACAAAATCTGTGAGCTCTGAGAAGTTCTCTTGGTGTAGAGAAGCAATGGGAATCTCAGGGCTGAAAAAATGACTAAGCTCTCCTATGGCCCCCTGTGGAAAGAAAACAACAAGTGGGAGATTGTTGGGTTGTGTTATATTCTTTCCACGTAGTTAATAGGGGGTTTGAAGGGCACCCGTAACCCCACTTTATGGGGTCCGGGGCAGCGCCCCGGAAAATTTTGGTTTTGGACCATATGTTAGGTTGGGCGGACCCACCTATGGTTTTGTGCATGATTTTCGCACATGTTATTTGGATGCGATGGTTTTTCGGTCCATGGTATTGGACGCGATGGTTTTTGGTCCATGGTATTGGATGCTTCGGCATGTATAAATATGTATTGTAACATTGAAAGGAACATAATGAAAAATCAAGCTGTTAGTCCTGGTTTTGGGATCCAGGGAAAAATCTCTGTGCATATGTGTTTTATGGGTTATGCTCTCGCATTGTTTATTTTCTTTGTTTAATAATTCGTATGCAGGTAATTTCTGTACAGGGTTAAAACCTACAACATGAACACTAGGGAATTGGTATTTAGACAGGTTTGATTCTCAAAGGCCTATCTTATCTGCATGGTTCAAGTAGTTATCTCAATGCCTGCAATGAAATTTCAAAGGGGATTCTTCAAAGGTGAGGTCTTTAATCTGAAAATCTTTGTCATCCAGGGGAAGATGGTCCAAATCTCTATGGGGAGTCGTAATTGGCATGATATTCAAAGCAATTGGGGATTCCATATTTTGTTGTTGTGGATTCAAAGAGAGGGGCAAAGGATTTTCAGGGAAATTGGACACAATTGGTCTGTTTCAGAGTGTTTCAGAACTATCAGACAGCTTAGCTTACTAAATTACTTAAGTTTTAAAGCAATTTAGCTCAGGTTAGGCACGAAAATAGGGTTTCTTGGTCGAAAATAGGATAAATACCTGGTTTTGGTTGTTTGAATGGTAAAATGGTGGTTGTGAACTGTTTGCAAGAAGCGCACAGGTCTGCATAGTGGTCTGGAGTTCAGCGGCTGTAGAAGGTTGACAGTTGGTAGCGGGTTGACAACTCGAACATACTATGTGTTTGCATGGAGAACAAAAGGTTATTTTCTTGGTAAAAAACAGAAACAATGAGTACTTTTGGTTTATTTGCAAAGTCAATGATTTTGGTGGGTATAAGGGAAAATGACAGCTGGCGCCAACTGACAGAGGTGACATTTTGTCATGTAGTGGAGGTGGTAAGTGGAGGCAGTAAGTGGAATCTATTGCACCGCTTTCAGGGACTTGGCAGTATTGGGAGAGGTCTGCCCAATACCATTCATCGGGCGACACGTAGCAGAGGGATGAATAGTAAAACCGCTCACGTCAGGCAGGTAAAGGTTGGCATCGGAGGCTGCCCAATATGAGCGCCAACCATTAGGTCTGAAGAGGTTAGATCGTACGATGATCGGGAATTTGACTTGATTGGGGAGTTAATGGAGGGGCCCGACGGGAATTTAATTACAAGTTAGGGTGGCTTAATGACATTGGGGGCGATGTGATTGGAGAAAGGGTTATTAATTAATCACAGTGTGATCAATTAATCCGTTTTTGTAAGGCGAAGGGTTATGGCTCTTAATTAGTCACAACTCGACTAATTAATCCATTTAACTATTTATTATTATGGTTTATTTTTCAAACCATCGAGGCGAGATGTTTAACATATGGGATTTTAATTGATTATACAGGAAAAGTGTTTTGTTTCTCGGGAGTTAAATATAATAAAAGTTAAAGTTAATATGAAATGGAAATGAGAACAAATCGCGCCAAGTATAATGTCTTGACACATTCGCTCATGTATTTGAATTTACACATCATAACTTAGGCTTAATGCTCTTTTATGGGTTTTTTTTGTAAATGAGGGGTTTCAGGTAAGGTTAATTACTTTTCCTTGGTAAATGGTAATTTTGCCTTAGGAAAAGGGATTTTTAGGTGAGATGAATGTTTATGAAGGGAGTGAATGTTTGTAAAGGGGTTGAAGTACTTAACCCTTATAAGTTATTGGGCCGAGGGTCTGGTCCCTCCAGAAGTCAGAGAAATGCTCTGAGCCCCTTTAACTTAAAGTTTTAGGCACTTTTGTCTTTACTTGTGGGAAATTAGTAAATTGAGGGTGAAATGAATGGGGAAATTAACCATTTGACTTTTTGTAACTACTCAATTATCATCCATGCTTTAGTAACTTGATGATGAAGCATATGATATGATTTTTAACTAGCCATTCATCATAATTTTGCAACCATTCAACTACTTACCCACCTACTCATCCTACCATTTTTTCTACTCTTTATTAGGGTGCACTTAAGCTGGCAAACCCTTATCAAAACTTTTTCTTTTCTGTTACAATAAAAATCTATCTAAATCTATCCTTATTACATCCAAGGGCTTAGATTAAACAGTTGAGCTCCTTTTATTCACTCTACCTATCTACTTATCTGCCAAGATTAAACAGTTTGGTCAGATTTTATTCTCTATCTCTAAGCATGAAATTAAAAACATGGAATAACCAAGATTAAACTATTTGGTTACCATGGATTGTGGCATAAATTACAACTTGCACACAATCATTATTTTACAAAAAATAAAATAGTAGTGGCATTTGGACTTGCACACTTTCCTGGTCTTTTTCTTTTTCTTTTCTTTTTTTTGGGGTTCATTTTCATCTTTTTGACCTTTTTCATTATTTTTTTCCTTTGATTTTTCTTTTAGGACATAACCTCTTTACATTTTTTTAATTTCTTTGATTTTTTCCAAATATGCAAAACATTTGCAGAAAGCAAAGGTATGTACATATTACAGATTTGATCTCATCCATTCATCTATTATGACACCTATTGGTATAGGAACATAACAGGCGCGAAGGTAGAAGATGGATGCGCTTACGACCTAGAAGTCCCCAGCGACGAACGCGAGCCAGGCAACTAGGATGCAGCAATTTGCATGTCCACTTGTGTCTATGTGTGCAGACATGTGTTGTGCAAGCACCTCCCAGACTAGGGATCGAACATCAAGGAATGCGACGCATGCCACAAAAATTTCACGTCGACGCCTTCACAAAGCTATGTGGAATCATGAACAGAATTTACCAGACAGGACGAACTGATTGGGACCTGCGCGTGCCAGCGGTCCGATGGGCATATAGGGCCATGTGCGGGAACCGGGGCACAGAAATGGTTTTGAAGATGACGAGCGGAGTCAAGGCCGTAGTTTTGGGAAAGAATCCTCACACAATCACTCCCATAATTGCGACAGCTCGCGAGGACCAGAGCGAAGAAATTATGTAGCAGAGCGAGGACGAACATATGCAGATTCAAGAAGCCATTCAGCGAGGGAACATTGAGCTTTGCAAACTCGAAGAAGATTAGGTACGATTGAAGCAGAAAAGCACATTAATGGACGAGGATATCAGAGAACTAGAAACCAAAATCTCACAAGCATTACACGCCAACAGTAGGATGGGGCCATGTATGGGCAACCCCACCACCACGCTAGCAGATTGTCACCGAGAGCTGGTGACTATACTACCATGGCTGCGACCACACCTTATCAGGCGAAGCAACCAAGGAAGCACTCCGCATAGGGGAGAATGCGAGGCGTTGATTGGCTCAAGGGTAACTAAGGAAGGCCCACGGACCAGGTCGGGCAGTGACTCGAAGCCTCACACCAGTAGTGCGACCACCTGACTATCCGTAGGAAGCATAGTCTCAACACTCCACACAGTTGAAAGAGAGCACATGACTAAAAAAAAGTCTGTATGGGAGCTACGTGACCCGGATGTTGTGCATAAGATCAGTATGACGCACAGATCGTGTTCACACACAAGGGATTGCACTGCTGCGCGGATGGGATGGAAAGTGACCATTGGTGACACTTTTCATGACAAGATGTTTGATTTAAGGCAACGAGGAGTGGATGGTGGATAATTAAGACACAAGGTCAGAAGTAGATTTGAAAATATATGCCACTAATATCGCATTAATGAGCCAAGAAAGGGGGGAACAATCAAATTTGAATTCTGGAATGCATATAAATCCCAGATGGTCATCCACCGAGCAACCCTTGGCAAATTGAGAATTCAGTTATTGCGCATGGAATTTACGGCTTTAGAGGCTTTGACAACAAGTTCAGTATTTGAAGCATTACCGAAAGAGACGCAGGACCTTCTTAGAAGACCAATGTCAACCACCAAGGACACCACACCAAGCCCTATGTCACTAGTTAGGGATGCGCTGAAAATTCCAAAATCGCCCTAGACGTTGAGGGCCAAAAGGGATCCATAGGTAGTTGGACCAGTCTGTATGTCTCCATGAAATCCGCAGTTCGGTAAACTGTCGATGGAAGAGAAGGGCAAAACAGTCAATATTGAGAGAGATGATGAGGAAGAGGATCCTCTGACCTTTGTCGTAGAGCTGGAACTAGAGGAAGAGATGGAAGAAGACATCATGCCAGTACACACCACAGAAAAGATTCCCAAGTATGTCCCTCCACGAAAAGGGAGGGTAAAAGTACCCAAAGATTTGGATGTCGTTAAGAGCACACTCAACACCCCGTAACTCCCTGCGGAAGTTATGTTCAAAGGTTCGGTTGTGGGCTGTGTACCCAATATGAAGTTTGAAGACTTAGAGCTTGCGGATAGAGAGAATTTTCCTCATTTGGAAACTAGCCAGCTGATGAAACAAAGCACGGAGGGGGCAGTGACAACACTGCAGCCACGAAAATGGTTACGTGGGGTATAGGAGGTCGGGCTACTCCACTTCCTATCAATTCCACACTTTCATCGAGCCCCAATCATGATATTTGTCATCAGACAACTACTTTGCCTGGTGCACGATGGGTACTTGTGGCTAGAAGAGCCCATTCCCATCACGGCAGAGCTCATTCATAGGGTTTCTCAGCTTCCCTGTGTAGGAAGGGACCCCGTAGAAATAGCTTGCACAAGTGGAGACTTCAAGATTGCAAAGGCCATGAAAAAGAAATATAAGTTGGAGAAAAAGCAGAGGGGTTATGTTATTACTAGCATTCAAGACAAAGGTGTCTATGTCGCTACCTAGTTGTTGGCAGGGAAGGTGATGATAAAATGCCATGGTAATGAGGTACCAGCCACAGTCATCGCGTTGTCCGAGCAATGTGTAGAAGGGGTACGATTCAACTGGTCACAGTTCCTCTACGAGGAATTCCTAACAAACTATAGGGAGGCCCAGGAGTAGGGTAAGACCTTCCACTATGCATGGTTGCTCTTATCTATCTCGTTGGTTATGGGAGAACTGCCTGAGGATAGTCAGTTTCCTCCCGTTGATCAGGACTAGCTAGAGGCAGCAAAATAGGTGTCGCTATGGGCAATGAAGGATGCCATGCGCATCTGAGAAACCAAGATCTTCTGGGTACTAATGGAAGCAACAATAAGACTATGGATCAACAAGAAGTC
Organism: Pinus tabuliformis; assembly: GCA_031772625.1. NCBI lineage: Eukaryota > Viridiplantae > Streptophyta > Pinopsida > Pinales > Pinaceae > Pinus > Pinus tabuliformis. The sequence goes on along the minus strand of CM062815.1, from coordinate 648,659,926 downwards.
GCGCCTATCCCCCTCGATATACGACAGTCTAAAGAGTTTTGCAGACTTTAAAGAAGATATGAACAATGTGTATATTAGGGCATGGTAGGATCCAGAGAAGAAAAGGACCATGCTCCCTTTCGTTGTAATAGACAACATTGTTTTCACAGTGCTCGACACATGGCCATCGGAATGGCACGCACCAGATCGGGTAGTGCGCGATGAAATAGAGATTCAAAAACAAAAGGCTGCCGCCAAGTGGCTAGCACAACATAAATAGAACGAACAACTAGCTGCAGAAGTATGGGCGTCCCGAGAGGTAGCGAAGGCCGCCGGGGAAAGGTAGCAGCAGTAGGGGCCACTATGATGCAGGAAGAAAGATGCCCAGACATAACAACAGAACAGGGGACAAATGCGACCACAAAAGGCGTGGACCCAAGCACCACCTCAACACAATTGAAACAACCACGCAGAACAGAATGAACAGGGCCACGGAAGAAGGCCAAGGCTTCCAAGTTGGATGGGGAGCTTATTACACTAACCGAGGGTGACCTATATGACATCGGCAACACAGTTTGCAAAGTAACTAGGGAGGCACTCCAGGAGGCAATGAAGGAGCAGCAGAATTTGTCGGGGGAACTCATGGCGCAACTCTAGGAACTTCAGGTGTGGACCCCACAGCAAGCAATGGTAGCTGAGGATACGGGTACATCAACAACTGAGAAATTGTTGTGAGCCAAAATGGCAAATACTGTTGCGCTGCTAGAAGGAGCACTGACAATGACCAATACAGGGGACAAAGCTATGGTAAGCTAGCTCAAGGGACTTGGTTTAAACTTGGCTACCTTGCCGCGAGAAATATTATACTAGCTACAGGATGGAGTGATGATAGAGCTCCACGCTAGGGAAGGACACTCAGTCTAGGTGCTCAGTGAACAGTGCATCAACATCAAGCAACTAAGCCTTCAACGCGATGAAGTGGTAGCACAAGCTCAGTAGTTGGAGAAAATTATCGAGGAAGCATGTCGTCGCATCCTCGAGCTGGAGATTGCAGTAGACTTACCAGTGGGTATCCGGATCCACAAACTAGCCAGTGGATTCCGCCAAGCACAGGAGGAAGCAACAAGGATCCAGATGGACCTAAACTTGTAGATCATGGAGCTGAGGCGGAAAGTGTAGCCCACTACACTACCGGAAGTCAGAGAGTAGCGGAACTGTGACATTCAATCAAGGTTGGAAACAATAGAGCACGCTATACATGATTGCACAGGCTTGTTAGATCAGTCACTCGTCACCCTCACTTCACTACAGGAAGACCCAATGCTATAGCGGTTGGAGACAGAAGCACGGGAGTTGCAGCAGGCCTATGACAATATCTAGGGGACCGCATAGACGATCGCCCTTACTCAGTGACTGGCCAAGATGAGGGAGGCCCAGGCTCCCAAAGCACAGGTGGACGTCACGTGCCAAAAAGAAGTAGTGCTTAAAGAACGCATCCAACCTTGGCTCGAGGAAGCATTCACGGTCACAGCTAAGATCGAGGGAAAGTTGGCACAGATGCAAGGCATATACACACTTAGGCAAAGAATTGCACCTAACGACGAAGCATCGGAGATAAGCACACAACAGGTACAACAAACAGCGAAAGAATGTGTTGCAGACGTAAAAGAAGAACAGAGGTTGTTGGATGAACTTTGCACGAAGATCAACGCACCATCCAGGTGACTCGAGGTGAGTCATGATGTTTGTGTTGGGGGCCTGTTGGGCAGCGGATCCCCCGTGTAACAGTTTTGGGGCTTAAAGCCCACAATTTTGGGTAATGGTATTATAAAGGCTCTGCGAAGTGCGCAAAGCACGAATTGCAATAAGTCAAGTCAAAGGGTTGTCCGCCCTCAAACAATGTAAGGTAATGTAAAATGAATCGGCCTACCCATGGTCTGCAGACCATGGGAATTTATAAATAGAGCGAGGCCCTAAGGGTAGAAGGTAAGTTTGGTAGATCTGATCTGAAGTGATATGGATTGTTGAATGCGATATTCGCTCTGAGTCTTGGGTCGTAGTAGTAGAGGGAGAGTCTCTGCAACTGTGTGCACAGAGGCCTAGTAGAGTCTGCTGCTGTGTGTGTGGACCCCTGTAGATGTGTGTACATGGTAGGAAGTGGATTGTAACTGGAAAAAGCATTAATAAAGATAATTTGGTTTTGGAACATCACGTATCTGTTTCTATATTTTTGTTTATGCATCTATTTACAATTTATGATTGCGCGCATGTCCATTTATGTTTAATGGTAAATGAAAGCATTGGGCCCACTTAAATTAATTCAAGATCTATAATAATAAGCACAGTAAAGGGTAAAGAACATTCACGCTCTTCATTTAAGCCGTATGAAGGTAATTTCACTGGACAGACAGCTGCGCAGAAGTAGCGCAACGCATGGAGTGGGATCGCGAGCCTTCCAAGGCCCATCAAGACATCCCAAGGGTGTAGAAACCTGGTTCCAACACCCTCCCATACTACCTCGGGTGAGACCTCAGTCCGTGCTTTGTGGATTGTTTCCAAAAGGGCCGGTAGTTTCAGGATTTGTTTGGTTAAATCATTTATGAACCTGGGTCAGGCCCTAACAAGCCAACAATAAAGCTAATAGAGAACTAGATATTTCATGCAAGGTCAAAGCACATTAAGATTAAATATCACTATATTTAAGATATGGTGCAGGATGGAGCTGTGAAGCTACAATATGTCTCCACGGATGATCAGGTAGCAGATGCTTTGACAAAACCCTTTCCTAAGGGTAAGTTTGAGTACTTTCAAGACAAGCTTAGGCTTGTGAATTGCTCCACTCATATTGAGAGGGAGTGAGTTTGAACAAATAGTTCTCCTTGTGTCATGTATTGTGACATATTAGGATTAACAAACTAAGTCAAGTACATGGACATGGATAAGGAGAATGGTGGATTAGATAAGCATCCTGGACAAACATTCTTGAGTCATATACTGTGACAGATTAGGAATAACACCCAAAGTCAAGTACATGGAATTGGATAGAGAATGGTTTCGTGGATATACATTTCCTTGATGGAAAAGTTCCCAATGGAGGACATACTCTAGGTGATCCTAGGTGGAGTATGTGCCTCAAAGAGGCAATATGGTGTCCTTTGAAATGTCTCCCAACATTGTGCTCTGATCTAGTAGAGAGATAGAGTTGATATGTCAAGGCCTTGGTAGTTTGACAGTGTTGGTTATGATGATGCTATCATAACTGATGCTTATCAATCTGAATCCTCTCTTATATGAATATTTCAACTTGAGATTGTCATGTTGTCTCATTGTGAATACCTCCCTAATTAAGATGGAGTGTTGAAAAATGTAACTAGTGTCGACCTTCATAATCCAATAAAATACATTTTTTATCATTGATATTCTTTATTATTATCATTTTTTTATCAAAAACATGTTCTTCATCCTCATAGAGTCAATTAAGAGTAAAAAAAAGGAATTTCAGTTAAGTCATATTTGGACTTTTGTAAGAAAAATAAAATATATATTTTTTGTGTCAAAATGTCACCATAAGACCAAGTCGACCCTCTTGGAAAACTTAGCCAGAGAGGTATCTTTTCGACCCTTCTGGACAACTATAAATAAATACAACTCGACCTCGTGGAATCTCATTCATTTCACACACACATCACATCAATTTTTGTGCCAAAGACAAGAAGAAAAAAGAGCGAAGTCAAAGTTTAAGAGAGAGTGAAGTCAAAGGAGAGAGAAGAATTTGAATTTTTCTACCTTATTCTATTCACACTTGTGAAGGTTTTGGTGCAACTTTGTGAAATTATAGGTTTGAAACTTCAGATCCATACTACAGGTCTGAAATTATGTGATTTGACTTGATTAAGGTCTGACCAATGTTGACTTTGTTGACTTTGACTTTGTTGGAGGAGACTTGGATATTTGCATTTATCTTGGTCTTGATTTTGGGGCTTGGATATCTCATTTTGATATGATTCTATAAGAGGAGAAATTTGTGAGCTTTTCTTCTTTATGGGGTTTAGCCCTGGTTTAGAGTATAATTTCTAGTGTTCTTTATCTCTTTGTGATTTTTATGCTTTGAAGTTTTTTATAATTTCTTAATGAATAAGAACATAAACTAAAAGTAGGAAACTAACATTCACAAGTAATTATCAAGAGAAATCATCATTATCTACTAGAATATTGGTTTCTCAACACTTTTCACATTCTTTTCCTTTCCTGCGACTTTAACGATGACAAGTTTCCTCTGATTTTAATCACCTTCAAACTTATGGTTGTTGGGTGTGGAGCCTGATTATCTTCTGTATTCAAAGGTTTCAGCCGGATGTATACCCCAGGAAGACTGTACACCCCTCCACATGGGGGGGTGCAGGAGGTACTTTCCCCCCCCGCAGGGGTCCACGGGGGCTAATCCCCCCCCCCCCCCCCCCGGTTAGGGGTCTAGGGGCCAATGGTCCCCCAACAGGGATTCAGGGGCAGCGACCCCGAAGCTAAAAATAGATGTAAAATTGCCTTGTAAAAGTCTAGTAATTTCTAGTCAATCTAGGCCGTTCATTAGGCGGATGATCTGATGGTAGAAGTTATGTTTACTTTAGGGCTTTTTTTTCCCCTAGAAGGCAACCCCTTGCTATATATGAGGGAATTGTATTGTGTCTATGCATATCTGTATTCTGAGTGAGGAAGAGAGAGGAGATTGAGAGCAAAGAGGGTCTTACAGCGGATCTACTGTAGGTTGTATCTCTTCAATCTGTTAGATAATATAATAAAAGAAGGACTCACTGTTTCTCTGTGGACGTAACCCAAACTAGGTGAACCACGTATATCTGTGTCTCTCTTATTTTATATATTTTCTGTGTTTATATTTCTGCAATATTTTATGTGTTCCATTGCTCCGTAATATATAATTTTCTAACAACTGGTATCAGAGCCGAAGGTCTATTTGGTTGATAAACTCGCAGGAGAGAAGGGTTCCTGGTTTGAGTGGGAGCAATGGCGGAAGATGGTAGGTTTAGGGTCGAAAAATTCAACGACCAAAACTACCAGTTATGGAAGATGCAAATGGAAGATTATCTGTATCATAGAGATCTGTACCTACCATTGAGCGGAAAGACAAAGAAGCCGACGAGTATGATAGACACAGAATGGGATATTTTGGATAGAAAGGCACTTGGAACAATACGGTTGTGCCTAGCGGTGTCGGTAACGTTTAATATTTCAAAGGAAACGACAACACAGGGTTTAATGTCGGCATTGGCCAAACTATATGAAAAACCCTCGGCCTCAAATAAGGTATTTCTTATGAAGCGTTTATTTAATATGAATATGTTAGAAGGTAGATCTGTTGCAGATCATTTAAATGATTTTAATACAGTTACAAGTCAGTTAAGTTCTGTAGGGGTAAATTTTGATGATGAAGTTAGGGCTTTGTTATTTCTGTGCTCATTGCCAGAAAGTTGGAATGGTTTAGTTATGGCAGTTAGTAACTCTATATGTGGATCTAGTACTTTAAAGTTTGATTATGTTGTTGGTGCAATCCTTAGCGAGGAAATGCTACGGAAAAGCTCCGGTGAGACATCAGGTAATGCTTTGACTGCAGAGACTAGGGGAAGAAAAATGGAAAGAGGAAAGAGCCCAGGATATCGCAGTAAGTCAAGAAAATGCATATCCAAGTCCAGAGCAGGGATAGTGTGCTAGAAATGCGGGAAGAAAGGACACCTGAAGAAAGACTGCAAATCTTGGAAGGGAAAACAAGGAAATGCGCAGCAAGAAATTAATCATGAAGCAAATGTAATAGGTGATGTGTTGCAAGATTCTTTGATTCTTTCATTAGAAAATATTATTGATGCCCGGGTGATAGATTCAGGGGCCTCATTCCATGCCACACCTAATAAGAAACAATTTCATGATTATGTTCAAGGAGATTTTGGACAAGTTCGATTGGGTGATGATAAACCCTGTAAAATCGTTGGAAAGGGTACAGTTTTCATAAAACAGCAAAATGGAAATCAGTGGCTATTGAAGAAAGTAAGGCATGTTCCAGATTTGAAGAAAAATCTGATTTCAACAGGGCAGTTGGGAGGTGAAGGTTGCATAACTACTTTCACAGATAAAACCTAGAAGGTCACTAAAGGATCCCTGGTAATAGTGAAAGGAGCAAAGGTTGGTACATTATATTTATGCAATGGTATTTCTAATTATGTTAATGCTTTAACCTCTACATGAGAAGATACGACATTGTGGCATCATAGGCTCGGGCACATGAGTGAGAAGGGGATGTAGATTCTTCACTCAAGAAATTTGTTACCAGGTTTGAAGCATGTTGATTTAAAATTCTGTGAGAATTGTGTTTATGGAAAACAGAAGAGAGTCAGATTCCTTAGAGTTGGGAAGGAAAATAAGAGCGAAAAATTAGAGCTTGTGTATGCAGATGTATGGGGACCTGCTCAGGTATCATCTCTTGGTGGCTCTTGTTATTATGTTACTTTTAATGATGATGCAACCAGAAAAACCTGGATTTATTGTATTCAGAATAAATCTGATGTATTTGATACTTTCAAGAAATGGAAAGCTTTGGTTGAAAATGAGACAGGGAAAAGGTTGAAGTGTCTCAGATTAGATAATGGAGGTGAATATTGCAGCAAAGAGTTTGATAGGTACTATTCATAGAACGGAATTTGTGGAGAGAAGACAGTTCCAGGAACACCACAAGAAAATGGTGTGTCAGAAAGTATGAACAGGACAATCATGGAGCATGCAAGGTGCATGAGATTGCATGCAGGATTGCCTTTACAATTTTGGGCAGATGCTGTAGATACTGTTTTTTATCTAATAAACAGAGGGCCTTCAAGTTCCTTGGATGGTGGTATTCTAGAGGAGGCATGGACAGGTAAAAAGGTAAACTACTCATTTTTAAAGACTTTTGGTTGTGAAGCTTTTGCCCACATTAACAAAGAAAATAGAACAAAGCTTGAGGCAAAATCAAAGAAATGTACTTTTATTGGATATGGCGTTAATGATTTTGGTTATCGCTTATATGATTATGAAAATCACGAAATCATTAGGATCATAGATGTAATATTCAATTAAAAGGTCTTGTATAAGAATCAGTGCAGGAAAAGAAACAAGAAAAAGAAAACAGAGAATACACAGTGCTTGATGATATCACAGGAAAAGTGATAGTGCTTGAAAATCAGAATGATCAACAGCCAGAACAACAACCACAACAACAACAAGCACTTCAAACACCTGAAAGTGGTGTTATAAGATCTACCAAGATAAGTAGACCCCTTGAATGATACTCTCCTTCATTATATTATGTATTGTTGACTGATTCTGGTGAACCAGAATGTTATGAAGAAGTAGTGCAGGTAGAAACCAGGAAGAAGTGGGAGCAAGCCATGAAAGAAGAGATGGACTCCTTAGCACACAACCAGACTTGAGACTTAGTCAGGTTGCCTGCAGGTAAAACAGCATTGCAGAATAAATGGGTTTACAGGTTGAAGGAAGAATATGGAGGAAAACAGAGGTACAAAGCTAGACTTGTGGTGAAGGGGTTTGCACAGAAGAAAGGTATTGATTTTGATGAAATATTTTCTCCTGTTGTTAAAATGACTTCAATCAGAACTATTTTAAGTCTAGTAGCAGCTAAATATTTGCATCTTGAGCAGTTAGATGTAAAGATAGCCTTTCTCCATGGGGATTTGGAGGAAGAGATATATATGCAGCAAACACAAGGATATGAGGTAAAAGGGAAGGAGAAACTAGTGTGCAGGTTGAAGAAGAGCTTGTATGGCTTAAATTAGGCTCCAAGGCAGTGGTATTTAAAATTTGACAGGTTTATGCCTGAACAATGTTATACTAGATGTCACTCTGATCATTATGTTTATCTCAAAAGGCAAAATGATGGCAGCTATATTATACTGTTATTGTATGTAGATGACATGCTTGTTGCAGGTTCTAATATGCAGAAAATAAATGTGCTCAAAAGGAAATTGGAAAACTCATTTGCAATGAAGGATTTGGGTGCAACAAAACAAATCCTTGGTATGAGAATAAATAGAGATAGGAAGAATCGCAAATTAACATTGTCTCAAAGTGAGTACATAGAAAAGGTGTTGAAAAGGTTTAATATGCAGAATGCAAAACCAGTTAGTATACCTTTGGCTAGCCATTTCAAATTAAGTAAGGAGGTGTGTCCCAAGACTCAGGAAGAAATGGCTCATATGTCTAAAGTTCCATATGCATCTGCAGTTGGAATCTTAATGTATGCAATGGTCTGCACAAGGCCTGATATTGCACATGCAATGGGAGTTGTAAGAAGGTACATGAATAATCTAGGAAAAGAACATTGGTTGGCAGTGAAGTGGATTCTCAGGTATTTGAGAGGTACCACAAATCAAGCATTATGCTTTGGTGGTTCAAACATTGCTCTACAGGGATATGTTGATGCAGATATGGTAGGTGATAGAGATAACAGGAGGAGCACAATAAGGTATGTGTTTACTGTAGGTGGAACAGCTGTCAATTGGGTTTCAAAAATCCAAAGTTTTGTTGCACTTTCAACAACAAAAGCAGAGTATGTTGCTGCTACAGAGGCTAGTATAGAAATGATTTGGTTACAAAGGTTTCTGGATGAATTGGGCAAGAAGCAGGAGTTGGGCAGGTTATACGGTGACAGCCAGAGTGCCATACATCTTTCAAAGAACTCTGCATTTCATTCCAAGACTAAACATATACAGCTCAAGTACCATTTCATACGGTCAGCATTGGAAGATGGACAGTTGAAGATGGAAAAGATACACACTAGCCAAAATCCTGCAGATATGTTAACAAAAGTTGTAACCAGGGAGAAATTGAGAATCTGCTCAGTTTCAATTGGTCTTCAAGTATGATGAAGAAGATGAGAAACAACCAGGTCCAAAGTGGAGTTATTGTCTCGCAAATGAAGCAGCGGTGGAGTTGCTATAAGCAGTCTCCAAGTGGGAGATTGTTGGGTGTGGAGCCTGATTATCTTCTGTATTCAAAGGTTTCAGCCGGATGTATACCCTAGGAAGACTGTACACTCCTCCACGCGGGGGGGGGGGGGGGGGGGGGGGTGCGAGGGAGACTTGTCCCCCCCCCCCCCCCCCCCACGCGGGGGTCCGGGGGGGCTAATCCACCCCGGTTGGGCGATCCGGGGGCCAGTGATCCCCAGGCGGGGGTTTGGGGGCAGCACTCCCAAAACTAAAAATAGATGTAAAATTACCTTGTAAAAGTCTAGCAATTTCTAGTCAATCTAGGCCGTTCATTAGGCGGATGATCTAACAGTAGAAGTTATGTTTAATTTAGGGTTTTTTTTTTTTCCCTAGAAGGCAACCCCTCACTATATATGAGGGAATTGTATTGTGTCTATGCATATCTGTATTCTGAGTGAGGAAGAGAGAGGAGATTGAGAGCGAAGAGGGTCTTACAGCAAATTTGTTGTAGGTTGTATCTCTTCAGTTTGTTGGATAATACAATAAAAGAAGGACTGGTTGTTTCTCCGTGGATGTAGCCCAAACTGGGTGAACCACGTATATCTATGTCTCTCTTGTTTTATGCATTTTCTGTGTTTATATTTCTGCAATAATTTATGTGTTCCTTGCTCCGTAAATAGTTTTCTAACAATGGTATCACATTAAATTCCTACATAAGAAAACAAGTGATACATTTGTTTTACAACAATTTTCATATACAATAACATTAACATTTTCCTTAGGAAATCTTAATTTCCAAAAAGCAACATGCATTTTGACAAATGACATTTTCAATTTAATAATTATCTGTATCATTGTCCTTAACTCCATCAGGCTCCCACAGGTAACAAGTTTAACTCGCTGCTTGCATTGAATATACCCATTCACAATCACGATCCTAGTGAGTGTGTGACATAAGCTTTTCATATCTAGTTCATTTGAGTCTCCTTCTCCTTGCAAATCATTCAACTTTTAGGTTCAGATAATCCCTTCTCTATTACTCTATCCTTTGGGTAATTTTTGCAATCAAGGCTTCCTTTCATAGGAAGATTAAAGATACTATTAGTGTCCATAGCCAAGGAGTTTCCCTATTTGATCTAACATAGTTTACATGTCATAGGCTTCTAGTATCACTACACTGGCATTATTCTTGGGATCTCTACTCCTCAACCTTTATTCGTCCTTCCTGGATAGATCTATCATCTCACTTGTATCACATGCATACAATTTTTTAGTGATATTAAAACTTTTAATAAGTTTTTTTTTTTCCAAATATAGAAGCCATGTCTCACAAACATGAAACTTTTCTCATGACGTTGAGATCTTTGTAGGTGCTAATATTCTCAACATTCGTCAAGGGCTTACATTCCATGCCATACCCAAGGCATTCTACTTGCAATTTGTATTTTCATTCAACCAAATAATGTTAGTTTCTTATGCAAAAAATCCTTTCAATATATAATTCACAATAGCCACTAAATTGGTTTCAAAACCATCACATAGTCAATCATTCAATCAAATTCATTGCATTTTATACCAATCAAAAGGAGAACATCGTTTCACTACATATTCATTCAATATCATCTTAACCAATATAAAAAAATTCATATGACAATTATACTTTTCATGCCAACAAATGATATTTTCTCAAGGCTGAGAGTTTCATATTCACTATCTCCATTGAGATATCCATCTCAAAATATATTAGCAATTAATTTTTCCACTTTTCGATTGGAGTGAGGGATTGATACCACTCACTTCAACATTTTTTTTGGTTAAACTAATAATAATAATTGTTTTCAATGACACTTGGTCACATTAGTGCTTGTATTACACATACATGCATGCATTTAGTGCATTAAACATACATATACTAAAATTTTCAGATATCATGATCATATCAAATGTAATCATACTGTTATCATATTCCATTGAGTATTCTATGTCAAGCGTGCATTCACATATCATAATAATCACAATTAATATTCATGTGCCATATTGTCACTCTTAATGTCATACATATCCATTCATTCCCTCCATGAATTATTAAACATAAGTTTTCTTTAACCTATGAGTGTATCACTCATGTATCTCACTGTTGTCTACCATGAATAGATAAAATTCTAAAAACTTTATCAATTCTTATGTGTTTGAAGATTTTTTCCTTAACCAAAACCTTCTTGGGAATTCATATAATATAAACATATAAGAAAAATACAAACTCACCCTAGAGGAATTCTTACTTAATTCCTTCAACTTACCAATTGTTGCATCTTGGTTGATTTCATACATGTGTGGTTGTCACTACCATTTACTCTCGGCCAATGATTTATCAAGGAGTCCACCTCACTTCTTCTTTATCCTTTCTTGAAAAGTATTCCCTTCTCATGGTTATCAATGATCTTTTGATGATTGAAGGCACTTCCTTGCCTCAAGTACCACTTCAAATAAGTGGTCTTTAATGTCAAATTTCAGAGAACAATTTGCATTTTTTCTCAATTCACACATCGTTTTTTTAATCAAATCAATTACGGCATCCACCACATGATTTCTAAATCAACATCCAATTCATTTTACTTATTCATTCATTTCGTATATCTTTTAAGCATTAGTAATCAATCATGCATTCTCAAGCTCAAGTAATTTCATAATTCATCTTTTATTTTTTAATTTTTTATAAAGAGAGTCATAACAATCAATACAAAAACAATTTCAAGAGGCAATTTCCATTTCTTAATATTTTTACATAGCTTGGGGACTCCACAATCTACATGTTCACATTATCCCAATCAAGCCCTCCTTGATTGATTTCTAGTTATTCCAATCTACCCTCCTGATTCAAATGTGCATTCTACTCAACAAAGGAAAATTTCCAAGTTCATCTAGAAATACAGTATACTAAACATATGCAACAAATTTTATTAATTTTTCCTCATTCTTAATAGTGCAAATTATCTCTTGTAACAACCCAAGGGTCCACCCCCTGGAATTCTTGTGCATATAAGCTATCTCCTTATAGGTTACGTCAATACTATTATTTTTTTTCCTTTTTAAATTTTATTTTGATAACCCTTTAAGGCACAATTTCCTTCATTCGAGCACTGCCCACTTTTAATCATTGCCTAACTTTGTCCATTTTAACAAAGTCTTTCTATTGTCCACCCAAGGGACCATATTTCCATGAATTTTGCATGTTGCATTCAATCTAATCTTATCATGATCACACCACTGAATTTGCTTTGATTTGACTATCACTTGCCCAATTGGCCTTTATATCCTCTTTGTGAAAACTTACCCTTCAATCTACATTTCTAGCTCAAGTCATCATGTTACCTCAAGGATATCAACAACATGTCCATTTGTATTACTTTATGACTGGACATAAGTACTTATATCATCATCATAGACTATTACTTTATTACTGGACATAAGTACTTATAGCCTCATCATGGGCTCATAAAGTTTCAGTTCAACTTTGATAGCCTTACCCTTGCCCTAAAAAATATCAATATATTTAACCCTCTCATGGTCAACATGCACTCAAATTGTTTCTTCATCATCATTTATGTGCAACTCTTGCACCCATGAAACAACCCACTTCACAATAGTACCCCAAGTCCTCATTCACATCTTGGGGACAACACTAAGTTGTCCTTACTATCCTTCCATTATCTTTCACATAGCAAGTCTCATAGTCTTGTCATGGGCTTTCTCATTTTGAAGGTCAAAACATCCTCAAAACCCTTCTCATTGCTCTAATGGAAATTCCACATAGGCACACTTATTAATAGAATTTCCTCTTCCATGAGGAAATATAATATACACATCATTCTCACTTAGTTTCAAGGTGAGTACTACAACTTTATTTATGGAGATCGTCATCTCCATTAGGCATACATCCTTAATATGGTCAACATATCATAGTTTGAACTTACTGGAAACATGGTTACTTTTGCTCCATACTCAAATAAACATTCAATCCATTACCATGCATGATACGAGGTACTCAAGGATACTTTCAAGTATGATTTTCATACCTTCATATGCTCATACACAAACATATTCATGTGTATTATCTCACACATGATTCTTTGACTTATGTTTCAAGAAAATCTAATTTGTAATAGCCTACTTCCTTTCTCATTCAATCCATAACCAACATTATGGATCTCTTTGCCAATAATTCTTTCTCTTACAAACTTGCATCTATGAGCACCATGTGCTACACATCCTCTTACTGAGGTAACCCAGACAATGTCCAATTTTCCCAAACATATCAAGTAGGTATTTTCTTGCTTAATTTTGGGTCTCCGTTTTGATGGCTTTAATACCCTATATTTTCCTCTATTTTTGACCAAATTTACTTCGAAACCTACTCACCACTTGCCTACATTCTTCAAAAACATGACTTTTAGCATCCTTGTGTATATATGAGGTAATTTATATTTAAAGCATGGTTTTTATGTTTTCTTGTAGTAGAAATAGAATGATTGATTCTTTATACTCTCTAATTAATTAGATTGACTCACATATATGTTTAGACTATGTTCTTTCTCATACGGTACTAACCCAACAATTTGGTACCAGTGCAACATTCCAGTAGTCGTGTTCACCTATTTGGCACCAACAACAGTAGTCACGCACCTGCAGTCATTTGGGGCCAATCCTCCGTTCATCTAGTACCAATATTCTAGTGTTGTGTGATTCCAATACCAATATTCCAGTACTGTGTGATTCTGGTACCAGTATTTCATCATTGTGTGATTCTGGTACCAATATTGTAGCGCTGTGCTCATTCGTTATTGAGTTAAAGTCGAAATTTTGGAAGCTTTTAGAAGAAAATCAGGGACATGGGTTTTGTCGAAAACAACGTTGGCATGGGGAAACTTGAATCAGAATTCGACCATATCGTACATGTGGACCTTTAGCTCAAGGGAAATATTTTTTGAGCTATTCTGGTACCAGATTGTAAACATAGTAAAAATCTCAAATTGCCAATTTTTTACTTGATTTTCATGCAAATAGAAAAATATATTTTCAAAATACCAAACAGGTTTCGTGAAAACACAACTAGCTACAAAAACCAGAATAGTTTCTAAAAATACGCAAAGGATAGAGAGATATCGAAGGGTCTTTGACCCGAATTTGTATGCATAAAACCCAGATTTTTTAGATTTCATTCTAAAAATTGTAAAATTGGTTTTAATCAAAATCTAATTTGAGGGAAGTTAGTTCTATCCATTCCTTTATGGATTTAATGTATAAATAAGCCTCATAAGGCTATGAGGAGAAGGATTTTTGTTATTGTGATCATTCTTTTTTAATGGAGGAGGAAGAGAGTTATAATTTCATTGTTGTAATTTGAGCTTAGTTTTCAATATATGGAAAGTGATTGATTCCATATTTGTGGTGAATCCTTGGAGTTCATCTGAAGTGCCTCTAGTAGCGATTTCCATTTTTGGAGGGCCCCTCAATATTGGTAATATGCTACTTGTTGTAGTTTAAATTTAAATTTATCATTTGCTATGTTTGCATGCAATTATTGTTATAGATTTCTTTACAAACTCTATTTCTCGGGTTGTATGTTAGAATTATTGTTTGTTATCTTGAATAATGATCTGATCCAGGTCCGAGTGTGACAAAGGACCCTTCCAAGACCTTTTACTTTGGTGATGTGTTAAAATTGCATTTTTAAGAGAACATAAATGAATACATCTGCATGTTGTAAAGAAGAGGAACATGAAAATCATCATGACAACAAGTACGTCACACAAATGATTCCGCATCACATCAAGAAGGAATCATGGAAACAAGTAAGAAACAAGATCCCACATCAAACATCAAACAGGGATTTGTGTAGCACAATGCATAGCAAAATAAGTACATGAACACACTACATATACCTCACATCCAGTGGTCATCTGAAGAAGAGGATGTCAAGCTACTGAGGTTGTTTGGACCATCGATATCATAGCATCGAATCGCATGGAAATGACTGCTCGCACATTGAATGCTAACACATGCACTCCACTTATAAAAGTGGCCTAAAAATGAAATGAGCAAATGGAAAATCTGAACACACCATCAGATTTGTGGCATTGAATAATGCAAAACTGACTATCAAATTTTTGAATTCTGAGAAAGTGGAAATCTGGGGCTTAAGGAATCTTTTAGATTCCCCCTAGATTCCTCAAAGATTCCCTCCTTCGAGTCCTCTGCAAATCGGTTGCTCAGATCAGGAAACTGACTGCACTATCGAGTTCATGTCGCCGAGAGGTGTAAGATTGACATAAAATTTGTCCAATTTGGACACTACAAAAGTTTCACCCTCCTAGAAATTTTGCTCAATCATGGTTCCACCTGCAATAAATTAATTAAAAAGTATCTGTATAAATTTTTGTGCCCACTCTTGGTTCCTCCATCTGCCTAGACACACTGTGCAAATGAAATTTTTCATAATTTCTCCGATGGATTTACCAACAAATTGGTTTTGGCATGTTGATAAATTTAGCAGTTTGTTGAGGAGGGGTCGGGTGGTCAAACCCCACCCCTCCCTTTTTTAATACGTTATGGTTTTATTTAAGAAAAAATATAAACATTAATGTATTTGGGGGTCGGGTTCAAATTGGGCGTCCCGCCCCATAATCCTCTGCAGCTCTGTATTGTTGGCGCATTAATATTTCATTGGCACGTTGTGTGTATTGGAGTATTGTTGTTTGGTGGTTGGTTATGTGTGAGGGTGCCCGGGAGGCGGGCCAGCT
Source organism: Pinus tabuliformis (assembly GCA_031772625.1). Taxonomy (NCBI): domain Eukaryota; kingdom Viridiplantae; phylum Streptophyta; class Pinopsida; order Pinales; family Pinaceae; genus Pinus; species Pinus tabuliformis. The sequence continues at coordinate 648,644,163 of CM062815.1, read as the reverse complement.
GCACCGGCTGGGCGGGTTTGAGCCCCGCTACCCTTGGTCATCATATGGTAAGTTTAATAGGTGGGGAATGAGCTAGGTCCACCAAAGGTGGCTCGCCCACCACCCTCTTAATATTTGTTTAACATATGTGGGGGTATGAAGGTTGGAGGGTTCGGCTGGGTCATGGCCGCCAGCCCAATTTTTTTTTAAATTTTATATGTAGTTTGGGTCTTGGTGGGGGTGGTGGGGGTCATGGCCCGCCACCCATTTTAATATTTTTTTTGTTATATAAAATAAAAAAAATAAAATAAAAAATAAAAAAAAAATCAAAACAAAAAAAACAAATTGGACATTTTTGAAAATTCGAAATTTCACTGTAGGGTACAAATTAATCAGGCCACAAATTTGCTCGAAATCTGGCCCAGGTTAGCCAGAATCTGGTGATTGGATTTTGTCCAAATTGTGGCCTCCTTAAGCTTGCCTAGTCACCAAAGTCAACCTGAACTTTGACTGCTCCTAACTTTCACATACAAACTCGGTTGACAAGTCGTTCACACCACCATGATCAAGACGATGAGATTTATGCTTTGGTCCTGGTTTGAAATCATTCTGATCACTTTGATTTTCAAGCTTCCATAAGCCCCCCTTTGTCCTATGTGTGTCTCTGGAGCCACCTGGATCAATCCTCCCCACTAAGGATATTTTGGTCCTCCAAAAGCATTAAAAATAACCTGCAACTTCTTTGTACCTTGTCTGCATCACAAGCATCCTAAAAGGCCTTGCTTCCATCTCCTTCACCTTTGTTCTTCGGAGCCTTAAGCAATGAGCCAACACCTACAACTTGTAGTACATTGTTTTACAAATTACTTGCTTGACTTACATGACCAACTAATGACCCAAGCATCCCATACTTGCCACAAGTTTATAACACATACTCGGTGGTCAAGTTTACATCAAGATGGACGCATTACCTTAGCTACAAAAACAAGGCCAACATATCATTGTTGCTTCAACAAGTGATGGAAAACACATCATCACTGCAACACATGATTTACAAATATAAGGCCAGACAGAATTTTTTGCTTTCGACAAGTGATGGAAACATGACATCACTTTCACAGTTTATCATGCAACTCAAAATAAGATGAGACATCATTGTTGCTGAACAAGTGATGGAAAACACATCATCACTTTTACATTTTGAAATGCAACAAATGATTTACAAAAGCACGGCCATGACACGCTAACATATCTAGAAACCATTTTTCACTTATCAATGTGAATGGGTTGCCTCCTTGTGGTGCATTTGCTTGTCGAATGACTGTTTCACCTAGTTCATGCACCGACACTTTGTCTTTAAGTTGATGCTCTGGATGGAGCCTCTAACAAGTGGCTCTTTGATGGCCACCTTGGTCACAATGACTGCAATACATATTCTTCCTCTAGATCTACTTAACATGTTTCTTTACATGTTGTTGAGAGGGTCTTTCACGCCTCATCCTTTTGTGTGCTGCCATTCTTTTCCAACACTTAGAAAATGTATGGTTATGTAATCCATAAAAGGTACATATTTTCGATGCCATGTTTCACGTTCATCATTAACAACATGATTATAATTGAAATGAACATTCAGATTTCGAGAGTGGTTATACATTTCCTTGTTGTCTCTGGTGTAAGTATGGCGATGAGAGCTTGCCTCAGCTCTTTACCTACGATGGTCACTGCCATGGGATGATGGGGATGTGTTCCCATCATTCCCTTTCCTCGACGATTTCGACGATGTCTCAGAAGCATATGGCACCTTCGAGCATTCTCCTTTGGTGTATCCCATGCCTACAAATTGAGGTCTCTGTACAACCTCTAATGGTTGAGTTATGCCTTGGTTATTAACACCAATTTCTTTTTCCTCCTCGTGCCTAGTCCTGGTAAGGAGCCTCATGTTTGTCCCTGTAATTGGGATCTCCACATCTCCAACAGAAATCATACTATGTGAAGATGAAACCAAAATGAAATCAACATCTTTTACCTCCTCTGTCGATTTGGAAAGAACTGATGAGGGTTTCTCATCATTTGTTGTTTGTGGTTCACTAGTTGTCTCGGACCATTCCCCAACTTCATTTCTGACATACCCAAGTCCTATCTGACGGGGTAATTCCTCCACTTTGATGGGATTGACAATGCCTTGGCCATTAATGCCCAAACCTTTTCCTTCATACCCCATTCTCTTTAATAGTTTGGAGCCAATCCCTGTAGTATGATTTTCAAAAACAACGAAATCATCATCATGACACATACATGAAGCTATAGAATTACTTTTTACCTCACATGGGTCACGTTGTAGCTTTTCCAAGGCCTCATACTTTGCTTGTAGCTGTCGCAGCAAACTATGTTTCTCCTCTTTCTCTTCATGTAGACGCATCTTCATTTAGCATTCTCTGTTTGAAGATTATGGTTGTTGTGCTTCAGTTCTTCCAGGGCCTCTTCCATGGCTTGCAACTGAAGCTGCAATCGCTCCTTTTCCTTTGTCTCTTTTTGTAGAGTTTCATACATTATTTCCACTCTTTTGGAAATTTTGAGCATGGTCTCGTACATCGCTTTTTCATCCTCTGTCATTGCATGTTCCATTGTTCACGCTTGCAATTCACATCCATGCAAAGACCACTCTGATACCACTTGATCCAAGTCTGGGTGTGACAAAGGACCCTTCCAAGACCTTTTACTTTCGTGATGTGTTAAATTGCATTTTTAAAAGAACATAAATGAATACATCTGCATGTTGTAAGAAGAAGGAACATGACAACAATCAGCAACATAAAACTCAAGACATTGATAATGGAGTTCGTCCAAGAGGGACTACGTCTCTAGGCCTCGGTGTCAAGCTGGTGTAGGCCGCTACATTAAGTGTTCTCAATAGTGATGATGTACATAAGAGGTGATTTCACTATCATACAAGGAAAATACCCTCGCACAGGAGTGGCTCCAAGAGATGTTCCGCTCCAGGAACTCTCAGTCAAAAAGGACTCCTATCAGTATGACACAAACTCGTGCATGATGATAATGAACATCCCGCCAACATGGCATAATCATGTTGGTAGGATGTTCATTATCATCATGCATGAGTTTGTGTCATACTGATAGGAGTCCTTTTTGACTCAGAGTTCCTGTAGTGAAACAACTCTTGGAGCCACTCCTACACAAGGGCATTTTCCTTGTATGATAATGACATCACCTCTTATGTACATCATCACTATTGATAGCACTTAATGTAGTGGCCTACTCCATCTTGACACTGGGGCTCGGAGACATAGTCCCTCCTGGACGAACTCCATTATCAACGTCTTGAGTTTTATGTTGCTAATGATTGTCATGTTCCTTCTTTTTACAACATGCAGATGTATTCGTTTATGTTCTTTTAAAAATGAAATTTAACACATCACGAAAGTAAAAGGTCTTGGAAGGTTCCTTTGTCACACATAGACCTAGATCAAATAACATGAAGAGTTAAGAATGAATATCTCACCATTCACCTACATGTGTTGTTCGTGAAGACTCTTGTCATACATTTCATGTACTAGAATGCATAATTTCTTTTAGAACTAGTTAAATTAGGAATGGTTACTTTTTTAATATTTAAGTATAGTGAGTTGATTTTCATTAGTTTCTACAGGAAAACAGAGTTGAATCCATCTTTCTATTTAATGAGCCTGTAAATGGACAACCTTATTACTTAAGTAAGAACTTTTTAGATCACATGCTTGCTGAAATATTATTTATGAGTTTTTGATCTTTAAATTGTGTGATGAAATTAGATTAATTATAAAATGGAAGCTTCCTATCTAGGCTATACTCAACAGACATAGGAACTTACCTGTTATCGGCACATATAGTGCATCAACTCTACTGATTACAACTCCCTGGTTGAAAATTTAATTTGTGGCAATATATCATTCATATAATTTCCCCAACACTTAACAAATCAATTGATCCATGCATTTGTCCTCATGCATTGCAACTAACACAATCATGTAATTCCTTTCTATAAATGCATTAACTACATCCACATTCCATGTTCTACAACTTTTGTATCCCTCTTCCTGAAGGAACCACACCTTAACCATATATAATAATCATCCTAAAACTAGAACCAAGGCCTTTGAACTTAGATCAATTCATTTGCACATAAGGTGCATATACTTCTCTTATCCCCAACATAGTCAAATTCAACCACATCATTGAACCAATGATTAAATCCTTTCAGGGATATATAGGTATGGCCACTACCACACCATCTATTCTAGCAATGCGTTCTGGCATTTCCTTAAACTATGGCATCCAAAACTTCCCATAGACACATATCCATATGCATCCATATGCATGCAAGCATATCTGCTACACTTTCCATCTTTAATTATACCTTGCTGATTCCAAAATCAACATCATTCAAAGTAGGTAGAATCTTGAAGCCAACCTTCCCCAAGGCACAACCTTTTCAAGCATGAATCTCTTCTCACATAACACATTCTTTCATCTTAGAGTTGCTCAAATCCAAGCAACTAGAGTTATCCAAATTCATCTTAGGAACTACTAATGTTTCCAAACATAACTAGTAAGTTCTTTGTCTTGCCCCAACTCATCCTTGTTGTCTATCTCTAGCCCTCTAAGTCTAGTGCCTAAACGACATCTCTAATTCCATTTGTAACATACCCAATGCCTTAATACCTAATTAAGGCTATGGGGTATCCAAACCCAACCTCGTAGGTCACTTTAAAGAAGTGGGGTTATCAAATTTCTAATTCCTTCAACCACCTTAAAAATCATTTCTGAGACCACCATTTGTTTTTGATCATCGAGAGCTTCCCAATGATATAAATTTCATCTCAACCCAAGATTCGGACACAAACTTATGCCTATTTGAAATATTCCCTCCAAGGGCCATGTCAGCATCCATACCACTGCCATGTTGCCAAAACATGTTAGTCCTTTTTCCCCCATGTCACCATTACACCTTTCCATTTTAGCTACCACTCTGGCCTATTTGATTCATTGGATTTTTTATTTGTCAAACGACCCACTTAGCTACTGTGCCACCATGTTAGTATTGGGAAATTTGTGAGAGAGGTTGTTCATTGTATTCCCAACACCTGGCACCTACTACTATGACACCTAATAAAGAACCATTAGTTGTCAGGAATAATACTTTTTAGCTGACAAATATTTGGGATCTATTATTATGGAGAGTTTGTATCATGTATTGATCGAAGTGTTTCCAAAAACCTAACTCTCAACACTTCAATAACTAAAATCTCAATATCCAATCAAAAAATCATCAAATGACTTGACAATGGAGGTTATTCAAATTACTATTGACTTCTAACTCCTGACATCTCATCAACTCAATACCTGTCTTTCCAAACTTAAGCACATTTTAATTAGCTCTTGATCAAAACCACTTTGTTGGACCATATGGCCAGGGCCAAAGACTCTGAACCCAAAAATTCTAAACTTCCACTATCAAATTCTGAAACAAAAAAAAAAAAAAAGGGAAGTCAAAATGACTAGTTGAACATTGGAACACCAGGTCGTCGACCATTGGCCATCAAACTTTCGGCCACAACACTGTCGGGCCCCTTGGAGATTTGACAATCATCCCAAAGATCACAGGTCAATTTGATGTGCTATGCCTTGGAGCCCTCTCACAAATAGACTGTGGTCACAACTCTTGTCAAGCTATGTGTTTAATGACTTGGGCTAAAAAGTTCCCATCCACAAATTTTTTAATTCAATCGCCAAAAATATCCAAGGAAAGCATCCATACAAAGAGAATTTTCAGCTTGTCTTGAGGATTGACTTAAACAAGGAATTGAATTACGCATAAGACTTCTAAAGCTACAAATGTATTTACCATCTCACAGAGGCATACAAAAGAAATCTTTCCAATAACCAAACAAATTATCAAGGAAACCAAGGAGATGCCAATGAAAAAATCCTAAACTTTATAGAACTGAATGAGATTTTTCTCACTCCTTTAGGACCAAAAACTTCACATTCCACACTTCAAGCAATTAAAAACAAATAGGTCAATACTTTGGCCCAACCTTAGAGGGAAACAATTACTCCACTCACTTAAGAACTATCAAGTCTTATTTATTCAAAAAAAATATTAAAACATTGTTGTTACCTCCCACAATAGGCCTGGTAAAAGTCGTTCTCTTTCAAAATACAAGAAGGGCCTTATAGCTCCATTCGACCTTTGATTTCAAATTCATACTTCCAAACTATTATACAAAACATGTTGTAATGGGTGCCTCTGCATACAAGGTTTGTCCTTATAAGTACTCACATCTAGTAATTAAGCACATTTAAAATAATACTTCCAGTTCATCATTCATACATGCCCAACAACCAAACATGACAACATTCATGAAGATTTGTAAAAATAAAGCAATTTCATTAAAGGGAAATAAAGAAACATATGTGATTCTCTTTAAGTTTTGCTAGAAATTAAATAAGGGTCAACTACATTGCAGTATTTCTTGTAGTTTGTCGCTACTTAGCTAGATCTAGGCTTGAGAGGAAGTCTCACTAAGGGTTCAATAGGATTCAATTCAAGGTAAAGAAAATGAAGGCTACTCTCCTTCATGAATAGGGATTCAACATGTTTCCTTTTAGCCATAGATCCGGGGCCTATTAATTTTCATAATATGGCCACACTAGGCCTACATAGCATCAAATAAGCCCTTCACTAAGCCAATAGTCCCTCGATGCTTCCCTTCCTTAATGATTTTTATGCATATTTTCTTCAAGTTCTCTCAACATTTTCTTTAGCCCTCTAGCTCAAGTTGATGGCTTCAACGCTGACGTCCCCAACCAATCAAATCATCCACAACCTTACATAGGTTGTTGTTGCTAAGAAGTATTTACCCCACTTTTTGCTTAGAATCATAGTGTTAGAATCCTCATGTGGTTACTCTTTTCTTTCATATACTAAAGTTCATGAATGATCACATTCCACTATCCACAACCATTCAAAACTACTCTTTGATCTCTCTGCTCACCACCACATACTTTGTGACTTTTACTTTTGTCTTCTCTCTGCTTCCTTCCTCATACACACATATTTCTAGTATGAGAAATCGGGATCCCTTTGTTGGGATGTGTGTTCAATCTGAATTCTCCATAATGTGTATGTGTCCCATACCTTTGGAGCAGTTTGGTACCACTTCCCCTTTCTTCTCATAAATGTTGGAAGTTGGGTAGTCCATAAACTAACTAAAAAATGAATTCAAGGTAAGATAGGAAACTTCCCTAAACCCCCCTTATAGTTTCCCTCTTATAGTCCATAAACCAACACTGTCTTATGGTGAACTAATAATTCCATTCATTAGTGGAGCATACATTTACCAATTTGGATCATAAATGAGAATATAACTCCTTTCAACGATTTCTATATAAGGAGATCTATATAAAATGAGAATAGATTTCCTTTAGAAAAGGCATGATTTGAAGAGAGGGAATTCCCCTCCAATAACATTGTTGAATATCTTTGGGAGGATAGGAAGAAGGATGGGTTCAAGTTAAGGATTTTCATCTTTTTTCTACTTTTCTTGAGTTGATTTGATTGCTTGAATTATTATTACAAAAATATGGTTAATATTCAAAGAAGGGAAATTTTGATATGATAATAAGGATGAGGTGGAACTATTCTTAATTCTTATTGTAATCATTATTCATTTAATGGAAATTGTTGTTATCATTTCTACATACTAAGGTATTATTGTTACCCATTTTATTGTTCTTAGTTGCACACTAAATTTGGTTGCTTTGTAATTGTTGTAAGGTACATCTTTGGAAGGGCCCTCCTTTGATTTCAACAATCTGAATAAGATCCACATCGTTAGTTAAAGCATATGGTTAGAGGGCTAACTATACTTCTTCATCAAATTCATGAAGGTTTTAACCCTGTACAGAAATTACCTGCATACGAATTCTAAAACATAGAAAATAAACAATGCGAGGGCATAACACATAAAACACATATATACAGAGATTTTCCCCTGGATCCAAAAACCGGGAATACCAGCTTGATTTTTCATTATGTTCCTTTCAATGTTACAATACATATTTATACATGTTGAAGCATCCAATAACATGGACCAAAAACCATCGCGCCCAAAATCATGTGCGAAAACCATGCACAAAATCATAGGTAGGTCCGCCCAACCTAATATAGGGTCCAAAAAAAATTTTCCCATGGCACTGCCTCGGACCCCATAGAGGGGGGCTACCTGCCCCCCTCAAACCCCCTATGACTCCCCCGTTGCGCAATCAACGCAATGAAGGGGGGGCTCTGCCCCCCCTCTAACCCCTCGATCAACTACATGGATTGGTCATGGAAAGAATATAACACAACCCAAAATTCTCCCACTTATTTTTTTCTTTCCACATGGGACCACATGGGAGCTTAATTATTTATCCATCCCTGTAATGCCCATTGTTTCTCTACACCAAGAGAAATTCTCACAAATTTTGTCAATGCATCTGCAGTATTCTTCAAAGTGTCCACCTTTACCAGCAACACCTTTTTGTCTTCTATCATATCCCTCACAAAATGACACTGAACATCAATGTGCTTTGTCTTTGAATGGTAAGCAGAGTTCTTTGCCAAGAAAATTGCATTTTGGCTGTCATAGTCTATCCTTATAGCTCCCTGTACTAACCCCATACTTGAACACAATCTCTGCAACCAAACTGCTTCCTTGCTTGCATGAGTAGCTGCCATGTATTCTGCCTTTTTGGTTGATAATGCCACCATAGATTGTTTCTTACTCATCCAACCGACTGCACCTCCAAATAGGTTAAACACATACCCACATGTAGATCTTCTCTGATCCATATCTCCAGCCTAGTCTACATCAACAAAGCCACAAATATCCAAAAATTTGTCCAATCCTGGTCTTCCTTGGTAGCACAAACCATAATCACTAGTGCCACGCAAATACCTGAAAACCCGCTTCACTATTGTCCAATGCTCCTTCCCTGGTTTTGACATAAACCTGCTCAATACTCCTATTTCACGTGCAATTTCTGGTCTAGTATAGACCATTGCATACATTAGGCTACCGACAACACTTGCATATGGAACATGGGACATGTCTTCTTCCTCTTCTTGTGTCTTATGACACTATTTAGCAGATAACTTTACACCTATGGGAATAGGAACCTTCACTAGTTTACTATCATGCATAATAAACCTCTACAATATTGTCTCAACATACTTCCTCTGGTTTAACCAGAGCTTCCTCTTTATTCGATCTCTTTTAATTTCCATGCCCAATATATAGTTTGCAGCACCAAGATCTTTCATGTTGAATTTGGAGGACAATTTGGTCTTCAAATCTTGGATAATTGCTTTGTCATTTCCAACTAGCAACATGTCATCCACCACAAGACTAGATAAATAACACAGTCACCAATTAATTTAAAATACACACAGTGATCTTCTTTGCTTCTGGTGAATCCAAGTCCCCGTATAAATGTATCAAATTTCCGATAACACATCCTTGGTGATTGTTTTAACCCATACAGAGACTTCTTTAACTTGAATACCAGTTCTTTCTTACCCTTCACCACAAAACCTTTAGGTTGCTTCATGTAGATCTCCTCTTCCAGATCCCTATGAAGAAATGTTGTCTTCACATCCATCTATTCTACCTCCAAATCAAAAGCAACAGCAACAGATAAAAGTAATCTAATAGAAGCTACCTTGGCAACAGGAGAAAAAATATCACCAATATCGATTCTCGGCACGTGGGAATAATCTTTTGCTACCAACCGAGCTTTGTATTTCTCCACCTTTCCTTCTGTATTTGTCTTCTTCTTGAGCACCCATTTGCTACCAATGGGTTTCCTTCTAGTCGGAAACTCCACCAGATCCCATGCCTCATTTTTGTGCAAAGATGCCATTTCATCAACCATGGCCTCTTTCCAGAGTTTTGCATCCTTTGAATCTACTGCTTCCTTCACAGTTATGGGATAATCATCAATAATAGAGAAAGAAAAATTTCAACAGAAAGCAGATGGACTATACCTTTATGGCTGCCTTCTTTCTTGAACTAATCTTCTCACACCCGGAGTTTGTGGCTCTTCATCTTCTGATTCCTCTTCTGTTGTAGAGTCTGCTTCATTCTCCTTAAGCTCAAACTCTATCTTCTGAGGTTCCTTTGATGGGACTTCAGGTTTAATAACATCTTTCATCTCTCTGAACACCATATCTCATCTGTACACAACCTTCTTTGTTATTGGGTTCCAAAGCTTATAACCCTTTAAACCATCCTTATACCCAATAAAGATGCACTTTTCCAATTTACTATCCAACTTTTTTCTTTTCTCCTTTGGAACATGTACATATGCATCAAATCCAAATACCCTCATATGTGAAAGAGAGGGTTTCTTACCAATCCATACCTCTTGTGGAGTTTTATCCTCCAACACTGATGAAGGTGATCTATTAACCAGGTAACATATTGTCTCCACTGCCTCTGCCCAGAATTCTTGTCCTATCCCGACACCACTAAGCATGCTTCTTACCCTTTCCATCAACGTCTTATTCATTCATTCTGCAACTCCATTTTTCTCAGGTGTTTATGTAGTAGTCCTCTGTCGAGCTATACCACACTTCTTACAGAATTATTCAAATTCCTTACAGCAAAACTCTCCACCGTTATCTATCCTTAGCACCTTTATCTTCTTCTCTGTCTGGTTTTCCACCAGAGCCTTAAATTGTTTAAACCTGTCAAAAACTTCAGATTTCTTCTTGAGGAAATATATCCATGTGATGAGCCCCAAAAATGGATAATTATTTAGGCTCATTCAACCTCCTAATTCGACTTAATCCACCATTCTCATTAGTTTATTGCATGTTTTTGATTATATTTATGCTAATAGAGTGAATTGGGTTAGTCATTATGCCAACAAGTCTAATGTGTGCTTTGTGTAGCCTTTTTGGTCAATTTGGAGACAAAATCAATGGTTGAAATGAGCACTTGGCAGCCAAATTCGTGGAGAGTATTTTTAGGAAGGTGTTCCCTTCATTTATGGGCCCTTACCTCGAATTATCCACCATCATCTCAGAGTTCAAGGGCCACCAAATCAATTAGCACAAGGGCAGCCAAGCAAGTCAAGTAGGACTGCTGTTAACTACAAGTTTTGGGCAGTCGAGCCCCTAAAGTTTAGGAGGACTGTTGGGGTCCTCAATTTGTATAAACAAGAAGGCTTAGGGCCTCATTTTGGTTAGCTAGTAGTTAGCCAATGGTTAGTCATTTTGTAGGTAGAATTTAGCTAGTTTGTATTTCGATTTTGAGGCAATAGATTAGCTTTTCTTTCAGCTCATTTTCAAGTTCTCCTTGTGGACAGTTTTGATGTAACTCTTCTTTTCTTGCTCAATAAAGATGAATCCAACTTTGCACCAGCTCTAAATCTCTCTTAGGAGGCTATAGCTCTTGGGGTTGGGCCCATCTCAAGCGCCCAATACATCCTTTGTTTACTTTCATGTGTTTTTGCTGCATTCTTAGAATAAAATCTGCTAATTAGATTTAAATATTGTGTTGTTATTTAGGTTGCTTTCGATGATTAAAAAGGTTCTTCATGTTCAGATTTACTTGATAGGTTAATCACATGGAATATATTCAGAAAAAGGCTACCAAGTACTTTGGATCTCACCTCCCCTTTAGTGGAATCATGAGCTGGGACCAATGTAACCTTGTTGCCCACAAAAACACATTCTTTGCTTCACCATGCAATTATTAGTGTTCGAATCTCATTTGCAAAACTTGATATCAGTTTTGGATGCATGTTTAGGTTTATGATTGCTTAGTTGCATAGTTTTTTTCACATGGTTTCCTTGCAAATAAACTTCTGTTCATTTCCTTTTGCTGTTAGGTCAGATTAGAGTGAAGTAACTAGGTCATAGGTTCTATAAGTGTTTGTTTGTTTAGTTTGAAAAACCACTTGCAGAGTACCTGTTATCCTTCCTTATCTACCCATACTCCATCCAACCTACCTGCTTCACCCTTCACTCAGAACCCTTACCTTACATTTTCCTCATTCGTTTACTTTGCCATGATTCTCATCTTCTTGTGCAACATCGTTTCATCCCTCCTTGAACAAATCTCACCATCTACGCCACTCCTCAACTCCATCCTCCAAGTCTTGAACTCCCCTACACCCTTATTTCACCTCCATACTCATTCCTCCACCTTTTTTCCTCTATCCATGCTTCAAAACCCCATTTCTGAACATCCTGTAGAAAAATTACAGAACATCCTGTAGAAATCCTAAACATCCTGTAGAACCCCTGCAGACTTCCTGTAGAAGCTCACGAATGAGGTTTCTTGATAGCCAAACTCTGTGAAACTCTCTGGAAGGGTGTTAGGGACTCCTTAGACCCCCTCGGAACCTTCCCGACCTCTTCCAAGCATTTCTCCTCCTTGATCCACCTCTGCACAGTCAAAAATAGTTAAAAGCACATGCATGATAATTCCAACAACTTAATCAAAAATATAAAAAGATGTTTTCTTCAGATAGAGGTAGTCTAGACACATGTATTTTACCTTCATAGAAGTAATGGCATCTCTTTCAGTAGTTTGCATGCTCTCCTTTGCGTCAGTAGGACTAGCTGGTAGAATTAGGGTTTGCATTTCTTTTTGGCTTTCAATTTCTTTTTGCAATTAGATTAGCTTCCTTCGAGTTAGCTTTCATCCATCAATTAAAAAGCTTCTTCTAAGAGCTCATAGAAGTTGGCTTAAGCTCCTAGTGGACTTGTGCCAGCTAACCAAGTGACAGCTGCGGCAAGAGCTAGTACTTGTGCATACAGCACCGTCGCTTCCAAGTTTGTTACGAACTACCGGGTTGATAAAATTAAAGAAGGGAGTTCCAGGAGTTGTAGCATTATTGCTACAATACTGGGGCTCACCATCTTTTTGGCGCCGTTGCCGGGGAAGCGTCAGAGTATTGGTGATTGTTGCTTTTCTTCTATTTTCCACTACAATCTTTTGCTAAGTAGTTTATTTCATTTCCATTATGCAATTTCGTTTCTGCAAAAGTAGATTAGCATTTCCTGCTTTCATAGATTAGCATTTCAATTCTGCAATTTCATTTCTGCAAGCGTAGATTAGCATTTCAATTCCACAAGCGTAGCCTAGCATTTCATTCCTGCAATTCCATTTGAGCAAAATAGATTAGTCCTTTCATGCTTTCATTTCAATTCCGCATTTTTGTTTCAGCAAGATAGTTAGTTGCAGTTCAACCTATTTTAGTTTTGCAGGTACAAGAAGAAAAATGCAAAAATCAACCAAAAAGATTTCATTTCATGCCTTGTAGGAGTAGAGATAAGTTAGAAAAATGATTGCACAACACCCCCACCGCTTCACACAGCCAACCTTCTCTCTTCTTCGATGGCTGTGATTAAAGAACCCTTAGGTGGACAACAAGACATATTTGAAGAACCTCAAGGGAAGAAGAAGAAGAAATCATTCCTCTGGAGCAAATGGCTACAAGCAGAAATGTTGGGAGCAGTCCCTTGTCCAAAGACGAATTTGAAGATCAGATAGAAGATTTCAAGAGTGATATGAAGCAGTTTCTTGCCATGCAATTGGATACCCTGTGGATCCAAAAGAAGCAAGATGAAGCCAAGAGGGCTTTGGTCATTTTTTGTCCCAGGTGCACTAGAAAGCATCCTAGGAACAAATGTCCAATGCACTCCCTAGAAGTGTGTTTCATCTGTGAAGAATACCATCCTACAGATCAGTGCCCTTCCTTACCCAGAATCAATGCTGCATATCAGAGAGCAAAAGAATCCACTGAATCACTCTACTATATGAACCAAAGGAGGCCACATGAACCTAGATCTTACCAGCAGGAACTGCAAGGGACATCCGAGACCTATTATGACCCCTATCAAGCCACTTTCATGCCTTCTTGGGGTCCCCCTGCTCATCCTTCCTGGTTCACACCTCCTCCTTGTTCCTTCATAGATCCATATTATGCCCAACTAGCTGCTCATTCGTTTCACTCTTATGCTTAGCCACAGCCTCAATGGAATGCACCTCATCAGGGGTGGAGGCCCCAATACAACACTCCTCCCGATTCTTTTCCTCCACCACCTGCTCGTCCACAACCATCGCCTCCTGCTCCACCAAGGCAACCCCAAATGCCTGCCCAACCACAATGCCATCCACCTCCATCTAAATTACACACCTTCACTCAACTACCCGTACCACCATTTCCAAAGCCACACCATGGAGCAGCTCAACCCAATTGCAAAGTTGAGGCACAACATGTCCGAACAACTCCTCTTGAGCTCAATGATCTTCACCATAGCTCAAGAAGAGTATTGCAAAAAAGAGACTATATTGCAAGCATTGAAGGACCACATCTAGCAGAAGAAGATTCAAAAGAAAAGATCAGAGAACCATGGGCCGCACTTGATGAAGAGAAGGCATCAAAATCAGAGATCGAGAGAGTTCCCTCATGGTTACCATCAAATTTTCCATGTATTCAAGAGAAAGATCAACGAAAAGAGGAAGATGAGGAAGTCATAGTAGAAAGTGACATGAAACATGACCCAGATCAGCAAAAGGACCAAGGATATCAAAGCTATATTGAGATATGGTTTCAGAAGGTCACTAAGTTGCAGCGGTACTCTCTTCCTCAGATATGTTTGATCCCTTCAAAGTTAGATCATTTGGTCTCTAAAATCCGGATAGCTGTCCAAGCATGCATTTCGAGCCTCCACATCATTTTGTCTCTAATCTCGATGTGCACATGGCTCCATTGGAAGTATTCTTACACTTGAAAATGATTTTGTTTTTCAAGTAGGGTAGGGTAGAGAAAAAAAAAAATGAAAATAGGAAGAAAAATAAAAATCTAAGGTGAAAACCTCCTCGAAGGCACCTTAGATTGGCTCATTGATTGAAAACCTCCATGAGGCGGTCAATGGGTTGGGAAAAAAAGAGAAAAAAGAATAAGATCCCTGGGTGAAAACCTCCCTTGGAGGCGCCCAGGGCAGGCAATTAAGGTGAAAACCTCCATGAGGCGCCCTAGTTGTTTTCAAAAAAAAAAGAGAAAAAGAAAAGAAAAATAAAGCTAATTTCCATTGGATAATTGCAGGTTGTAAGAAGGACATTGCAGGTCAGGAGGATCACTCAAAGCAAAGACAAAGGAATTTTGTGCTTTCTACAGGAAGTTTTGTGTCTTCTACAGGAAGCTTACAAAAAAGCCAAATTGATCTCCGAAGAGGACCCGAATGCTGGGAATATGTCCATGAGGCCTACAAGCGTCCATGTTTCCATTCCTCACCTTTGTTCATCATTTTTTCCACCTCAGTGTGCTTCTTTTATGAAAACTGTGTTTTCTACAGGAAGTTTTGAATTTCTACAGGAAACATCCTGTAGAACCTTTGGACGAACCAAATTCAATTTTAAAAGGGAATCTGATGGTGGGAATCTGTTGGTTAGGCCTGCAAGCACCTTTGTGTCCATCCCTCGCCTTGCTACATCATTTTTCCACCTCATTGTGCTTCTACAGGAAGTTCCTGTAGAAATTGTAGGAAGCTAGAAATGGATTTCAAAAAGGTGGTTTGGCGAACATGGTAGCTTCCTCAAGGGTTCAGAAGTCCTCCTACACTTTTCAAACTCCTCCTCCATCATCTCCATACCTGCATCATAGCCCAAGTTCATTTTTCATACCATGCAACAAAACTGCAAAATGCCTTGAAGAAAAAACACATAGAACAAAATTTGTTTCTTCCATAACTTGAAAACCATGCATCCATTTGAAAAATCGTTTTCTGGAGAATTGTACAAGGGTGATGGAAACATGCCTGAGCAGTTTCAGCCAATTCCGGTGCACGGTTTCCAAGAAATCAGCCTCCATCACCATCAGCCATTTTTGCATTTTCTCCATATCCGTGCATCCGTTTCAAAACCTGTTTCATGGGGATATGCATATGGGTGATAGTAACCTACCCAAGCAGTTTCAGCCGATTCCGACGCACGGTTTCCGAGAAATTGATCTCTGAAATCTTCAGCCATTTTCCATTTTTCTCGAAATCTGTGCATCCATTGATCACAATTTTGCTATGGGAGGTGCATAATGATGATAGGAATGCACTCGGCAAGTTTCAGATCAATTTGGTTCACCGTTTGGAAGCAATGGCGAAAACAAGTTCTGGTCCGGTGAAAATTCAGCAGCAGCAACTTGAAGGTGCAGATTTGAATGTGGAAACAAATGCCTACAGCTTAGATCTAGTCAGAGGACACCTGCACAAGGAAAAACAACCAAAAATCATCAGCCAAGCCCTCATGCAACCAAAGGATCCAGGCATGCAGCAACAGATAATGAGCATGCAGCAGCAAAAAGCACTTCACAACAGCCATTTGACTTCAGGTACGTGACTAAAACCTGTTCCTCTATTGCATGAATCTAATTAAAGAAATGCATGAATGAATGGAATGGTGAAATTAAGCCACGAATATAGCAAGGTTAACTTGACATCCAGTTCTCTAGCGCTCAAGGAAAAATCACGCAGCATACGTGTATGGTCATTCATGAGAAATTTGAAAAACACAGTTAGTGGTAGATCTGTTGAACTCCAGTGCACAGGACGTCAAATAATTAACAGATAGAGGAGAACATACAGTTTATAACATCACTGTAGTTCAAATGAAGAGAGCACACGTTTTTGCCACCTCACCACAAATCACGCAGTAATTAAAGGAATGCTCGGCTGAAGACTCACGTTAACTGCTGATTCATTTACACTTGCAAACCTCTTCAGCTGAATCCTCTGCCTCTGAATTCTGTTAAACTAACGTCCTTCGCCAAGTTTTTCGGCTTGTTCAAAATTCTCCCGCATACCAAGATCGTTCAGAGGCGCAGGGGCACTCTACAGGCGTTTCTACAGGAAGCTGCGCTACAGGAGACCCAACATACAATGAAGCTTGGACTATTCACATTGAGGGTGGCAATTCTCAATGAGGTAGGCCTGAACAGAACTTTCCCATGCAAATAATTCAAAAGGTGGTGAATTCGATGTGTTGAGGGGGTAAGAAAAATGTGAATGCAAGTCTGTCTATGAATTCAAAAGCCATTTTCTTATTGTTGCCTAGAATTGTCTTCAGTGCAACATAGCCCATGCTTTGGAGAAGACCAAATATTTAGATTCAGACATATACTGAAAAATATGAAGAAAAATACCATTTCTTTTGCAAGTTTACTGCAGATCTAATTGCAATGAATCATACAAATTTTATTATCACTAGCACATATCAAGAGATTGTTGGGAGCAAGGATACTATTGGCCAGTATGACAGGAACTGCTTTCACCCTTGCTGGTCTTTATCGTGTGGTTCATGGAATTGATGTTTTTGATCCCAAGTTCAACATTGTTTCTCCTGGAGCAGACATGCAGAGTTATTTCCCTTATACAGGGAAGCAGCATCGTCTTACTGCTTTACATGGTTCAATTGAAAAACTCTTGTTCAATCCCGAACAGACAGCTGAACACATGTGTATTTTGAATGACCATAAAAAGCCCATTATCTTTTCTATGGCAAGACTCAATAGAGTGAAAAACATGACAGTACTGGTTGAATGGTTTGCAAAGAAAAAACACTTGAGGGATACTGTCCTCCACATTCTGGGGAGGAAACCATATATAGAATTCCCATTCTGATCAGTGCACAAGCCAAAACAGAGCGTGAGGAAGCAAGATATTGAGGCAGAGAAGAAAACTAAGGGTAAGGAAGCTAAGGGAAAGAAAACCTAGGGTAAACCATCACAGTGAAACCATCACAAGGAAAGCAAGAGGAAAAGAAAGAAAGAAAAAGAAGGAAGAAACAGAGAGGAAAAGGAGAAATGGGCCAAATTGCTAAGCCTAAAATTGTGGGAGGAACAATGGCACAAACACCTCGGAAAAAAGATTGTAGAAGAGAGCAGAGAAGATTGAAAAAGGCCAAACAAGTAGGGACACACCCAAGGCAACCACAGCACAGGTCAAGGAGAAGGCACCCCCAGCCAAGCAAGCCAAATCAGAGAAAACTGGTTCTACAGGAAGTTAGCAGACTGTTTCTTCAGGAAGCCAGAAAACGGCCACTACAGGACTTTCTACAGGAAGTTTGGGGAGAGGGCAGCAGAAGGAGAAATTGGCCGAGATTTTAGCTAGGGAGGCAGCACCTGTGCTAGCCACCCTAAGCACATCCATCCCCTCCATGAACACTCATTTTTTTCAGGGTTCAGACACAATTTAGTCACGGTTCAACCTTCTACAGGAAGCTACAGAACTTTCTACAGGAAGTTCTGTATTTTTACCAGAAACATCCTGTAGAAGCCTTTGGGCAGGCCAGAATCAATTATGGAGAGGGATTTGAAGCTAGAAGTCTGTTGAGGAGGCATGCAACCACTCTTTTCTTCCATCCTCCACTGGTTTCATCTCCTTTCACCACCATTGCCACCATCAGATTGAATATACTTGCACAATCATACCAAAGCTGAAACTTCTCTAGGAAAAGGAGCACAGGCAGTGGGAAGAAGCAAAGAAGCATGGTTTCATGACAGAGAAGAGGACATCACTTCAGAAGCTTGGCATGACAGGGAGGCCACCAAGGCCATCAAAGATGAGGAGATAAATTGGTTGCTCAGAGGATGAGCAACACTTTCAGTAGGGGGGTGATGATGAGCCCCAAAAATGGATAATTATTTGGGCTCATTCAACCTCCTAATTCGACTTAATCCACCATTCTCATTAGTTTATTGCATGTTTTTGATTATATTTATGCTAATAGAGTGAATTGGGTTAGTCATTATGCCAACAAGTCTAATGTGTGCTTTGTGTAGCCTTTTTGGTCAATTTGGAGACAAAATCAATGGTTGAAATGAGCACTTGGCAGCTAAATTCGTGGAGAGTATTTTTAGGAAGGCGTTCCCTTCATTTATGGGCCCTTACCTCAAATTCTCCACCATCAGCTCAGAGTTCAAGGGCCACCAAATCAATTAGCACAAGGGCAGCCAAGCAAGTCAAGTAGGACTGTTGTTAACTACAAGTTTTGGGCAGCCGAGCCCCTAAAGTTTAGGAGGACTGTTGGGGTCCTCAATTTGTATAAATAAGAAGGCTTAGGGCCTCATTTTGGTTAGCTAGTAGTTAGCCAATGGTTAGTCATTTTGTAGGTAGAAGTTAGCTAGTTTGTATTTCAATTTTGAGGCAATAGATTAGCTTTTCTTTCAGCTCATTTTCAAGTTCTCCTTGTGGACAGTTTTGATGTAACTCTTCTTTTCTTGTTCAATAAAGATGAATCCAGCTTTGCACCAGCTCTAAATCTCTCTTAGGAGACTATAGCTCTTGGGGTTGGGCCCATCTCAAGCACCCAATACCTCCTTTGTTTACTTTCATGTGTTTTTGCTGCATTCTTAGAATAAAATCTGCTATTTAGATTTAAATATTGTGTTGTTATTTAGGTTGCTTTCGATGATTAAAAAGGTTCTTCATGTTCAGATTTACTTGATAGGTTAATCACATGGAATATATTCAGAAAAAGGCTACCAAGTACTTTGGATCTCACCTCCCCTTCAGTGGAATCATGAGCTGGGACCAATGTAACCTTGTTGCCCACAAAAACACATTCTTTGCTTCACCATGCAATTATTAGTGTTCGAATCTCATTTGCAGAACTTGATATCAGTTTTCGATGCATGTTTAGGTTTATGATTGCTTAGTTGCATAGTCTTTTTCACATGGTTTCCTTGCAAATAAACTTTTGTTCATTTCCTTTTGTTGTTAGGTCAGATTAGAGTGAAGTAACTAGGTCATAGGTTCTATAAGTGTTTGTTTGTTTTGTTTGAAAAACCACTTGTAGAGTCCCTGTTATCCTTCCTTTTTTGCCCATACTCCATCCAACCTACCTGCTTCACCCTTCACTCAGAACCCTTACCTTACATTTGCCTCATTCGTTTACTTTGCCATGATTCTCATCTTCTTGTGCAACATTGTTTCATCCCTCCTTGAACAAATCTCACCATCTACGCCACTCCTCAACTCCATCCTCCAAGTCTTGAACTCCCCTACACCCTTATTTCACCTCCATACTCATTCCTCCACCTTTTTTCCTCCATCCATGCTTCAAAACCCCATTTCTGAACATCCTGTAGAAAAATTACAGAACATCCTGTAGAAATCCTAAACATCCTGTAGAACCCCTGCAGACTTCCTGTAGAAGCTCACGAATGAGGTTTCTTGATAGCCAAACTCTGTGAAACTCTCTGGAAGGGTATTAGGGACTCCTTAGACCCCCTCTGAACCTTCCCGACCTCTTCCAAGCATTTCTCCTCCTTGATCCACCTCTGCACAGTCAAAAATAGTTAAAAGCACATGCATGATAATTCCAACAACTTAATCAAAAATACAAAAAGATGTTTTCTTCAGATAGAGGTAGTCTAGACACATGTATTTTACCTTCATAGAAGTAATGGCATCTCTTTCAGTAGTTTGCATGCTCTCCTTTGCGTCAGTAGGACTAGCTGGTAGAATTAGGGTTTGCTAGGGTTTGCGTTTCTTTTTGGCTTTCAGTTTCTTTTTGCAATTAGATTAGCTTCCTTTGAGTTAGCTTTCATCCATCAATTAAAAAGCTTCTTCTAAGAGCTCATAGAAGTTGGCTTAAGCTCCTAGTGGACTTGTGCCAGCTGACCAAGTGACAGCTGCGGCAAGAGCTAGTACTTGTGCATACAGCACCGTCGCTTCCAAGTTTGTTACGAACTACCGGGTTGATAAAATTAAAGAAGGGAGTTCCAGGAGTTGTAGCATTATTGCTACAATACTGGGGCTCACCGCCATGTATTCCTTGAGAAGTCATCTATAAATGATACATAGTACACAGACTTACCCAGTGATGGAACCTTCACAGGTCCAAACACATCACTGTGCACAAGTTCTAATATATGTTTCACCCTCTTACCACCAAAGGGGAAACTCACCCGATTCTACTTCCCATATACATAATTTTCACAGAAATCAAAATCCAGAGAGCTATTAGTCATACCTTTACCATGAAGTATTCGAAGGCCCTTCTATCCAATATGTCCAAGCCTTTGATGCCATAGCATGGCCTTTTCTCCAGAGACCACTAGATTTTCTACTCCACTTTCAGAAACCACAGAACTATTTCACCCATCAACAACAGTGCTACCTTACAGCTTGTACAGAGTCCCAATCCAAACTCCCTGCATCAATACCAATGCTCCCCGAACCATCTTGTAGGTATCTTTCTCGAATAGTGTTTTTACACTTGCATCATCCAGCTTGCTTACAGAAATCAGACTTTTTGCTAATGCAGGAATATGCAAAACACATGGAAGAGTTCTAGTCCTTCCACCTTGCAACTTCAACTTGACTTTTCTGCGACCAACAATTTTAGACTTCCTATCATCCCCCAAGAAGATATCACCACCATCATATTTCTCATACTCGCAGAACCACTCTCTATGGGAAGTGAAGTGAAAGGATGCACCTGAGTCAATTAACCATGCCTCATGATCTACATGTGTTCTTGAAGAAGCCAAGTACACATCCCCACCTTCATCTGAGATGGTTTCACCTCTGCAAAAGGAGCATCATCATATCTCTTTCCTTTGTCAAGAGCTTTAGATTTACAATCCCTTATGTAGTTCCCTTCCTTTCTGCATTTCCGGCACACCACCTTTACAGTTTTTCCTGGAGATTTATATCTCCCTCTAGATTTAGATCTCCCCCTCGATGACTTATTTTTGTTTCTATTCTGGGACCATCCTCGTATAGACAAGGCATCACCATTCTAGTTCTCCATATTTTTCCGTCTCATCTCCTTCGTCAGCAAGGATGAGACTATTTCATCAAACTGCAAGGAAGTTGCATTGCTACATATTACAATAACCAAACTGTCCCACGAATCTGGTAGAGAACACAACAAACTAATGCACTTATCTTCATCTGAAATTTTAATATCAACAAACAATAACTGACTTACCACAGTATTATATGCATTCAGATGCTCTGTCACTAAGTCTCCATCTTTCATCCTTAGGTTATACAGCCTTTTCCGTAGGAACAGTTTATTCACCAAAGACTTAGATTAGTACAAAGTCCCTAACTTGTCCCACAAAGCCTTCACCATAGCTTCCCCTGATACATTCAGAAATACTAAATCTGAGACACAATCGTATTGTTCTCTTTGCCTTCCGATCCAACTTCTTCCATTCTTCATCGGACACTCCCATTGGTTTAGTACCTGGATCTACCATGATCCATTGATCTTTATCTACCAACAGATCCTCCATCTTGAGTTTCCATAACTCAAAACTCTGACCATTAAATTTCTTGATCTCTATCTTTCCACTACTTGCCATCTTCCTTCACCACTAGAATCGATCCCACAGATCTCCCACTAAACAGGGTCTACCACAGGCTCGAGCGAAACCCCTCAGCAACAAAGGCATCCCGTTGAAGCCAAAACATCTCTGATACTAAATGTAGGTTTTAACCCCATACAGAAATTACCTGCATCCAAATTCTAAAACACAGAAAATAAACAATGCGAGAGCATAACACATAAAACACATACACAAAGATTTTCCCCTGGATCCCGAAACCAGGACTACCAACTTGATTTTTCACTATGTTCCTTACAATGTTACAATACATATTTATACATGCCAAAGCATCCAATACCATGGACTGAAAACCATCACGCCCAAAACCATGTGCGAAAACCATGCACAAAACCACAGGTAGGTCTGCCAAACCTAATATAGGGTCCAAAAAAATTTGCCCGGGCTACTACCCCAGACCCGTAGAGGGGGCTACTCGCCCTCCTCAAACCCCCTAGACAGGGGGGCTGTCGTCCGCTCGTGACCCCCCCGCTGCACAGTTGGCACAATGAAGGGGGGGCTCTGCCCCCCCTCTAACCCCCAATCAACTACGTGGGTTAGTCATGAAAAGAATATAACACAACCCAACAATTCAGACCATCTTGTTCATTGGTCTAGCCTCCATAAGCCAATTGATTATGCATTGATCTTGGCACATTCCACTATCCATCTTATTTTAAAGAAGACATAAAAAAAAAAAATCTTTATAAGGCTTCCACCATTATGCTAGAAAAAAATAGTGTTGAAGTGAGTGTAGTTGTTGAGGCGAGAATGGGCAATTTCCATAGGTGCCCATAGGGTTGTACTTTGTTAAATGAATTTGAAATGTTTGAAGTGCATGTTTGGGTGGAAAAATCCTTACGCCAATAAGGGAAACCACAAATGAGTGGTGTTTCCTACTAACATAGTGGTTGTGGGGTTAAGTGATTTCTTATTCAACTTTCCCCTCCTTCTCTATGAGACATGTTGTCTAGGTGGCCATGTGTGAAAGGTAATAGTTGGTGTGCATACCTTGTGGCATCTTGGAATTGCCTATGTGACTATAAAATCTACTCTCCTCTCCTCACTATAATACTTTGCTTCCATCATTATTATTTGTGCACTCATTGCTATAAGATTTATGTTTCTTGTTCATCTCTTGCATCACTAACCCATATATAGATCAAGATCACAATGTAGGCATGCAAGATAAAGATGGAGATGGATCACTTGCAATTATTGTTGGATTTTTGGAGTGAGAGCCTTAGATGATGAGCTATGAGCCATCTAGCCCCTCTCACCCTCCATTAATACAATAGCATTAGAGTGGGCACCATTGTATTGAAAGATAGGTTAGAGAGGTGTAGGAATGTGCTCATAGCATGCCCAAGCTCTCTCCTTCAATGAAAAATAGTGTTTGACTATAGCCCTTGCTATATTAAAGGATCCCAAACCCACAAAATTAGTGGGTAAGGGTTGGAAACAATCCAATGATAAGTATTTTGTGACCATTAGTTGGGACATTACCTTAAAGGATCATGATGAGCCCTCATATGCTACGTGTCTTACTATTTAGTATTATATGTATATCATTGTATGGCTTTCAACACCTTGGATTTAATACTTCCTTGTATGACTCTCTATTATCTTGTTTTCTATACTTTCTTCTATGTTGATAATAGTGGTTTGTTATTGGCATATGCCTATCCATTTTTCACTTTTGGATTTATTTTTTATCACTACTTATGCAACCTGTTGACGAATTTTTAGAATTCACAAACAACCCTCAAATCCTTAGACTGGCTACGCCAATGATATGGGAACGTAGCCTAGTTTAAAGCCTTATCAATATGATACAACTTCGGAGTATAAAAATAAAAGAAAAGAAAAACCAAAGAACAAGAAACTCGTAAACTTTATACAATATCAAATGTACAGCGAAGGTATGTCATTAAATAGAGTAGTAAACAAATAGCTAGAATCTAAATCTAGACTCACAAATAGATAATTACTAATTATCAGATTCCAATAAAATATTACTTCTTCCTTTTAAGGCCATACACCATAAAAAAGAGAACTGTAGTATACAATATACAAATTGATGTTAACAAGAAAAAGAAAAATATAAAAATGATAACCAATACACAAAATGGTAGAAACAATGAAAGATTTTTCATTGATATTATAAAAGAATAATGTTCACATAAGTATCCACAGACTTGGAAGATTAAACTTTTCCACAAGGAAACTTCTTTAACAAATGGCCTCGTTTTCAAGACCATGAGATCATATGCTAACAAACATAACAACTAAATAAAACAAATCTCATCGCAGCAATCTCAAAGGTGACATGTTCAAAGACTGGTATACCATTGCACAAAGAGTTGACATTAGAATTGATAAAAGAGGTAAGCTTCAAGCTTCAAGGATTGAAATTAATTATACCTTTGACAACAAGAAGTATTAAGAACCTTCGTCAGTGTTGCTACTTAAAATAAGCCCTGCAAAACAATTCTTGTGAATGACAATTATCTAAACACCAAGAAATTGAAACCCAAATAAAGAATAATATTTAAATCATACCAACTTGTGATGTAGCTAACAGATCTTGTATTCCTTCAAAAGTCTGAGTTTATACTCATGATTTGAAAACAATTGCATAACTATTCTTTAACTAAAATAATTAGGCTTAATTAATTAAAGGTAAGACAAAAGGGTTGGATCCTTAAAAGTAGGCAATGAATCTAAAGGGCAGGATCCACATCCTTAATATATTGACCTCAACACCCAAATATGCCAAATGCATGATTAAATAACACATGAAATATGTACATGATTCACATACAATTTTAACCATAATATCAATATACCAAATATAATGAGGCCATCATCATAATAATTATGTTTGAAATGTCCAGGGCCCTTTGAAAGTCAAAATTTTGCATGAAATCTGATCAAAATAAATACGCCAAAGTATTATGAATGTACTTTCCACCCAATAATTAATATCAAATATATTCCATAAACAACCATCAAACATTGTTGTCACAACTCCATAAGAAACATCAAAACATATATGCAAAGGGGATTGAGTTGTTCTTTGAATTCATTAGAAACCCTTCCATAGAGAAAGTAGGTTTCTCTACTTTTCCTTGATGTTGGTGTACAACATCCTTTGAGGTAGAAACTGCAAGATCTGATGTTGGTTCCGGATTTATGTTATGACCAGCAACTCTTTGAGGTGAATTTTTGGTGGAAGTAATAGATAAAGAATGGAACCTAACATGCAAAGAGATTGGGACAACAACAAGCTTATAAGCATGATATGTTTCACTGGCAGCAATAGGATATGATACATTTTCAGCACATGGATTGGAACTCATCTATAAAAAACAACTGAGTTAATAAACAAAAAACACAAAACAAGAAACCATCAACCACACATTTCACTTTAGAACTACCATAATTCATCTGTGTCAGTCAAAGACAAGTCACTTCTCATATGCTTGGGAGGAAAATGTACATAATAAGTTTTGGGTGAAATAAGGGTGCTAGAAGGAGACAGTTCGAGCCCCAACGAACTCATAACATATAAACTTGATTTACAAAGGGCTGCATTCGCATGCCAACAAAATCTCTCTAATTTTTTTTTTGTTCTCTATTGAATTGTAAAATCTTTTGATTGAATTTTGCAGTGGAGGGTTTCTTTAACTTTTCTTTTTCCTCCTTTTTTTGTTTTATTTTATAGAGAATGGTATTTATATATGAGATAATTCTGAGGGATTTCGTATTTTTATTAAATTTTCAAACCAAGTTAGGATTTAGGAGAGTTTAATGATATGGGAAACAGAGGAAAACAATGACAAATCAAAATTGGATAAAAGAATAGAGGTAAATGATTCACTTGTACGGTTTTAACTTTATAACCATGATAACGCAATATGTCCTTTTTTCCCCTTGGAAAATTCATAATTTTATTCATAAGACAAAATTACATGTTGTAGATGCTAAAGAGCATATGCATATGGTCTGTTCCTGTTTTCACAGGAAACAAAAAACAAAAATAAAAAATATAAATATAACTACTATTCTTTTCTCCCTTTCATTTTTTCCACCTTTCGCCAACCTCCATTGTTGGGAGTGGTCATTACAATGGAAAGTTGATTTTCACTTATATGAATGGGAGTGTCTTTGTCAGAATCGGATCCTTCTAATCCATGAGTTCGCTTGATGCCGGTTATTTCCATTCTTGTTAATTGAGATTCTTGGTGCTGCAAAGGGTTGCTGGGGACTTCCTCCTCCTTTAGTGTGTTGTTCTGGTCCTTTTGATCCTCCATTTTTGCTTTGTATTCTGTTGTTTCTTCTTTTTCTACTTCTTCCTCCAAGGGGGCTGTATATTGCCATCCTTTTGGTTGTTTCTATTGCTTCTTGTTCCATTTGGGAGTTTGTTTTGCTTTAGGACAGGCACTATGGAGGTGTCATGTTTGTAGACATCCACGACATCGAAAGGTTGTATTTTCATAGTCTAGAGGTTGTGTCCACTATGTATTATTGAAATTCAATTTTATGCTTTTTGGTAGTCCCTCACTAAGATCTACCTCAACACATATCTTGGCAAAAGTAAATATCCCCCTTGTAAGTTTGTCCACGTTGATCTTTAGGAATTTTCCCAATGCATCCCCTATGGAGATTAAAACATTGTGATGCCAGAAGTGTAACAGGAGGTTGTGTAGCCTGACCCAAACTGGCATCTTTGATACCACCATTGTGTTGGCATCAAATTCTGGAAACCAAGGGGTCATAAAGAGTCTTGCATTGCCCCAGAACCATGGTCCCTTATTGAGGATATGTTCCCTTTCCTGTACTATTCTGAATCTGACTATAAAAAACCCTTTGGGGCATAAGTATATTTCACAGTCTGGTGACTAGGCATCATAAATCCATTGGTGCAAATTTGGAATAGAGATCTGTGTATAGGTCATTTACCTCAGGCATTACGATGGTGAGAGCAGGGTTCTAAGATTTTTATTCTACAATGTATGGCCCTAGTAGCTCGGGCAATGTTGCTGATTTGGTTTGTGCTTTTTCCTTACCTTTAACTGCATCCTTAAAGGATCCTGTGCTTTTTGAGTTGGTTCCAGCACATCCACCCCATAGACACAAGTTAATTATGATGGTTGAGTCTGTGGTGATGCCATAATCCTGGAGTGTGAGGTTGTCCTGTAAACTGTGGCCTGAGTAGATCAGATTTTGCTAGCATGCTGGTATACCGAGGTGGTTCTGGATTTTATACCTTAGCTCCTGAATCCTCCTCCCCTTCCAGATCCTCCAGCAAATAGTCTTTCCTTCCAGTGTTTTAATGAATATTTGTATCAGATCCTCCTTGGTTGAGTGTGGGTCTGTTTGAGGAGGGGCTCGATCTATTTCCCATGTGCCCAAATATGACAGGTCTAAGCTTATCGATTCTCTATTTGGATCTCTCTTTGCGAGATCCTCTTCTCAGTGTGGTGGCAGGCCTGTATAAAACATGCCCAGACAGGTGCCCCATACCTTCTCTTGCGCTATTGTGATCGTCATAGAGGGTTCCCCTTTCCCTCTTGTCGCAAGGTTTGCTAGCTAGTGGTAAACAGAGGAGATTGGTCTATAGACAGCTAAATTTGGCCAGCGTATGAGCCGATCTGCCTTCTGGCTGCCCACATCATTTTTCCCTTGGCCTGATCTATAAGGTGCACCGCGAATCAAATAGGGGGACGTCCTCTGTGACCATTGTGGAGGTCGTTCTGCCACTGGGGTTTCATACCCTATTTTCTGGTACCAACAAGTGATTTCCTGCTTTCCTACATCATTGTGCACAACTGTTGTTTTTACATGAATGCCCTTGATGCCTAGATCCGTAGGCTGGAAAACATCCTCGACTGACTCTATTGGGAAAAACACAACAACACATAACAAACCCAGTGATTTCCATGGTGTAGGTCAGTCCTGATACAGAGAGTCGATTAACTCATCGGGCCCTTTGCCGTTCTTAGTCTTTTTTGCAGGCTCGAAGATGCCTTTCGGTTGTTTCCAGAGGGAGGCCCGGAGGAGCGAGCCAATCCAATCCGCCAAGATCAGCATGACCGGGTCTGTGCCATAGCTAGGGTTGCATAGTGTTGCAGCAACGAGGTCGTCTAGTATGTCGACGACCTGTTTGGTTTCTGAAGACTAGTAAACCCTAGTTGTGCGTGCCATTTTAGTCCGATAATCAATCTCTGCAATATGTCTTTTATATGGTAGCATAAAATAGATACATTTTTTCACTTGAATAGGCGGAGAGATAAATCCATCACAAAAACCCTTGAAAGCTATAGGAAAGCAAACATGCAAAAGGTAAGAAAATGCATGCAATGCCTATGTTTTAGTTTGTTGAAATGCAACTAGTTATGCTCTGTGCAAAAGAGGGACTGAGGGAATGAAGGTGGAGAAAACAAAGTCTTTTATGACAGTATATATACAAAAGGGTAATCACAAGTTCTTGGGAAAGGTGATACAAAATTTTTTGCTTTACCAATTTTTAAAAACGAACCCAAAATCCTTTCATAGAATAAAAGCTTTTGTAGCATTTCTTTTGACAATGACCTCTTACAACTGGAATTATAGGAAGGTTAAACCCTTTTCACCTCTTAAAAACAAATGCAAGAATAACTCTAAAAGAATAAGGGTCAAATTAAAGAGTAGGGGTAGGAGGCACCTTGTCTTGGGTCTCCACAAGAATTAATGTGGCTATTGTAACTCAAAATAGTGACCGGCAATGTTACAAGAGCAATGAATAGGTAAAGAACAAAGAAGTAAACTTAAGCAATTACCAATCACAGATAAATTTCGGAATTAACCATAGGGTTACTTGGATTTTGTCGAAGCAATAGTGCTTCAATAATCCTCGTTTCCAGCTGAAAATTCACCCTTAGACTGTAAAAACTTCCAAAAGGCAATGAATTTTATAAGTGTCAGGCAAGGAGGTAAATCCATAACTGAATTGTGATTTTGCATTAACATGGAACATGAATATATACTTGGATATGGAGACTAATGGGATTCATCTCCCAACATCTCTTTGCCTTCCAATTCCCTTTATTTTCCTATTTACAATATTTACATGGATTTACCTAATCCCAAAGACTAGGATTCAACATTCCCCCCCTTAATATGAAGGGATGTTGGTGAGTCCAAGCATCATTATGAATCTTTAAAACTTTTCTCTTCCAAGCACTTTGGTGAATATGATTGTGATCTGCTCATTTGTGGAACAATGGCATAAGTGGATTGTCTTGGCCTCAAATGATGTCAAATCAGATGGTATTTTGCATTGATGTGCTTCATTTGATCATGGAAATTTGGGTTCTCAGCCAAATTTATTATAGAAGTGTTTTCAATCAAGAGAGGAGTTGAATGCAATTGTTTCTCCTGCAAATCTTCCAGAATTTTCTTGAGCAACATAATTTCCTTTGTTGCTTTAGTTGCTTCCACATATTTTGCCTTAATTGTGTAATCTGCTGGAACAACTTGTTTGTGTGACCTCCAGGAGACAACTTCGATCCAAGACTCATAACATAACCTGAAGTAGATACCCCTATTTCTTTATCTCCATCGAATTCTGAATTAGAGTATCCAATCAAGCGAAAATCACCCACCTGTGTATACTTAAGTCCAAAATCTCAAGATCCCTTCAAGTACTTTAGAACTCTTTTTGCAGTAGACCAATGTCCCTCACAAGGCTTTTTCATAAACCTGGAGAGGATTCCAACAACATATGAAATTTCTGGTCTGGTAGTAATTAGGTAGTTGAGAATTCCTACGAGTTGTCTATACTTCATTGCATCCTCAAATTATTTTCCTTCAGTGGATGTGAGATTTAAGTTTTGTTCCATTGGAGTAGTCAAAGGATTTCACTCAGCCATGCCAAACCGATTTAACAATACTACTTCTCAGATAGGAATATAAACTTCGGATGATGAGTTACTTCAATACCAAGATAGTAGTGAACATAACCCAAATATTTCATTTCAAAACCTTTCCTCAATTCCTTATTTATGAATGAAATGTAGCTCTCATTGTTTCCTGTCATCAGAAGATCATCTACATACACCACAAGATATAAAATTGTTTTTCCTAATTTCTTGACAAACAAAGTTGCACCATCAAGATCATAATGTTTGAAGTTGAGTTTCAAAAGATGCTTAGTTAACTTCTCGTACCAGGCTCACAGTGCTTGCTTGAGGCCATACAAGGATTTTACAAGCTTGCATACTTTATGTTCCTGACCCTTCACAACAAATCCTTCTGATTGGGACATAAAAACATTCTCTTTCAAATCTCCATTCAAGAAAGAAATTTTTACATCCATTTGATGGACTTTCCAACTGTTTTTTGCTGCCAAGGAAAAGAGTGTCTAGATGGTATTCCATTTTGTTGTGGGGGGAAAAGTCTCCTACGAGCCGACCCCTTCATTCTGTGCAAAACCTTTTTCCACAAGCCTGGCTTTATGCTTGTCAAGTGAGCCATCTACTTTATACTTGTTTTTGAAGACCCACTTGTAGCCAATTGGTTTGATTCCCAATGGAGGATCAACCATCTTACAAGTTCCATTCTTTATTAAAGCATTATATTCTTTCTACATTGCTTCTTTCCATTCATCATGAGAACTGGATTCTTTGAAGGAATTTGGTTCGAAATATGTAGAAAAATTCAGTTCACAACCATAAGAAACATATACATCAACATGTGAATCATAATTGTCTACATCCCCTCCATTCTGTCTAGTTGAGATTCTTGTTCCTGTCTTTCCAAACTCATCAGGACAAACACTTTCAAGTTTCTTTGTCAGCCATTTTATTGGGCCTTTTTGAAATGGACCAGGCTTCTCATTTGACTGAGATGGGGTTGAATCAAGATTGAGTCTCCCAATTCTGTCAATCACATCACTCAAAGTCTCATTAGTGGTTGGAGCTTTATGTGGGGGAGAAAGTGATTCAAAAGAAGATTCCACATACTGATCCAATATAGGAATCCCCCGTTCAAGATGTGGAATCTCATTATCAATTTCTTGAAAATACTTTACATGTCTGAATCTATCCAAGTGATCAAGTTGTCACTTAACAACATTGTTATTCTTGGAAGATTCAAGTAAATATCACATCTCTAGATATTATAAACTTATTATTAACTTCATCATAGAGACAATATGCTTTGGAGGTATTTGAGTACCCCAAGAAGATACACTTGAGACTCCTTGCACCGAGTTTGTTTGATTCTATTCTCTAGGTATCAAGGCATAACAGGTGGAACCAAAAACCCTGAGATGCAACATCGAAGGAATGTGGCCATACCACATTTCATAGGGAATCTTGTTTTTTATAGCATTAAATGGACACCTATTCTATATATACATAGCACATAGAACTACATCAGCCCAAAACATCATTTTAACATTCTTGAAAAACATCATGGAATGTACCATATTTAATATTGTCCTATTAATTTTTTCAGCTACTCCATTCTGTTGGGGATTATAAGGCACAATTGTTTGACGTTTGATCCCATGCTGGCGAAGATAGTTTTCAAATTCATTTGAAGTGTATTATTTTCCATTATCATTGCGAATAGAGTCGATATGAGATTGTGCATCATTTTCAATCCATGCATGGAAGTTCTTGAATGTTTCAAAAGCTTTAGATTTGTTCTTCAATAAATAAACCCAACACCTTTTAGTGTAGTCATCAATAATGTATTCATATATTTATTACCATTTGCAAAAGGAACAAGCATTGGGCCACATAAATCAGAATGAATGAGTTCAAGTTTTCTATGTGCTCTGGAATGATAATCATGAAAATATTGTTTTTTGTGCTTTCCTAAGATACAAACATCACATTTCTTAAGTTTCCAAAGAATTGTAGGTAAATTAGTAACACCATTTTTCTTCAACAAACAAAGGTTATTATAGTTCAAGTGTCCAAATATAGCATGTCATAAAAGACTTGATGGAAATGTACCTTCATCGTAGTGAGAATTGTATGAGAAGTTTTGTGCACGAGCACAGGTTCCTTACAACTTCAGAAGTATTTATTCTTCTATCCTCGTCATGACAACTGAGTGATTTGATGCTTTTCTGACCTCAACCTTGCCATTAAATATATAAATGGAGTTTCCTTTCTAGCGAATGTGGACCAAAGATAACAAGTTTTTCTTTAACTCCGAAAGATATAAAACATCATGCAGAAAAAAGTCTAGAAGACTAGGTAGTTTGAGCCTGATGGTACTAAGCCCTGATGGCTTGAGTTTGGACTTGTTTGCAAAGTATATTGGTCCATCAACATTGTTAATGAACTATTCAAATAAATCTCTCGTGGAATTCATATTGCAAGTTGCTCCTAAATCAAGCAACCAATCATCCTTCCATGAAGAAAGTGAAGCATTGAATTAGTCCTCAGTTACTCCAATGTCGCAATGTGCCACAACATAATGATCGGATTCAGGTGCTTTACCTTTCCCTTTGTCAGTTGTTTTACCTTTCCCTTTATTTCTTTCCTTCTCAATTCGGTCCCAAGGAAACTTACAAGTGGAAGCATCATGTCCATCTCTATTGCATCATATGCAATGAATATCTTACTCTTCTCCTTGAAACTGTATGCCCCCCCAGCCTCTAAAATTTCTCCTTCCTCTTCCTCGTTGGCCACCTCTTCCTCTAGAAGAACCTTTTGTGTGATTATTCTCCTTTTGTGCAAGGCACACAACTTCTTCAGAAGAATGAGGAGTAATCTTCTTTCAAAAATCCTTCTCTCTCAACAAACTTCCTTTTAAGGGAGACAAAGGTAATGTCCTTAAGGTTTCCACTTGCTTGCAATGACTCAATATAATGTGAATAGGTGGGATATAATGCCTTGACATAAGCTATGAGAGGAATATCTATCTCAACACCAGTGGATTTTATATCATGCATAATAGATCTTACTTCTGATGCTAATGCAAGAAGATCATCTTTTTTCAACTCAAGACTGAACAACTTAATCATCAATTGAACAACTCCAAGTTCAGAGTGTGAGTCATATAATTCATTCAACTTCTTTAAATATTCAAAGGAATTTGAAAATGGAGAAATATGACGACTCACCTCTTCATTTACTGATGCTGCAATCAAGGCATAAGCCTTGTTGTTCTTGTTTTCCCAAACGGCAAGCTCCTTATCTGAAGTGGGCTTTTCAAGGGCATTGCCTCCTTCCCCTTCACAAACCCCTTTCCAGAACTCATTGAAAATGAAGGTGTGTTTTATCTTCCGAGACCACTCAGGGTAGTTGTCCTTGCCAGTAAAAACCATTCCCACTATAAATATGAGTAAATGCATTAAAAAAAACTTTCTTCACAATCTTACTTTGTTAAATAAATGGCATAACTTCATTCTTTATTATGCAAATAATCACATCATATAATATTTCACACCAAATTACATGCGATATTCATTACTTCACTCATGGTCTTCAAAAAAAGAAAGACATAAAACATTTAAATAATAAAACTTCACTTCATATACACCATTACCATTTTAAAAAAGTACACTCCATCATACATATGTATTATGATCATTTTAAATAATAATAATAATAATGGCGGCACACCACATTTTATACCATACTCCAGTTGCACTTCATGAATATGAATGACTCAACGCACTTCATGAATATGAATAACCATACACACTGTATATGAATGTCAATAAGCATATGTAATAAGAGCTTCAACGCATGCCATAAATCAGTTGCAACTCAACCCAACAATAATCACACCATATAAAGCCTTGAATTCAACACGGTGCAATCACACGTGGAATTCAAGAAGGGAAGCACACAGTCTTCAAAAATATCAACCCACATATGCATTCACCCAGAAACCATTCCATCGACTATAAAAAAAATTATGCATTCACCACATATTCCATCGACCATCAAACTCTTCAATGTATGAGCTGTTAATGGATTTCGGTCATTAACAAGCACTTACCAAACTCCATTAGCATTTGAACACAGTCGATGCAGAATGCACACATCAGTCTCACCATTCAACATAGACATTAACACAAAGGTAGTCACCAAAGTTGGTCCACACCAGATCCACGCTCGGCGCAACAATTTCCACCTCTCAACACAAGACTGCTCCAAGGCTGCACCATGCACCACAAATACGCTGCACATGATTTAACACAGTCAACTACCGCTCTTGAGCTTGAATACCAAGATGATGGTAGCCCACCGATTCCTCTTATCATGAAGTGAAAATGGAAATATTAATGAAGTAAGTGGTAATAACACATTTTGCAGACAAGGCAGAGAAAGGCCGAATCGCAAATTCATGACGTTGTGGGAATATGCAGTGAAAAACAAAGAAACACTCATATAAAGCCAACACACAGATTTGTATTAGTAGGCAATCAACATCCTTGAAGAAATCTAGCATAGAGCAGAGGAAATATGCAATTTTGGTAGAGTTCTGCAGGAGTTACAGGGATGTGACTGACTCTGTGTCAAGCGGAGGTAACTACACAGCTGATTTGTGTTTTTGTATTAACATGGACATGGAGAGGGAGACTATTTGATTTCATAATTTATCATATAAAAATTTCAAATAGAAACGAACCATTTGCTATATTTGCTAGAGCATCAAATCCTTTTGTCCACATATATCAATTGTATGTAGAGTTGCCAACCATGTGTCATAAAATAGCTTTATTTTTTAAAAGGAGAATTCCATTTCTCTATGTGTATAGTGCAACAAACTGTGTTGTGATATGTGGAAGAAGTTATTCATAACACACTTGAAATCAATAAGCTTTTCGAAAACAAAATTGTTAATCATTGTTTCCATTTCAGTTTCAATAATGAAATCAATCAAATATTATAATGAAGTAAGGTCAACATCGTCAAAATCAAGATGTATGGAATCCAAAGCATATGCAGGTTCTGATGTGGTCCTCCCTTTTCGGTCACGAAAGTAAAACATGTTGGTGAGACAAGGTTATTGGTGGTCGATTGAGGTGTGATCGGGCATGACAAAGGTAAGGAAATTTTGTAGCATATTACAAAATTGGGGGATCAAAAATAGGTATCAACATTTGGTGACTCCAGAAGGAAATATAAATAGCTATATTGAACTTAGTATCTATGCTTTCACATAATAGAAAAGTAGGAATTATTACCCAATTCTCTCCCCCTCACATAATAATTCATAGAAAAATACTCTACTAAAACTTGTTATTCCCATGACACATTTCTTAGGGAAATTGTTTCCTAGAGAAAGGGGAGGTAGATGTATATACTTTTATCTTGATATAGCAAAATGAGTTACCATATATGTACTCATTCTTAAGATCATGCCATGTTAACAATATTAGTATTAATACCTCTATCTTTCAGCGTTGAGCAAGTTACAACAAACAAGGATTGTTGTCTCTATATTGATTTTCTAGAAAAAATAATATATGACTTTATTTTACGTATCGACAAAGGACCGACATGTAAAAAGAAAAACAAAAAGAAATAAAACAAGCAATAAAATAAAGAAACTAACAAACAAGAAAACAAGAAGAACATGAACAATGACCAGAACCAAACTTATCACTGAACAAATCCTTCAACGAGATCTAAGTAATGCTTAAGATAAGAACCATTAGTTGGATAAGATAATAGTTTGTTGTCATCATCCTTTAGCAAGTAGGAATTGATACTAACCTTAGCAGCAAATTCATATGGGGTTATCCAGAGCCTCTAGAATTTCAAATGTTTTCCCTTTTCAGCATAAGCAGAATCCCATAGAAGAACTTTTTGACCAAATTCAAAAACAAAGTCTTTAGACTTTTTGTCATGATATTTTTTAACAATGCTTTGTCTCTTATGGATTTTATTGAAATATTTAGTTATTTGTTCATCGAGGGCTAGGAGTGCATGACAACAATTGATTAGATCAAAGTCTTTGAATTCTTGAGTTTGAAAGGTAAGGTGAAAAGAATCTAATTGCAACTCGACTGGCATAATAGCCTCCTATACATAAACAAGCTGGAAGGGTGTGACACCAGTAGTCATATTAGTGGCAGTGCAATCTGCCTATAAGGCTTTAAAAAGTAAATTATGACATTGTCTAGGGTTATCTGAAATAATTCTTTTAATAATTTTGAGAAGTTTCTTATTGGTTTATTTAGCTAAACCATATCCTTGGGGTTAATAGATGGATGAAAAAGTATGCTTGATAGCTAACTTTCCGCAAAAAGCATGCAAACTTAACACAAATAAAGGTAGGTTCATTATCAGATACGATTGAATATGTATGCCAAATTTGGGCATTAGAGTTTCTTCAAGGAACATAATAACTTGCTAATCAATGGCCTTTTTAAGAGGGACTGCTTCAGACCATTTATTGAAATAATCTATTGTAGTTAAAATAAAAGTATGGCCAACTAAAGAAGGTGGATTAATTGGCCCTATGAAATCAATCCCCCATTTAACAAAGGGGAAGGTGGTAATGATAGCCTCTGAAGGCATTGATGTATATTGCAACTTTCTAGCAACACATTGACATTCACTGCATGATCTAACGAATTCAAAAGTGTCCTTAAAGATATGCAACTAATAGTATCCAATTCTTATGATCTTATAAGCAATGGCCCTTGCAACAAAGTGATCACCAATGTGATTAGATTGTTCAGATAAGCCATGCAAAGATTTTTAAATATGATTTTCAACTTTATCATTTACAAATCTGAGGAGCATTCCATTAGGAAATTTTTGAAACAAGACATTGTCTATGAATACATACCTTTATTTATCAAGTATTAACTTTATTTTCAAGACTGTTCAAGTTCTTTGGGCATTTTTGGTGAGTTAAAAAGAAAATGACATCATGATACAAGGGTGTGAATGGAGGTCAAATTGATCATCTTAGACAAGAAACAAATCAATGAGGTATTTATTATGTAATTCAAGATCCTTAATTTGATCTAAGTCTTGCACAAGGTGGAGAGCTGGATCTCGACCTTTAATGGTTTTAGTGGTGACTATAGTAAGGTTGTGTTCCTGGATTTTAGTCAGCCGATTTGCAAATTTGCTAGACATTAAATTTTGAGAGAGAAATTTGTTTACAGTTGGCAAAGGGGTTCTTACCTCAGTATACTTTCCAAGGCTCAAATGTATGAAATTTCAACAACCTTAATGAGAGAGTAAGCATGTTTCTCAAACAATGAATATTTCATAGCATCATCAAACAAACTTTGACCAGAAAATTATATAGGTTGTTCGAGTCCTTGGCTATTTTTTTCATTAATATAGCAAAAATTTCTTCCTTTATAGTGTTAGTACATATGATAAAATCATTAGAGAAATCAAGAATGGCTAAAATAGGAGATGTTGAAATAACATCCTTGATATATTGGAAGGCTTGCTATGTAGAATAATTCCAATTAAAAGATTGGTTATTTTTTAATAAACTGTGAATTGGCTTGACAATGTTCATAAAGTTTGGAATGAAATGCCTTATAAAAATTATTTTTCCCACCAAGGATTGTATGTCTCTTTTCGATGGAGGAGGAGAGAGAGCTTGAATGGAAGATACTCTATCAGGATCAATATAATATTTGAATAAGATACAATATGTCCAAGAAGTTTACCTGATTTAATGCCAAAAATTGATTTTGCGGGGTTTAATGATGTCCCATATTTTTTGCAACGAGTAAAAACTCTTGCAAGATGTTTAAAATGATCTACTCACTTTTTAGAATAGATTGTCAAATAATCCAAGTATACTTGAATAATTTTTTTGATTAGGTCGTCGAAATTAATGTTCGTAACACTTTGGAACATGGATCCAACATTTGTTAGACCAAAAGGCATGCGATGAAAAGCAAATGTTCCCCATTTAGTGGTAAAATTCATTTTATGCTTATCACTTTTCTTCACATAGATTTTGTTATATTCAGAGAAGCTATCTAAAAGCAACATTATAATAGAACCAACAACTTTTTGTAAAACCAATTCCATATTCGGAAAGAGAAATGTTTCCTTCACACTATCCTCATCTAAAAATAAAAAATCGACACATAAACAAATTTGGCCATTTTTATTTTGGACTGAGACTAAGCTAGCCACCCATTTTGAATATTTGATAGGATAATAATATGGGTAGCTAACATTTTGTCTAGTTCAACTCTAATGGTTGCCTCTAAGGCTATATTTATAGGTCTTTGCCTTTGTCTAGTGGGTGGAAAACCAGCCTTGATCGATATATAATGAGAAATAAGAATGCGATCAAAATATTTTAAGTTATTGTATGACCATGCAAAAGATATCAGAATTTTTTTAAAAGAGGTGGAAAAATTTATCAATTTCTCTTGGGTACAAGATTCATAAACATGTAACATTTTTGGGTCATCACTTGCATAGTTTTATCAGTGGTTTTATGAAGTAATGTCTTGGATAGGGAGATTTTAGCTGCATCAATAGGTGAGAATACATATTTTAAAGGAACCAGGCCTTTAGGATAATTTTTTGGTCGAGATTGATGATTTGGGATGATTCTTTGGTAGCATTTGTGAGGAAATTCAAAATATCCTAGTTGTCATTGAAGGCTTGCCATGGCTCTTCATTATGAGGGAGGTGATGTTTGTACAATGTCACTACGATGCAATCTAGTTTATTAATTGAATCAAAATATCTAGGCCTTATGTCGCACGGAATGAGTCGATCTTGCTGACAAGATAGACCTTCCTAGAATCTAAAGAAGACCTAACGACAAGCAAACCAACCAGACACTATCTTTCTCTAAATATGCTTCAATAAACAATAGCAAACAAGGGTTTTTAGGGCCTACCTTTGGTCCAACGCAAGCTTGTGGATGCCCTCGCTCTTTTGATCCAAATGAGCTCCTCTTCGCGAATCTGCAAACACAAACAAGGCAAACAAATTAAATAGCACCTGAAAAACCAATTGCATAAAACATATTTAACATGAAAGTCAAGGAGTCCATGAAACAAATAACATAAGATACTTGTTGAGAAAAATGAGTTTGATTGTATTAATTCAAAAGAATAAGAACTTTACAACCTTTGCCTTGATGCTATACAAGCTCCTCCCAAGGTCCAACAAGATGTCTCCTCTACTTTGACAAGTTTCACTCACTCTCCAATGGAACCAAGAGGTATGTGATCTCTCCTCTCAAGCTCAACAAAAGAGTCTTAATTTCACCAGCATTTACCCTCAAAATGTTCAGCTTCTAACCTCTCTAGTCCTCACCCCAATGCCTGTATTTATAGTGCAATGGAGGGAAGTTACTTGGTCCTCCTTCAAAGGGATAAAGCCCTCCTTCAAAGGGATAGCTCCTTTAGTCAAGGGATTAGCTCCTTCTCTTTTGGGATGCATGAACCACCTCAGAGCGAACAATCCATGTCAAAATTCCTTCTAGAAAACTCTAGAATTAACCCAAAGTGAGTTTTTTAAGATAAAAATTGCGCCTTTTGACTTTCACAGTGGTCCGCACCTACACCGTTAGGAACAGAGCGGGTAGGTACGCAGCTTTTGTACACAGAAGGTGCGGGACCGTGGGTGACCATGAGAGAAAGTGCGGAACCAGAGTTACATTGATTTTTAATGTCTTTCTCCCACTTCCAAAGCTTGATTTGAAGAGCTGAGGTCTTAGACTTGCTTAGGAGGACAGTACAAGTGATGATAGACCCGTACTGACTGCAAATAATCACGGTGATGATATTTTTGTGTAACAGATTGCCCCCTAAAGTGCGAATTCTGTAGTAGATGAGGATTTCATTTATCATATAGGAAGAGTGAAGTACTTTATCATTTCGAGGATCATCTTGTGGAGAGCCCGGTCGGAACTTGTAAAAACATTCAATGCAAGATATATGTATGAGATCATATCATCGATGAGGTAGGCATTCCCATACTCAGATCAAAACTAACTAGAAACCTATCTACTGCTCTGATATAGGAATGATCTTGTAAAACATCATAAGTATAGACTCGTGTGAACACAGTATGGACGCAGCCATCTGTTTATGAATAGTCCACAACATAATGAATGCAAAATTCCTCGCAACCTGGATGGTGGAAACTAGATCCAGGGTCTTCATTTCTACTTCCCGAAATAGTACGATTCTATCCATGCGAATAAATGTGTTGATGTCGAACATGGTAGAAACCACTTGATTACCAGTCAATGATGTAAACTGTTAACAAGTGTGAGAGAAACCACCAGTGATGTCAATGGCTCTCAAAGTACCCAGTACAATCCATGAGATGTGAGTAAATGTGTTGATGTCGAACATATCACGGAATCCTTCGATCGAAAGTCAATGATGTAAACTGTTGTCAAAGGCGAGAAACCTGCCATTGAGGCATGCAGATCTCAAGGTACTGACGATTTCTAGATCATCTTTCTAGATAATGAGCTGATGTCGATAGAAAGTGATCCGTGGTAGGCAAGCCCACAACACGAAATCATAGATCAAGTTGAAGAAATTTAGTTGCAAGGACTGACTCAGGGATGGTCAAGATGGATGACAGATATTTTGCAGATGAATGGCTTATTGGCAGTGATTTCTTGAACACATAACGACACGACAGATGGCTTGGTGAAAATTGACCCAAAGTTAATACCCAGAAACTGGCTGAAGACTTTCAATGTGGTTTGATCAACTGTTAGGCAAAGGATTTCCCAACCCAGGTGAATAAAAGTGTCGTGTTCAAGAGTGGTTACAAAGTATGACAAACATACTCATTTTCCTCTCTTTTCCTCCACCATTTCTGGCAAGTACCTCTTTATTTTTGACAAACTTGAGGAGGATAACATTTCCTTGATTATAAGCTCATCCTTCGGATGAGTCCAACTTAGTTTAGATTCGAACCCTAAGAAGGAGCGGTTCGTTCCTGTTTGTAATTGAATAGGTCCTTTACTGTGAAATTTTAACATGTCTAGTATAGGAGAAACTCGGCGTTTTTCAATTTTAGAGAGTCTGAAAAAACTTAAGAAGACTCCAGGGTTGACCTTTTTCGTAAATTTGTGTCTCCCAAGCCCGAAAAAGTATAAAATAATACTTGAGAGAACCGCTTGATCTTTTACGACCAAGGAGTACTTTTTGTTATTAGTGTCACTGAGCCGAAAAAGTAAAAAAGCGATCAACGACACGTCGTTTTATAACCAATATCGAATTTGAAACGACAAAAATCCGGCAATCTTTTCATGTTTTTACGGTCGGAAAAGAGCTGTATGTGGACCGTCTTTTAATTCCGTTTTAACAAGTGTAAAAGAAATGCTCGGCAATCTTTTCATATTTTAGGAGTCAGAAAAGGGCTTAAAGATGACTCTACTTGTTTTTCGTTGAAAATGATAGATTTCGCCTGAATAATACTTTATTCTGCACAAAAACACAAACATTACTCATACCTATTTGAAATGGATAAAAGCGTTGCAAAATACCTTTTCAAAGTGAAACATAAACAAATTTGCGATTTATTTACTCAAAAAACTTATAAAAAGGGCCTTTGTCAATTCATTTTTACCGTTCGAGTTTGGGTGAGAAAATAGTGCTTTTGCTTAGAAAACTTCCTGTGAAGATTGTGGAAAATCCAACCGTCGGAATCGAGCGTTGTCTTCTCTAGGTAATCCACATCATCCTACTCTTCATTTTCAACCGTTTAGTTTTTTGATTTAGTCCCTCATTTCATTTTTTGGGAAGGTTTTTAGGCACAAAACCCACGCGCGGGGGTCTGCAGGTTTACCATTGCGGACCCGCGGACCCCGACTTTTTCTCCATTAGGAAAAAGCTCAGGGTCCACACCTTCCATGTAGACAAAGTGCGGACCCACGCACTGTGTCTAACATGGAGGGTGCGTACCCTGCAGCAAGGGTTTTGAACCCAAAATTTCTCAAAAATGGACCAATCAAAATGTTTTCTAGCAATCTAATTAATCTTTATTCCTGATGCAGAGAGTATATCATGCTAGATTGGCATGAATGGGAGCATGAGGACGTGGATACTGCCG
This sequence comes from Pinus tabuliformis, assembly GCA_031772625.1. Lineage (NCBI taxonomy): Eukaryota > Viridiplantae > Streptophyta > Pinopsida > Pinales > Pinaceae > Pinus > Pinus tabuliformis. The sequence continues at coordinate 648,601,687 of CM062815.1, read as the reverse complement.
CATGGAATCATCAGCCTTCACTTGATGCTTTGAGGGCATGCAGACTGTACAAATTCTGGACCATTCCTGGCATGAGGGCTCAGGTAGATTTCTTGCAGTGGCTGGTTGACAGATGGAGCGTACAGGAGCAGTGTTTTTTCATTGGCGGGCACCGGCTCGAAATCGAGCCGGAGGACATTTACTTCTTGACTGGTTTGCCTAAGAGAGGCGAGGACTTGACTCTATTCGGGACTAGGCCAGGTAGCCAGTCTGTCGATAGCCTCCGGCTAGAGTACGGCAACAGCCAGGCTAAAGACAAAGGGATAGACATAAAGACCATATCCCGTCCTGAGCTCATGGTGATTGCTTTTACTGTCACCAGACTTTGCGGAGCTGCCGCATTACATGTTGCCACCAGATCCCAGATGCGTATGGCAGTTGATTGCTTTCGAGGCACCATCTTCAACTGGTGCAATGTTGTGCTGGCCAATGTGAAAGGCCAACTGACCAGGGCCAAGAGAGGCCGACTAAAGACCTTTGGTTATGGGGCTTTGGTCGTGAGTTTTGGCCTGGAGAGGGTTCCTATGCTGATCCCACAGCACCTTACTGTTGGAGCTGGGCTTCCTCGAGAGCCCAAACTGATGCGATGGGTCGCAGTCATGGCCCGTCACCCGGACGAGAGGAAAGAGGTTGTTCGGTTCAAACCTGAGTATTTCCAATGGTTGGAAAACCAGGTCTTTTCCATTCAGGATTTCCCTTACACTGGGATAGATTTCCGTGGTGACCCAGACATGGCTCTTCCACCAGGAGAGCAGTGGGACGAGTCAGGTAAAATCCCTTTCAACTTTTCCTATTTAATTTTTTTTTATTTTTCCATCGTCTCAAAACTAATAGTAAAAATTTCAAATGCAGATGTGGGTCCACAGCGACCAGCCACTCTCTGGCCTTTTGAGAGGAGGCAACCAGTTGCACCCGTGTCAGCCCCACAGGACGAATCAGCAGAGGTTTTGGCTGAGTTGGAGAGTCATCTTGAGCGCTTGACAGGAGATATTCCTGAGACCACTATAGACGACATTCCTCGTCGACTTCAGCGCTATGTGATTGGAGTCCCAGGACCTTTTAGGAGGTTCCTTTGCAAGGTGGCCCGGGCAGTGGTTTCTTATAGAGATCATCACCAGTGATAGGATGATCGCCTTTTGTGGGCACATGTGACATTTTTGTTTTTTTGTACTTATCATTTTTGCCGATCATAAGGTGTTTTTCAACCTATGATCGAAGACGATGTATTTTTTGACACACTCCTATCTATATATATATATATATATCACTATTACCGGCTTATCTTGTAAATCATATTATGGAATGGTTTTAAATTTACATGTATGATTATTGCAAATGTCTATTTAACATTCGAGAAGCAATTGCATCTGCTAATGTATTTAAAGACCTTGGAATATGCTGATATTCAATATAATCAAACTCACATTCCAAGAGACGCACTCTCAAAAATAATCTTAATAACACTGGATTTCTAATGGCATACACTCTATTAAGCTGTAACACAACGAGTTCAGAATCTAACCTCACTATCAAACTCTGAATCCCAAATGAAATAGATTCAGATAATAACTCAATCGCTGCACTATACTCTGCAATGTTGTTTGTTGTTTGATCAAGGCTTACCCCATGCATAGAAACTAACTCGTCAAAGGGCGAATAGATAACCCAAGCTGCGGAAGAGATGTTTTGTGTATTACGACAAGCACCATCAGCAAACCCAATGTATGTTTGGAGAGGCATCGACATCTGCAATATCAAGAGTAAAACCAAGATAAGCAGGAAAAATGACGAAAAAACACTCTCTAAGCTAAGCACACTTTTGTTTTTAAACTAAAACACACCAGCTAGAAAGAAAAACTACCCTAACTAAAAATCTCCATACCCCATTCTTTTAAGCATAGTACCTCTTCAAGTAAAGGCCATTTCTGGGTTTACCCAAAGAGTCCCCATCAAAGTCCACCAATTCATAGGCCCCTTTTGCTAGCTTTCGCTTAACAATATAGGGACCATGCCACATAGGAACGAATTTCCTAGCGCCTAATTTATCATTAGCTTGATCATACAATAACACTAGGTCTCCTTCCGAAAAATTTCGAGGGGTCACATTCCGATCATACTGAGCTTTCATACGTTTTGCGTGAGTCTCCATTGCCAATGCAGCATCACGTTGATTCTCATCTAATTGAGCTAAGTATAACAAACGCTTTTTCTCTTCGGAAGTAGCTGGAAGTAACTCGATGGCCATTTTCAGTGACGAGATTTCGCACTCAATGGGTAACACAGCTTCCAAACCATAGACTGGTTGGAAAGGAGTGAACCCTGTTGATGTTTTTACTGAAGTTCGGTATGCCCAAAGCGCTGAAAATAGCATGTTGTGCCAATTCGACCGATGAATCCCAATGATTCGTCGGATCATGATAACTAAAACTTTGTTGATGGACTCAACCATACCATTTGCTTGTGGATAATAAGGAGTTGAACTATCGTGACGTAAACCAAGCTGGCCTGTAAGTTTGGTCATCATAACGTTTCGAAAATGACACCCATGATCAGTGATTATCGCTTGTGGGACACCAAACCTAGCAATTATATGATTGAACACGAAAATTGCAACTGTCTTGCTGTCTGCCTCGAATGTAGGCATCGCCTCGGCCCATTTAGTAAAATAATCTACCGCAAGGATGATATACGCATGCCCCCCGGCTGAGTGAGGGTTACATGTAATAAAATCGATACCCCATTTGGCAAAAGGACCAACGGCAATTATAGGGTGGAGAGGAGCAAGTGGAGCGTGCATCTTACGATCAAAAATCTGACAGTTTTGGCATTTCCGGACTGCCGTAATACAATCTTTAAACAAGGACGGCCAGAAATAGCCAGCGCGCAAATATCTTTTGGGCTGTGGCATACCCAGACATATGACCGCCACACGCTCCAAAGTGACAGTCATTTAGAACTCTCTCAGCCTCTTCGTGAGTTAAGCAACGTCAAAAAATAGAGTCCGCCCCATGGCGATAAAGGGTATCTCCAATAATTTTGAATTGTTGGGACTGGAAGCGAATTTTCCGACGTCCCGACCTTGAAATTTCTGGCCGAAAGGATTGGGTCTGGAGATAGATGATGATATCCCCATACCATGGATCTAAAGTGTTGATTAGAAACAAAGATTCATCCGCAATGGGCTCCTCTACCACAGTTTATGTGTCAGCACGCGGGAAGTCACACATTAACTCTGCAAAAACTAAAGATTTCTTAGACTTAGATTTCTCAAACTCCAAGTCGAACTCCTGTAGGATAACGATCCATTTAGAGTACTTTCCCCCTAGCAATTTTTTGGTCAAAATGTAGATCATAGGGTTGCAATCCGAAATTACCGTAGTTTTACGTAGTAAAATGTAGTGACGAAAACGTTGGACAGCTTGAACGGCTGCCAATGCCAATTTCTCCACATGTGAGTATTTTAACTCAGTTGGATTTAACGTGCAACTAAGGTAATATATCACATGTTCCGTTCTGAATTCATCTTCCTGAACTAAGACCATTCCAATGGTGGAATGGGAGGCGGCGAGATACAAAAAGTAATCCTGGTTGTAGTTGGGAGGATGCAACAACGGTGCATGGGTCAACGCGTGTTTGAGCACATCAAAAGATTTCTAAGCTATCTCATCCCAAGAAAATTGAGTGTTCTGTTTCAACAACCGTGTAAAACCCTTCGTAACCTCGGCGTAGTTAGGAATGAATCGTTGTAAAAAGTTTGCTTTCCCCTGCAAACTTTGGAGTTGGCGAAGACTCGAAAGAGGAGGCAAATTGATGATAGCTTCGACCTTCGAGGGATCAACGCAAATGTCGGCTTTCGAAACTACAAATCCCAGCAATCGACCCGTTTCTATACAGAAGACACATTTGTGTGGGTTCAACCGAATACGATAATGCCTACACCTCATAAAGATTGCTCGTAAATGGACGAGGTGATTAGCTCGATGTAATGAATGAGTAGGCAAGTCATCGAGATAGGGTTGCATAATGTGCTTGATGTCATGAAACGCATAAGACATCACCCTCTGAAAAGTTGATCCGGCATTCTTAAGCCCAAAAGGTAATTTGCAATAAGCAAATGTCCCCCATGGACAAATGAAAGCCATTTTTGGTTGATCGGCAGGTAGAATGTTGATTTGATTGTATCCGGAAAAACCGTCCATAAAGGAAAATATTTCGCTGCCGGCACAATCATCAATGATTTGATCGATATAGGGATTTGGGTAGTTGTCCTTCGGACAGGCTTGATTAATGTCCCTATAGTCGATGCATATTCTTATTATTCCCTGTTTTTTGTTAACCGAAACAATATTCGATACCCAATCCGTTAACGGGATCGGATAAATGAAACCTGCTTTCAACAGTTTTTCAACTTCTGCTTTAATTGCAGCAGCTTTTCGTGGGTGAATCTGACGCAAACGTTGCCGGACGGGTTTAGCGTCCGGGTAAGCCTTGATCTCATGAACAACAATCGCGGGATCAATTCCTGGCATTTCCTCATAGGACCAGGCAAACACGTCGCGGAATTGTTGAAATAGGGCCTTATATAATTGAATTTCGTCATTTGTACACGAGGCACCTATATGAATGTTCTCAACAATTCCGGGCTTAACCGAAATGTCAATGGGAATAGTTCAAGAGATGTTTCCCAAATTTAACTCTGAATCGGGATGTTTCATTGGATTCTGAGGTTCCTTGACATATTCGGTCGTAAAGATTGATGAGAAATCATTTTCAAAACGATCATCCTCAGGTAAAAACGAAGATCTGTGATGGAGATCTTCCCATGGTAAATCATCTACACATAGGATTTCACGAATTTGCTCGTCAGAGTGAACAAGTTCAGAAAATGTAGTTAAATCCGAGGTTGATGTGAAAAGTGATTCCTCACGGACCACATTCATTAAGTCATTTTCAGTTGAACACGGGTCAGCAAAAGACTGCACGGCTTCATAGGCAATTTCATATGGACTCAAAGGCATGGAATTACCAAATGAGTCTATTTCAGATTCAAAAGGAACGATCCAAGGATCGTCATAAAAAATAGTATCTAATGTAATCATATGAATAGTTGCAAATGAAGATGATGCGTTGATTGGAGGAAAAGGAAAAGTTCCCAGTAAACCGGAATCTTTAACTAATCCTACTCCAACATCCTTATATGGGATAGTCATTTTACCGACATGCTGAATACTCTCCGAAGAGGCTGAGTCGGATGAAAAGTAAGCCAGCTAGTCTATTGTTACAATCTTTCCATTATGTGGAAACTTTATGACTCTAAAGACCGATGAAACGACCGCTGTCATAGCGTAAGACCAACTTCGACCCAAGACAAGGTTGTAGTCTAGAGGGGCATCAACCACCTCCACATCTAGACTAACGGTTTTTCCTTCAACCCCTATAGGCAAATCCTATAGAATGCCAAAAGGATGAAACCCACGGCCATCAAAGGCCTTAAGAATTGTCGGGGATTGATTTAGTGAAGGAGAACCAAGCGATCTCCAACACTGTATCGACATAATACACGTTGAAGCTCCTTCATCAATTACAGTCCGATGAATAAGCCTGTTTTTGACTATCACTGGAATCTGGAAAGCCATTTGATGAGGCAAACGCGGTGTACTATTTTCTAGATCAAAGATTATTAGGTTCAGGTCCTGAACATCAACAGCTCCTATAGTCGACAAAAGTAATTTACGCTGTGCTAGGCATGATTGCGGCACTTCCAAAGCCGACATTGCTGAGGGTGAAACAGCTAAATCCTCAACAATGTTATAATTCTGAGCCGCTCTCGCATGTGGATTGAAAGCTGAATTTCGAAGTATACCCTTGGCGAGCGGTTTGATTACTAAGTCTGGATTAGGTTTCTCGATCTGTAGTGGATCGGAACCGGGAGCTAAGGTTGATGGATTAGAATGAGAAGATTCTGCTTATTTACCATCAATAGGACTTTTACTGCCATAATCTTGCGATCGAGTCGCAATCCTTACATGGGACATCATCAATATGGGTTCTTCATTGGCCCTCGAGGAAGAACCTATCATCTTGCTATCTTGACTTGGAAATGGATCCTTCAAGACAGCAGGAGTTTGGTAACCTTTGACGATCTTCGCAACCTCTGCTCGATGAGGGCAGTCTCTTGTAAAATGTTCTTCGTCACAAATGAGACATGGATAACGAGGTTTACGCTTTTCATCATTGGATTCCGCCTTTTCAGGTTTCTCCTTTGAACTATTTTCTGTTTTATTCTTCTTCTTTCCTTTCTTCTTCCCACTGGATTTTGATTTAGTCATAGATGATTCTACAACGTGAATATCGGTGGAAACCTCTGCAGAAGAATCTCCTGTCGGGGAATCAGGCAAGGTTATGATAGGAGAAGAATTCTTGGAAGACTTCTTCTTACTTTTAGTGTTAACCGTACCAATCATACCGTCAGCGGCATGAGATCCCGAAGGAGCTGCAGTGATTTGATTTGACTTGGGAAGATCGGGGATCTTTTCGTGTAATGTACCTGACTGAGTATAGACCAAGTCAAGGTACTGTGCTTGAGCAATCACTTGCTCCTCAGTAACAACTCCGACTTTAGCAACATCTTTAGTGATCCTTGGCAACAAAGATTTTACAAACCACTCAGCCAAGATTTGGTCCAGAATAAATACCTTCACTAAACGTCGTCGACGTCTCCACTCATGAATATGATCTGAAATATACGTGGATGTCGATTGTTTTAGCGAAGTTAACAATTCGGTGCCATTGTCATATCGGACTGGCAACTGGAAATGAGTTAAAAACGAGGTAGCTAACTGACTAAAATTATAAAAAGTGCCTCGCGGTAACTCAATGTACCACTTGGCAGCGAGACCAATTAGAGTGCGCTGGAAAAGTCTAAGATGGATCGAATCATCTGTGATGGAGTTAGACGCACACCAGAGGTGGTAAGTCATCACATGGTTCGACGGGTCCTCTTCAGATTTACCTTCAAACTTGGGAATGTCACTGGGCAACTTATTCGGCATTGGTGGCCAAAACGGAAGATAATTAATCGGATCGTTCATTAGGCGCGACAAGTCTGGTAAGTCCAAAGTTGCGATAAATGGTAACTGCCGATTAGGATCCCTGAAACTCTGGGTCATGAGACCAGCCCCAGGAGGAGGATATCCAGGATAACTAGGAATAGGAATCGCGTTCGGGATATTGTATCCTCCCGGAAAACCAGGATTAACCAGACCGTACTGGGGTTGTTGAGGTTGTTGATAAGTGTACCCAGGATACGGTTGATACTGATAAACTGGCTACTGGACAGCAGGACCGAATTGGTACTGTCCCTAGTACGGTTGATAGGTGAATTGAGGTTGACTTGTGACAACCGTACTTAAACCAGGTTGTCCTGCAGGCATCTGAACCGTAGTTTGAATGGTGGATCCAGACGGTGGTAAAGATGTCTGAGGAGTAGATACAGGAATAGTAGAAACCGGAGCTGTCGATACTCCAGAAGTAGGTGGGGTAGATTGAACAGATGTTGCGGCAGTTGCAGCAGTCGTTTGAGATGGAGTGCGAGGCGCAGTAGGCCCAGACTGTGAAACTACCGAAGGTACAGAAGTTTGAATATTAGACTGGACTGGTTGCTGGGGTGAACCAGAAACTAAGGGTTGTCCAGTTTGAGATGACAACTGTACACCTGGCTGCAACACCTGTTGAGTTTGCGATGGATCCCACACTATGTTCATTCCGGGGTACTGACCCATAACAGGTTGAGAATATTGAGGACCATAACCGTGTTGAGGGTAGGATTGATAATTGAAAGGTACATTTCCCATTCCTTGAACATAAGATTGACCTTGGGGTGGTTGGAAACCTTGGTTCGAGTACTGACCTTGGGGTAGATACCCCTGAGGCACGTACTGATACTGGGGTTGACCTTGAGGTATAAATTGATACTGGGGTTGACCTTGGGGTACATATTGAGTCTGGGGTTGACCTTGAGGAACGTATTGTACCGTAGGCACGTACTGTCCTTGAGGTTGCCCCCCAGATGAAAAATGTGTACCTTGAGGTTGCCCCCCAGGCGTTAATTGAGGCTGCCCCCAGGCGGTAGCTGGCCACCTTGAGGTTGAGAATTGGGAATAGAACCTGACATCATAAGAATGTCTTCTACGCTCAACGGCTTTGCACCATTGCTTCCAGTGAATAACCCTTGTTCAATGGGTTGAGGAGATGCTCCCGAAAAAGTACCAGAAAGTGATTGATACCCAGAGGGAACAGAAGGACCGCCGTACAAAAAAGATTCAGGTAATTGAGTAAACATGGATGACTGACCTGACATATTTACGGGATTATAAAAACCTCTAGGGTGATAAGGAGCACGAGGTGGTGAAAAACTTAACACTGGGTTTTCCAAATAATTAGTCAAAGAAAGATACCAAGTAGTACTTCTAGGTGGACTGTAAAAAATTGATTCACGCTCCCTTAGATCAATAACAGGTTGATTTTCAGGGATAGGGATGCCTACTTCTTCTTCCGGAGCAAGTTCTTCAATGGCTATCAAACCAGAAGGAAGATTTTCGGTGATTACTCTTTCTACCCTAGGTGAATTAGGACCACTAGAAGTTGGAGAGACAAACCCCGATGTTGGAGTAACAGGTTCAGATATCTCAGGTTCTTAACCTATATCACTAGTAGATGAAAAGCTACCAGCAAGTTCGGAAACCGAAATAGATTCAGGATTATAACCTGTTTCTAGAGTTTGGTAATCAGGATGTACAACCAATGAAGACTCTCCTTCTTCAGGTGACCCAACTTTACTGCCACTAGGAGTTACGAGGACTTTCAAACCTTCAAGATGGCTCAGGAATTCTTTAGGAGGTTGGCCCCGAAGTCTACGGGACTTCCTCAGTAAATCAGCCACGGTTACAAACTCAGGAGACTGGCCCCGAAGTCTACGGGACTGTCTTGGTAATTCAGCCACAGTTAAAAACTTTTAACTACTTCACACGCAAACAAAGTAAAATCTCAATGAAAAACACCTAAAGCCTCTAAAGAACCAAACAAATTTGAATCACACGCCTAAAGAATCTAGAGATCAAACACACACAAACAGTAACTTTCCGGACCGAAAACACTAGTTGGTGATGAAATCCAACGTCGCAGAATTCAGTACAGAAATGGCGGTTGGAACAGTTACCCCGGCAACCTGCTTAATGAATAGACTGGACCAAGTTCCTCCACTTAACCGTCTCGAGTGAAGTGAACCCCCCAGAAAATCCAAGTGAGTCTAGCCAACGTCTGCTCCAGGTACAGTGGGATCTTCCCACCACTGTCACCTTAGGAAGAATCCTAAAGAATATGGCCACTAAGGTTACCAACTGAGACAAATACACCTGGGGGAACAGTCTACGATCCGATACGCACGTAAGGGCAGAGTAGCAAGCTCAATCCCCTTGAAGGCTCCTTGACATAATCCAAGGTTTACCAACAAGTGACCCCGGGTTCCTCGACAATGGTTAATTCGAGGTTTATCGTTTTTAATACGTGAATATCTGGCGTTGTTCCCAATGAGGAAGGATTGATTCCCACACTGGTTCAGACATGATCTCGTGCTTCTCCTTTAAGAGGAGCTTTCCCAGAGCATAAATGCAACAATTGGATTTCTTCCTACCACAAGATACAGCTACTTGTTTGTTTTTACTGTCTTGGAGAGTTAATTACTCTCCTACTCCAAGACACTAGCCTAAGCTAAGTTGGTGTATCAGAGCCCTAGAAATAAAATGTTACTAGGTGAATTTTACTTTAAGCATTAATTTTAGTGGTTGTTGTTTAAGTCAAGAGGTGGCGGAGATGAAACTCGTGGTGTAAAGACTCGACTCGAAATCACTAAAAAGATGCACCTAGGATGATTTAAACAATCTTTTCTCTTCGATGAACTTCTAAACTAAGAAAGAGTTTGAGAATGCAAATATTTGTAAACACAAATATTTCTCAATTAAACAAATTAAAAGAAGAGCTTTTCCTTTCCAAAGCACTCAAAACGAGACAACTAGCTATTTCACACAATTTTCCCTTTTCTTTTCAAAGCGCTCAATCACTACAAAAGACAAACTTTTCCAAAAGAGATTTTGTTTTTTATATTTTTTAAATAAAACACTCAAAACTATTGAAAATGAATAACTTTGAGAGCTACAAACTATAAAATGCTACTTGAAGTCAAAGCCTACTAAAAGTCTTTTTGAGGATGTTTTACTTAGCTAAATGTGAGCTAAGGACTAATTTATGCATAATCACAATTAGTCAAAAAACAACCAATCTTTCGTTTTCTTTTTTAAAAAATGAAAATTCCAAACTTTCAACTACAAGCTTTTCGAAATTTTGAAATGAGAAAACTCAAAGCGAATTCCTCAACAAGGGGAGATTTCATCAATGGTCAGACTCATAAGAAGACTGGTAGACACCAAGGTAATCTGAGGTCCCTACGGCTTCTAAGCTCAGAGCCACTACACAACCAAAACGAAAAACAAACCCAACAAGCAAAATTCCTAGGAATTCCACCTAAAACCCTAATGCTAATGAAATTAAACCAAGGAAAGTTTTTGACAGGGAACAAGCAGGTCTGGGCAATGGCTAAAACATATAAACAAATTCTAAACTGATTAAAAAGAGGAAAATTTAAAAGTTTTCAAATTTTTGACAGGGTACGCAGGCAACCTGTTTACACAGGTGCGTCCACGCTCTGTGCACAAAGCAAAAGTGCGTACAAGTACGCACTGTGCTTAACTCAGAGGGTGCGTACCTCTCCCAAAACTATGAAAAATGAAAACTAACTCAAAATTAACTAAATTCACCCAATCCCACAATCATCAAGTCAAAAACAGAAACAGAAAATACAGTTTCTCAGGTCAAAGTATAGACAAAGAAAACAATCAAGTCCCCAGCGGAGTCGCCATTTTGTCGCACGGAATGAGTCGATCTTGCGGACAAGATAGACCTTCCTAGAATCTAAAGAAGACCTAACGACAAGCAAACCAACCAGACACTATCTTTCTCTAAATATGCTTCAATAAACAATAGCAAACAAGGGTTTTTAGGGCCTACCTTTGGTCCAACGCAAGCTTGTGGATGCCCTCGCTCTTTTGATCCAAATGAGCTCCTCTTCGCGAATCTGCAAACACAAACAAGGCAAACAAATTAAATAGCACCTGAAAAACCAATTGCATAAAACATATTTAACATGAAATTCAAGGAGTCCATGAAACAAATAACATAAGAAACTTGTTGAGAAAAATGAGTTTGATTGTATTAATTCAAAAGAAGAAGAACTTTACAACCTTTGCCTTGACGCTGTACAAGCTCCTCCCAGGGTCCAACAAGATGTCTCCTCTACTTTGACAAGTTTCACTCACTCTCCAATGGAACCAAGAGGTATGTGATCTCTCCTCTCAAGCTCAACCAAGAGTCTTAATTTCACCAGCATTTACCCTCAAAATGTTCAGCTTCTAACCTCTCTAGTCCTCACCCCAATGCCTGTATTTATAGTGCAATGGAGGGAAGTTACTAGGTCCTCCTTCAAAGGGATAGCTCCTTTAGTCAAGGGATTAGCTCCTTCTCTTTTGGGATGCATGAACCACCTCAGAGCGAACAATCCATGTCAAAATTCCTTCTAGAAAACTCTAGAATTAACCCAAAGTGAGTTTTTTAAGATAAAAATTGTGCCTTTTGACTTTCACAGGGGTCCGCACCTACACCGTTAGGAACAGAGCGGGTAGGTATGCAGCTTTTGTACACAGAAGGTGCGGGACCACGGGTGACCATGAGAGAAAGTGTGGAACCATAGTTACATTGATTTTTAATGTCTTTCTCCCACTTCCAAAGCTTGATTTGAAGAGCTGAGGTCTTAGACTTGCTTAGGAGGACAATACAAGTGATGATAGACCCATACTGACTACAAATAATCATGGTGACGATATTTTTGTGTAACACCTTGTAACATACATTTCCAGATGATTAGTAATAGCATTCATGCTTCGGTTTATATGTGTGATGTTAAAATTCTTAAGTTCTAAAATTGCATACAAAGCAAGGGTTGTATAATGCCTCATTAACTTGTTTGAAGGGGTATAGATTCTTTTGATTGAATTAACAATTAATTAAAAATCTAAAAAAAGAAATATTTTGAATTCCAAGCAAAAAGGCATTATTTAACCCAAGTAACAGAGCCTAAAATTTTACGACATTGTTTGTACAAGAGAAATTCAAATGGTAAGAATAAGAATATGATTTTCCAAAATAATTTTGGAGAAGAATACTAGCCCCATTGCCTTCTTGTGATGATGCCCCATTAAAGAACATATGCCAATTTAAATCTGAGGTAGGGGTGACATTCACAACAATTTGGTGGCTAGTTTCTTCTTCATTAAAGATTGAGTACATTCCAAGGTCCTCTTCAATATATTTAACTGGTAGTTGGGGAAGATTTTCAATATAAGGAGCTATTATTTATTCCCTATATACAATTATATCATTTGGACCCTTAGGAATGATGATATGAGAACCATCCATGGAATAATAACCACATGTCAGTGATTTCCAATTTCTACCAAGAATGATTGAATAATTACCAACCAACATATCAATCACTTAAATATTACAGGTTGTGTCAATTTCAGGATAAAAACACATTACTAAAGTAAGAGCCTTAATTTCTCCAATGGTGGTTTTCTTTTACTTTTTGAAGGCTAACATATTTTTCGGAATTTCATTGGAGTAAGAGAGTCCCAATCCTTCCATAATGGTTTTGGACATAACATTTGGGCCATAACTCCCATCTATGAGACAACAATGAGTTAATTCATCAAAACAATTCATGGAAATGTAGAAAGGTGGGTTTTTAGGCTGTTTGAAATTTGTTACCTCTTCAACCTCCAGATTCTGGAAAGGTTCATTTTCATCTTCCATTTTAGTTATGGATATCAAAGGAACATGTGCTTTTTCTTGTTTTAGAATAAAATTTTTCAGATGTGCAATTTTATTGGGCATTTGAGCTAAATCAAGAAGTGTGGCATTATCTTTAATTTTAGATAAATCTTCTATGATGTTATATTTTCTAGTAGCCTTGGGAAAATTAGTACTTTGATTAGAAGGACTTCCATCTTTATTGTTAGAAGCATATTGCTTAGGAGAAAAATTACAATTAGAAGAATTGTTTTTGAAATTTTGTTGTAATACCAAGAATGAGTATTTACAACATTTACATCATCATCGATCCAATATAGGGTATTTACAATAGGATTTGGAGGTGGAGGGGTTGAATTTTTCCCAAAAAATCTTTCTCCACTTACCTTCATAATTTCACATGTCTTTTCATCATGATTGTCCTCAATAAAATTGCACCAAGGATGATTCAAAAGAAGAGTTTTTGGAGTGGAATAAATGAGAGGAGGCTGAGAGATAAATATGAGAGCGGACTGAGAAGGTGTAGGTAAAAAAATTTGTTCGAAAGAGATCATGAAATTTTTCATATCTTGCATTAATTTTAATATTGCATTCATTTCAAGACTCTTGTTGGATTCATTCAAATAGAGACCGTTTCTTAGATTTTGATCTTCATATTTGAGGCAAGTCTACAAGGTTGTGGCTAAATCATTAACATATTTATCTTCTAGTGGATTCCTATAGAGAGGAGGAATGATATTATAGTAATGGATCATGGCAGTATGACTATGAGGCCTTATAGTGTCTGGAATCTTATTGTAAAGCTTCATAAACTTGAGGTTAAAAGTTTGAATAGTTTCTCCAGGTTTAAAGATCAAAATGTTATATTCCCTCAACCAATTAGTAGGACTTTGTTGTTGTTTGAAATTGTGTTTAAACCAATAAGATAATTCAACCCAAGTTGAAAATTTGCTAGGAGGTGAGTAGTATAATTCAAAAGCAACTTTTCATTCTAGGGTATTAACAAAAAGTCTCATGCAAACATCTTGAGCATTAGCCCCTATATTGTTGCAGGCATTTGAAAAATAGCTTAGATTCTCTTCAATAGTGTGGGTTCCATCTCCTAAGAATTTAGGTAAATAATCTTTAAACTTAGGTAGACAAGCGGCTACAAGAGGTAGATTCAATGGTGATGGCACATGCCAAGGAGTGGCATGTAAATCTTCTTCAAATTCGAAAAGCCAATATTTTTAATAATATTGTTAGGATCATTAGGATGTGGTGTAGGTTGATATATGGTGAAAACACTTCTAAATGAGGTGCAACCATTTTAATAGGAGGAATAAAAAATGCAATCTTATTTAGGAAAGCAACATTAGATTCAAACAAGGATCTTTTGAGATAAATCTTAAGAGTTTCTAAATTCTTTCTCCTGCCTCTTGTTGGGATTAGTTTGGACTTACCCAAGTTCAAATTTTACTGCACACCAACAAAACCCTTAATCAGTGGCCCTCTTAGCAACGACCTGCAAGCAGATTCTAGTCTCACTCGTAGTGATTATAGGAGGATGCAAAATCAGGTTTCTACAGCCTTGAGGGATGATGCAATGTGGTGTTTTTATGTTATTTTATCCTTAACATACATTAATTACTTCATAGGGTTGGATTTTCTACTTAACCAGGCCATTAACAACCATAAACAATACTACGCAAAAGTAAAATATAACTGAACATTAAGCAGAAGATACACAATAATAATACACAAATTATGTCAATCAAAACTATACTTCTTATATTAATTATTTGAAACAACATATACATCCTTGACCTGCACACCCAGATGTAGGTGTTCGCGCACTCAGCTGTAGACTTTAGGTCTCTGCGCACTCAATTGCGAAGTCTTTCCTTCAAGAACCAAACACAAATTACAGAGATATTCCCTTATGCTTGTATCATTACTATCTTTTTTTCATGAATTCAACTTACATTTATTCTCCTGTATATACTAATTACATCAACAAGTATATCAAAACTACCATGGTCCTCCTAAAAACAATCAATTATTGCCCAAACCTGTTACAAAAAGAAGGGACTTTGACCCGCCCTAAAGTCCCTAAAACATCGTGCGGTACCTAGCTCTGTGGTACCGCACACTCTGCTCCCTAAAATGTAGAGTTTGACCAAAACTTGGGCCAAGTTGGACTACGCCCAACATGCTCCTAACACTCACATGTGACTCTTCCTAAGTCACTCAACTGCTTTGACTCGAATCTTTGTTGCGATGTTGTTGTAGGAAACATTGTACTGTTGTAGTATCTTTGTTGCTTGCTTCTCTTCTCTTCGCACTTCTTCCAATATTTCCTCTGTCACACGTCCTGCAATCTTCTGCAACATTGCTCCTTCCTTTTGTCAAAGCTCCTGGAGCTTCTCATCCACTTCTTGTTGTTATAGACATTTTTGTGCCTTACAGCATTGAGCATGAAATGTCCATAATCCAAGGGATCCAAAGTCCCTAAAAGAGTTGTTCCTACCCCTAAAGGAACAAGGTCAACCAATGACAGCTTCTCCCAGAAGTTCTCCACCAAAAACCACTCAGAAACAGTGAATTCAGGATCAATTCAGATGCTCTACTAGCTGCCTGCGTTGCAATGCACCCCAGTACACTAGCTAGGTGCATTGCAACGCACCTAAATGCACTACTAGGGTGCGCTGAGCGGGAAATGACAAATGGCAAGCTCATTCAACGAGGTGGAAAGACCATGGAAGCTTACAGAATCTTCTCTAATGACACTTGCCTCAATGAATTCGACTAGTGATGAGTAAGAGGCTCTCAACCTCCAAGTGGAAGCAAGAACTGACAGAGAGAATCCACAAGTCAAAACATAAGCTGACTCATCCTCTCTGCTTACATCTATATATGGATCCCTCATCCAAGAGATCCAGAGGCTGGAATTTTGTACTTTGCAGAGAAATGTTGTTGGTTTGAGATTGAGATTAGTACATTGGGTGATTTATGCTTTGTTGGAGGAGAGGAAGGGATTCCTTTGCTGGGAGGTAGATGCTGGATCGGGACTCACTTGGTTGTATCTCCTCTTGGACTTTCTTATCATATCAATAAAACTATTTGAGTTTCTCCTATGTGCTTGTATATCAATGATGCTTTGTTATATTTGCATATTTAGTTTATATCTGATCCTAAACTAGTTATGAATGTAAATCTATGTCTTTTGTGTAGTTTTCCTCTCTTGTGATCTTGCAAGAACTTGGTGAAGCTGGACCAGTGAAGGAGCAGGCAGCGGGAAGCAAACAAAGGAGAGAGAGATTGGATCGACAAACTAGCGGAAGACACCGGTTAGTTACATCCTTCTTCTCTATTTACATTTCATAAAGAAGAATACGAAGATAGTTTTCCTTGTTTGTTGTTGAGGCACTATCACACCTTAGAGTGGGATAGGGGCATTCCGAATGGATACTTTTCCCAACAACAAATTGGCGACTCCGCTGGGGATCGTATCTTGTTAGTTTATTTGTGTTTCTATTGTTGTTCATCTCATAAACTCAGGAGTGCCGAATCGAACTGCATTTGCCATTTACAAATGCAAAGTAGAGATCTGCTACTCTAGTCCATTCGCTGGGCCTGTTTATGATCTGAACAGCTGATCCACAAGTGCTCTAACAACCCTTTGTGATAGATCTTAGTCCTCCTTTAAATCATCCCTCTAATTGTACCTAATTGATAGCTTTTATCCGGCCAAAAACCGTAGATTAAATTGCAAACCGTGACCCAGAACCCAGAGACAATTCTCGTTTCTGCTTCAGCGCAGGCTCTGTGAAGAGGTTCTACATTTCAACGCAGGTCCCGAGAGGGCTACCTGCGCTGCAATTCAGTTTCTCTGTGCTGGGGGTGCGCTGATCAGCCTTTGCCTTGTGCAGCTGTGGTTCTCTGCTTCTTTTTGCTCAGTTTTCTCTCTGATTTTTGCAGCCTGTTATCAGTGTGTGTACCTATCTAAAACCCCTTTTATTTGCCTTAATTCCCCCTCGGTTGTATAAAGAAATTGTATTTGTTACATCATTTGCAGTTTCCCATTAAAAAAGTAAACTAGTCATACTGTCGCCCTTAGATCTAGACCTGTCGTAAGTGTCGTTTTGATCTTAGGAGTGAGTTTGTTTGCTGTTCACAGTTGATTATGCTTTTACTTTTGTCTTTTGGTTTGAATTTATGCATTTCTAGTGTCGAAACAAGTGTTTACTTCAAAATCATAAAGTGTCGTAATCGTCTTTGTTGATTTCGAAAGAAACTTGTTTGTGTTTTCACTTGAAATCGAATTCAAATTTGTACAACAGCTTTCTTTTTAGGCATCAATATTAAGAAAGTGAAAACAAATACATGCATATGTGCATTTGCATTTTGACAGTTTGTATGTTGATTTAGGAAAAGTGCATTTACAGTGTGCTCTATGCTCTTTGAGAAAAGATTGTGTCTTTCTTTTCCCCTTGTAGCTAGGATTTTCATTGTTGAAAAGATATAAAAGCTTGCTTATCATCTTTAGACTGCATTTAGGAATTGTATCATACATCTCGTGGTGATCCAAAAAGGCAAACTTCTAAGAAAGATCAACCTAAAATAAATTGAATGAACTTAACAACGCTTTGTAACTTAACGCACAACATAGAGGTCTAGGCTAGAGACATGTTCCGACGTCGTAAAACCTGGTCACTGGTCGCCTCACTGATGGTTGGGTGATTCCTCCTGAGAGACGATAAGTGCCAATACAGATTGTGCTCCCACGTACCGTCGAGTATATATTGGGAGACCCCTATAGGCATAAAACCTTTATCCATAGGAAGCCGTGTCGGCCGCCCTACTGATCGCAATGCACTGAACACAGCATTCGGGAAGATTGACCGCCCGTACCTTAAAAAGTATTCTGCGGTTTTGCGAAAAGTTTGGCACACCCTCTACCTAGAACTCCAGAGCAATCCCTTTCGTTCCTTTTCAGACTCCTTAACGGAAAAGGTCCATTTGAGCACTTGTCACTTCAGGCTCATTAAAAATCGAAGGAGACTAGAGTCATCTTTTGCTTTTTCTCGACTCTTTAAAATTGAAAAAGCAAGTTGTGTCTAAAGCGTCTAAAAAATTCATTTAATTCAGAAACACACTTTCCCCTTTTGTATTTTGGTTGATCAAGTAATCCGAAATTGTGGAAGAAATTCAATTGAAACCCCGTCGTTCGCGGAGGCTTATGAGTCAACCATCTTTGTCTCCGGAATCGAAAACAGTATGGACAAAGCGAACTCGTTTAACCGGTTCAAAATCTCCTATTAAAGTTAGAAAAAGTGTTCCAACAACATCCGAGATTCCGGTTACTCCAAACATTTCTGGAAACCCTGCCTCAACAGAAGAAGTTCAACAGCCACGGAGGGACAGTGATACTGATCCTAGTCTGAGAGCAAACACTTGTGTTACTGAACCAGTTCCATCTGCAACCGGTTCGGAGAGTCTTGCTCCTCAAACATCTGTCGTTGACGATTCAACCCCTTCTTCGGCACCAGAAATATTTTATGGACCTAACGGTCTTCCCCTTCCACCTGGTTTGATTGCGATAGAAGAAATTGTAGAAGATCCGCAAGCAAGTACTCCAACACATTTTGGAGTCGGGGTCACTCTATTTCCTTCGACATCAGAAGTTAGTCTACCACCAGTGGAAGTTCCTGTAGAATCGCTAGGTAATCTTTTGGATAGACTCAAAATGTCTGAACAACCGTCAACATCTAGGACTGTGTCGACTAACACAGCGATAGCAGAACTCCCTGCCGTCACTCCGACAATGTTTGCTGGCGTACCATCTGTCCCGACTAGCTCACAACTGCTAGAAGGAGTCCATCCAGGGACTATTTCGATAGTATGGTCCGTTCCTGTTTGTTCCTCTGGAATAATATCCGTCAACTCTTATGTTGAGACTCGACAAATTGATCCATTTGGAGGTCAATTTGGGCAATCCAGTCCCCAAGGGCAGACTATCCCCTTGAGTTCCGGATTACCACCGTATGGGGGGCAGTATGCCCTTTCATTACCCCCTCCGGGAGGATATCCATACGGGAGCTCACAACAGTATTCAGGTTATACTGGAGTTACGTCAAGTGGTTGGGTACCTATACTACCCCAACAACCAAGAGTTGTGTATTCTATGCAACAATTTGTACCTATGTCGAACATCCCGACTACACCGGCTATTGTGACAGTGTCACAAGTTCAAACGCTGCCTGTTGTATGTCAACCTCAGATTTCTCAGGTTGTAATGCAACAGTCCCTTGACCCTGTGACTCAACCACAATCACCAACTGGTGGGACGACACAGGTCCAAACGGGTACGATTACCCCACACCTTGGTCCAACGGTTAGTATAGCGCAACAGAACATGGCTTCACAACCGTGGCTGGTGCAATACCAACAACCACAATTCCAACAAGTATACCAAGGTTCTGAGCAGTAGATCTTTGCGAACAGTGGACAGCCGTATATTCAAAATGGTCAAAATCAACCACTTTACAGTGGTCATGTCCACCAATCGTATCAATCGTACCAGCATCAACTACATTATGCTGGTATGCAAAGGCCAACTGCTCAGGCAATTCCATCGTACCCTGGGTATGCTTCACCTAACCTGAATCAACAGTTACCATTCGTGGCAACTTTAGAGTTACCCGATTTACACCGGTTAACAAACGATCCAATTGCTTACGCCCCTTGGTGGCCAGCGATTCCTCATAAACTTCCATCAGATATTCCTAAATTTAATGGAAATCCAGGTGAAGACCCGTCGAATCACGTGATGACATTTCATCTATGGTGTTCATCAAACACCCTAAACGATGATTCGATAAGGCTTCGCCTTTTTCAGAGGACGTTAACGGGTCCAGTGGCAAAATGGTATATTGAATTGCCTAGAGCTTCGTTCGACAATTTCAGCACCTTAGCCACGACTTTCTTAACCCATTTTCAATTACCGATAAGGTATGAAACGGGAACGGAAATCTTAACCAACTTCAAACAGACAACGGCCACTCACATATCTGATCATATACATGAGTGGCGACGTCGTCGTAGGATGGTAAAAACGTACGTTCCCGATCAGCTATTAGCTGAATGGTTTATCAAGTCGTTACTTCCTGCCATAACGGAAGATGTGGCAAAGGGGGGAGTCGTAACGGAAGAGCAAGTTATCGCTCGTGCGCAATATCTAGACTTGGTCTATACTCAGTCTGGCACGCTCTACGACAAAATACCTGACGCCCCTAGACCGGAATTCTCAATTCCTCCTCCTCCTAAATCAAACAATTACTCTCACGCCGGTGATGGTGTGATTGGCACGACAAACGCAAAATCGACAAAGGCTGCGTCCAAGAAAGCCCGTAAGATTTCGGATCAAAATGCAAAAGACGAAATTCTTGCTTCGGAAGTAAATGTCGTATCAGCAGATAAGGGCAAAGAAACCAAACAACCAGGAAGCAAGAAGAAACAAAGCAAAGGGAAGAAGAAGAAACAGGATGAATCATCTCCTGAAAAACTTCTTCAAACCCTCCTGGAAATAGGAAACCAAAAACTCCATGTTATATATACGATGAGGATCATTGGACAACAGATTGTCCATACAGAGCTGAGCTTAAGAAATTCTTCAAAAGTTCGAAAACCTCAGTAGTGTTAACTGATCCGTTTCCAAATCCAGGGACAAATCTGGTTGATAGTGGAAATGCTTCCCCGTCGCAAGTGCTAATGTTGTCGATTTCGAAGCAGCAAAATGATGCTTTGATTTCGACAAGGAACAATGATTACGGGAATTTGCAATTGTCGAACGGCAAGGATAAAGATCAACCAAGTAGTTCGAGAACAACTTCGACAGAAGTTGTACCACCCATCATTCCTGAATTAACAATAAAACCGACAAAGGGAGTAGTACACAAGTCGACATTTAATCCCCGCGCTAGAGCGGCGCAGCATTATAACATAGTGGAAGATTTGGCCCAATCGCCATCCGCTATGTCGACTCTTGAAGTACTACAAAATTGCCCATCCCAAAGGCAGGCTTTGTTATCAACCATTGGTGGGGTTGATCCTAAGGATTCCAATCTTGTATCTTTTGACCACAAAGGGTACGATCCTCAGTTGCCAGCTCAACTAGCTTTCCTTATCCAAGTGAAAGCCCTCAACAAAACTGTTCATCGGACAATTATTGATGAGGGGGCGTCTACATGTATTATGTCGATGAGTTGCTGGAAAACTTTAGGATCTCCAACCTTGTCGTGATCTTCGACGACATTAAAAGCATTCGACGGAAGAACATATACCCCATATGGTATCCTAAATAACTTGAAAGTTGAACTAGGGGGAAAAACAGTAGAAATAGATGTTGAAGTCATCGATGGGAATCTTGATTACAATATCCTGCTAGGAAGACCATGGATTTATGCCATGGCAGCTGTTGTGTCGACCTATTTTAGAAAGATTGCATTTCCCTTTCAAAGGGGGATTACAATCGTCGACCAACAAAACTTCCTCTCCAATGGTTCACAAGTTACGGGAAGCATTCCAATGATCCATGGAAGCAATCATTCGCTCCAAAATATCAGAGTAGGTCTCCTAAAAGACCCTGCCTTAATGGGTACTTTTTCCCTACCGCCTCCGAGTAATCTGGCAGAAGTGGCCACAGTGGAATATGAAACCTTCTATATCTAATGGATTTGGACTCCGAGGACGGTTCTTATCTCGTGTCAACCTCGTTAAAAAATGAAACAAGGAGTCATGAGGATAGTTCTTTTACTGTGTCAACCTCATTAAAAAATGAAACAAATCCCCTTTTGAAATCTCAAAGGTAAACCTTCATTCCAACCACCGAGTTGAATGCAATGAAGCTTGGGGGGCATGCACCTCGATTTGCGTTATTATGCTGGGGGCATGCAAACTTATCATCGAGCAGTTTTAGCACATAGTTCATGCTCATTAAAAAATAAACATAAGATCGAGCAAGTGTTTCATTCCGCTTTTAAGCTCGTTAAAAAATGAACTATCCTCCGGTAAATAACCACCGTGAATGTAAATTTATCAGCCATTAAAGCCTTGGTCGTGTTTGCACCGTCACCTCCACTTTTCCATTGGCCGATCATTCACCTCCATTTGATTGTTTACCCATTTTGAGGAACAGCTGCGAAGAGTGATTTCACTAGCCATCCTTGTGACACTGCCGTGATTTGAAAAATCCAACCCTTACCTGGAATCAGCTGCTACCCGTTTTATCACTCGTTCCTCAAAAAACGAGTCTTCTTTAAGTTCTTTTCATCTGACTCGTAAAATATGAAAAGATTGCCGAGTTTTGGCCTTCCAGCTCGTTAAAGCGACCGGAAGTGCTATCCCTCCTCTAGATTTTAATCTTTTTGGACCTGAGGGATTATTGCACAAAAAGATCGAGCGCTTGTTTTGTTCGGCTCGTTAAAACTATCGAAAATTCATCCCTTCTATATTGTTTTATACTTTTTCAGACTTAAGGGATTAGATGACGAAAAAGGACTTCCGGAGTTATCTTTACGTACCTTTTCAGACTCTCTAAAAATGAGAAGGACTGAGTTATCTTTGTCGTTAGACTCGTTAAAAAGATTAATAGCGACAAACTTGTCTTTAGACGAGAACGAGTTTCACTATCGCTAGGCTCGTTAAAACATAGCGATGGGTTTGCCCGAAGGGCAAATTATAGAACAAGCATATGTTATCCTCCTCAAGCTTGACAAAAATAAAGAGGTACTGGTCAGAAATGACTGGGGAAAAATTGGGAAGAAACTCAAAGAACTTTTATTGGTAGCAAGTCGCTCTTGAACATGACACTTCCACTCCGTGCCTGAGTCGGGTTGGGTTGTTTCATTCACCGGTCACATCACCATGGTCTCGCCATACCATCCACCTTTGGGGTAAATGCTACCAATCCATCATATAAGTGTCGCCGATATGTTCAAGAGAAATCATCCAGAGAAGTCAACCGTGTCCCATCCACTACCATACATTATCCTTCATTCTTTCATGACCGCCACCCTGAACCATATATCATCAAATCGTTTTCACCTCCATCAAAATCATTTGCTCCGTTCTGTGTCACTAATGTGGGATACATTAAGGCCCTCCTTTGATGGATCGCTTCTTGTCGACATTAGCTCATTATCCAAGAAGTTGATCTAGGAACACCCCCTTCAGTACTTTGAAGCTTGCATGCCTCAATGGCAAGTTTCTCACTTCCGGCGACAGGTATACATTAATGACCTTCGACCGAAAGATTTTGCGTGGTGTTCGATGCCAAGTCCTTTATTCTCACCACGTGAATTGTACTGCAATACCTTGAGGGTCATTATCATTATCGGTGATTCCTCTCGCGCTTGTTAACAGTTTACATCATTGACTGGTAATCAAGCGATGTCTTTCCATGTTCGACTTCAGAACATTTCTCACATGGATCGACTTGTACTTAGAGTGAAGATCGGACGAGATTGAAGACCCCGGATCTAGTTTCATCCATCCAGGCTGCGATATATATTCTGGAAAAATAAAGACATTGACATGTACAACATTGCAGCACAGATAATCATCCTACCAAAAGGATGATGATTTCATCAGAATCATCAGTCTACCATCAGACGATTGTCTGTCCTATGTACATAAAAATGAATTTATAAAGCTGAGCATGGGAATGCCCGCCTCAGCTAGATCATGAAAACAGTATGAAAAATAATGTATTGTATTGTATCTTATTACAAGTCTCCTCCCAGCATTGAAAGAACTTCGGATCCTCCTAATAAAGCATTTCACCCTATAAACGGCCTCATACTTTAGGGGGCAACTGTTATAGACATTTTTGTGCCTTACAGCATTGAGCATGAAATGTCCATAATCCAAGGGATCCAAAGTCCCTAAAAGAGTTGTTCCTACCCCTAAAGGAACAAGGTCAACCAATGACAGCTTCTCCCAGAAGTTCTCCACCAAAAACCACTCAGAAACAGTCAATTCAGGATCAATTCAGATGCTCTACTAGCTGCCTGCGTTGCAATGCACCCCAGTACACTAGCTAGGTGCGTTGCAACGCACCTAAATGCACTACCAGGGTGCGTTGAGCAGGAAATGACAAATGGAAAGCTCATTCAACGAGGTGGAAAGACCATGGAAGCTTCCAGAATCTTCTCCAATGACACTTGCCTCAATGAATTTGACTAGTGATGAGTAAGAGGCTCTCAACCTCCAAGTGGAAGCAAGAACTCACAGAGAGAAGCCACAAGTCAAAACATAAGCTGACTCATCCTCTCTTCTTACATCTATATATGGATCCCTCATCCAAGAGATCCAGAGGCTGGAATTTTGTACTTTGCAGAGAATTGTTGTTGGTTTGAGATTGAGATTAGTACATTGGGTGATTTATGCTTTGTTGGAGGAGAGGAAGGGATTCCTTTGCTGGGAGGTAGATGCTGGATCGGGACTCACTTGGTTGTATCTCCTCTTGGACTTTCTTATCATATCAATAAAACTATTTGAGTTTCTCCTATTTGCTTGTATATCAATGATGCTTTGTTATATTTGCATATTTAGTTTATATCTGATCCTAAACTAGTTATGAATGTAAACCTATGTCTTTTGTGTAGTTTTCCTCTCTTGTGATCTTGCAGGAACTTGGTGAAGCTGGACCAGTGAAGGAATAGGCAGCGGGAAGCGAACAAAGGAGAGAGCGATTGGATCGACAAACTAGCGGAAGACACCGGTTAGTTACATCCTTCTTCTCTATTTACATTTCATAAAGAGGAATACGAAGATAGTTTTCCTTGTTTGTTGCTAAGGCACTATCACACCTTAGAGTGGGATAGGGGCATTTCGAATGGATACTTTTCCCAACAACACTTGTGATAGTTGGAGAGCCTCATATTGCCATGGTTGAGTTCTCTTCGTCAACATTTTCTCCTCCCCTCTCAGTTCTTCTATCTATTTTTGAGGTGCCTTGCCTTCAATAATTCTGGCAAGCTTCTGCGAGATTGGAAAGGTTTTCATAGTTTCCTAAATCTCCTCTAGTTGCTTCTACTTCTATTG
Source organism: Pinus tabuliformis (assembly GCA_031772625.1). Lineage (NCBI taxonomy): Eukaryota > Viridiplantae > Streptophyta > Pinopsida > Pinales > Pinaceae > Pinus > Pinus tabuliformis. The sequence continues at coordinate 648,576,583 of CM062815.1, read as the reverse complement.
GATGTCATCTTCTATCTTTTGTACGTTCGGATCTTCCTGCAGTGAAGTCCAAATCTACAAGGTCTCATCCAATAATTTTCCACACTCTTCCACTATCTCGAAGATGCCTTTCAGCATAGTCTTTAGGTCAATCTCCAGTGTAGTCTCTATTTTCTCCCTAGTTTGTTCTTCATCATGCTCCTGCTCATGTTCTTGCTTCTATTCATCCTTGTCTTTATCCTTTCCAATTGGTTCCCCATGTTGCAAAGTTTCTTCCTCTGTTTCACTATCTCCCACATCTTTCTCCATTGCATTCATCCATTTTGTAGGCCATTGTTGTATTAATGTCACAAGATCATCTTCAGTGACTAAGTATGGTAGAGGATTCTATGTCTTCATTGTATCCTTTCAAACTTGTATATAGATCATATGAAAGTCTAATTTGAACTTCGCAGCAAACTTATATTGTCGATAAAAGCTTAATGAGAGTCTAGGGTATTCATTTACCACCATGTGTAAATCCATGTGATACAAGAAAAAGAATATTATGTTCTCCTATGCTCGCGATGTCTCCTTGGTATACCAGAGTGAGGCATACCACGTGACTTCACACACGTTTGCTTCTACCGAAGGAAACTACGAATCCTCTAGCTCCTTCCATGCCAACAATGTTATGATCAAAATCATCCATGAGTAATGAAAGGTCTTACCTTCCTCCTGAGCTTCCCGTAAATTTTCTAGGAATTATCTACATAGATATCTAGCCCAATTGTGTTGGACTCCGTTCTTGCAATGTGTAGCTAAGGAAAAAACTATTGCGGGGACTTCAAGGGCTCAACATTTTCGCATAATATTTCCAGCTAAGATATGCACAATGAAGCATACTCCTTGGTCACTGATCAAATTTATGTCATAGCCTTGTGTTTTCTTAACCAAGCAAAACTTCTCCTTCATGTTCTGCAATATCACATTGTCCTGATCCTTACCCATGAACTCTTTGGTGGGGTCTCTTCCTTGGTATGGAAACTTGGTAATCCACGATATTAACATCTTGTCAATGGGGATCCTCTCTCCCATCCAGAGGCATCCAACATGCACTAGCACGAGAAATTTTCTTACGTAGGTTGTGTTAGGTGTACTTCTGCCAAAGTGCAACACATTCAACATGTTCAGTAAACCTAATCGCTCCAACCCTTTCACCCACTGATGTGGTTCCAATCTTATTACTCCGCTCTCTGGGTAATGGACCTACTTCAGGTACCTGCTTGGTGCAAACTACAGGTATTTTTTATGGTCGTTGAAGTCGTTATCCTCGAACTTCAATTGTGGGATTGTTCCAAGCAATTCTCCTTCAAATGGTATTTTCTCTGGTAGTAATGGTGTAAATGTGCCATACTTCACATCCTTGGAGTCTTTGATTGGTTTGGCATTAGGTTTCCTGGGTGGTAAATATGGTGGCACTGGGGACATATTGTTGCACTGTCTATCTCCATCTTATGTTGTTCTGATTCTTCTTTGTTGTCTCTTACGGGTTGGGCTTCTGGTTATGGTTCAATGGGCTTCTTAGGCTTCTTATCTTTCTTCTTCTTTGTTTTCTGCTCTTGAGTCGGTTTCTTCCTTATCGATCTACACTGCGTGAGAGGCGATGCTGCAAGTGTACCAGATGGTTTTGTAGCTTCCATAATTCCCTCTATACCTCTCTCTTCAAATATGTGGATGAGCTCTACTGTGTTCATGCAGTAGCGCAACTTTTGCAATTTCTCAATACTTAGCAATTTTTGAGCTCTCAAACAACAAAGTGAAAAAATATTGGTGGGACGTGGCCTTTTATAGCACTCCTATTCTTATAACCCCATCATTATCTTATATCTTGCTCAAATTTTGTTTATTAACTGCATATCTATCCCTAGATCCTTGCCAACCTGTCTCCATAAATGCACTTTTCCGCTCCACCAATGACCAATTTCCTTTTTAACACTCATATTTCTGGTGAACTTTGATGCACATTTCATTGTAGCAAACAATTCTTCTTGTGTCGTGGTTCTTACGAACTTCAACATACTCTTGATTGTCACGAAGTAACCTTCCTATGTCGAAGCTCTTTTCTGCAGCGTAATTTATAGTCCAGTGCCCACTTTCAACTACAGGTGGCACAAATAATTTCCTCCTTTATTTTTAGAGCGAAGCTATCATGGCGGGGTTGTCCCTATACAATTTCAACCTGCTTCCATTCACCCTCCTTGGTATCAATTCTCCATTCAACTTCACCCATATAATTGTGCCTCCATCTATGATATGTTTGATGATATAGGGGCCCAATCAATGCATCTTAAACTTTCCTGGGAACTTCGCGAATTTACTATCATACAGAAGGACAATATCTCCTTCGTGGAATGCCTTCTACTTGATATGATGGTCGTGCCAAACTTTTTTATCTTGCTTTTTGCACCTACTAATGAAATCCTGCTACAAATTGGTCTTCCTCTAATGCAAGAAATTGCGCCATTCTTTCCTCCATTATGTCAGGGTCGACCATGTCTGTAAAAGCTGCAATCCTTAAGCTTGGCACAATATACTCCATGGGCATCAAAACTTCTTGCCCATAAACCAACCTGAAAGGTGTCTTTCCTATTAGCTTCTTGCATGTGGTTCTATAAGCCCATAACACCACTAGAATTCTTAGATCCTCATTTTTTCTCACATTACACACTTTGGTCAATGCATTTTCCAAAATCTTGTTAAAAGCTTCGACTGTGCCATTTTCTCAAGGGTGATATGGGGTGCTCTTTTAATGATACACTTGGAATTATTTAGTCAACACCTCAATGGTCTTATTCAGGAAATGTGATCCTTGATCACTCATCAAGACCTTTGGACACCCAAATTTGGAAAAAATATACTCAAAAATGAACTTCATAGTCATTTATGCGCTACAATCCCTTACTTCTTGTGCCTCAACCCACCTTTTCAAATAATCAATTGTTGTGATTATATACCTTGCACCAGTCTTCTTCCCAGGTGGGTTGATAGGTCCAATGAAATCAATGGCCCATTTGTCGAAGGCCTGCAATGTCACCTGTGGCACTAATGACATTTCATCTCTTCTTGATGGCTTCCTAGTTCTCTGACATACATCACATGCTTAACAATACTCCTTTGCATCCTTGTGTAGTGTGGGCCACCATAATCCTGCTCTTAAAACCTTCTGCGCAGTAGCCTTCCCTGCATAATTTCCACCAACTACACCTCCATGAGCTTCTGCCAAAATAGTTTGTCTTTCATGTTCGGGGACATACTTGTGCAGTATTTCATATGGTCCCATATTATACAAATCCTACTATCAACAAAAAATTAGTTTCTTTTACCATCAACTCCTCCTTTTGCTATGTAGTGTATTCTGTAGGGGCCATTCTTGTAGCCAAAAACTGAATAATGTTTGTGAAGTGATCATCTGCAATCCTGATTGCAAACAACTACGTGTCAAGAAGATTATCTTCAATGTTCATTGGTTCTTCCCCTATTTCCAACCTTGATAGATGATCAGGCCCGACATTCAACCTTCCTGGTTTAACAACAACTTCAAAATCATACTCCTGAAATAACAACAACCATCTACAAATTTTCCCTCCTAGGACAGGCTTATTCACCAAATATTTCAATGCAGAATGATCTATGAACATCTTAAAATGTGATCCCAACAAATAATGTCTGAATTTATGCAATGCATATACCATAGCCAAGCCTTCTCTTTCTGTGGTAGTGTAGTTCTTCTCTGCTTTAGACAACTTCTTGCTTGCAAAAGCTATAGGGTGATCGATTTCTCCTGCACCAGGTTGTGCCAATACTACTCCCAAAGTTATGCAAGATGCATCTACATGAACATGAAACTCCTTATTCCAGTCTGGGAAAACCAAGATAGGCACAGTTACCATCTTTTCTTTCAATATATTGAGACTTTTTTGGCATTCTTCATTCCATTGAAAAGTCACATCTTTCTTCAATAGTTTCTCCATTGGTGCAGTTATTTGTGCATACCCCTTAATGAATTTTTTGTAATATCCAGTGTGTCCCAATGTAGTGCGTAGCTGTCTCACTATTTTTGGTGGAGGTAAGTTCACAATGACAACTATCTTCGTGGGATCCACCATCAAACCCTGATTTCACACAACATGCCCCAATAGTATGCCAAAAGGCACACAAAATATACATTTCTTTAAGTTCAATGAGATATGGTACTGCCTACATGTGTCCAACATAAGCCTTAAGCTCGCAACATGTTTTTTCAACAGTCCAAAGACTGTCCAATCATCAAAGTATACCTCCAAGAATTTGTGTATGTACTCCTTGAATGTTGCGACCACAATTCTTGAAAATATAGTAGGGGCATTCTTCAACCCAAAAGGAATCATTGTATATTGATATGAGCCCCACTCTGTTGCAAATGTGGTCTTATGCCTATCCTCTGGTGCAATCCTGATTTGATGATAGCCAAAAAATCCATCTGTGAATGAGTAGGCCTCCTATCCTCCTACATTATCTAGCACTTCATCTGTAAAGGGTGTAGGGAAGGGATCATGTATGCATGCATTGTTTAATTTCCTTAGATCCACACAAATCCTAATTTCTCCTTTAGTATTCTTTTCTTGGACCACCATAGGACTTACCCACTCTGATTCTTCCACAGGTTCAATGATCCCTGTTGTTATCATTTTATCTAACTCCTCTTTCACCTTTTCCTTATATTTTGGGTTCAATCTGTAGGGTATTTTCTTGACAAGTTTCACATCAGGTTTAAGGGGAATCCTCATGACTCCCAGATCCCCTAATATTCCCTTCATTTCTGAAAATTTTGTAGGGAATAGCTCCTAGTATTCATGTAGCAGCTCTGTAACTTTACTAACTGTATCCTCATCCCAATAGTCTCCAATCGTTGCGAACTTTGGTTCCTCCTCTGATCCTATATTCACCTTCTTTGTCTTTACTGGCTTCACTATATCTAGTATTTATGGCTCAAGTCCAACAATTTCATGGTGCCCTTTTGATTCTGCTATGTCAATATTGCACAAATATTCATCTTCTTTTGCAATAATGTTATAACATTCTAGTGCATGTTCTAGTTGTGCAGTCCAATCCAGTTGTTGCCATGTCAGCGAGGTCACATTCCCAAAGATATTTTCTCTGACTGTCTGAAGAGTCGATTCTATGCATGGGAAATCATCTTCAAAACTAAATGTTAATATAAACCCTTCAACCAAATCTTCCCAATTTACAGTACCATGGCATAGTTTTGTTTCTAGGTACCAGTTCATAGGAATTGTCTCTAATGTGTGGATAAACCCGTGTACCCATTCCTTCTGTGGAATATCCTCCCATATTATAGTGCATTGGTGAATATGCTCCCTAAGGTCAGCTTTATCATCATATTTCACCTCTATTTATGTATCTACTAGCCCAAACCCGATCCACATGAATCTTCGACACTCCTGCCAATATGTTATTTTTCTTTTATGTAAGCCCCACCATCAAGCAGGGGTAGATCTCAGGGCCACATCTAAAGCGAATAACCTTTGCTCTTATGGTATTTGTCTTTCATAATCATCAAGGAAAGTTCTTACATTACCTCAACCATCATAGTAAGGAAAGTTACATATGTCAGAAGCTATACAGCAAAGTGATTTAGTGATCCTTGCACATTGCCTTGTAGACACTTTGTGTAGCCTATTCTACCAATTTTCCAATTCTTCTTTTGAATCTGAGGTACAAGAACTGTCCTACTCCCAGCTCAATTTTCCATCTGTAATGGGGTTAATCCATTCCTCTTCTTTGGCTTTCATCTAATAAATGTTGTCTATATCTGCGGCACAATACTCACCGCTGACAGGCTCTATATATATCACCCCTTGTGATGCTTCCTAGAACAATTACTCTCATGTTGTCTTTTTCAAATACCAATTGCTTCTTATTTAAGTTGATTATAGCCAGATTATCAAATTCCCAATACAGTCTGAGCAATGTTGGATAGGGGTTGTTGTCATGCACAATTTCTATAACTTCAAAGTCTACAATAGTGCGTACTCCTTCAATGTCTACTATAACACTTGGTAACCTCCCCATAGGGAATATTTTCTGCTAGTTGGCCATTCTCAACTGAATTGGTGACCATTGTAACTTCGGATTACCCATCAATTCCCAAGTCTACTTTGGTAAAACATTAGCATAAAATCCTAAATCTAGAATAACCTAATCCACGTCGTATTCTCCGATATGCACAGTGAGCCTCATTTCTTTTCCAGTCCTCCTCTTATGTCGATGTAAATTGTTAACTGCGCGCATGTCGCTTCGCGGTACTTCTTTATAAGCATAAGAATCTATCAATTCCTGCAACCCTTCTATATCTTTCTGGGTTCTTAACAACTTCATGCAAGTTTGTAGGAAAGACTTTAAAATACATGGATCCACATCTTGTGTTGCAGCTGATATTGTATCATAGTTATTCTTCTATATTGGTTTTGGCTACGCACTAGAGTTCGAAGCCTCAACATCCATAAAGCTTCACTTGGTTTCCATAAACACTTCTTTTCCTTTTGAACATTGAAACCCAGAAATTTCTCCGTAGTCTTTCTTACCCATGTGGCTTCAATTTCCTTCTTTCCATCTGCTTTATCATTTATAGTCGCAACTCCACTCCTTGTTACAACACTAACGTGAGGTTCATTGGTCTTCGGTTTCGCACACATCATTTGTGGGTTCTGTGTTGGTTGTTGGCTCCTTTTCTCTTACATCTTTGTCATAAGAACATGACACTCCTCAATAACATGATCAAAGGATTTGCAATACTTACATGTGGTGGTGGCATTATGACAATCTCTTACAAAATGCCCTTCCTGACCATAGCTATAACAAATAATTTGGCCACGTCCTCGACCAACTCCTCCTCCTTGACCTCTTCCTTGGAAGCCTCCTCGACCACCGCATTGTCTCTGGTCTTTGTGTCCTTGTTCCTCTACCTGCATTCTATATGCATCAACAACTTTCTCCATCATCAGTTCATAAGCTCAAAAATTCTTTTCATCATGTCCCACTAATTTGCAAAAAGGGCAGTATAGGTTCCTTGGAGGCTGCACATATTTCTGTAACAAATAAAAATCTTTTGGTCGATTTTTGCCTCTAGTTTTACATATCTCGCTTCATAAGCAGGATCCGACATTCAAAGGATTCAATGCTCCACTAACCATGTAGTTTCTGAAGATAGGGCACATTTCTTTAGAATGACATTCTGATTTACACTTTGTACACCACACTTCTTCTCTAAATTTCTTACTTTTCTTCATATCTTGTATTTACAGAGTCAAATTTTCCAGCTGACTTTGGATCTGTTGCATACCTGCATTGGTATCCCCTACAGGCAAAACTTATAATATCATCGTAATTTTTAAGGCTTCGGCTTGAGTTTCTATCTTCTGTTGTGTCAAAGGCAATCTTATATGTGGAAGCAGCACAACTATGAACCATTCCTTATGTTTTTGCGGATCTATGTCGAAGCTCACTTGATCAAATAATACCTTGAATCTTTGATCAAATTCCCAAATAGACTCCTAGGCCTTTGTTTGATTTCTTTTAACTTTGTGATGCACTATGACTCAGACTTCAGCTTTTTAAATTCTTTTACCAATGTTGTTTTAATGCATGTGAATGATCTGATCTAATTGCTTGAATAATTCATATATCACATCAACACTCTATCTCAGAATTTTGTGACAAGATGTGATTTATTTATATTTTCATCATGGACTTGCTTCGCTATCCATACTAATTCACATAAAAAACAAAACTACTCTGGATCTTCTTATCCATTTCCTTTAAAAACAGATAGCTTAATATCACCGGCCATAGTTCTTTTCAGAGGGGGAGGGGGAGGGGGTGGAGGATTTGTAAGGAGATTTGGGTAGGGGGACAAAGAAAACCAAAAGCACCCCAATTACTACTTGATTCTGGCTTCGACGAACTTTCAAGCTAGAAGGGTGAATATTGCGGAGTTACTTTAGAGTTCTCAAGGAGGTTTTCTTCACTTCCAAACTCACTTCAAAGAGGGCTATAGTCAGTTTCTATAAAATTCTTCGAGTCTTGGCCATGAGATCTCTTTCTAGTGTTTATTCTATATCTCTTTCCACTTCACATTGTTCTAGTCTCTTCTTCGGATCTTCTCCCAAACATATGTAACTAATAATCAGACTGCATTCGTAAAATTCTACTTTCGCACAAAAGCATCTTAATCCATAGTTTTAGAGATCTCAAGTACTTACCTCGCAGTCCTTTGAAATATTTCTATTCTTCTTCATTGTAGGACACAGTCGAGTCTACCGTGAACTCAGTAATGAATCCTCCCAAGATTCTATCAATCTAGAAATCAACAACTCTTGAAATCCTATTGTCGGTACTCTTGAGTTGTTGTATCAATTCAGGGGTCCACTCCTTAAGTTTGTCTTGTTTAAAAAATATTTTCTCTCAGTCAAACTTGATATCCACTCATATATCTCAACATGAAATGAATCGAAGGAATTTTCATATTGATCTTCAAAAATATACTTCTCCAGCCACCTTTCAACTGACAGGTGAGGGCTTCTATTCTCTTGGTCTACAAATTCTCGTTCCTTCTTTTCTATGAAATCCTGAATTTCTTTCTTCAACGAATGCACATAAACATATCCCTCAAATAGATCCCGATCCCAACAATGGAACCATTTGTTGGGTTAGTTTGGGCTGACCTAGGTTCATATTTTATTGCGCACCAACAAAACCCTCAATCATTGGCCCTCTTTGAAACAACCTGCAAGCAGATTGCAGTCTCACCCGAAGTGATTATGGGAGGATGGAAAACTAGGTTTCTGCAACCTTGAGGGATGATGTGATGTGGCATTTTTATGTTCTTTTATCCTTAACATACATCAATTACTTCACAGGGTTGGATTATCTACTTAACCATGCCATTAACAATCATAAATAATAATGTGCAGAAGTAAAATATAACCACAATACTGATCATAAAGCAAAATATACACAATAATCATACACAAGTTATGTCCATAAAAATTGTACTTATATCAATTCTTTGAAAACACATACAAATCCTTGAACTGCACACCCAGCTACAGGTGTTTACACACTCAGCTACAAACTTTGGGTCTCTGCGCACTCAGCTACAGAGCCTTTCCTTCTAGACCCAAACACAGATTACAGAGATATTTCCTTATGCTTGTATCATTACTATCTTTTTTTATGACTTCGAATTACATTTTTTCTCCTATATATACTAATTAAATCAATAGGTATATCAAAACTACCATGGTCCAAATACCATGGCCGTCCTAAAAACAATTAAATATTTCCCAAACCTGTTACACAAAGAAGGGACTTCGACCCACCCCAAAGTCCCTAAAACATCATGCGGTACCTAGCTCCATGGTACCGCGCACTCCGCTCCCTAAAATGTGGAGTTTTGACCAAAACTTGGGTTGTTCCCAACACCTTTAACAACTGATAAAGAATCAAATTTAGGGGATATTCCTCTCAACCTATGCGATCGACAAGGGGTTTCATATGATTGATGCGATGATTTTTGTTTCCAAGGAGTTTCAATATTATTCTGAGAAGATCGAGATGGTGAGAAAGGGTGTGAATCTATTAATAAAGAGGTTTAATTCTTACAAGTAATTGTAAGAATTGTTGATCAATTATTTCAATGTCATGCGACATAGAGGTCCAATACCTCTCAAGTTCCTCAAGAATTTTTGGAGTTTCAATAAAAAGATTAAATAGACCACCAACAATATTGTTCTGATTATTAAAGCTAGGAAAAAAATTGGGTTGAAACAAGACAAGTTGTGTCATCAGTTGAGATTAAATTCAATCAACTTGTTCATGAAAATACAATCTCTCATAAAGATATGTTAATAACAGAGCATTGAAATAAAGTAACTGACCTAGATTGTAATATTTTTTTGTTGTTGCTTTAGCTGTGGGTAACAATGACAAAGACATATCAGCCTGATCTGTGCTTGGTCTAAAGGGTTGAACTCTGGTAATCAATCTTGTTAAAGATTAAACAGACATAAACAAGAAACAATAAAAGCAACAGACAAATACAAAATACAAACAAAAGAAAATAAAACAAGTCAAGATAACCAACTGACTAGGAAGCAAATTATTCACTCCACAATATGGTCGCCAAAAAGATGTTGATGAATGTTTTGAATTCACAAACAATCCTCGAATCCTTAGACTGGCTAGGACAAGGATATGGGAATGTAGCTCAATTTAAATATGGATCAATACGATACAACTCTAAGTATCAAAATAGAAGAAAAGAAAAACAAAAGAACAAGAAACTTATAAACTTTACACAATATCAAATATGTAGCTAGAGTATGTCATTAAACAGAGTAATTAGAAAATAGTTAGCATCTAAATCCAAACTCACAAAGAGATAATTAATAATTATCAAATATAAATAAAACATTACTACTTTTTAAGGTTACACACCATAAAAAATAATATTGTAATATACAATATACAAATTGTAGTTAACAAGAAAAAGAAAAGTACAAAAATGATAATCTCGACACAAGATGGTAGAAATAATGAAATCTTCTTCATTGGTATCATAAAAGAATAATGTTTAGATATAGTATCCACAAACTTGGCAGATTAAACTTCTGCACAAAGAAACTTCTTTAACAAATGACTTCGTTTTCAAGAGCGTGTGGTCATATGTTAACAAACAAAACAACTAAATAAAACAAATTTCACTACAACAAGCTCAAAGGTGACACATTTAGAGACCGGCATACCACTGCACAAAGAGTCAACATTAAAACTGACGAAAGAAGTAAGCCTCAACCTTTAGTATTAATTATACCTCCGACAACAAGAAGTATTATGAACCTTCATTGGTGCTACTACTTAAAAGAATCCCTATAAAATGATGCCTATGAATGAAAATTACTTAAACGCCAAGAAATTGAAACCCAAATGAAGAATAATATTAAAATCATACCAACTTGTGATGTAGCCAAGAGATGGTGTCTTCCTTTAAAAGCATAAGTTTATACTCATGATTTGAAAACAAATGGATAATTGTTCTTTAACTAAAATATTTAGGCTTAATTAATTAAAGGTAAGACAGAACATCAAGCTCCTTAAAAGTAGGAAATCACTCAATAAGGTAGGACCTACATCCATAATATATTGACCTCAACACCCAAATATGCTAAATGCATGATTAAATAAATAACACATGAAATGTGTACATGTATCACATAAAATTTTAACCACAATATCAATATACCAAATGTAATGAGTCCAACTTGTGAAATTAATTATACCTTTGACAACAAGAAGTATTATGAACCTCCATTGGTGTTGCTACTTAAAAGAAGCCCTGTAAAACAATGTTTGTGAATGACAATTACCTAAACACCAAGAAATTGAAACCCAAATGAAGAATAATATTTAAATCATACCAACTTGTGATGTAGCCAAGAGATCATGTCTTCCTTCAAAAGACTGAGTTTATATTCATGATTCGAAAACAATTGCATAATTTTTATTTAACTAAATTAGGCTTAATTAATTAAAGGTAAGACAAAAGGGTGGTATCCTTAAAAGTAGGCAATGACTCAAAAGGAGAGGACCCACATCCATAACCTATTGACCTCAACACCAAAATATGCCAAATGCATGATTAAATAACACATGAAATGTGTACATGCATCACATACAATTTTAACCATAATATCAATATATCAAATATAGTGAGGCCATCATCATAATAATTATGTTTGAAATGTCCAATGCCCTTTGAAAGTCAAAACTGTGCATGAAATATGATCAAAATAAATAGTCCAAAGTATTATGACTATACTTGTGGCCACCCAATAATTCCTGTCAAAGTAATGTAAAAAAAACCATCAAACATTCCTCTCACAACTCCATAAGAAATATCATAATTTATATGCAAAGGGGAGTAAATTGTTCTTTGAATTCTTTAGAAACCCTTCCATAGAGAAAGAGAGTTTCTTTGTTTTTCCTTGTTGTTGGTCTGCAACATCCTTTGAGGTAGAAACTTCAAGATCCGTTGTTGGTTCTGGATTGGTTTTATGACCAAAAACTCTTTCAAGTGAATTTCTAGTGGAAGAAATAGACAGAGGACGGAATCCAACATGCAAAGAAGTTGGGATAACTACAAGCTTATGAGCATGATGCATTTCACTAGTAACAACAAGAGATAGACATTTTCAGCACATGAATTGGAACCAAGTCTTCTAGAGGGTGATGAGGAAGCATGTGTATCATACTGAGGACTAGAAACTAGAAAAGGAACCTTGGAGGGAGCTCCCCAAGCATCTTTGACTTGTCCTGGAAAATTTTCGTTGGCGTTCCATCCATCATTATTATTCACTGGTGTGTGGTCATGGTAAAGATTAGGTATCTCTTGAATGTTAGAATGTGGTCTCGGAGATGGAGGTGAGCTATTTTGATAAAAAAAGTGGAATACAAGACATATTAGGGGACCATAAATTCAAATTTCCAGAGGTGTTGAATTGGTGGAATTCATCAGAATTTGCATTAAAGTAATAAAATAATCAAATACTTTTGTTTTTGCCTAAGTCCCACCATCCTGGAGGCTTATTTCTTCTCCCCTTTCCTCTACCCTATCCTCAAGAACTTGAGCTCATCTCTAAAAATTAATTGTGTTAATACACAACTAACACAAAATAGGAAACCATCAACCACACATTTCACTTTAAAACTACTACAATTCATATATGTCAGCCAAAGACAAGCCACTTCTCATATGCTCGGGAGGCAAATGTATAGAATAAGGTTTGGGTGAGATAAGAGTGTTGGAAGGAAATAGTTTGAACTCCAATGAGCTCATAACATATAAAATTTATTTACAGAGAGACACATTCACATGCCAATAAAATCTCTCTATTTTGTTTCTTTTGTTCCCTTCTATTTTGTAAAATATTTTGATCGAATTTGTAGTAGAGGGTTTCTTTAAACTTTTTTTTCTTTTTTTATTTTACAAAGAATAGTATTTATATATGAGAGATTTCTGAGGGATTCCCTGTTTTTATTTTCTTTGCAAACCACATTAGGGTTTAGGAGGGTTTATTGATATGGGAAAGGGAGAAAAAATTTGACAAATCGAAATTGGATGAAAGAACAAAGTGAAATGATTCACTTATAGGGTTTTAATTTTATCACCATGATACCGTAGATGGCCTTTATATGGAAGCATATAAAAAAGACATTTTTTTCTTGAATAGTTTGAGAGATAAAGCCATCACTAGAACCCTTGAAAGTTACAGGAAATAAAACTCACAGAAGATAAGAAAAATCATGCAATGCCTCTATTTTCTTTTGTTGAAATGCAACTAGTTATGCTATGTGCGAAAGAAGGACTAAGGGAAAAAAAGGTGGAAGAAATGGATTCTTATACACACACATGGGTAATCACAAGTTCCTGGGAAAGGCGATGCAACAATTTTTTTTTTTAAACAAACCCAAAATCCTTTCATAAAATAAAATCTATCATAACATTGCTTTTGAAAAAGACCTCTTATAATGGGAATTATAGGAAGGGTTAAATCCTTTTCACATTTTTTAAACAAATGTGAGAATAACTATGAAAGAATAAGGGTTAAATTAAAAAACAGGGCAAGAGGCACCCTGTCTTGTGTCTCCACAAGAATTAATATGACTAGAGTAACTTGAAATAGTGTCTGGCAAGGTTACAATATCAATGAACGGGTAAAGCAAAAATAAGTAAACTTAATCAATGACCAAACACAAATAAATTGCGTAGTTAACCATAGGGTAACCTAGATTGTTCTAGAGAAGTGGTGCTTCAATAATCCACGTTTCCAGTTGATAGTTCACCCATGAACTTTGAAAAGTTTCAAATGACAACAAATTTTACAAGCCACATGACAAAATCAAAAACCCAAATCCATTCAAGTTGTAGATCAAGTTCACACTACACAATCATCGTTGATGAATTTAGTAACAAACATTAATATCATAGGGCAGACTTGAGATTCTCAAATTCATGCAATAAATCGCCGAGAATGCAGGCCTACACATAGAAAACCAACAACATGTGATCTGAATGTAAAGTGGCATCCACTCATGGTATTCATACACCGATGGAATTTACCCATGGTATTGTAAGTGGCATCCACCCATGGAATTTACCTATGGTATTGTAAGTGGCATCCACCCATGGTATTGTAAGTGGCATCCACCCACGGTGTTCATCCTCCAATGGTATTTATCCACCCATGGAATTTACCCATGGTATTGTAAGTGACATCCACCCATAGTATACATTCACCCATTATATTTACCCACCCATGAAATTTACCTGTGGTATTGTAACTAAAAAAGCTATAAGTAACAAGTCACATTATGTAAAAGGCAAATTGTCCACCACAATGTAGCTTTTACTATTATTCTATGTTTTAATTTTAAAAGAAAATTGTGCTTTTCTTTACTATGTGTGCTCATATTTTCTTCTGGAATTTCAAATTTTTAGATCTTGGGGTCCTCCCCCCAAGATTTGGATCAGTGGTATCCGATTTAGGTTACGACTCCATGGGAATGAGGGTTTGAAACATATTTTAGTTTCAAATTTTTGCAACAATATTAAAAAATATTTATGAAAGTTCTATGACCTCCATAGAGAATTTTAGAAGGAAAAAAAATATCTCATTTAAAAGTATTTTGTGTTAGCTCAAATGGGGTTTTTAGAGAATTTTATTTCGTTACCCGATTTTAGAGATATGAGTAATTGAATTTACACATGTCTAGAACGTTGCGCAACCACGCGCACCATGAGTTTTAAGAATCATTTTCTCACTCCATAGGTCATCACATTTCAAGTGTCTTATATCAATGGAAATATATCTTCAATACCTCAAATGAGTCTTTAACGGAATTATATTTCATCACCTATAGAAGAAGTTATTAGCAAAGTTGTAACAAGAGGTCTATTGCTAGAAAAAAATGTGAAAGAAGCCTTTACAACATCTCATTGGATAGGAGAATATATTAAACAAGCCACCATATTGTTACCAAGCAGAATGACAAGCACCATGGTTATGGGTCACCCACAAACCCAAGGTTATGGGTGAACCACACAAAAATCACTGTTGGTTACAAACATTACAGGGTATTTTTATCATTGGATCTTCATTTGTCATGGTTATGGGTCATCCACAAACCCACACTTCATCGAAGTCCATTTTCTAGGCCGCACATTGTTAGTATCATAGTTGGTCACAAGCATTATAGGGCATTTTTATCCTCAGCTCTTCGTTCCTCATGGTTATGGGTTAACCACACAAAACCCTTCTCTTAAGTGGCTCTTCATATTCAACAAAGGCTTATCAGGAGGGAACTTAATGTAATGAGGACCATTTCTTCCTAAAGAGAGATGAATGATCGAAATGGAAAGTGGCATCCACCCATGGTATTTATCCACTCATGGAATTTACCCATGGTATTTTAAGTGGTATCCACCCATGGTATTCATCCACCCATGGAATTTACTCGTGGTATTGTAAGTGGCATCCACCCATGGTATTGTAAGTGGAATCCACCCATGGTATTCATCCTCCCATGGTATTTATCCACCCTTGAAATTTACCCATGGTATTGTAAGTGACATCCACCCATAGTATTCATTCACCCATGGTATTTACCCACCCATGGAATTTACCTGTGGTATTGCAACTAAAAAAAGTTATAACTAACAAGTCACATTATGTAAAAGGACATATTTTCCACCACAATGTAGCTGTTACAATTATTCTCTGATTTAATAAAACAAGTTTCTTTGTGGTTTTCTTTATTATGTGTTCTCATCTTTTCTTCTGGTATTTCAATTTTTTAGATCTTGGGGGCCTCCCCCCTAGATCTTGATCAACATGCCAATGTCACACATGTTAGCTAGGGTTGTATATGTCATCAAATCACATATGGAGTGTGGCGAGGTCCCACATCTATTTTTAAATATTCACAAAAATATTATATTATGACTCCCATCCAAACCATATAACATCTGTGTGGGTCGTTAGTGTAACAGTGATATACATATGAAAATGTTCAATGAACTCCATATTGAAATATATAGCTAGGTTCAGTCTTCATAATTACATATGTAATCATGATTTTATGTAATTTATGTAAAGAATAAAATTATTATGGTTATTCTTGAAGCATGGATTTCATTATCAAGGTTATTTTATTTATAGGTCAAGCATCCATTAAGTGCTTCTAAGACTTGTCATTGAATCTACAAGTCAATTGAGTCACTGACATGTATGAAAGACTCTTGTGGGCATGTTACATATTGTAAATAAAATTTTATTTGAGTCAAAATAGAGTCAAAGACCCTCCAATACCTTGTCATAATGCTCTAAGACAAGTCGGCCCTCCCAAGTGCCAAGTTTGCCTAGAGATAGTGACATGTCAATCTATAAGCTAGGACAAGAAGCCTATATATATGAGGCTAGTTGATCATGTTTGAATGCATCCAAGATACATCATATAAGTTTGATAAGAAGACAAGAAGAAGCCTCATCACCAAACGAAGAATGAGGAAGCATAAACAAAATAAAATCGAATAATTTTGGACTATTTCTGCATCATCACTCTTACATGTGCAAAGAGGAGCTAGGGCATCCTAAAATTGCAACAAATCAAAATTGCAATCATCAACAAGAGCCTAGTTATGGTACAAAAGAGGTCTCCCTAGCAAGTCGAATTCTCAAGAAGAATAAATTGATTCAACCGAATAAAGGAGAAGGCTAAACTACCCACAAATATGAAAATTACAAAAATTGCAGGAAGTTTGAGGATTGTAGGAAGAGAGGTCAAAGTTGCAATCAGGTTGCAGGTCTGAAAAAGGAGAAGTTGAAGTTGTTATAAGGAAAGTTGACTTGGTTTGAATTTTCAAGAAGGAAATATATCAAGGTGAAGTTTGACTTGGTCTTGGATGGGTCTTGGTCAAGGGTCATAGGTCTTGGAATTCATCATTTGAAGTTCTATGAGAAGAGAAGAGCTCTTGTGGGTTTTCCTCTCAAGTGGAGAGGTTTTGGCCTTGGATGATCACCTATATCTTGTGTCCTCTTGTCTCATTGTTCTTCATTTTTTGGTAGTTGTTTGATGATCAAGAACACTAATAATACTAAGTGAAAGAAGAAGCTAATCAAGTTAAGTTTAAAATACATCACAAGCAGTTATCAAAGTAAGAGAAATCACTTAATCTAACTGCTCTAGTTTTCTCAATAGTCTGCAACACATATAGTATGTAAACAATATATCATAGTTGAAGCACATACAATTACAATGTTCCAACCATATATGACCCAACTTATCATATAACAATTTTCAAATAGCCATGACCCATTTGCTATAACATCAAATCCTTTTATCCACATATATCAATTGTATGCAGAGTTGTCAACAATGTGTCATAAAATAAATTTTAAAAAAAGGAAGAGAAGTCATTTCTTTATTTGTATAGTGCAGCAAATTGTGTCATGATATGTGGAAGAATTCAACAAGCCTTCTAAAAACAAAGAAACTAATCATTGTCGCCACAGCAGATTCAATAATGCAATCAATCAAATATCATAATGTAGTGAGGTCAACATCCTCCATATCAAGATGTATGGAATCCAAAGTGTTAGCCTCCTATACCAATAGGTTTTCATCTCTCATGATTGACAGTGGAAGTGCCAAAAATGTTCACCTTCCATGCTACTAAGGTTCCATTTTTGTGAAGGAAGCAGACAGTTAAAAAATGTAAAGAGGGTATGCCTTAAAAGAAAAATCAAAGGGCAAGAAAATGAATTGGTCAAAGAAAAATAAAAGAAATGAACCCCAAACAAAGACCATGAAAGTGGCTACTCCAAATTGCCACTACTACTTTGATGGGGGGTCCAACAGCTCAAGCTGGGCCTCACTATGTTTAAATTGCATGTTGTAGACTAGAGAGGAAATACCTGTTCAAACAGTTCAAGCTTGACAGATGACTAGGTGGATAGAGAAAGAAAGGAGCCCAACTGCTTAATCTGGGCCCTTGGAAGTCATAAGGGTAGACTTAGATAGGAGGGCAGCAAAAAGAAAAGAGAATTATCAGGGTTTGCAAGGCTAAGTGCACCCATACAAAGGAAGAAAAAAATGTTAGGCATATTAGGTAGGGCAGGCAGTTGAAGGTTGCAGAAAGCAAGATCTAAGCATATCACTTAGAAAAATTACAATATTGTCATCAGCAGGAGAAAGGCAAGAGCAATGGCTTATTTGGCAAACTACTAAACTATCACTAACTTCCCTCATCCCCTTCAAAAGTTTTTACTAACCTCCCCATGAGGACTGCAGGATCTGCCTGATCAGTCCTCCTTATACCCCTCATTTGTAAAAATTTCTTCTCAGAAATGACTTCTCTCTTTGAAAAGAAGCCACATTTCTTGTGTAAAAATTCTTTTCATTTTGATCTACTCCCTAACTAAGTTTGATTCATAAAAAGCTTAGTAACTATCACTTCCCATTCACATTCCCCCCCAAATACTAACTACTAACTCTATCTACACTAAATCCCCTATGTTCCCCTTCCCTATTAATATAACACCATGGTGTATAAAACCCCAAGCAATGTATAAATATCCCCCCTTTAGCATTATAGCTAAATAGTACTTCTAAGGGAGACATTAGTCCACCAGGGACTATAGTCAACCCTGCTTTGGGATTACTCTAACCTCTGGTTAGAGTAATAACCTATACTAAACCCTCATTTTCCCTTTTTTCGAAAAAATTCATAAAAACCCCCTCTCCCCCTCTCAAACCCAACATTCATATGTTTTTATAAACCCAACAATCTAACCTGCATACCCCAAACCCACAAAAACCCCATAACCTAAAGTTTGAAACCCCGAAACATTAAATAAATAGTTTATTGGCCGACGGGTCCCCCCCAAACTTGCACGATGGGTCGGGGCGCCCGCCAGCCCTTGATCTCCCGCCCCCCTTGATCCAACGGTGGGCGGGCGATTTGAGATTTCAACATGCCGCGGTTTAGCGTCCGGGGAGCGGGTGGTTTTGCCCCCGTACGCTGGACGCGTGGCAGCCAGCGGAGGTGTTCGGAGCCCCCCTCCCCGATACCGCCTTCTCCCAAAAGCGGTGCGGGGAGACCGCTTACCACCCTCCCGCTTACCACCTCCGCTGTCACGTCAACCCACGTCACCCTGACGTCATGTCACCGGCCCCCGCCCCCGCGCCTCGTGGCCCTCCACATCACCTTGCCACCCCACACCATCCGCCACCGTGTCCTGCCATGCTGGCCTCCAGCTCAGCACCCACGTCACCTTCCATACCTGGGCCCGCCATGATGTCATGCTGACGTCATCGGTGGAAAAGCGCCAATGACCCATATTTTCCAAATTTATCGTTAAAAACGCGCTATTTAGCCGTTTTATGTCATTTTCGTTGGAAACAAAGAAGAGTCGTTTTATCTGTTCACTGTAAAAATTGCCGCCAAGCCGCGAATTTAAAGCTTCAGACGCCGCCACTCACCAAATCAAGTGTGTTCTTCATCCACTGTTCAACTCGGCAGCTCTCGGCGTCGTTTATCCAGGTATTTGCCCAAATTCACCTGTTTTACCCATATTTATGCCATTTCTCTGCAAATTGTCCATAAAACACCTGCTAATTCCCAAAGTAAAGGTTGTCTCTTAGTCAATTCTGGACTTAAGCAACCTACATTGCCCCCTGCTCCAAAATTTGATGTTAAAACAATAATTCGCGGTCTTAACTTGCAAATTCGTCCTCAAGCTGCCCGGCATTGTTCCCTTTTGCCGGGTGCAAGCTTGAGAAGCTGCATTTCACCAATTTTAGTCCTGCCCGCCCTCTGCATTTCATCCTAGTTGATTCACAATCCCTGTGAATTTACCAAAGCAGAGCAGAGGCAAGCCTACCTAGCCTGCCTATCCCTCTTTGAAGAACATATCTATCACCTGCATTCAATCTGCCAATTGACTTCTAGAAAAGCCTTGCAAGCTATTGCACTTACCTTGTAAACATTCAGAAATTACATAATGGTTGCTCCTACACCCACAGCTCTCAGTGTTGCCCCCATAAATCCACCAAATAAAGACCTGGAGTCCTTGCCTCTTGCTGACAGAGATTTCCTCATCCAAGACTTTGTGGGTGATAGGAACCATTTGCAGACCTTCAAGGAATTGAGAGATGACTATTTAAACAACAATGATACATATGGGATATGGGAATCCAATCTGCCTTATTACTTCCTCCCATCTGTCAACATTTTTCCAGAGATTATCCGCCTATGTGCTGAGAATTATGATGCAAATCACAGAGCTGTCAAGTCTCCATCTGGGAGCATCCTCTTTCACATTAATGCTGAGTCCATTAACCAGATGCTAAACTTCAAACAAACTCAGCTGATATTTCCTTTCTCCATGAACTATCTGTTGGATACAGGTGCCAAGATGTCCACTGCTGACATTCAGAAGATCACCCAGACATTTATGAGGCCTGACCGCCAGCCCACAGGGCCACCTCCCTACTTGTATGTCCACTTTACTGATATAGGAAAACTTCTGCTGGACATGATTGCTTATGTGCTGGGGTCTAAAACCAGTGAATTTGTTGATGAGACAGTGTTGGTATTACTATCTGCTTATAGCCCAGGCCAACCTCCTGCCTACAAATATAATTTTGCCAAATTCATAGCCAACAAGATACATGAGCAGCTTTTCAAAGTAGACAGGGAGGGCATATTCAAGTATTCATCTTACATCTACCATTTGTTCATGTACTACCAGTCTGAGGCTTTTCCATGCCATATTAAGAAGCTGGACTCTAGAGGAGAAAGAAGATCTGTTATCTTCTGGACATCTGTCTTTCACCAAGTCCAAAATTCACCATATTCATATTGTGAATTCATTGATCAATTTGTATACCCAGTCTCCTGCTTATTGATGAGGTCCCCTCCTCCCAGAGTGTCATTTGAAATACATAAAACCCTGCAACTCTCTAAAAATTATAAAATAGGTGATTGGTACCTATACCAGGATCATACAGTCATCAGAATCTATGGCTGCGAGCTCTGTCCATACAGGCTCCCAAAATATGTGCCCATGAGACTGTTTGCCTTGGAGTACTATAGGCAGCTCATTCACTCTGACCTCACTCACTTTCACAGTGCCAAAAAGAAAGCCCATCTCATGTTCAAGCACCACCTGGGCCCCTTCATCATGAATAAAAAAGAGGGATGGCAAGATGTTGAGCAAATCCTCAAAGACAAGTACAAGCTCTCAAAAAGCTTCTGGTGGGTCCCTTATGACCCTGAAGGCTTCATCTGTGCCAGGAGGGTTAAGTACAGACTGCTAGGCTATGAGCATTGCAAATATCCACATATTGAACAGTATGCCAATCAGCAAGAATGGAAACAAGATACATTAATTGAGAAATTAACTGAAGAAGAGATAATGCAAAAGAATGTCAAGGATTTGGAAAAAACTCTTGACTTAGATTCTGTGCAGCAGGTAATCTTCAAGCAACCACATCCAGTGGGAGAAGGGACCTCAGCCACAACAACTGCACCAGCCACCCAGGCACCTTCTACAGCAGCATCAGGTACAGATAAAGGTAAAGGAATAATGGGTGCTGAAGAGGAAACAGTAAAAGAACAGCCTGCCTCCTCAATTGGGCAGCAACAAGAGCAGACCCCTCCACCACAAACAGAACCACCAGCAGCACCTATTTTGCAGAATCCAGCACATGAAGAGAGGGGTAAGAAAAGAGACAGAGAAGAGTCCACTCCTGCTAGTGGATCCTCCCAGCAACCTGAGGCCAAGAGGCAAAAGGTTGACTCCCCGGTAATAGAAGAAATAAGTGAAGAAGTCCTTGACAGTCCAAGGAAAGATGGGGAAGGCAGCCAGCAAACGGGTACAAGCTCCTTTCAGCAGGAGCAGGGATTGCAGCTTGGCTTGGAGGTGTCCTCCTCCACTCAGCAGAGCAAGAAGCCTTCAAGCACTAAGGCTTCTTTCAAACAAATAAAGGCACAGAATGACTTGCTGAGAGTAGAAGTATACAAACAGTTTCTCAAGGCAACACCAGCCAAGCAAGAAAGGTTAATGTCTGTATATGACATTCAAGAGGAGAAAATGATCCTCAGCCACTTCAAACCTAAGGTGCCGCAGCCTAAATCAGCTGCAGATTTTGTAAGGACAAGGGTGGAAGTCATGGCAAAAGACATTCACCCCATGGACCAAATTGAACTGCACAAACAGACTGGAGAAATGGTCTATGCCACCTTGGTGGACAAGGCAACAATGGCCCATGAATTAAAAGAATCATTGAAGAATACCAACATTCAGTTGGATTTTGAGAGAATGTCCTCCATGGCCAAGGACAACAGGATCAAATCATAGGGGACATCATTATAGACCTAGGACATTATCCTAAGGACCCAAAGGGCGTGAGGGCCCTCATGAAGAAAAAAGAAGATGACCTTAATCCATTGAAGAAAAGGTTGAAACTGCTGCCCACCGAGCACCCCCAAACAGCAGAATTACAGAAGGAAAAGGAGGCCGATGAGCAACTTGATCTAATAATGCAGCTCAATCAAAAGGTCCTCGATTTGGAAAAGGAGCTAGAAGGGGCACTGCAAGACAAGCAGGGAGAATCCACATCCCAAGCTCCTCCAACTACTTCAACCACTGCAACAACTACAAAGGCAGCAGTAGCCCCTGTAACAACTACAGCAACAACAGAAGCAGCAGCAACAACAATAGCCCCAGAGTCCAGTTTAAACATGGAAGATTTGACTAAGGCTATCAAAGAAATGGAGCTCCAGGCTACTGAGATTAAGCAGGCCAAGGAAAAATTGGCAGAGCTAGAGGCCAAATATGACAAATCAAAGATGACTGTGGCAGAGCAAGGTAGAGAAATAAAGGCCCTCAAAGAGAAAATAAAGGCCTTGGAGAAAGAGCTCAAGCTAGAAAGTGCTATGGCAGAAATAAAGAGAATTTTGTGGGCCCGAATTGACCAATCCATTACTAGACAATGGAAGTCAATTAAGACTGTGCATGAACAAATGGAGTTAATTGGCAAAGCACAGATTGAGATCCAGAAAGCCAGAACAGTACTGGGGAACAGGCCTGAGCAGGCCAATAGAATGATACATTTTTTGAACAATCAGACCCAGGAGGAGCTAGCAGCCATCAATATTGTTAACAGAACAGATGCTGTCCTCACAGCTAAAAAGGTGCTAACTCTTAGGAATTTTGTGCAAACTGTAGAGAGGAAATGCCAGGAAATACAGGCTGAGGTGGATGAATATAAGCTCAAAATGGGAGCACTGCAAGCAAAGGGATTTCCCAGCCTACTAACTGGCACAGGAAAACTGCTCCCTCGTGAGCAATATGCCACCAGGATGTCAACCTTTATTGAAAATCAAATCACTGCATCTGCTAGTACTTCTGAGGAAACAGGGCCTCCAACAGGGCAGGGCTTTTATGACAAACTTGAAAATCTGTTTTTTATTGAAAATGAAATCCACCACCTATTTGAGGTTCCTCCTAATTTTTACAGATATACAGAGGCAGATGAAACATTGGTGAAAATTCGAAGACACCAGCTACCCAAAGAGGATTGGTGGCAGGCAATGCTACAAATTTTGCCACAGTAGTCTTAGTTACTCGGTCCTAGTCGGCTTCAACTCAGCAAAAGGCAAAAAGCAGAATAAAGACAGCACTTTATGGCAGCCGAAAGGGTGACTCAGCATATAGACAGTGACAGCAAGCCAAGAGATAAGAAATACGCAAATTTTGGGCAGCACATCTTCAGCCAACTCCAACGGTCACAAAGTCAATATTATCTGACCATTTTGGACAGCGAAGGCACTTGGGAGTTACTACAGCATTTACTTTCTCAGCTACAATGCTCCAGTAGTTGGCACGACATTAATGAAACATTTACTCATTAGCTAGATATTTTTTGATGTAAATTATGTATATATATCTCCCCTGGCAGCGTATGAGGGGTTGGTGATTTTCATTCTGAGGCACATGTATTGTATATTTTCAGATAATCTAATGCAAAGGGCTGGAAAAGCTCAGTGATTTCCTGAATGTTTAATGTCTTGCTGATGCTATGCGTGCTGTTGCAGAATTCCTGTGCTGCCTAATCGATCAATAAGTTTTCTCAATCTATGTTTTGTCTTCTTATGTCTATTTAAATCATACACATGTTTCACTAATCTAGCAGTAGAGAAAAGGAATAGTACAGGAAATGTTTGGTTACACCTTGTGCTCAATCTCTATTGCTGAAAATGTTTTCTTCAGAATTGATCATGAACATGAATTCTTAATTGCTCATGTTTTCATTAATTCTATAAATATGAATGTTATATAGGAATTCTTCACTGCTTCTAAATAATATTCTCACTGTTCTCCATATCAGTTTGTTGAAAGATCCTTAACTGCCTTTCATGCCCTGATTACATCACACTCAGTTACAAATTTAAAAATTGTTTCTTAGATACTTATCTGGCTCTGCAGCACCGCTATTACATCAACACAGACATATCAAGCAAATCAAGCATCACTGACTCCATGCCCAATGGCCTAGAACACCCTGGTAAACATATATATATATATCTTGACTGAAGTCATCATCCAGCAAATTACAAAACAAAACCTTGAGCATCATAACTAGCCTAAAATATTATACAAACAAAGTTAAATCATAAAGAGAGAGCCCTCTCTGGTCATAGGTAGGCTAGAACCTGTGACCCTAAGATTGGTTAGTGGTTACCTCGGCCGTATTCCCTTGGGAGTCAAAGGGAACAACCTGAGTGATAACACAAAGCATATACATTTTTTCAAACGATGTGTGCAATATGCATATCTCAAAGCGAAACTTAGTGGTCCTCCCCTCTCGATCATGATAGTAAAACATGTTGGTGAGACAAGGTTAGTTGTGGTCGATCAAAATGTAATCGGGCACGACAAAGGCAAGACAATTTTATAGCGTATTACAAAATTGGAGGATCAAAAATAGGTATCAACGCAACCTATCTTTTATTTGTCTTAAAACAATATAAATAATTCCTTTTATTTGTATTAAAACAATGCAAATAATAATTATATTGAAACCAAATGAATTTTTATTTAAAGAATTACACTACTAAAAATGGAGCAATGCACATTATCCAATCCATGGTTTTATAAGTTGTATATCAAACAAAAAATTATTTTGTCTTCATATTTACATAACTTATAATATCACACACTTTTAATAATTTACTTCTATGCAATTTAAATCACATGAACAAAATATGTTTATAGGAAATATTATTATTTTATATAAAACATAATAATCATTTTACATTTATTAACAAATTAAATATCAAATTAATATAGAAAAGATAAATGATTAAAAGATATACATATTATCCTTTCTGAATTTAAACTTATAATAAATCTAGATCCATCTTAAATCCAAATCTACTAAGTTTCGAAAGTCTAGAACCATCTTAAATTTGGATCTACCAAATGCTGAAAGGGATCAAGTCTAGAGTTAAGATGGATCTAAGTTAGTACTTGGGCTTATAAACCAACATCGATAAACCCTCAAATGACTAACTCAAACTTATATATAATTATTATTTTTTAATTTTTAATTTTAATATTTGACTTGTAATAACCCCGGGTTAAAAGTTATGTAATAAAAGTTAATAAAGGAAAAATAAGACCAAGGTCAGGGGACACTTATTCCAAGCTGAATGTTGGGAAAAATATCCTAGTAAGCATCACTTGTTGTGTTTATGGCTATGGGGAAATTTCAAAAGGCAATGGAAAAGGCTTTGAAAAGGTAAAGAGGCATTAATTGGCATATTATTTATGAAAATAAAGGAAAGTAGGAGAAAAGGGAGGTGAAAGGTCGCAGGTTGCATGTTAGGAGGAAATCGAAGGAAAATAGAGAAAAAATGAAAAAATTAAAGTATCAATAATAAAAAGACATCAGAGCGTCTGTTAGTAGTTTTTTGTCAGTTCAGTTTTAGAGTTAGTCTCCGAGAGGAGAAGAGCACCAAGAAGAGAAGGAGGTCAAGCAAGCAAAGGAGGGACAAGGAAAGCAAAGGGAGGAAAAGGAAGGCAAAGTAAAGCAAGGACCAAACAAGGAAAGGTTGGATCAAGAAACTTCAATAGGAATACTTGTAGGTAACAGATTGCATGTATGGTTCCCCAGTTGGTTTTCACATGCATGGCATATGCATGTGTGTATTTTAGTTTCTTGTTTTCGGTGGCATGGATTTTGTCTGGTTTTTTATAATGGTTTCAGCCTTGCCTTTCCATTTCCTGATAGCCATGGTGAGATGGGATTCTTTCTCGGTTGAGCTATGAATTTTCGGAAGGTTTTAGATCTAAGTGAGGAGGTCTTAAGAAAAATCCCAAGGGTTGGGGGTGGATATGGTTTTCTTTGGGAAGCCCTCAACAAGTGGGTGGAGATAGAAAAATTGCTTAAGAGATGGTGAAGGAATTCTGAGGCATCCAAGCTCGTTTTGGTTTTGTGGTCTCAGGACCTGTTTAGGTGAGATCACGGTATGGTGAGGGTGGAGGTGGTTTAACATATGGATTCCCTTGGTTGTTTATGGATTGTTTATCCCATGAGATCCCAAATTCATGCCTAGAATATGGCACAGGGGTGATTGGTTGAAAGAAAGATTTGGTTCAGCCCATTCTATGGTCGAGTGGTATGTGGAAGTCCCTCACTTGGTTGGATTTTGCATATGGTTAATAAGAGCTAAGTTCCTCTTGCTTTTCATGCATAAATGTTCTTGTTATTATGTGGCATTAATTATTGTTCTTTCATTGTTATTTATCTGATTATATGCTAGTTATAAGCATGGTTAATTGATAGATTTAAGTATGGCTCTTAACACATTTCTATTAATGAATGTCTGGATAATGAATGCAAGACCTAATTGGTGTTATGACAACTATTGTGAGAAGGCATTGTTCCTTCTTATTTATCCTCAGATAAGTTTTCAGATCATTATGTTCAGATTTGCATTCATGACATGTAGGTTTCATGTTCACCATGTGTTTAACGGAATGTCAGTTCTGGTTGGGAGAGATCGGGTCAAGTCCTGGTTCAAGTTTTGGTTCATAACCTTTGTTTCTATGTCATTTGTCATCTCTGGAAGTATCACTGCATTATGGGCAGAGGCTTGAGTCCTAGCCCTGAAAAAGTGGCTCAAAATTCGGGGTCAATGGCATAGAAATGAGTGGAAAAGTCCACAATCACACAAAGGTAGGCTTATCAATGTGACTAGAGGGGTAAATTCGCTTACACACCTTGGAAAGGAAGCAACTCATGCTCTAGGTCAATGAAAAGAGAGTCATCTTAGGGGTTGGATACCTAGACGGGTTGGGTTGCTCCTGGATGTAAAAACCCTAGTCAAAATTCCATGTAATAAAAGTTAATAAAGGAAAAATAATAACCATGGTTATGGAACACTTATTCCAAGTTGAATGTTGGGCAAAACAATCCTAGTGTGCGTGTTCATTTGGGTTATTATGGCTAAGGAAATTGATAAAGGCAATGGTAAAGGCTTTGGAAAGGCATGAGGCATTAATTGACATTTTATTTTATGAAAATAATGGAAATTAGGAGAAAAGGAAGGTGAACGGTCACAGGTTGCATGTGAGGAGGAAAATGAAGGAAACTAATGGAAAATTGAAGAAAATAGAGGTCTCATTAATAAAAAGGTTTCTGAGGATCCATTGGTACCTTTTGGTAGTTTTACCTTTTGTCAGTTCATTTTTGGAGCTCTCTCTCGATTCTCTCTCTCTCATACTCTTAGACACTTATAGTTTTCTTGGAGCACTCTAGCATTGGATCAAGAAGAGAAAAGAAGGAAAAGGGAAGCAAATATCAAGAAAGGAAGAGTGAGATCAAGCAACTATAGCGGGATTATTTGCAAGTATCGATTTGCATGTATGTTTTCCTTGCTAGTTTTGGCATGCATGGTTATGCATGTGTGTTCTTGGTTCTCTTGTTGTCATGGGAATGGTATTTTCCAGGTGTGACAATGTTCTTTAGCCTTACCTTGCCATTTCCGGATAGCCATGGTGTGATGGGTTCTCATGTTTTTTGGTTGAGCTAGATTGCTGGATGGATTTGAATCTTAGTGAGGTGGATCTTTGAAAGAAAGAACACATGGCCTAATGACCCCTGAACCAGACTGTGGGTTATGGTAAAGCCACATTTTGTGTTACCTCGGTGGGGCTAGGAATCCTTGAACGATGAATGGAGGGATATACGATAAATCCTAGAGGTGGGTAATCTTCAATAAGCATAGGAATCCCAAGATGGGATATACAGTAAATCCTGGAGGGTGGAGTATCAGTTAGGGCCTACTGATCTGTTGTGGACTGTAGTAAAGCCCAGAGACTGGAGTCTCGTTTATGGCCTGGTGATCCTTGAATCAGACCGTGGATTGGGATAAATCTTAGAGACTAGGAGACAGGAAAATTCCTCACGGTGTAGGTGGAGAAACTTTGGTGGCATCCGTGCTTATTTTGGCCTGGCAATCCAGTGAGGATTATGAAAGCTTGGTTCTATTGATGAGGGTGAGGTGGTGTAGCCTCAGGAAGCCCTAGTTTATTTTTAGTTATGAGTCCCACATTCATGCTTGGAATATGGCATGAGGGTGATTAGCTGGAAGAAAGATTTGGTTCATCCAATCTATGGTTAGGTGGTTCGTGGAAGTCCCATACCTGGTTGGCTTTTGCATCCATTAATAATAGTTACTTTCCTTGGTATTTTATGAGAAAATGTATTGATTCATATGTGGCATTTATGGCTGATGTATCCCTATTATTTCTGTTGTTTATATGCTAGTTATGAGTATGTTTTATGACAATAATGATGTATGGCTTCATCATGTTTTGATTTATAAATGAATGAACAATGAATATATGACCTAATAGATGATAATGCAGCTAATGTGATAAGGCATCAATGCTTCTTAGTGATTCTTAGATAAGTATAAGACCCTTATGCTCAGATTTGTTGTTATGACCTGTAGATTGCATATTCGTGACATGTTCGATGAAATGCCTATCATGGCTAGTAAGGGTATACTCAAATCTTTGTTCAAATATTTTCATTTTTATCATTATATTGATGTTACTTTTCATTCCTGAAGGTTTCATGGAGTTATGGACAGTGACCTAAGTCCTGGCCCTGAAAAGGTGGTGCATAATTCAGGGTCGCATGCTCAAAACTAGCTGAAAAAGACTCCAGTCGCTTCCATGCCCTTGTTGTGAGAGTGACTGAAGGGCCCTAGTCACATGCATGCCCATTTCATGGGAGCGATTGAGGCTCTATGGTAGTGAAGTGTCAAGTTGTCTCAGGGGTTGATCACCTGGAAGGGTTGGTTGGCTCCTATAGGTTCTGTGACATGTGCAGAAGGTCAGATTGGTTGTGTTGTGTTGGTTCCACTTCCTTAACTATACATGGGGAGTTGAATCAAATTGTAGTAGCCTCTCATCACATGTTTACCCAAACAGACTGGTTAACTTGGGTAAATGTGGGAGGAGGGTGTTACATTAGAGGTCCTGTAGCACTTGAGGGAAGTCAGTAAGGCGTTTTTTACTCCATTTATTTAAGGTCATTTAGGGGGTTGAGTATTATCATAGTGACTCTCAGCTCAATTTTACCCTAGGGAAAACAATGAAAGTGAGTAAATGTGGGAGGTGGCGGGTTACAAGGTGGTAGCAGAGTGGGTTGCACTCCCTTTGGGTAAAATCTGATGTTTTCATGGCTATGGTTGTCATGCATGGGGTCATGGTGTACAGTTGGTATGGTCATGTATGATGTTTTTATATTGATATGATTATAATTATATATGTATCACGCTAACATGGACCAATCTTGTAGAAGAGATAAGCTTCCCATGAACATCAATGAGGTATGGTTTTTATTTTGGTATTTAGTTGGTTTATCTAACATGGTACACTTGCAGGAAGAAGAGAAATAAAAGATGACAAGAAAAATGGCAGAATATAGTTCTCGTGACTCTCCCTATAGATCGGTTAGGCGAAAAGGAGGAGAGAATTCTCCTGGTATAGAAGATACATTAAGGAGTTTGAGGGAAGAGATCAAAATTTTCAAAGCGGACAATGACAAGTTGGTTGAGGCTCAAGAAAGACTTGCAAGGGCAAAGGAGAAGCAAGTAGAGGTCATTGCAGCAATTATTCATAGCTTGTCAAAGTTGCAGAGACAGGGACAATTGAGGATTAGTTAAGAGCAAGAAGAGAAAATTAGTGGATCCTATGGTAGCAGTCTTAGTCCAGATACAGATTGGATAGAGGGGATACAGTTAGAGGGGCATATCATTGGATACACCTAACAGGAGGATTGTTATGTATGGGAATCATTCTAGTTCTCATACATGGGACATCATCACAACCATCACCGTCATCATCCATATAGGAGGGGTGAGTACTTACTTGAGGAGTTTAAGAAAGTCAGGCCACCTACATTTGATGGAGAGGTGAAGAAGTCAGAAGATGCAGATGCATGGTTGGTTGGGATGAAGAAATTATTTAGATTGCATAGCTATTCAGAGAACATGAAAGCCCATATAGCCACCTTCAGTCTCAAAGGGAAAGTAGATATTTGGTGGGAAGATGTGAATAGTTTCAAGGGAATTTAGGAAGAAGAGTTGATTTGGGATGAGTTTGAGATACTCTTCAAGAAGAAGTACTGTTTGGATAGGTACCATGATGAAAAAACCAAGGAGTTTTATGAGTTGCAGATGGGTTCTATGACAAATGATGAGTACACTAGCAGGTTCCTAGAGCTATTGAGGTATGCACCTTATCTCAAGGATGCAAAGGCTAAGATCCAAAGATTCATCGGTGGATTGCTAGCATCATATAGAGACCATATAGAGTTTGATGATCCTAGATCATTGGAGGAACCCATCATGAAGCTAAAGTTTTGTTATGAGCAGTCAAAGCGCAAAGTTGAGACTAAGCATGACTTGAAAGGAAATGAGAAAGTTAAAGGGACGTGGACACCAGAGTGGGGAAGACCTCAAGATGCAGGTGAAAAAGAAAATGTGGTTCCTTACAAGAAGTTCAATGTAGCTGAGAAGAGACATGGGTCGCAGCCTAGAGAGCAGCAGAACCAAGTTGATGGTAGAGGACCGTTGTAGTGTTGGATATGTGGTAAAGATCATCATAAGAAGGATTTTCCATTATACCACGGTGGTAGGCCTCAGATCTATAGTTCTCATGAGACACAAACAATTGAGGATGTTGGTAATATCATTCCTTGAATTTATGTAGTTGTGGACAACAATTAGACATATCACTAGGCATCCACTATTGAGATGGAAGGTAAGCTTTGTGGTCAAGTTGTTTCTATTTTGATTGATCCTGGATCTAATTATAGTTATGTTAATTTGGACTTGGAGGATAAGCGTGGCTTGAGAAAACAAGTGTATGCATAGTACTGGTTGGTGCAGTTGGCTACAAGTACTAAGAAGAGAGTTCATCATTAGGTAAGAGCCTATGCATTTGAGCTAAATGTTATGCCTACAGTAGCACATCTGAATGTACTACCATTTGGATCATATAGTATACTTTTAGGTATGGATTGGTTGCACCTTCACAAGACCAAAGTAGATTGTTATGACAAGGCTATTGAGTGCCTGGATGATAATGGGGAAAAGAGAATCTTGCAGTGAAAGAAGAAGCCTATGTTAGTGATGATGGTCACCACTATGCAGGCTAAGCGCAGTTGTAGGAAAGGATGTGTGATGTTTGCAATCCATATCTATAGTGACAAGGCTAAGGATGTTGAGGAAGTAGAAATCTTTAATAGGTACCCTATATTACAACAGTTTCAGGATGTGTTTCTAGCAGAAATTCTAGAGTTACCTCCCCACAAGGAAGTGGACTATTCTATTGAGTTAGTACCAGGGGCAGTGGCAACATCAAAGGCACCTTACAAGGTGAGCACACAATAGTTACTAGATTTGAAGTTGAAACTGAAGGAAATACTCAATAAGGGATACATTAGGCCAAGTGTATCACCTTGGTGTGCACCAATATTGTTCGTGAAGAAGAAGGATGGTACTCCCAGGTTGTGCATTAATTACAAGCAACTGAATAAGGTGTATGTTTGGTAATTTAATTAACTTTAAATTACTTGCATAAATTATCGACCAGAGCTAGTAAGTCGATGAAGTGTAAGGGCACTATATGTGCTAGAAGTCCCTGATTATTCACACCTCTAAATTAAACTGAGTTATCAAAATATAGATTCTAAATTAAGTTACTGGAATGCACATGAGTAGGGCAGTTTCTCCTAGAAAATAAAATGATCACACTCTTTTATCACTGCTTCAAAGAAAATTTTACAAATCTGCATAAAGGTAAATCAATCCCACTCTTATAAAAATTAATTGCACTATTATAAAGGTTATATCTAATTATGAAATCCACACAACTTATTAAAATCTCAAAATTATAAATCAATCCCACACTTGTAAAATGAAATTTAACTCAGAAAAACACACACACTCTCTCTCTGCTATATGTCTTAATTATGCTTTGAAAGAAACTCAATTCTCTAAAGGAATCAAATTATCTATCATAATAACACACTCTTGCTTGAAAATCCAAAATGAATTGAAAATAGATTCTCACTTTCTCAAAATCATAAATCACTCTTACTTGAAATAAATCCTGTAATCAAATCCTCTGTTTTTAAGAATTACAATTTTAATCTAAATCTAAATTATCATTGTTGTTATCATTACTCATTAAACTCAATTCATGTGCTCTTGAATCAATAAACAAAATTACTTAACAAGACAATCACACTATTGCTATTTAACTCAAAAATCAACAAAGGAAAACGATAAGGAAATTCTACAAGATGCATCCGGAAAATAAACTTACGAAATGATATAAGGAAATTCACTTAAAAAAATAAAAGAACCTTACTACATGAGGGGGCCCTCCATAAGCATATGGTCACGAGATCCAATTGAACAATCAACCATGCATCGAAATAAGAAGGATTCTTTATAACGAAATTGAAAATAGAGTTTTAATTTTCATTGTCGCATAATAAAATCACTGTGTTTTTTCTTTCTTACAAATTCTCTTTATAACTTTCGTATCATTAAATGTCCAGAGATTCATGCCTAGCTTCGCTTAACAAAATACTAGAATTAACTATGAAAGATATCCTAATGAAACTCATTAACGATTTTCTATTAACAAAGCAAATTGTTAGGCATATATATCATTCCTCGCTCGCCTCTATAGCTGGCAAAATTGAATTTTTCCTTTGTCCATGTAACTGGAAACTTCATTGATCGATCTCGTTCATAAAGGTAGGAAAGAGTCATGGAGTGCATTGATTGCTATCTTCCCATATATTTCTCGCTCCAGCTAGCACCTTAGAACCTATGAAACAATGGACTTAGCTGCAAAATTAGACATTAGCTGCAGAATCGTCCAAATCCAGTAGCTAAAACAAATATTAGACTAATAATAAAGAACATTATTAACTTATGAAATACAATAATTTCATATACCTTCCATGCCATAGATTCTATGATTTGTTTCCCATTGAGTGATTATGATGATAAAAAAGGGGTAAAATAGGTGGAAAAAGGGTGTCAAAAAGAAGCAATTATGAGGCTCAACATTCCCCCACATGGAGGTCATTGCATGTCCTCATGCAAAAATTCAAAATTGATAGTATTTCTCTATCACTACACTCCTTCAGAAGCTTGAGCTAAAACATCCAAGTTTGTTTTCTTTACCTTCTTCTTAGCAATTTCCATCCTGGGCTTCTTCATCAAAATTTTGTATTTCAAACTTATGACCTTTCTCTTGAGAGACTTATTCTTCTCCTTTAACTTTTTGTTCTTTTCATACCATAAGCCTAGATGCAGGAAAATGTTATCATTTTTGGTTCTTTTAATTTCATTTTACACCTTTAATGTCTCATGTTCCTATTTTAGATGTTTTTTCAGTGTCTCTCATTCAAAAATTTCTTGCTTCAAAGTATTCACAATTAGAGGTTCTTGTGGACTGTGAGACTGAATTTCTTTTCCTCGAATTGAAGAAGAAGTTACCTTTCTTGTAGCATTTTTCTATAGAGACTCAATATAGTCATATATCTCGTGCTATACTGGATCAATCTCTAGTGTTCTTCTCACTGTATTATCAATTGGTGATGACATTGGTGATAAAGCTAGTGATGGAACCTCTGGTTCCTCTTCCTCTTCCAGATTAACAAACTCTGTGAATTGTTGAGATGACTCCTTTACCATTTTGTTAAGTCTTGCACTTCTCCTTATGTTAGATGATAGAAGAGTTTGTTTTTGAGTTTTCTTCTGTTTTGTAGTGGTCTTCTTTGTTTCCTCTGTTTTCTCCTTGGGTGTAATTTCTTCTTTGTCATTGACTTTCTTTCTTCTAACCATTTTCTTCTTTAGATTTTCTAGGACATTTGCAAGAGGAAGTTCATGTTCTGAATGCTACTATGGTTGAGGTGGGTTATGAGTAGGGTTTTCAGACAATTTTCTTTTTCTTCTCCTTATCTTACTGCTACTTGGTTCTCCTTACTCAACTTCTTTAAAATTATTTCTAATTAAGAAATTCTCCTATCTATCTCCTAGATTCTCAAGATGGGCTTCAATAAGCATTTTTACAAGGCCATGATGATATAGATTGTTCTCAATGGACTGAAGTTTTCTTTGTGTATTGCCAAACATCTTTCTTAAGATATTAAGTAGAAAATAGGGTATATTGATTTCATTTCCTTCATGAAAGTTCATCATTAAAATAACATGGTAGAAAAACATGCTACCAAATCTACCCTCATAAGTAATGAACTTCTGAATTAATAACAGTAAATTCCTCAATTTACCCTTTAGAGCTGTGCTCAGAATACCCTTTTTAAAAACAATAGTATCCATACCTGGATTTTAAGAAACCCCCCCATTCATTCCCTTCAATACCCCTGTTTTTGAACCACCTTTCGGCAATTCTGGGTAGTCCAGTCACTTCGGCCATGAAGGACTGTGTCACGAAAATTTTGATGTCCCAACTTTCTGATTCAGTTCCATCAAAGGCCCGAGCAAAATATTTGGTTACCTCTTTGTCACAGTGATCAATTTTCTTTGTAAAACCTAGTCACTGTGCATGTTGCAGCATTTGCTTTACATATGGGTAGCCTTCCATAAATTTCTTTCCATTTGTCTCTACTATAACAATGACTCCCATGTTGGCAAAGTCTTGCTTCACAATTGCTTCTTTGATAGGGTTTTAGAATGGTATTAGGTTCAGAAATATGAGTATGGATAGGAGAGTGAAATGGAAAATGGAGATGAGTGAGATGACTTAGGGAAATGAGTGAAATAACTCTTGAGAAACAGAGTATAATGGACATGAGCGAGCGAAATTATCAATGAAGTAGGGTTTCAAAAATGAAGTGTTTACGTGATGATGATGAATAACAAATGGGCTTTTCGGACTAACTTCATTGATATGACATGATATTTATAACTCAGTCCGAAGTTAGAAAAATAATCATTATTTTGAATGGCGGTACAACGTCTATATTATTTCATAATGTAATGTTTTTACCTTTATTATTAAATCCAATATTTGCATACCTTAAACTTGTGATTCTAATACTTGATTGTTCTTGTGAAATTGTCTTCAGGTGCTTCCACTGTGGACTTGATCATTTCCTTCTGCTACAATATTCAATCATTCCAGTCGGTGATTCCTGTCAATATTAGTTGCAGAATTTCATCAAAGTTGCAAATTCTCAGCAATTCTATAGCTACTTATTCTAAAAAGAAAAAGAGGGACAAAGAAAATGGGAATTAGAATATGATTGAAAAAGAAAATTTAAGGTGCCAAAATTACTTGGTTTTCGCCCTAGATTTTATGTATAAACATGCCAACAGAGTTGGTTTTCATGTTTATAAAATTATTATTATTATTATTATTATTATTATTATTATTATTATTATTATATATATATATATATATATAGAGAGAGAGAGAGAGAGATATAGATATAGATATTATTATTTTTATTTTTAATTATATATATATATATATATATATATATATATATATATATATATATATATATATATATATATATATATATATATATATAAAGAAAAAAAAAAATCTTTACAAATCAAGTTGGAGAGGAAGGAAAATCCTTCCTAATCATCTTCAAATCAATATTGTCTTGCAGGTTTTTAACAAATTCCTCCTTTGTCAATGGCTTGTGATAAATTCTCAATCGATGACCATTTACAAGGAAGGTCACTCTTTCTTCATCAATAGTTATGATCCTGATTGTGCCATTATCAAAGACAATTTCAATCTCATAAGGCCCAAGCCAATGAGTTTGAAATTTTCCTTGAAAATCTTTAAACTTTGAGTCAAAAAGTAATGCCCAATCTCCTGGCTGAAATTTTCTTTCCTTTATGTACTTGTCATGCCACCTGGATCTTTGTTGTTGAACTATGTTGGTTCTTTGAATAAAATCCTGTCTTATCTCATCTAGTTCATTCAACTACTACATTCTTTATTTCTATGCTTCAGATATATCAAGATCTAATTTGATTGATGTCTTGAAGGTCTTTACCTGGAACTCATTAGGAAATAATACATGCTTCCCATAAACAAGTTTTTAGGGAGTATGTCTTGTAGTGTTTCTCCATGTGGTACGATATGCCCATAAATATTCTAGAAGTTTTTATGCCCAATCTCTTCTATGCAGATGCACAATCTTGGTAAGAATTGTTTCAATTACTTTATTGGTGGATTCCACCTGTCCATTTTCCTGTGGATGATATGGAGTGGACTTCCGATGTTTGATTTTATATTCCTCCATTATCTTTTGTACCAACTTGGATGTAAATTGAGTTCCTTGATCTGTCACAATCTCCCTTGGGACACCAAAACGAGTAAAAATATCCTCGAAAAGAAATGAAACTACAACATTTTCAGTTGCAAAAGAAAGTGCTTTAGCTTCTACCCATTTTGTAACATAATTAGTGCAAACAAGAATGTACCTTTTTTGCCTAAATGGTGGATTAATTGGACCAACAAAATCTAGAGCCTATTTCTCAAAATGTTCAATGAGTACCTAAGGTTGTAGAGACATTTCATCTGAAAGAACAAGTTTCCCCATTCTTTGACAACTATAACATATCTTTACATATTCTTTGACATCCTTGAAAATGGAAGACCAATAATATCCAAAGAGAAGGACTTTGTAAGCAATTCTTTTGTCAGTGAAGTGTCCTCCACATGGCTCATCATGACAAGCTTTTAGTATTTTTAGTACTTCATCTTCTCTGACGCATCTTTGAATAATTAGATCTAGTCTTTTTTTTGTACAATTCTTCATTTATCCATGAGTAAGATGCACTAATTTGAATTACCTTTCTTTTCTCTCGAGGAGACAAATATAATGGTAACTTCCTTGTAGCCAAATAGTTAGCAATATTTGCAAACCAAGGAGATTTAGTAGATACTGCAAATAAATATTCATCAGGAAAATTGTCTTCTACAGGTACATCATTATTATCATTTTGAATCCTAGATAGAAAGTCAACAACTATATTTTGTTTTCTAGGTCGATCCAAAATAGTAATATTGAATTCTTGTAACAAAAATAACCATCTTGTAATTCTGCCATTAGTAATTGGTTTATTCATTAAGTACCTAATTGCAGAATGATCTGTATGTACAAAAGTTTCATAGCCAATGATGTAATGTCTAAATTTGTTGATGGCATGGACAACAACTAAAAACTCTTTTTCTATTACAATATAGTTTAACTCTGCAGGAGTCAAATTTTTACCAATGTAATAAATGGCATAATGAGTTAAATATTTATGTCATAGTACAACTCCTAATGTTGTATCTAAAGCATCTGTTGAAATGTGAAAAGGTAATATCCAATTTGGCCCTTTTAGAATAGGTGCTTCAGAAATTTTTTCTTTCAACGTTTCAAAGGATTTTTGGCAATCAGAACTCCAATTGAATTCACAATCTTTTGTGAGCAATTTTAAAAGTGGAGATGCAATTTTTGTAAAGTTTTCTATGAATCTTCTATAGTAACCAGTAAAACCAAAAAAACTTCTAACATCTCATTGACAAGTTGGAATTGACAATTTAGAAATAACTTCTACTTTAGATGTGTCCACTCTAATTCCATTTCCTGAAATATGGTGTCCTAAAACAATCCCCTCAGTAAAAATCATAAAACATTTTTTTATGGCTTAGTGAGAGATTTACTTCTTTACATCTAATGAGAACTTTTTCCAAAATTTTAAGAGCTTCTTCAAAAGAATTTCCATAAACCGTAAAATCATTCATGTAAACTTCCACACAATCATGAATTAGATCAGAAAAAATTCCTAACACTGCCCTTGGGAATGTTGTAGGTGCATTACACAACCCAAAAAAAAGTACTCAGTAAGCATAGGTTCCCCATGGATAGTTAAAAGTGGTTTTATCTTGATCTTTTGGAGCTACTTGGATCTAGTTATATCCACTAAAACCATCTAGAAATGAGAAATATTTCTTTCCTGCCAATGTCTCTAAAACTTGATCTATGAAAGGAAGTGGAAAATGATCTTTTAAGGTAGCTTTATTCAATTCCCTATAGTCAATTCATACTCTCCATTTTCCATTCTTTTTACGAACATTTACCAATGGTGAAACCCACTAGCTATCTGATATTGGATAAATGAAATTCACATTTAAGAATTTTTGTAATTCCTCTTTAACAATTTCTCTCAAATTTGGATTCGTTCTTCTCTGAGGTTGTCAGATTGATTTGGCATTTTCTTCAATGTGAATATGATGTATATAAGTATTAGGATCAATTCCTTTCATGTCAGTATATTCCCATGCATAAGCAGTGGAATGCTCTTGTAACAGATTTATTAAATCTTTCTTTTGAAATTCTTCCAGATTATTATTGATATTCAAAGTTTTTCTATGAATATTTCTATTGAAGAGTTGCCAAATTTTTCCATAGAATGTAAAGATAATTGACAAGATGATAAATGTTCAATATTTCATTGTTCTTGAAAACTTTGATTAGATTCACAATACAAGGAAGACTCATTATTTTCCGTTAAATTCAAAATCTGATCTTCTACATCTATTTGTGAAGTAACAAAGATTGGTCATATATCAATATCATCATCTATCCATTCTTCACTTTCTACTTCTATTGTTGTTTTTGCAAGAGGATATAATGTGAATTTCTTTGTTGAACTTCCATCAAAAATAAACATATCACCAAATCTACAACTTATAAATGCATCAATTGTAGCTAAACATGGTTTTCCTAGAATCAATGGATGTTCTCCTAAATTACTCTTGGGTGCTAGAATCATAAACAAGATACTCCCAAGAATCTAAGTATACACATATGTCTTCTAATACACCATCAGGTTTAATAACAAATATATTTGCTAATTGCAACAATGTAGGTGTATATTGAAGATTAGGAAGTTTCGATTGATTCATAGTTTGTTTACTCTTGATTTTTATAGCTACTCCTAAATCAATCAATGTATTTCGAATTTCAATACCATTAATGTTAGTATATTCTGACACATAGGAAATAGTTAAGTACAACTTGGTCTAGTATAGAGTTAGGTAAAGTGTGTTTCTTTACTATGTACATTTTGTAACTTACAATCCGACGGTCACGATATGTAGTGATCCGACGGTTCATTCTCTCCTCGGTATTACCGACACTTGATCCATGGCTTAACACCCGATTGGTTCATGATCTCTATTTAAAGAGCATGGAGGGTCATTTGTAGGGTAATCCATCTATGAGAGAAGCATATGTAAATTTTCATTCTTTTATTAATAAATTGCCTGAAATGGCCGCGTTGGCTCAGGTCGTGGACTGTTTCCCTCTTTGAGGGTTTTAACCACATCAAAATACTGGTGTATTGATCTGTGATCTGTTTGTGAGTGGTGTCCTTTGGTGTTCTGTCTAAGGAACTTACCCTGTAAATTCCTACATGGTATCAGAGCTATTTGAGGGCCGCGTCCGTTGGTGATCCAAATCTGAAGCCGGTAGAACTGCATCCAATAACCGTTTCCTAGATCTATTGTTTTTGACTGCTTTCGGGCCGAGAGGACTGCTCTGTTGTGTTGGGAGCATCTGTTCCAGTGAGGAACCCCTTTCGTTTCACGCGAAAAGGTTTCCGGTAGCCCTAGCTGCATCATTTTTAAGATCTGGAGGTATACAGTGTTTATTTGCAGTTTACAGTTATTTTCTCTTTGTTTATTTCGGTTTTCGGTTTATTTAGATTTTTTTTATTACCGAATCTATACCTTTCATTTCTGCGTATGCTCTTTGCCCTGCGACTATGTGCGATCTGGGCAAATCAGAAACAAAAAGGAAGGATTTTCCTCATGTGTATGCTCTTTTCCGCTGCGCCTTAGTGTGATCTCGGAAAATCAAAAACATTGAGAAAAATATATAGTTTCTGGCTAAAGCTAACTTCGAGCCGTAAGGTTCGTTTTTTTTTGTATGTCCGTGTTGGGTTTTGTGTTTTTTGTTTTGTAGGGAAAAAGAGTTTTCTCAAAGCAAGCACGCAACCCAAAGCATCGACCCCCCCCCCCCCCCCCTCTCTCTCTCTCAAACTTTTTCTCTCTCTCTCTCTCTCAAACTTTTTGTATAGCTCACTTGGTGCAAAGCTAATTTATGAGAGTAGAGGTCTTGGGTTCAAGTCTCCATTTTTTGGAGGCGGATTTTTCATTTCCGCACATTCCCGCACTTCGTCGACGACTTCATCAAAAAAAATTTCAAAAAGCCATAACTTCTTCATCCGGAAGCTATTTTCAGAACCGTTTTTTTTAAACAGCCTAATTTTTCGAGATCTTTCCATTGGTACACTTAGTTTCAGCATCTATAGCTTTAGTTTTTAAAAAAAATGGAAAGTCCATGCCAAGTTATTCTTGACAGCACCAACTACTTCCAATGGTGGTCCTACATTGTGGATTTACTTAGAAGTAAAGGTTTTTACAGAATAGCCACAGGCCAAGAGACCAAACCGAAAGATGAAGACAAGGCAGCTAAATGGGAAAATAGGAAAGACCAAACACGTGGGTTGATAGGGATGTCTATTTCTCCAGATCTTAGATTCCATATTGCAGAACTTGATACTCCTGATGAAGCAATGAAACAGATTACTAAAGTCTTTGGAATTAAAAATGAACTTAAAGCCCATCAACTTGAAAATGAATTGCTTACATTGGACCCCAATAATTTTTCTTGCATTGAAGATTTTTTGTCCAAGTTCAAGACCCTTAGACTTCTCTTGGAAGCTGTTAAGGTTAAGAAAGAAGATAGTAGCCTTATCTACTCCATTCTTACTAAGTTGGGACCAGCCTATTCTGTGTTTGTTTCCACCTTCCATTCTACAAGAGAAGCCTTCATTTGTCAAGGACAAACCTACAAGTCCCCTTCCTTTGATTCTTTAATAAGAGAACAAGAAAAACTCTTACACCTTGGTCTTCTTAATCTTGGAAACTCTTCTAAGAAAGCGTTAGCTGCCCAGTAGCAACCAAATCCAAAGAATCCTAAGAAGTCGTATCCTAAAAAGAATGTTCCTAAACCAAACAAGGGTCCTAAGCAATTTCCGCCTCAAAATGAAAAATCATTTCAACAAAATGATAAGACAAATAAAAACGAATGGAAGAAGACTGATAGACATTGCAACTTTTGTAATCGAGATGGCCACTTAGAATCCAAATTCTTTAAGAAGATGGAAGCCTTGGAAGCAACAATGAAGAAGCATAACATCCATTTGGAGCAATCTTCAACTTCAACTTCATCTTTAGGAATGGCACTTTTTGCATGTGGTTGTCAAGCATCTCGGTCTGGCTATGCACTAAATGTATCTTCTTCTTCTCATTCTCATGAGTGGCTCATTGATTCTGGAGCTTCTTATCACATGGCCAAAAACAAAGCCATGTTTTCTTCTTTAAATGATTGTAACACCAAAAATATATATGTTG
Source organism: Pinus tabuliformis (assembly GCA_031772625.1). NCBI lineage: Eukaryota > Viridiplantae > Streptophyta > Pinopsida > Pinales > Pinaceae > Pinus > Pinus tabuliformis. The sequence goes on along the minus strand of CM062815.1, from coordinate 648,534,377 downwards.
GTGATGATAGATCTCTTAGTGTTGTAGGGATTGGAACTGTTCATCTAGACAATGGTCAGTTTAATGATGTATCATGTGTTCCAACCTTATCCTGCAACCTTCTATCTGTATATCAGATAACCCATTCAGGTGAAGGTAAAATCGTTGAATTTTCACCTCACGATGTTGTAATTAAGGACCTAAGAGATCCTAGACAGATTTTTAGCTACTGGCATTGCTGATGATTCTACAAGGTTGTATAAGTTTCACAACTTTGGGTCATCAAATCTTCCCTCGGTATTTGTTGCTCATAATGATGAAGTGAGCAAACTTTGGCATGAGAAATTTGGTCAGTTAAACTATCGCTCTCTTCAGAATCTATGTAAAGAAAATATGGTGACCGATCTTCCAATGGTATCTTGCAGAGATGGTGTTTGTTCTGGATGTGTACTCGGAAAACATCATCGGGACAGTTTTGAAAAACGTGCCTCTTGGCACGCCTCAGCCTCTTTACAGCTCGTGCATAGTGATTTATGTGGTCCACTTCCAGTTGCTTCATTCTCTGGCTACAAGTATTTCTTAACTTTCATTGATGATTTCTCCAGACGCACTTGGGTATACTTCTTAAAACTCAAGAGTGAAGTATTTAACATGTTCTTGGCCTTTAAGGCCTTTGTTGAAAAACAATCTGGACATCGAATTCTTAAGCTAAGATCTGATAATGGTGGAGAATATGTTAAAAACACATTCGTCAACTTTTGCACTGAGAATGGAATTCAAATGCAACATACTGTTCCATATACTCCACAACAAAATGGTGTAGCTGAAAGGAAGAATCACACCTTAAAGGAAATGGCTAATTGTATGCTTCAATCTAAAGGACTTAGTCTTAATTATTGGGCAGAATCAATTAACTGTGCAAATTACATAATAAATCGCACTCCTAATAAGGTTTTAAAGAATATCACTCCAGAAGAAGCATGGAGCTCAATCAAACCAGATGTAAGTCACTTTCGTGTTTTTGGAAGTGAAGCATGGGCCCATGTTCCAGATGAAAAACATAAAGCTTTAGAACCTAAGAATGAAAAATGTATTTTTGTTGGATATTCTGAAGATGTCAAAGGATATAGACTTATTCCACTTAAGTCCAAAAATGTTATCATTATAAGAGATGTAAAGTTTGCTGAAAATATATCAGCCTGCGAGCCTAGTTTGGCGGATGTGCCACCTCTCCCTATCTCTTCTACTTTTGAAAATATTTCTTCTTTAGATGATGAAAGCGAGGATGAAAATCCTCCCCCACCTTCTCAGGATCCTCCTTCAGCTCCTCAGCTTCCAAAATGGGTCCGTGCTACTCGGGATGCAACAGGTGATCTTGCCGGTGATCCTACAGATCAATGATGTACACGTTCTTAGTTCGAGAGAGCCTCTTCTTTACTGGCTCAAGCTTCAGTGAATTATGATCCTGACACCATTGCAGAAGCTTCAAGCCATCCAGATTGGGAAGCAACTATGAATGAAGAATATCATTCATTATTGGCAAATGATACATGGGATCTTGTTCCTCTACCAAAGGGACAAAAACTTGTTAGATGCAAATGGGTTTACAGAACCAAGTATGGACCAGATGGGAAAGTTGATAAACAGAAAGCTCGTCTTGTTGCTAAGGGTTTTTCACAAGTTGAAGGCATTGAATATACTAAAACCTTCTCCCCTGTTGCCAAAATGAACTCTATCTGCCTTGTTCTTTCCCTTGCTGCCTCTTTCAAATGGGAAGTCCATCAGATGGATGTTAAATCTGCCTTCTTGCATGGGGACTTGCATGAAGAAATATATATGGAACAACCTATTGGCTTTATAAAAACAAACTCCAACCTTGTATTTCGGCTTAAGAAATCCCTTTATGGTCTCAAGCAAGCTCCTCGAGCTTGGTATGCCAAAATGGATAACTTTCTTTTAGAATCTGGCTTCTCTAGGTGTCATTCTGACAATACTGTCTACACCAAGAAAGTCGGCAAGTCTCTTGTCATTCTTGTTCTTTATGTTGATGATCTTATCCTGACTGGTAGTGATCCCAACCTTATAAACCATGTGAAGTCTAGCCTTAAAAGGAAGTTTGAAATGACAGACTTAGGACACTTACATTATTTTCTCGGTCTTTAAGTCTTGCAATCCAAGGAAGGTATTTCCCTTTCTCAGTCCAAGTATGTTATAGACATTTTTGTGCCTAACAGCATGAAGCATGAAATGTCAATAATCTGAGGGATCCAAAGTCCCTAAACATGTTGTTCTTACCCTTAGAGGAACAAGGTCAGCAAACCACAGCACTGAAAATCAGTTCTCCACCTGAAAACACTTGAAAACAAGCTATTTCTGGATCATGTCAGCTGCTCCACTGAGCATCTGCGCTGAATGTCAACTGCTCCACTCTGTACCTGCGCTGAATGTCAAATCTAATGAAGGCTACCTGCGATGGGCGAGATTGGCCAAGTGGCACAGTCATTCTGCAAGGTGTCAATTGCCCAGGAAGCTTCCAAACTGACACTTGGGTCAAGGAATTCGCCTTATGATGAGTAAGAGGGTCTTGATCTCCAAGTGGAAGCAAGAATCTCCAAGTGGACTCAAGAACTGAAGATTAACTAAAGTGGGAGAGGACACTAGTCAGCTTCATGTCAGTCTCAAGCTGACTCATCCTTTCTCCAAATCTCCTATATATAGAGCTCTCTCATGAGGTCTAGGGAGGCTGGAATTTTGTGAATGTAAGGAAGTGCTGTTGGTTTGTGCATAGAACTATTGGGTGATTGCTTTGAAGGAGGTGAAGAGGAGATTTCTTTCCGCTGGGAGGTGTTGCTGGATTAGGCCTCTTATGGTTGTAACACTCTCAGAACTTTACTTCTTCCATTAATAAAGCATTTGAGGTTCTTCTATATGCATGTGTCTCTATGGCGAATTGATGCTTGTATATTTGATTTATTCTAATCCTTGAATCAGTTATGGATGTATGCTTCTTGTAGTTTCCCTTTCTTGTGCTTTTGCAGGATCTTTGTGTAGCTGGGCCAGTGAAAGAGCAAGGAGCTGGGAGCAAGCAGCAAAGAGGGAAGATTGGATCAATCATTAGCGGAAGATAACGGTTAGTGGATCTCTTCCTCCTCTCTCTTACATCTCATAAAGAAGTAATCTTGAATAGCTTTGTATTCAGTTGTTGCTGAGGTACTATCACCCTTAGAGTGGGATAGGGTCATCCCGTATTGGATACTTTTCCCAACAACAAATTGGCGACTCCACTGGGGATCGTATCTTGTTGGTTGTTTGTGTTTTTTGCTATTCATTTCATAAACAAAGGGAGTACCGAATCGAACTGTGTTTGAATCATTCAAATACAAAGTAGAGGGCAGCTACTCTAGCTCAGTTTCTGGGCAAGTTTATGATTTGAAGAGCTGATCCACAAGGACTCTAATAAGCTCTTAGTGATAGTTTTTCATCCTCCTTGTCATCCCTTAGTGTGTCCTTGACTGATAGCTTCTGATTTGAGCAAAAACTGTGAATTTTTGAGCAATCTGTGACCCGGAAACCACCAGAAACGAAAGTTTCGTTCTTCAGTGCAGGCTGTACAAAGGTTGTTTGCATTTCAGCGCAGTTCCCGATGGGGCTACCTGCGCTAAAGGTCAAACAGGCAGTGTTCCATCTACGCTGGACCAGTCCTGCCTTGTGCTGCTGGGGTTTCCTGCTGGTTCTTGCCTTGTTTTCACTCTTGTTTTTGCTGTTTGTTACCAGTCAGTGGGCCTATCTGAAACCAACTTTCCTTGTCACTATTCCGCCTCAGTTGTATAAAGAAACTGTGTTTGTTCTTTGTGTATTTCTTATGCATTTACAGTTTCCCATAACGAAAGTGAACTAGTCTTGCTGTGACCTCTTAGATCTAGACCTGTGATAAAGTGTCGTTTTGATCTTAAGAGTTAGTTTATTTGTTGTTCATAGCTGATTGAGCTTTTGCTTTCGTCATTTGGTTTGAGTTTATATATTTCTAGTGTCGAAACAAGTAAATCTTAAGGTGTCTTTTGATTTTGGACAAGCTTGTTTGCTTTCACTTGAAATTGAATTCAAAATTATACAATAGCTTTCTTTTTGCATTTCACCAACATTAAGAAAGAGAAAAGAAATACTTGCATTGTGCATGTGCATTATGACAGCTTGCATGTCGATTTAGGAAAAAGTGCATTAGTGTGTGCTCTATGATCTGTGTGAAAAGGTGTTATCTTTCATTTCCCTCAGTAGTTAAGGTTTTCAAAGTTGAAAGATTGAAAAGTTTGCTTATCATCTTAGACTGCATTTAGGAGTGTTACTATACATCTCGTGGTGATCCATAAAGGCAAACTACTAAACAAGATCAACCTTAAAATAAATTGAATTTACATAACAACACATTGAAACATAACGCAAACATCTAGAGGTCTAAGCTAGAGACGTGTTCCGGCGTCGTTAAACGTGATATCTTAGCGTTGAGTGGTTGGGTGATTCCTCCACGGTGAAGCGATAAGTATCAATACGGACTTGCGCTCCCACGTACCATCGCGTATATATTGGGAGACCCCTATAGGAATAAAGCCTTTATCCAATAGGAAACCGTGTCGGCTGCCCTACTGATCGCAATGCAGTGAACACAGCATTCACGAAGATCGACCACTCGTACCGTAAAACGTATTCTGTGGTTTTGCGAAAAGTTTGGCACACCCTCTGCCTAGAACTCCAGAGCAGTTTCTTTTGGCCTTTTTCAAACTCTATAACTGAAAAAGTCCAACCGAGCATTTGTCACTTCGGGCTCGTTAATACATCGAAGGAGACTAGAGTCATCTTTAGCTTTTTCTCGACTCTTAAAAAGTGAAAAAGCAAGTTGTGTCTAAGCGTCGTTATAAAATTTATTTTAAACGGAACATAATCACCTCCTATTCCCGCGTTGATCTTAAGTTGAGAACATGGAACGCCCCAACCAAGGAACTCCACATGATGGAAATCCTAGTCCATTCTCCTCTTGGGGAGAAGTCAGTGCGCCCCACATGGCCACATTGTCGCTTCCAGGACTGACAATTGGCCTGCCTGTTTGGCTTTTCTCAACTAATGTAGTTCAGACCACCATGGTTCCTGAACAGTCGAGTCAACAGTTAGATCAGTCTGGAGCTGCCCACCAGCCTTCTACTTCTTATAACTCTTCCTCTAATCCTCCATCTTCACAAAGTGGGGCTGGCAAAAGCCAAGCTCCCATGGAGAAGAAGGAAAAGAAGAAGAAAGAGAAGAAGAAGAAGGAGCCTAAGGCGACTAGGGGCAAGCAAAAGACATTTGACAAAAACCCACACACAGCACAGACCGGGCCTAAATCGCCATGTGTCATATGTAGAGGAGACCACTTCCATAGAGATTGTCCCTGTATTCCCCGGATACTAAGGGACTGGTCACCTCGTTTGCACAATTCGGGAGCATCAACCTCTGATAGCCATGTTGATTGCTTACCGTCAACCAGCGAAAGTGAGGGTTCGAGACGAAGAGGGGGAGCAAGATCCCCCTGCAAACTGTGTGAAGGTGGTCACGCCATCCACCGTTGTCCCTTCTTAGACGAAGCGAAGAGAGTTTTGGAAGATCGCCCGGTTTCACCGGTAATACTTCCTCCTGGATACAAAAAACTCGTGCCAAGTCCTTCGTTGGTTGAAAATACAGCTGGCCCGCTCAAGTGGTCAGCTGAAGCGTCAGTCATTGAAAATGAACCTACTGAATCCAGACCAGACGAAAGTCTAAAGGTCGATACGGCAGTTGACCCGGTTCTTCCTTCAGAGGTTTCATCCTCAAATGACACCGTCACTGAAGATTCATCTTCAAGTGACACCCTCACTGAAGAGAAAAAGGATGACACCATCCAGATTCTTTTCATCAACACAGATTCTGATGAGCATCAGGGCAATGTGCCCATTCCTTTATCGCAGGAAGGAACATCGTCAGGATCGTATCCGGCCGTGTATTCGGTCCCACCACCAAGCAACCTGGTTGTGTCCTTTGATTGGAACCAATTAGGCAGACCCCGGTTACCAGCCAGTATACCATTCAGAATCATAGTCCAAATCTACAGAATGGTAATGGCTGGAACTATCATTGATGAAGGGGCGTCTGTGAGTATCCTTTCCTCTATTGCTTGGAAAGCACTGGGTTCCCCGGAGCTTTTGCCTGAGATAAGAAATCTCTCGGGTTTTGATAAAGGAACCAGTCGACCGTTAGGGATCCTCCCCAATGTGCCTGTTACATTGAAAGGGAAGACCGTTCAAATGAACGTGATGGTTGTTCAAGGACCCTTGGATTATAACCTACTCCTTGGACGAGACTATATATATTGCATGGGAGCTATAGTCTCCTCACTCTTTAGAGTAATGTGTTTTCCACACGAAGGAAGAATGGTCAAGCTCGTAGACCAACTTTCATTTCCGGGATCACGCATCGCAAATAGTCAAATACCAACCCTCAATGGTCTTTTCACCCGAGAAATGTCTCCACCCCCAGTCCTCCTTCCCGATGAATGCGAGTGATTCGGAAAGATGGGACTGGAACCCAGGGGGCATGCATCCTGGTCTGCTTCGGGCAGAGGAAACCTTGGGTATAAAGTAGAATTTCCGCGGAAGAATATGACTAGTCCGTACCCCGTCCGAAAGAAGGAAGAGGGGTTGTTCTGGAACAGGATTCTTTTGTCAAAGTTATGTGTTTGATGATTTTAGTCATTCACCTTTGTCTAAACAGGTAGGCTACCAAAGAAAGAGATTCTTTTGCGGCAGCAAATTGTAACCATCTTTGGGTAAAAGGCAAGCCTCACCCATTAAAACTAATGTTTTAGAGGATAAGTAGGGGCAGCCTCCAAAGAAAGAGATTCCTTTGCTGCAACAAATAGTAACCATCGTTGAGTAACCTAATGATAGACATCGCCAGAAAAAGAGTTTCATTTGCGGCAGCAAATAAAACCATTTTTTGGATAACCTGAAAGAGGCAAGCCTCACCCATCAAAACAAATGTTTTGAAGGATAAGTAGGGGCAGCCTTGAAATTGTACCTTATACCTGGGGGCATGCAAACCTTTTGGAGTGTAAGCAAAGAGCGGTCATTGATCGTTTCCTAACTTACATAAAGAAAGGATGTGGGGCAAAGGTCAAAATTTGCCAAAGAGCATAGCTTATGTGAGGTGCAAGCTCTATAAAAATTGGAATCTTGCAGGAGACATTTCTTATCTTATGACTGGTATATCGAGCAGTTTTAGCATAAAGTTCATGCTCGTTAAAAAATAAACGCAAGATCCGAGCAGTTTTAACGCGGTCTTCATGCTCGTTAAAAAATAAATAAAAGCAGTGAGCAATGTTTCCTCCAGAGTTTAAGCTCATTTTTATCTAAAAAAAGAACCTATCCCGGTAAATAACCTTTGTGATCGTAATTTTATCAGCCATAGAAAGCCTTGGTCGTGTTTGCACCCGCCACCTCCACCGTCATTTGGCCGATCGTTCACCTCCATATGATTGTTTACCCATTTTGAGGAACAGCTGCGAAGAGTGATTTCACCTAGCCATCCTTGTGACACTGCCGTGATTGGAAAATTCCAACCTGTACCTGGAATCAGTTGCTATCCCTGTTTATCACTCGTTCCTCAAAAGACGAGTCTTCTTTGAGCTCTTTTCATCTGACTCGTAAAATATGAAAAGTTTGCCGAGTTTTGGCCTTCCAGCTCGTTAAAAGGACCGGAAGAGCTATCCCTCCTCTAGATTTTAATCTTTTTGGACCTGAGGGATTATTGCACAAAAAGGTCGAGCGCTTGTTTTATTCGGCTCGTTAAAGTAATCGAAAACTCATCCCTTCTGTATTGTTTTATACTTTTTCGGACTTAAGGGATTAGATGACGAAAAAGGAATTTTGGAGTTAGCTTTCTGTACCTTTTCAGACTCTCTAAAAATGAAAAGGACCGAGTTTTCTTTGTCGTTAGACTCGTTAAAATGATTAAATAGCGACAAACTTGTCTTTAGACGAGAACGAGTTTCCCTATCGCTAGGCTCGTTAAAACATAGCGATGGGCTTGCCCGAAGGGCAGGTTATAGAACAAGCATATGTTATCCTCCTCAAGCTTGACAAAAATAAAGAGGTACTGGTCAGAAATGACTGGGGAAAAATTGGGAGAACCTCAAAGCTTTAATGGTAGCAAGTCGCTCTTGAACATGACACTTTGTCCTCCGTATCACATCGGGTTGGGTTGTTTCATTCACCGGTCTCATCACCATGGTCCTCGCCAAACCATCCACATTTGGGGTAATGCTACCAATCCATCACATCAGTGTCGTTATATGTTCAAGAGATGTTGTTCAGAAAGAGTCAACCGTGTCCCATCCACTGCCATACATTATCCTTCATCCACCCATGATCGCCACCCTGAATCATATTTCACAGATTGTTTTCACCTCCACTAAAATCATTAACTCCGTTCCGTGTCACTGATGTGGGATTCATTAAGGCCCTCCTTTGACGGATCGCTTCTTGTCGACTTCAGCTCATTATCTGAGAAGTTGATCTAGGAACAACCCCCCAGTACTTTGAAGCTTGCATGCCTCAATGGCAAGTTTCTCACTTCCGGCGACAGGTATACATCAATGACCTTCGACCAGAAGATTTTGCGTGGTGTTCGACGCCAAGTCCTTTATTCACACCACGTGAATTGTACTGCAGTACCTTGAGGGTCATTATCATTATTGGTGATTCCTCTCGCGCTTGTTAACGGTTTACATTATTGACCGGTAATCAAGCGATGTCTTTCCATGTTCGACTTCAGCGCAATTCTCACATGGATCGACTTGTACTTAGAGTGAAGATCGAACGAGTTTGAAGACCCCGGATCTAGTTTCATCCTCCGGGCTGCGATATATATATTTAGGATATAAAGACATTTGTTATGTACATCATTGCAGCAGATGATCATCCTACTCAAAGGATGATAATTTCAGCAGAGAATTATCAGTCTACCATCAGACGATCGTCTGTTCTATGTACCAAAATGAATTTATAAAGCTGAGCATGGGAATGCCCGCCTCAGCTAGATCATGAAAGCAGAATGAAAAATAATGTATTGTATTGTATTTTGTTACAGGGCACCTCTCAGCGATTGAATGAACTTCGGATCCTCCTGATAAAGCATTTCACCCGATAAACGACCTCATACTTTAGGGGGCAACTGTTATAGACATTTTTGTGCCTAACAGCATGAAGCATGAAATGTCAATAATCTGAGGGATCCAAAGTCCCTAAACATGTTGTTCTTACCCTTAGAGGAACAAGGTCAGCAAACCACAGCACTGAAAATCAGTTCTCCACCTGAAAACACTCAAAAACAAGCTATTTCTGGATCATGTCAGCTGCTCCACTGAGCATCTGCGCTGAATGTCAACTGCTCCACTCTGTACCTGCGCTGAATGTCAAATCTAATGAAGGCTACCTGCGCTGGGCGAGATTGGCCAAGTGGCACAGTCATTCTGCAAGGTGTCAATTGCCCAGGAAGCTTCCAAACTGACACTTGGGTCAAGGAATTCGCCTTATGATGAGTAAGAGGGTCTTGATCTCCAAGTGGAAGCAAGAATCTCCAAGTGGACTCAAGAACTGAAGATTAACTAAAGTGGGAGAGGACACTAGTCAGCTTCATGTCAGTCTCAAGCTGACTCATCCTTTCTCCAAATCTCCTATATATAGAGCTCTCTCATGAGGTCTAGGGAGGCTGGAATTTTGTGAATGTAAGGAAGTGCTGTTGGTTTGTGCATAGAACTATTGGGTGATTGCTTTGAAGGAGGTGAAGAGGAGATTTCTTTCCGCTGGGAGGTGTTGCTGGATTGGGCCTCTTATGGTTGTAACACTCTCAGAACTTTACTTCTTCCATTAATAAAGCATTTGAGGTTCTTCTATATGCACGTGTCTCTATGGCGAATTGATGCTTGTATATTTGATTTATTCTAATCCTTGAATCAGTTATGGATGTATGCTTCTTGTAGTTTCCCTTTCTTGTGCTTTTGCAGGATCTTTGTGTAGCTGGGCCAGTGAAAGAGCAAGGAGCTGGGAGCAAGCAGCAAAGAGGGAAGATTGGATCAATCATTAGCGAAAGATAACGGTTAGTGGATCTCTTCCTCCTCTCTCTTACATCTCATAAAGAAGTAATCTTGAATAGCTTTGTATTCAGTTGTTGCTGAGGTACTATCACCCTTAGAGTGGGATAGGGTCATCCCGTATTGGATACTTTTCCCAACAACAAAGTATGCCTGTGATATTCTACGCCATTTTCACATGGAAGACTGTAAGCCAGCCCCTTCTCCCTTTCAGTCTGGAGTCAAACTTTCAGTCACTTGTACTTCTCCTGAAGTTGATGCTACCTTATACCGTCAACTTGTAGGAAAACTTTTGTATCTAACCCATACTCGTCCTGACCTTTCCTTTGCTGTTGGCCTTGTTGCTCGATTTATGCAAAACCCACGTGAAAGTCATTGGAAAGCAGCTAAAAGAATACTTCGTTATGTTCAAGGTACAGTTTAGTTTGGGATTCATTACAATGCCGAAGCATCTCCTCTATTGGTTGGTTTCACTGATTTCTATTGGGCTGGTGACCCTGATGATCGGAAGTCTACTGCAGGTTATGTGTTCACTCTTGGTTCAGGACCTATTACATGGGCTTGCAAGAAACAAGGTGCCATTTCTCTTTCTTCAGCAGAAGCAGAGTATCGTGGTGTCGTAGAAGCTAGTAAGGAAGCCTTGTGGCTTCGCCAGATCCTGTCAGAGTTTGGCTTTCAGCAGCAGCATCCAACTACACTTTAGTGTGATAATCAAAGTGCCATTCAGCTATGCAAAGATCCAGTCCAACATCAGCACAGCAAACACATTGAACTGCACATGCACTTCATCAGAAAGCTCATTCACGACCATGTTCTTGAAGTGCAATATTGTTCAACAGATGATCAAGTTGCAGACATCTTTACAAAGGCTCTCACAGAGGCGAAGTTCACTAAACTTCGATTTATGGTTGGAGTTCAGGAAGTTGTCACTAAGGGGGGATAGGCTCTAGTGCCTCCTTCCTTCTCCTATTGTGTCATATTTGTAAATCCTTTAATCTTATCCCAAGTTGTTCTTAAGGGGGGATGTTAGGATATTCCGACACATAGGAAATAGTTAAGTACAACTTGGTCTAGTATAGAGTTAGGTAAAGTGTGTTTCTTTACTATGTACATTTTGTAACTTACAATCTGACAGTCACGATATGTAGTGATCCGACAGTTCATTCTCTCCTTGGTATTACCGACACTTGATCCGTGGATTAACACCCGATTGGTCCATGATCTCTATTTAAAGAGCATGGAGGGTCATTTGTAGGGTAATCCATCTATGATAGAAGCATATGTAAATTTTCATTCTTTTATTAATAAATTGCCTGAATTGGTTGTGTTGGCTCAGGCCGTGGACTGTTTCCCTCTTTGAGGGTTTTAACCACATCAAAATACTGGTGTATTGATCTGTGATCTGTTTGTGAGCGGTGTCCTTTGGTGTTCTGTCTGAGGAACTTACCCTGTAAATTCCTATAATTGATACATGCTTTCACAATGGGACTTCTTGGATCAAGGTATTTCTGAATTGTTGTTTTTCCCATCATGATATCTGCAATTTTTCCAACTAACTGAATTCTTTTGATTTCTTTTCTCTTTCTTCCTGGTCTTTTAATACTCAACTCCCTAATTGTCTTTGCAAAAATTGGTATTTCCTTAATGGCTTGTAGCAAAGGAATTTTTATACAAACATTCTTCAACTCATCTAACATATCATAATCAGGCAATAAAATGTATTTTTTTACCCCTTCATCTATTTTTAATCTTTCAGGAAAAGGTGGTTTTGAAATAGATACTGAAGGTTGTTCCATAATAGGAGTTGGAATGTCATCAGAATGTGTAGGGGTGACTTGTTTTTGAAGTTTTTATTTTTCATTGAGAGGCTCCTCTTTTTTAGATTCCTAAATAATAACTATCGATGACTTCTTTTCCAATACTCTACCAGATCTAAGTTGGACATTGTTTAGATCTAGTGGAATTATCATGTAAGTTTGGAAATTTTTTTCTTCCATATTGTAAACAAGTTGTGAATTTTTATTATTATGCAGATTTGGAAGTGATTGAGCATGCAATTGATTTGGTCTTTGTGGAAATGGTAATGAAAGTTGTGGATTTCAATTATGAGGTTGAGTTGGTTGAGCGTGTTGAGGAAAATATTGTGGTGGAAAAACATGATAAGGTTGTTGATATTGAGGATATTTTCCATAAGGATTTTTCCATCCTTGTGCCCAAGGTTGAGGCCAAGATTATCAAGGCATGGGTGTAGTCCAATTTTTTTGTGATGGTTGTGTGAATGCTTGAGTGTTAAATCCCTGAGTCATATTTGGTTGTGAATTTTTCCATGGTCTCTTAGCAATAAAACATAGGGGATCTATCTGATTTGATATCATGTCCTCTTGATGAACTACTTTAAGACCTAGTATTGAAGGAAATTATTTTGTATCATGATTTTCTGCCCATATAACACATGTTTCTACACTTTTTAGATCAAGAGGGCATTCTTTCAGAGCATGTTTCTTTCTACATTTGGGACAAAAGATTGATAATGCAACATTTTTAGCATTTTTATTGTTTTTCACTTTAAGGGTATCTATTTGTTCACTAAGACTTCCCAAAATGCATGTTTTAAAGTTGTCAAACAAATTACTTAACTTAGACCTACTTACAGTCCCAACTGCAGATTTATTAATTCTAGACATGAGAGGATCTCTTGTATTTTTCCCAGTTCTTGCCTTACCTCTTGAAATGTGTATGCACAACTCACAAATGTCTCCAAATGATAACTGATAAATATCTCCCTTACCCATCAAATTGAGGAGATCAATCCACTCATCTTTGATGGATTTTAATAAGAGAGTTTTCAAAGTTTCTTCATCTAGTTCATGCATTTTAGCCCTTTTAACATTATAAGAAAATCTTTCAATGAAATCTTCAAGATTTTCATATTCTTTCTGCATCATTTTAAAGACTTCATCCTTAAGATTATGGGGCATACAATAATCCTTATATTTATCTAAGAACGTAATTTTCATTTCTTCGTATGTTCTTATAGAGTCTGCTCATAAGCCCATGAACCATGGAATTTGAATGTAATGGTAGTCTTCCCTTCCTTGACGTCCTCCTCTCAAGGAATGACGATGGCTCTTTCTCTCATCAGGTATATTGTAAGAAAACTCATACGGAACAATATCTTCATGCTAATTCTCATCATTTCCCAACTCAAAAGCTTGGTGTTCTCAACACCTTAGTGACTATAGCTTTAAGAGTTTCTGATGAGAACCATCTCAAGGAAGAGAAAGCACATCTCCTAAGTGTTTTCTTTAATAATGGGTATAGTAGACACCAATGTACTAAGACTTTCCTCATAGCTGAAAAAGGTCCTAGTGCTAAGAAAGATACCAAGGATCGATTTTCTAGTGTTCATCTTCCTTTTATCCAAGGGAGCACTGACAAGATTGCAAGGATCCTAAGGAAGCATAATGTGGCTTCAACCTTTCGGCCTTTAAATACCATCCGGAGCTCCCTTAGATCTGTAAAAGACGTAGTGGACCCCAAAAATATGAAGGGTGTTTAAGTTATCCCATGCTCTTGTGAGACTCCCTACATTGTTGGGATTGGTCGCTTGATTAATCAAAGGATTCGTGAGCATACTGTTGACATCAAGCATGACAGGACCTGCTCTGCTTTGGCGGAGCATGCAGATAAACCTAAGCATCACATTTGCATTAAGGAGGCCCAAGTCATTGCTAAGGTTAGTCTTGTCTATCATCGTAAATTGAGGGAGGCCCTAGATATTGAAAAAGGATCCAATAATTTGAATAGAGATGATGGTTGGAATATTAGTAGAAGTTGGATCCCTGTCTTGTCCTCCTATTTTTTTAGGCTTCTTTTTGGGATTTATTTTGTTTGTTTGTTTATCTATGTAGGTACTGGGATCATTTTTATAGTATTTGTTGTTGATTTATTCTTCATTAGAGTTTATTTTTTCGATCCTTCGTGTTTTTTTATGTATTTTATCATCCTATTCATTCTTAACTCCTTTTAGTATTTTTGTTATTTGTTTAATGGGCCCGAGCCCCATATTTTATTGTTGACCCCATTTTATTTATTGATTCTTTTTATTTATTTTTGGATATATATATGTTTCTGTTTTTATTTATTTATTTATTTTTTATTTATTTCCATTAGTTAATTCATTTATCAAATGATCTTGTCTCAATTAGGATCTTCACTCATTTTTATAATTTTTGACTCCCCTCCTTTAAAGTTCGACTTTGATTATTTATTTATTTATTTTAAATATTATTTCTCAAAAACTAGTTGTTTAATATAGCAGTTACTTATTAATATTTGTTTTTAATAAATTAATAAACTAATATCACAATTTAAATATTATTTTTCAAAAACTAGTAATGTTTGGTTTTAATAAATTAATTTAAATATTGTTTTTCAAAAACTAGCCGTTTAATATAGCTGTTACATATTAATATTTTAATAAAATAATAAACTAATGTCAGTATTTAAATATTATTTTTCAAGAATTAGTAATATTCGGTTTTAATAAATTGATTTAAATATTATATTTCAAAAACTAGTATTTTAATATCGTTGTTACCTATTAATATTTTTAATAAATTAATGAAATAATATCCTTATTTAAATATTTTTTTCAAAAACTAGTCGTTTAATATAGCCATTACTTAATAATATTTGTTTTTAATATATTAATAAATTAATATTATAATTTAAACATTATTGTTCAAATATAGCCGTTACTTGAAATTGTGTCTGTACATTACTCTCTATTTAAGCCTTTGCCATGGTATGCCTCTTCACTTGGTCCTGATAATGAATCACACTTGTTGGTTCGAAACGCGTTGGCCAAAAAATTCTCTCATGTGATTTCTACCAAAAGACTTTGTTTAATCCTTAAGAGTTGTTGGAAACAATTTCAACTTTTGAGGGTCAAGCAAATAATCATAAGATCTACACAAGAATTCAAACTCAAAGAGAAATGTTTCAGGATCCTCACTTTTTAATCCATGAAAAATTGGAAGGATAGAGGGTGAGATGTTTTTCATTGTAGTTGTTGTGTCTTCATCGAGGATAGGAAATCCAAAGGGTTATGGATCTCCATCTTCCTCCACCTCTCCCTCTTCCTCCACCTCTATTTCCTCTTCTCCCTCCTTGATTTGATTTAGAATATTAGATTTTTGAGCTAAGATCCTCCTCAGATAAAAACAAAATGTTTTCATTGTGCTTAAGGATTCATAAATTTTTGCAAGTGAAATGAAGAGTTTTTATGTTAATTTTATGAGTAATTTAACATAAATAAGAAATTGAACAACAACATAAACATGTACAGAATATAATCAAAAACACATTACAACAAGCACATGATAAAGGAGTTCACCCCTCCTAGGCTATGTCTCCTTGGTCCAACTTCCAATGGCTTGGGCCTCTCTATTATGCTCAAAAGTGTAAAAATATGTGTTTACAATGCTCAAATGCTTCTGAAACCTACTCAAATCAGTCCAGAATGTCCAAAAATGGCTATCTAGCCTCTTTTTGCATCCAATTTGGTGGAAAACTGAAGAAGTTATGAATTCTCCTAGTTCTCCCAATATTCTCTCCACAAATTGCCCCATTTTCAGCATGATCCTACAAATTAGCCCCAAAAACACGCTAACTAGGCGAAAATTTCGCCACACGGCAGGCCATAATCTGTCGGTCGGGTGTTTATCACAAATCACATTCAGTGAAGAAAACAACAAGCTTTATAGTCTGTGAAAACGACAGGCGATGTGCGATTGCGATGTGGCAAACCTGACGGAAGTATTAACCGCAACCGATAAACATATTGAGTCTAGAATCCTTTCACAAATCACAATTTAGTAGAGTATTGATGGTCCATATATGCGAGACTTCTATTTTTCTACAAAGTGAAATTGTGACCTATGATCCATCGCATCGCAACTCCGGGGCCGATCCCTTAATCCCTTTCCACTTGTCTTTTGCAAAGTGCGATTGCAATCTGCGATCCATCGCATCACAACCCTTCCCTGCTCGGGGTCGATTCTTTCATGCCTTCCCGCCTGCCTTATCACATCGCACCTTGGATGTTCTGGGGCCGATTTTTAACTTTGAATCGCCTGCGACATGTGATTTGCGATATGCGGGGGCCAATGGTAGCCTACCACTTTGCGCCTCCACATTTGCTGAAGGGCCTTGCCACATCATCTTTTCCTGCCATATGTCCAAGTCAAACATGAACTTTGACTTGCTTTATCTTCTTCATACAAGCTGAGATTCGAGTGATGTTTGCACCATTGAAATCAGAATGACGAGCTCTTCAATCTGAAGTTAAGTTTATCAAGATTCTGACACTTTGATTTTTGAGCACCTGATCACTCCTCCAATCTTAGGTTGTTCACCATTAACATTATGTACCTCCCCTTCCCCTTCTCCAGCCATTTCAGATTCTTTAGAACTAATATAAGGTTCTAAATTAGGTTCTCTGGTTCTTCTTCTAGCTCTTCTAGTTCTGGTTCTTCTATCAATTGTAAGTTAAAATAAGTTTCTTCCTCCTCTTCTTCACTAGGGATCTCTAGCTCTTGTCCTAAAAGTCTTTCTCCAGTTGAAGGTAGGAAAAATACTCCTTGTGTTGGAGATGTAGGATCTTCTTCTTCTAGTATTGCTTTGGTTGATGAGGTTGGTGAATCTCTAGGTTGGATTTCGGATCTAAGTACCTCAGGAAGTTTATGTTTTCCTGCAAATGATGGAATATGAGTTTGAGTGGGTGGTGTGGCACTACAAGGTTGCGCTGGGGTAAGTGATGTTGTTGAAATTAAACTTTTACCTCTACCTACAAATCTGCCTCTAGAACCTCTCTCCCTATGCATATCTTTTTTTTCTTTTTTTCTTTTTTATAAAAAAGAAAAGACTCATATTTACACCTCCCCAACAATGATGCCAAAATGTTTGGTAATTTAATTAACTTTACATTACTTGCATAAATTACTGACTAGAGATAATAAGATGATGAAGTGTAAGTGTAATGTATGTGCTAGAAGTCCTTGATTATTCACACCTTTAAATTAAACTGAGTTATCGAAATATAGATTCTAAATTAAGTTATTGGAATGCACAAGTATACGAGTATAACAGTTTCTCCTAGAAAATAAAATGATCACACTCTTTTATCAACTGCTTCAAAAGAAACTTTCACAACTCTGCATAAAAGTAAATCAATCCCACACTTATGAAAATTAATTTCACTCTTATAAAAGTTATATCTAATTATGAAATCCACACAACTTATGAAAATCTCATAATTATAAATCAATCTCACACTTGTAAAATGAAATTTAACTCAGAAAAACACACACACTCTCTCTGCTATATGTCTGAATTATGCTTTGAAAGAAACTCAATTCTCTAAAGGAATCAAATCATCTATCATACTAACACACTCTTGCATGAAAATCCAAAATGAATTGAAAATATATTCTCACTTGCTCAAAATCATAAATCACTCTTGCTTGAAATAAATCCTGTAATCAAATCCTTTGTTTTTAAGAATTATAATTTTAATCTAAATCTAAACTCTCACTGTTGTTATCATTACTCATTAAACTCAATTCGCGATCTCCTGAATCAATAAAATAAATTAGTTAACAAGACAATCACATCGCTGTTATTTAACTCAAAAATCAAC
Organism: Pinus tabuliformis; assembly: GCA_031772625.1. Lineage (NCBI taxonomy): Eukaryota > Viridiplantae > Streptophyta > Pinopsida > Pinales > Pinaceae > Pinus > Pinus tabuliformis. Next base: position 648,516,543 of record CM062815.1, on the reverse strand, counting down.
GAAGGACAATGATAAGGAAATTCTACAGGATGCATTTGGAAAATAAACTTACGAAATGATGTAAGGAAATTCACTTAAAAACATAAAAGAACCTTATTTCTTGAGGGGGCCCTCCACAAGTAGATGGCCACCAAATCCAATTGAACAATCAACCTCACATCGAAATAAGAAGGATTCTTTATAACTGAATTGAAAACAGAGTTTTAATTCTCATTGTCACATAATAAAATCATTGTGTTTTTGCTTGTTTTTGCCTCTGACAGTGAAAGTCCATGATGTTTCCCATGTTTCATTGCTTAAAATATATGTAAAGGATGTTGATCATGTTATTGATTGGTTTGTATTACAGGTGGAACTAGAAGGAAAATTCTAGCTGGAACCTTAGTGCATATTGCAGCGAAAACAACTCATGCCCCAGAACAGAACAATCGAGCAAGTTAAAGTGCAGTGGAAGCACTTTGGGCCCGATGAAGCTACAAGGGAGATGACTGATCAGATGCAAGCTATGTATTCTTCATTGTTTGTCCACTGAGGTAAAGTAGTTTTGGTATATGTGCATATTCACATATGGTTGTTATTGTAAATACCACAATGAGCTGTGTTATAAAGATCCAATAAGCGATATGGTTGTTATGTTGTCATGTTTGTCATGATGGTTTTTCTTTTGAGCAGGTTGCTCATTGTAAATACTGCAATGAGCCGAGTTATAAAGCTCCATGGGTAGTATGTTTTGACTTTCAATGGTTTCGCTGGTTGTTGTGTCGTAGAACACCGAGGACAGTGTTACCCTAAGGGGGAGGGTTCTATAACAACCCCAAGTTAAAAGTCATGTAATAAAAGTTAATAAAGGTAAAATAAGACCAAGGTCAAGGGACACTTATTTCAAGCTAAATGTTGGAAAAAATATCCTAGTGGGCATCACTTGTTGTGTTTATAGCTAAGGGGAAATTGGCAAAGACAATGGCAAAGGCTTTGAATAGGCAAAGAGGCATTAATTGACATATTATTTATGAAAATAGAGGAAATTAAGAGAAAAGAGAGGTGAAAGGTCACAGGTTGCATGTGAGGAAATTGAAGGAAAACAAAGGAAAATTGAAGAATTTAGAGGCATCAATAATAAAAAGACATCAGAGCATCAATTGATTTTTTATTTTTTTTTTATTTTTTATTTTTTTATTTTATTATTATTATTATTTATTTATTTATTTATTTTTTAGTTTTAGAGTTAGTCTTGGCGAGGAGAAGAGCACCAAGAAGAGAAGGAGATCAAGCAAGCAAAGGAGAGACAAGGAAAGCAAAGGGAGGACAAGGAAGGCAAAAGAAAGCAAGGACCAAGCAGCGTCGGCAAGAATACTTGCAGGTAACAAATTACATGTATGGTTTTGTAGTTGGTTCTGGCATGCATGACATATGCATGTGTGTATTTTGGTTTCTTGCTGTCGGTGGCATGGATTTTGCTGGGTTTTCGATAGTGGTTTCAGCCTTGCCTTACCATTTCCTGATAGCCATGGTGAGATGGGATTCTTTTTTGGTTGAGCTATGGATTGCCGGAAGGTTTTGTATCCGGGTGAGGTGGTCCCAAGAAAAATCCCAAGGAGGTGGTGATGGTTTTCTGCAAGAAGCCCTCAATAGGTGGGTGGACACAAGAAAATTCCTCAAGAGATGGTGAAGGAATTCTAAGACATCCAAGACAGTTTGGTTTTGTGATCTCAGGACCGGTTTAGGAGAGATCACAATATGGTAAGGGTAGAGGTGGTTTAATCTCTAGATTCCCTTGGTTGTTTATGGATGGTTTATCCCATGAGATCCCATATTCATGCTTGGAATATGACATGAAGGTGATTGGCTAAAAGAAAGATTTGGTTCAACCCAATTTATGGTAAGTTCCTGACTTGGTTGGCTTTTGTATATGGTTAATAAGAGCTAAGTTCCTCTTACTTTCGGTGAGTAAATGTACTTATTATTATGTGGCTTTAATGACTATTCTCTCATTGTTATTTATTTGGTTATACATTGGTTATAAGCATAATTAATTGACATATCTAAGTACAACTCTTAACACATTTCTATTAATGAATGTCTAGATAATGAATGAAAGACCTAATTGTTGTTATGAAAACTATTTTGAGAAGGCATTGTTCCTTCTCGTTTATCCTCAAATAAGTTTTCAAATCATTATGTTCAAATTTGAATTCATGACCTATAGGTTGCATGTTCACCATGTGTTTAACATAATGTCAGTGCCTGTTGGAAGAGGTCAGGTCAAGTCCTGGTTCAGGTTTTGGTTCATAAGCTTTATTTCTATGTCATTTCATCTCTAGAAGTTTGATTGAGTTCTGGGTAGAGGCTTGAGTCCCAACACTAAAAAAGTGGTTCAGAATTCGGGGTCGCTAGCATAGAACTGTCTAGAAAAGTCCACAGTGGCATGTAGGCAGGCTTATTAGTGCGATTGGAGGGCTACAATCACTTGCATGCCTTGGCAAGGATCCACTGGGGCTCTAGGTCAGTGAAAAGAGAGTCATCTCAGGGGTTGGACACCTAGAGGGGTTGGGTTGCTCTTGGAGGTCCTGTAGCACCTGAGGGAAGTCGGTAAGGTGTTAATTTGTCGACTCCATTTCCTTAAGATCATTTTAGAGATTAAGTCTTATCATATTGACCCTCAACTCATGTTTACCCCAAACAAACGGGTAAAAATAAATAAATATTAAAAATGACAAAATACATAACCAAACTAACATCAGATCACATAACACTTTACATAATATATTATAACATCACTACTATACTAAATTGCAAAGCACTTTTATATATATATATATATATAAGTATATGTGACTATATTTGAATATGTAAACATGTATACACTACCATTGCTCTGTTTGTCCTCCGTAAATAACTCAGATTATAATGCCTCTTGCCATAAATATTTAAATAATCAGTGATTACCAACGTTTATAATGACCTCTTCACAATGTTAATGATGAAATGTTCACAATGAATATTTTTTAAAGGTTCAAAATTGATAATACCGATAACAACACGACACTGAGCCTATCATTATCAAGGGTACGCCTTTTTCGATAATATAAAATGTATCATTCAGCTCATGGCTTCTACAATGCGGGTAGGGATGCTCGATGGATCGTGCAATGCCGGTCGTGGGTTATTTGTGTTGTGCAACAACTCAGGCTTCTACCAGGGGAGGGTTTACAACAGCCCAGCTGAGACACCAACGTTGGAGCTCTGCAACATCGCAATGGCACAGAAATATAGCTTCAACAGCTTTCAAAAAGGGTAAGAGCTTTCTTCGTTTTCATGAACTCATTCTGTCACAGAAATTTTACTCAACGAAGGCATTAGCCATGGTTCAAACCCCTGATAAAACTCAGGCAACCTCGAACGAGGACGAAAACAGCGAAGAAGAGGAAGAGGCCTTGCATGAATTTAACAAAGCTGAGAAAACCCAAGGAAAAGAGAAAGGGGAGCTGGAGGAAGCCGCAAGAGAAATATGCGAAGTCTTAAGGAAGGGCGACGAAGATATGGAAGAAACTTTAACTAATTTGGGCATTCGGATTAATCAAGTACTGGTAAAGATGGTATTGAATAGAACAAGTTCCCCAAGATTGGCCCTGAGGTTTTTCAAATGGGCGAAACTACAACGAGGGTTCACGCATAACACTTCAACCTATAACAAGTTGACCAATCTTATCGGTCGCTCCAAGGACTTTGAAACCCTACAGAAGATTTTGGCAGAGATGTTACCTGCTCGTCGCAATTATTCTGTAAGAACATTTTCCTTTGCCACTGCGTGGCATGATGATTGGGATATGCTTAGTAAAGTAATTGAAATGATTGATAAGCTGGAGTTTTCTGCCAGAAGATACGCTTATGAAATGCTTATTGCGGCTCTCTGTGAAGAGAATCATGCCAATGCAGCTTTATTCGTATTGGAAAGAATGGTAAGTGCTAATTCTGGTCTGAGAGCGGTCGCTTTTAGTCCGCTTATAACAGTTTTCTGTCTGAATGGCCAATTGGATAAGGTACAGGTTCTGTTTGAGATGATGAAGATGACAGGCTGTCCTCCTGATTCAATGACCTATAACCTCGCTTTTAGTAAGCTTTGTTATATAAAACGATTCGTAGAAGCAGCCGAAGTACTTGAGAGCATGGTTGATAGTGGCTACCAACCGGATGCATTTACATATGATATAATGATTAATTATGCTTGCAAGACAAGGAAGCTTGGAGGCGCACTTCAGTTCTTGGATAAAATGAAAGAAGAAGGGATTAAGCCTCTGTATGGTACTTATGCTCATCTCCTTAAGGGAATCCTCTTAGACAGAGATTTTGAGGAAGCATATTCATTCCTGATTCAACAGAGTGGAACGGATCCCAATTTGGATTCAGTAAACTATGAGTATTTGATCAGGATTTGTCACAAAGTAGGCCTAGAGGAAGAAGCACGCCATCTTTTCACAGAGATGAAAGCTAAGGGTTTGGAACTTCTAGATGACAAATTGTACACACAGATTTTACATGAGAACAATGAGCCAAAACCAATTTGAAAACAATTTAGTACCAGTGTTGATTTTCCATTTAATATGGATATCCATCATTGCTATACCAATAGATTCAGCCGAGTTTACTGTAGGAATGTCACATCCTTTCAGGTATGCACCAAAGGCATTTCTCAGTAAGATAATTTTGTAGCATTCGCTGCACATCGAATGCGGGAGTCATGATGGCTTTTGGCCTGATGGTAAATTTCATAGGAACTTCAAAAAAGATAGTTCCTCGATTTCAGCTGTAGTGCATGAATGTTCATAGGTAAAAATCGATCCATTATTCAAATCATGCAGAAAATCTGAGCATGCAGATGCATATGTTTGAAGGTTGAACAAGAAAATATAAAATTTACTTTCTTTTCAAATGCTTTATTTGAGACGTTACTGTTGTGGTTATAATCCAGTAAAGCTTTATCAGCATAATTCAGTAAATCTGTATCAAGATCTCCCCGTTATGCCTATTTTCTATAATTCTTTGCATGACATATGAGATGTAGGACTAAGAGTGGTTTTTCTTAAATAAAGGATGATTCTTTCCAGCACTCATGAAATAAAGATTCAAAGTTTCTTCTTTTTATATGCATTTTCGATGAAATAATGATTTCTAATGCATGTCAGAAGGTTGTGACCTCTAGTTGTTTGTGTTGATCTTTAGTGCATTAGCATAGGAACTAGTAAGTACAAATTTCTAAGCTTGTATAGTTATGGTTGTTGTCCTAATACAACTAATTGATGTGAAGGACGTACCAAGTAGTTTCCTTTCCGGAAAATTGGTTTAGTGTAACCAAGTCCAATTATCATCAGCTGGGTCTGTGATGACCCTCGTACAAATGATTACTTGTTCTGCAACAAAACAATTTTCAATGAGAAGAGCTAAAATTTCAGAAGACTTGGAAGGAGCTCTCAAGCTGTCCCCCTTGGGAATTATAGCGTTAAAATGCTAGTCTGGATTCTTGATGAAACAAGAATAAGTTAGAAACGAACTTGGGTATATGCTTATCACTCTAAAATTTGCTTATAGTAAATCAATTGAGTTTCACAACTTATTATCAAATAGAATATACTATCATACTACATGCCGAAATCGCAAACGAAGCCCTCAACACATATTATCCATCAGTTTGCGACACTTAGGCGCAGTCCAGTGCTGGCAGTGGGGTCTGTATGTTGCATGCATGGAACGTCGAAATATGAGATCCCAATAAAATCAGGCCTCTGTTTGCCATCCGCAGGTAAGGTTCACTTTTGGCATTGGGGCCTGTTAGTGCGTGCATATGCACATTCCATGGGCCTAAAGACTAAATATCCCACCTGATAACCTCATTACAGGAAACTAGTTTGTTGGCTAGCAAACTCTTTTATCCATGGGTCGTACGTCATTTCGATTAGAACTTTTGACAACCAATTGTGTTTTTATTGCACATAGCAGAAAAATATAAGACTAAACACATGCACAGGATATATGCAGAATTAGGTGCAAAAGATCAAAGGAAAAATCACTGTTACGGTGGAAGATCATCATGTTTGACAAAATTTATACTACAGCAAAAAAAATAAACAGGTAACTGTCTTGTAAATGCCATCCCTCACTATGTAAACATAAATACTAAGAAGTTTGGTACTGATGTTTATTGCATATTTAAGACAGCATGGACCTGTAAAATCAGCATCAAACACATTTATATCAACCAAATTTTTGCGTGCACATCATGGTTGGTTTGTTGTAGTGCAATAATTGAAATATTCTGATTACCTACTTTTTGCCTAAACTACACTTTAAACTACACTTTATTCACACTTCGGGACTAATTTTTCAGCAGTCTAAGAAACTGTTATATTTTGTTCAAGCTATATGTAAAACTTTAGAACCTTGTCTTCTTTGAAATGGAAGATTTCCTTCTCAGATATTGATAAGTATAAGATTTCCTTGCCAGAGATGAAAGGGCTTCACTTTAACACAGTGTTCCATGGGGTGGGGTGCATGCACTCTATGCTTCCCACACACCTGAGATGGGGAACGCCTGGGGAAATGTTTCCCCACGTATCCCTTTTGGGGAGGCACGGGGAGACACAGGGATAAACGTTTCTCCAGTGTGGGGGACGCGTCTCCCCAAAAGCGGTGCTTCTGGGCGCACCCTTCAAAAGGGAGATGTCCAAAAGCACCCCTTTTCAAGGGGGCGCCTAGAAGCACCCCCTTTTCAGTTTCAAGAACTTTTGTGTGGGGAAATCTAATATTCAAGCCTATGGCCATATTATTGCTATGTAATTCATGGTAGTGTTAAATTCTTAAAGTAAAATGATGTCATCCTTTTACTTAAATTTTTAACATTACTATGAAATGACTCAAGATGTTTGAGAGTGGTTCTGACTTCGTTGGATTCATATGGAGAAAGTAGAATTTTAGATCTCACTCAAAATCCAATAGACTTCACAGTTTTTCAGGATTTCAAGATCGGGGGATTGCAATGTTTCCATTGGATTTTGTCACGTACGAGGGTATGAAAGTAGTATTTAATCAAGAACACCAAGCCTTCTATGTACCTTGATGTTAGTGGCATTGGTTGTCAAACTCCTCTATCATGGCCCTTACTAAAAATGTACCCGTTACTCAAACAAAATCTTGACTTGACATGCTACATTTTTTTTCTATCTATGCTTAGAGGGTGATATTGATTACAAAGATCCCAATATAGGTAATGGCTTTAATGATATGAAGGTATTTGTTGTAACATGACTTTTTGGAATGCTAGAGGCCATCTAGAGCTTGTTTGTTGATGTATTTTTGGTTCAAAGATGGATTGCACTCAATGTTATTTTGGTTATGTGCACCCTTACATGCTATATAAATGAGAGCTTTTGCTTATTTGTGTATAAATGGTTTGGATTCATATGGATGCACATGAATATATATGTTTTTTTCTAAAATTTGAATATTTTAGGTGTTTTGGTCGATTGGTTTTTTGGTTTGGTTTTTTTACCGGTACTAGGCCAGTTTCAACCGGTTCTCCTTTCAGAGGGTTTTCCGATTTGATCACCGGTTCAATTCTGATAACATTGTTATCTACTATAATCTATTTTGTTTAGTATTAATTAGATTATAGAATGATGAGTGATGAATTTAAATTTTAAATCAATTTACATTCTAGAATGATGAATGATAAATTTAATTTTTAAATCAATGTAAATTCTAGAATGATGAATGATGAATATGGATCAATGTATTTCATTATTGAATCTCGTGGTATATGAATGAATGATGAATATGAATGATGTATGTCTAATATGAATGATGAAAATAGACTAGGGTATTTCATTATTTAATTCAATTATGTGTTGATCAATATATTTATGCACCCGTGTCTCCCCGTCCCAGATTCTTGGTGGAACATTGCTTTAACACCACATGCTTAATCCAGAATACCTTAATCAACCAAAAAAAAATGTTGCAATAAATACCTGTCATCCTGATAAGCTTCTTCTGAGCTGATAAATAAAAATTGTTTGAGGGAGGGAGGACTGAGGTGGTAAAATCAAACCATTTTGGAGTACCTTATGGATTATTTTATTCCTTCCTCGATTGATGTGATCCTCAGGAGTTCCAAGGAGTCCTCACTGCCACATTTCAAAGCAGACGGCAAGATATCTTGCCTTACATAAAATTATTTGCATTTCTAGTAGCAAGCATAACCTGCAAAGGACTGAAGTTCATTTTGTTATCGTTACCTGCATTTTCCAGAGCAAATGCAGAGCCAGCTGTGGGTATGAAAGTCAAATTTCAGTTCATTGGGTGAAATGAAAAACAGAAAATCTTGGAAAATTTTGGAAAGAGTAAAATATCCATTAACACCAATGGTATTATTACGTCAAGATGACGAAGCTTTCAAGACCTTCATATGTGTTTTTTTTGTTAGTCATTGCATGTTTTGTTTCAGGGTAATGTTTGCTGGACATTTTAGGGACTCTAGACAACATTTTATGTTATCTTCTACTCCGTTGGCTTTATGTAATTGTTAGGTCATTAACCCATGGATTTCCATAAATGAAAAACAGAAAATCTTGGAACATCTGGGAAAGAGTAAAATATCCATTAACACCAATGGTATTATTACGTCAAGATGACGAAGCTTTCAAGACCTTCATATGTTTTTTTTGTTAGTCATTGCATGTTTTGTTTCAGGGTAATGTTTGTTGGACATCTTAGGGACTCTAGACAACATTTTATGTTATCTTCTACTCTGTTGGCTTTATGTAATTGTTAGGTCATTAACCCATGGATTTCCATAGCTTTGCCATGAAGATGTCATTAAATTCATCACATATTTGCTAGAAACTTGACTAACCTCTGTAATGCGATTTTCCATTTACACCTATCATCTTCCCACGCAGTCTTTATTATCACCGAACCTGGAATCTTCAAGCAAGCCTAGGGGCCACCTTATCCTTATGTCATAGGACTATTGTGCCTTTAGTTCCATTAAAGCAACTAACTATTATTTAGCAATGAAACTTGACTAACCTCTGTAATGCGATTTTCCATTTACACCTATCATCTTCCCACGCAGTCTTTATTATCACCGAACCTGGAATCTTCAAGCAAGCCTAGGGGCCACCTTACCCTTATGTCATAGGACTATTGTGCCTTTAGTTACATTAAAGCAACTAACTATTAGTTAGCAATGAAGTTCGGTTTGCACTTATGGTTTTCTGAGTTGGTAAGTTCAATTGGTTGGTCTTACAAATGTTCCTAAGGGTTAGTGTTGAAATTTCCCTCTACTACACTAAATGCAAATTTAGAAATTTCAATTCAACCTTGAGGTTTCTCGGATCTAGTTTCTATGAGTTTTCAACATGAGCATTGAATATGAAATATAAATTACAGCATATTATACTTCTTTTCAACCAAATATACAAAGTATCCCAAGAAACCAATACAAAGTATCCCAAGAAACCAATACTGAACATCTTATACTTCTTTTCAACCAAATATACAAAGTAACCCAAGAAACCAATATTGAACAAGTGTATTTCAATGGAACAATGTTTCCATCCCTTAAGGCACACATCCCAAACGTATAACAGATATGAGAATACTTATTACAGGGGATTTAATACAGCCATTAATATTCCCCTTTAGCTTCTATATTCTTTTTAAATCACTTAACGAAATCTGTTCATAATTATGTCAAATCACTATGCATAACCAATGCCATAAACTATTCAATCATTATGAGAACATATGCTGAAGATCAGATCTGCAAGTATACAAAGTTTGATAGCAAGAAACTCTTCATATATATGCAAGATGAAGCTACAAGTATATGCCAACAACTTAATACAAGCTGGTACAAGTAATGCTCTCCAAAGCCTAGTGAGGGAATCCAACATAGATAACAAACCCTAGCCATCAACTCTTCCTAGCTAGGAATATCTCTCAGCTAATGTTAGTTGTTCCACCAAAGATAGACAACCCTCAAGCATACGCCAAAATGTCCTCTTTGGTACCTACACTTGCATCACACAAGTGTAGAAGAGAAAAAAAGATATTCTCCCACTATCTTCTCCACACCAAGCACTTCAAAGTAGTATTAGGATGTCCAATTGCCACAAAACCCCAAACTTTATCTCCAACAACCATGAGAACAAATTCTCCCTTTTCTCCTTGGGGGTTTCTCACATACCCTATCTTCCCTTGTCTTCTTTTTGAATCACCTCAAGAACCCTAGAGCTCATGACAATGACGACAAATCACAATGGAGTACAATTGAAAGAGACAAGTTCTCTCTAGCCCTCGCGTCTCTAATACAAGTACATGATTGATATGAATGAATGAAAAATCTCTCTCCTCCCTTCATATATATGAAGGTGAGGGAGGCCAATAATAACTAAGTGGATAATGCCCATAACAAACAACTTAACTAATTGTTAGATTGGTTTGCACATGAAGCACTCCAACTCTAAGTGACTTATGTCAAGCTCTATGATATGCACATTTATTAAGCATGAGTACTGAGGTGAGAACTTCACAAGAAGTGTGCAGTGCTCCTCCAAAGGTCTCCAATGGTCCAACACTCCCTCTTAAACCATGTGTATCTTTGGGTCCCCCATGCCTACATGAGTACTTACCAATCCAAGCATCTTTGATTCAAGAACAAGAGTCCATGCAAGCAATCAAGTGTCCCCATTCAACCTAGGGTTCAACACCCTCCTATTAGATGGTCAACACTCCTCATTTAAATGGGTCATCCTCCTAAGCAATCATGATGAGGGCTCCATGTTGCTCCATATTGGTGTTCAATCTCCCAAGGAAGTGTTCCACATAACCATCAAAGTCAAGGTATAATTGTCCATGAATAGGCTATCTCGAATGTGTATTACCATCATGGTACAACCAAGGGTAGTCAACACACCATGCACCCCACATCATAGGAAGCATTCTCAAGCATGGTGTAAACACTTTCAAAGTGACCTCAAAAGGCAACACTCCCTCTTTCCAAGGAAATTGTTTTCATCAACATTAGTTTTTTCCTCTTGCATCTCAACCAAACATGCCATTTGCAAATCTAAAATTGCTATGGTGTTAGAATTGACCCTTAGCCCATGGAAAGGAATTGTCACCCAAACATCATTCTCCTCCATCAAAACACTCAGAGGGCTCCCAAATGGAAGGATGCACAAGCACCATTTTCTAGGAGGTATATTTTCTTTCATTAGTTAGCATATTTTGTAGGCCCAATATATCATTTCCATGTAGTTTAACTCTTCTATGATTTGGCCTTTTTATGGGCATATTTTTTGGTCAATTTTGCTTGAAATTTGACAAGGATTTGTTGGGATCGCAAGTTTGATCTACGTGGTCTACACAATCCAAGTGCCCCAGGGGTTTTTTAGGGCATTGAATCCATTTATGTATTGAAAAACACATTTTAAATAACTAAAACTCACAATTTGACCAAAACTTGTATCGCCTAATTTCGACAAAAGAAGCCAAAATGTAGAACAATTAGACGAGGCCTATTTTCTTTCATCAACGATTTAGGCACTTCTACATGCTCTTGTGCATCCTTCGATGTCTAAGTAAGCCATCTTGTTTCAGGTTGAACTAGCAGGTGAGGATGTATCCTTCCTCATTGATTAACATATTTTATAGGAGGTATATTTTCTTTCATCAAAGATCTAGGCACTCATACATGCTCTTATGCATCCTTCAATGTCTAAGTAAGCCGTCTTGGTTCAGGTTGGAGTAGCAGGTGAGGATGCATCCTTCCTCAAGGCCACTTTTCCCACACTTAGATCTAACTTCTCTCTAGCCTATGCATTTTATTCTTGAACAATGATCTCATAACTGACTTTAATCATTCAAGGAGATGCTTGTGATTTATAGGACCACACATCCTCATCAAACATCACATTTTGGCTCACCATGGTCCTCCACTTTGTTGGAATTTAAATCTTGTAAGCTTTGCATGTCTCATCATATCCAACAAAACAAGATACTATCACAACATCTTGAACCTCCCCTTGATTAGGGGCTTGACCACCTTTGAAGCTAAAGGAACATAACCTTAGACAATCAACAACTTGTCCAAACTCCATCATCCTTCATATCAACTTCACATGCCAAAATATTTAGATGTCACACCATGAGTTGTTCAAGACAACTTGCAAGCATGATCACATCTTTATACAAGACCAAGGTAAGTGGATCAGATATATCAAAATCACAAAGATAAAAATCTACACAAATCTCATCAATAGAAAAATATCAAGCTCGTAGTGCAAACAACAACTTGTTGAGGGCCTCCAACAAACTATTAACATGGGTACTTTGCTCATGCACATCAAATTCAACCATTGAAGAAGAACCCTCAATAAGGTTAACTCCACGTTTTCAGGAGAATCCTTTAGTAATTGTAGCAAAAATCTCATCAAGGCCAATTCTCTCTTGAGAAAATTCGATAGCCCTACCGTCGTGCTCTTCATTTCTCCCATTAAATACAAGCTTGGAATCAATTATTGATTTCGAAATAGTTTTTGAACCTATCTCCATGGCATCCTACCATACATGCTTTACACATGCCTCCCCAAAATTATATGGCCCACCCAATATTCCATTGGAAAATATACATGCCATAGGATCAACAAATAACATGTAAAAGCCACCATCCTAAACACATAACCAAGGTCCTCAGAATTGCTAGACTACAATCACTAATAGTGCATTACTGTACTTCAAATGCAACAATTTAACAAGAATATCTCATACAAGACAATGAAAGAATATTTTTATCCAAACCAAACAAATCATCATTCCACTCAAGAACAATGCATAATAGAATTTGGAAAGAAATGGAGCCTAGTCCTTTCACAAGGATGTAGCATCATCACTGAACTCCACTCTCATTCCTCCCTCTTGCTTCCGAAGTTCATTGAAGAGTGTAATGTCATATATTTTATTGCCCTATTGTCCACATATCATCAACACTTGACATAGTGTTGGAAGATAAACAAGAGTCCATGGAGAATGCAATGTCAAGCTGGGATGATAACTCATCCACTTATGCTATAGTGCCTACACTCTTTGCGCTTTGTTTCTCTCTTTGTCTCCATACATTTTTGGCATAATGTCTTTTTTTATGACACCCAAAACATTTCACATTACTCAAATCACATTTACCTTGGTTTGATCATTTCTTGCTTCCTTTCTTCATTCTCCCAACAGGGGCTAGGTTTTCTACTTTCTTTTGCTACGCTATACATGATTCCAACCTTTTATTTTCTTCACAAAGTCACCCCAATGCTTATCATAAGTAATGCCCACAAAGACAAACACCTTAGAGAAAGGGTTTCCAAGATGGAGTTAACCCATTAAAATCAGTGGACACCAACTCCTTATCCTTCACTTTGTCCCTATGCCAATGAATTGATCTCTCAACTTCATGATCCTTGCCAAATAGCTCACTAGTGTAGTTGTGTCACTCATAATGATTGAAAGTTTGTTTCTCAAGAACATCTCCCTAGAGACACTGAAAATTTGGTATAACCTAACCAAAGTGTCATACATCTCCTCACTAGTCAACTTCTTTGCAATGTGAGTGATCGAGTGATCCTTCACCAAATAAATAATGATAGTCTTTACCTTGGCCCCCTTATTAACATGTGAAGACAACAATTATGGTTGATAGGTGTAATGATGTCTTTCTTAGTCCAAAGTTGGGAGTCCTCTCAAAACATTTACAACTTGCATTTCCAAGATGTAAAATTGAAAACACCACCCAATCCATCACACTCTCTAACCCAAGAATAGTAATTTTTCAAACCTAAGGCACACCTCAAAAAAAAAATTAACTGTAGCTAAAGTAGAACAATCCTTTTAGGGTTTAGGCACTTCTCCCTAGCACACTAGGGTTTCACATCCAACACCCTATAATAGGCAAAACACTTCTCTTAGGTACAAAACAATTGAAATACATAACACCCTCTTTGCTAAAAGAGTGGTTTCAATCAAATAAATTTTAATTTCATGTTGAAATTTTCCTTTATTATAATCAATGAAAATTTAGAAATGTCACTTCAACTTAGAAATCTATTTCCTATGAGCTTTCAACCTTAGGGCTAGATCTGGAATATAAATTACAATAGTGTATATCTTTCTTCTTTTCAAGCAAACACACAAGGGAGCCCAAGAAAACAAATACCAAACAAGTGTACTTTAATGGAACAATATTTTTATCCCTTAAGTCACACCTCACAAGCATCTAATAGATCTACAAATACTTATTAAAATATATTTATCACACCAATAAATCTACCCAAGGGAGCCCAAGAAAACAAATACCAAACAATTGTACTTCAATGGAACAATCTTTTTATCCTTAAGTCACACCTCACAAGCATCTAATAGATCTACAAATACTTATTAAAATATATTTATTATACTAATAAATCTACCCATTTGGATTCTATATGTTTGTTAACCAGCTCAACAAAAACAATGCATATATCAAATCAACATGAATAACCAACTTTAGAAACTACTCAATCATCATGAGAACATAAGTTGGAACTTATATCTACAAGTAGTACATAAAGTTTGGAAAGCAAGGAACTCTTCATATATATGCAACACGAAGTTACAAGTACATACCAACATTTTAATACATGATGGTACAAATTGTGCTCTCCAAACTATAACTAGCACATCCACTATAAATAACAAACACTCACCACACGTCCTATCTAGGAATTTCTCCCAATCAAAGTTGGTCACTCCCCCAAGTATACAAATTGGCAAGTACTCTTTCATACCTACACATGCATCACACAAGTGTACAAGAGAAAACGATATACTTTTTTATTATTATTTTCATCATAGCGGGCACTCCAAGTATTATTAGGGTTTTCAAATTTCACAAGAACTCTTTTTCTCTTACAAGAGCTACAAGAACAAGTTCTTCCTTTGATCGTCTATGGTTTCTCCAAAACCATATATTCCCATGTATTCTTAGTGAAAATCATAACCCTACTCTTTTTCATGAATCACTTCAAGAGCCCTCACACTCAAGACAAAGAGAAAATCACAATGAAGTAGAGTATAAGTGAAAGAGACAAGTTCACTCTATCTTTGACATCTCTAAGTGATCGATATTAATGAATGAAAATACTCTTTTCTCCATTTATTTATATGAAAGGTTAGGGAGGACAACAATAACAAAGTGGATAATGTTGATAACAGGTTGCCTAACTAATCACCAGATAAGTCTACATGTGAAGCACTCCAACTCTAAGCAAGACATCTTTCTCCAAGGTATGCATATCCATCAAGTAAGGGTCCCATGGTGAGCACTCCAAAAGAAGTATATGATAGTCCTCTTCTAAAGGCCTCAAATGTTCTAACACTCCATTCTATGCCATGTATACTTCTAGGTCCAATGCACCCACAAAACACCTCTCAACTCAAGCACAATTCTCCATACAAACAACCAAGTGTTCCCATGCTACCTAGGGCTTGATACATTCCTCCTAGATGCCCAATGCTTCTCTAAATGGGTCATCCTCCCAAGTAGGCAACCAAGTGCTCCATGTGTGTGCCTCAATTAAAATGTCACTAAACCACATAGGCCTCCAAGTTCTTCCTAAGGAAGTGCACCACATAAGCATCAAGTCTAGGTATAGTAATCCATGAGGAGGTTATTTCCAATGCGTTTGTTGATCATAGTACAACTAAGGGTAGTCAACACATCACACTCTTGAAGCACCTTCAAGTATGGTGTAAACATTTTCAAAGTTGCCCTAAATTCTAACAATCAGTGTTTATAAGGAAAGTGCTTTCAAAAACACTGAACTTGTTCTCTTGTTGCATATCAACCAAACTTGCCATCTACAAATTTGAACTTGGTGCGGTGCTAGAATTGTTGGTTTTAACCTTATATAGTTAATTTTTGCAAACATATCTGTAATGAAAGTAGAAAAGATAAAATGACACACACACACACACACACATTTAACATAGAAATTCCACCTTTAAACCTAAATTGGGAAAACTAGAAAGGTTTTTAGTATATTCAATCTTACAATGTTACAATACAATATGTATATCTCATGACATATAGAAAACCCCAATCCTTTAACCCTAAATTAGAATACAACCACAGTTCCTTATACAAAATTATAGAACCATGGGTTTAACCACCATGCACAACAAAATTGCTAAAAGTGAAAACTGTGTCAAAAGTCATGAAAATGGAGGCAAAAAATGCCCTATTTTTTTTAGACTCTAGTTGCCTTCCAAAACCCTCAGATAGTGGGGTATACCACCTCCACTATGAGAACCTCATCACACCCAATGGAACATATAGTGCATGGGTTAGTCATGCAAATAATATAACACATACCCAACATTCTCCCACTTGTTGCATTTCTTTTCATATAGGGGTCACAAGAGTATATGACCAACAATCCAAGGAAATAATGGAAATTATTTATCTATACCAATAAAAATACTTAATTGTCATTGAATTTGTTAATGAATTTGCAACATTTTTCATTCTATCCACCTTTACCAACAACACCTTCTTGTCTTCAACCATGCTTCTCACAAAGTGATACTGAACATCAATATGCTTTGTCTTAGAATGATAACCTGGATTATTCTTCAAGAAAATTGCACTATGAATGTCACAAAATATCTTTGCAACTTGTCGTACCAACGTAATACCTAAACACAATCTTTGTAACCATGTTTCTTCCTTTGTTGCAAGAATGACTGCCATGTATTTAACATTTGTTGTTGGGAGTGCCACTACAGACTATCTCTTGCTCATCCAAACGATTTATCATCCAAATAGGTTAAATGCATACCCACTTATAGATATTTTTTGATCTAAATATATAACCAAGTTTGCATCAATAAATCTATGTATGTCTAACACTTTCTCCAATCATGGCATTCCTTGGTAGCATAATCCATAACTAGTAGTGCCATGCAAATACTTGAAAACCCTCTTTACTGCTGCTCAATGCTCTTTCTCTAGTTTTGAAGTATACTTGCTCAACATTCCCACTACTTATGCAATGTCTAGTCTAGTATAAATCATTGCATACATCAAACTTCCAACGACGCTAGCATATGGAACATGAGGCATGTCTTCTTCCTCTTCCTGTGTCTTGGGATGTCGATTTGCAAATCACTTTACACCTACAACAATAGGGATATTTACTAGTTTACATTGTTTCTTATTAAACCTATACAATATTGTCTTGACATTCTTTATTTGATTAAATTAACCATAGTTTCATGTTTTCTCAATCTCTTCTAATTTACATGCCCAAAATGAAATTTGCAACACTAAGATCATGCATGTCAAATTTAGCGGATAATTGAGTTTTCACATCTTGGATGATTCTTTTATCATTTCCTATCAACCACATATCATCCACATATAAGACCATATAAATAAGATTGTCACTAACTAATTTGAAGCACCCACAATGATATGCTTCACTCCTTGTGAAGCCAAGTCCCGCCATATAAGTATCAAATATAAGATACCATTTCCTTGGTGATTACTTTAACTCATATAGGGACTCTTTCATCTCGCATACCTATTGTTTTTCTCTCTTCACTACAAAGTCTTCTAGTTTCTTCATGTAGATTTCTTCTTCCAAATCCCCATGTAGGAATGATTTCAACACATTCCTCTGTTCTACTTCAAAATCAAAAGTAGTAGCAACAGATAACCATAGATATATCAGACTTTAACTTGTCAATAGGAGAAAAAAATCTCACCAAAGTCAATTCCCTCTACTTGAGAATACCCTTTTGCTACTAATCGAGATTTGTATTTCTCCACTTTACCTTTTGCATCTAACTTATTCTTAAACACCTTTTCATTCCAATGCGTTTTCTTCTAGACGGTAACTCCACTATATCCCAAACCTCATTCTTGACCAAGGCTGCCATTTCTTCAACCATGGCCTTTTTCTAGAGTTTTCCATCCTCTGAATTCACTACCACCCTAAAAGTTCTAGGATCATCATCAATAATAAATAAACAAAATTAGAATAGAAATGAGATGGAGTATACCTTTCTAGTTGTCTTCTTTACTAAACTAGTCTCCTCAATACTGAAGTATGTGGTCTTCTTCTTCTAATTCATGTTCTTTTATAGAGTCTAATATTTTTATCCTTCTATTGGAACTCTATCTTCTCTAGTTCTTTCTCCCTTGGTAGGACTTTCTATTTGACAACATCTTTTATTTGTAAAATACCACGTTTCGATTATACACAACCTTCTTAGTTTCTAGGTTCCAAAGCTTATAACGTTTCATACCATATTTATATCCAATAAATATACACTTTTCATATTGATTATCTTTCTCACTTTGATTTTCCCTTTGGAACGTGTGCATAAGAATTACAACCAAATACATTGATATTTTTAAGAGAGGGTTTCTTACCATTCCATACCTCATATGGAGTCTTGTCACCCCAATGTTGATGAGGATGATTTATTTATTGGATAACATGTAGTATCCACCACCTTTTCCCATAATTCTTATCCTAACTCAACACCACTGAGCATGCTCTTTGATTTTTCCATTAACTTATTTTCCATCCTTTCTACATCTCCCTTCTACTAAGGTATGTATGGAGAAGTCTTTTTCCTTGTTATATCCTACACTTCTTACAAATTTCCTCGAATTCTCCGCCATTTTTTTTTTAACCAGAATCAGAAATTTGTATTTATATGCAATTCCACACATGAATCACAACTAATACATTAGGTAGTACATAACTATATCTTAAAAAAAGTTCATGACCTCTCTTATCTAGAAAAACTACAAAAATTTCCAAAGGGACTCCAAACTAGACAACACAAAATGAGGTTTTATAGGTATATACCTTACAAAACTGACCCACAAAAAAACAAAATTTACATGTCATACTATTACTGATTGATAATGCAATCCTTCATAATTGTGCAATGCCAATCCATTTAGCTTTAAGGAATAGGAGAGATCCTGATTCCTAATCTTAATTTACACCATTCATTAGCACATAGGTCTATAACTTTATTGAGATCACAGAGAACATGGACACATTCTATTGAAGAGAACCCTTTCGTTGTTTTCCTAATTATTTTCATAAGAATTTCTAATGTTTTGTCCCCCAGAGAGGAGACCTACACTAAAAACTGAATAAGAAGGAGGGAGTCTCCCAAAACAGTGAGATAAGCTACTTGATTTTATTTGGCTAATTGAATCCCATGGTAGAGGGAATAAGCTTCTACTTGGTTGTTTGTCATGGATCCTAAGCCCCATAATACTCTGCAACTTTAATTTCCTCAGGGCCATAGAGCACCCATCCCCCTCCTGCCACCCCTGAATTCTCTGCCATTGTCCATCCCCAATGCCTTTATTTTATTCTCTTTTTGATTTTCCAAAAGAGCCTTAAACTTTTAAATTTTTGTTGTTTTCCTTCCAATCCAACTTGGCCCAATCTTCTGTTGACATCCCCATTGGTGTAGTACCTGGATCCATAGTGATTTGCTAATATTTTTATACCAAAATAATTTCCACGACTCAAAATTATGCCCATTAAATTTATCCATCTCTATATTTAAATCTATCTCCATTTTATTTCATTACAAGAATCAATATTGCATATCTCCCACCATGACAAGGCTTTCATGGGCTTGTGCCAAAACCTTTAGCCACAAAGGTGTCCCCTTGAAGCCAAACTGCTTTGGTATCAAATGTTGGTTTTAACCCTATCCATTTAATTACTACAAATAGATTCCCAATAAAAATAGAAAATATGCAATGACACACACACACACTTTAATTTGACACACACACACACACACACACACACACACACACACATATATATTTTGCCTTGGAAACCCAAACCGAGAGAGTGTTGAAAATGCAACAAGATGATGAAGCTTAGTGAAAAGGAGTCGCCTTCATTAAGTGGGCCCGTAGGCTATTTTTGGCGCAAAGTCTATTTTTAGACATATGGATCATGGTCTATGAGTTGCAGGATGCTATTTGTGGATGATTGGTCATGTTGGTAAAAATAGATGGACTTCTATTTTAGACATATGGGCGGAGTCTATTTTTAGACTGCCAGTCTAAAAATAGAACAGTCGAATATTATTAGCTCTTAATAATATTTGGACTATAAACATTATCTTATCCTCTTGCAGCACTTCAGTTCGAGCTACGGACGTGGCACATGCAACTGCCAGAAGGAAATACGATTTTCTTATGGGTTAGTTGAGCTATTGCATGATGGACTTCAGTTAGAACTCAAGTGATTGAGTTTGGTGGAGTTGATTGAGGAGTTGATGGAGTTGTGTTCAGTTTGAATTAGTTGAACTAGATGTATTTAGTCTAACTGCCAAATACACTAGTGATGAGTGATGTGAATTAATTATTAATTAATTCACTAATTATTAACTCTGACATAAAGCAACTAAAGAATACATCAGTTAACTCAGTGCATGGACAGTTCAGTGGAGACAAGTGTTAGAGGTGGGTGAAAGGGTGAGACTACTATTAGTTGTGACTATAGCTGTGCATGAGATTTGCACAATCATTGATCGAGATTGCCAATGAGGATTGCGCAGTACAAGCCAAGGGAAAATGAGCTTGGATAATTCCTATTCACACATTGGATTGTGCAGTAGAGGCAGGCAAACAGTGGAGGAAATTTGAACCTGTGACTTGATTCAAATTTGAGCTAGTTTGTGTGTAGCAGGTGGAGATAGTACTGAGTACTTGTGAGGAGTATTGTACTATGTATTGTTACATGTTCTCTATCATTATAATATACAGATAGTTGGGGGTTTTCAGCTGTATGCTTTCCCCAGTACATACTGTGTTGATATGTGTGATTGATGTTTCAATTTGCGCATGCGATTGTTTTTGATTCCACAAATTGATGATCAACGTAGAGGAGGTTATGTATTATGCATGCATTCCGCAAATAGTGTATAATCAGGATAATCTCTGTGAATAAGTGTTATATTATTCAAATTTCTACATGGTATCAGAGCGAATTTGATCATCAGATCTATTATTCAGAAAGTGATTACATTTTATTTCTTCAGGCAGAGTCTGTAATCGGGCCAGGTAGCCTCTGGATTCATCCTTCTTTTGGAAGGTGAGATATCTGGTAAAAGCCCATATAGTCAATCTCTATACGATAAATATTTTGTTCTCACGAATTTTAGATCAGAAGCAGTTGAGTTTTGAGCTGGTGGAATTCGAATTTGCAACAGTGTTTTCGTGGTGTCGAAGTTGAAATGTCTTTCAACGGATTGCGATTGGAGTATGCTCTTGAAGGCAGCTCGAATTATATTGCATGGAAAGACAGGATGGAGGTAGTGTTAGATGACAATGGGTTGAAGGAGTTCATAGATGCTGAGGTCCCAAAGCCTACTGATGCTGCTCAAATTGAGGCTTGGCAAAAGAAGACAGCAAAGTGTCGAAGGATTCTGTTGGAGGGTGTGAAGGATCACATTGTATCCAGCCTGCATGGAAAGGCTTCTCCATTCTTGATGTGGAAAGCATTGACATATTTATTTCAAAGCAAGAGCGACCAGAGGAAGTTGGCGCTCAAGGATAAACTCAGAAACATTAAGTTTGAGAAAGGAGACAGTATGCCCAAGTATCTCACGAAGTTCACCCAGTGCTGGGATGAGCTGGGAAGTGTGGGGGTGACTATCGATGATGAGGACTTGGTGAGTTTGGCTCTCCTTGGTCTTCCGAAGAGTTGGCATTCCTATCAGGACTCTGTTAATGGTCGGGAGAAATTTCCAGGATGGGAGAGACTTTGGTCAGATCTTGTGCAAGAGGAGATCAGGCAGAATACCAGGGATGGATCTTCATCAAAGGCATCTAATGAAGAAAATTGTGCTTTCGCTGCCAAAGCAAAGAAGGGGAAGAACAACAAAGCTTCTCATTTCGGTGTGAAAGGCAAGAAGCAGGACATGCCCAAGGTGAAGTGCTTTCACTATCACCAGCACGGACATTATGCCACAAATTGTCTGCAGAAGAAGAAAAATAAGCAAGCTACTGGAATTGCAGTAGGAGAGGCCTTAGCCTCGCAGTTTGAGCTGGATTTTTTGTCGATCCCATGCTTGGTATCAAGTGTGATGGGATCGGTATGGTTCTTGGACAGTGGTGCATCTTTTCACATGACAGGAGATCAAGATTTGTTTTCTGATCTGGATGAGAAAGATCTTGGAGTGCACATCGAGATGGGTGATGATGGTAGATACAGTGCGACCGGTATCGGTACCATTTCCTTTGAGAGGGAGTCTGGTAAACCCTTCGTATTGAAGGAAGTGATGCATGTTCCAGGATTGAAGAAGAATCTTATCTCTGTGGCGATGTTAGAAGACAAGGGATATGATGTTGTTTTCAGTGAGGGAAAGGCTTTCCTGCGCAGTAAGACAACTGGAGAAACCCGGAAGATAGGGGTTCGAGTCAAGAACCTTTATCAATTGCATGTAGATGGCTGCGCAACAATGGCATGCAAGGCAGAAGGATTGGTGAGCCGGGATGATGGCGAGCTGTGGCACAGGAGATTGGGCCACCTTCACCATGGAGCCTTGAAGATACTGCAGTAGATTTCTACTGGGCTTCCTAAAGGCACTCTTGCGCAGTCAGATCAGTGCAAGGAGTGTACTTTGGGAAAATTTGTGAAAGCCACCTTTCACAAGAAGGATAGTCGCGCCACGACGATCCTTGAGAGAATTCACACAGACGTGTGTGGACCTTTCTCAGTAGCTTCGACAGCAAAGCATAGGTACTATGTGATCTTTGTTGATGATTTCTCTCGGAAGTGCTGGATCTTCTTCATGCAGAAGAAGAGCGAGACATACTCAAAGTTCTGTGAGTTCAAAGCACTGGTCGAGAAGGAATCGGGGAAGAAGGTGAAGCCTCTTAGGCGCGACAATGGTGGTGAATTCATCTCTGGCGAGTTCAAGGACTTCTGCAGCGCAGAAGGGATTCAAAGAGAGCTCATAGCTCCTCATAACCCATAGTAGAACGGGTTTGCTGAGTGGAAGAACAGAACGATTGTGGGTGCTGCATGGGCGATGTTGCATGATCAGGGCCTACCCCTTCACTTGTGGGCGGAGGCATGCAATACTGCAGTATATGTGCAGAACCGTTGTTCTCACAAGATACTTGGCATGAGTACACCCGAGGAGGCTTATTCTGGTAAGAGACCTGATATTTCCCATTTGAGGATTTTTGGTTCTCCTGTTTACATGCATGTGACAAAGGATGCCAGGAAGAAGCTGGAGCTGACCACAGAGGTTGGGATATTTGTGGGGTACACTGATACGCCCCACAACTATCGTGTGTATTTGCCAGACAGTCGCAAGACTGTTGTGCGACGGGATATCAAATTTCAGGAGGAGAAAGCCATGAATTTTTCGCTTGAGAGGGAGCCACACTTGCAAGCAGATGAGGAGCTATTAGTTCTTAAGGATGAGTTTTAGGACGTGGATCAGCCACAAGATGAAGTTCATGGAGTGGAAGAGACCACTCATGCAGCGCCAACCGTCAGAGGGTGAAAGCGCACTACAAAAGCTGAGCGACTGGCTCAAGATGCAGAGAAGGTTGTAGGACCACCTACAGCTCAGCGTAGACAGAGACAGTCACCTGATCGGTACACTGGATACATGGCTCTTGTGAGCAAATGTGTCGTGACTGAGCCATCCTCTTTCGAGGAAGCTGTGGAGGATCCCGCATGGGTAGATGCCATGGTGGAAGAGTATGATTTGATTGTCAGAAACAGTGCATGGGAGATTGTCCCAAGACCGGAGGGGAAATCAGTGGTGGGTTCGAGATGGATCTACAAAGTGAAGCAGGCATCTGACGGGAGTGTGGAGAAGTACAAGGCAAGATTTGTTGCCTGAGGCTTCTCATAGATAGGGGGGATCGATTATGAGGAGACCTTTGCACCTGTCGCAAGGTATTCTTCCATACAGACGATTCTTGATCTCTCAGCGCAAATGGGGTGGCACATTCATCAGATGGATGTGAAGACTACGTTCCTCAACGGAGTCATTGAGGAGGAGGTGTACATAGAGCAGCCTGAAGGTTTCTAGATCTTCAGCAGTGAGTCACATGTGTGCAGGCTCAAGAGAGTGCTGTACGGGTTGAAACAAGCACCTCGTGCTTGGTACACACGGATAGAGAGTTATTTCACCGGACTTGGATTCTCCAAGAGTGAGGCGGATCCTAACCTATACCGGATTGTGGTGGAGGGTAAGTTGCTAATCATTGTACTTTATGTAGATGATTGATTTTGACAAGAGATGAGCTATTGATACTTTCATGCAAGGAGGATCTTGCTAGAGAGTTTGAGATGAAGGACTTGGGCCTCCTTCATTATTTCCTGGGATTGGAAATTTGGCAGCGCAGTGATGGACTATTTGTTTCTCAGGGTAAGTATGCTCGGGAGATACTGGAGAAGTTCAACATGCATGGTGCAAGCCTGTTGATACTACTCTTCCTGGAGGTTGGAGGAAGGAGGATGCTCCTTCAGCGGAGGTAGTGGATGCCACTATTTATCGACAGTTGGTGGGGTCGCTTATGTATCTGGTCAATACATGACCCGATATATGCTATGCTGTTAACCAGCTTTCACAAGCTATCGTTAAGCCAACCAAGCTCTTCTGGAAGGCAGGCAAGCATGTATTGCGTTATCTCAGAGGCACATCGGGATATGGATTGTGGTACAGACAGGAGGATGAGGTGAAGCTATGTGGCTTCACGGATGCAGATTGGGCAGGGAGCCCAACAGACAAAAAGAGCACATCTGGAGGGATCTTCAGTGTCGGGTCGACAACAGTTTCTTGGTACAGCAGGAAGCAGAGATCCGTGGCACTCAGTTCAGTAGAGGCTGAGTATATGGCAACAAGTTTGGCTGCATGCGAGGCTATATGGATGAGGAAGATCCTGGTCGGGTTGTTCGGGTCAAACTTGGAGCCTACTGTGATTTATTGTGATAACCAGAGTTGCATTAAACTCTTGGCTAATCCAGTATTTCATGATAGATCCAGGCACATTGACATCAGGTACCATCATATCAGAGATTGTGTGCAGTGGAGAATCATGCTACTTTCATATATTCCCATGGAGGATCAGGATGTTGATATCTTGACGAAGGTGCTCACCAGGAGCGAATTCGAATACCATAGAGGCAGGATAGGAGTTGCAGATAATCCATATCTTGTTGAGAGGGAGTGTTGAAAATGCAACAAGATGATGGAGCTTAGTGAAAAGGAGTCGCCTTCACTAAGTGGGCCCGCAGGCTATTTTTGGCGCAAAGTCTATTTTTAGACATATGGATCATGGTATATGAGTTGAAGGATGCTATTTGTGGATGATTGGTCATGTTGGTAAAAATAGATGGACTTGTATTTTTAGACATATGGGCGGAGTCTATTTTTAGACTGCCAGTCTAAAAATAGAACAGTCGAATATTATTAGCTCTTAATAATATTTGGACTATAAAGATTATCTTATCCTCTTGCAGCACTTCAGTTCGAGCTACGGATGTGGCACATGCAACTGCCAGAAGGAAATACACTTTTCTTATGGGTTAGTTGAGCTATTGCATGATGGACTTTAGTTAGAACTCAAGTGGTTGAGTTTGGTGGAGTTGATTGAGGAGTTGATGGAGTTGTGTTCAGTTTGACTTAGTTGAACTAGTTGTATTTAGTCTAACTGCCAAATACACTAGTGATGAGTGATGTGAATTAATTATTAATTAATTCACTAATTATTAACTCATAAAGCAACTAAAGAATACATTAGTTAACTCAGTGCATGGACAGTTCAGTGGAGACAAGTGTTAGAGGTGGGTGAAAGGGTGAGACTATTATCAGTTGTGATTATAGCTGTGCATGAGATTTGCACAATCATTGATTGAGATTGCCAATGAGGATTGTGCAGTACAAGCCAAGGGAAAATGAGCTTGGATAATTCCTATTCACACATTGGATTGCGTAGTAGAGGCAGGCAAACAATGGAGGATATTTGAACCTGTGACTTGATTCAGATCTGAGCTAGTTTGTGTGTAGCAGGTGGAGATAGTACTGAGTAATTGTGAGGAGTATTGTACTATGTATTGTTACATGTTCTCTATCATTATAATATACAAATATTTGGGGGTTTTCAGCTGTATGCTTTCCCCAGTACATACTGTGTTGATATGTGTGATTGATGTTTCAATGTGAGCATGCAATTGTTTTTGATTCCGCAAATTGATGATCAACGTAGAGGAGGTTATGTATTATGCATGCATTTCACAAATAGTATATAATTAGGATAATCTCTGTGAATAAGTGTTATATTATTCAAATTTCTACAGAAAGCCATAAATACTTTTTATTATATTCATGTAGTGGCAATAAATCTAGATTCCATGAAAGGAATATCCATATTGGGTCCAACAATAGGTCAAGTAGATATGAGAAATGAAGAGGCAGAGAGGTGGAGTTGGTTTCTCTCATTCCTCCTCGTGCTAGGGAAATTTGGTGTAGAGGAGTGGGAGAGGAAGAACATTGAAGGGGTTAGTTGGATCAGGGAATCCTATAACAAACGGTTGATGTAGGATCAAGAGAATGTCTGACTTAAGCTGAAGAGGATGGTCGAATCCTATAATATTCTATAATATTTACAACATTAGAACACAATATGTACATCTTGTGGCATTTATAAACCCCAAATCCATTAAATCTAGATTCAAATACAACCATAGTTCCTTATCCATAATTACAAAACCATGGGATGAACCACCATGCCCCACAAAACCACTAAAACTAAATTTCATGTGTCAAAAAAAAACCAAAAAGATGCAAAACCCATCCATTTTTTTTTGGGAGGGGGGGGGGGGATCCTCCCCCAAGACCCCAGGTAGGGTGGCTATCTCCTCCCTTGCAACCCCCTTAGATAGGGGACTAACACCCCCTGTGACCACCCTACTATGCCCATTGCAACATATCGCATATGAGGATAACTATGCAAAGAATATACCACATATTCAACATAATCAACCATTGGCCCATGGAAAGGCACTACCACCCAAGCATCATTCTCCTCCATCAATTCATCACACCTCTCCTCCTCAAAACATCTAGATCATTCACAAATGGAAGTATCAACTACAAGATGGTTAACATATCTCTTAGGGGGTAAGGATCCCCCTCATCAAAGATTTGGGCATCCTACATGCTCATGTGTGTCTTGTGATACTTGAGTAACCCATCTTGGCTCTCCACAAGTAGGTGTAATGGATGAGGATGTATCCTTATTAAGCTCTCTTTTCCCACACTTGGTTCTAACTCTTTCTCTAACATCTAAATGATATTATCAAATAATAACCTCCTTACTTCTTTCAATCATTGAACGAGATGCCTATGATGTAGAGGACCACACAATCTCATTAAAATTCACATCTTGACTCACCATAGTGTTATGTTATGATAAGATGTAAAACATGTAAGATTTAATAGTCTCACTGTATCTAATTAAACAAGATACAATGACAACATCTTAAACCTATTCTTTGTTAGGTGCTTGGCCACATGTGAATATAAAGGAATATAAATCTAAATTATTGATAACTTGCCAAACTTCAACATCATTAACTAGACTAAAATCTTTAGACACCATATCATGCATGGTTTTTGATGCCTTGCAATGATGATCACATCTCCATACAAGCCATTGTGAGAGAATTAGTTCTATCAAAATAAGAAGGATAATTATTGGAAAAATCTCATCCATTCTAAAGTATCAAACTCTTAATGCACACAATAGGCCAAATAGGGTCCATGAAATTGTAAGCACATACAAACCTTTGGAAATTGATATAAATTTGTCAATAAGGTCAACTCCCTATTTTTGAGAGAATCCTCTAGTAATTGGAGCATGAGCCTTATGAAGGTAAATTTCCTCTTCTTGAGAGAATCCAGCAACCTTATCCTTGTACTTTCACTACTCCATCAATTATAAACTTTGAATTAGCCATTCTTTCCAAAATAGGTTTTAAACCTATCACCATAGCATCCTTCCATACATGTTTTGCATATGCCTCCTCAAAATTAGAAGGCTCACCCAAATTCTTAGTATCAAGTACACATGCCATAGGATAAATGGGTAACTTTTGAAAGCCACCATCCCACATATCACTAGTAAAACTTCGTAGACTTGCTCAATTACAATCATAGAGAGTGCATTGTTTTTCTTCAAATACAACTCTAACTAAAAATCTAGCATACAAGAAACTTAAAGAAGCCTTTTATTCAAACCAGTAACAAAATACAACCTTCAATTCAATAACATCCCCTTATGGCATCTAGAAGGAAATGGATCCTAACCCTCACATGATATGCAACATCATCACCCAACTCCACTCCCATTCCTTTGTCTTGCAATTGAAGCTATTAACTTATGCCCCACAATACAATCATCAAGTCTTACACCATGTTTATGTATTTCACATTATATGATATAATTTTTATCAAGTGTGTAATAGATCCTATTTTACCTCCTCCTAGCCTTATCTCTTGATGACATCATGTGTGTTGGTAAATCTATTTTATGAGGTGCTTACATCCATGTACTATAAATTTGTATACCTGGAATGAATATAGTGATGAGAATGGCTAAAAACATTTTCGACCAAGCTTTTGTGTCTTTCTTGTGTTTTATAATTTTAACATGATAGCTCTTATGGTCTTAAGGGCTTGACAAATCCATGGAATTAATGGTCAGAGATAGCCATGGTAATTTTCCATGGGATATTCAACATGATAAATTTTCAAAAGCAATCAATTCGTTGAGATTAAAGTAAAGGCATCTTTGATAGATTTACAACCCCTTTATGGTTTTTTGAAGCCTTGAACCATTGACTTCAACAAGTGATGTGATGGGTCCCAATTTTAGAATTTTTTTTTTATCTCTCTTTTGGCTCTATTTATCTAACCTTTTCCCCTATTTTTGTAGCCATTTGCCAATAATATTGCCTACCACTTTCTATCATAATAAGTGAAATAAAAATTGAAGACAATAAGGTATATAAGAGGCATTTTTAAGATCCTTCATTGGTTTTGCCAAATATAAAAGATGTTATATGTTATCCAAAATTATTATATGCTAGAAACATTAATCATGCATTGTCTAAGGGTTTTAAAGAATATTCTCAAATATCTATAATGGCATAACGAGGATGCAAGGAACCACCAATGAAGAAACCACTTGTAAAGTTAATTGGAAGATGCTAGAAAACCACTAGTTGAATGGCCAATTATAAAGTTTTTTTTTTTTTTTTGTAGGCTTCGGCGGGACCCTCTTATTTTCCACAATACAACATTTTTACACCCTCTGCAGGGATTCGAACTTGGGTGGGGGGTGTGAAAACCATCCTCCCCAGCCATTACATCATGCACGTCATGTCCAATTATAAAGTTCATAAAAGATAGTAAGGTTATTATTAATTTTAATAATTTCCATCTATCTTTATAAGTCCTGTTGCATTTAAATTTAACCATGTTAACAAATATCTCCCCACAAAATTTCAAGCCTGTAACAAAAAACTTTGTTATATTGCCACATGATACAATATGTACACTAATAAATAAATGAAATACAATTTCTATAGCTCCCCAATCCGCACAAGGTTTGATTATCTCTCACCATTGTATTGATTAGGACCCAGTTTACAAAAGCACGTTGTATTACTTAAAAAGCCACAATTTCAACTATGACACTATGATCCCTATCATTTGAGTACAAATTTGGTCATAGTGTATTACTTAAAAAGCCACAATTTCAACTGTGACACTATGATCCCTATAATTTGAGTACAAATTTGGTCATAATTCTAGGGACTACACTTGGCTTCTAAGTTTGATAATGTTAATTTAATTTTTCATAATCAAAATAAAAGGTGTTTACCATTAAGATACTTCCACAATACTTTGAAAAAAAACACAAAGTGTTGTTTTACGTGTTTCCTTCCTCCACGTGCTTCTGACCTAATTTAAATAAGTGAAATTAATGCAACAAATTCATTCTTAGGACCATTTGGGGAAGATAATAAAATATGCAATTCATGATTTTGAATGTGAGAAGGAAGATTACTAAAATCCCACATTTGTAGAGGGAAGGAAGATTACTATAATCCCACATTTGTAGATCCATTTTTACTACCTATTTTCTTGCCACAAGACCACATATGTAGACATACCTTCTATATGCATGCATAGATCCAAGAAACCAGAGCCATCAATAGATGCCTTGGATGAATTTGGGATGAGATATTATAATATACATTCTACAACATTCTAAATTCCATACGATGTAGCAAGAATCCCAGGAACCACTTGTGTGTTTGGTTGTGAGCTCTATAAAGTTAGTAACATGTTAAAGCCACTACTTATGACAATAATAACGAACATATAAATATAGAACCACTTGAGAATGAAAGGGTTTAAATTTCTTGGTGATTTTTCTCAAATCACAATTCTAGTTTCAGTCTCATAAATATATGCTTGTGTGAATGTGTGGCTTATTGAGTTTTCTTAGTTTATTGTGGTTTAAGTCAAAATTATATTTTTAGGATGCAAGATCCACTGCAATAAGAATAGGTGTTGTGTATTTTAGTTAGTCTCTATTTCTATTTTTGCGTGTTCATTTTCTTTCCTTTGCAGCTTGATTTCCTTTATAACCTCTGGCAAGTTAATTTTGCAAGCTAGTTAATTCAATTATTTACAATTCCTATAGTTGTTTTTACTTTCATACATTATCATTTCATTTACTATTAGCAATTGAATTACCTTATTTCGAAGCACATAGAAGACCAACAGTAAATAAGGAACCTGGATCATACACATATGGTGCAAGGCATCTCACAACCAATTTGACCCTTGGTTTATAAATCAATGCACAACCCATTTAGTTACTCTTGATATAAAGTAATGGGGTAATGAAATAAATCATCATGTTGCTTCTTCAATGTGAGCCTTTGACACATCTAAGATATTCAATGTCTTCCCAATGATTTGTACTAATGACGTAGCCTTAATGACTTCTACTACATTTGGATGAACTATACAAGCATTATGAAAATTGAGTCCCAATTGATTGAAATGTGGAGTGGATATGATATGACTAGAATTGACTCAAATAATTTCTCATTACTTTCCGAAAATTAGAAATCCTCTTAGATTCCTCTCTCAATTTTACATAATGTTTTTTGAATATGCTTGTTAATTATTCAATCATAGATATGGTATTTGCAATTACAATTTACCAACAAGCAATTGATCCTATTCTCACATAGATTTATAATGAAT
The DNA here is from genome assembly GCA_031772625.1 of Pinus tabuliformis. NCBI lineage: Eukaryota > Viridiplantae > Streptophyta > Pinopsida > Pinales > Pinaceae > Pinus > Pinus tabuliformis. Next base: position 648,485,088 of record CM062815.1, on the reverse strand, counting down.
TATGCTGCATCACCACCTTGTACCTAGCGACCTTCAGTTCAATGATATAAATGGCCACCATATCTACAAAATTGATTTGTAATCTAACTCGTCATAAATGATAGCATTTAGCCTGAAACTTGGTTGATCTTTGGCCCGTTGGGAAGAAACTCAAAGCCAACTCTAAGGAATTTACCTTAGACGATGTCACTATTATGAGCTCTAATGTGAAAATAATCCCCATTAAGCATTGTTCTCTATTTTAGGCTATATTTACCCTATGATCTAAGGTCTTTATACTCAACTTCAACCCTTATGAACATATTTTTTGTGGTATTCAAATATTGTTGATGCATGATGCTTAGATATATTTCCTTCTTCCTATAGTAATGCAACATACCCATTTTGATCCCTCAATTAAATGTGTAATTAATTGACTAATTGTTTTTTTTTTTTTTGACATGGATAATTAATTACGATACTAGTGATGATATGTACATGTTAATATTATATCCTTTAGCTAATAAGAAAATGCCAAAAAATGACTAAGGCATGAGAAACTATAGGGTCCATGATGCCATGAGTGGGGAATAGTAAAGGGGCCAAGAAGGTGTTCAATATGCTTAATAATCACTAGCCATTTTGTCAAATTATTTTGTGACAACAAATTAATTGTGAGAATTATCCTCTATATTTTGTTGGTGATTTGACAAGTCAATTGTTGAATGTAGTTGATGGAAGGAACACATTCCACAATTATGAGAGGAATGGGCTAAGTACTTTGAGGATGGGATTGGTGAAAGACGAATGGTCAAGTCACCCTCTAGAAACCTCTATTATGTCCTTAGAAAGCATGCCCATCATTGAAGGTGGTGAATTGCATGAGAGAAGGGGATTGAATTGGAGAGGAAAATGGGATTTGTGTGTGCAGGTGGATGAGTAAAAAAAATCATGTGCATGATAAAGACACACATGAATGGGTTAGCAACAAACTCAACATGCAAAAAAGAGTGGATAAATAACTGTGAGAAAGGATATGGGTTGAGTTGATTGATGAGTTTAACTGATCGAAATTTCCTTGATTTAAACCCAAAAGTTCATGTGGGAAGTCTTTTAGTTTACTGAAATATAGGAAATGATTTTAGGGCTTCATTAGGTGCACAAGAGATGCTATATGGAGGAGTTCCATAAGGGCTCTGAAGTTGTGAAGGGGAGCACATTTTCATGTCATGTTGAGCCAGTAGAAGGGGAAACTAGAATCAAAAGTGTAACACCCGTAGGATGATCCAGATTTATGAAAGAACAAAATGAAATATAGACTTAAACAGAAACAAAAAGCCATAACAAAAACCAAAATTCAATTAATTAATAATAATATTGAAAACTGTCTACATGCAGAATGGAAATAAACTAGCTTGGATGATGGTAGCTTATCTTTGATAAGAGATGTGATGGCTACATGCCTTATGAAATGTGTTACAATGAGGATCAAAGGCCTTTTTATCATTAAGAAATAATGGAAAACCCTAAACATCCAAAAAAATAACCCTAGGAGATGAAGCACCAAAATCTTGTGGGCCCCCCTAGGGTTAGTTGGAATGTCAACTTCCTGGAGTCGTAACTTTGGCATACAATCTCCTTTTGGTGCACACGATACCTCATTAGAAAGATAAATTCGAGCATTTTTTTTTTTCCTATAAATGAAGCTAATCTATTGTATTCTCGTTTCTCAAAAAGCGTTGTTTAGGGCCTTAAAACGGTTTCAGAAGTACAAGACTCAAAAAACTGCCAAAAATAGAAAATTGTTGAAATAGGAAAGTGTGATGGATATTAGGAAAATGAAAAGAAACAATGCTGGGGGTCCAAGCACAATAGGCGGGTGGCCATCAATATCCACTTGGATCAGTCTTCCCCCTAAGGAAGAAATTTTCCCCATTACGTTGAGTGCCTCCATGAGATCGGGAAACTTATGCTAAACTTGGTCCCTGGTGAGCCACTTGCCTTGGTGCAAGAGCTGGCTAGATTTGAGAACCCGATACAGTTGGATTCTCTATTGGTGAGTGTTCTTGATTTGTGTGTCTGTGATATGATCTGTTGTGGTCTGTTCAATGCAGTTTCAGTTGAGCTCTACTGGTGTCAATTACTCAACAATGTTTTATGTGTCAAATAATGGTGGAAAGTACGGACGAAGGTGGTCCACATTGAATACGGGGTGCAAGCCAAGGAATGGGGGGGATATTGATCTCAAAATAATTCTCTCCCATTGCCTTGGTGATTGTGTAAGGTCTGTATTAGAGTGCTTGAACCTTCTAATGTGCTCCAACAAGGCATTCCTTCTGCAAATGAAACCACACTTTGTCACCCACCTAAAACTTATGTGGCACTCGATGTTGATCATGTCGTTGTTTGTAATTGGCATTGGCTTTATCTAAGATGTTTTGAACTTGATGGCAGATGCAATAAATGCACTCCATAAACTTGGTTGCTTTATCAACTTCAGACTGAACATGGGTAGATTCTTCCTGTGTAGTTGCAAAAGGAAGTGCAACATCAATGGGACATAATGGTTTAAATCCCAGGTCCACTTAAAAGGGGTTATGACCAGTCGAGCTATGAAGAGATATGTTATAATTGTGTTGCACATAGAGAAGACTCTCATCCCATGTTCACAGATGCTTACATTTGTACATACGTAGTATGTGCACAATCATCATGTCGATGACCTTTGTTTGACCATCAATTTGGGGGTGGAATGTAATCGACTTGTTGAGCTTTGTGTCCAATAAGGACCAAAGGTTAGACCAAAAGGCACTTAGGAACATGCTATCCTGATATGATATAATGGTTTACAATATATTGAAATGTACCCACAATCGTTCAAAGAAGATTTTGGTGATGGATTTATTTGTGATACTCTTCTTGCAGGAAGCCAATATGGCCATCTTAGAAAATTTGTCGATGACCAAAAATACATAGTAGTTTCCATGCTTGGTAGAAGGAAGGACAGATGTATGACCCATGGAGATGGATTCCTAGAGCTAGCCATGAGTAGCCAAAGGAGTGTACAAGCCTTACTTCTTAATGGTTGGCTTGGCGATGGCACAGGTAGTGCAAGATCTGATATATTTTCTAACATTCTATCGGATGTATGGCCAACAAAAATACTTCTACAATACTTCAATTGTATTCTCTACACTAAAGTGTCCTATGACCTGATTGTAGTTCACCTCCCAAATAATCTTGGCATTCTTGCTTGAAGGAACACAAATATGTCCCAGGTGGCATAACAGTGCATCCTAGAGGTGGAGGTTTGGAACTTTCTTTCCATACATTGAAATCTAGTATATGGTGGCGACTTTTGAATCATTTTTGTAAAGCTACGACCATCCAAAATTCTCGTGCCAACAAGAGTTGAAAACAGTGGTTAGCGCCACAACTACTAGCTAAGTGAGGTAATATGAAACATTATTGGTGCTTCCCTTCTTGTGCTTAATGTTCACATGAAATTTTTGCATATATGTGGAACATTTCTGATGGCAGTCATTCTGCAACTTCCCTTATATCTATATAAATTTAAGAGGTCAGTGATTTGTGTAGATGATTGTCTCCTTCCCCATATTTACACTGCCAACAAGCTTTCACAATGGAATACATGTATTTATCGTAGATGGGGTATTTCCGAATTGTATCAGAGAGGATCTCATTATGATAGGCCACCAAATTCCCTTTTTGGGTGAGAACTACACCAGTAGCATAATCAAAGGCAATTGTCTCAATTTCAAATTCTTGTTGTAGGTCTGGAAATGTGAGTACTGGTGCAAAGAAAAGGTGGTGGTTCAACTCAACAAATTCCTTCTGTTGGGACTCGGACTAGAAAAAGTTTGCTTTTTCTTTTCCCTTGGTAACTTGACTCAAAGGCTAAGTGATATGAGAGAATCTCAACATGAACCTTCGATAGAAATTGGCAAGGCCCGAAAAGTTGTGATGCTTTATTAGAGTGGCCAAGGCTGGCCAATCCCAAATGAATTGGATCTTAGCTAGACCTACATGAACACCTTAATCATCAATGATGTAACTTAGATATTGGACTTGGTTCATGCCAAAGGTGCATTTCTCAAAGTTAGCACATAGTTAGTGTTGCCACAATGTTTGAAGGACTTGCCAAATGTGTTTCAAGTTCTCTTCCCAACTCTTGCTGAAGATGAGGATGTCATCCAGATAAACAACCATGAAAACGTTGGTGAAGGGCCACAAGGTGTCATCCATAATCCTCGTAAAAGTTTCACATGCATTTGTGAACCTGAAAGGCATGACCAACGACTCAAAATTCCCTCCTTGGAATTGAAAGAAATTTTCCATACATCTGTGGGTTTTATTGGAACTTGGTGATAGCCAAAATTCAAATCAATCTTGTTGAAATACTTGCCCCCCTTGAGTTGGTCAAGAAGGTCATCAACCCATGGGATTGGGTACCTATTCCTAACAATGATTTATTTAGTTCCCAATAACCAATGCAGAGTCTCCAGGTCCCATCCTTCTTTTGTTCGAGTACAATTGGGCTTCCACAAGTGAAGAATTTGGTAAGATGTGCCTTTTTTATAGCAACTCCTAGATATGCCACTTTATTTCTTCATTTTATAGAAGTGAGTGATGATATATCATCCCATTGGGTAGAGGTGCTCCAGGAGTCAGATCAATTGAATGCTTGGCCGGACAATGCAAAGGTACCCTTGTGACTAAGGAGAAGATGTCCTTGTATTCTTCCATGACCTTATCCACTTGATTTGGCTAGATTGAGGAACCCTTCCCAGGGCCATGGATGTGGAAATGATCTTCCCCTTACTTTGAGAGTGAATAAGAAAGAAAACAAATTTCCTGGTCTGGGAGATGAGCTTACTGCATTGCTTAGCAGAGATCAAAGAAATGATAGTAGGTGAGGCTACCTTTGGTATCTTGTATAGCTTACTTCCCAAAGTAATAATAACAGTGCGAGGCATGGAATCATAGACAACATGACACTTCCATAAGTATGGTATGGTTGGCCTAATAATACATCCCAAACTTCAAGGGGAGCAACATCACATAGTACCTCATCCATGAAGGGATTGAAGTTGTAGGGTAGGTGACACTATTGGCTAACATAGAGATATCACCCTTGGTGGTGATGGGCACCATCAATATGTAAATTGTAAGGCCCATTTTGTTATCCTCTAACCTATAAGTTCTTCTTTTATCACATTAATTAACATCCTTTTGGCTATAGTGTTCTTAGCAGGAAGAGTAAAGGATGTTTGTCATACTTCATGGCATAATGTGGTTAATGTGTAGGAAAAATAACATTTTTGAGTCAATTTACTATAAAAAGGTACGTTGGGGGCATCTAGAGGAGATGTAGGAGGCTTGTCCCCAACATTTACTCTCCTTCAACTTGACTTGATCCCTAAAATCACCCAGCAACAACTCGAGGTCTATTGGTAGCCATTAAAATCAAGTAATTGTGAGGATCTAAGGGAACTAAATCCACTTTTCAAGATTTTGTAGGGAAGCAGTCTTATTTCCAAGGAGGCTGACCCTCATTCATATTTGTATAAATAAACAAGCCTAAGGGCTCACTAGGATTCATATTTTTGGAGAAAGGGAGAGCTACTAAGAGCCAAGAGATTGAGACTGTCATTTTTTCCTTTGCATGATGTATTTGAACTTCATTTTATGTAAATGAAAAGTTTACTATTATCTCACATGTGAGTTTGTTTTAGAGGGTTGAGTCCCCTTGGGTTAAGGCCCAACCCAGAGGTTCCAGTCTCTCTTTGTGTATTTTATTTATGCATTATTTTTAGTAGTATAATTTTCTTCTATCTTAGTAGAGGTTTACTTGCAAAAAAATTGTTGGTGTAGGCCTGATTACCACCTCTCTTGTGGGAAGTGTGGTTGAAGAGTCTACATTATCAAGCCAAAAAATATGTGGTTATTTTTCTTTGCAGATTACTAGGCTTTAGATCATTGCTCTCTTACATACTCTATTTCTACATATCTAAGAGTTAAAATCACATTCTTCTTCATGATTTCATGTATGTAGGTCAAATGCATGTTGCAAGATATATTTAATCTTAATGAAATAAATTTTAACTCATCCTTTCCTATTTTGCTTCATCAAATTCAACTGATCCTTTCTTATCTAGTTTATTTTGCTGCAATTTGATCATTAGTTGGGCATTATTTTCAAGTACAAAAAGGGATTGATTGTTGGTCTGTAGGTACTACCAATGGATTTTATGGTTGGAATACTCATCCTACAACTTTATTGTCATCATCAACCTCTTCCTTGTCATCTCACATTGACGTCAAAACTCTACCACCGAAACCACATTTCAGGGTCATTGAAGGACAACGTTAGCATTTGTTTTTGTGAAATATGGGCCTATGAGAGGTGATAAGATTGGAAAAGGCCTCATATAGCCTTCATACACCCTCATCTACCTTTCCCCTCCTTCAAAACACTTTTCCAACCCTCAGGATGTTCACAGATCCAATCCTGTAGAAAAACAAGGCAATCCTGTAGCATCATGTAGCATTCTTGTAGCAGTCCTGTAGCAGTCCTGTAGCACCATTGATTTTTGTCTCTTGGGATTGAATAATGACCCAAAGTATCTAAATCAATGATTAGGGAGGACCAAATACCACTCTAGACCTACCTTTTCTTTGCTACAAGTATAATTCTACAATTAGGGTTAGAAGAGAAATTTCCAAATTTGAATGGTAGTGTTGGTTTTATTATAAAATGCACATGGACCCTGTCACTAAAGCTATTTTTCTTTTAAAATAGTGATAAAAAGGGTGATTCATCAATGCAAAGTAGATTAGGCCCAATTCTTCAATTCATGCTATCTTAGGTTTCAGTTGTAAGAGTTTGTGTTGAACATATTTATTTCCTTTTCAAAGCAACTTTCCATATTTTGCAATTAGAGTATTGAATCACATTTCTGCAAGTAGCATATGGTTTACATTTTGCAAGTTTAGAAATTAATAGAAATTTTCTATTATTGATGAATTCGAACTGCAAACAAGAGATTACAAATTTCCTCTACAATTATGCGGAATGGAAATAACAATTTAGAAACACATGCAATGACATGCAACCATTAAAACCACAAGAACAAAATGATTTACATGGGAACCCAACTGGGAAAAACCCCTCCACTGATTTTTCATTAATTAGATGAAAATGAGAAAATATTACAATGTATTGCTTCAATCTTGAAGCACAACTTGCACTGTAAACCTATTCTCCTGCTGACTGTCTTGCTCTGGCCAACACTTAGCCAATTCAAGGCCCCAACTTCCTCTTATTTCCTTGAGCAATACTTAAGAAAATTAGCTCCTAAAAGATAGGAGTTTCCTCCTATTTTTTTTGCAATTCCTAAGAAATGATTCACCTGCATTAATGCCAAGCTTATACACTCAAATAGTACACAATTGACAATTACAATGTGCATTTTCCTCCACCCCATCTAGGCAATTCGAATTCCATGCATGTCTCAGCCATTTTTAGTTTATTGACTAGTTTAATTGAGAGATCACTAAGTTAGCAAAAATTTTACTACTCAACTGACCTTCAACTGACTCAACTAATGACTTGAGCTTAATTAATTGAGTTCAACTGAAAATAAATGAATTAGATTGCTAAATTTTAGCAATCTCTACATGCAAAACTCTACTCTAATCCCACAAAATTGAATTTGTTTATCTAACTAAGTGACAAGGCCATGTCACTCAATTTGACTGCAATAAAGTCATCTTTCTAATGTGGAAATCAAATTACTCAATTTGACTAAGGTACAAATCAAATTGAGCCTTTCTTGCTACATTTTATAACACTCCATCTTAGCAAGAAAGGGATTTTGAACCACCCCTATCCTACACCTGTGGAATTCGAATTTGCCTCTTGACAATGCATTTGCCAATATATCTGCATCCTTCTCCTTATTTGGAATGTACTATAGCATCATAATTCTCCTCTACACACAATCTCGCAAGTGATGGTACCTGATATCAATGTGCTTTGACCTGTCATGAAATATTGGATTCTTAAAGAGTTTAATACAACTATGATTATCACAATAAATCATTGTTGGATCCATCTCTTGACTGAAAATACCCAAGATTATTTTCCTCATCCATATGGCCTCACATGTTGCTTGAATTGCAACCATGTATTCAGCCTCTGCTAAGCTAAGTGCCACATACCTATGTTTCCTGCTATACCAGGAAATAGTTGCAGACCCAACACTAAAGATAGCACCTATAGTACTTTAACTATTTGATGGAATCCTTTCTCAATATGCATCCCTGAAGCCTTGGAACTTTACTCCCTCTTCCCTCCTGTACTATAACACATACTCAATTGTGCCTCTAAGGTACCTTAACACATGCTTTGTTGCATTCCAATACAGTTTGGTAGGATTCACCATGGCTTGACCAACCTGATTAACTGCATAACATATGTTAGGCATTGTGTTCACCATATACATCAAGGATCCCATAATATGTCTATAGATGGTAGCATCGACTTCCTCTCCTAAATAATCACTCTCCTTCCTTCTGTTTATGGATAGAGGTGTTTCCATAGGCTTCCAGTTCTCCATGTGAAATATTTGAAGTATTTTAGAGGAATACTTCCCCTGACTCACAAATAACTCACCATCACCCTGCCATACTTCCAACTCAAGGAAGTAATGCATCAAGCCCATGTATTTCATCTTGAATTATCTTGCAAGGTCCTCTTTGCAAGAATGTATCAACCACTCACCCCCTGTAAGTATCAAGTCATCAACATATTATACCAAGATAAGAAACTTCCATGTGATAGAGGTTGGCATCTACTTCACTTTTTGTGAATCACAATCCACTGAGATATGTGTCGATCCGAGTGTACCATGCTTGGGGCACCTATTTGAGACCATACATGGATCTCCTAAGTCTACACACATGTGTCTCCCTGTGATATGTCTCAAATTCCTATAGATTCTCTATGTAAATTTCTTCCTCAACAACACCATTAAGGAAGACAATCTTCACATCCATTTGATGGATCTTCCACCCTATCTACACAACTAACACTAAAATGGATATGATTGAGGAATATACCACCATTGCGGAAAGTGTTTCTTTATAGTCCACTTCCTCTACCTGTGAGAATATTTTGGCCACAAATCTGGCCTTATACTTCTTGATGCTCCCATCACCTAAATGCTTCAGTTTGTAGATCCATCTAGAACCAACCACTAACTTGTTCTATGGTCTTGACACCACCTTCCATACATTGTTCTTCATGATGGAATAATACTCCTCCACCATGGCATCAACCCACACTGGTTGAGAAAATTCTTCCTCAAATGAAGGAGGCTCTGACTCAATGAGTTTTGTCATGATATCCATATACCCAATGTACCTGTCTAGTGACCTCCTTTGCCTACGCTAAGACGTAGGACCTTCCACATGCTCCCATGCATCCTACACCAATTTGTCAGCTTCTCAGGTTATCTTCCTCGCCTCTCTAGAAGATTATGGTAGAGTGGGTGCCTCCACTCGACCTCCTATCTACTCCTCCACTTGTGGCTACTCCACAAGATCCTAAGGCTCTATTTGAGGCTCCTCCTTTGGATCTAGAAGATACTCCTTTGGTGGGATACTCAAATTTATCTCTAGAGATCATCTCATAGCCTTCTCCTCATAAAATTTGACATCTCTCCTCACCACTAGCACTCTGAGTGAGGGAAAGTACACCCTATAGTTATGTGGAGTTTCTGTGTATCCGACAAAGACACCCATCTCAGATGTAGGCTCAAGTTGTTGGAAATAATACTGAGAGGGGGGGGGGGGGTGAATCAGTATTAGTCAAGTCAATAATCTTTTTTTCTTTTCATACTCAAATTTGTATACGCTACTTCCATGTGGGTAACTCGCGTGTACACGCAACTGTGCTCAAGAAAACAACCGTATATCCAACAAACTAATGATTCAGTTAATTAATCATATGTTGATCTTTAATCTATGTATGGGTACTTTATTAAACATTAAACAGTAACCATATGCAGTTAATAACAGAGTGAACCATCACACATAAGAAATACACATGAACACCAAGGTTTAAGGTGGAAACCCAATATGGGTGAAAACCACTTGCTGCTGTCGTCTCTGTCTTCTTTTAATAATAATAAAATATGTTTACAACATTGTATTGGTGCAGAATCATACCAGTACACAGGCTTATACCTGCAGAAGGCTACAACCTTCTCTCTCTAGATTCTACTGGAAGGGAGCTACAATGCCCTAGCTCTTGTACTAGTTGATATGTTTACTAGTATGTAGGTGTCAACCTACAGAAGGCTACAACCTTCTCTCTTCCTCCAGGGACCTCGTTTCATAAATTTTTAGACTTGGAGACTCCTAGAACATAACACCATAATCTGAAGGCCACATTTCATCCAATTTTCATACTGGACCCATCAATAGTATTGAAGCTCAAAATCATAACTGCAATATAACCATAAAATACATCTGCATCAACTAATCACTGAAACTCAATCATCTCTCTCTGAATCAACCAAACTCAATTAATCACTTACAACCTCTGAACCTCTGACACAACTGAATCAACCATTCATTCATACTTAATCAGCTTCAACCAATCAACAAAAAGATTATTGTAACCAGTACACAGATATGAACCCAGAACATTGCATTATTGTTCAGAACCAGCTGTAACCTCAAAACCATGCATCATAGTGTATACGCAACTTGGAAGAGCCGAACCAGCGTGTATACGGAACTTCATCAAAGCAAACCAGAGTATGGATTTGCAGATACTTACTTATAACTTTGTTGCACTTCCCGATTTCAGACATGCCCAAATCATCACATATAAAGGATAATACATGTGTTAGCAACCAGATCTAGCCCATCAGATCACATAATGATAAGTCATTATGATCCTAATCCATTATTAGATCTCATCCATCATCACTGAAGCAAATCACAATCAATCAATCTGAACACTGTTACCAGAATGCAGTCACCAGAACATAAAGAAAAACCCCAAACTCTGCATCAATAACCAGAACAAATTGCAACTTCAAATATCATAGTTCACAAGGTATACGCTACTTTGATGTGTCTAACCTGCGTGTATACGCGCTTTTACCAAAGTCAACCAGCGTATACATCTGTAAATATTCATTCATAATTTTGCTGCTATTCTAGACTTCAATTATATCCAAATCATAATATTTAAAGAACAACACATGCATCAGTATACAAATCTAGAATAAACATGATCAAACTATATAAAGATAATTCATTCCAAGCCTTAAGATCTCGATCCATGATTAGATCTTGTACTCCATCAACCGCTTGGTTAAGACAAGCAGAGCATCATAAACCCATAACTTGCATACTGGATCTCACACTTCATCAAAATATTCAATGCTTGTACACCTTTCGGCCTAATGATCTTCTCCTCCTTATATAATTTTAGGCCTTTCTCAATACCATGGATCAAAACCTATTAGGACCAATACCTTGGACCAAATACCTAGGGTCAATACCTCTGACCAGATACCTTGGACCAATACCATGGATCAAAATACCATGGACCAAATACTTAGTTTTCCAAGGTATACATGCTTTTCTTTCTGTGAAAGTGTGTGTGTACGCTATACGGTCCTTTTGTTTTGTTAACCTATGTGTATACGCAACTTGGTCAAGGTGAACCTGTATATACCTCTCTTTCTCCATTATTTGTAGTCTGAACTATTATTCCTTGTTGTTGTCATGCTATACTGTGATCTTTCATTTGAGTGAGTTGCCTTCTGAATTGATTCCGTGAAACTACCCTGCATTTCATCACATCTGTAAACACTACTGTCATGCATTCTATCACATCTGATATTTCTTCTGTAGATTCATCTAGTTACCATATACAAGTAAGTTGTTTTGCTACAAGTGGGTTGCCATCAAGTACAACACATGCGTCATAATGTCAACAATCTATCCCTTTGGACTTGATGGCAACTATGTTGGTGTTGATTACCGCACGCTGTAGAAACTGTTAGAGATAACAAGCAACACAAAAATACTCTCCCCCTTTGACATCAAGGGCAAAGGGCGGACCAGGATATTCTCCCCCTTTGATATCAAGGGCAAAGGGCTGACCATAAAAGAAAACTTCCATATCTGAACAATTGAATATAAACATTGATCATGCTCCCCCTAAGCACATGCTGAATTTTCTAATTAAACTCCCCGTTTGTATATGCTGAGATGCGCTATATCATTCATGCTCCCCCTGAGCACATGTAGAGTCTGCAAATATTTTTCAAAAAGAATAACATGACTCTATCACTCGAATATGTGAGTTTGAACTTCCTATCACCAATGACTCATACATACATCAATCTCCCAACCAAGTGGGGATATACCAAATTTGACTCATCCTCCCAACCAAGTGGGGATATACCAATTGTTTATACATGATAGAAATTACATCATATGACAAAAAGGACTCATCAAAAGACTACGAAAGATAGATACAAATTATGACATCATGGGTCTTTATATGCCCTTTACATCAAATGATATACATGACATTTATAACAGAGACCAAATGTCTAAACAAGACCATGATAGTCATCAACAACTATCATACACCGTGTATGATATGCACCATAAGCATCTATCAACATCCAAACCAACAACTTGTATATGTAAATATCATCAACCTGTGACAAAGTATGTCTGCATATAGATATCAACTCATCCTCATGATCTCATCAACATCAAATTGCTTTGTTTCCTTAGTAGAAAGAGCTTCAACATATGTCCTATCTCCAAGCAGTAACACAAAATCATTCACACCATATCATATGTGAAAATACCATAGTCATCAATATGTGAAAACACCATAGTCATCACCTTATGATCTTTCACATCATCATCAAGAACTGCATGATCTTTCCACAAGAACATTCAATATATCAACCATGTATCATCACTAGGGAACATCCCACATCCGATAAGCATCAACCATGATAATCAACATATGTGAGTATCAACCTATCATCATAAGGTAAGAACTCATCATAATTATGTGACTAAGTAAGCCATGTCTTTGAATATCCATGTCTTCATGAGACCTGTAATAACACCATTCTCTTGGCCAACCAACAATATTTGTCAATATGCAACTTAAGTAATCATGCATGTATCCAACATAGCAATATGTATCTAGCAAACCATGAGCTCATGGTCATTTGTCAAGATTTTTTGATATCATCAACAACAACAATCCTCAACCATGTGAGAGCCAAGAACTATAGAAATCATAACTATACCATATGAACTTTATGCATCTTTGAAGGCATGATGACAACAGCATAAAGGAAATGAGTGGCTCATCATCAAATAATGAAGTTGTGTACTCAAGCTTTGTACTTCTCTTTGTCCTTATGAAGATCATCATGTAAGCAACATATATGTACTATATGCATCATCAAAGAGTCATCCACAATCATCCATAAATCTGATCTGAATACCAACTATGTGACCCCAAGAATCATATGAGATTTTATCATGGGCAACTCATAACCGTAACATAGAAAGATGTATCATTTAGCCATATAAGCATCATTATCATTGATTAGGTACCAAAGACTTCTAAAAATAATGCCAAAAATGCTTTATTAGAAGCATAGCATGTTCTCCCCCTGAACCTGTTCCACCTGTTCACTGTCAGATCTAATCATTGCATATATTAGTAAGAAGTATCAAGGCATCATCATCAATAAGATATACATCAAGTTATCAACAACTTGTGAGGATCAAAAACACTTCTAAATAACATCCACAGACTGTAGTCATCTATCATCATGACAGAAAAGATAACTGATAATTGTTTGAACCATATCAAATTAGTTTTTTTGAGTCTGTCCTGTTATCGCCTAAATCTGCCTTAGGCTGAAGGAAGGCAAAAATTAGGGCAACCACAAACCATGCTCAGTCTCGTAGCTAGCCCTACGAGAGCAGGAGAGGGCTCTCTCCGAGTCACACTCAGCGAACGGATAAGAAAAATGGTCTGAGATGACTTACAATGCGATGTTTACCTTAGGCTAGTAAGTGAAAAAGGATTTTGGAAAAGATTTTTGAAAGTGGCCGAGCTTCTGGGAAGTATATGGGACTGGCGCTTGGCAAAGAACAGAGAATTGAGAATGAAGGCACAGATTATTCTGTGAGGCAAGGTAGGTGGGAAGCGCAGAAATTTCAACTTAAGGTGACGCGGAATGGAAAGATTGCCGAAGATAGTGAAAAGGGCATGGTTGCATGAATCCTTTTCAACAGAAGAATAACATTGCACATGAAATTTTCCCACAGGCAGAGCAATATAAATTGAATTCTACCTAATCTCACTTAGAAAATTTCACTGAAATGAAACATGAAATGAATTATGGAACATAAAAAGATACATATGGAACATAAGAACACATTTGCTACACTCACAACCACAAGAATCTCATGAAACAGAGCCATTGCCTTTCATTAATCCTCTGTCAAAAATACACAGTGCAGAAACAGAGTTTCTTTCCCACAGTCTCCCAGAAGTTACAAGCCAGCCAACCCTTTGCAAATAACTTGCTTACAATATATAGAAAGTGTAGAGAAGAGATGGAATGCCCAGGGGTTGGGAAGTTACTCAAATCATTTCGAAAAGGAGATGGAGAGCCAACCATCAGCTACAGGTGCAACGCTCTCAAGCATGACATTTGGCTGTGGTGACCCTTTGCATTCTTTTGCCACTTGGATAGATGCCCACCTGGAGAGAAAATTCTTTAAAAGCCACCCTTGGTGCCAAAAAACCGAAGAGTAAATGACCAGGCCCACTTGGAGAAGTCGTGACCCGAAATTTCGCGAAACGGGAGCAATTTGGCAGTTTTTTCCCCTGTGCGCCGCGCCAAATTCCCTGTGCATCGCGCCACTTTGGAGCCTGTTTTGGGGCACTTGTAGGTGTCCAAAATGTGCCCAAGTGGGCTTGTTGGAAAGCCTGTCCTGTCTACTTTCCAATCCAACTAGAATTTCTAAATTTGAAGCTCATTTTCCCCTCCAAGACTTCATTCTCCCAAGACTACTTTCTGTGTGTCCAAAAAGTGGCAGAGAGGCCATTTTTGAGTGTTTTTTGACCTTTAGGAGACCCAAAACTTGTCAAAATTTCTTTCCCGGACACCAATAGATGTATTTTTTGATGCTAAATCTGAATATGCAAGCCATTCCTCGATTAGAGCGCTAGAATTTTAGCATCGCGCCAGTGGCGCGACGCACAGGGAGGAATTTCCTATTTTGTGCCCAAAAATTTTGCCTGTGACCAAAATTTGTCCAAATTTTTTGAAATTTGGGATGGAGGTTCCCTATGAAGTGCTTTGCTATGCCAAGGAAGCCTTAGCCAAGATTCGAAGTCAATCTTGCTCCTTTGCCTCCTTTGCCTCTTTTGCCTCTTTTCTCGCTTTGCTCAATTTTGCCTTTAGGCTCTTGATTCTCGCCTTGGAATTCATGTTGCGGGCCTAGTAGTGATGAGTCAAGCACCTTAGCATGTCTTTCTCCCTGTTTGCTTTGTCCAACAGCCTCTCCAAATGCATGTTGACCCTCTCAAGGTTAGACTCCCAGTCTCCATTGATTTCTTACTCCAAAGAGGTGAGCGGAACCCTTCTTCTTTGAGCAACTTGGTGTTGCTCACGGATGTTCTGCAGCTCCATGATCGTCTGTTGGTCCTCAAGCTATTTGTTTCTCCACTCCACGTAGTTCATGTTCCACTTGGCCCTTTCTAGATCAATGGTCAAGTCTTCAATCTCTGATTACTGCTCCTTGATGATCTCTATAAGCTCCTCATTTCTAGGTTCTGCATTTGGCTCATCATCCTAGAGGAGAACAAACTCAGTCTCTTGCTCACTTGATGGCCCCTCCTCCTGCACTAGCTCCTTGCCCTTGCACTGCTCCTATGATGCTGATGGCGGAAGCGAGGTCCCTTCCACCCCGGGTGGAGATAACACTCGCTTTGTTGCTGCAAACAACGGTTTGGTGCCTTTCGGATAGCCTCTCTGATATGTGATGAAAACTGGCATGGTGGCAGTCTCATGGCTCTCAAACTGATGTGTAGGACTTCCCATCTCAGGCTCAAACTGATGTGCAGGACTTCCCATCTCAGGCTCAAACTGATGTGAAGGACCTCCCAGCTCATGCTCAGCCTGATGTGAAGGACCTCCCACCTCATGTTCTGCCTCTGATATCACTAGTGGAGCGCTGAAGAAATCACGGGAAATGAAGTCCTCCCAAGCAATACCCTGCAATCCCAACTGATGGTCCACTAAAATCCGGATGAGAGAAAAATGATAGACACTGTTTAGCTGCTGTCGTGGGGTCTTGCGCTGCATGAAGTTTTTCATCTTCTCAATGTTGTTGTAGATGAAAAATGGGAGGATCATCATCTTTACCCTGGTGAAGTGCATGAGCAAGTGGATGTGATAGGCATAAAGGCGAGAAAACCTCCCCTCGCAACTGAAATACTTCATGATCAATCTCATGAGTGGGGCATACTCTTCCCTCAAAAATCTGAATGGAAAAACTCTAGTGAGCTGGCTCAAGCAGCTGTTCTTGATGTAAGGCTCATAGTGATGCCTCTCCACCTTCTTTTTCTTATGCCACTGCTCCCCAACGTTAGGTATCCCTGTTGCCACTGATATAGCCTCCGGTGTCAAGGTGAAAGTGACCCCAGCCAGGACAGATTGGCCTCCCTATAGATGAAGTGCAAAAAGGCGGGCCAACTCATGATGTACTCTGACATTTGCCACCCTTTGGCAAAATTCATAACATGCCAAGTGATGGAAACAAGACATGGAAAGTGGGCATGCCTGTAGTTCTGTGAGGGTGTTGGGCTCGTCTCTGAGATGTCTGCCACTCCGGTGATGTCTCTTATGGGCCCTCTCTCCTGAAGATGTGTCACTGTGTGTATCCCCCTCATAATCTGATGAATTTTCTGATGCCATCACTACTGCTTGTACCCTGAGTTTAATGCTGCCCTTTGGATTCAATGACACTGATGAATGGTCTGAAAATCTCGTGATTTGATAGCTTTCACAAAGATTTTAAATTGTTTGGCACTGTTTTTATGCCCCTGGTTCACAACCGCCAAGCCCAGTGCACCGTGCGCCCTGAGTGCGTCGCGCCCTTGTTGGTTTTTCACTGTGGGTTGGCTGCCGGTGCGTCGCGCCCTCCGTGTGCGTCGCGCGCCCTGGTGTATGCGCCGCGCCCTTTGGAAACCAACTCTCCTCCACTCAAACCCTCATGAATTTGCTTTCTCACTTTTCTAATTTCTCTCCAAGCTTGCCAAAGCACAAATGATTTTTGTTTTGGGCCATAACATGTATATATAGGCTAGGGAGAGGTGAGTTTGATTTTTTCTTCTTTGCAAACCCACTTTATAATGTTTATGTTTTGCACTTTTTGTTGACTTTAAAACACTCTGCTTTTTTCCTTTTTCTTTGAAATTTTGGCTCTCATGATAAAATTTTCGGCATTTCTTTGTGGGGACTGTGTGATTGGGCCTCTAGCTTTGAAATCCATGACTGCGTCTGAAAATGTCAATTGTCGATTTTTTGGAAAATTTTGTCATAGTTGACCTTGTTTGCCTTTTCTTCAAAACAGAGTTTTGAAGAAGAGTCACTATCTTTTCAGGTGATGATGAAGCTTTCGGAATCGTAGCTGTATAAGGTCTCCCTCTAGCTTGCACGACTTGTTCTGGACATGTGTTTCAAAGACCAAACTGATGAATTTCTAGACCCTAACAATAAAAAATGACTCTGTCCTGCAATATGACCAGTCATTGACTATCATGAATTTCATTGATTACGGACCAATTCACGAACCAGTAGAGGTGAGACATGAGGGGAAATGAGTAGCATGACTTTCTCCGTCAAATCATGGCATGTCCCTAGTGAAATGTAGCTGCATGGATGGAGCGGGACACCTAAAATTGAAATGCACAAAGAGCTTTGATCTCTGACGGAGGGTTGACCAGCCCGCCTCTAACAATGGCTCCAATGGGGGATGGTAGCTCCTTGGAGGTGCCAAGAACAACAGATCTTTGGAGGAGCTAGACAGTTCCTCTGGGTCCATTGGGCTATGAAGTCATCATTTTGATAAACAACACAAGACTCTGACTTATTTACAAAACTGAAGTAACCAAGAAATTGACTCAAACTTGACAATTGGAATAACTCAAAAACTGACTGTACATACTGAAATAAAAATGGTATTTACAATGACAGTGGAATCAGTGTTAATAGATCAACAATGATACCACTTGAGCAGCCGACCATTGATCGGCCCTCCAGGATAGTCTTCACCATTCATTTCTTGAAGAAGAAAGGCATTTTGACCCCTGTATGCTGCGATCTTGAAAGGACCTTTCCACAGATTTTCGAACTTTCCGTGCTTGCCTTTCTGTTCATTTCTTGCATCCCACTTCAACACCACATTATCCAACTGAAATTTATTTGCTTTTGCTTTTCTGTCATAGATTTTCTTTATCTTCTCCTGTAACTTGGATGTGTTTTTGAAAACTTCCTCTCTTGTTTGCTGTAAGTGGATCATTTGATTCAGCCTTCTGTGCATGGGATCTTCCTCACTATCGGCCTCCTAAAGAAGTTTAACCACCGGGGTAGCAAGACAAGAGGGAAATACTGTGTCCACTCCATAAACCAGCTCAAACGGTGACATACCAATAGGCTTTTTCTGACTGATTCGATCTGCCCAAAGAGCATGAACCAGCCTCTTGTTCCAGCTCTTCTTATTAATTTCCAGCAACTTCTTAATGATGTTGACCAAATATTTATTCAAAGATTCCGCCAATCCATTGCCTTATGGATGATAGGCAGTTGAATGACCCAAAATTATGTGATATTTGTGACAAAATTCTACCATCCTTTTCGATTTAAAAGTTGCTGCATTATCAGTGATTATTTTGTTTGGACAACCAAAGCGAGATAAGATGTTATTTTCGAGAAATGAGATGATTACCGTGTCCGTCGCTTGTCTGGTAGGTGCTGCCTCAATCCATTTTGTGAAGTAGTTCGTTGCTGTAAGGATCCACCTATGCTGTTCGGAAGAGGCGGTATGAATTTCCCTAGTGAAATCCAACCCCCACTGCTGGAATGGAGTGCTCACTTCGATAGGCTTGAGTGGCAAAGGCTGTAGTTTCTGTTTTCCTTCAAAAATTTGACACTTATGACAGTGCTTTACCATCTTATGCACATCAGCAAACAAAGTAGGCCAGTAGTACCCCGCTCTCAAGATTTTGTTTGCTGTTGACTTCCAAAAAAGATGTCCACCACACTCTCCTCCGTGGAAGTCTTCCATGACTTTCTTTGCATCCTCTTCCACCAGAAAATTTAGTAAAATGCCATCGGGATCTTTCCAATACAGTGCAGAATTCAAGATACAAAACTTGGGAGCCTTCAATTTAAGTGTTCTCGCTTTGTTTCTAACCATGCCAGGTGGTGGTGATAGATTTTTCAGCACATAGATTATATCAGAATACCAGGGGACAGAGAAAACATTTTGGATATCTGAACTGGCATTCCTTCATCATTCTCATCGGACATGGTAGCGATCAGATTTATGTCCAATGCATGCAAATTTGATTCAGCCATTAGTTTCGCCAACCCCTGTCCTTTGACCAGTTTTGTAGGCTTTATCTCCACATCGTACTCTAGCAAGGCTGCGATCCATTTGCCTCTTCTCCCTTCCAGATCGGTCTGCACTAAAACATCTTTCACAACAGTATTAGGAACATAGGCCAGAATGTGAGAATGTAAGATATACACCCGGAAATCCTTCAGTGCCTTCACCAATGCCAGGGCTTGCTTCTCAATGATGTTGTACTTCAAAGCTGCATCCCTTATAGCCCTGCTGAAGAATGCAATGGGTCTTTCATGATCATCCCTTTTCTGCAACAATACCGCTGCCATAGTGTGCTCAGAAGCAAATGAAAACAATATGAAATCTTGAGTGTAATCCGGGCTGACTAGAACTGGAGCTGAAGAGAGGGCCAATTTGACCAAGTTGAAAGATTTTACAGCCTCATCCGTCCATTTCACCTGGCTATCCTTCTTAAGCATGTTGGTCATTTCTTTCAAGTGTTCCGCAAGATTAGGCACAAAGCGACGCAGAAAATTCATCTTACCATTGAATGATTGTATCTCCTTTTTGTTCCTAGGCAGATCAATTTGCTGAATTGCTTGGACACGTGCTAGGTCTATGCGGATGCCATCTTTTGAAATGATATGCCCAAGTAATTTTCCTTCCTCCATGGCGAACAAGCTCTTCTTAGGATTCAGAGATAGGCCATATTTCCTGCACTTTTGAAAGAAAATTTTTAGGTGATGCATGTGCTCTTCATCAGATTTTGAAAACACCGTCAAGTCATCCAAGTACACCACCAAAAACACATCCTTCTCATTTGCAAACGCCAAGTCCATTGCACGCTGAAATGTGGCACCTACATTCTTCAAACCGAATGGCATTTTGGCATAGTGAAATGTCCCCCATGGAGTTGTGAATGCTGTCTTATCCCTATCATCTTTATGGACTAAAATTTGGTTATATCCGGAATAACCATCAAGAAGCGACATACGAGATGCCCCCACTACTCTCTGAAGTATATGGTCCATCTTGGGCAGCAGGTAGTTGTCCTTCAATGAGACCTTGTTTAGATTTCTGAAATCAATGCATAGGCGGATCTCACGGGTCTTCTTTCGTACAGGAACTAAGTTAGATATCCAATCTGGAAATCTGATAGGCACACTGATACCTGACTTGTACAACCTATTTACCTCTTTTTCGATGGATGGCAGCAACTTCGGATTGATCCTTCTCAGCTTTTGTCTAAATGGTTTCTGATTGGGCTTGATAGGTATTGTGTGCTGAATGATATTCGTATCATAGGTCTTTAAATCAGAATAATCCCAAGCAAATACATCTGCAAATGAAGCCATCAAATTGATATATTTGTCCTTGATTTTTTGCGGTAGTGTCTTGAAAATTTTTACCAATTTTGGATTTGTTGTTGTACCGATGTTGACTTCTTCTACACCTTTCTCCATGGGCTGCAAAGTTGGCTTGCGGGCTACATCATCCTGATCGAAAAGTTCTTCTAGGGGTATCAAGCCTTTAGGAATGATGTTATTCTTCAGCTGTAATACGTCCATTTGATTGATTTGTACTTGTTCTATACCATTCCCTTTGTTCTCATCATTTTCCACATCAATTAAGGTTTCTTTGAACTTGCCTTTGTTGAGCAGAAAATCCTTAATCTCCCCATCATCTTGGAACACTTGCCAATGTCACTGATTGTTTGGAATGGTTGGACGGTGCTTGACATGGATTTCAAATTTGTTGCTGGAGTTCATGGGAATTTTCAACCTCCTCTCTACCTTGGCAAGAGCATCAACAATGCGATTTTGTATTCGTGGCACACATGTCAAGGTGTATTCGGAAAATAGCTTCAAGATGTCGAAAACTGCATTACGATAGGCCCGCATCCTAGGATGTTTTGCTTGATACTCACCTCTAACATGTTTTATCACCAACTCGGAGTCTCCATATACTGAAATCCTCTTTGCATTAAGCTTTCTAGGAATCAGAGCTTCATATTCAGCTTCATTATTGGAACATTCAAAGGCCAGCTTGTAGGAGCAAACTCTCACGCTGCTAGGTACTTTGTTTGGGGCGGAGAAAGGACTGCGTACCCAAATACCAATACCAGCTCCATCATTCCCTACTGCTCCATCAAAATCCATGGTCCATAAGCCTTCTTCTTCTTCTTGCAAGTGCTGAAAATATTGTTGCTGTCCATTGTTAGTTTGCTATCCATCGTTTGTCTGCTGTCCATTGTTGGTTTACTGTCCATCGTTTGTCTGCTGTCCATTGTTGGTTTGCTGTCCATCGTTCCCAACTGATTGCCCAATCTTTTGTTGCTTTTCTTGTCTTTCTTTCTTCAAAATCTCTCTAAAATTTTCTGTTATCTCTGGAATGTTGTCTGCTTCTACCATCTAACTATCTATTTCATTTAAACTATCTGAAAACAAAAAAAAAGACTCTAAATCTGTATGTACATAGTTTATAGGATGATTTATTGGTTTCTCCTTGCTTGTGATCATATACTTCATCTTTTGTTCCCGATATAATTTCCTCATCTGTCCAAACACCTAGATTGTCACATAGGAGAAATCCAGCTGTAGTGTCCCCTTCAATTTTGCTACCCAAGACCTGGAAAGAAGCATGCCAAACCTTGGAGGAATGTCTGTTACCACTACATCCATCAGAAAATTTTTCATAGGGAGCTGATCCAAACTCACAACTAAGTCTTTGATGAACCCTATGCATCTTACTCTGCTAGAATCGAATGAATAGAGATCATGATATTGGTGGGTGATTTCCAGACCAAGCTTATCCATGATAGCCTTGGGCATGAGATTATGAGAGGCTCCGAAATCGAACATGGCATTGTGTAGCACAAAGTCATGCAATTGTAAACTGATATAGAAGGGTGGCACCTCGCTCTCAGGAGACTCACCATTTGTCGTTGGCCCAAAAATCATTTCAGGCTGATCATCTTCCACGTTTACCATGTCGAACATTGGGTCCAAATTCAACATTTTAGAAATCTGTCCTCTATAGCTGCTGTTCTTCATGATTTCAGTCAAAGGGATGGATACCTTTAGCTTAGAAATCTCATTCTCTAGGCTGAAAGCGGGAGTTCTTTCTACCTCTTTGACTGGGATCTCTTTCCTTTCCTTGTCTTTTGAGGTGGTCGGTTGCTGTGATTGTTCTGCTGATTTCGATTTGCTGCTCTCCGGAACAACCGCCTCCTTTCCCTTTCTTTGTGTAGCTGATAGATCTTTCTTTGTTGTTTCATCCTCCTTCTTTTTCTGAATTTGTTTAGCCGGTACATCTCTGTTTCGAAGGGAATATCGCTGTTGTTGTGTGGACAAAGCATTCATATACCCCCTTTGATATTCTTCTGACTCTTCTTCCAACACGGTTTCATTAGCTAGGATAAAATTGGTGTCTTGATGTGTAGCTGATTTCACTGCACATTCTTCTTCTTCGGTGATGTAAGTAGGCAGCTCATTTGGAGTAAAGAGATGGTTCTCTTCGCCTATTACATTCCCGTCCTCATCTGATTCCGGTCCATGTACAAAATTCTGCTGCAAAGGTGTTTGTATCGGCTGTTGTGCTGTCTGCTCTTGAGTCCGCTGATCTCTTTGTCTTATCCTATATTGTGGCTGCTGTTGGCCACGAAAGTTAGGATTCCTAACTTGTGGCTCTGGCTTGTCAAGTTTTACCCTTTCGAGCATCTGTTCTACCTTCTTGAGCAGCTGATCCATTGAAGAAGATTCTTCTTTCACCGTGGTTTTCTTCTCTGCTTTCACTCTTGCTCTTTTGGACAGCAGGTTAGCCTCAACACTGACTGCAATTTTCTGCATATCTTCCATTGTAGCCAGTTCTCTCTCTCGTAATTGGTACGCCATGTCAGCATCAAAACCATCCGGAAACTTCATCATTGCTAGTCCCACCGGTGGCTTTAGATGGTCTGGGATATCATTGTAGACTGCATTAAATCTAACACAATAATCTTGGACTGACTCACCGGCATTCCGCTTGATTTGTTCATACTCGGCCAGAATTTGAAGGGGATTCTTTTTGACTTCCCACCTATTCAAAAATTGTCTTTGTAGCTCAGCCAAGGTGGTGATGCTTGCAGCCGTCAAACCTCTGAACCATTTCCTCACATCACCTGCAAATGTTTGTACAAAGAGCCTCATTGCCACGTTCTCCGCATCGATCTCATGAAGTTCATAGAAATCTGCCATTTTATCCACATGTTGTTGAGCTGTAATACTGTTAGGAGTGCCATCAAAAAACGGGATTTTACTTTGATAGTCATTTGGCATGTCATCTAGGACTTGGGGCAGAACAAGAGGAGCAAAATGGGTAGCCATCATTCTTGGTGGATTTGGCCTTGGAGGTGTTGGAGGAGTGTGCACAGTTTGCAAGGGGCTTGCACTTGGAGTTTGGGGCTATGTGGAAATGTAGTTATCAATTAATCTATTAGCTCTTTTCGTCTCAAGGTCTACAAGAAATTACGGATCGGGGACGGTGTAATCAACAGACTTTTCGAATTTAGATTCAAACAGTGATATCTCAAATCATTCGTCAAACTCAAGCTCTTCAATATACTCAAAAATATCGGGACATGAAGGGGATTTGAATACGGGGGTTATGGTGCTTTCTTGACGAAGGAGTCTTTGGATCAAATTTAGATTTTCGTAAATGTGATGAGGGTCCAGGTCCGGATTCGCTCTGGTGTATCGTCTTGAAGCCAACGTGCTATTGAGAAGAATTACGGGACACAACCAACTTACTCAGCCTTTCCAATCCTAAGCTCATCATCCAGGAGCCTAGAATTCTTATGAAACAAGGGGATTTGATTTTCAACTTAATTCCCCAGTATGCTTGCCACTATGTTATCGCCTAAATCTACCTTAGGCTGAAGGAAGGCAAAAATTAGGGTAACCACAAACCACGCTCAGTCTCGTAGCTAGCCCTACGAGAGCAGGAGAGGGATCTCTCCTAGTCACACTCAGCGAACAGATAAGAAAAATGGTCTGAGATGACTTACAATACGATGTTTACCTTAGGCTAGTAAGTGAAAAAGGATTTTGGAAAATATTTTTCAAAGTGGCCGAGCTTCTGTCAAGTATATGGGATTGGCGCTTGGCAAAGAACAGAGAATTGAGAATGAAGGCACATATTATTCCGTGAGGCAAGGTAGGCGGGAAGCGCAGCAATTTCAACTTAAGTTGATGCGGAATGGAAAGATTGCCAAAGATAGTGAAAAGGGCATGGTCGCATGAATCCTTTTCAACAGAAGAATAACACTGCACATGAAATTTTCCCACAGGCAGAGCAATATAAATTGAATTCTACCTAATCTCACTTAGAAAATTTCACTGAAATGAAACATGAAATGAATTATGGAACATAACAAGATACATATGGAACATAAGAACACATTTGCTACACTCACAACCACAAGAATCTCATGAAACAGAGCCGTTGCCTTTCATTAATCCTCTGTCAAAAATACACAGTGCAGAAACAAAGTTTCTTTCCCACAGTCTCCCAGAAGTTACAAGCCAGCCAACCCTTTGCAAATAACTTGCTTACAATATATAGAAAGTGTAGAGAAGAGATGGAACGCCCAGGGGTTGGGAATTTACTCAAATCATTTCGAAAAGGAGATGGAGAGCCAACCATCAGCTATAGGTGTAGCACTCTCAAGCATGACATTTGGCTGTGGTGACCCTTTGCATTCTTTTGCCACTTGGATAGATGCCCACCTGGAGAGAAAATTATTTAAAAGCTGCCCTTGGTGCCAAAAAACCAAAGAGTAAATGACCGGGCCCACTTGGAGAAGTCGCGACCCGAAATTTCGCGAAACGGGAGCAATTTGGTAGTTTTTTCCCCTGTGCGCCGCGCCAAATTCCCTGTGCGTCGCGCCACTTTGGAGCCTATTTTTGGGAACTTGTAGGTGTCCAAAATGTTCCCAAGTGGGCTTGTTGGAAAGCCTGTCCTGTCTACTTTCCAAACCAACTGGAATTTCTGAATTTGAAGCTCATTTGCCCCTCCAAGACTTCATTCTCCTAAGACTGCTTTCTGTGTGTCCAAAAAGTGGCAGAGAGGCCATGTTTGAGTGTTTTTTGACCTTCAGGAGACCCAAAACTTGTCAAAATTTCTTTCTCGGACACTGGTAGACGTATTTTTCGATGCTGAATCCAAATATGCAAGCCATTCCTCAATTAGAGCACTAGAATTTTAGCGCACAGGGAGGAATTTCCTGTTTTGTGCCCAAAAATTTTGCCTGTGACCAAAATTTGCCCAATTTTTTTGAAATTTCGGCTGGAGGTTCCCTATGAAGTGCTTTGCTGTGCCAAGGAAGCCTCAACCAAGATTCGAAGCTGATCTTGCTCCTTTGCCTCCTTTGCCTCTTTTGCCTCTTTTCTCGCTTTGCTCAATTTTGCCTTTAGGCTCCTGATTCTCGCCTTGGAACTCATGTTGTGGGCCTGTTAGTGATGAGTCAAGCGCATCAGCATGTCTTTCTCCCTTTTTTCTTTGTCCAACAGCCTCTCCAAATTCATTTTGACCCTCTCAAGGTTGGACTCCCAGTCTTCATTGATTTCTTTCTCCAAAGAGGTGAGCAGAACCCTTCTTCTTTAAGCAACTTGGCGCTGCTCATGGATGTTCTACAGCTCCATGACGTCTATTGGTCCTCAAGCTGTTTGTTTCTCCATTCCACGTAGTTCATGTTCCACTTGGCCCTTTCTAGATCAATGGTCAAGTCTTCAATCTCTGATTGCTGCTCCTTGATGATCTCTATAAGCTCCTCATTTGTAGGTTATGCATCTGGATCATCATCCCGGAGGAGAACAAACTCGGTCTCTTGCTCACCTGATGGACCCTCCTCCTACACTGGCTCCTTGCCCTTGCCCTTCTCCTGTGATGCTGATGGCAGAAGCGAGGCCCCTTCCACCCCGAGTGGAGATAACACTCGCTTTGCTGCTGCAAACAACGGTCTGGTGCCTTTCGGATAGCCTCTCTAATATGTGATGAAAACTGGCATGGTGGCAGTCTCATGGCTCTCAAATTGATGTGCAGGACTTCCCATCTCAGGCTCAAACTGATGTGAAGGACCTCCCAGCTCATGCTCAGCCTGATGTGAAGGACCTCCCACCTCGTGTTCTGCCTCTGATATCACCGGTGGAGCGCTGAAGAAATCACGGGAAATGAAGTCCTCCCAAGAAATACCCTGCAATCCCAACTAATGGTCCACTAAAATCCGGATGAGAGCATAATGATAGACACTGTTTAGCTACTGTCGTGGGGTCTTGCGATGCATGAAGTTTTTCACCTTCTCAATGTTGTTGCAGATGAAAAATGGGAGGCTCATCATCTTTACCCTGGTGAAGTGCATGAGCAAGCGGATGTGATAGGAAAAAAGGTGAGAAAACCTCCCCTCACAACTAAAATACTTCATGATCAATCTCATGAGTGGGGCATACTCTTCCTTCAAAAATCTGAATGGAAAAACTCTAGTGAGTTGGCTCAAGCAGATGTTCTTGATGTAAGGCTCATAGTGATGCCTCTCCACCTTCTTTTTCTTATGCCACTGCTCCCCAACGTTAGGTATCCCTGTTGCCACTGATATAGCCTCCGGTGTCAAGGTGAAAGTGACCCCAGCCAGGACAGATTGGCCTCCCTATAGATGAAGTGCAAAAAGGCGGGCCAACTCATGATGTACTCTGACATTTGCCACCCTTTGGCAAAATTCATAACATGCCAAGTGCTGGAAACAAGACATGGCAAGTGGGCATGCCTGTAGCTCTGTGAGGGTGTTGGGCTCGTCTCTGAGATGTCTGCCACTCCGGTGATGTCTCCTATGGGCCCTCTCTCCTGAAGATGTGTCACTGTGTGTATCCCCCTCATAATCTGATGAATTTTCTGATGCCATCACTGCTGCTTGTACCCTGAGTTTAATGCTTCCCTTTGGATTCAATGACACTGATGAATGCTCTAAAAATCTCGTGATTTGATAGCTTTCACAAAGATTTGAAATGGTTTGGCACTATTTTTATGCCCCTGGCTGTGTGCGTCGCGTGCCAAGCCTAGTGCGCCGCGCACCCTGAGTGCGTCGCGTGCCCTGAGTGTGTCGCACGCCCTGAGTGCGTCATGCCCTTGTTGGTTTTTCATTGTGGGTTGGCTGTCGGTGCGTCGTGCTCTCTGTGTGCGTCGCGCACCCTACTGTATGCGCTGTGGCCTTTGGAAACCGGCTCTCCTCCACTCAAACCCTCATGAATTTGCTTTCTCACTTTTCTAATTTCTCTCCAAGCTTGCCAAAGCACAAATGATTTTTGTTTTGGGCCATAACATGTATATATAGGCTAGGGAGAGGTGAGTTTGATTTTTTCTTCTTTGCAAACCCACTTTATAATGTTTATGTTTTGCACTTTTTGTTGACTTTAAAACACTTTGCTTTTTTCCTTTTTCTTTGAAATTTTGGCTCTCATGATAAAATTTTCGGCATTTCTTTGCAGGGACTGTGTGACTGGGCCTCTGGATTTGAAATCCATGACTGCATCTGAAAATGTCAACTGTCGATTTTTTGGAAAATTTTGTCATAGTTGACCTTGTTTGACTTTTCTTCAAAACAGAGTTTTGAAGAAGAGTCATTGTCTTTTTAGGTGATGATGAAGCTTTCAGAACCATAGCTATATAAGGTCTCCCTCTGGCCTGCATGGCTTGTTCTAGACATGTGTTTCAAAGACCAAACTGATGAATTTCTAGACCCTAACAATAAAAAATGACTCTGTCCTGCAATATGACCAGTCCTTGACTATCATGAATTTCATTGATTACGGACCAATTCACGAACCAGCAGAGGCCAGACATGAGGGGAAATGAGTAGCATGACTTTCTCCGTCAGATCATGGCATGTCCCTAGCAAAATGCATCTGCGTGGATGGAGTGGGACACCTAAAATTGAAATGCACAAAGAGCTTTGATCTCTGACGGAGGGCTAACCAGCCCGACTCTAACATGTCCCACTGCATTTTTTCTCAAACCTACTTATATGCAACTATGCAGTTTCAAACTCGCGTATATACATGACTTTTCTTCATGAAACTTGCATATGAGATTTAGAACATTGAAGTTTCATACTTTTGGCTTCCCCTGAGTCTGTCATGTCTATACACTGTGCCAAGCCACATTTTTTTGATTGTACTTCCTTCTTCTTCCATATCTTCGAGTGTGATGTTTTCTCCTTTTGGTATGGTGCCCAAAATTTTCTCCCGCATTCCTTTGCTATATGTCCAAATTTTTTACATGCATAACAACTTACATGTTTCATGTTTCTTCTATAGTAGTCAATGGCTTTGTGACCAAACATATTGCAAGAAAAACAATATCCCTTCAATACCTGGAAGCTGATGATCTTTCTATGTGATGGTCTTGAACCATTCTACTTCCGCATCTCACTACAACATGTCCAAGATTAAAACATTCAACATTATTCATTTGAGGAAATAACCGAAAATCACTTCCATAGTTAGGAGTAAAAGATTTTCTTTGAAGAATTTCTTTCCTTGGTTGTTTATGGGATTGACCTCTCATCTCCTTATTGAGCATTTCATGTTTTACATTAGAGTTCCTTGCCTTAGCTTGTGAGCTAGATTCACCTTCAACAGATTCATGGAAACCAAGACTAGATTTGATGGCAGGAGACCTTTGACTACTAAGGATATCATCCAAGATCTTAGTACTATCTTGAAATCGTAAAAGCTTATCCTTTTGTTCTAATTTACCTTTTAGTATATTTACCTCAACCTGATATTGCTCTTCCTTTTCAATATACTACTTCTTCATGATTTCTTCATCTTTTCTTCCTTCTTCCACTTTTTGCCTTAATTCGAGAACTTTGTTTTCTTGTTCTTCAAGAGCTTGGAGTAGTTCTTCATTATGCTTATTTGATTTTTCAAGATCTTCTTTTAGAGAGAGGATCTTAGCTTCAAGACTTTCATAGTAATTGGATCTATCTTTGAGTTTCTTGATTGTTGTGCTCCTTTTATTTACTTCATTTCTTAATGATGTTACTTCATCCTGCAACTTTTGACATTGATCTTCCTTTTCCTTGTTTCCTTCCTCTAGTTGAGCTTTTAGATTGGTAGCTTCTTCTTTGAAGGCACATTCCCTTTTGTCCAATAGATCTTGTTGATCTCTAATTTTGTCTGTAAGCCTTTTAAATTCTGCCTCTATTTGATATCTTTCTTTCTCACCCATAAGAGAAAATTCAGTTGTTTCGCTATCACTTTCATCATCTTCAAATGGATGGAGAAATGTATCACCAAAGGATAACAAATTCATACTTGATAGTTCTTTTGCTTGTTCATCTTCATTCTAAGGTGATTCTAAATTTGAAGAGTTGCTTCCACATAATCCCCAATCGATTCTCCCATTGTCATAGTTCCTTTGAGATGTCTTCTTCTTCTGAAGCGCTTTCTTCTTTAGCTTCTTTCCCATTGTTCTACGTATCTCCTTCAAGCGATCAAGCTTCTACCAAAGGACCTGCTCCGATACCAATTGTTGGAAATAATACTGAGGGGGGGGTGAATCAGTATTAGTCAAGTTAATAATATTTTTTTCTTTTCATACTCAAATTTGCATACGCTACTTCCATGTGGGTAACCCACGTGTACATACAACTGTGATTAAGGAAACAAGTGTATATCCAGCAAACTAATGATCCAGTTAATTCATCATATGTTGATCTTTAATCTGTGTATCAGTACTTTATTAAACATTAAACAATAACTATATGCATTTAATAACAGAGTGAACCATCACACATAAGCAACACACATGAACACCAAGATTTAAGGTGGAAAACCACCTGCTGCTGTCATCTCTATCTTCTTTTAATAATAAGAAAATCTGTTTACAACATTGTACTGGTGTAGAATCATACCAGTACGCAGGCTTCTACTTGCAGAAGGCTACAACCTTATCTCTTTCTCTAGATTCTACTGGAAGGGAGCTACAATGCCCTAGCTCTTGTACTAGCTGATATGTTTACTAGTATGTAGGCGCTGACCTACAGAAGGCTACAACCTTCTCTCTTCCTCCAGGGACCTCGTTTCATAAATTTTTAGACTGGAGACTCCTGGAACACAACACCATAATTTGAAGGCCACGTTTCATCCAATTTTCATACTGGACCCATCAACAATATTGAAGCTCAAAATCATAACTACAATATAACCATAAAATACATATGCATCAACTAATCACTGAAACTCAATCATCACTCTCTGAATCAACCAAACTCAATTAATCACTTACAACCTCTGAACCTCTGACACAACTGAATCAACCATTCATTCATACGTAATCAACCTCAACCAATCAACAAAACGATTACTGTAACCAGTACACAGATATGAACCCAGAACATTGTATCATTGTTCAGAACCAGCTATAACCTCAAAACCATGCATCATAGTGTATACGCAACTTGGAAGAGCCGAACCAGCATGTATACGCAACTTCATCAAAGCAAACCAGTGTATAGATCTGCAGATACTTACTTATAACTTTTCTGCACTTCCCGACTTCAGACATACCCAAATCATCACATATAAAGGATAATACATGTGTTAGCAACCAGATCTAGCCCATAAGATCACATAATGATAAGTCACTATGATCCTAATCCATTATTAGATCTCATCCATCATCACTGAAGCAAATCATAATCAATCAATTTGAACACTGTTACCAAAATGCAGTCGCCAGAACATAAAGCAAAACCTAGAACTCTGCATCAATAACCAGAACCAATTGCAACTTCAAATATCATAGTTCACAAGGTATACACTACTTCGATGTGTCTAACCTACGTGTATACGTGCTTTTACCAAAGTCAACTAGCGTATACATCTATAAATATTCATTCATAATTTTGTTGCTATTCCAGACTTCAGCTATATCCAGATCATAATATTTAAAAAAAAACACATGCATCAATATACAGATCTAGAATAAACATGATCAAACTATATAAATATAATTCATTCCAAGCCTTAAGATCCCGATCCATCATTAGATCTTGTCCTCCATCAACCACTTGGTTTAGATCAAGCATAGCATCATAAACCCATAACTTGCATACTGGACCTCACACTTCATCAAAATATTCAATGCTTGTACAACTTTTGGCCTAATGATCTTCTCCTCCTTATATAGTTTTAGGCCTTTCTCAATACCATGGACCAAAACCTCTTAGGACCAATACCTTGGACCAAATACCTAGGGTCAATACCTCTGACCAGATACCTTGGACCAATACCATGGATCAAAATACCATGGACCAAATACTTAGTTTTCCAAGGTATACGCCCTTTTCTTTCTACAAAAGTGTGTGTGTATGCTATATGCTCCTTTGTTCTGTTAACCTGCGTGTATATGTAGCTTGGTCAAGGTGAACCTGCGTATACCTCTCGTTCTTCATTCTTTGTAGTCTGAACTGTTATTCTTTGTTTTTGTCATGCTGTACTGTTACACAACAATTTGTCACCGTTTGTCACCGTCCCTGTTACCCCTCACCCGTACACTGGAGGACTCATTCCGGGACTTGTGAGAAGTGACATGCCCTGAAACCACTTGTATCATGTTCCTCTAAGCATGAGCTTTATTTGCGGGTCCAATTGGTGCGGGTCCATAGTTAACCGCCCGTGCCAATGAGGGAAATCCTCTATAAAGGGCGTGCCATTGGCGCTTTGTCCCAGAGTCGCACTCGTGCCAACCGAATTGAGTAAAGTTTTCAACGACCAAACTTCCGAAGGTTCTCTTCAACCCATTCACCAACTGAATCTATGTTGAGCTAGGATGGTTTGGCTTCGAATCTCCATAGAAGGGAAAGTGGTTTGCCACCTTTCATGGAAGTTTCCAAGTGATAAAGCCAATCCCATGAATAATGTGGTTGATCCTATCTCTTTCCCTCTCTATCTATAAAAGCTTGCCTCTATGCCTTGAGCAAGCTAGTTACAGTCATAATAGTCAGTAGTTCCAGGAGTTCAAGAGTTTGAAGCTGCAAGAGCCTTCTTTGCACCCATAAGGCCAAATCTAAGTAAGGAGATTCTTGTCACCCAAAGAGAGAGAGGCTTGTCCCTCATCCCAACAAGCTTTGCAAGACTTGTGTAGCTGACCACCTAGCCAAAGGAGGATTTGACGTCAGAACAATGGTTGTATTCTTCTTTGTTATTTATTAATAATAGATGACTATCATTATGGTTCCACTCTCATTGTCTCATGTTTGATGTTGAGTTATATCTTTTCTGACCGATATATGATTGCATCTACTAGATTTTATGCTTGTTTTCGTGTTGTTCTTTGCGTGTGCAGGTATCCTATCACAGAGATCGTGCGGATCGTGACCGGCCAAAGCAAAGGAACGAAGGCGACATCTCTTCGACGAACACTAGCATTGGAATCCAAGTAGGTTCTCACCATCTACTTTCTATTTGCAATTAGGAACTTGCGTGATAGCATTGTGTGATTGTTGCTAGACCCGGTCTGGGCTAGTAGGGATCGTCTCTGTACACAGAGAGGATTTACCTCCACAACAATTTGGCGACTCCGCTGGGGAGATCTTGTTGTTTGATTTGTAAACTTTAGACGAAGCCTGAAGCACAGCCAGGTAGCCTTCGAAACGCTATTGCTTTGCATTAGCGAAGTAGATCAACGCCACTTCAGTTAATCTCCGGTTTGGTTTACGAACTAAACTACTTGGAGTTTGTCTTGTCTCTTTGGTTTTTCTTGTTTTGATTTCTTAGATAGCTTTCTGGGTCGAATTTCTTGCTGTTTCTTGCTTCCTGGTTTGCCTAGATACTGTTCTCAAGCCCTGGGTCACCTGCTTTTGTTTTGATTTAAGTTAACTTGATTAGCGCGCTTTTTAGCCTAACAGTCGCGCTATTGGCGCAAGTTGCTCAAAGACAACCCGCGCCAATCCTATAAAGGCGCGAGTTGCAGCCTGACAGTCATGCCAAGCCTGTCAACTTTTCAAGTTCGCTTGTCCTTAAGCCCTCTGAGCTTGGATTTGTGTCTAGCTGTGTCTTTTTCAATTACTGGAGTGTGTTTGATCCTGATTTGACTGGTTTTAGACCTTCATCATTCGGGTGTTTGCTTTTTTCTATTGGTTTCACATTTTAGCCCTAGGGCATCTAGTGGCTTTGTGCGTCGAGCCTCCCAGAGGTGTTTTGTGTTCTTTGATCATTTGGTCAACATTGTGGTTATTCCTTTGCATTCGCTCAGTAGTTGTCAAAGTTTTTCTTGTTATTCAAGTGATTTGCTTCTTTATCGCTTGGGTTTCACTTGGCTTCGTTTGAGTTTGGATCACATAGCTCATAAGAGGTCTTTGTATTTTCTTTTTGGTTTGAAGGACTGTTTTGGTGTTTTTGGGATCCGTTTGTGTTCTCATTGAGTGAAATTGGTCTTTTGCTCGGTGTTACTGTCTCTCAAAATTCATTTTGTGCACTTTGCCATTGAAAAGGAAAACGAATAATCTCTGTTGTGTTGCATTAGTTAATTGAAATTAGAAGCTTTTCATTGATTAAGTGATTTAAAACAAAAGAAAAGTTTCGTTTATTTGTCATTAGCTGCATCAAAGTGATTCGTGCTTGTTTGTGGTCATTTTGTTTGAAAAATCCTTAACTCTCTTGTAGTTAGCATTCATCGAACGAAATGATATTCTTTGGCATATAGTTTGCATTTAGGAAATTGTGAGAGATTACATACGGTAGGACCTGAAACTGAAACTTAATCAAAGATCAACCATAAAATGAACTGAATGAACTTAAAAACGCATTGGAACATAACGCTCACTGATTAGAGGTCTAGGCTAGAGACGTGCTCCGACGTCGTTAAACCTAGTCACTGTTGTTTCACACTACGGTTGGGTGATTCCTCCTTTTGTGACTCGATAGTGGTCTAGCACGGACTTGAGCTCCCACGTACCATCGCGTATATAGGGGAGACCCCACTAGGTTATCATCCTTTATCCACAGGAAGCCGTGTCTGCCGCCTTACAAGCCGTAACGCACCGAACACAGCATTCGGGAAGATTGACTGCCGTACGGGAAGTCCTTGGTTTTCATATGACTGCCAAGGTGTATATGCAGTTTTACGGATTTGTTTGGTAAACCCTTTTCCTAGTCTCTCCAGAGTAGTCACTTTTGATCCTTTTCGGACTCCTTAAAAGAAAAGGCTCACTTGAGCAGTTTGTCACTTCGGGCTCACAAAACATTCGAAGGCGACTAGAGTCACCTTTTTGTCCTTGTCTCGACTCTTAAAACATGAAAAGGTCAAGTTGTGTCCTTGCGTCTTAAAATTTATTTGGCCGTGATTAACTTTACCCAGTTAGATCTTGTTTGCATTATCTTGAGTAGGCTTTTTTTCGTTCTCGATGGCAACTTTTCCGGGGTTCACCAACCCAGGGACCCCCTCTGACGGGAACCCTGGT
Source organism: Pinus tabuliformis (assembly GCA_031772625.1). NCBI lineage: Eukaryota > Viridiplantae > Streptophyta > Pinopsida > Pinales > Pinaceae > Pinus > Pinus tabuliformis. The sequence goes on along the minus strand of CM062815.1, from coordinate 648,449,876 downwards.
CATTTCACTCCTTTTGGAAATGTTGGTGCTCCTTATATGGCGACGTTTTCCCTCCCAGGGTTAACTGTTGGGTTGCCGGTTTGGTTGTTCTCAACCTCTTTGGTCCCTGCCGTCTCACCATCTAGTCAATCCGCCCCTCCACCTGAACAACATCATGTTGATTCTAAGGTGGATCTCTCCCCTTCTACGCCCACTTCTACATCCTCATCTTCTACTTCACCTGGTGAAAGTCTAGATTCGAGTAACCGGGTGGCTAAGAAGAAGAACACAAAGAAGAAGAAGGCTCCTAAGGGAGAGGTTACAAGTGCAGCTACCCCCTCGAGTACACCTGAAGTTGGGCCCCCTTCCGCTCCTCCGTAGAAGGTCAAGTTTCCTTGTCGATTATGCAAGGAGGACCATCTCCTTCGCGATTGTCCTAGCATTCCTAGGGTACTCGAAGTATGGTCTCGCGATCCGACCCACCCCTTATCGTCCTCTGAAGCTCACGGTGATGCTACCTTATCAGTCGGGAATGGTAAGGGAAAAGGGAAGATTCGAATCCCCTATAGACTTTGTGAAGGCAATCATCCCATTCACCTTTGTCCACTCATGGATAAAGCCTCCGTTGTCTTGGAAAGTCTTACAGCTCCTTCACCCCAACTTCCCGTTGGTTATCAACGTCTCTCTGTAGCTACAGATCATCCCCCTGCTGAGAAAGAGATTGATTCATATTCTTCTCTTGTCTAGCACCCTCTTCTCGAACCCGGTTGTCCCCAGCCTGTTCCAGACCAACCATTGGTCGGAAAGAGTGTCGACTCGAGTCTGCCGCTCGCTCACTCTGTTTCGGAAGAGAATCACGCCCATGTTCTTCTCATCTCTTCAGATTCTCCTGAGTCCCGAAATGACTCTCCTAACCCAGCTACTCCCGAAGGTTCTCCTTCGGTTCCTTTAGCACATGGGGGCAATCATACGATTCCCCCACCAAGTAGTCTGGTCACTTCCTTTGATTGGAATCGCCTGATCGCTGGTCGCCTTCCATCCCATATGCCTTTCCAGATCACAGTACATGCCTGTGCTACGGCAGTACCTGGCACTGTTTTGGATGAAGGGGCGTCTATCAGTCTTATGCCGTACACTACTTGGCAAGCTTTAGGTTCCCTGCAGCTTGGGCCAGTCACTCAGAATCTGTTGGCCTTCGATGGAGTAGCCTGTCCATCTCTAGGAGTTATCCCGAAGTTCCCTATTACTTTGGGAGGAAAAACTGTCTATATAGACGTCTTGGTTACCCAAGGTGTTTTAGACTTTAGTCTTCTCCTTGGTCGCGACTATGTTTACGCCATGGGGGCCCTCGTTTCTTTGCTTTTCCATGTGGTTTGCTTTCCGCACGATGGAAGAATTGTGACTATCGATCAAGTGTCATTCGTTAGTCCCCCGATGCCTCCTATACTGTTGTCGTCCCTTCCTAGTTTTCATCCACCAGTTGCATCTACCCCACCACAGATCAACTATGTGGCCACCTATCCCATGCCTGGATCCAGTGATGCCGCCATCGTGCATAGTGTCTTGGGGGCATTGGGCCCTGACTTCCAAGATGTTTCCCTTCTACCGAGAGTGGAAATCTTGGAATCCCTGACCTTCTATTCATTATGATGAAGTTCGGGTGGAGCATCGTTCCTTTCCGGTGTCAAGCTCCTTAAAAAATGAAACTAGGTTCAGTTCCTTTCCTATGTCAAGCTCCTTAAAAAATGAAACTAGGCTTGGTCGGAGCACAGTTCCTTGTCTTGTGTCAAGCTCGTTAAAAAATGAAACAAAGAGTCTCGAGCATAGTTCCTGATCTTGTGTCAAGCTCGTTAAAAAAATGAAACAAGGGTTATGAGGATAGTTCTTTTACTGTGTCAACCTCATTTAAAAAAAAAAATGAAACAACTCCCTTTCCAAATCGAGTCTTTTGATTAAGATCTCGTAAAATATAAGTCGAGTCTTTCATAGATCTTGAGAGTGAACCTTGATTCCATCCAATTTGTTGAATGCAATGAAGCTTGGGGGGCATGTACCTCGTTTTGCATCATTATGCTGGGGGCATGCGAGCTTATAACAAGCATAGTTTTTTGTTTCAAGCTTGTGTAAACATGAAACCGAATCCAAGCAAAGTTCTCCATGGTTCAAGCTTGTGTAAAAATGAACCCATACTCGATTTACATCTCGTGATTGCCATTTTTATCCGCTGAATTCTGCTAGATGAGCCTTGGTTGTTTTCATTCCATCGCCGCCATATCTTTGGCCGATCATATGCTTTCACTTGGTTGTTTTTCCTTTCCTGAGGAACCGCAGCGATGAGTGGTTTTATTAGCCAGCGTCTTGACCATTACATGTTTTGAGCAGTTCCACCATTGCCGCAACCAATTGCTACCCTTTATACCACTCGTTCCTCTAGGATGAGTCACCTTTGAGCTCTTTTTTGACTCGTAAAATATGAAAAGATTGCCGAGTATTTTCCCTTTTTTTGACTCGTTAAAGAGAATAAAAATGGAGGTCTACTTTCAGCTCTTTTCCGACCGTTTAAAGACGAAAAGATTGCCGAGTTATTCCTCTTGACTCGTTAAACGTAAGTAAGAGGCGGTCGTCTTTAAACTCTTTTCTGACCGTGTAAAAACGAAAAGATGGTCGGACCCTTGTCATTTCCGGTTCGTGAATGGTTACGAAATGACGTGATGTTGATCACTTTTCTACTTTTTCGGATCGATGTCACTATGAATGAAAAGTATTCCTCGATCGTAATGGTCGGGCGGTTCTCTCGAGCATTGTTTTATACTTTTTCGGGCTCGAGAGACACAACTTTACGAAAAAGAACCCCCCTGGAGTTTTTCTTTTTGTTGTCTTTTCAGACTCTCTAAATAGGAAAAGGCGCCGAGTTCTTCCGTTGTCAGACTCGTTAAAACCTAATGACATCGGATTCTGTCGAAATGACGCTCACAAGCATATGCTATCCCCGTCAAGCTTGATAAAAATAACTAGGGTACTCACCAGGAACGGTGGGGAAAATGGATCCATAATTGTCGTCGTGTCGGCAGTATGTCGCTCTTGAACATGGCACTCGTCTGCATTCGTATCGGGGTGGGGACATCTCATCTTGTTTTACACTAGCCTCCATGGGTTTGGGTTATCCTATTTGACCTCTCATCTGCTCGTTGCCTTGTCACCATGACCTCTGCTCATTTGATGTCAAATACTGCCAAATCCACTGTCGTGCCGCCGATATGTTCAAGAGAAGTTGACCTCTGCAACAATACAACCTCCTCTGATACCTCACATAATTTTGCATCACCACGACATTCTTCCTCCATCTCGTGTCAATGATGTGGGAAACACTATGGCCCACCTTTGATCAAGGTCACTTCCTGTCGAATTCAGCTCATTATCCAGGAAGCTGATCTAGAGACTCCCTTTGGTGCCTTGGAGCTTGCATGCCTCAATGGCAGGTTCTTCGTGTTCGACGAGAGGTTTTTATCATTGGCCTCCGATCGAATGATTCTACGGGTGTTCGCCGCCAGCTCATTCATTCACACGCAGTAGATCGTACCTATAGTACCTTGAGGGCCATTGTCATTATTGGTGGTACCTCTCGCGTCTGTTAACAGTTTTCATTATTGACTGTTAATCAGATGATGTTCATGCATGTTCGACTTCAACTCATACATTCGCATGCTTGAACTTGTACTCTGTACGGGTCGAGATGGAGCGCAAGAATGTGGGTTTTGTCTATTGGGATCCAGGCTGCGATTTGTGGCTTATTATGATCATTACATGACTCATCCATTGGATGGCTGCGACCATGCCTGAGTCTATTTATCGATCCTCCCTGGATGGCTGTGCCCATACCTTGGATCTAGATTATTATGTACTCTGTTATGGATGGCTGCGCCCATACCACTTATATCATGTACTTGAGATATCAGTTGTATTTCTTTACGCAGGTTCTCCGGTGGCTGTGTTTTCAGTCACGCATGTTCTTGTAAAGCATTTCACCCCTCTCTCTCTTGGGCCTCATGCTTTAGGGGGCATCTGTTACATAGCAATTTGTCACCATTTTTCACTGTCCCTATTGCCCCTCACATGTACACTGGAGGACTCATTCCGGGACCTGTGAGAAGTGACATGACCGGAAACCACTTGCATTATATTCCTCTGAGTATGAGCTTCATTTGCCCTGAAGACATCTCCTGCAAAATACTCATGAAAATAGCTCTTTTTGCATTAGCGCGGGTCCACAGTTCACTGCCTGCACCAATAAGGGAAATCCTCCATAAAGGGTGTGCCATTGGAGCTCTGTCCCAGAGTCGCACTCGCGCCAACTGAATTGAGTAAAGTTTTCAACGAAAAAACTCCCGAAGGTTCTCTTCAACCCATTCACCAACTGAATCTATGTTGAGCTAGGATGGTTTGGATTCGAATCTCCATAGAAGGGAAAGTGGTTTGCCACCTTTCATGGAAGTTTCCAAGTGATAAAGCCAATCCCATGAATAATGTGGTTGATCCTATCTCTTTCCCTCTCTATCTATAAAAGCTTGCCTCTATGCCTTGAGCAAGCTAGTTGGAGTGATAGTTAGAATTACAATAGTTCCAGGAGTTTAAGAGTTTGAAGCTGCAAGAGCCTTCTTTGCACCCATAAGGCCAAATCTAAGTAAGGAGATTCTTGTCACCCAAAGAGAGAGAGGCTTGTTCCTCATCCCAACAAGCTTTGCAAGACTTGTGTAGCTGACTACCCAACCAAAGGAGGATTTGACGTCAGAATAATGGTTGTATTCTTCTTTGTTATTCATTAATAATAGATGACTATCATTATGGTTCCACTCTCATTGTCTCATGTTCGATGTTGAGTTATATCTTTTCTGACCGATATATAATTGCGTCTACTAGATTTTACGCTTGTTTTCGTGTTGTTCTTTGCGTGTGCAAGTATCCTACCACGGAGATCGTGCGGATCGTGACCGGCCAAAGGAAAGGAACGAAGGCGACATCTCTTCGACAGACACTAGCGTTGGAATCCAAGTAGGTTCTCACCATCTACTTTGTATTTGCAGTTAGGAACTTGCGTGATAGCATTGTGTGATTGTTGCTAGACCCGGTCTGGGCTAGTAGGGATCGTCTCTGTCCGTAGAGAGGATTTACCTCCACAACAAATTGGCGACTCCGCTGGGGACATCTCATCTTGTTTTACACTAGTGTGATTGCATTCGTGTCGGGGTGGGGACATCTCATCTTGTTTTACACTAGCCTCCATGGGTTTGGGTTATCCTATTCAGCCTCTCATCTGCTCATTGCCTTGACACCATGACCTTTGCTCATTTGATTTCAAATACTGCCAAATCCACTGTCGTGCCGCTGATATGTTCAAGAGAATTTGACCTCTGCAGCAATACCACTTCCTCTAATACCTCACATAATTTTGCATCACCACAACATTTTTCCTCTGTCTCGTGTCAATGATGTGGGAAACACTATGGCCCACCTTTGATCAAGATCACTTCCTGTCGACTTCAGCTCATTATCCAAGAAGCTGATCTAGAGACTCCCTTTCGTGCCTTGGAGCCTGTATGCCTCAGTGGCAGGTTCTTCGTGTTCGACGAGAGGTTTTCATCATTGGCCTCCGATCGAACGATTCTACGGGTGTTCGACACCAGCTCATTCATTCACACGCCGTAGATTGTACCTATAGTACCTTGAGGGCCATTATCATTATTGGTGGTACCTCTCGCGTCTGTTAACAATTTTCATTATTGACTGGTAATCAGACGATGTTCATGCATGTTCGACTTCAACTCATGCATTCGCATGCTTGAACTTGTACTCTGTTTGGGTCGAGATGGAGCGCAAGACCCTGGATTTTGCCTATTGGAATCCAGGCTGTGATTTGTGGCTTATTATGATCATTACATGACTCATTTACTGGATGGCTGTGACCATGCCTGAGTCTATTTATCGATCCTCTCCGGATGGCTGCGCCCATACCTTGGATCTTGATTATTATTTACTCTATTATGGATGGCTGCGTCCATACCACACATATATCATGTACTTGAGATATTAGTTGTACTTCTTTACGTAGGTTCTCCGGCGGCCGTGTTTTCAGTCACGCATGTTCTTGTAAATCATTTCACCCCTCTCTCTCTCGGGCCTCATGCTTTAGGGGGCATCTGTTACACAGCAATTTGTCACCGTTTGTCACTGTCCCTGTTACCCCTCACCCGTACACTGGAGGACTCATTCCGAGACTTGTGAGAAGTGACATGCCCTGAAACCACTTGCATCATGTTCCTCTAAGCATGAGCTTTATTTGCCCTGAAGACATCTCCTCCAAAATCCTCATGAAAACAACTCTTTTTACATTAGCGCGGGTCCATAGTTAACTGACCGCGCCAATGAGGGAACTCCTCTATAAAGGGCATGCCATTGGTGCTCTGTCCCAGAGTCGCACTCGCGCCAATCGAATTGAGTAAAGTTTTCAACGACCAAACTCCCGAAGGTTCTCTTCAACCCATTCACCAACTGAATCTATGTTGAGCTAGGATGGTTTGGCTTCGAATCTCCATAGAAGGGAAAGTGGTTTGCCACATTTCATGGAAGTTTCCAAGTGATAAAGCCAATCCCATGAATAATGTGGTTGATCCTATCTCTTTCCCTCTCTATCTATAAAAGCTTGCCTCTATGCCTTGAGCAAGCTAGTTACAGTCATAATAGTCAGTAGTTCCAGGAGTTCAAGAGTTTGAAGCTGCAAGAGCCTTCTTTGCACCCATAAGGCCAAATCTAAGTAAGGAGATTCTTGTCACCCAAAGAGAGAGAGGCTTGTCCCTCATCCCAACAAGCTTTGCAAGACTTGTGTAGCTGACCACCTAGCCAAAGGAGGATTTGACATCAGAACAATGGTTGTATTCTTCTTTGTTATTTATTAATAATATATGACTATCATTATGGTTCCACTCTCATTGTCTCATGTTTGATGTTGAGTTATATCTTTTCTGACCAATATATGATTGCATCTACTAGATTTTACAAACTCCCGAAGGTTCTCTTCAACCCATTCACCAACTGAATCTATGTTGAGCTAGGATGGTTTGGCTTCGAATCTCCATAGAAGGGAAAGTGGTTTTCCACCTTTCATGGAAGTTTCCAAGTGATAAAGCCAATCCCATGAATAATGTGATTGATCCTATCTCTTTCCCTCTCTATCTATAAAAGCTTGCCTCTATGCCTTGAGCAAGCTAGTTGGAGTGATAGTTAGAATTACAATAGTTCTAGGAGTTTAAGAGTTTGAAGCTGCAAGAGCCTTCTTTGAACCCATAAGGCCAAATCTAAGTAAGGAGATTCCTGTCACCCAAAGAGAGAGAGGCTTGTTCCTCATCCCAACAAGCTTTGCAAGACTTGTGTAGCTGACCACCCAGCCAAAGGAGGATTTGACATCAGAACAATGGTTGTATTCTTCTTTGTTATTTATTAATAATAGATGACTATCATTATGGTTCCACTCTCATTGTCTCATGTTTGATGTTGAGTTATATCTTTTCTGACCGATATATGATTGCATCTACTAGATTTTACTCTTGTTTCGTGTTGTTCTTTGCGTGTGCAGGTATCCTATCACGGAGATCGTGCAGATCGTGACCGGCCAAAGCAAAGGAACGAAGACGACATCTCTTCGATGAACACTAGCGTTGGAATCCAAGTAGGTTCTCACCATCTACTTTCTATTTGCAATTAGGAACTTGCGTGATAGCATTGTGTGATTGTTGCTAGACCCGGTCTGGGCTAGTAGGGATCGTCTCTGTCCGCAGAGAGGATTTACCTCCACAACATGTACTGTGATCTTTCATCTGAGTGAGTTGCCTTTTGAACTGATTCCTTGAAACTACCCTGCATTTCATCACATCTGTAAACACTACTGTCATGCATTATGTCACATCTGATATTTCTTCTGTAGATTCATCTAGTTACCATATACAAGTAAGTTGTTTTGCTACAAGCGGGTTTCCATCAAGTACAACACATGCATCATAATGCCAACACAAGTTTCTTCTTGCTATCCTTGGAGACATGAAAATACACAGTAGCTCAAAAATTCGATAATGGGATACATCTGGATTCCTCCTAGAGAGCTTCTTTGGGTGTGATCATGCCAAGTATTCTATGAGGGCTCCTGTTCTACAAATAAACTCTAGTGTTGCATGCCTTTGCTTATAGATGTAATAAAAACACTTGATCATGAAACATGGCTCTTACTGCTCCCACTATGCTTTTGTTCTTCCTTTAAGCCACCCCATTTTGCCGTGGGTTATGGTGTGTTATTCGTTCTCTTCTAGTACCCTCTTTGGATAATTTTCAATTCTCTTCTCAGGGATTTTAATTTTTTACTAGACTCCTTTTCAACCAATGCTTTGAATTAAACAAATTTTGAGAAAAATTCATCCTTATTCCACATGAAGAATACCCAACATTTTATAGCAAAGTCATCAAAAAAAATCACATAATACCTGTGTTTTGTTATAGAGATTCTAGAAAATGGTCCACATACATTAGAGTGGACTCACTCCAAGATTGCTTCTGCTCCGTTATCTTGGCCCTGGGAGGTGGATTTGACATATTTCCCCAATGTGCATCCCTTGCAAACATCATGCTAGTTAAGGGTGCAATTTGGGACTGGTGGTAATTTGTTGCATGATTTTTACGGCCTCATGGTGTAAGTGTCCCATGTGCATGTGCCAGAGTTCTCCAACATCTCGAATCTGTACCTTTTCTGCCTTGCTAGTCAGTACAACGTAAGATTCCACCTCAAGTTTGTATAGGTTATTCACACGAAATACAATATGTTTTACCTTGCTAGTAGCTACATGTCTCAGAAAGGCTTTCCCCTTACTGAAGACAACATAATAGCCTCTATCCTCCAATACAACTACAAATCAAACCTTCTTCAACCTAGGTACATACATGACATCTTTTAGATGAAGATGGGATCTTGACTCCCTCTTAAAGGTTACATTTCCAATTCCTTTAGCACTGTACCGCCCATCATCCCCAAGTTCTATGTGCAGCTAAAAATCCTTCTCCTCTAGGATCCTATTCTGCAAATAAACTATGGTGTTGCATGCCTTTTCATATAGATGTAATAACAACCCTTGATTAGGCAACATGGCTCTTGTTTCTCCCACTATGATTTTATTCTTCCTTTCAGCCACCCCATTTTGCTATGGGTTATGGGGTGCTATCAATTCTCTTCTAATACCCTCTTTGGCACAAAAGTCCTTGATGGTGCTAGAAACAAATTCTCCTCCATCTTCACTTCTCAAGGCTTTCAATTTTTGACTATACTCCTTTTCAACCAATGCTTTGAATTCAAAAAATTTTGAGAAAACTTCATCCTTCTTCCACATGAAGAATATCCAACATTTTCTAGAAAAGGCATAAAAAAAAAATCACATAATACCTATGTTTTGATGGAGAGAATCTAGAAAATGGTCCACATACATCAGAATGTACTCACTCCAAGATTTCTTTGGCTATATTATCTTGGCCATGGAAGGTGGATTTGACATATTTCCCCAATGTGCATCCCTTGTAGATATCATGCTAGTTAAGGGTGCAATTTGGGACACTGGTGGTAATCTGTTGCATGAATTTTAAGGCCCCATGGTGTAAGTGTCCCATGTGCCTATGCCAGAGTTCTCCAACATCTCGAATCTGCACCATTTTTTCCCTTCTACTTAGTGCAATGCAAGCTTCCACCTCAAGTTTGTATAGGTTATTCACACAAACTCTAATCTGTTTCACCTTCCTAGTAGCTACATGTATAAAAAAGGATTTCCCCTTACCAAAGACAACATCATTATCTCTATCCTCCAATACAGCTACAAAGATCAAATTCTTCTTCAACCCAGCTACATACATGCCATCTTTTAGATGAAGATGGGACATCGACTCCCTCTTAAAGGTTACATTTCCAATTCATTTAGCACTGTACTACCCATCATCCCCAAGTTATATGTGCATCTGGAAATCCTTCTCCTCTAGGCTACTGAAGAATTATTTGCATCTTGTCATATGGAATGGGGCACATGAATCTAGATACCACACACTCCCCCTTATAGTGTTGGCCATGCATGCAATTAGGGTGAAGTCTAATTCGAATTGTGAGGCAGGTGATTCACCTCCTGCTCCTCTTCAAGGCTTCTTGTTACAATTCTTGTGTGGAGACTTTGTTGCCTAGTGCCCATATTCATGGTAGTGAAAATATTTTATCTTGCTTAAGTCCTTCTTGCCATTATTTTGGCTAGAGTTTGACTTGATTTGGGCATTCCTTCCCTTATATTTTTTTCCATTCCCAACAATGGAAAAATTCTCTTCCTCCTCAGTTTTGGATGTTACTCCATCTCTAATGTTCGTCCAAATTTCTTCCTGCACCAAATTAGACCAAAGTCTCTTCCAATTTGGTAATTTTTTCCTTCCATTCATAGAGTCCTGGTAGCTATGCTAGGATTTTGGAAGGCCAAGGAGAGATAGGCTTGCTAGCTCTTAGGATGATATAGTTTCTCCAAATCCTCCAAGGTCATATCGACACTGAGTGAATCTGAAGTGGTAATTGTTGGAAACTAGATCACTACTGAGAAGGGTGGTGGGGGGGGGGGGGGGGTGGGTGAATCAATGGTGTGAGAACTTATAAATTTTTTCTCAAATTAATTAATCTTTAGCATGCATAAAATGAAACACATAATTAGAGATTAGTGCACTAAACATTAATTAGAAACCATGAAAGCAATCATACAATATATGCAAGTGTTTCTATTGGAAAATCCTTCCCGGGAAAAAACCAACTTGCTACTGCTACGCTGCTCAATTCTTTCATTAATTATCAAGCAAATTATACATGGATCAACTCACTCCCATGAGCTAGAAGACTCGAATTCTTTTTTAGTGTGCTAACACTATCAGATAAGAAACCATTTCTCTCTTGGATCTACAAACTATCATCCACTGAAGGCCACCACGACCAATGATCCTCGCCCAGTTACTCCTAAATTAACAATGACTCTATAGACCCCAATCTGCTAGTACATTCATGACCAATGAGATTTTCCTAGCTTCTACTGAACTATATAACCACCATTGGATGGAGAAAACTCTTCCTTCTACTGAATCCCAAGTCACTATCTACTCAAAGCCTCCATTCCTTCACTTCCTCCATGTGAGCCTCGTTTCATATATTTTCAAACTAAACTCTAAAAACTTGCTCAACATGAGCACTATAGAAACATAACGTAAAATCTAAATCAATATTTGCAACACAAGTTGCCATCAAACTCCACACAAAATATCCACACCAAATGGAAAACAATCTCCTCAAACTCTACTCCAATCCACACATCAAACATCACACTCATTGCATAATATCATGGATGAAACATACTTTATCTCACTATTGCTACTACTGCAAATTGATTCAAAAATTATGCATGATAAAGCTCACACAATTTGTAGGGTCTTCTCCATGCTCTCACTCACTCCAAAAAACCACTGAAAAACCAACTAAACTAACATTGAGCTTTCTCCAATAGATGGATGAACTCAAGTTCTCAACTCAATAATTACACAAAAATACTAAGAAATAAGCCTTGATATTCATGAAATAATTTAGGAATCTTGCCTACCGTGTCTTCATCCCAATAGTCACCAATATGCGTGAACATTGGTTTTGCTTCTAAGACAATATTTACTTGTTTTGTCTTTATCGGCTATGATATATCAGGGATTTCTACATCAGGTCCTGCAATATCACACAGTCCCTCTAACTCAAGAATATTGATATTTCATGGATCCTCACCACCTTCTACTGCAGTAACATTGTATCATTCCAAAGAATGTTGTAGCTGCGCGCTCCCGTCAGGCTACATCCAAATGACAGGTTCTATTGGTGTTCGAAAGATCGCTACCTTAATCACCTTGTTACACAAAAATATCGTCACCATGATTATTTGTAGTCAGTATGGGTCTATCATCCCTTGTACTGTCCTCCTAAGCAAGTCTCAGACCTCAGCTCTTCAAGTCAAGCTTTGAAAATGAGAGAAAGACATTGAAAATCAACAAAGCTTTGGTTCCACAGTTTCTCTCACTGTTGCTTGCGGTCCCGCACCTCCTGTTTACAAAAACTACGGACCTGCCCGCTCTGTCCCTAAAGGAGTGGGTGCGGACCCCTGTGAAAGTAAAAAGGTGCAAGTTTATTCTAAAAAACTCACTTTGGGTTAATTCTAGATGATTCTAGAAGGAATTTTGACGTGGATTGGTCGCTCTTAGGTGGTTCATGCATCCCAAAAGAGAAGGAGCTAATCCCTTGATGAGAGGAGCTATCCCATTGAAGGAGGGCTTTATCCCTTTGAAGGAGGACCTAGTAACTTCCCTTTATTGCACTATAAATTAAGGCATTGGGCTTGTTGCTGGGGAGATTAGAAGCTGAATATTTTTAAGGGTAAATGCTGGTGGAATTGAGACTTCCTAGTTAAGCTTGAGAGGAGAGATCACATACCTTTTTAGCTTCATTGGGAAGAGAGTGAAACTTGTCAAAGTAGAGGAGACTTCTTGTTAGACCCTGGGAGGAGCTTGTGCAGCGTCAAGGCACAGGTTGTAAAGTTCTTCTTTGATTTGAATTAATACAATCAGATTCATTTTTCTCAACAAATTATCTTATGTCATTTGTTTCATGAATTCCTTCATATTAATGTTAAATATGTTTTATGATATTGGCTTTTCAGATGCTATTTAATTTGTTTGCTTGTTTGTGTTTGCAGATTCGCAACAAGGGAGCTCACTTGGATCAAAGGAGCGAGGCTTCTACAAACTTGCATTGGACCAGGTAGGCCTAAAACACTTGTTTGCCTTTGTTTATAAATGCATATTTAGAGAAAGATAGTTTTTGATTGGCTTGCTTGTCACTAGGTCTCTTTAGATTCTAGGAAGGTCTATCTTGTCCACAAGATCGACTCATTTCATGTGACAAAATGGCGACTCCACTGGGGACTTGATTTTTTCCTTGTTTTTACTTTGACCTGAGAAACTATGTTTTTGTTTCTTTTTTTGGCTTGTTGTGTGTGGAATTGGGTAGAATTAGTAGATCCAGGGTTATTTTTTTGTTTTTCATAACTTTGGGAGAGGACCACACCCTAGGCTTTTGACACAGTGCGTACCTATCCGCGCTTTTTCTTTTAGCATAGAGCGGTACCGCACCTGTGTTAACTGTGGGTCTGCGGACCCTGTCAAAATTTTGGAAAACCTAAGATTTTCTCTGTTAGTCAGCTTAGTTTTTGTTTAGAATTTATTATCCCCTGCCCAGACTTGCATATAACCTGTCAGAAGTTTCCTTTGGTTGATTGCATTGGTGTTAGGGTTTTAGGTGAAATTCCTAGAAGTTTTGCTTGTTGGGTTTGGTTTTCATTTTGGTCTTGTAGTAGCTCTGAGCTTAGAAGCTGTAGGAACCTCAGATCACCTTGGTTTTTACCAGCCTTCTTATGAGTCTGACCATTTGTGAAATCTACCTTTGTTGAGGAATCCGCCTTGTGTTTTCTCTTTACAAAACTTCGAAAAGCTTGTGTTTAAAAGTTTGGATTTCATTTTAAAAAAAAGAAAACAAAATTGGTTGTTTTTTGACTGATTTGTGATTCTGCATAAATTGGTCCTTAGTTTACATCTAGCTAAGTAAAACATCCTTAAAAAGACATCTTGTAAGCTTTGACTTCAAATAGGTTTTTATAGTTTATAGATCTCAAAGTTAGTCGTTTCCATAGTTTTGAGTGTTTTATAAAAAATAAAAAAAATCTCTTTTGGAAAAAGTTTGTTTTTGTAGTGGTTGAGTGTTTTGAAAGAAAAGGGAAACTTTTGTGAAAATAACTAGTTGTCTCGTTTTGAGTGCATTGGAAAGGACGAAAGCTCTTCTTTTATCTTGTTTGTTAAGAAAGATTTGTGTTTACAAGTATTTGCATTCTCAAACTCTTTCCTAGCTAGAAGTTCGTTGAAGGGAAAAGATTGTTTAATCATCTTAAGTGCATTTTTTAGTGATTTCGAGTCGAGTCTTCATACCACGAGTTTCATCTCCGCACCTCTTGACTTAAACAAAAACCAATAAAAATAACGCTTAAAGTAAAATTCATCTAGTAATATTTTTATTTCTAGGGCTCTAATACACCAAAATATCTTAGGCTAGTGTCTTGGAGTAGGAGAGTAATTAACTCTCCAAGACAGTAAAACAAACAAGTAGCTATATCTTGCGGTAGGAGAGAAATCCAATTGTTGCATTTATGCTCTGGGAAAGCTCCTCTTAAAGGAGAAGCATGAGATCATGTCTGAACTAGTGTGGGAATCAATCCTTCCTCATTGGGAATGACGCCAAATATTCACGTATTAAAAACAGTAAACCTCGGATTAACCATTATCGAGGAGCCTGGGGTCACTTGTTGGTAAACCTTGGATTATGTCAAGGAGCCTTCAAGGGGATTGAGCTTGCTACTCTGCCCTTGCATGTGTGTCAGATCATAGACTGTTCCCCCAGGTATATTTGTTTTGGTTGGTAACCTTAGTGACCATATTCTTTAGGATTCTTCCTAAGGTGACAGTGGTGGGAAGATCCCACTGTACCTGGAGCAGACATCGGCTAGAATCACTTGGATTTTATGTGGGGTTCTCTTCACTCGAGACGGTTAAGTGGAGGAACTTGTGCCAGTCTATTCATTAAGCAGGTTGTCGGGGTAACTGTTCCAACCACCATTTCTGTATTGAAATCTGCGACGTTGGGCTTCATCACCAACTAGTGTTTTCAGTACGAAAAGTTACTGTTTGTGTGTGTTTGATCTCCTAGATTCTTTAGGCATGTGATTCAAATTTGTTTGGTTCTTTAGAGGCTTTAGGTGGTTTTCATTGAGATTTTACTTTGTTTGCGTGTGAAGTAGTTAAAATTTTTTAATCGTGGCTGAATTACCGAGGAAGTCCCGTAGACTTCGGGGCCAACCTCCTGAGTTTTCACCGAGCCAGCCTGAAGGGTTAAGAGCCCTCGTAACTCCTAGAGACAGTAGAGTTGGGTCACCTGAAGAAGGAGAGTCTTCTTTGGTGGTACATATTGATTTTCAAGCTTTAGTAGCAGATTACAATCCACAATCAGTGTCTGTTTCCGAAGTTACTGGTATCTTTTCGTCTACTAGTGATATAGGTGAGGAACCTGAAAATATCCGAACCTGGAAGTGAATTTGCTGCTACTCCAACATCAGGGTTTGCTTCTCCAGCTTCTAGTGGTCCTGGTTCACCTAGGGTAGAAAGAATAATTACCCAAAATCTTCCTTCTGGACTTATAGCTATCGAAGAACTTGCTACTCCGAAAGAAGAAGTAGGCATCCCTATCCATGAAAATCAACCTGCTATTGAACTAAGGGAGCGTGAATCAATTTAGTTTCTCAGCCTTGGCCTAGTACGCCTCGTACTCCACCTCAAAAGACTGCTACAACTGCCGCAACATCTATTCAATCTACCCCACCTACTTCTGGAGTATCGACAGCTCCGGTTTCTACTGTTCCTGTATCTACTCCTCAGACATCTTTACCTCCATCTGGATCCACGATTCAAACTTCGGTTCAGATGCCTGCAGGACAACCTGGTTCAAGTACGGTTGTCACAAGTCAAACACAATTTACTTATCAACCGTACCAGGGACAGTACCAATTCGGTTCTGCTGTGCAGCAGCCAGTCTATCAGTATCAACCATACCCTGGGTACACATATCAACAACCTCAACAACCCCAGTACGGTCCGGTTAATCCTGGTTTTCCGGGAGGATACAATATCCCAAATGCAATTCCTATTCCTAGTTATCCTAGATATCCTCCTCCTGGGGCTGGTCTCATGACCCAGAGTTTTAGGGACCCTAATCGTTAGTTACCGTTTATCGCAACTTTGGACTTGCCTGACTTGTTGCGCCTAATGAACAATCCCATTAATTATCTTCTGTTTTGGCCGCCAATGCCGAATAAGTTGCCCAGTGATATTCCTAAGTTTGAAGGCAAATCAGGAGAGGACCCGTCAAACCATGTGATGACTTATCACCTCTGGTGTGTGTCTAACTCCATTTCAGATGATTCAATTCGTCTAAGGCTTTTCCAGCACACTCTAATTGGTCTCGCGGCCAAGTGGTACATTGAGTTACCGCGAGGCACTTTTTATAATTTTATTCAGTTAGCTACCTCGTTTTTAACTCATTTTCAGTTGCTAGTCAGATATGACAATGGCACGGAATTACTAACTTCATTAAAGCAATCGAAGTCCACTTACATTTCAGATCACATTCATGAATGGAGATGTCAACGACGTTTAGTGAAGGTTTTTATTCCGGATCAGATCTTGGCTGAATGGTTTGTAAAATCTTTGTTGCCAAAGATCACTGAAGATGTAGCTAAGGTCGAAGTCGTTACTGAGGAGCAAGTAATTTCTCAAGCACAGTACCTTGACTTGGTCTATACTCAGTCAGGTATGTTACACGAGAAAATCCCTGATCTTCCCAAGCAAAATCAAATTGCTGCAGCTCCTTCAGGGTCTCATGCCGCTGATGGTATGATTGGTACGGTTAACACTAAAAGTAAGAAGAAGTCTTCCAAGAATTCTTCTCTTATCATAACCTTGCCTGATTCCATGACAGGAGATTCTTTCGTGGAGATTTCCGCCGATATTCACGTTGTAGAGTCATCTACAGCCAAATCAAAATCCGGTGGCAAGAAGAAAGGGAAGAAGAAGAATAAAATGGACACAAATTCGAAAGAGAAACCTGAAAAATCAGAATCCAATGATGAAAAACGCAAACCTCGTTATCCTTGTCTCATTTGTGGCGAAGAACATTTTACAAGAGACTGCCCTCATCGTGCAGAGGTTGCAAAGATTGTCAAAGGTTCCCAAATGCCTGCTGTTTTGAAGGATCCTTTTCCAAGTCAAGACAGTAAGATGATAGGTTCTTCCTCGAGTGCCAATGAAGAACCCATACTGATGATGTCCCATGTTAGGATTGCGACTCGATCGCATGATTATGGTAGTAAAAGTCCTGTTGATGGTAAGGAAGCAAAATCTTCTCATTCTAACCCATCAACCTCAGCTCCCGGTTCCGATCCACTACAGATCGAGAAACCTAATCTAGACTTGGTAATCAAACCGCCCGCCAAGGGTATACTTCGAAAGTCAGCTTTCAATCCACATGCGAGAGCGGCTCAGAACTATAACATTGTTGAGGATTTAGCTGTTTCACCCTCAGCAATGTCGACTTTGGAAGTGCTGCAATCATGTCCAACACAGCGTAAATTACTTTTGTCGGCTATAGGAGCTGTTGACGTTCAAGACTCGAACCTAATAATTTTCGATCTAGAAAATAGTACACCGCGCTTACCTCATCAAATGGCTTTCCAGATTCTAGTGATAGTAAAAAACAGGCCTATTCATAGGACTGTGATTGATGAGGGAGCCTCAACATGTATTATGTCGATATAGTGTTGGAGATCTCTTGGTTCTCCTTCACTAAATCAATCCCCGATGATTCTAAAGGCCTTTGATGGCCGTGGGTTTCATCCTTTTGGCATTCTACAAGATTTACCTATAGGGGTTGAAGGAAAAACCGTTAATCTAGATGTGGAGGTGGTTGATGCCCCTCTAGATTACAACCTTCTCTTGGGTCGTATTTTGTCTTACGCTATGACAGCTGTCGTTTCATCGGTCTTTCAGGTTATAAATTTTCCTCATAATGGAAAGATCGTAACAATAGACCAACTAGCTTATTTTTCATCTGACCCAGCCTCTTCTGAAAGTATTCAGCATGTTGGTAAAACGACTATCCCATATAAGGATGTTAGAGTAGGACTAGTTAAAGATGCCGGTTTACTGGGAACTTTTCCTTTTCCTCCGATCAACGCACCGTCCTCATTTGCAAACATTCATATGATTTCATCAGACACCATTATTTATGATGATCCTTGGATCGTTCCTTTTGAATCTGAGATAGACTCATTTGGTGATGTTATGCCTTTGAGTCCATATGAAATTGCGTATGAGGCCATGCAATCGTTTACCGACCCATCTTCCACCAAAATTGACTTAATGAATATGGTCCGTGAGGAATCACTTTTCGCATCAAACTCGGATTCAATCACGTTTCTGAACTTGTTCACTCTGATGAGCAAATTCGTGAAATCCTATGTGTAGATGATTTGCCATGGGAAGATCTCCATCACAGATCTTTGTTCTTACCTGAGAATGATCGTTTTGAAAATGATTTTTCATCAATTTTTACGACTGAATATGTCAAGGAACCTCAGAATCCAATGAAAAATCTTGATTCAGAGTTAAATTTGGGAAACATCTCTCGAACTATTCTTATTGACATTTCAGTTAAGCCTGGAATTGTTGAGAACATTCATATTGGTGCCTCATGTACAGAAGACGAAATTCAAATATATAAGGCCCTATTTCAAGAGTTCCGCGACGTGTTTGCCTGGTCCTATGAGGAAGTGCCAGGAATTGATCCAACGATTTTTGTTCATGAAATCAAGACTTACCCGGACTTTAAACCCATCCGGAAACGTTTGCTCCAGATTCACCCAAGAAAAGCTGCTGCTATTAAAGCAGAAGTTGAAAAATTACTCAAAGCAGGTTTCACTTATCTGATCCCGTTAACGGATTGGGTATCGAATATTGTTCCAGTTAACAAAAAGCAAGGGACAATAAGAATATGTATCGATTATAGGGACATTAATCGAGCTTGTCCAAAGGACAATTACCCAACTCCCTATATCGATCAAATCATTGATGATTGTGCTGGCAGCGAAATATTCTCCTTCATGGATGGTTTTTCCAGATACAATCAAATCAATATTCTACCTGCCTGTCAACCAAAAATGGCTTTCATTTGTCCATGGGGGACATTTGCTTATTGCAAATTACCTTTTGGGCTCAAGAATGCCGGAGCAACTTTTCAAAGGGCCATGTCTTATGCGTTTCATGACATCAAGCACATTGTGAAAACCTATCTCGATGATTTGCCTGCTCATTCATTACATCGAGCTGATCATCTCATCCATTTACGAGCAATATTTATGAGGTGTAGGCATTATCGGATTCAGTTAAGTCCACACAAATGTGTTTTCTGTATAGAAATGGGTCGATTGCTAGGGTTTGTTGTTTTGAAAGCCGGCATTCGCGTCAATCCCTCGAAGGTTGAAGCTATTGTCAAATTGCCTCCTCCTTCGAGTCTTTGCCAACTCCAAAGTTTGCAAGGGAAAGCAAACTTTTTACGATGATTCATTCCTAACTACGCCGAGGTTACAAAGGGTTTTACCCGGTTGTTGAAACAGAATACTCCATTCTATTCGGATGAGATAGCTCAGAAATCTTTTGATGCACTAAAACAAGTGTTGACCCATGCACCGTTATTGCATCCTCCCAACTACAACCAGGACTACTTCTTGTATCTCGCCACCTCTCATTCCACCATTGGAATGGTCTTAGTTCAGGAAGATGAATTCGGGACTGAACATGTGATATATTACCTTAGTCAAACTTTAAATCCAACTGAGCTAAAATACTCACACGTGGGGAAATTGGCATTGACAGCTGTTCAAGCTGTCCAACGTTTTCGTCACTACATTTTACTACGTAAAACTACAGTAATTTATGATTGTAACCCTATGATCTACATTTTGACCAAGCAATTTCTAGGGGGCAAGTACTCTAAATGGATTGTCATCCTGCAGGAATTCGACTTGGAATTTGAAAAATCTAAGTCTAAGAAATCTTTAGTTTTTGCAGAGTTAATGTGTGACTTCCCGCATGCTGACACAGAAACTGTGGCAGAGGAGCCCATTGCGAATGAATCCTTTTTCTAATAAGCACTTTAGATCCATGGTATGGGGATATCATCGTTTATCTCTAGAACCAATCCTTTTGGCCGGAAATTTCAAGGTCATAACGTCGGAAAATACGATTCCAGTCCCAACAATTCAGGATTATTGGAGATACTCTTTATCACCGTGGGGCGGACTCTGTTTTTCGACGTTGTTTAACTCACGAGGAAGTTGAAAGGGTTCTAAATGAATGTCACTCTGGAGTGTGTGGCGGTCATATGTTTGGGTATGCCACAGCCCAAAAGATATTGCGCGCTGGCTACTTCTGGCCGTCTTTGTTTAAAGATTGTATTAACGCGGTCCGAAAATACCACAACTGCCAAATTTTTGATCGAAAGATGCACGTTCCACCAGCTCCTCTCCACCCTATAATTGCCATTGGTCCTTTTGCCAAATGGGGTATCGATTTTATTACATGTAACCCTCACTCGGCCGGGGGGCATGCGTATATCATCGTTGCGGTAGATTATTTTACCAAGTGGGCCGAGGCGATGCCTACATTTGAGGCAGACGACAAGACAGCTGCAATTTTCGTGTTCAATTATATAATTGCTAGGTTTGGTGTCCCACAAGTGATTATCACTGATCATGGGCGTCATTTTCGAAACGTTATGATGACCGAACTTACAGACCAGCTTGGTTTGCATCACGATAGTTCAACTCCTTATTATCCACAAGCTAATGGTCTGGTTGAATCCATCAACAAAGTTTTAGTCATCATGATCTGACGAATCATTGGGATTCATCGGTCGAATTGGCATAACATGCTATTTTCAGCACTTTGGGTGTATCGAACCTCAGTAAAGACATCAACAGGGTTCACTCCTTTCCAACTAGTTTATGTTCTGGAAGCTGTGTTACCCATTGAATGCAAAATCCCATCATTGCAAATGGCCATCGAGTTACTTCCAACTACTTTTGAAGAGTAAAAACGTTTATTATACTTGGCTCAATTAGATGAGAATCGACGTGATGCTGCATTGGCGGTCGAAACTCATGCAAAAAATATGAAAGCTCAGTATGATCGAAATGTGACCCCTCGAAATTTTTCGGAAGGAGATCTAGTCTTAGTGTATGATCAAGCTAATGATAAATTAGGCACTGGAAAATTCATTCCTATGTGGCATGGTCCCTGTGTTTTCAAGTGAAAGCTAGCAAAAGGGGCCTATGAATTGGTATACTTTGACGGGGACTCTTTAGGTAAACCCAGAAATGGTCTTTACCTGAAGAGGTATTATGCTTAAAGAATGGGTATGGAGATTTTTAGTTATGATAGTTTTTCTTTCTAGCTGGTGTGTTTTAGTTTAAAAAGTGTGCTTAGCTTAGAGAGTGTTTTTTGTCATCATTCCTGCTTATCTTGGTTTTACTCTTGGTATTGCAGATGTCGATGCCTCTCCAAACATACATTGGTTTCGCTGATGGTGCTTGTCGTAATACACGGAACATTTCTTCCGCAGCTTGGGTTATCTATTCGCCCTCTAACGAGTTGGTATCTATGCATGGGGTAAGCCTCGGTCAAACAACGAACAACATTGCCGAGTATAGTGCAGTGATTGAGTTATTATCTGAATCTATTTCATTTGGGATTCAGAGTTTGATAGTGAGGTTAGATTCTGAACTCGTTCTATTACAGCTTAATAGAGTGTATGCCATTAGAAATCCAGTGTTATTGAGATTATTTTTGAGAGTGCGTCTCTTGGAACGTGAATTTGATTATATTGAATATCAGCATATTCCAAGATCTTTAAATACATTAGCAGATGCAATTGCTTCTCGAATGTTAAGTAGACATTTGCAATAATCATACATGTAAATTTAAAACCATTCCATAAAATGATTTACAAGATAAGCTGGTAATAGTGATATATACATAGGAGTGTGTCAAAAATACATCGTCCTCGATCATAGGTTGAAAAACACTTTATGATCGGCAAAAATGATAAGTACAAAAAGCAAAAATTTCATATGTGCCTACAATAGGCGATCATCCTATCACTGGTGATGATCTCGATAAGAAACCACTGCACGGGCCACCTTGCAAAGGAACCTCCTAAAAGGTCCTGAGACCCCAATCACATAGCGTTGAAGTCGACGAGGAATGTCATCTATGCTGGTCTCTGGAATATCTCCTGTCAAGCGCTCTAGATGACTCTCCAACTCGGCCAAAGTCTTTGCTGATTCGTCCTATGGGGCTGGCGCAACTGCAACTAGTTGTTTCCTCTCGTAAGGCCGGAGAGCGACTGGTCGCTGTGGACCCACATCTGCATTTGAAACTTTTACTATCAGTTTTGGGATGATAGAAAAAAAAAAAATTAAAATAGGAAAATGTTGAAAATGATTTTACCTGAGTCACCCCATTGCTCTCCTGGTGGAAGAGCTATTTCTGGGTCACCACGAAAATCTACCCCAGTGTAAGGGAAGTCCTGAATAGAAAAAACCTGGTTTTCCAACCATTGGAAATACTCAGGTTTGAATCGAACAACCTCTATCCCCTCGTCCAGATGACGGGCCATAACTGCAACCCATCGCATCAGTTTGGGCTCTCGAGGAAGCCCAGCTCCAACAGTAAGGTGCTGCGGGATCAACATTGGAACCCTCTCCAGACCAAAGCTCACAACCAAAGCCCCATAACCAAAGGTCTTCAGTTGTCCGTTCTTGGCTCTGGTCAGTTGGCCTTTTACATTGGCCAACATAGCATCGCACCAGTTGAAGATGGTGCCTCGAAAGCAGTCAACTACCATCCGCATCTGGGATCCGGTGGAAATATGTAATGCGACACTCCCGCAAAGTCTTGTGACAGTAAACGTGATCACCATGAGTTCAGGACGGGATATGGTTTTAATGTCTATCCCTTTGTCTCTAGCCTGGCTGTTGCATAACTCTAGCCGGAGGCTATCAACAGACTGGCCACCTGGCCTAGTCCCAAATAGAGTCAAGTCTTCACCCCTTTTAGGCAAACCGGTCAAGAAGTATATGTCTGCCAGCTCGATTTCGAGCTGGTGGCCACCAATGAAGAAGCACTAGTCCTGTATGCTCCATATGTCAACCAGCCACTGTAAGAAATCCACCTGGGCCCTCATGCCAGGTATGGCCCAGAATTTGTACAAGCCGTATACCTTCAATGCATCAATCGAAGGTTGGTGATTCAACGTGGCAATATCCATGTCCTCATGCTCTCGTTCACGCCAATCTAGCATGATGTACCCTCTACATCCAATAAAAAGACAAATTAGAATGCTAGAAATTAAATTGTTTGGGTCAAGTTTGAGAATTTTTGGGTTAAAAACCCTTGCTGCAGGGACCGCACCCTCTGTGTTAGAGACAGTGCGTGAGTTTGCACCTTGCCTACATGGAAGGTGCGGACCCTTGACTTTTTCCCCATTGAGAAAAAGTCGGGGTCCGCGAGCTGCCAGTGTTATGCCTGTGGGCCCCTGCGCGCGGGTTTTTAGCCTAAAAACCCTCAAAAAAATGAAATAAAAGCCTAAAACAAAAAATGAAACGTTTAAAAATGAAGAGTAGGATGATGTGGATTACCTGGAGAATATGGCGTTCGATTCCGACGGTTGGATTTTCCACAATCTTCATGGGAAGTTTCTGAACAAAAGCACTATTTTCTCACCCAAATCTCAAATGGTAAAAATGAATTGATGAAAGCCCTTTTTATAAGTTTTTTGAGTAAATAAATTGCAAATTTGTTTATGTTTCACTTCGGAAAGGTAATTTTTACAACATTTTTATCCATTTCAAATAGGTATGAGTAATGTTTGCATTTTTTTTCAGGATAACGGATTATTCAGGCGAAATCTATCATTTTCGACGAAAAACATTTAGAGTCACCTTTAAGCTCTTTTCTGAGTCCTAAAACATGAAAAGATCGCCGAGTTTTTCTTTTTAAACTCGTTAAAACGGAACTAAAAATACGGTCCACTTACAACTCTTTTCTAACCATAAAAACATGAAAAGATTGCCGGATTTTTGTCGTTTCAAATTCGATATTGGTTATAAAACGACGTGTCGTTGATCGCTTTTTTACTTTTTCAGATCAGGGGCACTAATTACGAAAAGTACTCCTTGGTCGTAAAGATCAAGCGGTTCTCTCAAGTATTATTTTATACTTTTTCGGGCTTGGGAGACACAAATTTATGAAAAAGGTCAACCCCAGAGTCTTCTTAAGTTTTTTCAGACTCTCTAAAATTGAAAAACGCCGAGTTTCTCCTATACTGGACTCGTTAAAACTTTACAGTAAAGGACCTGTTCAATTACAAACAGGAACGAACCACTCCTTCTTAGGGTTCAAATTTAAACTAAGTTGGACTCATCTGAAGGATGAGCTTATAATCAAGCAAATGTTATCCTCCTCAAGCTTGTCAAAAATAAAGAGGTACTTGCCAGAAATGGTAGGGGAAATGAGAGAAAAATGAGCCTGTTTGTCATACTTTGTAACCACTCTTGAACACGACACTTTTATTCACCTGGGTTGGGAAATCCTTTGCCTAACAGTTGATCAAACCACATTGAAAGTCTTCAGCCGGTTTCTGGGTATTAACTTTGGGTCAATTGTCACCAAACCATGTCGTTATGTGTTCAAGAGGTCACTGCCAATAAGCCATTCATCTACAAAATATCTGTCATCCATCTTGACCATCCCTGAGTCAGTCCTTGCAACTAAATTTCTTCAACTTGATCTATGATTTCATGTTGAAGGCTTGCCTGCAACGGATCGCTTTCTATCGACTTCAGCTCATTATCTAGAAAGATGATCTAGAAATCGTCAGTACCTTGGGATCTGCATGCTTCAGTGGCAGGTTTCTCGCCTTTGACGATAGGTTGCATCATTGACCTTCGATCAAAGGATTCCATGACATGTTCGACATCAACACCTTTATTCACATCTCATGGATTGTACTGGGTACTTTGAGAGCCATTGACATCACTGGTGGTTTCTCTCACACTTGTTAACAATTTACATCATTGACTAGTAATCAAGTGGTTTCTACCATGTTTGACATCAACACATTCATTCGCATGGATAAAATCGTACTGTTTCGGGAAGTAGAAATGAAAACCCTGGATCTAGTTTCTGCAATCCAGGCTGCGAGGAATTTTGTATTCATTATATGATGGACTATTCATAAACAGATGGCTGCGTCCATACTGTGTCCACATGAGTCTACACTTGTGATGTATTACAAGATCATTCCTGTATCAGAGCAGTAGATAGTTTTCTAAGTCAGTTTCGATCTGAGTATGGGAATGCCTACCTCACCGATGATATGATCTCATATATATATCTTGCATTGAATGTTTCTACAGGTTCCGACCGGGCTCTCCACAAGATGATCCTCGAAATGATAAAGTACTTCACTCTTCCTAAATGATGAATGAAATCCTCACCTACTACAGAATTCGCACTTTAGGGGGCAATCTGTTACACAAAAATATCATCACCATGATTATTTGCAGTCAGTATGGGTCTATCATCACTTGTACTGTCCTCCTAAGCAAGTCTCAGACCTCAACTCTTCAGGTCAAGCTTTGAAAATGAGAGAAAGACATTGAAAATCAACAAAGCTCTGGTTCTGCACTTTCTCTCACTGTTGCCTGCGGTCCCGCACCTCCTGTTTACAAAAACTGCGGACCTGCCCACTCTGTCCCTAAAGGAGTGGGTGCGGACCCCTGTGAAAGTCAAAAAGGCGCAAGTTTATTCTAAAAAACTCACTTTGGGTTAATTCTAGATGATTCTAGAAGGAATTTTGATGTAGATTGGTCGCTCTTAGGTGGTTCATGCATCTCAAAAGAGAAGGAGCTAATCCCTTGATGAGAGGAGCTGTCCCGTTGAAGGAGGGCTTTATCCCTTTGAAGGAGGACCTAGTAACTTCCCTCCATTGCACTATGAATTAAGGCATTGGGCTGGTTACTGGGGAGGTTAGAAGCTGAATATTTTTAAGGGTAAATGCTGGTGGAATTGAGACTTCCTAGTTAAGCTTGAGAGGAGAGATCGCATACCTTTTTGGCTTCATTGGTAGGAGAGTGAAACTTGTCAAAGTAGAGGAGACTTCTTGTTGGACCCTGGGAGGAGCTTGTACAACGTCAAGGCATAGGTTGTAAATTTCTTCTTTGATTTGAATTAATACAATCAGATTCATTTTTCTCAACAAATTGTCTTATGTCATTTGTTTCATGAATTCCTTGATCTTCATGTTAAATATGTTTTATGATATTGGCTTTTCAGGTGCTATTTAATTTGTTTGCTTGTTTGTGTTTGCAGATTCGCAACAAGGGAGCTCACTTGGATCAAAGGAGCGAGGCTTCCACAAACTTGCATTGGACCCAAGGTAGGCCTAAAACACTTGTTTGCCTTTGTTTATAAATGCATATTTAGAGAAAGATAGTTTTTGATTGGCTTGCTTGTCACTAGGTCTCTTTAGATTCTAGGAAGGTCTATCTTGTTCGCAAGATCGACTCATTCCGTGTGACACACCTGAAGCACCCCATCAATGCATTCGAACCCATCTTCAAAGTTGAATTTTAGCAGAAAACTCTCCTTCATTTCATCCCAATCAACAGTCTTGTGTCGCAGCTTCGTCTCCAAATACCAATTCATTGGTATAACATCTAAGGTATGAATAAATATATGTACCCACTTTGGTTGAGGTACCTCACCACAAGCCTTAGTCCATCAATCCAGATGTTCACATGGGTCATCCTTACCTATATAATTTTCACTTAGTCGCGTTATTGCTAAGCCAAATCTTAATCTCATCAGTCTATGATATTCCTTCCAATCAACAATGTTATCCTTGTGGGTTCCCCACCATATTGTAGGCATAGCTCTTGAGGCCAAATCTAGAGCCTAGAAACTATGCTCCTCTAGTATGTCTCTTTCAAAAGGGTCAAGAAAAATATTGACATCATCAAGCCCATCATAATAAAGTAATTTACATACCTCAGTTGATATACAACGTAGAGACTTTGTAAGCCTATTATATCATAGTGTAGATACCTCATGTAACCGATTCTACCAGATTTCTAACTCTTCATCTGAGTGTGATTGGCATGAACTATCCTTCTCCCTATTGATCTGTCCATTTGTAGTGGGGTTAATCTAGTCTTCATCTCATGTTGTGAGCTTATATATGTGATCAATGTCTTCATCATCATAGTCATCACAGACTGGCTCTGTGTATCGTGCACCTTTGGCTGGATCTAATGGAACAGCTACTCTAAGGCTATTCTTTTCAAATACCACGCTTCACTTCTTCAAATTAATAATAGAAATCATGTCGAAATCCCAATCAATCCCGAGCAATGTTGGGTATGGTTATTGTCATCTACTATTTCAATAACTTCAAAATATGTGAGCACTCTGGCTCCCTCAGTATCTACAGCCACTCCATGTAGGTGACCCATTGGAATTATCTTTTGTTGGTTTATCATGTGCAGCTAGATTGGTGTCCACTACGACTTAGGTTACCCATACATTCCCAAGTCTATTTTGGCAATAAATTAGCGTCATATCCTAAGTCTAGAATTATCTGGTTCATATCGAAACCACCAATTTCTGCTTTCAACCACATCTCCCTACTAGTCCTCTTCTTACCTAGGTTCACCTTATTTACGATGCATTGTTATGGTAATGGCTTGTCCTTACTACGTAGTTATATATCAGTTCCTGTAGTCCTTCTACTGCCTTCTATTCCCTCAGCAACTTGATGAATGACTGAAGAAACGATTTCACTACTATGGGATCAGAGTCCTCTGTCGCTGCAATTTCTTCAGATTTCTCTTTTTGTGGGACTATTTGTTTATGAGTTTTAGACGTAAAAGCACTTGGATCCATGAAAATTTTTCTTACTTCCATAAACACCTACTTTTCTCTTTGTAAGTCAAATCCAACATTCTTCTTGCCAGCCCTACGAACCCATGTATTCGATACTGGTTGCTTGTATTTTTCCTTGTCTTCACCAGTGGCTATACCGCTTCGTATGACTATATTGAAACTAGGATTGTCTTCGCGTGGCTCGGATCTCATCATTTGAATGTTCTGCATTGGTTGTTGGTTCTTATTTTCCTACATATTTTATATTAATACAGGATAATCTTCTATAACATGATAAAATTTCTTACAATATTGATAAGAAGAATGGGTTGGATTCTAATAGTCGCACGCAAAATGGCCTTGTTCTCCACAGTTGTAGCAGATGATCTAGCCTCGACCCCTTCCAGCGCCTCCTCCTCATCCTCTTCCCTATCCTTGGCATCCTCCATGAGTTGCAGGTGATCCTTGATCATTCTGTGCGTGGGTTTCAGCCTACATCCTATACATTGGAGTTTTGTCTATCATCAAGTCATAGCTTCGAAAATATCTTTCATCATGGCCACCCGATTTACAAAAAAAAATAGTTGCTTTGGTTACTGTACAAAAATTTACAACAAATAACAATTGTCTGTCGAATGCATTCCTGACACTTGGCAGATACTACACCAGACACTTGACCCAATGCTTGATCAAGCAGGAGACTCTGGTTTCAGTGGATTGGGACCTCCCACAGCTATTTAGTCCCAGTACATAGGGAACTTATGCTTATAGTGGCCTACATCCTTACACTTTGTGCACAAAACTTTAGGGTGTAGTCCTGACTAAACCTACTTTCCCTTCTTCAGATCCTGGCACTCCATATGTAGGATTACTAACTGTGACTAGATCTGTTGGACTCCTATATTTGTATCTTGGATCGGCAAAGCCTCCAGCTTCATTGCGATCTCTAATGCTTCGACCTGAGATCCAATCTTATATTGAGACAATGCCAATCTTAAGTGTGGCAATAGTGAAGCTATGTACCATTGCTTATGTTGTTCGTTTGAAATCTGAAGATTAGCTTGTCTTAGTAAGCACGTTAACCTTTAATCTATATCCCATGCAAATTCATTAGTCATCTTCTTGATCCCCTTTATTTCAATAACACACTGAGCTTCTGATTTCAGCTTTCTAAATTCTGCGTTCAATGCAGTCTTTGTCTT
This sequence comes from Pinus tabuliformis, assembly GCA_031772625.1. Classification (NCBI taxonomy): domain Eukaryota; kingdom Viridiplantae; phylum Streptophyta; class Pinopsida; order Pinales; family Pinaceae; genus Pinus; species Pinus tabuliformis. The sequence continues at coordinate 648,420,924 of CM062815.1, read as the reverse complement.
AGCCAACGTAGCATTCATATTAGTTGCAATATATTTAATATACCATGTAAGAACTCTATCCTGTAGTGTTGTAACCAGTTGCACTTTCTTCATGTCATTATCATTAATCTACTGCACCTTCCACATAGCTTCTGCTACAAACTAAAACTGATCAGGATCCTCTGGCCCCTAACCCTTGAATACATGCATTTCATTGTATTATCCATACTGAAGAATGAAGTTGGAGGTGGAGGTGAGGGTGTAGGTGTATGAGGTGATGATGAAGGTGGAGATGGGGTGGATGGATGCGGGATCCCAGAAGTTCCCTGACCTTCTGTCTACAACGCACCTTGAGGTGTGTTAGGGCTGGTCCTTTCTCCTTCACTGTCTGATTCTCCCAATAATGAACTGTATGTTCCCTCAGTATATTTCTCCCAACCAGATCTGAATTCTTTTACACTTCACGTATATCTAGTCTGACCTCTTTCAAACATCAATTCAAAGGCATAACACCCTTTTCACACAACAATATTTTAATCCAAGTTTTTAGTGATCATAGGTACTTACCTCTCAGACCCTTAAAGAATCTGCTTCGGCTTCGCTATAAGATATAGATGTGTAAATTGCAAATTCAGTGACGAAACCCAAAATACTACCGATATAATAGTTGACATCCCTTGCAACTTGATAATCAAGCCCTTCAAGGCGCTTGATCAGTTTAGAAATGCACACAATAGGATCGTCACATTTCCAAGTAGGTTCATTTTCTACTAACTTAGCCATCCACTCATGTAATTCACAAGGGAATGATGCAAAGAAGACTTAGTGCTCTCTTATGTAGAGATATATATATAGCCACATCTCTTTTAACCAGTGCAGGTTTCGATTTTCCTGAGCTGTAAACTCATGCAACTTTTGATCTACCCACTTCTCAAGTTCTTTCTTAGTTGGTATCCACGGATGCCACATCACACATCCCTCAGATAGATCTCGGTCCCGAAAATGAAACCATTTGTTGGCTTGAGGGGGCTTGGACCTAGGTTCAGAGTTAGTTGTGCTAATCAACAAAACCCTACACTACTGACCCTTTCGGTGACATTATGTTTAGTGCAGACTACAGTCTCACCCAAGGCAGCATTGGGGGATGCTAGAACCAAGTTTCTACATCCACAAGGTTATGTGATGTAGTAGCGAAATGTTTCTTTAATTTAAGGTCTGATTCGGCCTTCGAAACCCTTATCTTCATAATAATAAACTTAAAGAGATTTCTACTTAACTAGATCTATGAGATTTGGCTAGTTGTTCTAACATGCATAAGTTACCGCATAAAATTAGATCTGGATCTTCGCGGTGCAATTAAAGCAATATTATAGAGAATCAAATCATAGCTAAGAATAAAAAAAAATAGATAAATATATAGATAACAAACATAATTGAATCAAATGTGCCTTATTACTTTAGATCTTCAATGAATACACTTCTTCTGACCCTACGCACACAGTTGCAGGGGCCTGCACACTCAACTGTGGAATTACCAAGGTTTCCATGCACTCAGATGCAGGAGCCTTCCCCTTCGCCAAAATAAAGAATTACAGACTCAAAATTTTATTCATCCACTTCCAAAAAAGTTTCCTAATGACTCCTAGATGACTCCCTTTTATATCTTTTACATTAAATTACCATGGTCTGCGAACCATTGGCAGAGCTCATTGTTCAATAAAAAAACCTATCCCTATACAAAATAAGGGGCTTTGACCTATCTAAAAGCCCCTTTGACTCTTAAGGTTCTGTGTTATTCACACGTCACTCTCAAAATGCAGAGAATTTATAGTATTACATCAAAATTGAATGAAAACTTAGACAAAAATTAGACCTAGGGTTCCCCATCCCAACACGGAGTAGCCCTGCGGAGTATGCAATGCAACAAAAGGAAGAACTAGTAGTCAGAGTAGTAGATTTTTCTCTGATTGTTGGGCATATGTTTAAAATGGTACCTGATGAAATACTACATAGATATGTCCCTAAGCATGAAATACATATTATTTTGGTCGAAGCGCATGGTGGTGTCGCAGGAAAATCAACCACAAAAAAAATTCTGAGGGCAGGTCTATGGTGGTCCACGGTGCACAAATATTCTAAGGAATATTGTAGTGCTTGTGATGTTTGCTAGAGGACCAGAAGACCATCGTGGAGAGATGAATCCACAAGTTACTTTGTAGGATTTTTATAAGTGGGCGATTGATTTTGTGGGGCCGATCAATCCGTCATGCAAGAAGACTGGTGCATGCTACACTATTACCACAATAGATTATCTAACTAGGTGGGTTAAGGCACAACTAGTAATGTATTGCAACCCAGACACTGCTACAGACTTCATCTTTGAGTATATATTTTTGAGGTTTGGGTGTATAAAGATCCTGATGAGTGACAAATGAACGTACTTCCTCAACGGCACTATTGAAGCATTAACAGAAGAGTTTTAGGTACACCACCAAAAGGGCATGCCTTATCATCCTCAAGTGAATGGCACGATTGAATATTTTAATTAAATTTTGGAGAATACTTTGACGAAGGTGTGTAACATCAACATGAATGATTGGGATGTGCACATACTCGCAATATTATGGGCATACAGGACTACTTGCAAGAAGATGACAGGGAAAACTTCATTTAGACTGGTGTATGTACAGGAAGCTGTAATGTCAGTGGAATATATAGTACCAAGTCTTATAATTGCAACAGTCACAAATATGATGGACAACGATATTATGGAAGAAATATTGGAACAATTTCTTGTGCTAGAAGAAGATCACTTTCTTGCAGAATTTCACCAACAAGTATAGAAAGCCTCGGAAAAGGCCTGGCATGATCAACATATTAAGCAACGAACTTTTAAGAATGGAGACTTGTTTTTGTTGTATGATAGTAAGTTTGCAAAGTTACCTGGTGTTGACAAGATTAATCCTCTTTGCAGACAAAGACGATCCCTCTAGCCCAATGAGTGGGTCTAGCAACTGAAGTGACAATCAACTAGACATCTTCCTAGGTTATAATTGGAAAGTAGAATGAAAGAGATGACCTACCTCATTCTGATGCTATTCCGATTTCGTTTGTTGAGGGCCTCGAACTGCTTATGTCACAGACTTGTTCCTACTTCTCTCAGTGCATATATACCTTCACAAGTGATCAAGAAACCAATAGCAAATCCAATAACAACCTACTTAACTGATCAAGGAATTCCAAGCTAATACATACATGAACATATATATTTTGGGAAGATGAACCAACAGTTGTATATTATTTAAGGAATAAAAGGAAGATTACAACCATAGCCTTGATGTTGAAAGGCTATCCTTGAGTTGTAATCCAATTTCAAGCCAAGAAACTCTCCAAACACTCCTTCTCCAAGTCTAATGAATAGTCTCTAGGCACAAGCTCAGCATAGGGGTGCAAATGGACATAAACCAACAAACCTCTAACCTGACCAACCATTTTGGAATGGGAGAGGATGAATATATAGGCTGGGAAAGGGAGTTAGGATCTCTCCAAATATAGGATTAGGTCCCTATCTCAATGAGGTAGCTCATAAGGATAAGACCAAGAGGCCAAGTTGGGAGAATTCAACCTCATCTTTGTCGAACAACCTCTAACTTGCCGCTTTAGAAGCTTCTAGATCACGAAGCTTCTCATCCTCTTTGGGAAAATTGCAATTTTGGGATCATCGTGGGTATACAAGTAAACATAGTGATGCCATCGCGGGTTTTGCATAGTGCAACATGTGATCATCGTGGTTTTAAGTCCCATAAGAGCGATGATCCTTAAATTAGGGTTTTAGAGTTATTTCCTTCAAGGAAAGCACAAGGCAATTTCAAATCAATGTCTTAGGTAGGCTCTGAACTACATATATGAATGAGTACACTGCATTATGGTCATGTTTCAGGAACTTTGGGGTGTGTCACAGGGAAGTTCAGGAGGTGTGACGAAATATTGTGTAACATATGCCCCCTAAATCATGAAGGCAAAATGCAGAGTGATGGCTGAGATGCTTTACGATCTTTTGCAAGGATGAGGACACACACTGTCACGAGACCACAAATCAAGGATGCATATACATATACATATCTAAGATTAGGACATGAATCTATGGCATGGGTGCATCCATCCATATGATGAAGATTATATGAAAGGATCCATGGCATGGGCACAACCATCCAATGAGAAGGATCATCTGTAAATCTAATATCTGAGGTGTGGACACAACCATCCGATATAGAAGGATCATCATAAATATAAAGTCCCAACGTATGGTCACATCCATACGTATAGCAGAAACATGTGTACAATCATGAACAACACATAACTCTACATAGTCTGAGTCATATCAGACAAGACTTAGGGTCTTTCACTCCATCTCGACCCAATCAAAGTACGAATCCTAACATGCGAATAAACATGTTGAAGTTGAACATGCTAGAAAACCACCTGATTACCTGTGAATGATGTGGACCGTTAACAAGTACGAGAGAAACCACCAATAATTACAATGGATCTCAAGGTACACTCAAACTTTAAGTACACTCAAACCAATTTTAAAATTGATTGCAATTAGACAATAAAAGAGTCAACCAAAATCACACTGGTAAATAACTAGGAGAAGGTAAACAAAATTGAAAATAAGAAGACAGACCCTAAATTTCTTAATCTTGTACAATCATCACACTTGTCCAAAGGAAAGTAGCGATCATCACTACTGTAATCAACAAACCCACGATATCATCGTGACTGTCAGGGTCAAACCAGTGATGGTTGAGAAAAATAAAGAAGAAACTCAAAATCTTGAAGAACAACTCAAATTAACAACCTTCAGGTATCTACCAGAAAGTGACACTAGCTACAAATAAGCAATGAAGTCTAAAAATGAATGGTTGATCAAACTCGTCAAAAGACAAGGTGAAGGAATGGAAGAAAAGGATCATGGGCTCCCCAGTGGAGTCAACATTTTGTTGACAAGTTTAATCCTCTCTACGGATAGAGACGATCCCTCTAGCCCAATGAGTGGGTCTAACAACTGAAGTGTAATCAACTAGACATCTTCCTAGGTTATAATTGGAAAGTAGAACGAAAGAGATGACCTACCTCACTCTGATGTTATTATGATTTCCTTTGTTGAGTGCCTCAAACCACTTGTGTCATGGACTTGTTCCTACTTCTCTCAATGCTTATGTACCTACACAAGTGATCAAGAGACAACAAAGCATGCCAAAACCAATAGCAAATCCAATAAAAACCTACTTAACTAATCAAGGAATGCCAAGCTAATACATACATGAACATATATATTTTGGGAAGATGAACCAGTAGTTGTATATTATTTAAGGAATAAAGGGAAGATTACAACCATAGCCTTGATGTTGAAAGGCTCTCCTTGAGTGGTAATCCAAGTCCAAGCCAAGAAACTCTCCAAACACTCCTTCTCCAAGTCTAATGAATAGCCTCTAGGCACAAGCTCAGCATAGGGGTGCAAATGGACATAGACCAACCATTTGGGAATGGGAGAAGAGGAATTTATAGGCTGGGAGAGGGAGTTAAGACTTCTCCAAAGATAGGATTAGGCCCACATCTCAAGGAGGTAGCTCATAGAGATAAGACAAAGAGGTCAAAATGGGAGGATTCGACCTCATCTATGCAAAACCACCTCTAAAGCACTGCTTTAGAAGCTTCTAGATCATGAAGCTTCTCATCTCCTTTGGGAAAATTACCTTTTTGGGATCATCGTGGGTATGCAAGGGAATAAAGTGATGACATCATGGGTCAAACACAATGCAACATGTGATCATTTCTGTTTTGAGCTTCATAAGAGCGATGACTCTCATTTTAGGGTTTTAAGAGCTATTTCTTCAGGGAAAGCTCAAGACATTTTCCAAATGAAGTTCTAGGAGGGATCTGAGCTATATACATGGATGAGTATACTATATAATGGTAATGTTTTGAGCATTTCAGGGTATGTAATAGGGAAGTGTAGGAGGTGTGACAAAATACTATGTAACAGATACCCCCTGAAGCATGAAGGCAGAACAAGGAGTGATGGCTGAGATGCTTCACGAGCTCTTGCAAGGACAAGGACACGCACTATCATGAGACCTAAAAATCAAGGAAACATATACATATACATATCTGAGATCAAGACATGAATCCATGACATGGACGTAGCCATCCGGATTATGAAGACTATATGAAAAGATCCATGGTTTGGGCCCAACTATCTAGATAACGAGGATCGTCATAAATATAAAGTCCCACAGTATGGTCACAACCATCCATATAGTGGAAACATGTGTACAATCATGAATGACATATAACTCCATGTAGCCTGAGTCATAATAGACAAGACTCAGGTTCTTGCGCTCCATCCCAACCCAATCAATGTATAAATCCTAACATGCTAATAAATGTGTTGAAGTCAAACATGCTAGAAAACCACTTGATTACTGGCCAATGATGTGGACCATTAACAGGTACGAGAGAAGCCACCAATAATGACAATGGCTATCAAGGTACAACAATACAATTTTTGAATGTGATAATGAAGTTGAGGTCAAACACTCCTGGAATCACCCATTCGAAATCCAATGATGAAGACCTATCATTGGATGCGAAGAACTGGCCATTAGGGCATGCCAGCGCTAAGGTACTAAAAGGGATTTTCTAATTCATCTTCCTAGAAATGAGCTAAAATCAATAGGAAGTGACCCGTCGAAGTAGGGCAATGATGAATCCCCCACCATTGACACGAAACAAGGAATAAAGAGGAATACTTGCCAAGACTGTAACAATGACTCAAATAGTGTATAGGTAAATAATTGCATATTGGACTTCTCTTGAACATTGGTGACATGACTCCAGAGTGTGGAAACATTTGACTCGACATAGGACTAAAGGTCATGATGATAGAATGGAATAGTCAAATGAGAGGAAAAATGGATCACCCAAACCCGGGAGGACAAGTGACGGATTGAGGACGTCCCAAACCCAACAAAAGAGAAGAAGAGTGTCATGTTCAAGAGCGACATGCTGCCTATACAAAGAACATTTCATCTTCATTTTTCCCCACTATTTCTCGCAACATAGTTACCGATCAAACGAGAAAGTGAACTAGTACCCCTTTTTTTGAGGTTGCAAAAAATCACCCGATTTTGAAAAGTGGTGATGCTAAAATACACTTTTTTTAGCATATTTTTGTTATGAAACCAGCTCACAAAAAGATACAAAAGATAGTTGAATTCCTTATAATTCAGCCTCTTCGAGGGGGCAACCTCCTTTACATTATACAAAAGAACAATTCTTGGATGATTCAAATGACAAAACCTCCTTTCTATATATAGGAGTCTAAGGGGTCACAATATAACCAAGCCGACCTAACAATAATAATATAAAGGCACAAAAATAACAATAGAGGGATTCTATGGGGCACAGTAATAACAATATGGGGATAATACAGGCACAACAATATTAATAAGGGATACAACTACAATATTAATGGGGGCATCACTAGTATTATAGGGACCTAAAATGCCCCTCTCCTTCAAAAAAGTGTTGTCCTCAACGCTTGAGTAGTTATGGATGCTTCTGTATAAAATTCTCATCCTCCCATGTGGAATCTTCAGCAAATAAGTTCTTCCACTTGATGAGATACTATGAAATGGATCGATTTCGTAGTTGTCGAGTTCTTGTTTCTATGACTGCTTCCAGTTCCAATATAATTTTTCCTTCCTCGTCAAGTTCTAGCAATATTGTTTGAACTGTGAGCTTGTCACCTATAACCTTCTTTAAACATGAAACATGCAAAACTGGGTGCACTCGAGAAGCTGCAGGAAGCTCCAATTTGTATGCCATAGTACCAATCTTTTGCAACACCTTGTATGGACCATAATACTTTGGTGACAACTTGTTATCCTTCTTAGCTTGCTTGAGGGACATTTGTTTATATGGTTGTAGCCGTAGGAATACCCAATCACCTACATCAAAACTTCTTTCACTGCGATGTTGATCTGCCTATTGTTTCATTCTCTTCTGCGCCAACACGAGGTTATCTTTTAAGAGTTGGAGAACTTGTTGTTGATGCTCGATGTGATGTTCCACTACTTGAACCTTAGAATTTTCTCTTAAATATGATGTGATGGATGGTGGCTGATATCCATAAAGTGCCATAAATGGAGTCATTTTTGTTGCAGTATGGAAGGAAGTGTTATACCACCATTCGGCCAGAGGCAACCATTTGACCCATTATGTCTGTTTATCAGAAACAAAGCAACAAAGATATCCTTCCAAACATTTGTTTACTATCTCCGTTTTCCCATCAGATTGAGGATGGTAAGATGAGCAATGAGCTAACTAAGTACCAAGACAAAAAAATAATTCTGTCCAAGAATTTTCTGTAAAAATGGGATCTCTGTCACTTACAATAATCTTTTGGTTTCCATGTAGCTTTTGAATTGTTTCCATAAATGTCGTAGAAACTGTACTGGCTTTAAATGGATGTGATAATGCACAAAAGTGTGCATACTTGGTAATTCTGTCAACTACCACCATGATGATACTCTTTCCCTCAGACTTGGGTAAACCTGTGATAAAATCCATTGAAACCTCCTCCCAACGTTGGCTTGGAATGGATAAAGGTTGTAATAGACCTGGTGTCTTAATTGTTTCAACTTTATTTTGTTGGCATACCAAACATTCCGCCACAAAATTTTGAATAGCCGATTTAAGTCCATCCCAAAAAATTCCTTCTTAACCCTGTGGTAAGTTTTTAAAAATCTTGAGTGCCCTCCTAAGGGAGAAGCGTGCAATTCCAGAAGAATCTTTTGTTTGAGTTGGGAATTCTTACAGAGGTATAAGCGATCTTTGTACCATAATGAATCATTTTTCCAACTAAATGTATCAGATGTACTGGAATCTTGTTGTAACTTTTGAATAAGTTCCCACTCTTCTTCATCATTCTTCCATTCCTCCCTTGCTTCGTTTATCCAATCTGGTTGGATAATAGAAATGGCACACAACAATGCTTCCACATCCTCATCCTTTCTTGAGAGTGCATTTGCCACAACATTTTTCTTTCCTTTTTTGTATATGATTTCAAAGTCATAACCCAACATCTTTGTGACCCATTTTGTTGTTCTTCAAAGGATAATCTTTGTTCTAAAAAGTATTTAAGACTATCATGATCCGTTTTTACCTTGAAGTGTCTTCCCATTAGGTAGGGTCGCCATTTCTTAAGTGCATGTAGTATTGCCAACATTTCCTTCTTATAAATAGCTTTGTGTTAATACTTTCCCTTGATTGGATGACTTTCTAAAGCAATGGGTCTTTCATTTTGCATTAAAACAGCACCAATTCCATTTCTGGAAGCATCACATTCCACAATAAAGGTTTTTGTGAAGTCTGGTGTAGCTAAGACCGGTGCTTGGCACATTTCCTCTTTAAGATATTCGAAGGCCTTTGTTGCTTATGGAGTCCATGAAAATGCATCTTTCTTCAACAATGTTGTTAGAGGTGCTGCTATTTTCCCATAATTCTTAACAAACTTGCAATAATGCCCTGTCAACTTGAGAAATCCTCACAAATGCTTTATGGATGTGGGGATTTCCCATTCCTTAATGGCTTTAATTTTTCTAGGGTCTACCTTAACTCCATGAGATACAATATGACCCAGATATTCCACCTCTTGTACTCCAAAGAAACATTTGGATCTTTTTGCATATAATTGTTTCTCCTCCAATAGTTGTAGCACCTTGTCAACGTGTTCAACATGATCCTTCCAAGACTTGCTGTAAATTAGTATATCATTAAAAAATACTAACACAAATTTTCTAAGGAAGGGTTTGAAAATGGAATTCATCAAACCTTTAAATGTAGAAGCTGCATTGGTAAGGCCAAAAGGCATGAACAAAAACTCATAGTGACCCTCATGAGTTCTAAATGCTGTTTTTGGAATGTCTTGAGTCTTCATTCTGATTTGATGATATCTTGAATGAAGATATAACTTGGTGAAGTAAATTGATCCATGGAATTCATCCAATAATTCATCAATGATAGGAATGGGAAACTTATCTTTAATAGTGAGCTTGTTGAGCTCCATCTAATCCGGACACATGCGCCATGATCCATCCTTCTTGTGCACCAATACTCTGGAGTAGAGAAATAACTTTGGCTAGGTTGAATTATACTAGCCTCAAGCATTTCTGCAACCATACGTTCAATTTCACTCTTTTGGTCATAGTGATATCTGTATGGCCTGATGTTTGGAGGAACACTTCCTGGAATCAAATGAATAGCATGATCATGATCACGAATAGGTGGGAGAACTTTGGGAGTCTCAAATACCTTGGAATGATTGTCCAAGACTTTTTGGAGATCTGGAGAAATAGATGATTTCAATGTGGAGACATCTAGTGAACATAATTGTGCAATTACACCTCGTTGTTCCTTTTTTATAAGCTTTGTCATACCATTAGAGCTTATTATCTTTCCCGGTTTCCCTGCAATACCCCTTAATTCAACTTCCTTTCCTTCCATATAAAATTTCATGAAAAGTTCTTGAAATTTAAAAGCTGTTGTACCCAAGGATTGTAGCCATTGGAATCCTAGTACAACATCAACATCTCCCATTGGAATGGAAAGCATTGGGATTTTCAATACATATTCTCCCATGGATAGCTTGATATTATGGCACTTTCTAGAGCAATTTATCGTTCCTCCATTTGCAACCATTACTTGACACTCTGGTGCTGGATATAGGAAGAAATTCAATTCTTTTGCTATCTTACAATGAATAAAATTGTGGGTACTTCCTGAATCAATCAACACTATTACCTTTTTCTTCTTGATTTGTCCTTTTATCTTGATGGTTTGAGAAGTGGTAATTCTAGCCAATGCATTACAAGATATGGTTGGATTCATTTCTTCTTTATCTAGGCTTTGTTCCTGGAGTATATCCTCTTCTTTTGACCTTTCTTGCTCCTTTTCTTCTTCCTATTCACAATCTATGTAGAATAATTTCTTCTCAGCACACTTAAGACCTTTAGTGTATTTGTTATCACAACTGTAACAAAGCCCTTTTGATCTTTTTTCTTTCAATTGTTGTGGTGTCAACCTTATAGGTTGTGGAAGGCTAGGGGCAACAACACTTCCATATTTGTAGTTGTGAGTGGTATTCTTCTTGGTTGCCATAATTTTTCTTTCCATTTTTCTCGCTAACCTGAATGCCTTCTCTAATGAATCAGTTTCCCAAAGGCGAACATCATGTTGAATATTATCCTTTAAAGTCCCTATGAACACATCAATCCTATGCTCCTTTGGAATATTTTTTACCCTTAAGTTCAATTTTTGGAACTCCTCAATGTGCTCCATTATTGAACCCTTTTGTTTGAGACTTATCAATTGGCTAAAAAAAGTGTTTCTTTTTGTATCCTCATAATGTGCTGTCAATTCTTCTGTAAAAATTGCCCAAGTGATAATTTTCTTACGAGAGCAAAGCCATTGATACCATACAAACTAATTTGGTTCCAAATATAAAGTTGCAATACGTGCCTTTTGTGTGTTTTGCACATTATTGAGATCGAAAAATTACTCCATCTGTAATATCCATGTTGCGGGATCCTTGCCATCAAACTTCCTCATATCGATTTTTGGAATATGGTGGGTCTTTGATCCAACATTAGAGTATATGGAATCATGATTAACATTTCTTTTGTTCTTATCATGAGTTTCCTTTACTACCCTTTCACCATTAGTGACCATTTCTTGTAGCAACTTATTCAAATTTATCTTCAATTCTTCCATCTTATCATCCATGCCATCCATTTTAGCGTCCATGCCATTCATCTTAGCGTCTATGCCATTCATCTTAGCTTCCATGCCATTCATCTTAGCTTCTACACCTTTCTTTAAACAATTCATCTTAGCTTCTACACCTTTCTTTAAACCATCCATCTTAGCTTCTACATCTTTCTTTAAACTATCCATCTTAGATTTTGTACTTTTTGTGCAAGTGACACTTGTTTCATTTGGTCTCATAATTTTGATATATCATGTTGCATTTCTTCCTCTTCTTCATGAGTCATGCTAGAGCTTTCAGGTTGCTCACTAAGTGTTTGCATTTTCTTTGCTCGGGGCATCAATTACCAATAATAATGCTTTACTATGCCCTTTGAATTCTTTCAAACTAATTTCTCAAACCAAGCTTATGCAAAAATTAAAAAAAAAAAACTACACACCTTTTTTCAATTTGTAGGAGCTTGATATTGAATCTGATGTATTTCTGTAATTTCAGATCATTCAGCTTTGAAATTGCGACCTGTAGTAGCCCTATGCGTCCTCTTTCCAATGCCACCAGTATGATCCAAATTGGATTCTCCAAGGAAGAGTTATTCACAATCTCCCAATATGACTTGATTATAGACCTTTCTAAAAGAGCGAACTTGTATGAAGTGCCACGTGTTACTGTTTCAACCTTTGGGTCTGAAAAATATATACAAGAAACTACAGTTCATCCTCTTTCTGTACCTTCTTACAAAATTTCAATCCGATACTCAGAGAGAAAGTTATAATGATTTTCCCCAGGTCACCTGTTTGGAATGTAATTCAAGAGTCTGCAAAAAGACCAACTTTCTCAAATCATATCTCCGCAAATATAGCGTGAAAAGCTCTAAAATTCGAACCCGAGGTTCAGTGCGTTTTCGTCTCAAGTGGTTTTTTTTTTCGCTTCTAAAATGTCGCAGAAAAAAATTTATAGCTAAAATTCCATGAGACCTATTTGGAGAAGCGAAACCTTAGAATCCACAGCTTTGATAACAATAGTTATGAAACCAGCTCACAAAAAGATAGAAAAGATAGTTGAATGCCTTAAATTCGGCATCTCTGAGGGGCAACCTCCTTTACATTACACAAAAGAACATTTCTTGGATGATTCAAATGACAAAATCTCCTTTCTATATATAGGAGTCTAAGGGGTCGCAATATAACCAAGCCAACTTAACAATAATAATATAAAGGCATAAAAATAACAATAGAGGGATTCTATGGGGCACAGTAATAACAATATGGGGACAATAGGGGCACAACAATATTTTTTTTTCCCAAGGAAAAAATCCGTAATTTATATTCATATATGAAATAAATTACATGTTGTAGATGCATAGAGCATATGCAGATAGCTGTCCATGAGTAGGACAAAAACAAAAATAAAAGGAAAAAATAAATAAAATTACAGCAAGCCTATACTTTTCTGCCCTTCTTCTTCTCCACCCTACGCCAACCCTGAGAGTCAGGAGGGGGAACAATGATGGCCTGCAGGTACTCCTGTGTGTTCACTGGAGGTTCCTTGTCGGATTCCGATCCTTCAGATCCATGAGTTCTTTTGATGCCACTAACTTCCAGCTGAGGGATTTGCTGCTGATGTAGATGGTCCACCATGTGAGGGACCGGCGCATTTTCATCCTGTGTACCATTCTGTTCCATATTTATATCAGGTTCCTCTTGGTTCACTGTATGTCCTCTTCTTCCAGCGGTTCTGTATGCTGCCACCCATTGGGCTTTTTTTGCTGTTTCTTGTTTCCTTTTGGATTCTTTCTGGCCAGAGGGCAAGAATATTGGAGGTGTCCTGTTTGCCGGCAACTGCGGCATCTGAATGCAGTGTTTTCATAGTCTAGGGGCTGAGTCCGCTGAGAGTTGTTATAGTTCAATGAAATATGATCAGGCAGCCCCTGACTCAGGTCCACTTCAACGCAAATTCTGGCAAAAGTGAAGATTCCTCTGCTAACTCTGTCTTCATCAATTTTTAGGAATTTCCCCAAGGAATTCCCAATGGCAGATAATACTATATGATGCCAGAAGTGTAATGGGAGGTTGTGAAGCCTCACCCAAACAGGCATTGTTGAGATTTTCATAGTGTTTGCGTCAAAATCAGCGAACCAAGGGGTAACAAAGAGGCCAGCATTACCCCAAAACCAAGGCCCCTCATTGATGATACTATCCCTTTCTTCTTCTGTATGGAAGCTAACAATGAAAAAACCTTTTGAACATAGGTGTATATCACAGTCTGGTGTCCAGCAGGAGTAAATCCATTGATGTAAAGCATCGGATTTTGGCGAGAAACCATTAAATCTACATATGACAGCATTTTTAGAGAGGTCAGTGTGTAGTGCAGTTACCTCTGGCATAGTAACTTGGAGCGTTGGGGATTCCAGTTTTTGTTCTACTATATATGGACCTGGTTGCTCTGGTGGTGACACTGGTTTGTTCTGCATTTTTTCTTTCCCCTTGACTGCATCACGAAAGGAGCCTGGAGTCTTTGAGCCGGATCCGTTGCATCCTCCGCGCAGTCTTAGATTAAGAAAAACAGATCCCATATTCCTGTAGAGTAAGATGGTCCTGTAGACTACGACCTGCACAAATCAGGTTCTGGTGTTTTGTGGGTATTCCAAGTTGGTTTTGTATTTCGTTTTTTAACTCTTGTATGTTTAACCCCATGCTGAGTCGCATGCAACGGTGGCTGCCCCCTGTTAGTTTGATGAAGATTTGGATCCAATCTTTACCCTGGCAGTATGATTCAGCCACTTTGTGGCAAAGCTTCGGTGGTTTGGTTGTTTTCTGTAGAAAACCCATCGCTCCCCTGTTATTTTTATTTTGTCCGCCCCATGGGGTCTCCAGATCTGGTTTATACAAGTCATTTTTGGAGTACTCTGTCACTGCTCCCAGATTTAAGGGGTCCTCAGTGGTCAGCCCCCTTACTTTTATGCTGGGCTTCCTCTGTCCAGTTGATAACCAGGATGCCGCGCGTCCCCCATCTCTTTTCCACTCGCACTCCGGCTTGAGTGAGGTAGCTCCTGTGCCAGGCCAAGTCTCAGACCATATAGTCCGTATTGTCGATTTTGTTCTAGGCGGGCAGAAAACCCTAGCAGCCGCCTCTCGGCACCGCATCTGTGGGTTCTTTCGAATTTCACGCCCAGGCAGAGGGTTCTGGAGGATATTGATCCGGCCGAGAAAACCAGGATCTTGCTGGTAAGAATGTGGCAGAAAAAACCCAAAATGTGGAAACGAATATTGTAAACGTACCTCTGCCGGGCGTGGATTAATGTTCAGCAAATGGGGATCATCTACCGGCCAGCACAAATTCTCTATCAAACAGTCGAGGGTCATGGGGAGGGCCTCTGCGAACAAGGGGGAGAAAGGCGCCATCGTTGCAGAGCTCCGGAGTTCCCGCTTCTTCTTCTTTCCTTCAATTAAAATTGACCAGGGGCACAACAATATTAATAAGGGATACAACTACAATATTAATTGGGGCATCACTAGTATTATAGGGACCTAACAATTTTTGGCACTTTATATTTTCTTATGTATCAAGTATGAACATTTTTTTCAATGGTAGTGATTTTCATGTTGATTTTGAAAAGTGTTGATGGAGAATCAACACATTTTTTTAAATGTTAGTGATTTTCATGCTGATTTTGAAAAGTGTTGATGCAATATCAACACATTTTTTAAATGTTAGTGATTTTCATGCTGATTTTGAAAAGTGTTGGTGCAACATCAACACATTTTTTTAGAGGGCTTATTTTTGACACTTTAGATTTTTTTATGTATCAAGTGTGAATATTTTTTTCTTGTTAGTGATTTTCATCTTGATTTTGAAAAGTACTTATGAGCATCAACCCTTTTTGTTTAGAGGGCTTAGTTTTTACATTTTAATTTTTCTAATGAGTTAAGTGTGGATAATTTTTTTAAATGTTGGTGATTTTCATGTTAGTAATAAAACATAAAAATAAAAATAAAAATAAATATGACAAAAAAATCAAATACAAAAAAATATATTAAAAAAGAATGAATAAAAAATTAATGGAAAATACCAAAAAATAAATAAATAAAATATTAAAAAATAAATAAAAAATGATTTTTTTTTCAAAAATAAATACAATTTAAAGAAAAATAAATTAAATAAAAAAAGAAAATCTAAAAACATTTTTTTTAATGTTAAAAAAAATAAAAAGTAAAAACCTTATTAGAAGAAAATAAATAAATAAATAAATAAAAACAACTTAAAATAATTACCAAAAAAATTAAGAAAAAAATATATTTAAATTAAATAATTTAAATAAACAAAATTAAATAAGTAAATAAAAATTTAAGAATCCCGTAATGATATCTAATTTAAGAATTATTTTTTGAAATTGAAAAAAAAAAAACATAATTAAGAAATAACATAAAAGAAGATAACAAAAATTTAAAAAAAAAATGATTAAAAAAATATTAAATTAATAAAAAATTAAAAACACTAAAAAACAATAAAAGAAATTTAAAATTAAAAAATATTTAAATTTAGAAATTAAAAATAACAATTAAAAGAAATTATTAAAAACAAATCAACCCTCCCCTCTCGTTGGGGGGCTGGGCTGGCAGGGAGGGCTGGGGAAGAAGCGGGTGGGGTGCGGAGGGGAGGAGGGGGGCTAGGGTGGAGGATGGGAGGGCGAGCAGCGTGGGCGAGAAGTTGGGTGAAGGGGAGGAGGAGTGGGGTGTGCGGAGTGACGGGCGAGGATTGATTTGTTTTTAATATTTGTTTTTTAATTAATAAATTAATTGTTATTTTTCAATAAATTTTTTATTTTATTTGTTTTTAAAATTTAAATTTTAAATATTTTTTGAATTTAATTATTTTTATTTTTATTTTTGAATTTAATTTTATTTAATTTTATCTTTTGGTAATTATTTAACCCGTTTTTTTAAATTATGTTTTTTTTTTTCTTTTTCTTTTTTTTAAACCTAAAAAAATGGTTTTTATTTTTATTTATTTTCTTTTAAACTATATATATTTTTTAATTTTTTGTTTTTCATTTTATATTTTTTGTTTTATTTATTTATTTTTTATTAAAAATTTTCATTTTTTTCTTACAATTTATTTTTATTTTTTATTTCTATTTATTTATCTTTTTTTTTTTGAATCGTCCCCTAGCCACCCCTGCCGGGCTGGGCCTTGGGGTGGGTGAGGGAATTTTTTTAAGTTTTTAGTTTTTTTTTTAATGTTGTATTTTATTTTTGTAATTTTTTTTTTAATTTGTATTTTTTATTTTTTTATTTGGTTTTTATTTTATTTTACTATTTTTTTATTTTTTAATTTTACATGGTATGGTTAATTTTTTTTTACATTTTATAGTTTTTTTTTATGTCATTATTATATATTTTTTTATATTTGATTTCTTTTGTCATGTTTTATTACTTCTTATTATTTTTTATTCTTACTTTTTTTTCAATATTTGAATTTTTGCATTTCTATATATTTTTTATATTTGGTTTTTTTGTTATGTTTTATTACTTGTTATTATTTTTTAATTTCTTTTTTCAATATTTGAATTTTTGTTTTCATATATATATATATATATATATACATATCTATTTTGTATGGTCCATGTCGATACTTGTCTAGCAACTTGATCCCATTATGTGCAATTTGATAGTTGATTTGTAATTTATTTTGCAATGTCTTAAGTTGTCTTAGGCTAAGATTTTAAAATCGCTATACATTTAACATTTAAAAAAAATTAGTCTTGGTATAATAATTCTTTCATTCATGTGTTCATTTTTAAAGTTTTTTTAGTCATAAAATTTTTCCATAATGTCATGCTTGAAATATTTTGAAAACTTGAGATTTTTTTGTAGTCATAATCTTTGGTTTTAATTGCAAGGTTGAAAATTTGTCAAGATTTTAATGTTTTTCTAAGTCATGATATTTTTTCTTTAATATTATGGTTGAAAACAATTACAATTTCAAGGTTTTTTAGAGTCAAGATATTTTATCTTTAACAACATGATAGAAATAGTTGGAATTATCAGAAATGATATTTTATCTTTAACATCATGTCCGAGAATTGTTGAAATTTTACAGTTTTTGAGAGTCCAAATATATATATATATATATTTAACTCCATTGCTAAAAAATGTCAAAATTGTAACCTGATTTTTTTTTGTTATTCCAAAATAAACAATGTTTTTAAGGGTGTTTTTTCATCCATATAAAAAAAAATGGTTTTTACTTCCATTTAAAAAAAAATGTTGAAAATTTACTAAAAAAAAATATCGTTCTGGAATAAATAATTTTCATTTTTGGGTTGTTTTTTCATGTTTTTTTTTGGGTTTTTGGGCTTTAGTACCTGTTTTAAGGTAATAGTTCTCATTTCATCCGTAACTATAATTAGCGAGTACCCCAATTATTTTTATCACAATCTTGAAGAGAATAGCATATGCTTGTCATGTAAGTTCATTCTTCGAATGAATCCATCCTAGTAATTTTTACAAGCCCTAAGAAGGAGAAGCTTGGTCTCATCATGGTGACGAGTCTTTCATCGTAAAGTTTTAACGAGTTCGACGTAAGAATAACTCAATATCTTTTTCATATTTAGAGAGTTTGAAAAAGAAACGAAAAAGAAAACTCCATCATGTCCCTTTTCATAATTTGTCCCTCAAATCCAAAAAGGTAGAAAACAATATCCGAGGGAACCCCTTGACCATATTAACCAAGGTGTATATTTTTTCATAAATAGTCAACCTCAGCCCGAAAAAGGGGTAAACGTATATTGAGGAGATATAAATTCATTTACTTTAACAAGTTCAAAACGAAAAGTACTCGGTGATATTTTCATTTTTCGAGAGTCAGAAAAGAGCTTAAAGATGACTCCAGGGGGGTTCTTTTTTCGTTTATTTAATGAGCCCGAAAAAGAGATAAAATAAAACTCGCAAGAATCGGTCACTAATGATCATTTTTCACTTTGAAGGTACCTATAACTACACAAGAAACACACCCATCATTGATATCGAGAGAAAATATTAAAATATTATGAAAATATCAACAAAAATGACTTGAAAAACTTATAAATAGGCAAAAATAATTTTATTATTTACCATTTTACCAAAGTGAGCTCTGAAAGTGCATTGTGTGCACTAATTCTCTTGATTTTCCAGTGGCTATTATGGGAGATCCAGGGTATCGTTTCACGAACTGTCTGCAACAAGTAAGAGGCCCATCCCTACTCTTGCATTTTATCACTTTTTTATGCATTTTAAATGTTGATTTTTATGCTATAAGGGAGGATTTTAAAATTTTAGGCCATCGATGACCATCGCGGGTATGGTCATCTGACCCGCAATGATCACGCTTAAGACCAAAGGCTCGCGCGATTCCATCACACTGTTTGTAAAGACAGGTGCGATGGCGCCGAGGGCAGATTTTTAGGAAAGAAAAATCTCTTTTTAAGCAAAAATTGATGATTTTGATCCATGAAAAAGGAATTAATAAGTGTCAAATGATTTTTTGTAGGAGATCATGATCTTGAAGTGGAAAGAAAGAGGACATGAGGTCAAATATTTATAAGTAGCTTAGGATCCTAAGTGCATAAATGTTCTGAGGAATTACGGGCTGTTAAAATTCTTCAGGACTACAGGGTTAAGGGCTCAGATGGAATTGTTGCCCAATCTGATCAGTCTCTGGGATGTAGATTAAGAGATCTTCATCATAAAAGGCTAGGAACTAGAACTGGAGGAGATGGATATCTACTTCATCACAAGATTGTCCCGACAAGGGGAAGCAGTCCAGCTCTTTGAATCTCACCAAGGAGGCAAAAGTACAAGGAGTCTAGTCCAGAGGTATTATCTTGGTTCTGAAATGACTAATGAAGGGATGGTGAAGATAGCGACAATCACCAAAAACCTCATCTTGAGAACATTTTTGTTCAATATGGCACGTGTAGCTGACATGCAAGCCTTGCATGAGGCTTCAAAATCCTAGTTCCAATATGTTATTGCATGTTTGACCCCCACTGTCTTCAACTAGTGTGGAGGCCTTTTAGCAAACATGAAATGACAAATGACCAAGGGGAAGCATGGACACCTGAAGTAGTTCGGGTTTGGTTTTATATTGGTGGCCTTCTTTTTAGAGTGAGTGCCCTTATTCTGATATCAATGGGTAGAGGTACCAGATCATGCACCCCGCGATCCGAGACTTATGCAATGGAGTTAACTCATGCCTCGAGGAGGAACGGTTCAGCACATGCATTGCTCACCACACTTTTTTGTTTAGCTAGAATGCCAAGTACTCGTGGTGGATCACTACGCTTATGTTGGCACGGATTTCAAGTGGGATCCAGATTTGCCTCTACCACAAGGAGAACAGTGGACCGATGCAGTAAAAACTTGTTTTTGGGATTTTTTCAAGTCTTATGGCTTTTTGTAAAAGTTTAAATTGAGACTCAACTTGTGATAAATGTGCATATGTGGGACCAGAAAGACCACCAGACATGTTGCCAATAACATGGTAAGTTTCACATCAGATAGTGGGCATATACTACAAGGAATGGGTAGACTCCTTAGTTGAGATGGAGTGAAATCTGGAGGCAATAATTGGTGGAGTCCCAAAGTATGCCACTATTGATGATGTTCCACTGCATTGGTAGAGACACACAGTGGAAGTCTCTGCAAGACTGCGTTGGCTTTTAGGCCGAGTGATGAGAGCGGTCTCATGTTATAATGAGCACCATGTGGGATGATAGTTTATCTAGTCGTTTTACACATTTTGTAGGCTTTGAAAGCCAAGTGTCTCAGAACACTCTATTTTTTGATATTTTGATGTAAACACTCTAGCAGATATGATATATATATATATATATATATATATATATATATATATATATATATAGATATATATATATATATATATATATATATGCATGTTTTATTTCCTACTTATGTGTCCATAACATGATCAGTTTTATAAATGACACAAATGCCTATCAAGAACAAAATTTGCTAATGCATTTGTTAATGTATTTAAATTACGTGGAATATGTTGATATGTAATGAAATCAAAATTTCTTTCCAGCAATCTAACAAATAGATACATACACAATATTTATGGATTTCTCACTAAGTAATTATTGTTTAATTGTAACTCAATAAGCTATGAATCCAACTTGACAACTAAGTCCCTAATGCCAAGAGAAACTGCTTTTGACAAGAGTTCAATAACAGCACTATATTCAGTGATATTATTGGTTGTTCGACCAAAGCATATGCCTTGTAATTTAATCAACTCGCCATTAGTGTCATAGAGTACTCATGTTGCGGAAGATAGATTACATGTGCTACAACAAGCACCATCAGAAAAACCAACGTAATGGCTTGATGACATCTGCAAACCAAGTGGAACACAAGTAAGTAGAAAAATCACATGTCTGCAAAGAGAAAAAACACACCATAAATAAAAAAATCCACACTAATGAATTAACACACTAATGTACAAAAGTTATTACACGAATTTCACACATAATACTTCTTTAGATAATTGATCAAAATAGAATAGAACTGGAGTTTCACTGTTGACATAACATGTAAGCATCGACTCAGCCAAATAATAGAGTAAAACTCATAAAAGGCTATACCCCCATGCACCCTAGGCGAGTGAGGGTTACAAGTCATAAAATGAAAACCCCATTGCGATAATGGGAAAATAGTAGAGACTCGAGGAAAAAATCTCGTGAGAGGAGGCGAGAAAAAATTACTCTAATGGAGAGGAAAAGGCGCCTCCAGTTGAATAATCTTAACAATTTTAGGGTGAACCAGAATGTCAATAATCAGGGTTGCAGTGACGTTCCCCATATGACCCTCTGACAAGACTTCATGCACCAGGACATGCATTTGAAGTGGAGACGTAGGGTAATGAGAAACAAATGCTTCAAGACAGGAATGCATCTCATTGAGGTTAGGAAGAAATGAAGAATGATGATGTAGACCATTTCATGGAGTTTCATCTAGAGACATGACCTCAACGATACTTTCATCATTGGGGAATGTCTCATTCAAGGGATCCAGAGAATCCCAACAACCAAGCCAAAGAGATGGCACATAAGTGTCCAGGTTCATACTGAATACAATATGACTTTCCGAAGCGGCCATCGAAGCTAAGACAATTTCTTTATAATTTTGTTCCAATGGAATGAAAGGCATAACATCGCTAAATAAATCAATTTGATTTGCAGTAGGGATAATTCAAGGATCTGTAGAGACTGAGATCATACTGAATGAATGAACATGTGGATGTGGGAGAGTAAAAGTACCCATTAAAGCAAAGTCTTTGAAGAGACCCACCCCCACACTCTCGTAAGGAATCTCAGTATTTCCCACATAAGGAACATTTTCGTTTGATGAACTAGAAGAAAATAAGGACATTTGATCAACAATGACAATTTTCCCTTCATGAGGAAAATGAAGTGTGCGGAACAAAGAAGATACCACACAAACATAGCGTGATTCCAGCTTCGCTCAAGAAGAAGGTTGTAGTTGAGATTTGCATCTACGACTTCTACTTCTAATTCAATAGTATTTCCTTCTAATGTAATCGGCAAGTTTGTGAGAATACTATAAGGACGTGAGCCTCTACCATCAAAGGCTTCCAAGGTGTTCAAAGGCTGGTTAAGAGAAGGAGAGCCAATGGATATCCAATACAAGATGCAGGTAGAGGCACCTTCATCAATAACTGTCTGATGGATCATCTTTCCTTTGATAAGGACCTGTATCAGAAAATAAATTTGATGTGGAAGACAAGGCACGTGGCTCTCTAGATTGAAATTAATCAAACTCAAATCAAAAGGATCAATTGCACCTATGGCAAACAACAATGACTTCCACTGCGTTGGATAGGATTGTAGAACCTCCAAGGCAGACATCGTCAAAGGTGCCTGAGCTAAATCCTCAACAATATTATAATGTTGCGCAACTCTAGCATTTGGATTAAAATATGATTTCCGAAGAACACCTTTGGGAGGTGGTCGGATGATAGACTCACTGTTAGGGCATTCGATATGGAGCAGACCAGAACTAGATGGAGTAGAAGTATAAGGAATATCGATGTCTTCTTTCTCCACCATCTGATTAGGTGTGGTTTGATAATCTTTAGTTCGAGTAGCAACCAAGATAGGTGACGAACCTTGCATCATGAACACTTGGGAACCTAAGGAAGTAGAGGATTGTGGTTGGTCTCCCAACTACGTCTACTGAGATGGAAAGGGTTCTTTTAAGACAGCCAAATTCCCTTTCAACAAGCGATTAACTTCAGAACGTTAGGGATAATCCTTAGTGTAATGATCCTCCTCACTGATGAGGCAAGGATATTTTGGCTTTCTTTTATAAGCATCATCAACAGATGATTTAGGAGGGTCCTGTTTTGGGGCATTAGATTTGGCCTTACCTTTGACCTTCTTTTTACCTTTAGAGGCCTTATCTATTGTGGTAGATTGGACATCATGTACCTCAAAGGTTTTACCAGGATTGGATGAATTTTTTGAGGGATTATTGGAACGATTGTTTGAGACATATTTTTGCTTCGAAGAAGCTTTCACAGAAGTCTGAGACATGGAACCAATCATATCATTAACAGGTGGTGTATTCACAGAATTTGATGCTGTCATATCCGATGATGGTCTCAGAGAATTAGGTAACATCTCGTACAATGTACCAAATTGTGAATAGACCAAGTCTAAAATTCTGGGCATGGGTGATATATTTATCTTCAGTAACACATATTCCCATAGTTATGTCCTTAGCAATCTTGCTAATGAATGATTTTGTGAACCATTCTGTCAACAACTCATTAGCAATCTCAAATTTGATGAGGTGATGCCGATGTCTCCATTCATGGATATGATAAGAAATGTGGGTTGTGATGTCTTTCTTAATGGATGTAAGCAAATGAGTGCCAGTTTCATATCGAATTGACAATTGGAAATGAGTGAGGAAAGCCATATCCAGAGAGTTGAAGTCACTGTAGGTACCTCGAGGTAACTCGATATACCATTTAGCGGTAGCACCTGTGAGAGTTCTCTAAAAGAGTCGAAGACAGATAGAATCATCGACATACGAATTGGAGGAGCACCAGAGGTGATATGTCATCACATGGGCTTGTAGGTCCTCCTTAGATTTTCCCTTGAATTTGGGGCAATCGCTTGGAATTTTTGTTGGAACTAGAGGCCAGTAAGGTGAATGAAGAATGGGATCATTCATGAGCCTTGAGACATCGAGCAGCTCTAACGTAGCCAAGAAAGGAAATTTCATGTTAAACAGAATATAAGTTCTTTGAGGAAACCCAAACTGCGGAGTCCATCCTTGCTGATAAGGATTTTTCCCCCACAATGGAGGATTTTGTCCATACAAGACCTGATTTTTCCCCCACAGTGGAGGATTTTGTCCATATGAGACTTGATTTTGTCCCCACTGAGGGTTCCCTTGACCATAAGGTGGATTTGGTCTAGGGTAGGCTTGATATTGTCCTACCATAGGTCATTGATAAGCATTGTACGTGGCATATGGGTTATAAGGTTGTTGAACCTGTTGACCCTGGATGTAAGGAGATTGACCCTGTTGCTGCAGGGGTTGACCTTGGGCTTGCAAAGGTTAACCTTGTTGATACACATATAAAGCTTGTTGCTGCCAAGGTTGACCTTGTTGCTGCAAAGGTTGACTTTGTTGCTGTAAAGGTTGACCTTGCTGCTGCAAAGGTTGGCCTTGCGAAGACAAAGGTTGAGAGGACTGTTCAACAAACTGAGTTTGCAGATGCAAAGGTTGTTGCAACGATGGCAAAGGTTCCCTCTGCTACTGTAACAGTTTCCCTCGGTGTTGCAATGCTTGCCCTTTCTATTGCAAATATTTCCCTTGATGTTGCAAAAGTTTCCCTTGCTGCTGCAAAGGTTGTCCTTGTTGCTGCAAGGGTAGTTGGATAGTTCCTTGGGTTATACCCTGAGGGTATTGATAGTTACCAAATTGAATATGTCCATATCCACCAAGAATAGCGGATTGACCAGGCTGGACATAAGCTCCTGCTAGAGGAATGTAAGATGGGTTAACCAAGTCTTGCGAACCATAGGGGACATAAGCCTATTGGAGTGGAACTTGAGCCATATAAGGTTGTTGATATTGGATGTTACCTGACCTGGATGGACCAACAAGGTTAGGAATAACACCATAATAAGGTTGATTAACTCCAACCATGTGAGTTTGTAATCCACTCACATTGGTTTTGCCTAACACAAGAGGAATATTCAGATCTTTCCCCCTAGACAGTGGCACATTCTATCCACTTGATGGAGGGGTAGACAAACTTACTAAGACTTGACCTGAAACAGTCGGTTGTACCGGAAGAGTCAGTTGAAATGACGAGATAGGTTGTGATGGAATGGTAGGTTGAACAGGAACTAAGGTGACTACAGTTTGTATAGAATTTCAAGAGGTCATGTTCGGAATGAATGGACCTAATGTAGGCATAGCATTGGAAGACCAAATGGGGTTTTGATACAATGACGAAGCACTAGGAGTACTTGAAACTAACTGAGCTAAGGTGGTATAACCATGTGGCAACATGGGTCCACTAGTTTCAAGAAAGGTGAGAGACAAGACTCTTCTTGTATAAGGAAATCCTTCTGGAGGAAATTCATATCCTTTCTCATCATCAACGTGAGGAGTATGGGTAGTGGAAATTTCTGAATGACCTAGAGAAGAGGTTAGGATTTCACCTTCTGACTCCATAGATGGAAACAACTGGTGACAAGGAACCCGAGATGTACGAGGAGATAACTCCAAAGGAATACTAGGTCGATCATAAGGACTGTAAGGATGTTGAGGAGATATCACAATATAATCAAACAATGATTTGAAAAATAGAAAACAAGCCTCTGCGGACTCTCATGGGTCTGAATAGGATTATCAGAGGTATCTGGATTAGATTCTTGAGGTGACCAGGAATTTGATGGAGGTGGATGAGAAGACAAAGGTTGGATGCTTGGAATAATTCCAAGTTCAAAACCTTGATCCTCAAGTGACTGGGGAAGTTTCAAATGAACTCCTTGGGAGGACCCTTCAGTATCTGACAAGTAAGGCGAACTATGAGGTGAACTCAATGGTTTAGCCATAATGAATTCCTCTCAAAAGCAAAAAATGAAAGGAGATTCATTTAGGGCTTTTAAAAATGTTAAAATTAATAGGGAATTACTCAATATTGGTCCAAGAAGCAACTGCTTGGGTTCGACATGTTTATCGTGGGCAGTTATTTAAAAATAAAAAGAATTTGCCTTTTCATCTTTTAAGAGTCGAGAATAGGACGAAAAGGTGACTCTAGTTGCTTTTGATGATTTAACGAGCTTGAAAGGACAAGTTGCTCGATGATATTTTCAAATTTAAAGAGTCAGAAAATATCGAAATGACTACTCAGGTGAATCTAGGTAAAAGGAGTACCAAGTAACCATGGACTACAATATACACCTTAGCAAATAAATTTACCAAGGACTTGATGTATGTGTAAGAAATCTCCTTGAATGCTATGTTCAGTGTATCACATTTACAGGGCAATAGACTTGGCTTCCTATGGATAAAAGTTTGCAACCTATGAGGGTCTCCCTTTATATACGTGACGGTACGAGGAACACAAGTTCATGCTAGCATTGTCTAATGCTAGAGCGAATGACAGTTTATAAGTTTTAAATATCCCGGAACACATCTCTAACCTAGACCACTAAATATGAGTGTTAATGTTTCAAATGCTCCTTAGAATAATTGATAGATTTTAAAGTTGATCTTGGAATTATGTTTCAATTTCAAGGCCTTAATGATGTTACATGTTCCTAAAATGAAAACTAGATGATGAAATGAAATCCTTCAATTCGACGAAATCTACCTATGTAGGGAAGAAGATCACTCAAATCATGCATCAAACCAAATGCAAAACTGCATCCATGAAAATATTCAAACGCTAAATGAAAAATATGAAATCTAATCTTTCATATGATAAGCAAATGTATTGCCAAAAAAACCTTAAAGCAAATCTACCTTAAGATATAATGATGTTTTTTTCTCTTTTCAAAATGCAACCAACGTAATCTAGTGAAAAAGTAAAAGAGAATGCAAGCAATCAACCAAATATGAAAATATCTTTCACATTAATGATTTGAATACAACTCAAAATGCTTCGAAAACTATGAAAATATTGACACTTTCACTTTCACTTTTCGAAACACAAAATTGAAAGAAAACACTTCCTTTTGATTCAAATAAGACAAGCAATTTATAATCTATTGTTTTTCAAAGAGAACTTAAGAAACTTTCATAGTATCTACTAATGAAAACAACTTAAGGCACAAGAACCAAACGTGATGTGCACATGATGTTTGAATACATAAAGGCTCCTTAACATAGGCAATTGATCTCTAATCTCTGATGAGAAGACTAGTGAGTGGACACAAGTTGACCTAGAAGACCTAGAAACCCTAAAAGGCTAATAAAATTTAAAGTACACTCAAACCAAGTTCAAAAGTGATTGCAATCAGACAATAAAAGAGTCAACCAAAAGCACATTGGTAAATCATTGGGATAAGGTAAACAAAACTAAAAATAAGAAGACAAACCCTAAATTTATTAATCTTCTATAATCATTGCACCTGTCAGGAGGAAAGTAGCGATCATCGCTACTGTAATCAACAAACCCACGATATCATCGTGACTGTCAGGATCAAACCAATCAATAAAAACAAAGAAAAAAGTCAAAATATTCAAGAATAGCTCAAATTAACAACCTCCAGGCATCTACCAGAAAGTGACACTGACTACAGACAAGCAATGAATTCTAAAACTGAATGGTTGATCAAAATTGTCAAAAGACAAGGTGAAGGAATGAAAGGAAAGGATTATAGGATCCCCAACAGAGTCGCCATTTTGTTGACAAGGTTAATCCTCTCTGTGGATAAAGACAATCCCTCTAGCCCAATGAGTGGGTCTAGCAACTGAAGTGAAAATCAACTAGACATCTTCCTAGGTTATAATTGGAAAGAAGAACAAAAGAGATGCCCTACCTCGTTTTGATGCTATTCCGATTTATTTTGTTGAGGGCCTTGAACCACTTGTGTCACAGACTTGTTCCTATTTCTCTCAGCGTGAAACAATAGCAAATCCAATAGCAAATCAAGAGGTAACAAAGCATGCCAAAACCAATAGCAAATCCAATAACAACCTACTTAACTGATCCAGGAATGCCAAGCTAATACATACATGCATATATATTTTGGGAACATGAGCTAGTAGTTGTATATTATTTAAGGAATAAAGGGAAGCTTACAACCATAGCCTTGATGTTCAACGGATCTCCTTGAGTAGTAATCCAAGTCCAAGCCAAGAAACTCTCCAAACACTCCTTCTCCAAGTCTAATGAATAACTTCTAGGCATAAGCTCAACATAGGGGTGCAAATGGACATAGACCAACCATTTGGGAATGGGAGAAGAGGAATTTATAGGCTGGGAGAGGGAGTTAGGACATCTACAAATATAGGATTATGTCACATCTCAACGAGGTAGCTTATAGAGATAAAACAAAGAGGTCAAAATGGGAGGATTCGACCTCATCTATGAGAAACTACCTCCAACTCATTGCTCTGGAAGATTCTAGATCACAGAGTTTCTCATCTATTTTGGGATAATTACCTTTTTTAGATCATCACAAGTATTCAAGGGAACAGAGCAATGCCATCGCAGGTCAAACATAGTGCAACAGGTGACCATTGCTATTTTGAGCTTCATAAGAGTGATGACTCTCATTTTAGGGTTTTAAGAGCTATTTCTTTAGGGAAATCTGAGGACATTTTCCAAATGAAGTTTTAGGAGGGATATGAGCTGTATACATGGATGAGTATACTATATAATGGTCATGTTTTGAGCACTTCAGGGTATGTCATAGGGAAGTGCAGGAGGTGTGACAAAATACTGTGTAACACCTAGTAAGTTCAAGATGCATTAGCTAGGCTCATACATTATCAATGATATCTAAAATGGCGGTGCAGTTTAGCTCCCGAAGCTGAATGGTGAATTATTTGTTGGGCGAGTAAATGGGAGTAGGTTGAAACTCTATAGGGATGATTCCTTCCCTAGGGCTGCATGATGACTATATGAATGGGGCTATTCTTAGTGCTACAGGCAGTTAGAAGGAAGAACAAGACTATAAAGTACTCTACCAATGAAGGACCTTGTTGAAGAAGGAGGGTTGTGTAGCACTCAGGAGGATGGAACAAGTGGAGAAAGTTGTGACGAAGAAGGGATAACTACACTATAGGGAGGGATCTGATGCAGTTCATCCAAAATATGACCATTGGGGTTGATTTGACAGGGAAATTGTCATTAACAAGATTGGGGAAAATGCATTTAAAGAGCATATCTAGGCAAATCTTCCACCAAATTCACATTTATGAGGAGGATCTAGAAGGGATTGGGTGGTTTGAATTTGAAAAAGGTTATAAATATGGCACCCCCTCCACATTCACACACTTTGTTTGTTGATAATTCGTTGTGATATTTTGCGCCTAAGTGTAAGCCGAGCATTCTCTCACATGTATGATTAGAGCTGGAAAGAGCTTGAGTAAGAGTTTCTAACTTGAGGGCTAGAATCCATTATGACCACTTCACATCCATCGCATACTACTACACCAAGATCACCAAGAACTAATCCTACTACTGCAACAGCAGCAACCAAGAAGCAGAAGAAGCCCCAAAGGATCTTGGTTAGGAAATCACCGAGGAAAATCCCCACATAACAATGGAGTAAGGAGAAAATGGATACACAGAAGAAACCAATGGAGCCCCAAGATATGGATGAGGAAGAAATAGCCGATGGATTTGAGGATATCATCGTAGACGAGGTGGAACCAATCTCCAGTTTTCCACCCTATATGTCGCCAAGGAAGCCAATTGCAAAGGTGATGAAGGGACCAGATTCTATCAAATACAAGGTATTTACACCCCTGTTACCAAAAGAAGTATCGATTGAGGGAGAGTTGTTGGCCAGGGTGCTACAATTGTGGATGGAGGACTGGGATTTGAATGATTGCAACAATTATCCCCAATTCGAGCCCAGTAAGTAACTTCAATCTATTTATTAAGAAGAACTTGGAGTAACAAGGGTTGAGCCAATGAAGTGGGTAGCTGGGATTCAACATGATGGGTTAATGAATATGATTTATGTTCCATACTTTGGGTACAACAACATAAACATAATCTGTGTGCACCAGCTATTGGAATTGGTACATGATGGATTTCTGTGGTTGTTGGCTTGATGGGGCCTAACCCAGGTTTGGAGTTAATTAACCAAACAAATCCCTACACTACTAGCCCTTTCGGCATCAACCCGTGAAGTGCGGAAAGAAGTCTCACCCAAATCAGTCTGAGGTGTTGATTTAGTCCAACTATGCCTACCTTCAAGTAGGTCACTTTGGAAACTGTCTTGACCTTTAATACCTTCGTGATTTGTTATAATCGCCTTTCGTGTAGCCCTTCCCTAGGGCTGAGGTGCTTGCACACTGCTATGGTAGCGTCCTGCACTATTTCCCCAAATTACACCATGTATCTTACTTATCTTCTTAAATATCTTAGTTAACTTCGCGTAAACATATACTTTATCTCACATTCACTTAATTAAAATAGTCACATATGTTCGTGCATCATATAAACAGTAGAAATGCAATTCATACCCAATACATTCAATGCAACAAATAGGAAATAAATACATAGGAATGATATAAGACTTCTCTTTGTTAATGCTTCCAACTGTTACAGACTCGAGTCGCCCTGCGCACTCAGCTACAAGGGTCTGCACACTCAGCTGTGGACTACTAGGCCTTTGCACACTCAACTGCAGAGCCTTCTCCTACTCTACAACCTAAAACTATATTTTACACTTCAGATACTCCGCTATGCTTATATTCCATGATCATCAATTGATGTCTTAACTACTTAGAGCCTCGCTCTATTTATATAATCCCATGGTTCGCGGACCATGGGTAGATCTCTACAGCCGACATTACATTACAAAATTAAGGGCAAACAACCTTATGACTCATTTACAAGCTATGCACTCTGCACCCACAAAATGTGGAGTCTTTACATTGGAGTTACAACTTTTGACCAAAATTTGGGATTTTAGCCCCAAAACTTCCCTTTGGGGGATCCCGTGCCCAACAGGCCCCCAACACAAACATTGTGACTCACCCTCAAGTCACTTTGTTGGTACGGAGATCTTTGCATGAAGACCTCCCAACTCTTCTTGGATCGCTGCAATATCAACAGCGCATTGAGCGGCTTCCTACTGCACCTACTAGACACATTATTTAGAGACTGTAGTAGCTGAACTACTTTCCTGAACCTGTTCCTGTGTACCTTGCATCTGTGCAAGCTTTGCTTCAATAGAGGTTGTAATGTCGAACGCCTCATCAATCCATGGTTGTAAGTGTGCCTTCAAAACTATTTCCTTGTGTCGAGGAGCATCCACCTGCTCATTGAGCACTTTCACCTGCTGCATCCACGCAAGCCTTTGTGTAAGGGAAATTGTATGCATGGTCCCTTTTACATCATCGCACTTTTTTTGTAGCTTACGCGCCTCTGCTTCTGAGCATTGTATGTTTGGGTCCTCCTGCAGAGTAGTGAGAACCTTGAATGACTCCTTCAATAGCTTGGTTCAGTGTTTCACTATGTTGTTGACCTCTACTATGGTTGTTGTAATGGCTGTTCCTTAATCCCTAGTGGAGTTGAAGGCTACACCTTCAACTGCAGTTTGGTGATCTGAAAGTTCAGCTCCAGCTGAACCTTTGCCATCTCTTCCTTTGCCTCGCGCACCCCTGCTGCTAGTTTCTAAATGCGTGCCTCTGCTGGTTCCTCTTCTTAGATGTCTAGCTCCGAGACCATCTAGCAGGCTTCCTCAACCACTTGTACTAGCTATCGTTTCTGTGCCACTACCTCGTCATGCTACAGGCTCAACTATTCGATGTTAATGCGATGCTCACTTGTCACCTGGAGCGCGTGACCTTCCCCGGCATGCAGTTCTGCAGTAGCTCCATCCTGTAAAACATAGATCATCTCCCAAGGGAGCGCAACCATATTTATCATAACTCCCTTTAGCCCACTGACCATAGGCCTGTTGGCCTCATTTTCTGTCACGAGTGCTCCCTCTGGCAGCACTATAGTGTTGGTCATTCGAGTGCACAGAATTTCCTTGGTTGCGGTCGTGCCTAGTGTGAGGCTTGTTGACACACTTCAGCCTGTGGCGTGCACACTTGAAACTCCTGTATCTGTGCTCAGAGAGCCCCCAACACCATCTGGTGTTCCTCCACAAACTACTAGAGGGCCTCCGCAGTGACATCCCTCACCATCTCTTTAATTTCATATAGATCTCCTTCGGTGAGGGTGATCAGGTCAAAAGAAGTCTTTCAAGCCTTTGACTTCTTTTGTAGTCCTACCTGCTCTCTTGGGCATTGTCATTTTAGTTGTGTGGATGCCATCTGCGGGTCCTCGCCACTTCCTTTAGATCTATTTATTTTTCGAGCGAAGGCGACTTCTATCCTTCGTGCTCCTTCTTTGCTTCCTTATTCTGCTCTTCCGCTGCCTTTGCAGTGTCACGTGCCTCCTGCGCCTTGGTTGTTCCTGCTTCATTTCTTCACTTTTGTGCCAACTGCACCATACATTTTTGCCTCATCCTTTTTCCTCTATGTGGTGGCCTTCTCTACTTCCATTACGGAGCTGGCTAGAGCACGCCACTCCAGAGGCCACGACTCAAGGATGGTGAAGATGACATCATTTTTCGCCAGATAAGGGAGCTCGTTCCAAGTCTTTGTGGGGTTCTTGTGCGCCCTGATGTATACATGATGAAACTCCATGAAGCTGTGCAGAATTTT
This sequence comes from Pinus tabuliformis, assembly GCA_031772625.1. Lineage (NCBI taxonomy): Eukaryota > Viridiplantae > Streptophyta > Pinopsida > Pinales > Pinaceae > Pinus > Pinus tabuliformis. The sequence continues at coordinate 648,388,161 of CM062815.1, read as the reverse complement.
ATAAACAGTGGGTGATAACTGTGGCTTATGGTTAATCCCCATTTTGATGTTCATCTCCATGAACACCCAAAATATCTTACTATCCTTTATTTTTGTGCATCTCTGGTTACCCACAGCAAAGCATACTTCACTGCCTCAAAAATATCCTACGTAACTGTTGGGAACTAGTTGTCCTCAGGCAATTCCCATGCCACCAACACGATGGACAACAACAACCACGCATAACGAAAAGTCTTCCCCTACTCCTGTGCCTTGCACAGTTCCCAAGGAATTCTCTACACAAGTAGTCTACCCAGTTAAACTGGACCCCTTCGGCACATTGCGTGGCAAGTGCAACCACCGGTGCAGGCACCTCATCCACCTAGAACTTCCGCGTAACCTTCCCAGCCGGTATCTACATCGCAACTTTGACTGCAACGTTATTGATGCTAGAAATCGCGTACCCTCTCTTCTTCTTCTCCAGCTTGAACTTTTTCTTCATGGCCTCTGTAATGGCCAAATCATCACTTTTACCCTCTGAGATGTTCGCTGGGTCCTCCGCTTTGCAAGGGAGCCCGGTAATTCTGTGAATTAAGTGGTCTTTGATGGGGATGGGCTCCTCTAGCCACAAGCACCCATCATGCACCAAGGAGAGTAGCTACCTGATGACAAAAATAGTCACTGGGGCATGATGGTAATGCAACACCAAGAGCAGGTTTAACAGTCCAGACTTTTATACACCTCTCAGCCACTGGTGTGGCTCCAACTCGATGACTCCAGGTGGTGTGTTTTTATTTTGGTACATTAGCTGTGCAGTTGCCAAATGTGGGAGCTTCTCATGGTCTATGAGATCCCAGTCTTCAAATTTTAGCACAGGCACTCGACCCAAGTGCGCTCCATCAAAAATAATGTCATTGGGGAGAAACAGAGTCTACAAAGAGCTTTTGCTCTCATCTAGGTCTTTGGGAACCCTTGCTTTCCCCTTTCGCAGAGGAACATACGCAGACAGCCTGGTCAGAGGGTCCACACCCTAGGTTTCCACCTCCATCTCTACGTCCTCTTCCTCTTCTACCAAGATTTCTTCAAAGTCTTCCTCCTCCTCATCGGATTTAAAATTGATCACCTTCCCCTTTTCTTCCATGGTGAGCCACGTCCTTAATGGATTCCTAGAGGACACGCGCACTGGTACCATAGGCTGCTTGTCTTTCTTGGTTCTTAGCGTGTGTGGGGATTTAGGGATTTCTGCAACTATCCTAGCACTTTTTGTGGCTTCTCCTACCGTCATGGCCTGCACGATCTCTTCAATGGTCATTTCTTCAGTATCCATGGCTTCCTCAAGTGCTTCTATACTACTATTCCACAATTCTCTCAACGGCTCAGGTATGTGCTCAAACAACGACTTCGACTTCAAAAGATCAAACAAATCTGGGTTCATGAATCTCTGGGCACGCAACAAATCAATTCTCAAATTTCCAAGTGTTGTTTGCTGGGCATCCCTTTGTAATTTATAGTTCCTTTTGAATTTGAATTCGACCATTCCCCCCACATTTGGTACATTAATGCTCACTTGGCGGCATATTTTCAAGAATCTAGCCCATAAAGTTCGCCTTAAATGCCTGTCGCGCACTCCATTTGGTCTCAAGCCAAGCATCATATTGTGAATAGTGACTGTAATGGTCATTTTCCAGCCAACCTGCACAGTAGCACATCTACCCTTGCGCTGTCATAGAACCTGTGACACTTCGCTACTGCACACAGTCTTGACATCACACAGCTCCCAGGAAGAGTAGTTTATAGTCCCGCGCCTCCTTTAAGCTTCCTAGAGAGATAAGATTATTCTTTCTATGGATATTCAGATGACTGGGCCACCTGTGTACACCTTCAAATGACTGCCATTGACTTTTCTTGGGAAGAGTTATCCATTTAACTATACCAACTTCACCGCGCCACCATCTATGATCTCCATAATAACATATGGTCCCAACCAATGCATTCTGAGCTTCCCAGGAATTGATCAAACTTACTATCATATAGCAACACCAAATTATTCACCTTAAAGGTGCGCAACTTAATATGTCGATCATGCAAGGCCTTTTCACACTGCTGGTGGAATCCAGCCAAAAATTGTTCTTCTTTGAGCTCCACAACTACGCGAGCCTCTCCTCTAGGGCTCCACGATCCATCATACCTATGAGTACTGCTTTGCGTAGACTAGGCATGATGTACTCCATAGACATTACGACTTCTACTCCATAGACAAGCCGAAATTATGCCTATCCCGTTAGTTTCTTGCATGTCATCCTATAAGTCCATAATACTACGAGTACGCGCAGGTCCCAATCACTTCGCTGCGCATTGTATACCTTGGTTAGCACAGTCTCCCGTACTTTGTTAAACGATTCTACTGTCATGTTAGCTTGTGGGTGATATGGTGTGCTTTTCTGAAAATACACTTAAAACTCTTCTATTAGCGCACTGATCGTCTCGTTCAGGAAATGTGTACCACGATTGCTCATCAATATCTTCAGACATCCGAATTGTGTCAATATGTGTTCAAACAAAAACTTCACAGTCGTGCAATATTTTACCAGCTGCACTTCTACCCAACGAGTCAGGTACTCTGTCGCAGTGATAATATACCTTGTGCATGTCTTTCCTTGAGGTTTGATAGGTCCTACAAAGTCGATTTCCCACTTTTCAAAGGGTTGCAACGTCATTTGCAGATTTAAAGGCATATCATCCCTCCGTGATGGTTTACTTGTTCTTTGACATACATCACATGCCTTGCAATGTGCTTTTGAATTCTGATGAAGGGCCGACCACCACAACCTTGCACAGAGAATCTTCTACGTGGCTTCTCTCCCTGCATAATGTCCTCCCACAACTCCCCCATGAGCATCTGTGAGGATATTTCTTTGTTCAAATTCAGGTACATACCTTCACAGTATCTCATCATTCCCCATTTTGTATATATGCCCCACAATGACAATGAAATTTTCCACACGCACCACTAGTTCCTTCTACTGCTGGACAAAGTACCCTTTCGGCATAGTTCTAGTTATAGAAATTGAATTATATCTTCAAAATGTCCATCCGCTACACGCACAACAAATAGCTGCGCGTCGGGTAATCCTTCCTCTAGGCTAGTAGGTTCCTCTCCTGTCTCAATGCACGACAGGTGATCTGGTCCCGCGTTCAATCGTATAAGCTTCAAAACAACTTCAAAATCATATTCTTGGAACAACAAAATGCATCTGCATATGCGCCCCCCCAACACACATTTATTGATCATACCTTTCAGCATGGAGTTCATGTACATCCGCGTAAGTTGTTTTCCATATGCCTGCACCCACCTAGCCAGATGCATGCGTGGATCATCTTGTCTATTGTACTTGTTTGTCAATCACACCCTAGGCTTCCCAAATCATGTGCGCATCATTCTTCTACACTCGCACCAGTCGTCAAAGCTCCCTTTGTGCATACCCCACCACCTTGCGGCCGCAACACACAGTACCCAATTCAAGGCCTGGAAGCACTACTTTTCCAGCACCTCCCTTTCAAATTTATTCAAGAAGGTGTCTACCTCACCTAGACCATTAAGTAGGCAGGTCTCTTACTTATGTCGATACACAACGCAATGACCTTGTCATAATATTACAATTCAGTGTAGTTACCTCATGTAACCGATTCTGCAATCGCTTTGTCTCCTCATCCGAATCCTAAATACATGAGCTTTCAAACTCCCATGCAATCCGCCCATCTACGGTGGGATTCACCTAGTCTTGGTTTTGTGTTGTTATCTTATAGATGCAGTCCAAATCATCATTGCTTTCATGGTTGAGCACCGAATTCATTTAGCGCAATCCTTCAACAGGGTCCAGGGGTATAATTAAACATAGTGACTTCTTTTCAAAAATAATTTTATGCTTTTTCAGATTAATCACCCCATTCATGTTAGTGGCCCAATCAATTCCTAAGGGCATGGGGTAGGGATTGTTGTCATCAACAATCTCTATCACTTCAAAGTTTGCTAGCATGCTTGCTCCCTCAATGTCCACGATTACGCCCTGCAATCACCCCATGGGTATTATTTTCTATTGGTTTGCCATTCGCAGTTGAATAGGAGAACACTGCAGCGTAGATCTCCCCATTCACTCCCATGTCTACTTCGGCAGCATTCACATCCGATCCTAAATCCAGGATAACTTGATCCATCTCATATTCTCCAATCTGCATGGTTAACCTCATTTCTCTTCCCATTCTTGTCTTTTGTTTTTCGATCTTCTTGACTATACACAGTTCTCCTGGCACAGTCCTAGCGCATCTATTAATGAGTTCCTATAACCATTTTGATAGCTTTACTGTTGCACAGTAACTTCATACATGTTTCCAAGAATGTTGTGAATGTGGATGGGTCCATCTTTAGCTCTGGTCTATCTTTGCTTCCTGAAAAGGAGGCCTCAGCGAAGCTCTTCTTAGCTTCCATGAAAGTTTCTCGGGTGTGCTCCAAATCAAACTCCGCTTCTTTCGCTAAAGCTTTGTGAACCCTAGCACTATCCTCTAGTTGTTTTCCTTTGTCACCTCCCATCACAATTCCACTTCAGAGCACAATATTTACATTTGGATCTTCCTCGCGTGGCTCAGACCTCATCATCTGTAGGTTCTAAGTCAGGGGAGGTGGTAGCACTCCTTTGTCACGTATCCTAGCTATCAGTGTGGGAAAATATTCGGTCTCATGATCGAACAAGTTGCAATACAAACATGACGTGCACATTGTATTTGTACAATCGTGGGCATAATGTCCTGGCCCTCCACAATTATAGCATATCAACTGTCTGCGACCTCTTACATGTCCTCCTCCACCTCGGCCTCGTCTGTGCCCCTGAAATCCTGTTCGTTCCATTCCTGCATTTTGATCGAGGGGCTGTGTTTCAGCTTGAAATCTATAGGTGGGAGTTCTATCCATCATTAACTCATAGCTTCTACAAGTGTGCTCATCGTGTCCCATTTACCTACAAAAGTTGCAGAACAACTGTTGCAAATTTCCCATGTACTTCTGTAACAAGTGACAATTGTCTGTGGCATGTTTTCCTGCTATTTGATAGATCGTGCACCACAAAGTAGGTGCCACACTAGGTCCTACTTGCACTTCTAGTCTTAATGGCATTCACCCTCCTCATGCGAGGTAATTTGCAAAAACTAGGCAGTGGTCCTTGTCATGTCCCTAAACCTTGCATTTTGCACACCACACCTCTTCATGCACTTTTGGTCGAGCTGTCCTGTCCTGTTTTAGACTCTGCATCTCCAGGCATAAATTCTTGAGCTGCGAGTGGATTTTCTAAACTCCCAAGTTGGGATCCTGCATCAGGGTCTCATGCAACCTCATCGCAATCTCTAAGGCCTCTGCCTGAGTCGTTAGCTTCTGCTGTGATTGCACACTCCTCAGATGTGGTGTTAGCAATGCTACAAACCAATTGCAGTGTTGTCCATCCGTCAGATTCAAATTAACTTGCGAACCATGCATTTTAGTCTTTGATCTAGCTCCCGAGGACTCTCGCCTTGTAGCATTGTGATCTCTTTGAATCCAATGATCGACTATGCTTTAGACTTTGGCCTGTTGGATTCTCTATTTAGCGCTACTTGGATATCTGCGATTCCCGCATTTAGATTGTCATTGGAGTGCTCAATATACTAGGTCAGCGCGTGGTCCTATAGGGCAATAACCAGTGTCACTTTCTTTATATTTTCATTTGTAACTCCTTGTGCTTCCCATACAGCTCTTACAATGAACTAGAATTGGTTCGGATCCTCATTTCCCAATCCCTTGAATAGAGGCAAATTCACTGTGCTTGCCATATTGAATCGTGGTGGTGGCAGAGGTGGTATGGGTGAAGAAGGAGGTGATGGCAGTGAAGCTGGTGGTGATTTGGGTGGGGGTGGTATTCATGGAATTATTTTCCTTATCATATGGATCTCACTTCATGGAAAGACCTTCGCGAGCTCTTCCTCATCCCCTCACGGAGGTGAAATCAAGGGGCTAGTTTCGGGTCCCTTACTTCCTTTGTTCCTATAAGATTTTCCATTTCGTGTAGCCCTAAAGATAAAGGTAACTTCATAACCCTCTTTTCACACAATATCATTTTAATCCAAGCATTCAAAGATTTTATGTACTTACCTCACGATCCCTTGAGAAAGAATCGCTCTGCCTCGCTATAGCTGACTGAGGTGTCAACTGAAAACTCAATAATGAATCCTCTTATAATTTGATCAAGGCAATGATCAATGATGTGCATGATATTATCCTTCGATGCTTCCAACCTTCGCGATAACTTTGGGGTCCACATAATAGGATTGTCGAGTTTCCACCTTCCTTGGCTATCTGCTAGCTTTTTGATCCACTCACACAACTCAGTAGGGAAAGATGCGAAGAATATTTCATGGATCTCTATGTACAGGTAGCAGTCTAACCACTTTTCTTTTGATAGTCGCGGGTTCCTTTTCTCCTGTGCTGTGAACTCATGAATTCTTCTATCCAACAAGCCTTCAATTTCCTTCTTAGTTGGATTCCAATGATACGACATCAGACATATTTATGCAAATTTTGGTCCCGGCAATGGAGCCATTTGTTGGCTTGATGGGGCCTGACCCAGGTTCGGAGTTAATTAGCCAAACAAATCCCTACACTATTGGCCCTTTCGAGGCATCAACCCGTAGAGCGCGGATAGAAGTCTCACTCGAAGTAGTATGGGGGGATGCTGGAACCAAGTTTCCGCACCATTGAGATGTCTAAGGTGTTGATTTAGTCCAACTGGCCTACCTTCGCGCACTATCCTAACCTTCAATACCTCCGCGATCTATTACAATTGCCTTTCACACATCCCTAACTCGAGGCTGAGGTGCTTTCGCACTGCTATGGAAGTGTCTTGCGCTATTTCCCCAAATTACACCGGGTATCTTACTTATCTTGTTAAAGATCTTAGTTAACTTAGCGTAAACAGATACTTTATCTCACATTCATTTAATTAACACAGTCACATATGTTCGCGCATCATATAAATAGTAGAAATGCAATTCATACCCATTACATTCAATGCAGCAAATAGGAAATAAGTATATATGAATGATATAAAACTTATCTTTATTAATGCTTCGAACTGTTACAGACTCAACTTTCTCTGCGCACTCAGCTGCAGGGTCCCGCGCACTTAGCTACAGACTACTAGGCCTATATGCACTCAGCTCAAGAGCCTCCTCCTACTCTACAATCCAAAACTAGACTTTACACTTCAGATACTCCGCTATGCTTCTATTCTATGATCATCAATTGATGTATTAACTACTTAGAGCCTCGCTCTATTTATACAATCCCATGGTCCGCAGGTCATGGGTAGATCTCTGCAACTGAAATTATGTTACAAAATTAAGGGTGGACAACCCTATGACTCATTTACAAGCTACGCGCTCCGCGCCCACAAAAATGTAGAGTATTTACATCGGAGTTACAACTTTTGACCAAAATCTAGGCTTTTAGCCCCAAAACTTACCTTTGGGGGATCTCGTGCCCAACAGTGGCTCAGAACGCCAATCCTAATTGATGATATGTTAATATGAAGGATTACTATGCTGCCTCACCAAGAAGAGAACCATGAGGATGCATTTGTCAAGAAATCTCAGGAGAAAAAGTTCGTTGATCATATGAAGAGTGACTTTGGTTTAGTCAAGAATTCCCGGGGCTATGCCATTAGTTCTATTAACGATGAGGCTATGTTTTTTTCCGCATCCATTTTGGCTGGTAAGATCATCAGGAAGTGTCGAGCGGATGAAGTGTTTGCCCCAGTTGTATCCTTGGTTTCACAATGCAGCAAGGGGGTCTAGTTTAATTGGGTCAAGTATCTATGTTAGGAGTTTCTGGATGACTGCCGAGAAGTGCAGGAAGAAGGGAAGCAATTCCACTACACGTGGCTATTACTCTTAATCGCATTGGCAGCATGGCGAACACTGTAGGATTCACAGTTCCCCAATGTGGAACCTGAGGTGTGTGAGGCTGCAAAGTTTGCCTCACTGTGGGCCTCTAAGGAACCAACCTGGGTTACAGAGAAAAAAATTTGGGGTACTATTTGAGATGGATCTACGCACATTCATAAACCAAAGGCCACGACTATCACTCACATTATTTCAACAATATAGCGACATTGCCAACTTTAAAGCAGATTTTCACCGTGTCTTTACCCCCACCAAGAAATATTTGGAGAAGGTATGGCATGAGCTACCATACTTAGCTTTTGAAGATGACATATTGATGGTCAACAGTAAGTGGTCAAGTAATTAGCTTACCCCAACAACTGTAATGGTGACAAAGAAGGCAGACACAAGTAAGACCACTACAGGTACATAGGACAAAAAATCAGCGGCCAAGAAGGATGTTGAGAAGGTGCCTTTGACAGTCACAATTGACCTCAAGGAAAAGACTACCGAGCACGCAATTGATCAGGGACTGATGAGGGGGAATAGTGTGGTGGAGACCCTATTGTGAACATGGAGGAAGATGATTTCCAAACTATAATAAAGAATCGATAGAAGCAGATTGATGGTGGTGTGTGAAAGAAGTAGAAGTCAGATAATTCCACTAGCACAAAACCTTTGGTCCTCACTAAGGGGGGCTTTGACAAAATTGGTGACACCGTCTCTGCTGCCACAGAGGAAATGTGGGAGAATATTGAAGATCAATATAAGGCAGTATTGAAAAAGGTCTAGTAGGGCTTTAAATAATTGTAGGTTCAGACGAGCATGATCCAAGTGAGCATGGTTCAGGCAAGCGTGAATCAAGTGATCGTGGTACCTTTGACAGCTGAGCTTACTGCAAACCTCTGAGTAGTACATTTTCCCAAAGGATCACTACACATTGAGTTTGCAGAGGAAAGGGAGAACGCACAAAAATTGAAGAATCTGAGCCTTAAATTGGGTGCTCCCCCATGAGACATTTCACGAGCTACATCAAGGTGTCATAGATGAGCTCAAGATATGGAAGTAGTGAGCTCTGTTGGTCATCAAAAAAGTCAAAATAAACAACCAACAAATGTTTGAAGAAAAGAATAAAGTGGTACAGGATCACGAGGAGGTAGCTGCATGTAGCCAACAACCAAAAGAGGCCATAACCAAAGTATGCAGTGAGCTTCCAGAGCTTAAGATCCTATCCGAGGAAGCTTCAACATAAAATATTCAGAAACTGGAAAAAGCAATCAGAGAAATGAAGGAAGAGATGGGCAAGGTTAGATTTTAACTAAAGATGTAGATTACAAAACTTTAGATGAAGCTATAGCCTACAATGCCACTGGAAGTTTGAGAGCAGTGTGAAGCTACCATAAACGTTGTTATGGCACAACTAGCGACTATAATCAAGGACTGTAGTCAACTATTTTAAGATATAATGGAAGTGTTGGCCTCGTTGCAGGAGGACCCACATGTGCAGAAGATTGAGCGGAGATAAGATACAAAAAATTGTAGTTCAATGAGCTTAAAGCCACGACGTGGACCTTAGCACATGTGCAACGGTTCACCCATCTCTAGGAAGGAACACTTCTGTAGGGACATATCAATGAGTTGCATAAAAGAGGAATAGATCATCTCCGCGCAGATGCAACCTTGGGTAGATGAGGCTCGCCATCTCTCACAGGAAGTAGAGGGAAAATTGAAGAGCATGTAGCAAACAAAATTGGCCTCACAACTGAAGGGTCGAGAATAGAGAAGTTCGTTAATGAAGTTTGAAAAGTCACAAAGCGATGCACAATAATGATCCATCCATTGAAGACTGTGTATAGAGGCCTGAAAGAAAAAATTGAGGACGTACTCGCTGAGTTACTCAAGGACTTGTCACATATTTGTATTGGGTGCCTATTGAGTAGGGGTCCCTTAGGTTTAAGTTTTGCCCGAGTCATGTAAAGACTATGCATTTTGAGGAGCAGAGCACAAGTAGCGTAGGGTTATAAGAGTCAAAGGGGATTTATGGCGGGTCAAAGCCCCTTCTTTTGTAAAGAGATGGGATAATTTATAAGTATTATGAGTTCCGCCCATGGTTTGTAGACCATGGTATTATAAGGGTAAAAGCATATATAAAGGGATGTTTTAGCAAGTCTAAGGCAATAGATCAATTGATGAAATATCTTTGAGTCTGTAATTAGGAGATATTTCTATGTTTGGGTGAAGGGGAAGCCTACTATAGTTGCGCGCGTGAAGACCTTGGTAATTTTACAGCTGTGAGCAAGGCCCCTGCAACTGTGTGTGTAGGGTCAGAAAGATTGTATTTGGGAAGATTTGACTAATAAAGATGAATTTTGAGACAATTTGTGTATTTTCTTAAGTTTGTGTAGTTTCTGTGTTTTAGCCTGTTTATCATTAATTTTTTATATATTTCTTCTACAATTTCATCGAAAAGGTTCAGATATTGTTTTATATGATGAATAATACATGTTAGATTAGTTTCACGCAGTTCGAAAATCTATTAAGTAGGAAAACACTTTACAATCGTAACAATAAGGTTAGTGGTTTGCAAAGGTCGGATTAAGCCCTAAACTATTAGAAACCTTACAACCACACTACATAGTTCCTCTAGATGAAGAAACCTAGTTCTAGCATCCCCCAATATCATCTCAGGTGAGACAATGGTCTGCGCAAGTAGGTAATTTCTAAAAGGGCCGGTGGTATAGGGTTTTGTTGGTTAATGCAGCTAACTCTGAACCTGGGTCTAAGCCCCTAAAGCCAACACTCCTTAAGCTTCAACGACTCTAAGGTAAGGCTAACTTTATTCGGAGTTTTGTTCCCAATTACACCGAACTAACCCAAGGATTTACTCACTTTCTAAAGAAAGGGGTCCCCTTCTATTAGGAAGACACTGCTCAAAAGGTGTTCGATGGCTTGAAAGGTGTACTAATTTGGTAATATTTGTTATACCCCCATGATTACCAATGTGATTATTTCATGTACTTCGTTATTGCAAGTACTACCATTGTTGTGATATAGTTCAGGAAGATGATGTAGGAACTGAACATCCTATTTATTACTTGAGTCAGAATCTTAATGATACCAAATTCAAGTACACATATATCGAGAAGTTAGCTTTGGGAGTTTTTCAAGTTGTCTAGAGATTTTTCCATTACATCCTGCTCTGTAAAACTATGGTTGTTTCAGATTGCAATTACATGAAGTACATCTTATCACAATAGTTACTTGAGGGAAAATACTCTAAATGGATTGTTATCCTACAAGAGTTTGATTTGGAATTCATCAAATCCAAGTCGAAGAAATCCCTAGTTTTTGTTGAGTTAATCTACGACCTTCCCAATTCTGAAACTAAAACAACATCTAACGATTCTATTCTAGGTCATTCGTTGTTTTTGATCTCGTCATCTGAGCCGTGGTATGGAGACATTATCATATATCTCCATACCCATACTTTTTGGTCTGAGACCTATCACTCTGACCAACGACGTATCTGATATCAAGCTAAACATTATATTATAATCGGTGACACTCTCCCTCACTGTAGTATCGATACGGTTTTTCAAAGGTACCTCACCCAGGAGGAGGCTGAGAAAGTCTTAAATAAATTCCATTCAGGGGCATGTAGTGGTCATTTGTCTAGATATTCCACTTCACAAAAGATCCTATGTGTTGGTTACCTTTGGCCCACCATATTTCATGATTGTATCCTCGTTGTCCAAAAGTGTCATGCATTCTAGATTTTTAATTGAAAGATTCATGTTATGCTTTCTCCTTTGCATCATGTTATCGCCATTGGTCCCTTTTTGAAATGGTGCATTGATTTCATGACATGTAACCCTCACTCGGTTGGGAGGCATGGCTATATCATCATAGCGATTGATTATTTTACCAAGTGGGCTGACATAATGCCTTCATATAACAATACTCACTAAACAACTAATCTATTTTTCTTCAACCATGTTATTGCATGGTTTGGTGTTCCGCAAGCCGTAGTCACAGGCCATGGAAAAATTTTTCACAATCACAATGTCTAAACTGACTACCATCTGGGACTTTCCCATGAAAGTTCCACTCCCTACTACCATCAGGAAAATGGGAAAGTTGAGGAAATTAATAAAGTTCTCAAAACAACACTTCAACATATGATAGGGTCCATCAATCAAGCTGACATATTATTCTTTATATGGCCTTGTAGGTGTACCAAAATTCTATTAGAACTGTTATTAGATTTATACCATTCCAATTGGTTTATAGCCTAGAAGTAATCATTCTGATTGAATGTGAAATTCCATCCCTTAAACTTGTTGTCAAACTCCTCCCTACCACTTTTGTGGAAGAGGAACATCTCTTACATTTCACACACTTAGATTAAACCTGGTGTGATGCCTCTATGGCTAATGAAGCCCATAAGAAACATATCAAGGAACATTATGATAAGAGTTTCAAGCCTCATGTATTCTTGGAAGGAGACCTTGTTTTTTTATATGATCAAGAGTCTAATAAATTAGGATCAGGGAAGTTCGAGCCAATGTGGTTGGGTCCATATATTGTCAAACTTGTTCTTGCTAAAGGGGCCTATGAGCTAGTTGAATTTGATGGAGTTCGCTTGGCACAACCTAGAAATGAGTTGTAATTAAAGAAATATTATGCTTGAGTTTTTGTGTAGTGCATTGTGTACATACTGTATATAGGTGTGATTGAGTGTGTTTGCATTGTGTTCCCTTCAGAGTTTCCTAGGTTTATGTTAATCCTATTCACATTCAATTTACAGAAGTCAGCATCCCTTGAACCATATGTTGGTTATGCTGATGGTGCTAATAGTAGTACTCAGAACCTCTCTTTCATAGCTTGGGCTATATATGCTCTAAATGACGAGTTAGTGAGTTTACAGGACATTTGTATCAGTCGTTCTACAAATAACATTGTTGAATATAAGGTAGTGAATATTGTCTAATGCTATTTCACATGGTATCCATCGTATATTTATCAGGCTCAACTCATAGCTTGTAGTACTACAATGGACTAATGTCTATTATGTTAGAAGTCCAACCACGTTTCACATGTTCATGAGGTTTCGCCTTCTGGAAATATTTCATTCAGTATCAACATATTTCTAGAAATCTAAATACATTGGAAAATGCACTTGCTAATCATGTTTTACATAGACGTGTGACACATGTAAATTATTTCAACACCCATCACATCACATTGAAAGGAATAATAGAACCATAAGAAACACTAAAGATATATATATATATATATATATATATATATATATATATATATATATATATATATATATATATATATATATATATATATCAAAGTTTTGGTTTTACAAAATTTTTGCCCGAGACACATGTGGCCACATGACCTAAAATATACATGCAGTCAAAATATGGCTATAAGCCTCCTAGTAGACTAATCATAGTGCTCATGGTAGCATGCCACTGTGTGAGTCATCTTGCATAGTATCTGAGTGATATAGCCAAGCACACTGATAGTGTGTCATTGCAGTCTCATAGGGATATTATTGAACTTAATCTCAACTATTCCATGGGTCAACCCCTCCATATGATGTTCAACCTCTGCTAGGGCCTTATCCACATTGAGATCTTGTATTACCTCTCGTCCTCCTGCAACAAATTGTAATGCTACTAGTGCCTGTTGTGGTCTCCTGCACGATGAAGATAAGAAGAGCCCACTGGTTGAATGGGTCCAATATCTGCATGTGTACAAACCAGTAGTTTAGTCTTGGATACATCAAAAATCACAAAAAAAATGTAAAACTTAAAAATATAAAATGGTCAAAATGTTTCAAGAAGCATGTGTTCTAGGTCTCTACAAAAATCCATCCCTGCATATGAATAATATTCTATCATAATGACCTACATTCATATCCAACTAAAGAATACAGGTGTGAATCTCATTGATGAAGGACCTGCATGCCTAGACATGAGATCCACCCATCTTCTCATCCATGGGACTCTTAGATCTATGGGTTTGAGTGCAATATGTTGTGGCTTGAGCAATGGAATCCTCTCTAAAGAAAAAGAAATCCGAATTGAACCATAGCCAAAATTATTTAATAGTCCATATTTTGATTTTATCATCTTCTCTTTCATGTTTATTAGTACCCCTTCACTCCAGTTGAATACTGTTGACTCTAGACATTTTAGATAATACTGCATATGTGACTTATTCACCACATGAAGAGATGAATTACTGGCCAATATGAAAATAATGAACAAGATCATTCTTGAAGGCAAAAATATTACATCTATGATGTCTATTTTTCCATCCTTAGTTGTTTGGGATCTCGGTCGACAATGTGCACTAACATAATCTTTGATTGCCTCTCCACCACTCCTTGAACTAGACATAGAGACAGGGGCATCTTGCCTTGACAGATTAGCCAAGAAATATATATCCTCTACTTGTATTTCCAGTGTATGTGCACCAAGTATGAATTCTTGCAGTTGAACATCCCATGCATGGATAAGATACCCTAATAACTCTATTTGCTGCCTCATACCAGGAAGCCAGAATAATTTTAAGAGTCCACAATCTCTTAAAGCCTGGATTATGGTAGGATCATTACTTATAGTCAAATATTGTTCTTCATGTTCTCTTTCCCTCCATATCAAGGCCATTTTGTTCCAATAGACACCTAAAACATCATAAGGAGGATCATTAGGATGAATTTCATGCAAAAAACTAGTGAAATTTTGAGGCAAACAAGGAAAACAAAGTTGGGAATTTCACCCAATGCACCCTCCTAAGGGTAGACAGTGCATTGCAGTGCTGCCCCCAGTGTAGTTTCCTCCTAATCAACACACCTTTCGACCTTCTAGGGGTGCAATGGACCTAGGGAAAGGAATTAGATCCCTAAGGCCCTCAAAACCTTGAAAAATGTGCATGAAATCACAAAATGGAACATGTTGTAGCTCGTTTTTCACTATGTTTTAAATATGTGAAAAAGAAATATATATATATATATATATATATATATATATATATATATATATATATATATATATATATATATAGATATATATATATATATATAGATAGATAGATATATTTAAAAAAAAATCAAAATCAAAGTCTAGAATAAGCATTAAGATTTTGATTTTATGAAGGGTGGATTAACATTAATGTTGAGAATGATGGGGTATTAATTCTATAGGGACCCAGTCATAATTGTTTTAATAAAAAACATATTATACAGGTAAATGCCGTACATTTTAGTTGGGAAGAGTTAAATGTAGTGTCGGGACCCCTCGATGGTTTCAACCCGACATCACGAGTTGCTCAAAATTTATGCTAGTGAGTGCCTCCGTAGAGCAGTTAATTATCAGTGGTTGACTATCAATTGATGACTAATATGATCTGTGGGACCACCACTAGTGGGTTTCCCTCGTCGTGGTGGGCACCCTCGTAGCTCCACAACAAGCGAGGACGTTCTAGTAGATTGGTCTTCCATGTCACCATCATGTCACTGCCACGTCACCCAATCACATCATCACGTCTTGTCTGTCACTTCATCCATCTTGTACACGTCAATTCAACATTAATTCCAATTTCCCTCTCATTTTCCCATTTTCCCATAAACTCCATTTTAGTCTCATTCTTTCCATTTTATCATTTTCATTTCTCCATGTTTCTAGCACATCGTAGTCACTATCTTGCTTAAAATTCAAAATTATCATCATTGGTCATCCATTAACTAGGCATATATATGTCATCTCCACTTGTTAAAGTCTTCAGAATGTCAAAGAAAGTTGTGTTTTTGGGTTCTTCTACCCACATTCCTCTCATGGACACCGAGAGGTATGTTTTTTATCCAATTTGTTCTCTAAATCTAATGGAAATTTGTTAGCATATTTTAGTCAACCAAAAAGAGTCCCCTGTGTATGTTGTAGTCGTAAAGTCTGGTATTTTGTTGCAATAATTCCCTAAATCCATGTTTTCCCTGAATTTATTTACTAGTTAGTCTCTGCTCTCTACCCTTATAAGTGATTTGTGATGAATGCATTAGGTGAAAATATTTTTCAGGTGTCTGCCCTTTTAATTCAACAAGCCTTAGTCTTTCCACCTTCAAATATTTATACCTCATTTTCAGAAGAAACTTTGTTGTCATCTTTTCAAAACTTCTCTGGGAAGGATTATGCCTAGATGACCTTCTTTTTAATGCCTGAAGGACAAAAATTTCTTATAGAGTCTACTCAGTTTTCTCTTGAAACCTTTGTTGATGATGTAACACCAATTTTACAAATAATTTCCAATGTTTTGGGAAGGGAAGATACAACTATCATTGATTGAGCCATTTTGGGGATGCTTAATTTAATGTTGCAACCTGAGACTGTACTTGATATACCTGCCTATTGAGAAAAGCTAGTTAATTCTCAGTTGTCAAACCTTGCTCTTATTGGTTGTTTTAGATTTCCTTCATTAGTGACTTATTTTTTTTTGTACACCCATGTGCAGAAATTCATGCATTTGGGTCTTAATATATGGATATGGATAAAAAGAAGAAATCAATGGTGAATTGAAAAAATACCTTAATACTTTATGCCAATTATGAAGGATTTATATACTTCACTACTTCTTTCTTGTCAGTTGCTTACTCCATTATAAATAGCTCTCCTCCACCTTGTATTTTTCCAAAGGCTCAATCTCTTCTTCAACTTAGCAAAGATGTTAAAGTGGGTGATTGGTTCTAGTTTGAAGACTATGTTGAGATTAGACTATATGGAGCAGAGGTTGCCCCTTATAGACTTCCCACATTTGTACCTATGAGGATATTCTCTTTATAATTTATCAGATAATGTTTAAATGTTGATCAGGTTCATTTTGTCCCAGCAAAGAAGGGGCACTTATTCAAATTACCAAAAACAATTGGGTCTTTTATTGTGAATAATAGATAAGCCATGGAAGAAGTGGAGAATATTCTTGAAGGCATGCAATTACAACTAGGTGAAAAATGGCCATATGATCCTGATCATATTATTTCTAAAAGAAGAGTCAAAAATTCATACGCTCCTTATACACGTGAACCTCGACTATATGTGGAAAAATTAGCAAATGGTGGTTAAATAAGGGCACAAGGAGGAATAGAGATTGAACTCCACATCCTACTAAAAAAGGTCTGAAAATAGGCAGTGAAGACATAATTTATTTGAATGGTGAAACAGACCAGAGTTCAAAAATGCTAAGGTTGTTTGAGATAGAAAAGGAGCCTGAGTCTCTGGTTGGAAGCTCCTCAACTATAATGGGTTTTCAGTTGCAATTGAGAAATGCCACTTGTACACATTCTTCCCCAATGACTAAAGAAACTTCTCATAGTTTGTTCCTGTTATAAAATAATTGTATAGTTAATTAGAAGAAAGAAATAGAAGGGTGAAATAAAGTATGGAATCTCAACTTCAAGCACAGTCTATTTCTCAATATCACACTAGACTATTGTCTGCCATGGATCTTGAGAGAAATCAATTGAAGTTTTCTTTCTTTCATCCTTCTACATTGTATGTTTCATCATCATCAGCAGGTTTCAAAACTATCAACTTGACTATAGATGCAAGAGAAATATCATTGTCTGACAAGATTAATTTTCATAGGAAAACTGGAGAATTAATCTACAGTGACTTAAGCAAAACATCCGTGGCTTCTAGTAAAGTTGAAGCTTTATTAGGAAAGGTGGTTAATTAGCTAAAATTGGAAAAGGAAAATTCCAGAGCCTTGTTCACCCAGAATGAAGAGTTAAAGAAGTTAATTGTAAAAATTGGTGTAAATCCTGAAGACAGGAGTGTTGTACAAAAACTTTTACAAGGGGCAGAGACTGAAATTCAAGTCTTGAGGAAAAAGCTAAAATTACCTTCTGTGGAGCATGTCATGGCCCCAGAGATAGTTCAGGTGGAGAAAGAAAAATAAATTCTAACAATGAACTTTTACAGAGAAATAATGAAATTTCTACCCTCAAAGAGATGAAATCTAGGTTGCAATAAAAACTAAATCACATGTTTGTACTATTTTAGTACAACCTGATTTTAATGACCCTGTAGAGAAGCTGACTAGAGTAATGACTGAATTGAAGATATCAGAGGATGAGATGAAGAAGATGCAAAGAAATCTAGATGATACAAAGAAGATCCTAAATATAACAGAGAGGGAGTTAGCCATGGCTAAAGACATTGCCTCAAAGTATCAAAATGATTATCATATTTCTTCTCATGAAATTAAAGAATTGAAGGAGAAGGTGAAAGGAAATATGTCCCTCATTCAAGCCAGGGATATCATTTGGAATGATATTATTAATACAATGAAGAATGTTTGGGAGCTTTTGTCAATTGTAGCATAGGATAAAGGCATGGTTAGAGTTTTGGAAAGCATAATTAATGCTAGTAAACAAAATATCCAGTAACATGCACAATTTGCCAAAAAATTACCGTTTTCCTTAATTCTAAGTCATCACAAGAGTTAAGAGAGATGCAGATTGAAAACAAAATAAAATTGGTGTTGGATATAAACAAGATGGTTTTGAAAAAATTGTATAGAAAGACAACTGAGACAATGTTGGGAGAGATCAAAGAATTTGTTTTAAAATTTAACACCAACTTTGATAAGAGAACCAGAGAAGGATTTCCTTCATGCTAAGATGAACGGGGAAATATGCTTCACTGGGAGACTTATGAAACCTTGTTGGTAGAATCCAAAAGCAAGATTGGCACTTCTCATGAAAAAATAACAGTTCTGAAAGGGGCAACAATTGTAAATTATCTACACAGGGACTTTTAGATGTTATGGTTAATTAGAACTCTTTTTACTGAGAATCCAACTTATAGTAGGATCACCCATTTCAGAATATCTCACACAAGGTTTGTTAGAAGTCAGAGCTCAGATATGATAGTCTACAAGAAATTTATAGAGTGGATGTATCCCACAACAACAACAACAGAACTTGGACCTTCTACTACACTAGAATCTCAAATTACTCAATGAGGAAAAGCCACCTGTTATTTCATCAGAAATTTTCAAAATGTATTTGTAAAATGATGTAATTTTTTTATTTTTTATCATAGATGAAGTCCTTCGAAAGACCGAATAGTTTAAAACAATTTAAGTAGTTAGTAGTTTTGACAGTTAACAGTTTCATAATCATCCTCATTATAATTATCATACAAAAGAAAATTTTAAGGAATAAGGAAGGGTTTTGGGTTTTTGGACTTAATAAGAAAAAACTTTTGTGTGTAATCTTTTTATCTTCTTGGTCATTCCAATAAAGCTTTTGAAGTGATTCTAGATAGATTTTGAATGTGACATGTGTTTCCTCATATCTGTGAATTTAATGTTGTTCTTCTATAGAAAAGAGTAATGAAGCAGTTGGTATTTAATATTATAGTTTCACTGAAATTACAGTATCTGTAAGTTAAAGTTAAATAACCTTAATATGTACTCCTCTTTTCTATATTTCATTTCATCTTTCTTCCATAATTTTGCTAAATTTTAAAACAAGAGATTCTACCACAAGTAGCCTATTGTTTAAAAATTTCTTAAAACAAAAATCATCCATTATACTACAACTTAAAATCATATTCATTATCAAAAGGCCAGTTTGAAAGGGTGTTTTATTCCAAGAATATTGTATGGTATATACTTGTAAAATGAACACTTCTAAAGTTTCACAATGGAACAACAAATTGAGAAATTCATTATTTTTGACAAATGTCTTGGGAACTGACCTCTACTCATTTGGGGGTTGTCTCCTAAGGTACAACAGAACCATGAAAAAAAAGGGAAAGTTTTTATCTCTTACCTAGAAGTGACGAAGCCTGAAATGATCCACTAGATTGGTCACAATCAACTACAAAAGATTAGGGGAAAATGCACTTAGAACTCACTCTCCAAGAGGTAAATGTGAAATGGTAAAAATTGGTTACCTTTTGCCTATTTTATGGTCATTTTCATCATTAATTCATTAGTGTTTTAACCTAAATGTGACTCTTTTTTATCACGAAACAAGTATTTTTAATATTTTGGTGGTATTTTGAGTAGGATGACATATGTTTTAACGGATTTGACAATGTTTGGATTAAAACATGTCATTTTGATGAGGGAGCATACTTTTATTGTATTTTTGGGCTCTGTAAACCTATGAAAAAGGAACCCACTGGAGTCCTCTTTTAGCTCCTTACAAATTCCCTAAACATGAAAATATTTCCGGGTACTAGTCTTTTAAAACTCATTAAAGTAAATGAAAAGATGTCTACTAATTATAAGTTTAACCCTTGTCCAGACTGAACTAGACTACCTATGAAAAAGGAATACCTTAGTCGACCATGGCTAAGAAGTTCTCCTGAGTATTTTTTTTCTTCCTTTTCGAACTCAGGGGTCAATCTACAGAAAGGAACCTTTGGAGTTTTATTTTTCACCTCTTTTTCAAACTCTCTAAACATGAAAAATGAGATGAGTTATACCTTCACTGGACTCGTACAAACATCAAACAACGATGGAATCATCAAACATGATGAGATCAAACCACTCCTTCCTAGGGATCGTTAAACATACTCGGAGGGATTCACCTGAAGGATGAAATTATAGATCAAGCATATGTTATCCTCCTCAAGCTTGTTAAAAAATAAAGAGGTACTGACCAGTGATGGTTGGGGAAATTGGGATAATGGGATATTCTACATATTATGGTAGTGGGTCGCTCTTAAACATGACACTCTTCCACTTCATCTTCGTGGCTATTGGGTTGGGAAATATTTTTATCTTTTGGTTCATCATACCTTTTTAGAGCCTTCGTTTTTGGTTTTGGGTCAATGCTTCCAACTACATTCAGTGTCATTGATGTGTTCAAGAGAAGTCACTTAGTTGATATATGCTATGATACTCTTAAGCCTTATTTCCATGTTTGTCATTCCTAAACTAGTTCCACATCAACATCATTCTGTCATGAATACTAGGTTCATGTCGTTGATGGGGGATACATCAAGGCCCTCTTGCGATGGGTTGCTTCCTGTCGACATCAGCTCATTATCTAGGAAGTTGACTTAGAAATTATTCCTTCACTACCTTGGGATTTGTATACATCAATCGAAATGTTCCTCGCTCTCAGTGACAGATCCTATGTGGTGTTATAATTCAACTCTTCATTCACACTATACAGATTGTACTATAGTACCTTAATATCCATTAACATCATCGGTGGTTTCTCTCGCGTTTGTTATTGACTTACATCATTGGTCGATAATCAAATGGTGTCTGCCATGTTCGACTCCAACTCATTTATTCACATGGTTAGACTCATACAATAGACAATTGAGTGAAAGAGATAGAAGACGTCGATCTAGTTTCATCCATCCGGGCTACAAATTCAGGATTAATGTGAGATTACAACATGATGGCTATGATCATACAAACAGTCATCCAATCATCAATCCACACTTCAACGTCAATAGACATGTCTTCTTGATCATTGTACATGTAATGTTAACTTATGTATTGAGCATGGGTATGCCTCCCTTAGCAAAGATATCATGATGAAAATGTATTGTAACAAATCATGATTCGACCAGTTTTTCTTTATCATTACTTGTCACAAGGTAAAGCACTTCAGTAATTAGTTTCCATTTCTAACTTTTCCCTTTAGGGGGCAATCTATTATAGGCCATTTTATTACATCTGTTCAATAGGCCTACAAATTGGATCAATCAACATCCATAAATACCTTATCATCATCCCTACACAAAGCCCTAAGCATAACTCTCTTGAATCCCTGAGTTTTTGACCTTAACTGCTTCATTCTAGTGCTTTTAAGGCCCAATGCACCCTGGCCCTTTAGGGACTTGCATTCAACAATAGGTTTCTCAATTTTGCACTTTCTCTGATCACAGTAGGTTGGCCCTTGCTGGGGGTGTGTTGATTCTAGAAATTTAGGAAAAATAAAAAAGAATCCTGAAGCTTCCTCTTCCATAAGCTTTTAGGAGTTGTTACAACCATTTACCTTGGATAAGAACTTCGAATCCTATCTCATCCTAAAGGGAAAAAGGCATAAATATTTCTTATATAGATAATTACTTGTGATTATTTTATCTTTATGTTCTTCATTTATCTTTTGGTTCATCAAGAAACTACCAAAACAATAACACAAGGACAACAAATGTAGGTAGATAGCTAGGGAAAAACCCCTATCTAGGGGAAAACCCAGTCAACAATTATTCCTTCAATATTTTCTTGAGACTATCCAACACTATTGACCTAGAGAAAGACTTCCTCCCCACCAAGTTATCCCTCAATCCTTCTTGCAGATGATAAACCTTCAAAATTAACTTCAACCTAGCATCATCAACTTGCAGTAGTAGCTTCGACTTAGTAGCAGAAGCTTCGACTAGACAAAGAAAAATTTGATCTCCTTAGATACTCCTCAGAAGTGAGAGATAGATGGCCCAAAATTTCGATTTTGATGTATTATTTCTTCCTCCAAAATATCGTAGTCCTTTCCAACCTCCTTCCAGCTCTTTTCAAACTTCGCACTTCCCAGCTTCCAACTTCTTGATATCGAAATACGAGAGAGAGAGAGAGAGTGAATTGCTCCAAATGAATTCAAACTACATTGTATATATAGCCTTCTAGTGAGGTCTAATCTCCCTTCTTGAATCCAACTTGATCTCCTTGAGGCCAACTTGGTGTGGAGGTGACAAAATTCATTTTTAACTCAAAAATAATTCTTTTTAAATGATTCAAAAGCCCAAGAATGTTCCTTTTTAATGGAAAATGATTCTAATGACTCAAAATAAATCCTAGAAGTCCTCAATGGGGAATTTGACCTAAAACAAATTTACCCAAGTGATGAGCCTCAGTATTGTAATAAGAATGTTGCAACTCCCAAGGCTACCAACTTTAATTATCAACCCGGGGTTCGTACAAACTTAAGAGGTATCAACACTATATGTGCAACATAAAATGTGATTTTCTTCCATTGTCATGATGTAATGGAGTGAATGTAATGAAATAAAACCCTAAAATAATTTCATAAAGGGAAATTTTACTTTGAAAAGAAATTAATCCTAGGCAAGAACAACAATTTGTAATTGTAAGAGAACACAATAATTATGCTAACTATAGAAAGAAAAGCCACACTAATTGAAATCAACCATCTAGCTATCAAATTCACTTGAAAACAAAAGATTATTCTACCAAATCACAACTCAAGAATTCATGCACCATTCATCTATTTCACACTTGTAGATTAAGTAATGTCCTAATTTCCAAATTTGTAATGAAGAAACTAATATTATTTTCTCTTGCGGGAAAGGAAAAGGAATGGAGGGAATGGTCCAAGTGGTACCTCTAATCATGGAGTCCAAGTTGGGGGGTTAAACTAATCCTATATTAAGCTACAATGGCATTACAAGTCAAAACAAGGGAAAAACAGACCACCACAGGTGTGCTACAGGAAGTTGTTACAGGATTCATGTACTGCTACAAGAAGTCCTAAAATGCTACAGGAAGTTTTCCAAGAGGGTTTGGAGGGTAAGGATGATGGGATAAAGTGATGCAAATATGGACGAAGGTTGTGCGAAATGTATGTAAGGTGACCAACACCCCTATCCAAACCCAACACTTCAAGAAGGCAAGCTTTGGGCTAAGATGGTTGCTCACGGTGACCTAAAAATAAAGATCAAGAACATTGGTTGGCGTTAATCAAAAGAGAGTAGGGAAGTCCTAGATGGATGTGGTGAAAAGATCCCTTTCCTACAAATCCAAAAGTCCTGCAACATCATATGCACCTATTCTTCTTTTCATTTTCAAAATATTCCAACCAATGGTGAAAAAGTGAGTTGAATTTAAAAACTATCTAACTGATGGCTAAGAAATTGATCTATGCAATGAATTAACTTATAAGCTACAAATCGTATGTAAAGCAAGATAAAAGAATGTATAATTTTCCAAGAAATCATAAACAAGAAATCACACAATGTTTTTGGGGCTGTGATGGTGGAGTCCTCTAATCTTGCTCCCATGAGAGAGATGAGATAGAGGCCACAGTTATAGACATTTTGAGGAACTATACTCTACTAAAATTCATCAACTAATCAAACATTCTAAGCTAAAATAAGTATAAATACATAAGAGGGATTTAATCTACTGGGGTTGGGCCAAAACCCAAGAGCTTCAGCCCTCTGGACTAACTCAGTGATGGATCAAAATGAAACTTCTCGTTATCCAGAAATATCAAATACATCATAAAAAATAGCAGTCACAAGTGCTTGAGCTCAATAGCCTCTTATCTACAACAAAAATTCGAACCCTAATGAGTTCCTTGGCATGTTTATTTATAGAAAAGGGTATCTACCAACATCTCACTAGAAAATAGAGAGTTTTCTCTCCCAAACTCAAGAAAGGTGGATATAGATCTTCCTTGAACTGCACTGGCTTGGCTGCTAATGACCTCAAGTTGATGAGAGATAAGATAGTGATATTTGACTAATTGAAGGAGTCAAGGAGGTGGAAAATCTCCTAAAATATCTCCTTGATGTCTACTCTGATCTCCTGCATTGAAATTATCTCAAAATTTCTCTAATTCCTGCATTTAAAACATATTAGGCCAAATGACATAGAAACACATCTTTTACTCCTCACACTAAGCATAATATAACAAAATTTGTAAATAAATGTGAGAAAGATATGATTTTAAAGATGGAGGATGGTGTTGGGACCCTTATGATATACCTATTGATGAGCCTCATCATCACCCCCTACTGAAATTGTTGCTCATCCTCTGAGCAACTCAGTCATCTATGTCCATGTCTTTCATGGCCCTGGTGGCCTCTCTGACATCCTAAGGTTCTGTAGATGGTGTGCCTTCTTGAGGATAGAAGCCTACATCCTTATTTATGTCTATACAATGTTTCATTTCCTCTTCTTCATTCCTTCCTTCCTATAGACCCAGCAGTAAGGGTGGACTGAGCTTGAGTCCAATCCAATTTACTTTTAATCTTTGCATGAGCCTTTTGTACAGGGGTGTCCTTTCCAATGCATTCCTCAACTTTTCAGAAGAGTGATACTCCCTGATATGGAGACTATGGGGTAAGGCATTCCATCTTCTCTGGCGTGCCTTTTGGATTTTTGTTCCTAATAGCCTTAGTGTGTGTTCAAAATGTGACATGGCCTACTCTTGGGTGGAAAGGTATCTAGGTGCTAGATCAACATCATTGGACATGATGTTGTGAGTACTAGTTATAGCAATTGGGATAATTTTCTCTTCCCTGATATAGGGTGGTTCTTTTTCTTCCTTTTCCATTACTTTATGTACCACCTCGGCTCTAGCCTCCTCATGAATCATCCAAGATGTAGGGACCATCACTTGCAGGTTCCCCAACTTTGAATTGGGATCCCAGACATTCATATCAGTCAAGGTGAGGTTACGAATGTAGATATTAGCCAATTTGGCTTTGTCTTCTATGTTATTTTGGTCACACAATTCGCTGAATTGTTTTTAGTCCTAAAATGGCATGGATTGACGTTTTTCTCAGGTCTTGATTTGGAACTGCATCCACTACTCTTTGAGAAAGAATTCATAAGACTTGGATGGTTTCTTTCATTGTAGTGCCTCCATGGAGAGGCTTGACATTGTGGCAAGTTGGGTTTCCTTCTCTTGCAATTTCTTCCTTAACCATCTATTTTTAGCCTACAGTTTTTCTCTCATTGTATACTCTTTCTCCCTTAACTCACTTAATCCCTTTCTTCTTCATCTTACTCTTTCTCTACTTCTGACTCTAGGTATTCCTCTGTTTTCTCTGTCTTTGTCTCTCTTTCCTCCTCTACCTCTACCTCTTCATCTATTTCCTCTAGTACCTCTACCTTTTCTTCTTCTTCTTCTTTCCCCTCTCTTCCTCTAGCACTAGAGGTTGGGGTCTCACTTAGTGTGAGGGTTTGAGTGTTAATGAATGTTTCTTTGTCCATATCCATGAATTTAGACCAAATGATTGTTATCCTTAGTTTATTCAAAGCACCTACCACTATCAGTTTGATGAGGCCATGGTGGCCTAGGTGTTGGTGCTAGCCCTCTCTCACCTTTTGGCACATATCCATGATGGACTATAGGAGGAAATGGGGTACACTGTGTCTTTGGGCTAGGGGAAATTCTGCTTGAAGCCTTAGTTCATGTAGAAATATAAAATGGTATTCATAGACTACACTCAGCCTTCCTTCATGGTAGATGAATTTTAGGATATGGTAGGTCACCTCATCCTAGGGATAGGGTAGGCTTTCCCTCCATTTTTGTTTTTAGTAATTTTTTCATCAGCAATGAAGAAGTTCTTTTAGGCAGTGGCACTTCTAGTCTTGTCTTCTCTTCTCCATTGTATCCCTAGGGGAAGGGTTGTCACCATGCTAATTAGCTTAGGACTAATTTAAATAGTTAATCCCCTCACCACAATGGTGGCACTGACTCCTATCTCAGAGTTTAGGGCCAATGAAAAATCATATGTAATGTCATCATCATATCCCTCAGTAGTTCAAAAAATCCTAACGACTAATTTCTTCTGAAAATGTCTAATGTAGGAGGGTGAAGATGAATTATTTTAGTGTCTTTAGGCTCTATTCTATTGAATCCTACTCCCATCTCTTTCCTCTGTTTTCAACTAGGTGAAGGAGGGATGCTTCTTTTAATAGCTGTGATGTGTAATTCAGTGGAAGTAGAGGGTTTAAATTCCTAGTTTTTGCCAATTTGTTATAATCCCTCTATTGTATAGCCAAAAAAAATTCTTGCAATCCACAATTTGACTAATATTTCCTATGGACTTTAGGGTTCACCCGCATACAGGTTGGAAAGATGAATAAGAAGATGGACTTACTTTTACCACATAGCTTGAGAGAAGAATAATTGGAGACCAAATTGACCCTTGGCAGCATTCTTTCACCTTTTGAGGCTTCCTGTAGAAATTTCTCAAGCTTCCTGTAGATTCCTATAGCTTCCTCTTGTAGAAGTGGCATATTAGGGTTCAACTCTCCTAGATTTCTCCCCAGACTTGTCCTCGCCTTAATTGTTTTTTGAAATGAGCATAGATGCAAGAAAATTTGAGCCTTAGTACATTATATTAGATTTTTGGCTAGGGCTCAGAGCATTGTGATGACTTGGCAGAGGCATGAGGTTTCCTCTTTTGGACCATTGTCCCCACCTAGAGTAAGCATTCCATCATCACTTGTAATCACCACCCACTCTCTGTGATCTAATATTTACTTATGTGACACCTCCACAATGAATGAGGGCTCATAAATCTTTTTTTTTCACTAGCCAAGGGTGGCTATGTTAACCAACCACCTTCATCTTATAAAAATATCTTTTATCAACATTCATACATTTTTCATTATTTACCCATAGGGAGGAGATGAAAGGTTGCCATACCTGTGGCTACCTCATGATTGAATGATGCAGGGGTGTCCTCAAATCTACAAAGACAAAAATTATTAACATACATGTTGTGGATTCATATCCTAAGAGTCTCCTGTGTTTTTGTTTTTTTTTTTTTTTTTGAAAGACACACAAGCTGCTCCAGGAGAGGTTTTCAACTTGTATGCCTACCTTAAGCCCCTCAAGGGAGTTTTTCACCCAGGGATATTTAGTTTTTTCTTTTTAATTACTCTTGGGCTGCCTTAGGGAGGTTTTCAACCCAAGAATTTGCCTCATATGCCTCATAAAGGGTTTCATCTAGGCCTTTATTTATTTTTTCTTTTTTTTTTTTTCCCACAAAAAGTTAGTATCTAGGAATGTTGTGGCTTGGAAGTTATGACACTTCCAATCACATTAACCTATTTGTTGATGGTTTTGATGAATTCTTCCTTGGACATAGGCTTTTTGTATACCTTCAATCTATATCCATTGACAAGCAAGGGAATCCCTTCCTCATCAATGGTCCTAATTTGAATAGCTCCATTGTCATGGAATTTATCTATCAGGTATGGGCCTAACCATCTTGTCATCAATTTTCCTTTGAAATCCTTGAACCTAGATTCATATAGTAAGGCCCAATCCCATTCTTGAAAAACTTTGTCCTTGATGTGCCTATCATGCCAGACCTTCCTTTGCAATTGGATAACCTCAATCTATAGGAGGGCCTACATTCTGAATTCATCCAAGCAATTTAACTAGAGTAGTCTCTCATGTTATTCTTTGGTGACATCTAAGTCCAAATGGGCTTCCATTCTCAAAGTATTGTACTCAAACTCAATAGAGAGCAGAGCTTTCTTTCCATAGACCAAATCATATGGGGTAAAACCAGTAGTTGTTTTCCAAGTTGTGTTATAGGCCCAAGTGGCCTCCACTAATATGTCTTCCCAATCCTTCCTGATGATGCTCACAACCTTAGTGAGGATTCCCTTTATTTCCCTATTTGTGACCTCTACTTGTCCATTGGCATGAGGATGATAGGAAGTAGATTTTTTGTGCTTCATATGATGATGCCTTAAAGATTCTCGATTAGGTGTGATGTGAATTGAGTTCCCTAATTGGTAAATAACTCTCTAGGGTACCCAAATTTGTAGAAGACATTCTCCCTTAAGAAATCATCCACTTTCTCCTCTGTTTTTGCCTTGACATCCTTTGTCTCAGCTCACTTTGTCAAATAATTAGTGCACACAATGTTGTACTTTTTCCCCTGATGGTGGATCAATTGGCCCATTGAAATCCATTCCCCACTTGTCAAATGGATCTAAAGCCACTTGAGGTTATATGGGCATTTCATCTTTGGTTGTAGTTTTCCCCATCCTTTGGCACTAATCACATCTGTCGGTATATCTTCTTGCATCTTGGTGGAGAGTGGGCCAGTAGTAGCCAAATTTTAGAGCTTTGAAAGTTGTTCTCTTGGTAGCAAAATGACCTCCATAGGGCCCATCATTACAGGCTGAGAGGATGTCAAAGAATTCCTCTTCCCTAACACATCTCCTCAAGATTTGATCTAGTCTTAGTGTTACATAGTATTTTGTCATTGTCCCTATACTCCCCATTCCTCTATCCTAGAGGACCTCTACAATGAACCCTAGATGCTTTCCCATCATGAAGAGACTCCCATTATGTCCCTCTTCATGAGCAGAACATTTCCTCTTTACATCATTTCCTAAGAATATTCCTTTTATCCCAATTTACAAGACTGACACTAATGACCCATTTCCTCCTCACACTGATTTGTAGAGTCTAAAATTTGGCTTAGCGTTGTACGATGCAAATGAGCCTTTTCTCAGTCACAGCGACCCTCTTTTGGCAAGTTTTTTAAATATGGAGTTGAAGCTTCGTAACAGAAGTCTAGTAAACAATTGGGCTGGATGGAGCCAAGGAAGTCAAATTGGGCTCCTTTCCCCTATTAAGATGGAACAAACCAAAGAGATAAGCCCTCTCCAATCATAAGAAGAACAATCTCCCCTCCATCAAAGCTATATAAAATCCTCCTTTTCCAAGTTGAACTAGTCTTTTTGGAGCTTGAATAACCAACAAGATATCTATAGCTTGTAGATTTCTAGTTTATGTTTGTGGAGGGAGAATAGTTTGTTTGGTTTGGTTTGGAACTAAAGGGAAGAAGCCTAAAAACTTCCATTGTTGGGGCTATCCATGAGATGCTAGCAGAGGTGTGGGAACCTAGATACGTTAGAGGAGACTTGCAACTTCAAGGCTTTGGTTGTAATCTCTTTCTGAACTTACATGAATACATCTATTGATTAATTTCCTACATTAAGTGTTATTTTACATTTGATGGCTTAAGATTCCTTGAACTTTTAAGTAGGTTGAATGCAATTTGTATGCTATCACATTTGTTGTTGTTATTTTTTTGCTTGTTTCAGGTATTTGAAGGAAGGAAACGAAAGGTAGTTGGAGTAAAGAAGTAGGATCATCACCAAGCAGAATAACATTGTTGGCTTGTTGGGGCCTAACCCAGGTTTGGAGTTGATTTAATCAAACAAATCCTGGTACTATTGGACCTTTCGGCAACATTCCATAGAGGGCAGATGAAGGTCCCACCCGCAGTAGTATGGGAGGGTGCCAGAACCATGTTTCCACACCCTAGAGATGTCTGATGAGTTCAAGTGGTCTGCGGTTCGACCCTGCACACACATTGCTACGCGCACTTACCCATACCTCGCAGCCTGAGATGTTGCCTTTGCACAGCCCTACTAGGACGCCAAACACCAATATTACCCAATGTTGTGCTATTATTCCATGGTTAGTTGATTAACTTAGCTTATTTTCATGTGTAAAGCATACTTAGCAATACAATACAGTCATACAAATGCGCACAGTAAATAAAAGGTATAATTGCAATTCATATCAATAGACAATAACCTAAGAATGGATACATGGATTTAAGATAAAAATTCTTTTTATTATTATATTCCTTCAGTTACAGACTCAACTCTTCCTTGCACACTCAGCTGCAGGGGTCCGCGTACTCAGTTGCGGACAACTAGGTCTCTGCGCACTCAGCTTGAAAGCCTTCCCCTACCCTATGACCCAAGTCACTCTTTACACTTGCTCAGTGCTTCTACTTTTATATCTCCTCCTTCTTTAGATGTCTCTTTGCCACTTAAAGCCTCACTCTATTTATATAATCCCATGGTCCGCGGAACATGGGTAGGCCGACATTATATTACAAGATTAGGGCGAACAACCCTATGAATCTAACATACTTCCACACCCGCAATTCGCGAAGCTTTACAACCATATTAGACCAAAATTTGGGCTTTGAGCCCCCAAACATGTTGTGGGAGGAGTCCATGTCCAATAGGCCCCAAAAAAAACATCGTTACTCACCCTTGAGTCACTCTGTCGGTGCGGTGATCTTGGCACGGAGTTCTTCTAGCTATCCTCGCAATGTGCTGATGTCGACAACGCACTGAGCTGCTGCTTGCTGGATCTGTTGCATCCTCTATTCTAAGACCTCCATGTCTGGGGCTTTCCAAACCATATAAGCATCATTCTTCTATAGTCGTGCCAGTTCTTAAAACTCCTCTGATGCGTACCCCACCATCTTGCAAGCGTAGCATGTAGTGTCCATTTCAGAGCGTCAAAACGCTGCTATTCTGGCACCTCTTTTTCAAATTTGTTTAGGAAGTCATCCACTGCTGTCAACCCATCATACATGGGGAGATCCCTTACCTCTATTGTCACGTAGCGTAGTGATCTTACCATCATGTTGCAATTGAGCATGGTTACCTCATGTAACCGGTTCTGCCATCATTCTATTTCCTCATCCGAATCTGATGTGCAGGAGCTTTCATGCTCCCACGAAATCTTGCCATCTGCAATTGGATTCACCCAATCCTGTTCCCAGGTAGTTATCTTGTAGATACAGTCTAGATTGTCATCGCTCTCATCACCGTGCATTGGCTATGTGTAGCACGATCCTTCCGCAGGGTCTAAAGGTATCACTACGCGTAGTGACTTTTTCTCAAAAATAATTTTGCGCTTCTTTAGATTTATCACTTCATTCATATTAGTGGCCCAATCTATTCCCAGTAGCGCGAGATAGGGATTGCTATCATCAACAATATCTATCACTTCGAAATATGCAAGCGCGCTCGCACCTTCAATATCTACCATTATTCCTTGTAATTTTCCCATCAGTAGGATCTTTTTTTGGTTGGCCATTCGCAATTGAATACGAGACCATTGCAATGGAACCATTTGTTGGCTTGTTAGGGCTTGACCTAGGTTCGGAGTTGATTTAACCAAACAAATCCCAGTACTACTAGTCCTTTTGGCAATAGTCCGTGGGGTGCAGACTGAGGTCTCACCCACAGTAGTATGGGAGGGTGCTAGAACCAATTTTCTACACCCTGGAGATGCCTGATGAGTTCAAGTGGTCCATGGTTCAACCCTGCATGCACGTCGCTATGTGCACTTACCCATACCTCGCAGTCTGAGATGTTGCCTTCATGCAGCCCTACTAGGTAGCCGAATGCCAGTATTACCCAATGTCGTACTAGTATTCCATGATTAGTTGATTAACTTAGCTTATTTGCATGTGTAAAGCATACTTAACAACACAATTCAGTCATACAAGTGCGCGTAGTAAATAAATAGTATAATTGCAATTCATATCAACAGACAAGAACAGATACACAGATTTAAGATAAAACTTCTTTTTATTATTATCTTCCTTTGGTTACATACTCGACTCTTCCCTACAAACTCAACTGTAGGGGTCCGCGCACTCAGCTGCAGACAACTAGATCTCTACGCACTCAGCTGTAGAGCCTTCCCCTACCCTACATCCCAAGACACTCTCTACACTTGCTCGGTGCTTCTACTTTTCTATCTCCTCCTTCCTTAGATGTCTCTTTACCACTTAGAGCCTCGCTCTATTTATACAATCCCATGGTCTGCGAACCATGGGTAGGGTGACATTATATTACAAGATTAGGGCAGACAACCCTATGACTCTAACATACTTCCGCGCCCGCAATTCGTGGAGCTTTACAACCATACTAGACCAAAACTTGGGCTTTGAGCCAAAAAACATGCCGTGGATGGAGTCCATTCCCAACAAGCATTATAAGAGCTAGGCCCTCTTATTTTCTTCTAGCCTAAGGAAGTTTTCACTAGATTTTTTGTTTGTGGCTAGACCCACTCTCTTGGGGTAGAGGACTTGTCTATCTGCATCAAGAATTTACCTACAACAAAAAATGGTGACTCCACTGGGGAAGCCATCCTCTCGTTTGATTGATTTTCGTTTCATGGTTTGTATGAACTTTTGTAGTATCACCTTTTCCCTTTTGTTTTCTCTAGTTTTCCTGGTTTACTGCTCTGGGTTTGAAATTTAAAGTGGTAGGTCTGGTTTTGGCCTTTGAAATTTTGTTGCTTTTCTTGAAATCCTCAATCAATGCACTTAATTTTCTGACAGTCGTTCCGACCAACACGATTTGTTTTAAACAGTCACGTCGTACCCCCTTGTGGCACTTGTTTTCAGTTAGGAAATCACATCGATTCATGTAGGTGAAGATCAAGGTTTCTCCTAGATCATAACCAGTGTGCCTTGCCCTCTTAATTTCTACCTCTTAGTCTATTTTGTTTATGTTCTCCCTGAATGGAAAGCTTCATTATCTTGGTTTGTGTTCTTGTTTGGTTTTACTTTTCCTTGATTTTTGAGTCTTTGGATGGTTTTTGGCTTTAGGGCATCTAGGTCATCATCCATTCAGCTATTAGTGTGCTCAGCAATCCAAGTTGTTGGTTAGCTGTTCCATCCATTTTGTTTTTTAGTCTTTTTATCACTTTGATTTCAATTAAACAAGTTTGAAAAGTTTCATTTGTTCTTATCTTGATTAAGCATCTCTTTTCGGGCATAGATTACATTGCTCATATTGTTTTTGGTTGAGTCTTTGCATCATTGGCTTGGAAAGAATTCTATTTTTGTGCTTTGTATTTGATTGATGTTGACTGTTCAAAAATTTTCATTGAAGTGTATGTGAAAAATTCATCTTATCATTCCATTGAAAATACATAATTCTATTTTGTTGAATCAATTTTACATTAACTTGCATCATTGAAAACTAGAGTTGCATCATCATTTGCATTCGAAACGAAATGAATTCTCTTTACTGTTGAAAGGACTACTTGAAGTGCATTTGATAGGAAAGATAGGAAGTGGAAAGAAATTTCATTGTTTTGTTTTCAAAAGAAAAGTAGTGAAAATGTCATCCTACTTTAAGTTGCTTGTTTGTTGCATTTATTGGTCTCTCTACTCTCATTAGTGTATACATTCTTCCAATTAAAAGGGTTTTTTCTCATTTAGCTGCATACAGGAGTTTTTTTCAAGTCACATCAATAAGGCCTGAAAAATGAGATATAATTTCAAGATAAAATTTAAAATGTATTCATTTAACCTAAGGTGCATTTGAAACTTAACACTCACATTTATAAGGTCTAGGCCAGAGACGTGTTTTGGCATCTTTAAACCTAGCAGTTGTCATTTGCTTCAGCACTAGACAATGCTAGTATTGAATTGTGCTCCCCGTACCATCGTGTATATAAAGGGAGACCCCACTAAGTTTACAATCATTTATCCATTGGAATCTGAGTCTCCCGCCTTGTAAACATGATACACCTAACACAACATTCGAGGAGATTGCCTACCCGTACTCCTCAGTTCGTCGGGAGGTATTCTATAGTTCATGGTTACCTGGTAATCCTTTTTTCCTATATTATCATGAGCATTCATTTTGATCTTTCTGATTCCATAAATATAAAACATCACCAAGCTCTTGTCCTTTCGAGCTCGTTTCAAGCTGAAAGTGATAGAGTCATCTTTGTTTTTTTCTCAACTCTTAAAACATGAAAAGCGCTAGTTTGTTTCAGTGTCTTAAAAAATTGTTGCCCACAATCACATAACATTCCTATTACTCTTTTTCTGGACCACATCATGAGTATAACTTTAAATACACTTTAAAATCCTTGAAATTAATCTCTCTCTGCTTATTGTTTGAGACAATGTCATCGTGGCTGAACCACCAAGTTCACCCAGTTCCTCTTCCTCTCCTCCATCTGAAAGATCATTTGAGGAGCCTCTCCCTGAACTCCCACAGTCACTTGAGGACCAAGGTGTTGAACTTGGAATTGTTCTGAGTATTCAACCTTTGTCATCATGTCCTCCTCCTCCCTTAGATACTAGGTCACCTTACGAATCTGGCCTGGAATCTCTGGATAATCCTATCCAGACTCTCGAGAGTCTGACGCCTTCTAAAGGTTAGCTAGGATTGGTTGTTTATTTTATGAATCCTTTGTTCGATCCTATTGTGATATCACCATAGCGTCCATACATTCCATACGATCAGTCAGGTATTCCTTTGGAATTATCCCCTCAAACATCTTCAGCTGTTTGTTGCCAATTGTTTCAACCCATGGAATCAGAAGGTGAGATCCTAGTCTCCTCTCCAGGTCACTCAGAGGTGTCTGGTACACACACTCCTCACATTGTTGATGAGTAGGGATATTCATTCTCTCCCAAAGGTTTCCCTTACATGGGAAGAATTCTAACCAATGCTTATCCTGAGTTACCTCATGATTGCGTTTCGTTAGCTCAGTTGGTGACAGGCACTCCTAGTGCCTCGAAGTTATATCACAACCCTATCTGGTCTTCTGGCACTATTTCCACCTTAGGTATGTTCGTTCAAAACCCAACCTCTAAGGCGATGATGCATTCTGCAGTCACTTTAGTTCTAGTGCAACCCACCATTCCAAATCCACTTGTTCCGTTGGTCTAAGTTACTCATCCCATTCAACCGACGATTTCAAGTCAAGTCACTGTCATTTCATCGATCAATCCAGTAAGTGGGTAGGTCATGCCATCACTTGGGGGGCAGAATCTGAATGTTTCTATGATGTTGGGCACAATCAATGTGAGTGGCTCACAAGCTTGCATGGTTGGAATGAACCAGCCCTATTCCGATGTTATTCTAAACCTTGTTGGTCCTGTTGGATCAAATAATGTCCAGTACCAACAACCGAACCTTGTTGGTCCTTTTGGGTCAAGTAATGTCCAACATTAGCATCCATATGTGGCTTAGGTTCAATACCACCCTCCTTATGTTCCACATGGTTCATAAGCAATGGTGCATCTACCTTACATCCGTTAGGCTAGATCTTATGTTCAGCCTAGTCCATCTGCCATGCTTGGTGTATATGGCCAGATCCAGTTCAGGAACTTTCAGGGAATTATCCAAGTACCCTTGCAGCAATAAGGACCATTTTTTTAGCAGCAAGGGCAACCTTCACAGTAGCAAGGGCCATCCTTGCAGCAACAAGGGCAGATAGTGAAGTAGTAAGGACAATAGCAACAACCGCAGGGGCAACCCTTGCAATAGTTGCAACAAATCTTGCAACGGTAGATGCAATATGTTCCTCAATCCTCCCAACCTATGTCCTCGCAAGGTCAACCTCTGCAGCCACAGGGACAACCTTTGTAGCTGCAAGGTCAACCCTTGCAGCAACAAGGTCAACCCAAGAAGCAACAACCCTTGTACTCATATCAACAGGGTCAACCTTTGCAAGGGAAAGGTCAAGGTCAAGTCCTACAACAATAGGCCCAAAATCCTTATGTCCAAGGGCAGGAAGTGAAAAATCCTTATGTCCAAGGGAAACAGGTCTAGAAGCCTTATGTCCAAGGACAGAAGGTGAAAAACCCTTATTTCCAAGGGCAACAGGTTCAAAACCCTTACGTCCACGGGAAGTAGGTGAAAAATCCGTATGTCCAAGGTCAACAAGATCAACATCCTTTTAACCTATATGTTGCTTATTAGTAGCCTATGGCTGGGGAGTTTCATGGCTATCAAGGTCAGAATCCTCCCTACAGGCAAAGGTAACCTATAGTGGGGGAAAAATCAAATGCCATATGGATAAAATCCTCCACTATGGGGACAAAATCCTTACCAACAAGGATGGGTTCTATAGTCCAGGCCCGCTCATAGGCCTCAAATGCCTTTCAACAACCAATTATTGTTCTTGGCCACATTGGATTTTCCAAATGTCTCTAGACTCATGAATGATCCTATTCTTCATTTTCCATACTAGCTTTCGGTTCCGTCTAAGATTCTGAGCGATTGTCCGAAATTTGAAGGAAAAGTGAATGAGAATACACAAGTCCATGTGATGACATATCACCTTTGGTGCTCCTCAAATTCATACGTTGATGATTCCATTCGTCTTCGGATTTTTCAACGAACTATTATAGGTGATGCAACTAAGTGGTACATTGAACTACCTCAAAGTACCTATCATGACTTTAACACTCTCGCTATGGCCTTTCTCACACATTTCCAGCTATCGGTTCACTATGAAACTGACACCCATCTACTAACTTCACTCAAGCAAGACATTGCGACCCACATATCTGATTAGATCCATGAATGGAGACGTCGACATCACCTGATCAAGTTTGAGATTGTTGATCAGTTGTTGACCTAATGGTTCACCAAATCATTTGTCAGAAAAATTGCTGAGGACATTGCTATGGGTGGATGTGTCACTAAGGAACAAGCCATCACACATGCCTAGTATCTAGATCTCATCTATTCACAATCTGGAACATTATATGATATGTTACCCGATGTGCCCAGGCCATCATCTAATCTGACAACATCCAAGTATCTGGCTACACCTCCTGTTGATGGAGTAATTGGTTTAGTGTCCCATACCCCCCACAAAATGTTCTTCCAAACTGAAGTCGGTCTCAAGCACTTCTCCCAACAATTCATCTCAAAATTCACCTGGTCCTGGTAAAACCTTAGAGGTTCACATTGTCCAGTCTACCACAAAAAACAAATCCTCTAAAGGTAAAAAGAAGGGAAAAGGCATGGGTAAAGCCGATGCTCTGAAACAGGGACCTCCTAAGTCATCTACTGGTGATGCTTCTCAACGGAAGCCCAAGTATCCATGCCTCATCTATGAGGAGGATCACTAAACTAAAGATTGTCCTCGGTGATCCAAAGTTAGTCATTTTCTTAAAGGGACCCCCGTTGTCCTGAAAGAGCCCTTTCCATCCTAGCAGACCCAAATGGTAGACTAGCCTCAGTCATCTACTTCCTTAGGTTCCCAAGTGTTCATGATGAATACACCTATCAATGTGGCTACCAGATCAAAAGATTATCAAACACCTACCTCGACAGTAGGGAAAGAGAAAGAAAGTACCCCTTCTTCCTCCATCCCATCAAGTTCCGGTCCTCTCCATATAGAGCAACCTAATCCTGATTCCACCATTCGACCACCTTCTCAAGGTGTGCTACGAAAGTCCTCGTACAATCCGAAAGCTTGCATCACATAGCATTATAATATTTTTGAGGATTTGGCTCAAGCATCTTTAGCTATGTTTGCTCTCAAGGTCCTTCAAAGTTGTCTATCTCAGCTAAAAACATTATTGTCGGCTATTGGAGGTATTTATCCAACTGACTCTAATCTCATTTGTTTTGATATGGAAAACCATGTTCCACATTTACCTCATCAAATTGTCTTTCTCATCCATGTCATCATAAATGAGAAAACCATTCGTAGGATCGTCATTGAAGAAGGTGCTTCTACCTACATCATGTCTGTTGTTTGTTGGAAGGGAATTGGTTCTCCTACTTTGAACCAATCACCTAACACTCTGGAAGCCTTTGATGGGTGTGACTCTCGACCATAGGGTGTCCTCCCTAACCTTGCCATTACTTTGGAGGGTAAGATAGTACATGTCGAAGTAGAGATTGATGACACTAATCTTAACTATAATCTTCTACTTAGACAAAGTTGGACCCATGACATACATGTTGTAGCCTCTTCCAATTTCTTCTGATTCATTTTCCCCATCAAGGGAAGTTTGTTACGGTTGACCAACTGTCCTTATTTGCCTCTTCCTCCTCGAATGGCAATGTTCCTTATGTCAAGCACACTGATGCTCCTTATGAGAGTGTGGGGGCGAGACTTTTTAAAGATCCTACCTTAATGGGTATTTTTCCGCTCCTACCTCTGCATGTTGCCTCTGTTAACATGATATCAGTCAAGTCTGATCCTTGGGTCATTCCCTCACTAGATCTTGTTGATACATGGGGCGAGGTTGTGCGTTAAGCCCTGCCGAAATTAATTATGTGGAGATTGTTTCGGCCTCGACTTTGGTATACTATAAACATCCTATTTTGAGTACATATCTCGACACATATTATTAATCCTCATGGCTTGGTTCTTCAGAATCTCCTTATCCCTTAGCTGAGACTTTTATTTCTGACGAAAGTATCATGGAAGTTATGTCTTTGGAGGAAGTACCTTAGAACAACACTTATCATCGTTCCTCGTTATTTCCTGGCCCAGCGATCATGTCTACTTGTCTTGAGAAGTTCTCTTCTCTGTTCCCGACCCAACCACTTCAGATGCTGATCATGACTCATGAATTTTGGTCAAAAGGAAACATGGGTAACATTACCTAAACAATGCTGATTGATATTTCTATCAAGCCTAGTGTCGTTGAAAATATCCATATCGGGGTAACTTGTCTTCTAATGAGATCAAGCTTTATACTCATCTGTTCCAAGAATTCCGAGATGTTTTCACATGGTCATATGAAGAAATGCCCAGCATTGACCCAAGTATAGTCATGCACGAAATTCCGACTTACCCTCATTCGAAGCCTATTTGCCAACGGCTTCATCCAGTGCACCCTATAAAGCGGTCACCATCAAGGGTGAAGTTGAAAAACTTCTTAAAGTTGAATTTATTTATCTAAACCCTCTTACAGATTGGGTGTCTAATATCGTATCGGTGACAAAGAAACAAGGCACTATTCACGTTTGTGTTGATTACTGTGACCTAAATTGTGCCTGTTCAAAGGATAATTACCCCACTCCTTTCATAGACCAGATCATTGATGAATGCACTGGAAGTGAAATCTTTTCCTTTATGGATGGTTTTTCTTGTTACAACGAGATAAACTGTGCACCGACTGACTAAGATAATACGGCCTTTATCTATCCGTGGGGGACTTTTGTGTATATAAAGCTCCTTTTTGGCCTTAATAATGTTGGGGCTACATTTCAAAGAGTGATGTCTTATGCTTTCCACGACATTAGAAACATCATTCAATGTTACTTGGATGATCTTCCCACTCATTCATGTAGACGCCATGATCATCCTGATCATCTCTGACAAATCTTTCTTCATTGTAGACACTACAACATTCGGTTGAATTTGCATAAATGTGTCTTCTACATCGAATCTAAACATCTCCTTGGATTTATTGTTTCAAAAGAAGGAATTTGTCTTGATCCTCTTAAAGTCGAGGCTATTGTTAATTTACCCCCTCCCTCTTCGTTGCATCAACTACAAAGTCTACAAGGGAAAGAAAATTTTCTTCGTCGTTTTGTACCAAACTATGCTGAGCTAGCTTCAGGGTTCACCTGGTTTCTTAAGCAAGGAACGCCATTCATTTGGGATGAGGCTACCCAAAAATATTTCGATGATTTAAAAGTTGTCCTCATTAATGCTCCTTTGTTGCACCCTCCGAACTATCATCACGATTATTTCCTTTATCTAGTTGCAGCCTCTAGTACCATCGCTATGGTGCTGGTGCAAGACGATGACGAAGGTAATGAACATGTTATTTACTACCGCATTCAAAATCTCCATGATACTGAGATGCGTTATTCTCCCGTTGAGAAGTTGGCTTTGGCTACTGTTCAAGCTATTCAGCGCTTTCGGCATTACATTCTTCTCTACACTACGACTGTGATTTCTGAGTGCAACCCCATGACTTACATCCTGACTCGTCAGTTGCTTGGGGGCAAGTATTCCAAGTGGATAGTCATCCTCCAGGAATTTGATTTGGTGTTCACTACTACCAAATCTAAGAAATCACTTGTCTTCGCTGAGTTGATTTGCTCCCTTCCCTCTGCTTCTCTTCCTGTTGATGCTGATGAGAAACTCCTGGACGAGACTCTTTTTCTGATTAGCACTCTCGACCCTTGGTATGGTGATATCATTGTGTATCTCCAAACATCCACCTTTTGGTTTGCATTGACCAAGGATGATCACCAACGCATTTGGCATCAATCCCAACCTTACCGCATCATTGGAGATACTTTATACCGCGTTGGTGTTGATTCAATTCTTCACCGATGTCTAACTCTTGAGGAGGTTGAGAGAGTCTTGAATGAATACCATTCTGGCACATGTGGTGGTCATATGTCTAGATATGCTACTGCTCAAAAGATACTCCACTCTGGTTATTTTTGGCCCTCAATCTTCAAGGATTGCATCCTTGTTGTTTGCAAATTCCATGAGTGCCAGATTTGTCAGTGAAAAATGCACGCCCCACTCGCTCACCTTCACCCCGTTATAATCGTTAGTCCCTTTGCCAAATGGGGCATTGACTGTATAACATGTAACCCTCATTTAGATGGGGGGAATGGTTATATTATCATTGCCGTGATTTACTTCACCAAATGGGCCGAAGCGATGCCTACATATTATGCTGACATTAAAACTACAGCTCAATTTCTATTGAATCACATTATTTCGAGGTTTAGAGTGCCTCAGGCTATTGTCACTTATCATGGCTCCCATTTTTAAAATTACATGATGGCTGAGCTGACTTCTATGTTGGGATTGTACCATGATGGCTCGACCTCGTACTACCCATAGGCCAATGGCCAAGTTGAAGTTGCGAACAAAGTCTTGGTTACAATGCTTCAGCGCACCATTGGGATGCACAAGTCAAATTGGCATCTCATGCTTTCTTAAGCTTTGTGGTCATACCAAACATTGACAAAAGACGCAACTAGATTCACACCTTTCCAGCTCATCTATGGTTTGGAAGAAACTTTACTGATTGAGTGTGAAATTCCCTCACTCAAGTTGGCTATCGAACTACTTCCCGAAACCTCACCTCAAAAAGAGTGGCTCTTGTACTTAGAATGACTAGATGAAACTCATCGTATTGTTGTTGTAGTCATTGATGCACAGAAAAAGTAGGTTAAGTCTCATTTTGATCAGTTGGTCTCCCCTTGTCCTTTTTCTAAGGGCGGTTTTGTTTTAATGTATGATTAAGCTAATGATAAGTTTGGTGCAGGTAAATTCGAACCCATGTGGCATGGGCCCTACATTGTTAAATGTGTGTTACAAAAGGGGGCTTATGAGTTGATTTTTTATGAGGGAAATCCCTTAGAAAAGCCCCGTAATGAGTTGTACCTCAAAAATTACTATTCCTGAGTCATCTTACATGGCTACTTTTGTACAATACTGTGTTATTAATTTTTGTGTAGTGTGGTTTGGTGTGTTGTTTTTCAAGCAGCTTTCTTTCTTACTATGTCTTTGCCTACTTTGCAGACGTTTTTCAATCCTCATATTGGTTTCATAGAATCTATCCTTTGCGGCATGGGCCATTTATGACCCCCATGTTGAGTTGATCGATCTTCAAGGTATTTGTTTAGGTCAAACAACTAATAACATTGCTGAGTATAGCGCAATTATTGAATTGTTGTCAGAAGCCATTGCTCTTAACATTCAAGAATTGGTTGTCAACCTTGACTCACAACTTGTTGTTCTTAACTCAATGGGAAATATTCCATCAAAAACCCTCAAATATTGAGAATGTATTTGTGTATTTGTCTCTTAGTAGGAAATTTTGATTACATCACATATCATCATATTCCTAGGCATATGAATACATTAACAGATGCATAAGTTAATTATGTGTTGGATAGACATTTGTACCATAGTGAGCAAGTATCTCTCTCTCTCTCTCTCTATATATATATATATATATATATATATATATATATATATATATATATAT
The DNA here is from genome assembly GCA_031772625.1 of Pinus tabuliformis. Classification (NCBI taxonomy): domain Eukaryota; kingdom Viridiplantae; phylum Streptophyta; class Pinopsida; order Pinales; family Pinaceae; genus Pinus; species Pinus tabuliformis. Next base: position 648,345,877 of record CM062815.1, on the reverse strand, counting down.
ATATATATATATATGTCGATAATGTTTGAGTGTCATACATCAAAACCCCAAAAAATAATATATGTGTTCAAAAGTACATCCGTGGCTTGCAGGCCTCAAAACTATAAAATGCTAAACCTATGGACTACTCAGCATGGTGCTCATGATAGCACGTCACTGCTTGTACTACACAAGTCAGTAGTTGACGGATCTAGTCTGATACCCCCACTGTGTGCCACTGATACTGGCATGGGATGTCACCCACCCAGGCATACTCTGGGATACCTCTGGTCAATCCCTCAAGGTTCCACGTGATTTCCTCCTCATTATCAACTCCTTCCTGATAAGGAGCGATATCAAACTACCGAGCAACGCACCTAGCGATTGGGGAGATCTCATTTGGTCGCTCTGGTCCCACATATGCATTTACAAAATCAAAATGTCATGAATGCATATATTAAAATTGTTTTTCTTACCTCCATCATTGTAATCTTATCCCTCTGGGAGTGACATATATGGATCGCCATGGACTTCAGTACCACTATAGGGCCAATCCTCTACTATGATCAACTGATGCCTTAGCCACGAAAAGAAGGCGGGCTTATATGACATATGCTAGCCCCTGGTGATTCTAGGCATCAGTTCACTCCAACGGACCATCTGTGGGTCTTGTGGAAATAGTGGGTTCACCTCTGCAAGCTGATAGTGAAATAGTGGGATCCGCTCCAAAAAGAAGGTCACTAGAATGGAACCATATCCAAACTGCTTCAGGTTTCCTGCCTTGGCTTTGGATAACTAGCGCTTCATGTTTACCTTCATGGCTTCTGCCTAGTTGAAGATAGTCGGCATCATACAATCTATAGCATACTAGAACTTGGATTTATTGGACTCATGCAATGCCTAAGCCCCATCAAATTTGTTTATTTTCAAGAGAAGTGTTTTCAATAAAATGTTGTCAACCTTGCCGCTTTGTGATTTCAATGCTTCTGGGTAGTGTTCTACAAGCAACATGTTCACACTTGCCCCAATAGGCCTGGCTCAATATATATTAACTATTTCCCCTCTTCAGGACAGTCTAGTGATGAATAGATGTCAGAAGTTTCTAAATCCAGTTCCTAGTCCCAGATCACAAAAATTTCTTGGTTAATGTCCCCAAGACTGATAAAGTATTGCTGCAGCTTGGGTTGAGCCCAAAGACCTGGTGTGAGGAAGAATTTGAGGAGCCCACAGTTCCTCAGGGAATTTAAACAGTTTGGGTTTGCTAATACCTATGAATCGTTTGCCTCATTCTCATGTTCTTTCCAATTGACCATATTTTGCTGTGTTTTGCCTGCAAAAACCATAAGTTCAAGTCAACATTCATCCTTGCTTGAAGAAATTCGGATTCAAAGCAGAGAAATCAAGAAAAAAATTGAATTTTTTATATTCACGGCACTAGTGTGACTGTTTTAAAAATACTAGTGCTGATGACACACTTGATCGTGTTAATGACCCTTGATCAATGTGATCCCATGCCTGGGAATCACGCTGACCGAGGGCGGAAACTTTTTGCTAAGATATCCTCCAGAAATCCAAAAAATAGTTAAAAACAGAAAAAACAAGCATAAAATGAAGCTAAGGGTCTCATCTCCTACCTGCAATTGACAGATCGTCAAATGGCTCCCGAATCTGCCGCAATCTGCTCCTAAAAATAGGGCACAAATGGGTGAAAATTTCTCCACACAAGGTAAAAAGTTAAAATTGTAAAAATTATTTACTTTCCCCCTTTTTATTCATTTTTCATGGCATTTTAGGGTTTTAAAAGCATTTTTCATCTATTTTACCTCAGAAATTGGATAATATATTTGCCTCTTGTGCAGTGATAGGTTGCTAATGATGGTACTAGAGCCGCGTTTAAGCTCTTTTCTCAAGTTGCAAAAACACAAATGAAAAGATCGCTGAGTATTTTTCCCTTTTTAACTCGTTAAAGAGAATAAAAATGGGGGGTCCGCTTTTAAGCTCTTCTCTGACTCTTTAAACACAAAAATCTTGCCAAGCTCTTGTCATTTTGAACTCGATAAAGGTTGTGAAACATCATTTACCCAATATACATTTACCCATTTTTTGGGCTGGGATAAACTATTTATGAAAAAGGTACTCCTTGACTGAAATGGTCAAGTGGTTCTCTCAAGTATCGTTTTCTACCTTTTTAGGCTCGAGAGACACAAATGTATGAAAAGGCACTATGTGGAGTTTTCTTTTCCATGTGTTTTTCAAACTCTCTAAACATGAAAAAGATACTGAGTTACACCTTTATCAGACTCGTTAAAACATTAAACGACATCGGATTCATCACCATGACGAACATGAGCTTCTCCTTCCTAGGGCTCATTAATCTTACTAGGTCAGATTCATCTAAAGGATGGACTTATAGTGCAAGCACATGTTATCCCCTTCAAGCTTGCAATTAAAAATAATTGGGGTACCTGCCAGAAATGGTGGGGGAAAATGGGAAATTCTATCAGTTGTGTTAGCAGCTCACTCTTGAACATGACACTTTTTGCTTCGTGTCAGGTTGGGATATCCTCACTTTGTCGTTGACTTTCTTGGGTTGTGCTGTTCATTTTTTCCTTCCATTTGATCTCTGCCACGTCATCATGACCTCTGATCCTATGGATCCAAAATCTGCGAAACTCTGGAATCGTGTCGCTGATATGTTCAAGAGTTGTCCTTCTATAGTTACACTCATTCCTGATCCTTTGTATCGTCCATAATCATTGCATCCCTTTGTCTCATGTCGGTGATGTGGGATACATCATGGAACTCCTTCGACATGGTCACTTCTTGTCGACTTCAGTTCATTATTTGGGAAGTTGGCCGAGAGACTCCCTTCCAGCACATTAGAGCTTGCATGCCCTAATGGCAAGTTCTTCGCACTCGATGACAAGTTCACGTCATTGGCTTTTGATCAGGTGATTTCATGGGTTTTTGACTTCAGTTCCTTTATTCACATTCAGTGGATTGTGCTATTGTTACCTTGAGAACCATTGTCATTATTGGTGGCCTCTCTCATGCTTGCTAATAGTTCACACCATTCACCAGTAATCAAGTGACTTTCTAGCATGTTTAGCCTCGACACATCTATTCACATGTTAGAATTTGTACTTTGATCAGGTCATGTTGGAGCACAAGACCTTAGGCTTAGATTATTAAAGTCTAGGTTGCAAGGCGATGTGACATGGTCATGCTAATATACATGTCTCTCTCAAATGGATGGTTGCGACCATACCATGAGTTGTTATATGTGATTGTTCTTATTATTGGATGGTTGCGACTATACCTTGGCTTTGATATGATCCTCTTTATTGGATGGCTGCACAAATGCCTTGGATCCATTTAGATGATCTCTCTCTAGATGGCTGCATCCATACCATGATTCATGTATCATTTGTCAGAGTTTAAATGATCTATATGTATCTATGCTTTCCTGCAGGTTTTTTGATGATGGACTCCGGTTCCCCACACCTACTTGTAAATCATTTCACCCCTCACTCTAGTTCAGTCTTCATGCTTTAGGGGGCATCTGTTACACAACATTTTGTCACTATTCCTATACTCCCCGTTCCTTGATCATGGAGGACCTCTACAGTGAACCCTACATGCTTTCCCATCATGAAGAGACTCCCATTATGTCCCTCTTCACGAGCAGAACATTTCCCCTTTGCATCATTTCCCAAGAATCTTCCTTTTATCCCAGTTTACAAGACCGACACTAATGACCCATTTCCTCCTTGCACCGATTTGCAGAGTCTAAAACTCAGCCTAGCACCGTACAACGCAAATGAGCCTTTTCTCAGTCGCGCCAACCTTCTTTTGGCAAGTTTTTAAAATATGGAGTCGAAGCTTTGTAACAAAATTTTGGTAAATGGTTGGGCTAGATGGAGCCGAGAAAGTAATTTTGGGCTCCTTTCCCCTATTAAGATGGAACAAACCAAAGAGATAATCCCTCTCCAATCATAAGAAGAACCATCTCCACTCCATCAAAGCTATATAAACTCCTCCTTTTCCAAATTGAACTAGTCTTTTTGGAGCTTGAATAACCAACAAGATATCTATAGCTTGTAGCTTTCTAGTTTATGTTTAAGGAGGGAGAATTGTGTGTTTGGTTTGGTTTGGAACTAAATGGAAGAAGCTGTAGAACTTCCATTGTTGGGGTTATCCATGAGATGCTAGCAGAGGTGTGGGAACCCATATATGTCGGAGGATACCTGCAACATCAAGGCTTTGGCTGTAATCTCTTTCTAAACTTATATGATTAGAACTATTGATTGATTTCCTACATTAAGTGTTATCTTACATTTGATGGCTTAAGATTCCTTGACCTTTTAAGTAGGCTGAATGCAATTTGTATGCTATCATGTTTGTTGTTGTTGTTTGTTTGCTTGTTTCAGGTATTTGAAGGAAGGAAACGAAAGGTAGCTGGAGTAAGGAAGCAAGATCATCACCAAGCGGAATATCATTCTAAGAGGTATGCCCTCTTATTTGATTCTAGCCTAAGGAAGTTTTCACTAGATTGTTTGTTTGTGGCTAGACCCACGCTCTCGGTCTAGAGGAATTGTTTTGTCTGCATTGAGAATTTACCTACACCACACCTAGCTTGAAGATATTTCCCCCAATCCAAGTGAAAGGGGCACTCTTCCTTACAATTATGCTCTTTTCTTTGGATGAGATATTTGGAGGAAATTTTAAAACAATTAGGTAGTTGGCTATTTAAGCAAACCATGGAGAGAGCATTAAGATATCAAATAAGTGTTCATATGGAAGTTGATCATCAACCATCCCTTCATCACCTGTAGGAAAAGAAAGTTCAGATAGAAAATATGAAACTACATTTTATTTTCCTAGCTTGTTAATGATAGTTAAATCAAATTGTGTAACAATAGAAACCATCTAATAATCTAGCAATCACATCATGCTTGTTCATCAAGTATTTGATAGTTGCATGGTCAGTATACACAAAAGTTTGGTATCCAGTGATGTAGTGTCTGAACTTGTTCAAAGAGTGTACAATAGCTAGGAGTTCTTTCTTAGTAATAGTGTAGTTCAATTCAGACTTAGACATATTTTTACTAATGAAATAGATGGCATAAGGTAACTTACCATCTATTTGGCCTAAATTTTCCCCCATAGCTTTATCGGATGCATCACCTCATTTCCTATTTGGTTTCTTTAGACCTACAATAGTCCTTGTACTTGTTGTTAAAGGCTTGTTGCATCTGAGCCCAGGTAGTGAGGGAGCATCCCTCATTGGAAAATTATCTCAACTCTCTCTCCATGGTTTGTTGACATAGCCAACTACCTAGTTGTTGCAAACTTTCCTCCAAATTTGTCATCCAAGGAGAAGAGAAGAATTGCAAGGAAGAGCACCGCTTTCACTTGGATTGGGGGGAATCTCTTCAAGTTAGGACCAGATCAAATCTTGAGGAGATGTGTCAAGGAAGAGGAAGTCTTTACATCCTCTTAGCCTGTAATGATGGGCCCTGTGGAGGTCATTTTTCTGCCAAAAAAATGACTTTCAAAGCTCTTCAAGTTGGCTACTACTGGCCCACTCTCTACCAAGACAAAAGAATATATACCAATAGATGTGATCAGTGCCAAAGGATGGGGAAACCTACACCAAAGGATGAAATTCCCCTACAACCTTAGGTGTATTTGGAGCCATTTTAAAAGTGGGGCATGGATTTCATTGGGGCAATTGATCCACCATCAAGGCAAAAAAAGTACATCATTGTGTGTATTGATTATTTGACAAAGTGGGATGAGACAAAGGTTGTCAAGGTAGAAATAGAGGAGAAAGTGGTTGAATTCTTAAGGGATAATGTGCTCTACAAATTTTGGTACCCCAAAGAGATAGTCACCAATGAGGAAGTATCCCTCATTGGAAGTCAAGCTAGTGCAGTTCAAGGAAGATCTATATCCACCTTTCTCGAGTTTGGGAAACCAACATCTCTATTTTCTAGGGAGTTGTTGGTAGCTACCCTTTTGTATAAACAAAAATGCCAAGGAACTCATTAGGATTTGAATTTTGGTTATAGATAAGAGGATATTGATCTCAAGTACTTGTGACTACTATTTTTTGATGATGTATTTGACATTTCTGGAATGATAATGAGAAGTTTCATTTTGATCCATCATTGAGTTAGTCCAAAGGGCTGAAGCTCTTGGGTTTGGGCCAAACCCCAGTAGTTTAAGTCCCTATTATGTAATTTTAGCTTATAATGTTTGATTAGTTATTGCATTTCGGTAGAGTATAGCTCCTCAAAAAGTCTGTAATTGTGGCCTCTTCTGATCCTCTCATGGGAGAATGATCAGAGGACTCCACCATCACAACCCAAAAACATTGTGTGATTTATTGTTTATGATTTCTTGGAATAGTATACATTTTTTATCTTGCTTTACATATGATTGTTTTATATTAGAAGTTAATCCATTACATAGATCAATTTCTTAGTATCAGTTAGATAGTTTCCAAATTCAAGTAATCTTTTTCACCATTGATTGTAATATTTTGCAAATGAAAATAAGAACAAGTGCATGTGATGTTGCAGGACTATTGGATCTATAGGAAGGGGATCTTTACAACACCTCCATCCAGTAATTCTCCACTCCCTTTTAATGAATTCCAACTAATGTTCTTGATCACTATTTTTAGGTCATCGTGAGCAACCCTCTTAGCCCAAAGATGGCATTCCTGAAGTGTTGGGTTTGGCTAGGGGTGTTTGTCACCTTATGTACATTTCCCACAAACTTCATCCATCTTTCCATCACTTTATCCCATCATCCTTATCCTCCAATCCCTCTAAGAAAACTTCCTGTATCATTTCAGGACTTCCTATAGCAATATAGGAATCCTATAGAAACTTCTTGTAGGACACCTATAGTAGCTTGTTTTGCCCTTGTTTTGACCTAAAATTCCAATGTAGCTTAGTATAGGAGTAGTTTAACCCCCAAGCTTGGACTCCAAGATCATAGGTACCACCTGGGCCATTCCCTCCATTCCTTTTCCTTTCCTGAAAGAGAAAATAGAATTAGTTTCTTCATTACAGATTTGGAAATTAGGACATTACTTAATCTGTAAGTGTGAAATAGATGAATGATGCATGAAATCTTGAGTTGTGAATTGGTAGAATAATATTCTATTTTCAAGTGAAGTTGATAGCTATATGGTTGACTGAAATTAGTGTAGCTTTCCTTTCTACAGTTAGCATAATTCTTGTGTTCTCTTACAATTACAAATTCCAGTTACAAATTTTTGTTCTTGCATAGGATTAATTTCTTTTCAAAGTAACAGTTCCATTTATGCAATTGGTTTAGGATTTGATTTCATTAAATTCACTCCATTATATCATGACAGTGAAATAAGGACACATTGTATCTTACACATATAGTGTCTATACCTCTTAAGTTTGTACGAACCTCAGGTTGATAATTAAAGGTGGTAGCCTTGGGAGTTGCAACATTCTTGTTACAATACTTAGGCTCATCACTTTTTGGCATCATTGTCGAGGAGGTGTCTAGGTAGATGTTATTTACGGTTTTCTTTCTTTTTTGCATTCAGTTTAAAAAAAAAATCATATAAAATAAGAAAAATTGTTCTTTCATGCCTCGTAGGAGTAGAGACACTCTAGGAAAATTATTGCCAAATGCCCCCACACCATCAAACAGTCAACCTTCACTCTTCTTCGGTGACTGTCAACTTTCGTCTCTGACTACATTGGAGTTAGAAGAACCCTTAGGTGAACAACCTGAGATCTTTGAAGAACCTATTGGGGAAGAAGAAGAAGCCATTCCACATACCCACACTATGGTTGAAAAAAGGAATGAGGAGACTTTTATTATCATAGAAACTAATGGAGATGCTAGAATGAAGACTGTAAGTCCTACTTCCCTTCCTCACTTCCATGGCTTAACCTATGAGGACCCTGATACTTTTATTTTTGATATTTTTGTTGTCTGTAGGACTTATGACTATACCTATGATGACCATAAGCTGAAGTTGTTCCCATATACCCTTAAGGATGCAACCTTGCATTTGTTTATGGGTCTACCTAGGGATAGCATCACTACCTGGGCTCAAATGCAGCAAGACTTTAACAACAAGTACAAGGAATATTGTGGGTCCAAATAAACCAAATAGAAAATCCTTAGAATGACTCTTGGACCTAATGAATCCCTAGAAGACTATGAGGAAAGGTTCTAGCTCAGTTATAGGAGGGCTAGATGCACCCTTGATCCTGAATCACTCAAGTTAGTCCTTCTCTGAGGAATTAGAGAGGACATGTTGGAAACCCTCAACATGTTGTTTGGGGGAGATATCTATCAGTTACCCTATGCAGACATCAAAACAGTGTTCAAAAACCATTCTAGGGTTGTTAGGAAGAAGGGTAGGGCTAGTCAAGCTTTGGTCAGTTCCTCTCCCTCCACAACATCCATCAAGAATGAAATTGGAAACATGTTGGAGGACTTTAAAAGTGAAATGTTGCATACCTTTTCTTTACAAATGGATACCATGCAGATCAAGAGGAGACAAGAGGAAGCAAAAAGGGCCTTAGCTATCTTTTTCCCTAAATGCACTAGAAGGCACCCCAGAAATGAATGTCCATTAAATGTCATAAAGGTTTTCTCAGTCTGTGATGAAACCCATTCCATAGATAAGTGTCCTTCTTTGCCTGGATTGATATTTGTACACTAAGGGGCGGAAGGTGTGCCTGAGAAACTCTAGATCATCAATCAAAGAAGGCCTCAAGGACCTCGGCCATACTAACAGAGCATGCAAGGAGAAACCTAATCTTATTACCATACCAACCAAAATGCGTCATTGACACCTAGGTACTCTTCCACTCATCCATCATGGTCCACACCTCCTTCTTAGCCTTATGCACCCCAGTACCCTCCCTAACCTGTCAATCAATCATTTTAGCCATATGCTTCTCCACATCCTCAGTGGAATAACCCGTCATAAGTGTGGAGGCCTCAACTCAACCAACCTCCTGCTTTTCTGCCTCCACCTCCATCTCAACCACAACTCACTCATCCTACTCCACCCAAGTAACCCTAGGTTCCTTCTCAAACCAGTCCAAACCTGAATAATGAGCAGGAACAATAGGTCTATAGTGGAGTGACATCTTACCCTGCCTATGCTATGGAGATTCAATAAATAAACCTTAGGTCTGGAAGACTTCTCCCAGATAACTAACCTCCATCTCCACCTGAGGGGGTTGAAGAGGAAAAGGAAGATAGTAGCCCTCAAGTAAATCAACCTCCTTTTCCTAAGAGATTGATCCATCCTAACCATCACACCCCATAAGATATTGAACCTCTGGGAGAATTCAAGAACTTGTGTGTTAAAATTCCCCTCCTCCAAGCTATCAAGGATGTTCCCATTTACAATAATCTTATTAGAGAGAAATGCTTCAAACATTTTGGGAGGAGAAAGAAAGAAACCCATACCATCAATGTTATTGGTAATTTATCTTATTTGATGTTGGGGAGAGTGATTTGACCAAAATATCTAGATCCTCAAATTCTTGTGGTAGATGTGCACATTGATGGCATCGTTGTCCCTCACACCTTAATTGATCTTGGGGATGCCACCAATGTGATGACTAAAGAAACCATGCTAAATCCAAACCTCCGCGGATCCTTGAGAAAGACCCCTATAGTGAGGGAGTTATTGAGGGTGTAATGGTCTCTATTGACTCCTGGGATTCTCCTACTGACTTCCTAGTTCTCCATCCCAAAACCAAGTTCAATGGTTATCCTCTCATCCTTGGAAGACCATGGCTAGCCACTATTGATTCTTACATAAGTTGCAGGGTTGGGAACATGACCATTAAGAATGGGCATTTGTCCAAATAGTTGGTATTGTACCCTCCTGCTCAGCCATCCATTGAGCATGACTTACCCCTATGGTTGGAAGAGGAGGAGGAATATGAAGTGTATCATATAACATCCCATCCAATTTGTGCCCTAGATTTTGTTATAGGAGGGGGGAAACCTGATGAAGATGACCAAATCGTCCAAAAAAACCCCCCAATACCTTGCCTCTTGATGAGCTTGTGAAGGAATCTGAGGGTAATCCTTGGACTGAGTTATGCCTAGTTGACCCAAGTCCTACACATGTCAAACTTGTAGAATTTGGTCCATCTAGAACCTTGAATATTAACCCCTCTCTCTCAGCCAACCAAGAAGAGAAGTTGTGCAAAATGTTGAGAGAGCACTTAGATTCCTTTTCTTGGAGCTATAAAGAAATGAAAGTGGTGAATCCTTTAGCTTGTACTCATCACATCTACATCAAGAAGGGATGAAAACCTGTGCTCCAACCTTAGAGGAGAATGAACCCAACCCTTAGACACATAGTAAAGGAAAAATTCCAAAAGTTGTTGGATGAAGGGTTCATATACCCCATATTAGATAGTGAGTGGGTGTCCCCTCTAGTTTTGGTCCTAAAGAAGAATGGGAAGTGGATGATCTATGCAGATTACAAAGAGCTTAACAAAGCCACCCAGAAAGACCATTTCCCTTTATCTTTCATTGATCAATTTTTAGATGGTCTTACAGGGAAGAAGTTCTTCTCTTTCCTGGATGGATTCAGTGGTTACAATCAAATCTAAATCAACCTTGAGGACTAAGAAAAACTACATTCACTTGTCCTTGGGGTACATTTTCTTATAGGGTCCTTCCTTTCAGATTATTTAACGCCCCTACCAATTTTCAAAGGGAAGTCCTGAGCATCTTTGCTAAGTTGGTCCATGACTCTCTAAAGACCTACATGGATGGTTTCATTCCCTATGGGTGTGACTTTTTGGAGGCTCCCTCTAACCCGAGGAAATTCATGAATAAGTACATTGAAATGAACCTCTCACTTAGTCCTGAGACATGTGAATTCTTAATGAATTCAGGGATTGTCCTTGGCCATATAATATCTCAGGAGGGAATACAAGTGGACCCAAAAAAAAGTACCATCATAAAAAGGGTCCCTACTCCTCAAAACCAGAGGGGTGTTAGAATTTTCTTGGGCTTAGCTGGATATTATAGAAGCTTTATCAAGGACTTCAACAAAGTAGCCTCACCATTTTTTGGATTGTTGGCCAAGGACTCAGGATTCTACTAGACAAATAGCTACCAAGAGGCCCTGTAGGTCTTGAAAGAAAAATTAACCACTGCACCCATACCTAGAGGCAAAAACTGTACTCTTCCTTTCCATATCCATGCTAATTCATCCGAAAAAGTTGTGGGGCCAGCTTTAGACGAAATAGATGGTAAGTTACCTTATGCCATCTACTTCATTAGTAAAAATATGTCTAAGTCTAAATTAAACTACATTGTGACTGACAAAGAATTCCTAGTTATTGTACACTCTTTGAAAAAGTTCAAGCACTATATCATTGGATACCAAAATTTTGTGCATGCTGACCATGTAGCTATCAAATATTTGATGAACAAGACTTATGTGAATTCTATAATTATTAGATGGTCTCTATTGTTATAGCAGTTTGATTTAACTATCATTGACAGGCTAGGAAAACAAAATGTAGTTGCATATTTTCTATCTAGACTTACTTTTCCTGCAGGTGATGAAGGGATGGTTGATGATTAACTTCCTGTTGAAGCCCCAAAAATCAGGTCTACAACAAGGGGGATACCCACCCGGTCCGAACCTTGGTTAGCAGCTCCTTTTCCATTTGGTATAGTGGGTCCGACTAGGGATATGGGACCAGTTTCCTGATATATGTGTGTGTGTGTTGAGAATTGATATTTCCTTTCTAATAATTCCTAAGTAAAATGCTTTTATTATAAATATAATCTAACAACATGCAATTGTATTCTAATAAACAGAAATATCTAAATTCTAAACTAACCTAGGATGTAATCTTTCAGTTATGCGATCTAAAATGATTTCAAATAACAATTGGTAATAAAGATCATTCAACTTCTATGAGAAAAGAATTCAATAAAGATAAACCATTTCGTATAAAAAGTTAGACGAAACAATTGTGAAAAACATATCGCATAATAAGCTACTCATATATTAAGCATAAATAAATAGCTGTCACCATACAGAAGTGCCAAATGATAACTCAAGCATTCACACATTCATATATAAATAACTGAACATGAATATCACTTTAACACATAGGCATAAATAGTTAAGAGATAAAAGTACCATTTATAACTATTTCTACTCATGAGCTTCAAGCAATAATGATTTATCTCTTCTTAATCCAACATTCACTAAGAGTAAAAAAGTGCAACATTAGTAGTAGATATTAAACGCAAATATCAATAAATCCTATTCCATTCATTCATCAAAACCTCCTCGAAGGGTGCAAAAGTGCATGTTTTGACGACAAGTTTTTGACAAATTTCAGGACCCTTCTCTAAATGCATGAGAAGGGTTTAAATACTACTAGCTAAATCTAAAAATAATTTATTACAAAAATGTAGGATGCAGTTTAAATGACTGTCCTCATTTCAAGCAAAAATAAAGCAAAATTAAAACTAAAACTAATCAACTAACTATCTATGTATCTGTTCCTTATAATCAAAAGCGTTCAGCATTTGCTTGAGGAGAGTTGGCTGGATGACTTCCGACTTTAGCTATCGTGTGAAAACGGAATCGGCGAGTGTTGGCGCCATCTTCTCAGCAAAATTGATGATACATTTGAGAGTCATGCACTGGATGTGTGGTTTTACCAAGTATGCCCAGTAAGAATCCCAATTCAACTTGGTTAACCTTTTGATTGACTCTGCCCTTTATTGAGCCTTCTGTCTCTAGCTTGTATGCAGATGTTGTACTTTTGGTAGATATCCTGGAGTGGTATCTGAGATCAGATTTTCCTTGTGTAAATTTTGATTGATGCAATCAATGACATTATTTGTTGTTGTGGCTGCTTCTTCTACCGCTTGTTTTGCTTTCCTGATCTGTGCATACCACTTATTAAAGAACATTTCTTTGTGACTGTCATTGATTATTGGTGCACTTGCCTTTTTCTCTTCCTCTGTTTCCTGCCAAGCCAAATATTCAGTAAGTCTTTTATCAATTAAATCATAATCATGTCGCAAGTCCACGACTTGATTAGTAATTTTATCGCTTATTTCGCAATAAGAGCTCCACTGTGATATTCTTTGGCACAATGCTTCTTGTTGCTGCAGTAGTTGATCATTTAAGGAAATGGATTCTGTGATGAATTCTGTAAGCTTAGGATCATCCTTGTGCATCTCTTGCATAACCTGTAACTGTTTTTCTCTTTCAGACAAACTGTTCTGGTATCCTAGCTGCATTTGTTGAAAGTCCTGTTGTAGTCTTTCAAGTTGTTTCTATGCTTCGCTGTTGGTGTTGGCCTATTGTAGCTGTTGCTACAAAACTTGTATTTGATCTTCTTGTTCTTTCAGTAATTGTTGTACCTTATATGCTTTATCAATGGTCGCAGAAGCATATGCTCCTGCGATCTGAGATAATTTAGTGAGATTTTCAGTGGGATCGGTGGTAGGATCTTGCCATAGGATGTCTAATTGCTCTGCATCATGAGAGAGCACGCTTTCCAATTTCCTTTTCTTTCTTTGTCTTCTCACCATAGCCTTATGCTGCGGACTGTAAAATACATCAAGAGGAGGAATTTCCTCTATTTTGAGCATAAGTTTAGAAGATGGGGTAATGGGAATATGTTCCATTTCTGGGACATTGCTGATTATTCCTGTGACTATATCATCCACTGTCTGTACATTACTTTCAGGTGTTTTTGTGCTCTGTCCTTTAGTATTGATTAAGTCATTGAATGTCTCCCATTCTTTATCCAGCTCAGTTCTGACTGGTGGTGGCTGGACGATGAGAGGGGGAAGATTTACCTATGGAGAGGTCAAAACCTGTTGTTCTAGGTGCTCCTTAGACTGGGCAGTATCTCTTACTGACCCTTCGCTTTTATTATGGTCACTTTCGGACCTCTTGGAGTGTTCTGACGTTTCCCTCCCAGACTTAGATTTAGACCTGTCTGTGCCTGAACTTCCACTGAGACTGATACTGGGAGTTGGTTCCCTTATGGGTTCCAAACGTACTTTTATCCAATGGGATATTAGATAACCTCCTTTCTCTGTATATTTTGAACTCTTGAAATTTTGTTGGAGGAAATCGCATTTGGGCTGAACGCAAAACTTCTTTAAGTGTATTTTTCTGTTGGAACATATCATCAAAAAGATCATCTTCTTTAGAAAACACCTTTATTTTGATTGCAGTAGTGAAATTCTTAACAATATTAGAAGGGTCAAACGGTCTTCCTGGAAATTTGAACAATTGTAGACATAACATGTTGTTTACTTCTTTGAATGCATGGCCTACATCAAATAGTGAAAAGGCCCCACAGGCCATAGGAAATTGTGGCCAAATGGCCTTCTTCTTGTCCTTCAAATCTTTAGTCATACCTCCTTCTCCACAGGTCTGATAAGCAATCTCTCGTGCCAGTAGTTTATCAGGAACATATAAAGGTAAGACATGACGGGAAGCGAGACTTACGAATACCCTGACATATTTGAAAAGCTCTTCTCCGAACCATCTTGCGACTGGGAGCATATCAACCTCCGCTTCTGGACAAAATCTTGGAGCGTCTTTATCATACAGCATTTTATACAGAGGTAACATGATTCCATGACAAATCTTGTAGAAATACGAAGTGAACATGGAATCCCACAATTCTTTGTGATAAATATGAATGGGTAAGGGATCTTGAGTAGTCCAATTCCAACCCATTAAAGGAAACTTGGAAATATAACAGATTGCATCCATCACATATGCAGATAAGTAGAAAGGGGGATAAATCCTCTAAGAAATAGTTCTTTTAGACCAGTAATTCAAAATGGCTGTGGCTAAATTGTCAGACAATATCTTAGTCCAATCCACAATAGTAGCATTAGTGGCGACATCCAATAATGGTAGCCATTCAGATGAAAATTTGTTAATGTCTGGCTTTCCAAAAAGTCTACAAAGCATAGCAGTAGCAAAGCAATACGGGGAGGTGAGAGAACCAGTACTATACATACCATGCTTATCGTTTTTTAGTGGTTTGTCCCTTCTTGACCAGTCCTTGGTGCATTCTGCCAAATATTCATATTCTTTAGCGAAATTCTCCATGAACTGTTTGTTATAAGTCGCCTGTGGCTCTGGTAGATGATACATGAGCCTCAAATCTTGTGGAGTGAACGAGCCAATGAATCCTTGACCCTGAGTCTTAAATTATCTATTTGTGATATCAACACTATCTAGTACCCATTCAACCATGTCTATGTATGGACGAATTTTAGGCCTTGCCACTATTCGGTGCAAGAACGAACATGCTAGTTCTGTAATAGACACCTCGAAAGACCCATGTGAGCCTGCAGTAGTTGTAACTTCCATCATTTTGGGATTTTCTTCCTCGAGTAGACTATACATGCCTTCCCAAGTAGTAATACCAACATCTTTGTTACAGGTAGTGTCTGTGTATAACGACGTCATTTCTTTGTCTTCAGAACTCGAAGCTTTACTCTTCTTTCCCATGATATTCTGAACACTACTATGTATACTTCTTTGCTCTTCGCTCCTGCAGTTTACAAATGAAGCAAGAGTAATGATAAGAAAAAGGTGACAGGAAAGCTTTAAATGCCGAAAACATATAAAATATACCACCTTACGTGAAATGGCTCTTCGATCAGATCAAAACCATATTTCATTAATGATTTCCAACTAACTCATTGATTAACATTTAATACGCATAACCAAGCATCAGTTTATGGAAAAATCTTTTTCGAACAACGAGCCCTGAAGATCTGTGATAAGGCGATTTTGCGATTTGCTTTGCAATATCGCAGATCGCAGAATCGCAATATCGCTAGTTCGTAGCGTATGACAATCATACATTAATGTGTTTTCTGTGAAATGCGATTTGCGATATGTGCCATCGCATATCGGTGGTTTAATGCATTTCAGCGTAAGTGATGTTTGAGGCATGCGATGCGATGAATGTTTTTAGTGCGTAGTTTCACATCGCGATTTCGCAATCTTTGAATTTTGCTTGTAGGAAGGCATCCATTACCCTTTTTGCGATGCGATGCACTTTAAGGAGTGATTTTATTCTAACTTATCATAAAACTTAAGTATTTATTAGATTTTTCGAGGGTATTCTCCTAAGTTTATGATAGTAAGTTTTATTGAAAAAGGAAATACAAGCGTTAATCGATTTATTTTATTCTATTTTATTTTTTATTTTTGAATAAGCGTCCCTACTTATTTAGTATTAGTGATAAAACTAAATAAGAAGGGGGGTTGTTGCTGGCCACAACAATTGGCGATTCACTTGGAAGAACCAGTTATCTCTTCTTTTCTTTTGAATTTTCTAAACTTCTAAAACATAAATCTTTCTAGAAAATCAAACTTTATTATAGAAAGATAAAGTACATTATGCTTTCAGCTGTGAGCGATAGTTTGTTTCTTTATGTTAACTTTGGTTATTTACTTCCTAAAGCTAGTCATTGTAACTACATTAGTCACTACTTGGTTTATAAAGATAAAAACAAAACCTTCTCTGTAAATCAGTTTTAAATATGCTCATTTTTCGTAGGTAGAGCCTCTGCTACCAACAGGCATTTATAGCCTCAATAGGGTTACCTGTTACCCATCAATGATCCTGTATCCCACTTGGAGAAATATACAATTTTCAAAGAGAAATCCATATCTATACTTGTTGCTTTCATTTTCTTTTAACCCTTAAAGAAAAACGCCTTGGTTTGGTAGCCAAATTATGATAGTGCCATTCACTTGATTTATAAATTTGCTAATCAAGCTAGCTCGTGATGAGACTCCTTATCTTTTGATTGCAACAATCTTGAGTCATTTCCCTACTATGGTATGTAGTTTTGGAAAAGTCAACAAGCTATAATATCTATGATTATGATAAGTCAGCTCGTGATGAGACCTCTTATTCTTTAAGTTAAAGTGTATCACTGGATTATTCCTTGAAGCTCGTAATTTCCTAGGTGGGGAGGAAGTCATTGTTTCCTTAAGAATAGCTCTAGATGACAATGGTAGAGTTTTTTGGAAAGAGCTTTTCTACAGAGAATCTTTGTTTTGTTATTTATACCTTTCATTTGACTGATATAAAACAAATTCCCACTAAAGGTCGTTTTTTATCAAAATTTACAAGGTTGAAACTAGTATCATACTCAGGCTTATAGCCTTTGACTATATCTTTGAATAATAATGACCAATTTTCTAAATCATTTCTATTTATACAAGCGAAAAAACAAAATCTAAAAGAAATACTTGTCTTTTTCGTGAATTCCAAATGTAACCATTTACAATTGGTTTTATTATGAAAATAAAGGAAAAACTAATCTACAAAAAATAGAAGAATGATCTCCTATGGAAAGTATTTTTTGAGGATGTGTCCTTTAACAGGTAAAGATTCTCTTTTTCCTGTTAAATCATGTAACATACAAGTAGATGGACCTATGACTTATGCAATTTGGAAAGGGCCAAGCCACATTTTTTGAAATTTCGTATGTTTTCCTTTTTCCTCATGAGCCTTGTCCCATTTTAAAACTATATCTCTGATTTGAAAGTCCTTTCTAGATATCATGTTTGAATCAAAAGAAGCTTTTACTAATGCTTGGTGATGAGCATGAGTTATTTTAGCCTGTTCTCATTGCTCTTCTAGCTTAAGTATTTCCAGCTACCTTAGTTGTAAGGAAGAAGTTGGTGCTTCATCAATATATTGAACTAAGGCCAAAGAGGGAATTGCTAGATGAGCTGGAAGAACCACTTCTTTCCCATAAACTAAATTAAAGGGAGAAGTGCCAATGGAGGCTTTCTGCGTTATTTAGTCTGCCCATATAGCATATATTAAGGACTTGTGCCAATTTTTTTGAGTTTGATCAATGGTTCGCTTAATGATTCTGATTAAGTTTTTATTCATTGATTCAACTAAACCATTTCCCTGTGGGTAATAATTGGCAGAGTATTTAAGCTTAAAACCTCTTTTGAGTGCAAATTCAGTCATAGCATTGCCAGAAAAATACGATGCATTATCAAACATTAAAGCAAAGGGTAAACCAAACCTGGTGATTATGAACTGATCTATGGAATCAATGATGTGTTTGGCATTAGCTATCTTGAGAGGAATTGCTTCTATACATTTAGTAAAATAATCTGTAGCTGTAAGGATATACCTATGCTATGTAGAATAGTGAGGAATGATCTCACCTATTATATCCAATCCCCATTGATCAAAAGGCTGTGCAATGTTGACTAGTTGCAAAGGCAACGATGGTTTCTTTTGTCTTCCTACAACAGTTTGACAAACTTGACATTTCCTTACGTAGCTATGTGCGTCTTTGAATAGTGTGGGCCAGTAATAACCTGCGCATAGGATTTTATGTGCTGTAGCATCTCCAACATAATGTCCACCTGCTGGTCCATCATGGAGTTCCTGCAACACCTTTTTAGCTTCAGATTTCTCAAGACATCTAAGGAGAACAGAATCATAATTCATCCTAAAAAGTAAATCATTCATGAGCTGATATTGCTTAGCCTTCAACCTTAGAGCTCTTTTCTTTATATAATCAAGGTTTGAAGGAGAATATCCGTTCTTTATATAAAATATGATATCAGCGTATAATTATTTAATATCGTTTAGGCTTACCTAGTACATTTGTATCTTTGCAGATGGTATTTTGGAAATAAGCGATGCTCCAGCTAGCATTTTGCAAAAGCCTTGACCTTTCACAATACTTGCTGGTTTGATTTCTACGTCGTATTCTTGTAAGGCAGTAACCCAATTGGCTCTTTTCTCACCCACATCTTTCTGTATTAAGAGATTTCTTACCACTAGAAATGGTACTATGAATTTTGTATGGGTTTTAACAGAAAGGGTCTGAAATACTT
The DNA here is from genome assembly GCA_031772625.1 of Pinus tabuliformis. Taxonomy (NCBI): domain Eukaryota; kingdom Viridiplantae; phylum Streptophyta; class Pinopsida; order Pinales; family Pinaceae; genus Pinus; species Pinus tabuliformis. The sequence continues at coordinate 648,326,949 of CM062815.1, read as the reverse complement.
AATCGCTTTGAAAACAGCATAAGCTTATTTCTCTACGTCTGAATAATTTAACTCAGCCCCTTGTATATTTGAACTGAAAAAAGAAATTGGGGCTTCTGCCTTATCTTGATTTTCTTGAGTGAGTATCACAGCATATGATTTATCAGAGGCAAATGTATATAAAATGAAAGGATCAGAAAAATTTGGAGTTGCTAAAGATGGAGCATTAACAATTGCTTGTTTGATCAAATTGAATGCTTCGTATTCGTCTTGGCCCCATTTGAAGATTGAGTTCTTTTTAGTCATTGCTTGTAAAGGAGATACGATTCTTGAAAAATCTGGACCAAATCTCTTTACAAAGTTAATCTAGCCAAGGAAAGATTGCATAGCTTTCTTGTTGTGAGGTAGGGGTATTTCAGAAATCTCCTTGATTCTGTTAGGATCAATATGGATTCCAGATTTTGACACTATGAATCCAAGAAGTTTTCCTTCACTTAATGCAAAAAAAGACATTTTTGGGTTAAGTGAAATTCCATACCTTTGACAACGTTGGAAGATCTGTTTTAAATCTCTGAGATGATTGCCTCACTTCTTGGAATATACAGTTATATCATCCAAGTAGATTACTACTGATTTTTTTACAATCCCTTAAATGTGATGTCCATGGCCCTTTGAAATGTGGCACTAATGTTGATCAGACCAAAAGGCATATTTTGATATGCATAAGTACCCCATTTGGTTCTAAACGTGGTCTTTAATTGATCATCGGGATGGACCAACACTTGGTTATAGCCAGAGAAACCATCCAAGAAGGACATTAATTCTAATCCTGCAACTGCCTGCAATATTTGCTCCATGGGAGGCAAAGGAAAATTATCTTTTTGGCAGGCTTTGTTAAGATTTCGAAAGTCAATGCAAATTCTAATGTCTCTGTTCTTTTTTCTAATGGGAATTTGGAAACCCATTTAGAATGTTGAATGGAAAAAATGATTTTGGCTTTCAATAACTTACTGAGCTAAGATTTGATCTGGTTTTCTAGATTAGGATGGATCTTTCTCAGCTTTTGCTGGATAGTTTTTTCATCGTTTATCATTGGGATAGTATGTTGGATGATGGAAGTGTCGTAAGTCTTAAGTTCATCGTAGTTGCAAGAAAAGACACTTTTGTATTGTTTCAAGAGATGAACATACACTAATTTTTCTTCAGGAGCTAGGCCAAGGCCTAGGTTGATATTTTGTGGCTTGGTGTGAGTCCCTAGATTTACTAATTCATAGTTTAGAGTTGAACTTTGAAGTTTTGAATTGGTAGATCTCTTGAATCGATCTTTCAAATCATATAGGTCTTCTAATTTGACTACTGAATTTGGCATAGCATTATTAGTTCTATCTTGTTGAAATTGTCTGTCATGTTGGTCCTCATCAATTATCTGATTGGTGTAAGATCCCTCTGATGTGAGGAAGCTTACAATATCAGGATCATCGTTGAAAACTCTCCAATTGGTAATGTTATTAGGAATCAAGCGTCTAAAGATTAATTCGATTGAAAATATATCAGGGCTATAGTCTTCTGAGGGAATGAGCTTGGAAGCTATGTTTGCTAAGAGGTCAGCACTAGCATTCTGGAGTCTGGGAATTGATGAAAAATTGAATGCTATAAAATGTTCAGTCAGATCTTGAACTAAAGATTGGTAATGCTTTAAATGACCTGATAGACAATGTATAGTATTCCGTACCTGTCTTATAACAATTTCAGAGTCTCCGAAGACTTGTAGATATTTGATGTCTAATCCAATTGCTTTGTATAATCCTTGGACTAAAGCCTCGCATTCTGCAGTATTATTAGTGCAATCGAACTCAAGTCTACAAGTTAGTATAGTTTTGTTTCCCTCTGGACTAATTAATACGCATCCTGCTCCTGCTCTTTCGTTAGACTTGGAACCATAAAAAAATAACTTCCAAAATAAAGATTTATTTACAGGACTATCTATAAAATTAATACATTTAGAACTATCTGTTTGAGAAAAATTTTCTACTTGAGATAAAACAGAATGTTCTAAGTAAGGTGAAGTATGAGCATTCAAATTTCCTAAGAAAGAATCAACATAATAGTTTCCAATAATATTGTTGCTGTATGCTACCAGTTCATTTTCTCCTTCCAATTTTGTTACTATGTATTTCTGATGTCTTTCTCGCTAAACCTTTATCTGATTTGGTTTACCATTGTAAGGGAACCACATGTGCAACCAATCAGTTGTAAAGTAGCCATGAAGTTTTTCTAACCAATCTCTGCTAAGAATTAAGCCATAAAATTCTGGGATATCTGCAACTAAAATGTCGATAACTTGACATACCTTTGGATTAGATGACAGCCTTATGGTAACCTAATTTAATTTTCCGATCACTTCAACTTGCGACCGATCCAGCTGAACTATGCGCACAATAGATTTTTGAGGTTAAACATTCAACTTTGCACATATCGATTTTGGTAAGATATTAGATGAAGCTCCTGAATCCACTAAACAATTATGAAATTTTTTTTTGAAAATTTCATAAGTAAGAAAAAATGGGGGAGTATGAGATCTCGACCTTCCTCCAATTAAAGTGATATCGTTTGGATCAACTTTATTAATCACATTAGTTGGAGGTCTTCCCATCACATGGGAAGCTTGAGAGATTCCAGCGGCGGGCAGAGGTGAAACTGGTACTGCATGTAATTATTTCAAAAGTACCTTTTACTGATGTTTTAACTTTCTCAATTCATAAAAAGTGATGATAGCCCTAGTCTTCTTCATGTCTTCTATGATATTATACTCCATTTCATCCGAAACAATCAATGTTTTAGATGGAGTTGGTGAATCTGTTTGGACTGGGCTCGTTTGAGTTGCTTTGGGTATCGTTTTCTTGGCTGCGACTTTATCCTTAGGCATTGAGCTTGCGCTCTTTGGCTTAGGAGTAGGTTGAGGAGGATTGAGTTGATTTCTACTTCGAGTACTAACCGGCAATGCCTCTTGATCCTCTTCATCTGGGAGGATGAAATCCCACATACCTTGTACCTCTACAACTTCTTCTTCATCAGTAGGTTCTTCAGTAGCAATTTCCTCTTCTTCTTCTTCTGATTCAGCACTTGTGATAGCATTGGGAAGCTTTGAATCAGTCAAAGGATTTCTTCTATAAGGCTTGTAGGGATTTTTAGAAGAAGTCTCTGCCACTTGTTTCTTAATGTCCACCATTTCTTTAGACATGGTTTTCAAAACTTTCTGCAATCCTTCTAAATCGAATGGATCTTTCGATTATTTTTTCTTGGGATATTCCTTAAAAGTAACCTTCTTAGATTTTTGTTCATCTACAACATTTTTCTTTTCTAAGGCTATGATACGTTTCTCTATCGCTATTGCTTCCTTCATATTGTCAACTAAAGTTGTTTTATTAGCTCTATCGACAAAGATCGCTATGTTCGATGGTAAAGCAGAGATGTACCATTCACTTCGCACTTCTTCGCTAGGCTTGGAAGCAGTAGGAATTTTGTTCAATAGTTTATTGAAACGTGAGTTAAAATCTTTGATAGGTTCCTTTGACTTAGCCCTAAGGTTGGATAGGTCATTGGTCAATGTTGCGGTAGACCTGTCGTCACCGAACTTAGTCAAGGAATTGTTCCTGGAAGATATCCAAACTAGTGATAGATCTAGATGGTAATGAGAAATACCATCATCCGACTGCTACTTGCAAAGTGTAAGGAAATATTTTGACGACACCGTCTTCATTAGTAACTCCATTGAGACTTATAGATAACATAAAGTTGTTTATATGTTGTTCCGCTAGCATGCCTACTTCAAGATTAAATTTAGGCAGTCATTTTTTAGGATGGGCCAATATTTGACTCAAGGGCGTAGGCATTAAGACTGCCCCTGGGTTATTCCATGGAGATTTTGCCATCGCTAAACAACTAACAGAGGAAAGCACATAAGATGATCCCCGTGGTTGGGAAGATAAGGATATTACGATTCCAGATGATTGAGAAGGAGATGTGGAAGCTCCAGTGGACTGGTGGACAATAATTTGAAGTGGAGGGGTGGATGGTTGACTTCGCGGTGGAGAGGTTGAGATGGATGATGATGACGAAAGAGTCTCGCTATCAGACCCTTTAGGTGATTTCCTTGCTCTCTTTCTAGTAGGTAGAGGTAACTCAGTTGGCTCAATACCAAACTTTTCACTCTTTAATCTGGTGAGAGGATGAGCAGGGTTATATTGCGAAGTCACACTGCCTTGAAATTTATTAGATCTTTGAGGTGATATAGAAAACCGTTGAAGTTTATGAATCAAAGATTCAACTTCAGGAGGTTCAAAAGTAGATTTCTCTGAAATGTCAGGGTTTGTGGTAGTGGTTGATGTTCTTTTGACTTCTTGCTCAAGATTTAAATATTCTAAATGCGATGGAGAAGTCGGGGGAGATGGTGAGGGCGATTTACTCTCATAATGGTATTTAGATTTATATTTACTTGCCATTCATAGTTCGAGGCCCTCCTTCTAGCGCCAAATATTTTGAAGCCCCGAAAATCAGGTCTACAACAAGGGGGATACCCACCCGGTCCAGACCTTGGTTAGCAGCTCCTTTTCCGTTTGGTATAGTGGGTCCGACTGGGGATATGGGACCAATTTCCCAATATATGTGTGTATGTGTTGAGAATTGATATTTCCTTTCTAATAATTCCTAAGTAAAATGCTTTGATTCTAAATCTAATCTAACAACATGCAATTGTATTCTAATAAATAGAAATATCTAAATTCTAAACTAACCCAGGATGTAATCTTTCAATTATGCAATCTAAAATTATTTCAAATAACAATTGGTAATAAAGATCATTCAACTACTATGAGAAAAGAATTCAGTAAAGATAAAACATTTCGTATAAAAAGTTAGACGAAACAATTGTGAAAAACATACCGCATAATAAGCTACTCATATATTAATCATAAATAAATAGCTATCACCATACAGAAGTGCCAAATGACAACTCAAGCATTCACGCATTCATATATAAATAACTGACCATGAATATCACTTTAACACAGACATAAATAGTTAAGAGAAAAAAGTACCATTTATAACTAGTTCTACTCATGAGCTTCAAGCAATAATGATTTATCTCTTCTTAATCCAACATCCACTAAGAGTATAAAAGTGAAACATCAGTAGTAGATATTAAACACAGATATCAATAAATCCTATTCCATTCATTCATCAAAACCTCCTCAGAGGGTGCAAAAGTGCATGTTTTGAGGACAAGTTTTTGACAAATTTCAGGACCCTTCTCTAAATGCATGAGAAGGGTTTAAATACTACTAGCTAAATCTAGAAATAATTTATTACAAAAATGTAGGATGCAGTTTAAATGACTGTCCTCATTTCAGGCAAAAATAAAGAAAAATTAAAACTAAAATTGAATCTAAAACTAAACCTAATCAACTAACTATCTGTGTATCTGTTCCTTGTAATCGCAAACATTCAGCATTTGCTTGAGGAGAGTTGGCTGGCCAACTTCCGACTTTAGCTGTCCTGTGAAAATGGAATCGGTGAGTGTTGGCGCCATCTTCTTAGCAGAATTGATGATACATTTGAGAGTCATGCACTGGCTGTGTGGTTTTACCAAGTATGCCCAGTAAGAATCCCAATTCAACTTGGTTAACCTTTTGATTGACTCTGCCCTTTCTTGAGCCTTCTGTCTCCAGCTTGTCTGTAGATGCTGTACTTTCGGTAGATATCCTGGAGTGGTCTCTGAGATCAGATTTGCCTTGTGTAAATTTTCATTGATGCAGTCAATGACATTATTTGTTGTTGTGGCTGCTTCTTCTGCCACTTGTTCTGCTTTCCTGATCTGTGCATCCCACTTATTAAAGAGCATTTCTTTGTGAGTGTCATTGATTATTGGTGCACCTACCTTTTTCCCTTCCTCTGTTTCCTGCCAAGCCAAATATTCAGTAACTCTTTTATCAATTAAATCATAATCATGTCGCAAGTCCATGACTTGATTAGTAATTTTATCACTTATTTCGCAATAAGAGCTCCACTATGATATTCTTTGGCACAATTCTTCTTGTTGCTGTAGTAGTTGATCATTTAAGGAAATGGATTCTGTGACGAATTCTGTAAGCTTAGGATCATCCTTGTGCATCTCTTGCATAACCTGTAACTATTTCTCTCTTTTGGACAAACTGTTATGGTATCTTAGCTGCATTTGCTAAAAGTCTTACTGTAGTCTTTCAAGCTGTTTTTGTGCTTCGCTGTTGGCATTGGCTTGTTGTAGCTATTGCTGCAAAAATTGTATTTGATCTTCTTTTTCTTTCAGTAATTGTTGTACCTTAGATGATTTATCAATGGTCACAAAAGCATATTCTCTTGCGATCTGAGATACTTTAGTGAGATTTTCAGTGGGATCAGTGGTAGGATCTTTCCATAGGATGTCTAATTTCTCTGCATCATGAGAGAGAATGCTTTCCAATTTCCTTTTCTTTTTTTGTCTTCTCACCACATCGTTATGCTGTGAACTGTAAAATACATCAAGAGGAGGAATTTCCTCTATTTTGAGCATCAGTTCAGAAGAAGGGGTAATGGGAATATGTTCCATTTCTGGGACATTACTGATTATTCCTGTGATTATATCATCCACTGTCTATACATTACTTTCAAGCGTTTTTGTGCTTTGTCCTTTAGTATTGATTAATTCATTGAATGTCTCCCATTCTTTATCTAGGTCAGTTCTGACTGGTGGTGGCTGGATGATGAGAGGGGGAAGATTTACCTGTGGAGAGGTCAAAACCTATTGTTCTGGGCGCTCCTTAGACTAGGTAGTATCTCTTACTGACCCTTTGATTTTATTATGGTCACTTTCAGACATCTTGGAGTGTTTTGACGTTTCTCTCCCAGACTTAAATTTAGACCTGGCTGTGCTTGAACTTCCACTGAGACTGATACTGGGAGTTGGTTCCCTTATGGGTTCCAAACGTAATTTATCCAACGGGATACTAGATAACCTCCTTTCTCTGTATATTTTGAACTCTTGAAATTCTGCTGGAGGAAATCGCATTTGGGCCAAATGCAGAACTTCTTTAAGTGTATTTTTCTGTTGGAACATATCATCAAAAAGATCATCTTCTTTAGAAAACACCTTTATTTTGACTGCATTAGTGAAATTCTTAACAATATCAGAAGGGTCGAACGGTCTTCCTGGAAATTTGAACAATTGTAGACATAACATGTTGTTTACTTCTTTGAATGCATGGCCTACATCAAATAGTGAAAAGTCCTTACAGGCCATAGGAAATTGTGGCCAAATGGCCTTCTTCTTGTCCTTCAAATCTTTAGTCATACCTCCTTCTCCACAGGTCTTATAAGCAATCTCTCGTGCCAGTAGTTTATCAAGAACATATAAAGGTAAGACATGAGGGGAAGTGAGACTTCCAAATACCCTGACATATGTGAAAATCTCTTCTCCGAACCATCTTGCGACTGGGAGCATATCGACCTCCGCTTCTGGACAATTGTAGACATAACATGTTGTTTACTTCTTTGAATGCATGGCCTACATCAAATAGTGAAAAGTCCTTACAGGCCATAGGAAATTGTGGCCAAATGGCCTTCTTCTTGTCCTTCAAATCTTTAGTCATACCTCCTTCTCCACAGGTCTTATAAGCAATCTCTCGTGCCAGTAGTTTATCAAGAACATATAAAGGTAAGACATGAGGGGAAGTGAGACTTCCAAATACCCTGACATATGTGAAAATCTCTTCTCCGAACCATCTTGCGACTGGGAGCATATCGACCTCCGCTTCTGGAAATCTTGGACCATCTTTATCATACAACGTTTTATACAAAGGTAACATGATTCCATGACAAATCTTGTAGAAATATGGAGTGAACTTGGAATCCCACAATTCTTTGTGATAAATATGAATGGGTAAGGGATCTTGAGTAGTCCATTTCCAACCCATTAAAGGAAACTTGGAAATATAACAGATTGCATCCATCACATATGCAGATAAGTAGAAAGGGGGGATAAATCCTCTGAGAAATAGTTCTCTTAGATCGGTAATTCAAAATGGCTGTGGCTAAATTGTCAGACAATATCTTATCCCAATCCACAATAGTAGTATTAGTGGCGACATCCAATAATGGTAGCCATTTAGATGAAAATTTGTTAATGTCTGGCTTTCCAAAAAGTCTATAGAGCATAGAAGCAGCAAAGCAATATGGGGAGGTGAGAGAACCAGTACTATACATACCATGCTTATCCTTTTTTAGTGGTTTTTCCCTTCTTGACTAGTCCTTGGTGCATTATGCCAAATCTTCATTTTCTTTAGCGAACTTCTCCATGAACTATTTGTTATAAGTCGCCTGTGGTTCTGGTAGATGATACATGAGCCTCAAATATTGTGGAGTGAATGAGCCAATGATTCCTTGACCCTGAGTCTTAAATTGTCTGTTTGTGATATCAGCACTATCTAGTACCCATTTAACCATGTCCATGTATGGAAGAATTTTAGGCCTTGCCGCTATCCGGTGCAAGAACGAACATGTTAGTTCTGTAATAGACGCCTCGGAAGACCCGTGTGAGCTTGTAGTAGCTGTAACCTCCATCATTTTGGGATTTTCTTTGTCGAGTAGACTGTACATGCCTTCCCAAGTAGTAATACCAGCATCTTTGTTAGAGGTGGTGTCCATGTATAACGGCGTCATTTCTTTGTCTTCAGAACTTGGAGATTTACTCTTCTTTCCCATGATATTCTGAATAGTGCTATGTATACTTCTTTGCTCTTCACTCCTGCAGTTTACAAATGAGGCAAGAGTAATGATAAGAAAAAGGTGACGGGAAAGCTTTAAATGCCGAAAATATATAAAATATACCACCTTACGTGAAATGGCTCTTCGATCAGATCAAAACCATATTTCATTAATGATTGCCAACTAATTCATTGATTAACATTTAACGCGCATAACTAGGCATCGGTTTATGGAAAAATCTTTTTCGAACAATGAGCCCTGAAGATCTGTGATAAGGCGATTTTGCGATTTGCTTCGCAATATCGTAGATCATGGAATCGCAATATCGCTAGTTTGTAGCGTATGACAATCATACATTAATGTGTTTTCTGCAAAATGCGATTTGCGATATGCACCATCGCATATCAGTGGTTTAATGCATTTCAGTGTAAGTGATGTTTGAGGCATGTGATGCAATGAATGTTTTTAGTGTGTAGTTTCGCATCACGATTTCGCAATCTTAGAATTCCGCTTGTAGGAAGGCATCCATTACCCTTTTTGCGATGTGACACGCTTTAAGGAGTAATTTTATTCTAACTTATCATAAAACTTAAGTATTTTTTAGATTTTTCGAGGGTATTCTCCTAAGTTTATGATAGTAAGTTTTATTGAAAAAGGAAATACAAGCGTTAATCGATTTTTTTTTTTTTGAATAAGGGTCCCTACTTATTTAGTATTAGTGATAAAACTAAATAAGAAGGGGGGTTGTTGCTGGCAACAACACTTCCTTGTGAGAACTTATTTTCTATCTCAATTCTCTCTCCATTGTTTGTTGACATAACCAACTACCTACTTGCTGCAAAATTTCCTCCAAAATTTTCATCCAAGGAGAAGAGAAGAAAGTTAAGGAAGAACACCCCTTCCACTTGGATTGGGGGAAATCTCTTCAAGCTAGGACTAGATCAAATCTTAAAGGAGATGTGTCAAGGAAGAGGAAGTATTTCATATCCTCATAGCTTGTCATGATGGACCCTATGGAGGTCATTTTTTTGCCAAAATAACAACGTTCAAAGCTCTACAAGTTGGCTACTATTGGCCCACTATCTACCAAGATGCAAGAATATATACTAGTAGATGTGATCAGTGTCATAGGATGGGGAAACCTACACCCAAGGATGAAATGCCCCTACAACCTCAGGTGGATTTGGAGCCACTTGAAAAGTGGGGAATGGATTTAAATGGGCCAATTAATCCACCATCAGGTCAAAAAAAGTACATCATTGTGTGCACTGATTATTTGACAAAGTGGGCTGAGACAAAGGCTGTCAAGGCAACAACAGAGGAGAAATTTGTTGATTTTTTAAGAGATAATGTGTTCTACAAATTTGGGTACCTGAGAGAAATAGTCACCGATTAGGGAGCCCAATTCACATCACATCTAATCGATAATTTATTAAGGTGACGTCATATCAAGCACAAAAATTCTATTGTCTATCACCTCAGGCCAATGGACAAGTAGAGGTCACAAATAGGGAATAGAGGCAATCATCACTAAGGTTTTGAGCAATAGCAAGAAGGATTGGGCAGAAAAATTAGTGGATACCACTTGGACCTATAACACAACTTAGAAAACGACTACAGGTTTTACCCCATATGATTTGTTATATGGAAAGAAATTTTTGCTTTCTATTGAGTTTGAGTACAATACTTTGAGAATGGAACCAAATTGAATTTATATGTCACCAAAGCACAACAGGAGAGGCTACTCCAGTTAAATGGCTTAAATGAATTTAGAATGCAGGCCCTCCTACACACTGAGGTTATCCAATTGCAGAGGAAGGTCTGGCATGATAGGCACATCAAGGACAAAGTTTTTCAAGAAGGGGATTGGGCTTTACTATATGACTATAGGTTCAAGGATTTCAAATGAAAATTGATGAAAATATGGGTAGGCCCATACCCAATAGAGAAATTCCATAACAATGGTGCTATAAAAATAAGGACTATTGATGAGGAATGGATTCCCTTACTTTTCAATGGCTACGGATTAAAGTTAACACAAATCTTATGTCCAAGGAAGAATTCATCAACACCATCAGCAGAGAGGTTAATGTGATTGGAAGTGTCATAGCTTCCAAGTGACAACATTCCCAGATAGTGTTTTTTCGTGGGAAAAATAAAAATAAAATAAAAGGCCTGGATGAAAACCTTTATGAGGCATCTGAGGCCAACTCTTGGGTTGAAAACCTCCCTGAGGTAGCCCAAGAGTAAAGAAAAAGAAAAAAATAAAGATCCCTGGGTGGTGTTAGCTACCTATACCAATAGGTTTCATTTTTCATGATTGGCAGGGGAAGTGCCAAATATGCTCTACTTTGGTGATGCAAAGATCTCATATTTTGTGGAAAACACATATCTACAGTTGTTTGATGCTGTCCTACTTCTGAATGGGTGATCCAACAGTCTAAGCTGGGTCATGCCATATTTCAATTTTTTGTTGTAGACTAGAGAAAGAAATCTGTCCAAACTGTTCAATCTTGGCAGATAAGTAGTTAGGTAGAGAATGAAGGTTCCCAACTACTTAATCTGGGGCCTTGGAAGTAATAAGGCTAGCCTTAGATAGAAAATCAAAAGAAAATGGAAAAAGAAAAGAAAAAGAGCAATTGAGGGTTTGCCAGTCTAAGTGCACCCTCCTTGAAGTAACAAAAAATGCTAGGCAACAGAATGGGTAGGTAGATGGGGTTGCAGAAGCATGATTTCCTTCATATCTCTGGCCTAAGCAAAGGAAACACATGGTGGCCAGTGCAGATCTTCCTATTCAGCAGTTTTGAAGCAACAAAGTGAAGCATGTCTAACTTCCCAATCATTCCCCATCAAAATCCTTGCTAACATCCCACTATCACCTTGGTTCATGAGAGAAATCAAACTCATTTATTGATCCTTGTTGCATAAAGAGCCACATTTCCTGTGTAAAAATCTTTTCATTTTGATCTACTCTCCTAACTAAGTTGGTTCCCTAAAAACTTAGTGTTTGCCTCCGCTCTTCCATATCTCCTATCCAATACTAACTACTAACTCTATTATTACTTAACTCCCTAATTCCCCTTTTCCCTATCATTATATTACTATTGTATATAAAAAACCCCAAAAAATATGTATATTCCCCCTTCCCTAGGCAATATAGCCTTATAGCTCTAAAAGAGGTCGGGCAATAGTGCAAATTTGTGTTGATATCTTGTTTTGGGAATTAAACTAACAACCGGTTGGTTTAATAGCCCTAGCGCCTTTTATAAAGAAATATGTTGTTTACTCGATTGTTCCATAAAACCCACAAATGTCATATATCCTAAAGTTTAACCTATCGGCGCGCTCACCATAAAAAACAAAAGGAAATATTATTTAAATGCCGCCGGGACCCTCTGTATCCATCCCGCACCTCCATAGTCCGTCGTCCGTCGGATCTGGGCCCTCCCATCCGACGGCTCACATCAATATCGGACCACCTCCGATGCCCGGACGATAGCGCCCGAAATTTGTCAGACCATGACGTCAGGGCTCGGACGCGTGTCGTTCCCAAGTTGTATCAGGAGGTCGCCTGCCAAAACCGCTCCCGTACAATAAGTGGTCCGAAATTACCACTTACCGCCTTTGTTTCTCCGCCATACGTCACGTCCATGTCACGCATACATCACTGCCACCTCAGCATCACATCACTGCTCCATCCGCCATCGCCCTGAGTCGTCCGCCACGTCCCCCATCCACCTGGACCACTCTCAGGCCGCCACGTCACCACTCTGTACCTGACCCCACCCATGACGTCATGATGACGTCATCCAACAAAACGCGCCAAAAGCCAAATTTTTCTATTTTGCCCGAAAAAGTCAGTTTTTCGCATTATTTGCAAAAATACCCACTGTGCTCCTGCATGAGCGATCACGTTGCTTGCTCACCAACTTTCAAAGACTACTCCTTGCTGCTGGCATCGTGAGTTCACCTGCATGTCAACGCCATTATCATACTAAACCCAGGTATTTATCGGTATCCCTCTGTGCACCGTGGTTTTTGCATAATTCACCAAAACAAGTTAAGAGAGGAAAAAACACAGTAAGTTCAAGAAATCCTCAGGAACCAGTGCTCCTCTTCCACACTGTAAGCCCAATTCCACTCACAGAAGTCTCCATTGTGCTCAATTTCCACAAATTCACCGTTTTGTTTGTGCATTCGCAAATCTGAACCTCTGCTAGTTGAATTCACCGGGAAAGCAAGTCCCAAATCCTGGCATTTGCTCTCTGAATCTATCCTAAGTACATTTGGACTCAGTTTTACCCCAGTTTACTTCTTCCCCTCTGCAAATTGCCCTGCTCCTGCAAAATTCATTACTCTGTGTTGCTGTGCCCAGAAAAACAAGTTCAAATATAATTCAAACTATCAATTGACCATGGAAACTCCAGTAGCATTGAACATTGCACCTTTAAATGCCCCACAAAGAGAGCTAGAATGGCTGCCCCTGGCTGACAGAGACTACCAAATGGCAGAGGGAATCCCAGACTACAGCAAATACCACATTCATGTACTCAATGATCTCAAAGCCAAACATCTCAGTGGAAATGATATTTTAGGGATTTGGGACTCCAATTTGCCCATTTTCAATCTCCCTCAAGTCAATATCCTCCCAGATTTGATACATCGATGCAGTGCCAACTATGACCCATGTCAGAGAGCTGTCCTTAGTCCCTCAGGCTCAGTTTTGTTCCATGTCACCCCTGAGGCCATAAATCAAATGCTGCACTTTCATACTACAAAGCCATTGACTCCTCTATCCATGATGGATTTGATAAAGCAAGGAGGCAAGCTGTCCAGTGCACAAATTACAAAGATTAATCAATTATTCATTCAATCAGGGTCTCAAACTGTGAGGACTCCTCCTATTGGAAATGTATATCTTAATGAGTTGGGCAAAATTCTTGTCGATATGATCAGTTATGTCCTGGGATACAGATCATCTGAGGATGTTGATGAAACCATTCTGGCCATGATGTCTATCTTCTCCCCTAGAAAACCTCCTTCTGTTCACTATGATTATGCTGCATACATTGCCAATAAAATTCATGAGCAATTGATGAATCTAGAGAGGGAAAGGATATTTAGATATACTTCTTACATCTATCACTTGTTCCTATTCTATCAGCCTGATAGCTTCCCTATTACTCTCAAGAAGTTTGATGCTCAGGGAAACCAAAGGTCTGTGGTATTTTGGTCTTCAATCTTTCATCACATATCTTTTTCACCATACAGCTACTGTGAGTTCATAGACCTGTTTATCCATCCAGCCATGTCCTTGCTGTTGAGCTCTCCTCCTCCAAGATTGACAGATGAGATGCAAAGGATCCTCCAGCTCTCAAAGGCCTACAACATTGGGGATTGGTACTTTTACCAACACCATACAGTGATCAGAATATATGGTTGTGAGTTAGCCCCATATAGGTTACCAAGATATGTCCCTATGAGAATTTTTGCTTTAGAATATTTCAGACAATTTGGAAATGCAGACATGGTCCATTTCCACAGCAAAAATAAGAAGTTACAACTCAAAGTCAGAAACCAGCTAGGCCCATTTATTTATAATAAAAGAGAAGAGACGTGGCAAGAAGCAGACAAGATCCTAAAGTGCCTCGGGTTGCAAACCAGTTTCCTCTGGATACCCTATGATCCCAATCATTTCATTAGTCTTAGAAGGGTCAAATATAAGTTGGCTAGCTATGATCATGTCAGGTTGCCCCATATTGAAAAATATGCAAATCTATTAAGATGGAAAGAGGGCACCCTAGAAGAGGCAAGTACTAAAGAGGAAATAGCACAAAAAGAAGCAAAGAAACTTGAGAAGGAAGCTGACTTGGAAAATTGTGGACAAGTTTCTTCTTCTTATCATACTCAACTTGGAGTAGCTGCCTCATCTTCTACAGCTCCCCAGCAAGCAGCTCAAACTACTCCTCAGGCAGTCAGCATAGATAAGGGGAAAGAAATGGAGCAGGATCAGCCGCTCCCAACAGTAGAACAACAGAAAGAGCAGACCAAACAGAAAGAAGAAATGGCTGAGGCCCCTATATCTACAGAGCAACAGGCTCAAGAAAGTGTGCCCCCAAGGCAGGAAACAGTAGTGGATACCTCGGTGCTCCAAACCCCATTGAATGAAGAGAGAACCAGGAAGAGGGGCAGACAGCAAGAAACTCCCCTCACTACATCAGCAAGTCAACAAGGGGAGAAAAGGCAAAGATTGAACCCTTTTTCTGAAGAAGAGATGCCTATTGGACCATCCATGGGTATGGGCCCTCCTAGCATGGAAGCATCAACCAGTTCCTTCCAACAGGAACAAGAAAGACCACTTGGAGGAGAGGTCAGCTCCTCAAGCCAACAAAGAAGGGCAGAATCCAACATTAAGCGACAATTTATTGATATTAAGAAAAGGAATGAGCCAGTCAGACTCCAGCTTTACAATCATTTGCTCAAGATGGCTCCCACCAACCAACAGAGGCTCATGTCAGCATATGACATTACAGAGGGGAAGATGACTATGAGCCATTTCATGCCTACCATGCTGCAGCCACAGTCAGCTGCAGATTACATCAGAACCAACCTGGAAGTATTTGCAAAAGACATCCACCCAATGGACCAAATAGAGCTACATAAGCAAATGGGTGAGATGGTCTACTCCACTCTTGCAGATAAAACATTTTTAGCACACAAACTGCAAAACTCTCTCCATAATACTACTGCCCAACTAGAATTGGAGAAAGCTTCTTCTCAGGCCAAAGACAACAGGATTAGGTCTTTGGAAGATATCATTATAGAGCTTGGGCATGACCCAAGTGATCCTAAAGCTGTGCAGGCGCTCATGAAGAAAAAAGATGAAGATATAGCAGCTTTGAGGAAGATGGTCAAAATTCCAGCAACCCTTCACCCCCAAACAGAAGATGTTGCTCAGCAGAGAAAGGACCAAGATGTAGCAGCCATGCTGCTGACATTACACAAGCAATTGGTAGAAACAGAAGGCCGATTGATAACAACAGAGGGTGCATTACAGGCAGCCCTGAAACAGAAAGAAGGAGGGCAGACATCTCAGCCCCCTTAGCCAGTAATCAACATTGAGGAGCCTCCTCAGATTATAAGTCCTCCCACAGGACAAACAACAGAGGTAGGCCCTTCAGCAGCAGCACCAGCAACAACATCAGGACAGACACCCAGCCTTGATATGAAAAATATGATGAAAGAACTTCAAGCTCTGGAGGCCCAGATGGCAGAACTAAATGAGGCCAAGGAAAAATTGGCTACACTTAATGAAAAATATGATAAATCAAAGAAAAGTGTAGCTGAAAAAACAAGAGAGGTAAAGGCTCTTGAGAAGAAAATAAAAGAACTGGAGAAAGAGCTCTCCCTTGATAAAGTTGTAGCTGAAATCAGGAAAGTCCTGTGGGCCAATATTGGACAGTCTATAACAGATCAATGGCAATATATTGAAACCATCCATGAGCATATAGATCTCATAGGCAGGGCCCAAAAAGAAAGCCAAAGAGCAAGGGCATCTCTAGGCAATATGCCTGAGATAGCCAATAGGATGATCAATGTCCTTAATAATCGTACAGGCCCCCAGCTGGCAGCAATGGGTATCTCAAACAGAACTGATACCATTTTACTGGTGAAGAGGGTGCTCACTTTGAGAAATCATGTGCAAACATTGGATAGAAGGTGCCAGGAAATGCAGACAGAGGTGAACAAATTCATGGAGAAATTTACAGCATTACATAACAGAGGCCTTCCCAGCCTACTAACCAGTGCAGGTAGGCTACTATCTCATGAGAATTATGCCAAGAGGGTAAATACATATGCCACCAATCAGATCACTGCAGCATCAAGTACCCCAGAGGAAACAGGGCCTGCATCTGGGCAGAGCCTCTATGACAAAATAGAGAATTTGTTTTTTATCATGAATGAGATTAGACATCTATTTGAAGTGCCTCCAAATTACTACAAATATACTGAGGCAAATGAAACCTTAGGCATAATTTTGAGACATCAGTTGCCTACTCAGGAGTGGTGGACAAGCATGATATAGACATTGCTGTGAAGAAACAGATTTTTCACCAAACTTTTGTACATCAATCATAAGTCATCATGTTCAGAAAATTGATATATTCACTATGACTGGAGAGGAGTGGACAGAGCCAGCTTAGCAAACAAATTTGGCCACTAAAGCAACACCGACAGATGCAGATGACGGGGCTAAGATAGCTGCAGCACGACAAAGCAATAAAGGGCGTATTACTCAGAATCAATACAAAGCACCCGTCAGACCTAGTTGCCCTCAAAAGTCAAGAATTTCTGACAAACAGCAAGCAGCTGTTGTATATTCATTAAAGTAGCTTTTAATTTTGTAAGAAATATCTTTGAAAGTTGGTAAGAGCAGTTATTGTGCAATAACTCACTATTGAGATATTTCTATGATATTTTGTATATATGCACCCCCGCACAGTTTATTGGGGGTTGTTGTTACTCATTTGTTCAAGAGAACTCGGCTGTATTTACTCTGAAAGATATAATGCAAAGGAGCTGTTGGTTTCCAAAGGAATGATTTTGGCCTGGAAATGATGTGATGAAACTATTGACTGCTGCAGGATTCTCGTGTTATGGCGTGATACAATAAGTGTTTTCTAACCGTATTTGTATTTCACTTCTTACTTAATCTGTCTGTGATGTATGGTGATTAATCTTGGTAGAAAGGTAAAAGACTAGTTCAGGATTTGTCCATTAAAGGCACCCTAAACTCAATCCTTGCTACTAAATATGTTTTCTTCAGGGTTAGCTGCAATTATGGAATTCTTAAATGCTCCTGTTTGCTCTAATCATATGATAAGTCTTTATTCAACAATTCTCACTTGCTGCTGATTATGATTTGTCTGTTATTCTCTGTTACACTGTAAAAGAACTCTTAACTGCCTTTTACTGGTGTAATTTATACTGTTTATTGTCTAAAATCAAAATTTTGTATCATGAATACCCATCTGGCCCTGCAGTGAACCTCTCTTTATCACATATATCAAACACTTTCATTTCTGGACTCCACATGCCCAATGGATTGAACTCTCTTGGATATTTGCATGTCCTTCCTTGAACAATAGCCTGCAACCAAAATTCAAACAAAATCCCATCTCATAACTAGCCTAAAATCTTCAAAAAACAAAGTTAAAACTAAAAGAGAGAGCCCTCTCTGATTACAGGTAGGCTAGAACCTGTAATCCAAAGCTTGGTTAGTGGTTACCCCGGCCGTATTCCCTCAGGAGTCAAAGGGAACAACCTGGGTGTTAACATAAATGGCGACTCCACTGGGGATCTGACCGAATCAATTCATAAATCCCTGTCTGATTCTTAATACTGCAGATAAAGCCTGAGTGACAGCCAGATAGCCTTAAAAACTGCCTCTTCTTTGCATTTGCAGGAGTATATAAAAGCTGCCTCAGTCAATCTTTATTCAGTCTTAAGTTCCATGCAGTTGTGCTATACTTGATCAGTCCTTGTCAAACATCAATATCTCTTAGAAATTTTCCCAAAGAAAATCATAGAAACTGGCTCCTAAGAAGAAAACTCGTCATACAAGATCTAACCCGGATCCTGATCCATCACCTGAGTTCCAAAATCCAAACTTGATTTCAAGAATCCTTAAGAAACAAAAATCAGAAGGGACTTTATCAGATTCAAGTTCTGAAGCAGGATTTCAAACTAATATTCCAACCCCTGCTAAGGTTTCTCTACATCCTCATACCACCGTTCCACACTCTCCTAGTTCTTCATCCACTTCACAAGGTGTCCTTTCAACCCCTCCATCAACTACACATACCCCTCTCATCCCCTTTCCTCCTCTTATCCCATTCATTCCTGTTATCCCTATTGTCCCACCAAACATGGCTAATAGATATGCTCCACTGCAGTTACCTGCCAATCCAGGGCCTATGCCCCAAGATTATCAAACTAAGATATCATATTTTGATGGTATTTCCTCTCATTCAGCCCTCCAACATACCAAGAAAATGCAGGATTATTTTGAAAATTATGAGATAGATGATGATGGGGTTAGAATGAAAATTTTTGTGCAAAGCCTAACAGGAGATGTAAGATCATGGTTTAGGTCACTCCCAACAAATTCCATAGCTGACCCTGAAGCCCTGTATCAAACCTTTATCAACAGATGGGAGAAGAAAAAGGATCCACTCCATATTTTATCTGAATACAATACTATCAAAAGAGGTCCCCAAGAAACGGTCTTGGACTATTGTGCTCGATTCAACAATGTCTACAATGCTATTCCCCAAAATCTCAGACCCCCACCTGATCTGGCTCTATATACCTTTCCTGATGGGTTTGATTCAGATATGGCATACCAATTGAGAGAAAGAGCTCCCCGAACTTTAGCTGAGATGCAAGACATAGCAGTCAGTGTAGAAGCCAACCTGATAGCTAAGAGAAATAGGACCAGAACTGAAAGAAAAACTACCTTCAAAGAAGAACCTTCAAGCTGGGATCAGAAATTAGATGCAATAATCTCTGGTATGCACAGATTAGGTGACAGAGTAGAATCAGTTGAGAGGAAGTCATCATGGGAAGCACCACAGAATAATCCTATCAGGAATCCCAATTTTAGAAGAAATCAAAACCCTAATGTTGGCAAGGCCAGCCCTGAACCAGAGATCAGGCCTCCCTTCCAAGAAAACTATGCTGAAGCATCCACTTCTAATGAGCAGATAGATGATACCCACATTAACTTGATGGGCCTAAACGATGATCAACAAGTTTTTTTGAGTCAAGAAGATCATGAGGATAATGACATCAGTCAGTTCCAAACTAGATCAGGTGAATCATTTGATTTCAAACAAGGCTATGACACAGCTGTTTTTGAAGTTCATAAGCAATACAAATTGAGAAGCAGAACTATAAATGTGACACAGCCTGAGAAAACAAAGGATAGCCAGCAGCCTAAGAAGGTTGTTATCACAGAACCAATTGACAAAACTGATGCAATTACAAATGAAGTAACAGTTGAAGAGGTAACCGAAGCATTTCCCTCAAATCAACAACCAATGGCTACACCGCCTCTACAGCAAAATCCAAGTAACACTTTTCAAAAGGTGAACAAAAAGGACAAACCTCAAGATCAGATAGAAAGCCAAGAAGAAAACTTAATTAACAAAGAAAATTTGTTAACCAGAACACCAAGATCCAATTTGAAAAACCTTTTGACTTAGAAGCTGAAATTGGTAAATTAAAGATAGCCATTCCTCTTTCAGAGCTAGCCAAACATAACATTTACAAGCAACAAATCAAGAAATCCCTTCAATTGACCCATAATAAGGATGATGTTAATGTGTTGGATGACACCCCAGAATTGCTTTTTGGTCCAGAAGTTGATGGAAAGACAGGAGGTACTGGAATCTTACCTTTTTATGTCAGCTTGCATATTCATGATAAGATATTACACAATGCAATGTTTGATTCAGGCGCTTCTCATAACCTTATGCCTAAGTCAGTAATGGAGAGATTGAATCTAGACATCACAAGACCATATAAGGACCTATTTTCGTTTGACTCCAGCCAAGTTAAGTGTTTAGGCCTGATAAAAGATCTATGTGTGTCCCTTGTCCAGTACCCAAATAAAACAATCTTAATGGATGTTGTAGTTGCTGATATCCCACCTAAATATGGAATGCTGCTATCAAGATCATGGGGAGCCAAACTCCAAGGTTCCCTACAATTGGACATGTCATATGCCACCATATCTGTCTTTGGGCAACCAAAAAGGCTATACAGAGAATCACTCATGAAATACATGGTGAGCAGTGAAGAAAAACTTCAAAATTTCCCTATTTATGCAGTCCATTCTGACATGGATTCCTTCATTCTGTTCAATGATGATATAAGTCCAATAGGTGCAGACAAATCTGTCCTGCTTGAACAATATCTACATACGAATGAGCAATCAAGTTCCCAAGAAATCCAGGTTGGGCAATCAATGGATGAGACTGACCTAGAAGACAAACCAGATGAAAAACAAGATCTCCAACTTATAATCCCAAGTCATAGAGAAGCTGTTAATTCTCCCCTAAATCAGGAAATCCTTTGGTTTCTTGAGTTTGATGGATTAGTCAACAAATTAGGGGCAGGAGCTGGAGTGTGGATTCATAACAAACAAAGCAATCATGCAGAAGGTCGAGCCTATAGGCTTAATTTCAGATGTACTAATAATATGGCAGAGTATGAGGCTCTTCTGCTAGGCCTCAAATTGGTAAGATCCTTACAGGCCACAAAAGTTTCAATCCTGGGAGACTCAGACCTCATTATTCAACAAGTGAAAGGCAATTTTGTCACCAATGACAAAAGACTAAGATCATACAGGTCTGCTGCTATTGAAATGCTCAAGGCCTTCACTGAATTTCAAATGACCAAGATACCTAGGGCTCACAACCTTCATGCACATAGTTTAGCTACATTTGCCAGTACATGCAAATTGCCTTTTGAACCCAACCATTGTTTTACAGCTGAGATAAAACACCGACCTTCCATCCCAAACAATATTAAAGACTGGCAAGTATTTGAGGATGACACACAGATAAATAGTTTCTTGACCTTGCAGCATGAATTTTCAGGTTTTAACATTGATGTTGATTCTGTAAAAGGCACACAACCACTAAGTGAACAGGATCAAACAACCATATCACCCAAGACAGCAAATCATATACTTTGTCCAACAACCTTTGATAAGGAAAATATACAAGAACTCAAACAATTGCATGTTGATGAAATAGTTGGTGCAGAGGCTGAAGTCATACAACTAAAAGAAAATTTTCTACCAACAGGCCTGACTCCTCTGGAGGACATTTTTGACTCAAATGATGTTCCTAGAAAACCAAAAATGCAACCCCTTAATGCTGCCATTGAAGAATGTAACATTGGAACTATTGAAAAACCCAAGATAATAAAATTGTCTACATCTTTACCTCCTGACCAGAAGCCCAAATATATTGACCTCTTTAAAGAGTTCGAAGATGTGTTTGCATGGAGTTATGAGGATTTGAAATCCTATGACACCTCTGTTATTCAACACACCGTCCCTCTCAAGCCTAATCAAAAGCCATTCAAGCAAAAATTAAGAAGAATCAACCCTATGCTTCTCCCTTCAATTGAGAAAGAGGTACAAAAAATGTTTAAAGCTGGTATCATAGCACCTATCAGGTTTTCAGACTGGATTTCAAATTTGGTCCCCACAAGAAAGAAAACTGGTGAGATTAGGCTTTGTGTTGATCTAAGGAATTTGAATCAAGTATCCCTCAAAGACAACTATCCCTTACCTAAAATGGATCACATTCTCCAAAGAGTGGCGGGGGCTTCAAGAATCTCATTACTTGATGGATTTTTAGGTTTTAATTAGATCCTAGTCCACCCTGATGATCAGGATAAAACAACATTCACAACCCCATGGGGAACTTTCAAGTATGTCAAAATGCCTTTTGGGTTGAAAAATGCAGGAGCTACATTTCAGAGAGCAATGGATATTGCTTTTGCTAAAGAGATCCGTGACTTCCTTGTTATTTACCTAGATGACCTCACACCTTTCTCAAAATCTGACCAAGAACATCTGAAACACTTGAGACAAATATTCATAACATGTAGGAAATATGGAATTTCCTTAAATCCTAAGAAGTCTCTATTTGGTTTGGAAGAAGGTAAGCTACTGGGTCATATCATTTCAAAGGATGGCATTAGAATTGACCCAGATAGAATACAGGCCATCTTGCAAATGCCCCATCCAAGAAATATTAAAGAATTACAAGCCTTCTTGGGAAAGATCAACTTTTTAAGGAGATTTATCCCAAACTTAGCAGAATTAATCAGATTGCTAAACAACATGCTGAAAAAGGATTCAAAGGTGAAGTGGACAGTAGAAGCAAATCAAGCTTTTGAAGGTATTAAATTGGCCCTTACCCAAACCCCAGTCTTAACAAATCCTCAATTTGACAGAGAATTTATCATTTTCTCTTTTGCTTCCCAGCATACCATTGCTGCTGTCTTATTGCAGAAAGATGATCAAGGGAATGAAAAACCTATTGCTTTCTTTAGTAGAGCCCTTAGAGATGCACCTCTGAAATATCAAATCATGGAAAAACAAGCTTATGCTTTGGTCAAGGCCATCAAAGACTTTAGGATTTACATCCTATACTCCCATGTTATTGCTTATGTACCAAATCCCATTGTAAAAGACATATTGACTCAAGAAAGCTTAGAGGGAAGAAGAGGAAAATGGATTGCTAACATTTTAGAACTTGACATTGAAATAAGACCTACAAAACTGATAAAGGGGTAAGGCTTGGCTAAATTGATGTCTGAAGCAAACTTCCAAGCCTTGGATATTAATCAACTGGACAATGAACCGGAGCTGGCGACTCCAAAGATCAATGCAGCCTTTGAACAATCCCTGTGGTATTCTGATATCTGTTATATATTGCAAAACCTGTGTGCTCCCCTAGGATTGTCCAGAACCAAATCTAGATTTCTAAAAATGAAAGCTTCAAGATTCTGTGTTATAGAGGGTAAGTTACTATGGAAAAATCATGAAGGTATATTGCTGAATTGTTTGAATATGGATGAGACAAATAATGTTATGAAAGAATTTCATTCAAGTGATTGTGGTGGACATTTGTACTGGAAGTCCACTGTGGATAAGATATTAAGAGCAGGTTATTATTGGCCCACCCTGTTCTCTGATGTTAAAAGTTTCACCACTTCATGTCACAAGTGTCAAGTGTTTGAGGGAAAAAGAAAGTTACTACCACTCCCCTTAAAGCCTATTGCAACAGAAAGGCCCTTTCAGCAATGGGGCTTGGACTTCATTGGGGAAATTCATCCTTTATCTTCAGGCCAACATAAATGGATCCTAACAGCCACAGATTACTTCACTAAATGGATTGAGGCTGTTCCATGCAGACAAGCAAATGATTCTACTATCATTCAGTTCCTTGAAACTAATATTCTCTCCAGATTTGGGTGTCCTGACAAGATTATAACAGACAATGATGCTGCTTTCAGATCCAAGAAAATGGTGAAATTTTGCCATAAATTCCATATTACTTTGGGCCATTCTACTGCATACTACCCTCAAGGCAATGGTTTAGCTGAATCATCTAATAAAAGTCTTATCAACATCATTAAGAAGATATTGGAAGAGAATAAGAAAAATTGGCATAAGAAGCTTGTAAATGCCTTATGGGCAGACAGGTTAACAACCAAAAGATCTATTGGAGTCAGCCCATATGAGTTGGTTTATGGAATGGAAGCCAAATTCCCTTCTTCATTAGGGACCCCTGTCATGAAGTTACTTCAAGAAAGTCAGGCTGAACCAAATGACATGCAAAGAAGAATCAACCAGATAATTTGTTTACAGCAAACCAGAGATCAAGTGTACAACAGAGTTCAAGTCCTACAAGAGAAACTGAAGAAAGCCTTTGACAGAAGAACCAAGGCTGAAGATTTCTTTATTGGTGATAAAGTGCTTAAATGGGATTCAAGAAGAGAAGACAAGGGAAAGCATGGAAAATTTGACTCCCTTTGGAGGGGACCCTTTGTTATCCAAGCAGTACAAGGAAATAACACTTATTTCTTGAAGAATTTGGATGGCACTGAAGCTGAAGAGGGCCCTGTGAATGGCCGGATGTTAAAGCATTATTTTGACTACTTTCCATGTATATAGCATGGCTCTGCCCTGTACATTATCAGTTGTATATAGTATTTTCTTTCAGCACATAGATAGTTCAGCTGCAGAAGTTTTGTAAATAAGCAGGAAAAGGTTTTTTATTTTCAGAGGTTCCACAATGGTGACAGATTTTAGTTTTGAAATCCAAAGAGAAAGCTTTCAAGTTTTGATAAGAAGTCAAAAGCCAAGGCAGTCTGACCTGCTGTTCTTGGTCTTTCAAGTAGAAAAACCATCCCCAAGTGGAGCCACTGTTAGCTACCTATACCAATAGGTTTCATTTTTCATGATTGGCAGGGGAAGTGCCAAATATGCTCTACTTTGGTGATGCAAAGATCTCATATTTTGTGGAAAACACATATCTACAGTTGTTTGATGCTGTCCTACTTCTGAATGGGTGATCCAACAGTCTAAGCTGGGTCATGCCATATTTCAATTTTTTGTTGTAGACTAGAGAAAGAAATCTGTCCAAACTGTTCAATCTTGGCAGATAAGTAGTTAGGTAGAGAATGAAGGTTCCCAACTGCTTAATCTGGGGCCTTGGAAGTAATAAGGCTAGCCTTAGATAGAAAATCAAAAGAAAATGGAAAAAGAAAAGAAAAAGAGCAATTGAGGGTTTGCCAGTCTAAGTGCACCCTCCTTGAAGTAACAAAAAATGCTAGGCAATAGAATGGGTAGGTAGATGGGGTTGCAAAAGCATGATTTCCTTCATATCTCTGGCCTAAGCAAAGGAAACACATGGTGGCCAGTGCAGATCTTCCTATTCAGCAGTTTTGTAGCAACAAAGTGAAGCATGTCTAACTTCCCAATCATTCCCCATCAAACTCCTTGCTAACATCCCACTATCACCTTGGTTCATGAGAGAAATCAAACTCATTTATTGATCCTTGTTGCATAAAGAGCCACATTTCCTGTGTAAAAATCTTTTCATTTTGATCTACTCTCCTAACTAAGTTTGTTCCCTAAAAACTTAGTGTTTGCCTCCTCTCTTCCATATCTCCTATCCAATACTAACTACTAACTCTATTATTACTTAACTCCCTAATTCCCCTTTTCCCTATCATTATATTAGTATTGTATATAAAAACCCCAAAAAATATGTATATTCCCCCTTCCCTAGGCAATATAGCCTTATAGCTCTAAAAGAGGTCGGGCAATAGTGCAAATTTGTGTTCATATCTTGTTTTGGGAATTAAACTAACAACCGGTTGGTTTAATAGCCCTAGCGCCTTTTATAAAGAAATATGTTGTTTACCCGATTGTTCCATAAAACCCAAAAATGTCATATATCCTAAAGTTTAACCTATCGGCGCGCTCACCACAAAAAACAAAAGGAAATATTATTTAAATGCCGCCGGGACCCTCCATATCCATCCCGCACCTCCACAGTCTGTCGTCCATCGGATCTGGGCCCTCCCATTCGACGGCTCACATCAATATCGGACCACCTCCGATGCCCAGACGATAGCGCCCAAAATTTGTCAGACCATGACATCAGGGCTCGGACGCGTGTCGTTCCCAGGTTGTATCGGGAGGCCGCCTGCCAAAACCGCTCCCGTACAATAAGCGGTCCGAAATTACCACTTACCGCCTTTGTTTCTCCACCATACGTCACATCCATGTCACGCATACGTCACTGCCACCTCAGCGTCACATCACTGCTCCATCCGCCATCGCCCTGAGTTGTCCGCCACGTCCCCCATCCACCTGGACCACTCTCAGGCTGCCACGTCACCACTCCGTACCTGACCCCACCCATGACTTCATGATGACGTCATCCAACAAAACGCACCAAAAGCCAATTTTTTCTATTTTTCCCGAAAAAGTCAGTTTTTCGCATTATTTGCAAAAATACCCACTGTGCTCCTGCATGAGCGATCATGTTGCTTGCTCACCAACTTCCAAAGACTACTCCTTGCTGCTGGCGTTGTGAGTTCACCTGCATGTCAATGCCATTATCATACTAATCCCAGGTATTTATCGGTATCCCTCTGTGCACCGTGGTTTTTGCATAATTCACCAAAACAAGCTAAGAGAGGAAAAAACACAGTAAGTTCAAGAAATCCTCAGGAACCAGTGCTCCTCTTCCACACTGTAAGCCCAATTTCACTCACAGAAGTCTCCATTGTGTTCAATTTCCACAAATTCACCGTTTTGTTTGCGCATTCGCAAATCTGAACCTCTGCTAGTTGAATTCACCAGGAAAGCAAGTCCTAAATCCTGACATTTTCTCTCTGAATCTATCCTAAGTACATTTGGACTCAGTTTTACCCCAGTTTACTTCTTCCCCTCTGCAAATTGCCCTGCTCCTGCAAAATTCATCACTCTGTGTTGCTGTGCCCAGAAAAACAAGTTCAAATATAATTCAAACTATCAATTGACCATGGAAACTCCAGTAGCATTGAATATTGCACCTTTAAATGCCCCACAAAGAGAGCTAGAATGGCTGCCCCTGGCTGACAGAGACTACCAAATGGCAGAGGGAATCCCAGACTACAACAAATACCACATTCATGTACTCAATGATCTCAAAGCCAAACATCTCAGTGGAAATGATATTCTAGGGATTTGGGACTCCAATTTGCCCACTTTCAATCTCCCTCAAGTCAATATCCTCCCAGATTTGATACATCGATGCAGTGCCAACTATGACCCATGTCAGAGAGCTGTCCTCAGTCCCTCAGGCTCAGTTTTGTTCCATGTCACCCCTGAGGCCATAAATCAAATGCTGCACTTTCATACTACAAAGCCATTGACTCCTCTATCCATGATGGATTTGATAAAGCAAGGAGGCAAGCTTTCCAACGCACAAATTACAAAGATTAATCAATTATTCATTCAATCAGGCTCTCAAACTATGAGGACTCCTCCTATTGGAAATGTATATCTCAATGAGTTGGGCAAAATGCTTGTGGATATGATCAGTTATGTCCTGGGATACAGATCATCTGAGGATGTTGATGAAACCATTCTGGCCATGATGTCTATCTTCTCCCCTAGAAAACCTCCTTCTGTTCACTATGATTATGCTGCATACATTGCCAATAAAATTCATGAGCAATTGATGAATCTAGAGAGGGAAAGGATATTTAGATATACTTCTTACATCTATCACTTGTTCCTATTCTATCAGCCTAATAGCTTCCCTATTACTCTCAATAAGTTTGATGCTCAGGGAAACCCAAGGTCTGTGGTATTTTGGTCTTCAATCTTTCATCACATATCTTTTTCACCATACAGCTACTGTGAGTTCATAGACCTGTTTATCCATCCAGCCATGTCCTTGCTGTTGAGCTCTCCTCCTCCAAGATTGATAGATGAGATGCAAAGGATCCTCCAGCTCTCAAAGGCCTACAACATTGGGGATTGGTACTTTTACCAACACCATACAGTGATCAGAATATATGGTTGTGAGTTAGCCCCATATAGGTTACCAAGATATGTCCCTATGAGACTTTTTGCTTTAGAATATTTCAGACAATTTGGAAATGCAGACATGGTCCATTTCCATAGCAAAAATAAGAAGGTACAACTCAAAGTTAGAAACTAGCTAGGCCCATTTATTTATAATAAAAGAGAAGAGGCGTGGCAAGAAGCAGACAAGATCCTAAAGTGCCTCGAGTTGCAAACCAGTTTCCTTTGGATACCCTATGATTCCAATCATTTGATTAGTCTTAGAAGGGTCAAATATAAGTTGGCTAGCTATGATCATGTTAGGTTGCCCCATATTGAAAAATATGCAAATCTATTAAGATGGAAAGAGGGCACCCTAGAAGAGGCAAGTACTAAAGAGGAAATATCACAAAAAGAAGCAAAGAAACTTGAGAAGGAAGCTGACTTGGAAAATTGTGGATAGGTTTCTTCTTCTTATCATACTCAACTTGGAGCAGCTGCCTCATCTTCTACAGCTCCCCAGCAAGCAGCTCAAAGTACTCCTCAGGCAGTCAGCACAGATAAGGGGAAAGAAATGGAGCAGGATCAGCCGCTCCCAACAGCAGAACAGCAGAAAGAGCAGACCAAACAGAAAGAAGAAATGGCTGAGGCCCCTATATCTACATAGCAACAGGCTCAAGAAAGTGTGCCCCCAAGGCAGGAAACAGTAGTGGATACCTCGGTGCTCCAAACCCCATTGAATGAAGAGAGAACCAGGAAGAGGGACAGACAGCAAGAAACTCCCCTCACTACATCAGCAAGTCAACAAGGGGAGAAAAGGCAAAGATTGAACCCTTTTTCTGAAGAAGAGATGCCTATTGGACCATCCATGGGTATGGGCCCTCCTAGCATGGAAGCATCAGCCAGTTCCTTCCAACAGGAACAAGAAAGACCACTTGGAGGAGAGGTCAGCTCCTCAAGCTAGCAAAGAAGGGCAGAATCCAGCATTAAGCAGCAATTTATTGATATTAAGAAAAGGAATGAGCCAGTCAGACTTTAGCTTTACAATCATTTGCTCAAGATGGCTCCCACCAACCAACAGAGGCTCATGTCAGCATATGACATTACAGAGGGGAAGATGACTATGATCCATTTCATGCCTACCATGCTGCAGCCACAGTCAGCTGCAGATTACATCAGAACCAACCTGGAAGTATTTGCAAAAGACATCCACCCAATGGACCAAATAGAGCTACATAAGCAAACGGGTGAGATGGTCTACTCCACTCTTGCAGATAAAACATTTTTAGCACATAAACTGCAAAACTCTCTCCATAATACTACTACCCAACTAGAATTGGAGAAAGCTTCTTCTCAGGCCAAAGACAACAAGATTAGGTATTTGGAAGATATCATTATAGAGCTTGGGCATGACCCAAGTGATCCTAAAGCTGTGCAGGCGCTCATCAAGAAAAAAGATGAAGATATAGCAGCTTTGAGGAAGATGGTCAAAATTCCAGCAACCATTCACCCCCAAACAGAGGATGTTGCTCAGCAGAGAAAGGACCAAGATGTAGCAGCCATGATGCTGACATTACACAAGCAATTGGTAGAAACAAAAGGCCGATTGATAACAACAGAGGGTGCATTACAGGTAGCCCTGAAACAGAAAGAAGGAGGGCAAACATCTCAACCCCCTCAGCCAGTAATCAACCTTGAGGAGCCTCCTCAGATTATAAGTCCTCCCACAGGACAAACAGCAGAGGCAGGCCCTTCAGCAGCAGCACCAGCAACAACATCAGGACAGACACCCAGCCTTGATATGAAAAATATGATGAAAGAACTTCAAGCTCTGGAGGCCCAGATGGCAGAACTAAATGAGGCCAAGGAAAAACTGGCTACACTTAATGAAAAATATGATAAATCAAAGCAAAGTGTAGCTGAAAAAACAAGAGAGGTAAAGGCTCTTGAGAAGAAAATAAAAGAACTGGAGAAAGAGCTCTCCCTTGATAAAGTTGTAGTTGAAATTAGGAAAGTCCTGTGGGCCAATATTGGACAGTCTATAACAGATCAATGGCAATATATTGAAACCATCCATGAGCATATAGATCTCATAGGCAGGGCCCAAAAAGAAAGCCAAAGAGCAAGGGCATCTCTAGGCAATATGCCTGATATAGCCAATAGGATGATCAATGTCCTTAACAATCGCACAGGCCCCTAGCTGGCAGCAATGGGTATCTCAAACAGAACTAAAACCATTTTACTGGTAAAGAGGGTGCTCACTTTGAGAAATCATGGGCAAACATTGGATAGAAGGTGCCAGGAAATGCAGACAGAGGTGAACAAATTCATGGAGAAATTTATAGCATTACATAACAGAGGCCTTCCCAGCCTACTAACCAGTGCAGGTAGGCTACTATCTCATGAGAATTATGCCAAGAGGGTAAATACATATGCCACCAATCAGATCACTGCAGCATCAAGTACCCCAGAGGAAACAGGGCCTGCATCTGGGCAGAGCCTCTATGACAAAATAGAGATTTTGTTTTTTATCATGAATGAGATTAGACATCTATTTGAAGTGCCTCCAAATTACTACAAATATACTGAGGCAGATGAATCCTTAGGCATAATTTTGAGACATCAGTTGCCTACTCAGGAGTGGTGGAAAAGCATGATACAGACATTGCTGTGAAGAAACAGATTTTTCACCAAACTTTTGTACATCAATCATAAGTCATCATGTTCAGAAAATTGATATATTCACTATGACTGGAGAGGAGTGGACAGAGCCAGCTCAGCAAACAAATTTGGCCACTAAAGCAACACCGACAGATGCAGATGACGGGGCTGAGATAGCTGCAGCACGACAAAGCAATAAAGGGCGTATTACTCAGAATCAATACAAAGCACCTGTCAGGCCCAGTTGCCCTCAAAAGTCAAGAATTTCTGACAAACAGCAAGCAGCTGTTGTATATTCATTAAAGTAGCTTTTAATTTTGTAAGAAATATCTCTGAAAGTTGGTAAGAGCAGTTATTGTGCAATAACTCACTATTGATATATTTCTATGATATTTTGTATATATGCACCCTCGCACAGTTTATTGGGGGTTGTTGTTACTCATTTGTTCAGGAGAACTCGGTTGTATTTACTCTGAAAGATATAATGCAAAGGAGCTGTTGGTTTCCAAAGGAATGATTTTGGCCTGGAAATGATGTGATGAAACTATTGAATGCTGCAGGATTCTCGTGTTATGGCGTGATACAATAAGTGTTTTCTAACCATATTTGTATTTCACTTCTTACTTAATCTGTCTGTGATGTATGGTGATTAATCTTGGTAGAAAGGTAAAAGACTAGTTCAAGATTTGTCCATTAGAGGCACCCTAAGCTCAATCCTTGCTACTAAATATGTTTTCTTCAGGGTTAGCTGCAATTATGGAATTCTTAAATGCTCCGGTTTGCTCTAATCATATGATAAGTCTTTATTCAGCAATTCTCACTTGCTGCTGATTATGATTTGTCTGTTATTCTCTGTTACACTGTAAAAGAACTCTTAACTGCCTTTTACTGGTGTAATTTATATTGTTTATTGTCTAAAATCAAAATTTTGTATCATGAATACCCATCTGGCCCTGCAATGAACCTCTCTTTATCACATATATCAAACACTTTCATTTCTGGACTCCACATGCCCAATGGATTGAACTCTCTTGGATATTTGAATGTCCTTCCTTGAACAATAGCCTGCAACCAAAATTCAAACAAAATCTCATCTCATAACTAGCCTAAAATCTTCAAAAAACAAAGTTAAAACTAAAGGAGAGAGCCCTCTCTGATTACAGGTAGGCTAGAACCTGTAATCCAAAGCTTGGTTAATGGTTACCCCGGCCGTATTCCCTTAGGAGTCAAAGGGAACAACCTGGGTGTTAATAGGTGGAAACCTCCCTTGAGGCGCTCAGGGCAAGCATACAGGTTGTAAACCTCTACTGAGGAAGCTTATGTGTCTCTCTAAAATAAATAAATAAATGAGAATCTCAAGACATGGATCTTTTAATAATTTATGTTATTTTGCAGATTTCAGGACAATGGCGAGTTCAAGAGCTAGAAGGCCAACATCCTCAGGGTTCTCTCCACTTCTCACTCCATCCACTCCATATCCTCCATCCAAACCCATGTCCTCACCATTGGGGTCCTCTTGTAGGCTGGTGAGGACCTCGAGCGACTACTTAAAAAGTGTCATGCAATTTATCACTACACTTGCTACCACATTTGCCACAGGAGTTGCGTGCTTCTCCTTGACTTCTGATGGAGTCGAAGGTTGGGCCTTCAACTGCAACTCCATGATCTTGAGATTCAGCTCCAACTGATCCTTGGCCAACTCTATTCATGTATCACACACTCCTACGATGAGTTTTCAAACCCGCACATTGACTGGCTCAGCCTCAAGGATGTCCAGCTTCAATATAGTCTAGCATGCTTCATCTGCAACCATAGTGAGGCATTGATTCTTAGCTATGAGGTCGGTCACAAGGTTGATGGTGGAGTCACGTTGTATATCCATCTAAGCATTGTTGACCTTTTGCTCGCTAATCACCTGCAAAGTGCGGTGATCGTGGTCCCGAAGTTTGGCGATCACACCATCTTGTAAAAGGTAAAACACTTCTCTAGGAAGCGCTACCAAATTAAGTCCCACACCCTTGAGGGCACTGACAGTGGGTCTATCACCGCTAGTCGCCACTACCAATGCTCTGTCTAGTAGCACCATGTCTCGGGGCTCCCTAGCGCGCCGCATCTTTGTGGCTTCTAAGGGGCCAATGGACACACTGGTGGGTGCCACGCTAGTCTGCATGTGTGAATCGTGGATCTGCAGCTCACACGGACCCATCAGAATAGTGCCCAACACTTGCTACTACTGATGCTTCTGTCTCCATCCTCTGTACATTGGGGTCCTCTTGTAGGCTGGTGAGGACCTCGAGTGACTCCTCAAAAAGTTTCATGCAGTCCATCACTGCACTTGCTACTGTATCTTCCATAGTAGTCGGCGCTGCACCCTAAATTTTGGTGGAGTCGAAGGTTGGGCCTTCAACTGCAACTCCGCAATCTTGAGATTCAGCTCCAACTGAACCTTGGCCAACTTTGTGAGTGCATCGTGCACTCCCATGGCAAGTTTTAGAACCAGCACATCGATTGGCTCAGCCTCAGGGATGTCCAGCTTCGGGACAATCTGGCAAGCTTCATCCACAACCTTAGTGAGGTGCTAATTCTTATCTGTGAGGTTAGTCACAAGGTTGATGGCAGAGTCGCGTTGTATAGTGTTGGGTCCCTATAATACTAGTGATTACCCCATTACTATTGTAGTTATACCCCTTATTTATATTGTTGTGCCCCTATTACCCCCATGTTGTTATTTCTGTGCCCCATAGAATCCCTCTATTGTTATTTTTGTGGCTTTATATTATTATTGTTAGGTCGGCTGGATTATATTGTGACTCCTTAGACTCCTATATATAGAAAGGAGGTTTTGTCATTTGAATCATCCAAGAATTGTTCATTTATGTAATGTAAAGGAGGTTGCCCCCTCGAAGAGGCTGAATTCTAAGGCGTTGATCTATCTTTTCTTGAGCTGGTTTCATAACATTTGGTATCAGAGCTTTGGATTCTAGGGTTTCGCTGCTCCAAACAGGTCATCGTGGCATTTTCGCTATAACTTTTTTTTTGTGACGTTTCAGAAGTCACAAAAAAAACCCATTTGAGAAGAAATCATGCTGAACCTTGGGTGCGAATTTCAGAGCTTTTAGCACGATATTTGCGGAGATATGATCTGAGGAAGTTGGTCTTTTTGCAGACTCCTGAATTACATTCAAAACAGGTGACCTGGGGAAAATCGTCATAACTTTCTCTCTGTGGATCAGATTGAAATTTTGTAAGAAGGTACAGAAAGAGGATGGACTGTAGTTTCATTTATGCATGTTTCAGATCTAGAGGTCAAAACAGTGACTCGTGGCACATCGTACAAGTTCGCTCTACTGAACTAGTCTATAAGCAAGTCACTGTGGGAGATTTCACATAACTCTTCCTTGGAGAATCCAATTTGGGTCAGACTTGTGGCATTGGAAAGAGGACAAAGAGGGCTACTACAGCTCACAAATTCAGAACTAGATGATTGGAAAATACAGAGATACATCAGAGGCAATATCGTGCTCCTATAAAGTGAAAAAAGGTGTGTAGATTTTCTTAAATTTTTGCTTAAGCTTGGTTTGAAAATTTATTTTGAAGGAATTCAAAGGGCATAGTAGAGCATTATTATCGGTAACTGATGCCCCGAGGAAAGAAAATGCAAACACCTAGTAAGGAACCTGAAAGCTCTAGCATGACTCATGAAGAAGAGGAAGAAATGCAACATGATATATCAAAATTACAAGACCAAGTGCAACAACTGTCCCTTGCACAAAAAGGAACAAAATCTAAGATGGATGGTTTAAAGAAAGATGTAGAAGCTAATATGGATGGTTTAAATAAAGGTGTAGAAGCTAAGATGGACTGTTTAAAGAAAGGCGTAGAAGCTAAGATGATTGACGTGGAAGCTAAGATGGATGATTTGAAGATAAATATGAATAAGTTGCTACAAGAAATGGTCCCTAAGGGTGAAAGGGTACTAAAGGAAACTCATGATGAGAACAAAAGAAATGTTAATCATGATTCCATAGATGCTAATGTTGGATCGAAGACTCACCATATTCCAAAAATCGATATGAGGAAGTTTGATGGCAAGGATCCCGCCACATGGATATTACAGATGGAGCAGTTCTTCGATCTCAATAATGTGAAAACAACACAAAAGATATGTATGGAAACTGTATATTTGGAACCAAATCAGTTTGTATGGTATCAATGGCTTTTCTCTCGAAATTTATCACTTGGGCAATTTTTACGGAAGAATTGATAGCACATTATGAAGATACAAAAATCAACACTTTTTTTAGCCAATTGATAAGTCTCAAACAAAAGGGTTCAGTAATGGAGCACATTGAGGAGTTCCAAAAATTGAACATAAGGGTAAAAGATATTCCAGAGGAGCATAGGATTGATGTGTTCATAGGGTCTTTAAAGGATAATATCCAACATGATGTTCGCCTTTGGGAACCTGATTCATTAGAGAAGGCATTCAGGTTAGCAAGAAAAATGGAAAGCAAAATTATGGCAACCAGGAAGCATACCACTCACAACTATAAAGACGGAAGTGTTGTTGCCCCTAGTCTTCCACAACCTATAAGGTTGACACCACAACAATTGGAAGAAAAAAGAGCAAAAGGGCTTTGTTACAGTTGTGATAGCAAATACACTAAAGGTCATAAGTGTGCTGAGAAGAAATTATTCTACATAGATTGTGAAGAGGAAGAAGAAAAGGAGCAAGAAAGGTCAAAAGAAGAAGATATACTCCAGGAACAAAGCCTAGATGAAGAACAAATAAATCCGACCATATCTTGTAATGCATTGGCGGGAATTACCACTCCTCAAACCATCAAGATAGAAGGACAAATCAAGAAGAAAAAGGTAATAGTGTTGATTGATTCAGGAAGCACCCACAATTTTATTCATTGTAGGGTAGCAAAAGAATTGAATTGCTTCCTATATCCAGCACCAGAGTGTCAAGTGATGATTGCAAATGGAGGAACAATAAATTGCTCTGGAAAGTGCCATAATATCAAGCTATCCATGGGAGAATATGTATTGACTAGCCCAATGCTTTCCATTCCAATGGGAGGTGCTGATGTTGTACTAGGAGTCCAATGGCTACAATCCTTGGGTACAATAGCTTTTAATTTTCAAGAACTTTTCATCAAATTTTCTATGGAAGGAAAGGAAGTTGAATTAAGGGGTATTGCAGGGAAACCAGGAAAGATAATCAGCTCTAATGGTATGACAAAGCTTCTAAAAAAGGAGCAAAGAGGTGTAATTGCACAATTATGTTCGCTAGATGTTTCCACATTGGAATCATCTATTTCTCCAGATCTCCAAAAAGTCCTGGACAATCATTCCAAGGTATTTGAGACTCCCAAAGGTCTCCCACCTATGCGTGATCATGATCATGCTATTCATCTGATTCCAGGAAGTGTTCCTCCAAACATCAGGCCGTACAGATATCCCTATGTCCAAAAAAGTGAAATTGAACGTATGGTTGCAGAAATGCTAGAGGCTGGTATAATTCAACCAAGTCAAAGTTCTTTCTCTGCTCCAGTAGTATTGGTGCACAAGAAGGATGGATCATGGCGCATGTGTCCGGATTATAGGGAGCTCAACAAGCTCACTATTAAAGATAAGTTCCCCATTCCTGTCATTGATGAATTACTGGATGAATTGCATGGATCAATTTACTTCACCAAGTTGGATCTTCGTTCGGGATATCATCAAATCAGAATGAAGATTGAAGACATTCCGAAAACGGCATTTAGAACTCATGAGGGTCATTATGAATTTTTGGTCATGCCTTTTGGCCTTACCAATGCACCTTCAACATTTCAAGGTTTGATGAATTCAATTTTCAAACCATTCCTTAGAAAATTTGTGTTAGTATTTTTTGATGATATACTAATCTACAGCAAGTCTTGGAAGGATCATGTTGAACATGTTGACAGGGTGCTACAACTATTGGAGGAGAAACAATTATATGCAAAAAGATCCAAATGTTTCTTTGGAGTCCAGGAGGTGGAATATTTGGGTCATATTGTATCTCATGAAGGAGTTAAGGTAGACCCTAGCAAAATTAAAGCCATTAAGGAATGGAAAATCCCCACATCCATAAAGCATCTGCGAGGATTTCTTGGGTTGACAGGGTATTATCGCAAGTTTGTTAAGAATTATGGGAGAATAGCAGCACCTCTAACAACATTATTGAAGAAAGATGCATTTTCATGGACTCTGGAAGCAACAAAGGCCTTTGAACATCTTAAAGAGGCAATGTGCCAAGCACCGGTCTTAGCTACACCGGACTTCACAAAAACCTTTATTGTGGAATGTGATGCTTCAGGAAATGGAATTGGTGCTGTTCTAATGCAAGATGAAAGACCCATTGCTTTTGAAAGTCGTCCAATCAAGGGAAAGTTTTTAAGCAAAGCTATTTATGAGAAGGAAATGTTGGCAATACTCCATGCACTTAAGAAATGGCGACCCTACCTAATGGGAAGACACTTCAAGGTAAAAACGGATCATGATAGCCTTAAATACTTTTTAGAACAAAGATTATCCTCTGAAGAGCAACAAAAGTGGGTCACAAAGATGTTGGGTTATGACTTTGAAATCATCTACAAAAAAGGGAAGCAAAATGTGGTGGCAGATGCACTCTCAAGAAAGGATGAGGATGTGGAAGCATTGTTGTGCGCCATTTCTATTATCCAACCAGATTGGATAAACGAAGCAAGGGAGGAATGGAAGAATGACGAAGAAGTGTGGGCACTTATTCGAAAGCTACAACAAGATTCCAGTACGTCTGATACATTTAGCTGGAAAAATGATTCGTTATGGTACAAAGATCGCTTATACCTCTGTAAGAATTCCCAGCTAAAACAAAAGATTCTTATGGAATTGCACACTTCTCCCTTAGGAGGGCACTCAGGATTTTTAAAAACTTACCACAGGGTTAAGAAGGAATTTTTTTGGGATGGCCTTAAATCAGATATTCAAAAGTTTGTGGTGGAATGTTTGGTTTGCCAACAAAATAAAGTTGAAACAATTAAGACACCGGGTCTATTACAACCTTTATCCATTCCAAGCCAACGTTGGGAGGAGGTTTCAATGGATTTTATCACAGGTTTACCCAAGTCTGAGGGAAAGAGTGTCATCATGGTGGTAGTTGACAGACTTACCAAGTATGCACACTTTTGTGCATTATCACATCCATTTAAAGCCAGTACAGTTTCTACTGCATTTATGGAAACAATTCAAAAGCTACATGGAAACCCAAAGATTATTGTAAGTGACAGAGATCCCATTTTCACTGGAAATTTTTGGACAGAATTATTTTCTTGTCTTGGTACTCAGTTAGCTCATAGCTCATCTTATCATCCTCAATCTGATGGGAAAACTGAGATAGTAAACAAATGTTTGGAAGGATATCTTCGTTGCTTTGTATCTGATAAACAGACACAATGGGTCAAATGGTTGCCTCTGGCTGAATGGTGGTATAACACTTCCTTCCATACAGCAACAAAAATGACCCCATTTATGGCACTTTATGGGTATCAACCACCATCCATCACATCATATTTAAGAGAAAATTCTAAGGTTCAGGCAGTGGAACATCACATCGAACATCAACAACAAGTCCTCCAACTCTTAAAGGATAACCTCGTGTTGGCACAAAATAGAATGAAACAACAGGCAGATCAACATCGCAGTGAAAGAAGTTTTGATGTAGGTGATTGGGTATTCCTACGGCTACAACCATATAAGCAAATGTCCCTAAAGCAAGCTAAGAAGGATAATAAATTATCACCAAAGTATTATGGTCCGTACAAGGTGTTGCAAAAGATTGGTACTATGGCATACAAATTGGAGCTTCCTGCAGCTTCTCGATTGCACCCAGTTTTCCATGTTTCATGTTTAAAGAAGGTTATAGGCGACAAGCTCCCAGTTCAAACAATATTGCCAGAACTTGATGAGGAAGGAAAAATTATATTGGAACCGGAAGCAGTCACAGAAACAAGAACTCGACAGCTACGAAATCGATCAATTTCAGAGTATCTTATCAAGTGGAAGAACTTATCCGCTGAAGATTCCACATGGGAGGATGAGAATTTTATGCAGAAGTATCCAAAACTACTCAAGCGTTGAGGACAACACTTTTTTGAAGGAGAGGGGCATGTTGGGTCCCTATAATACTAGTGATTACCCCATTACTATTGTAGTTATACCCCTTATTTATATTGTTGTGCCCCTATTACCCCCATATTGTTATTTCTGTGCCCCATAGAATCCCTCTATTGTTATTTTTGTGGCTTTATATTATTATTGTTAGGTCGGCTGGATTATATTGTGACACCTTAGACTCCTATATATAGAAAGGAGGTTTTGTCATTTGAATCATCGAAGAATTGTTCATTTATGTAATGTAAAGGAGGTTGCCCCCTCGAAGAGGCTGAATTCTAAGGCGTTGATCTATCTTTTCTATCTTTTCTTGAGCTGGTTACATAACATATAGCCATTTGAGTAATGTTGACCTTCTGCTCGTTGATCACCTGCAAAGCGCGACGATCGCGGGCTCGAAGTTCAGTGATCACACCGTCCTGTAAAAGGTAAAGCACTTCACTAGGAAGCACTGCCATATTAAGTCCCACACCCTATAGGGTACTGATAACAAGTCTGTTAGCATTAGTCATCGTCGCCAATGCTCTATCTGGTAGCACTATGGCTTACGGGTTCCTAGCATGCAACATCTCCTTGGCTTCTGAGGTGCCAATGGCCACACTGGTGGGTGCCACGCTGGTATTCATGTGTGAAGAGTGGATCTATAGCTTGTGTAGACCCATATGAATAGCGCCCAGTGCCTACTACTATTTTTGCTTCTATCTCCAGCCTCTGTACATTGGGTTCCTCTTGTAAGCTGGTGAGGACCTCAAGCGTTTGCTAAAAAAGTGTCGTGCAGTCCTTCACTGCACTTGCTACC
Organism: Pinus tabuliformis; assembly: GCA_031772625.1. Lineage (NCBI taxonomy): Eukaryota > Viridiplantae > Streptophyta > Pinopsida > Pinales > Pinaceae > Pinus > Pinus tabuliformis. The sequence continues at coordinate 648,287,395 of CM062815.1, read as the reverse complement.
ACATCTGCCACAACAGTTGCGCACTATTTCCTGGCTTCCGGTGAATTAGAAGGCTGGGCCTTTAACTGCAACTCCACGATCTTGAGATTCAGCTCCAACTGAATCTTGGCCAACTTTGTGCGTGCGTCGCGCACTCCCGCGGTGAGTTTTCAAACTTGCACATCAACTAGCTCAGCCTCAGGGATGTCTAGCTCCGGGACAGTCTGACATGCTTCATCCACAACCTTATTGAGGCACTAATTTTTATCTATGAGGTCTGTCACAAGGTTGATGGTAGAGTCACGTTATACATCCATCTGAGCATTGTTGACCTTTTGCTCGTTGATCACCTGCAAAGCGTGGTGATTGCAGGCCTGAAGTTCAAAGATCACACCATCTTGCAAATGTTAAATCACTTCGCTTGGAAGCATTGCCAGATTAACTCCCACACCCTTGAGGGCACTGACAGCGGGTCTGTCAACATTAGTCGCCATCGTCAATGCTCCGTCTCACAGTACTATGGCTTGGGGGTCCCTAGCGCGCAGCATCTCTATGGCTTCTGAGGTGCCAATGGCCACATGGGTGAGTGCCACACTAGTCTGCATGTGTGAAGTGTGGATCCACAGCTCGCACAGACCCATCTGAATAGCACCCAGCACCTACTGCTATTATTGTTTGAACTACTACAGCAGTTCTGCAGTGGCATCCCACACCGTATCCCCTATATCATTAAGATCCCCATCTATCAGGGTGATCGGATCTAAAGACTTCTTGCTCACTTTAGACTTCTTCCACAGCTCTATCTTTTTTGGACCCCTGGTGCACTTGATACGGAACAGATTCGTCTCTGGGTCTGCCCCTCCCTGCTCATCCACTTCTTCCTCTGTCTCTAGTGAGGGTGATTCCTCTTTGTCAGAGTTGTGCTCCTCTCCTCCTGCCTGTCTCCTGCACAGCAGCACACTCTTCCTTAGCCTTACCATCGGCCTCCTTTCTCCTTTGCACAACCAACTTCTCCACCTTTAGCTTGGCTTCATCCTTCTTCCGCTGCGTGGCAGTCTTGCTAGATCCCACAGCCAAGTCTAAGGTAATGCACCATTCTGCCAAATAGGGGTCAAGGACCACGTCAATCATGTCATCTGTCACCATGTAGGGCAAGTCATTCCACTTCTGCTTGAGGTCCTTCTGTGCCCTTATTGAGACGTGGTGGAAATCATCCTTGAATTCCATGTACTCCTGCAATCTGTCAAAATTGGTAGGTGACAAGCACAACTTACTGTTGATGTCCATATGAATGTTAATCTCCATTAAGGTCCAAAAAATCTTGTTATCTTTTATCCTTTAAGGATCCTTAGTTGCCCATAGTGAAGCATACTTCATGACCTCTGGTAGTTCCAGTGCGACTGAAGGAAACTGACTATCTTCCGATAGCTCCCATGCTACCAGCACTATGGAAAGCAAGAGACATGCATAGTGAAATGTCTTGCTGATATCCTGCACCTCGTGGCAAATCACGAGGAACTCACCAACAGAGGTAGAGTGCCCAATTAAATTAAACTCCCTCCATGCATTGGGCCACCAAATCTATGACTAGTGTCAGCACTTCGTCTACACGACACTTCCGCATGACCTTCCCTGGGAAGATTTGCATTACCACTTTGACTGCAGGGTCACAAATGCTTGAAATGGTGTAACCGTGTAGCTTCTTTACCAACTTAAATTTTTCCATCATGGTCTTCACGAGGGCATGCTCGCCCACCTTCCCTCCAAACATCGTTGCCGGATTTTCCCCTATGTACGGCAGCCGCGTGATCCTATGGATCAGCTTATCAGTGATGGGCATTATCTCCTCTAGCCACAAACACCCATCATGTACCAATGACAATAGTTACTTGATTACCACCATTGTGATGGGCGCATGGTTGTAATGCGGCACCCATAGCAGGTTGAGCAGTCCTGCCTTATCCACACCTCTCAGCCACTTCCCCGGCTCCAACGCGGTTACTCCAGTGGTTTTATAGAACACATGGTGCATGATTTATTCTATTTCTAGGTTAGGAAACTGCTATGTGTCCGCTAAATCCCAGTCTTCTAATTTCAAAAGGGGGACATGCCACAAGCGCGGTCCTTTGAACACAATTTTTTCTGGCAAGAGGGGTGTGTGTAGGGTGACCTTACTTTCATTAATGTCTTTGGGCACCTTGGTCTTGCCCCTATGCGAAGGAACATACTCAAGCAACTTAGTGATGAGGTCAGACCCCTCAATCTCAACATCCTTTGTTTCCACCCCCACATCCTCATCATCCATTGGGATATCCTTAATGTCTTCTTCTTCCATCTCCAGGTTAATCATCTTTCCCTTTTCCTGTGTGGTGGGCTTATCCTTCTATGGATGTTTTCTGGGAGATGCACACACCAGCTATAGTGGTGCGGCCTGCTTGCCCTTCTTGATCTTGGGACCCTCCGTGGTCGGGGTAAGCCTTGGCCTAGGCGTCCATGGAGACTTTGGTACTTCAGCTGGAATTTTTGCAAGCACAACCTCCAGGGCAGCTCCTTCTACTACCATATCCACCTTTGGAACAACTTCCTTGGTTGTCACTGCTTCTGTGCTCATAGATTCAGTGGGCGTTGACATAATGCTATGCAATAGCTCCTGATTCGCTTGTGGCAATGTCTCAAACATAGAACTTGCTAACAAAACTTCGAAGGTTTCACAGTTCATGTGTGCTTAAGAGCTCAACAGCTCAATTATCAAAATGCCAAGTGTTTTTGGTTGGATAACCACCTGTAATTTATAGGCACTTTCAAATTCAAATTTGACGGTTCCCCCCAAAATCGGTTCATTAATGCTATATTGGCAGTAGATTTCAGAGATTTGGTCCGTAAAGTCTGACTTAAATGTTGCAACCCCACTCCATTTGGCCATTTTTTCATCATCAAATAATGAACAGTGACTTTAAAGGTCACTTTCCAGCTTCTCTACACGGTTGCTTCCTTGGTAGTGCAGCCCCCTACGCACTTTCGTGGGCATTGTGACATATCTTCGTTTTGCGCAGTTCCCCGATCGTGCAACTCTCCGACCTAGGTAGTGTTGTTTATAGTCCCGCACTTCCTTTCAACTACCTGGAATGCTAAGACTATGCTTCCCTCATATAGTCACCTAGCTGGATCACCGGTGTATGGCTTGAATCGGTTGCCATTCACCTTCCTTGGGAAGGATTCTCCATTCAATTTGACCAACTCAACTACTCCATCATCAGTAATCTCCTTAATAACATATGGCCCTAGCTAGTACATCCTAAATTTCCCTAGAAATTTATCAAATTTACTGTCATATAATAAGATGAGATCATTGACCTTGAAGGTTTACAATTTGATGTGCCGATCGTGCCATGCCTTTTCGCGCTCCTTTTGAACTTTTTGATGAAATCCAACTAGAAATCGGTCCACCTAAAGCTCTACTAGTTGCGTGAGCCTCTCTCCCAGAGCTTCGTGGTCCGCCATTCCTGTCAATGCCGCTATGCACAGACTAGGTACAATGTATTCCATTGGCATCATAGCTTCTATGCCATACACGAGTCTAAAAGGCATTTGCCAAGTCAAATTCTTGCAAGTCATTTTGTAGGCCCTTAACATTGCTGGTACACACACATCCGGTCATTTCTCTAAGCATTTTAGACCTTTTTCAGTGCATTCTCTAGCATCTTATTGAATTCTTCCACTATCCCATTGGCTTGCGAGTGATAAGGCACACTCTTCTAATGATACACCTAAAATTCTTCTGTAAACGCACTGATTGTTTTATTAAGAAAGTGTGTACCACAATCTCTCATGAAGATATTTGGATAGCCAAATCTTGTCTATACGTATTAAAAAATAAAATTTAGTATTGTCGCACATGTAAATTCCTTCACAAGCTGCGCCTCCACCCACCTAGTCAAGTACTCAGTTGTGGTAATGATGTACCACGCACCTGTCTCCTTTCCTTGAGGGTGAATTGGACCCACAAAGTCAATCGCCCATTTCTTGAATGGTTGTAACGTCACCTGCAGCATTAAAGGCAGTTCATCTCTTAGTGATGGCCTACTAGTCCTTTGACATGCATCACATGCCCTACAATATGCTTTCACATCCTTATGCAGGGTTGACCACCACAACCCAGCACGCAGAACCTTCTACGTTGTTGCTTTTCCTGCATAATTTCCTCCTGCAGCTCCACCATGAGCCTCCGTGAGAATTTTTCTTTGTTCAAAGTCAAGTACATATCAGTGTAATATTTTGTCTGACCCCATTTTACATAAGTGCCCTGCAATGACAGAGAAGTGTGTTGTGTGCACTATTAACTCCTTCTTTTGCTGTCTTGTATACCCTTCTAGATAAGTTCTCGTTGTTAGGAAATGTATGATATCTTCAAAGTGATTTTCCATGATACGCACTACAAAGAGTTGTGCATCAGGAAACCCCTCATCCAAATTAGTAGGTTCCTCTCCCATTTCAATGCACGACAAATGATCAGGTCCCACATTTAGTCGTCTTGGCTTCATAATAACTTCAAAGTCATACTCCTAGAATAACAATGACCATCTGCATATCTTCCCCCCCATCGCAAGCTTATTGATCACACATTTCAATGCAAAATGATCTGTATACATCTTAAAATGTCCGCCCAGCAAACAGTGCTTGAACTTTTGGAGCATGTACACCATGGCTAGTCCTTCGTGCTCTGTAGTGGAATAGTTCTTCTCAGCCTTGGATAACTTCTTGCTCGCGAATGATATAGGATGGTCCAATTCCTCCTCGCTCACCTGTGTCAACATGGCCCCCAACGCAATACATGAGGCGTCTACGTGTACATGAAATTCTTTCTTTCAGTCCAGAAAGGATAGGATTGGTGTGGTGACCATTTTCTCTATCAACCTGTCTAAGCTCTTTTGGCATTCATCATTCCAACAGAATGTAGCATCCTTTTTCAGAAATTTCTCCATGGGCGCGGTGATCTGGGCATAGCTCTTGATGAACTTCCTATAGTATCTGGTATGCCCTAGAGTTGCACGCAGTTGTTTCACATTCCTTGGCACCTCCAATTTTATTATCACCGTGATCTCCGTGGGGTATACCATCAATCCTTGTCTTCATATCACATTACCTAGCAGGATCCTGAAAGGGACACAAAACAGACACTTCTTTAGATTGAGTGTGCTCTGGTATCTCCGACATGTATCTAAAATCAAGCGCAGACTTGCCACATGATGCTTGAATAATCCAAACACTGTCTAGTCATCAAATTATACCTCCATAAACTTATGAATGAAGTCTTTGAATGTCGCAATGACTACGCGTGAAAAGATTGCCGGTGCATTCTTCAGCCCAAAATGCATTACGGTGTACTAAAAACATCCCCATTTAGTCACGGAGGTTGTCTTGCTTCTATCCTCATGCACGATTTTATCTGATGGTACCCAGAGAACCCATCAGTGAACGAGTATGCTTCCTAGCTGCCTACATCATCTAAGACCTCATTAGTGAATGGGGTTGGGAAAGGATCATGCACGCAAGCGTCATTCGGCTTCCAGAGATCCATGCATATCCTTATTTCTTCTTTCTGTTTCTTTTCCTGAACCACTATCGGGCTTACCCAATCAGATTCTTCCACTAGTTCAATAATTCTTGTCGCGAGTATCTTATCTGACTCAGCGTGAAACCTTTCCTTATACTTAGGATTAAGGCAGTAAGGTCTTTGTTTTATAGGTTTTGCGTCCAGTTTCAAGGTGATCTTCATGACACCCAGGTCTCCTATTATCCCTTTTAAATTAGGAAGCTTCGTGGGGAACAAATCCTGATATTCACGGAGGAGCTCAACGACCTTGTCTATTGTCACACCATCCCAATAGTCTCTAATCTTTGCAAATTTTGGTTCCACCTCTATGCCAATGTTGACCTCCATAGTTTTCAGCGGTGCATTTATGTGTAGATCCACTATCTACAAAACTTCAACCTCCCGATGACCTTCAGTTTCTAGAATATTAATCTTTCTGGGATCCTCATCTTCTTCTTCAACGATCATGTTATAACATTCTGGCGCGTGACTCAACTAGGTAGTCCAATCAGGTTGGACCAGGTTGAAAGGATCTTGTGGTATCCTAAAAATCACTTATTTAACCTCCTATAGCACCACGTCAATACAGTCAAACCCATCCTCAAAGTTGAACGTCATTATAAACCCCTGGCGTAAGATGTCTCATTCTTCAGTGCCATGGTGGAGCTCTGTTTCCAAGTACCAATCATTGGTATGACATGTAGGGTATGAAAAATAGATGCACCCATTCAGGTTGGGGCTCCACTCCATAAGCCTTAGTCCATTTGGCTAGGTGATCACACTAATCATCCCTTCCATCATACTTATCTGTCATCCACACTTTTGGCTGCCCAAAACGTAATCTCATCATCCTCCTATAGTCACGCCAATCACCAAAATTATCCTTGTGCATGTAGAAAATATATGATAGGTTAACCCGATAATGCAATATAAATCAACGAAGAATACTATAACCTACTTCTACTATCAATTTGTGGAAGCTTAAAGATCGAGCTGAACAATATAACTAGAAGAAGAAGAATCAATGGCACAATACACATGAAAATACTTTGGGGAAATTCTTAGATAAAAACCCCACACTATTTTATTATCATACATGGTGGAAATACATAGGAATTATACAAAGCCTTAGCTCTCACATCTAGATAGCTCTTAATACAATCCTCACAGGTGCTCACAGGCAATCTTGGCTTCTCTCTAGCCTTCCTCTCTACCCTCCAATCTCCTATTTCCTTGTGTTGTTCCTTGTGGATGATTAGCCTATCACCAAGTGGAAAAACAAGCTTCAAAACTACACAATCCTCAAGGATGAATCCTTGACTGCATGCATGAGTTTTCTCCATGAGAAAACACATGCAACTGATAGTACACTGTCCTTGAATATTAATCTTAATGGGGTCTTTGTCAGAATAGACATGCATGATTTTCTAATGAGGGAATCTTCAGTTAACTGGAGTAGCACTAGTTGAGTGCATTAATGCATCAACTGACTGTTAACTCACTATTAGTTCCTCAAACAGTTTGGAACTAATTTAACTGGACTCAACTCAGTAAACTGAGTTAACTAATTACAACTTAAATATAACTCAATCTTGTCTGCTTAATTTAAGGGATAACTCTTTCATGACTTCAGAAAGACTTCTAACTTGAATTTATCCAACTAATTAAATTAAAATAAATTAATTAATTATTTCCAAGTATATGTTAAGACTTAATTCAATTTTAATTCATAATTTAATTCAAGGACAAATTAAATTGGAATATTATTATTTCCATATTTCAACTCTCCCTCTCAACAAGAAAGGGATTATCTACCACCCCGATCCTGTCTCTAACGAACTCGAATTTACACTTTGACAATGCCTTTGTCAAAATGTCAGCATCTTGCTCCTCTATCAAAATATATACTGTAGCAACATGATCCTCCTCGACTTGTAAAAAGCCATGGGCAACAAATCTTACCTTATGCTTCTCCACACACCATCAGTAGCTTTCTTTACCTTGTAAAGCCAATGGGAACTCACAACTGACTTGTTCTTTGATCTCGGAACCACATCCCAAACACTGTTATGAACTATGGAGTCATACTCCTCCACCATAGCATCAAACCAAATTGGCTGCTGCACTGCTTCCTCAAAGGAAGATGGCTTGGTCTCAACACATTCCCCAACAAGGGCCATGTATCCAATGTGCCTCTTAGGTTACCTCCTTTGTCTATGCTGAGAAGATGGTGCTCCCACATCCTCCAACAATATGTCAGCTTCTCCTATGTGCTTCCATCCATCTCTGGAAGACTCTACTTGAGTGGGTGTCTCCACTCCTGGAACCTCTACATGTGGCTACTTCGCATCAGTCTGAGGCTCCTCCTTCTTATGAACCAACAGTTCCTCCATAGCCTGTAGTTGGAGCTCCCTCTCAAGGGAAACTCGCATGGCCTTCTTCTCATCAAACTTGAGATCTTTGTGAACCACTGTCCTCTGACTGGTAGGAAAGTACACCTGATAGTTGTGAGTTGTATCAGTGTACCCCACAAATATCCCCAACTCTATTATTGGCTCAAGCTTCTTCTGTGCATCCTTTTTCACATGGCAATATATCGATGAGCCAAAGATTCCGAAGTGACCCACATTTGGTCTCTTACTGGAGAAAGCTTCCTCTGGTGTCTTCATCCCAAGTATACGATGCGGGCTTTTATTCTACAAATAGACCGATGTGTTGCATGCCTCAGGACAAAAGTGAAGTGGTAGGCCTTGGTCATGCAGCATTGCCTGTGTTTCCCCTACAATAGTTCTTTTCTTCCTCTCAGCCACCCCATTCTGCTGTGGGTTATGAGTTGCCATCAACTCTCATTTAATTCATTCCACTGCACAGAAGTCCTTAAACTCTTGAGAGACATATTTTCACCGTTGTCGCTTCTCAAGGCCTTGATATTCTTCCCTGACTCTTTCTCAACCAAAGCTTTGAACTCAAAAAACCTTGTGAAGGTTTGGTCCTTCTTCTGCATGAAATAAATCCAGCATTTACGAGAATAGTCATCAATGAAAATCACATAATACCTTTGCTTCATTGTGGATTCCATCAAGAATGGTCCACACAAATCAGTATGAACTCGCTCTAAGATAACCTCTGCTCGACTGTCTTGATCATGAATGGAAGACTTGGTGTACTTTCCCAAGGTACAACCTTTGCATGTGTCAACTTGCTCAAGTTTACCTTTGGGAAGTCCTGTAGATATCTGCTGCATTATCTTCAAAGCCCCATGATGGAATGGCCCAACTTCTTGTGCTACAACTCGCCAATGTCTTGGCTTTGCACCAATTATGCTTTTGTACTCAATGCTACACAATCATCTACCTCTAGTTTATAGAGATTATTCACCCGAATCCCTATCCTCTTGGTCTGACCCGTGGCTATGTGTCTTAGGAATGCCTTTCCTTTACTGAAGACAAAATCATAGCCTTTGTCCCCCAAAATCACGACTGATACCAAGTTCTTCTTCAGCCCATGCACGTACAACACATCTGTGAAGGTGAGAGGAGCTCCATGCTCCCTTTGAAAAGCAACCGTGCCCACTCCTGAAACACTATACCTTCTGTCGTCACCCATCTATATGCACATCTTGAGGTCTTTCTCCTCCAAGTCACTGAATAAATTTTGATCATTGGTCATGTGGAATGAGGCTTCACTGTCAAGATACCAGACACAACCCATCATCGATGACACCATGCATGTGATGAGGGTAAAGTCCATTTTGAACTGAGAGGCTAATGCCTCACCTTCCGATCCTTCTAAGGATCCCTTCTTAGACTTCTTTGATGGGCAATTAGTCGCATAATGTCCCATCTTGTGACAATTAAAGCATCTTACTTTAGAACCTTCCCCTTCCCTTTCCTTGCCTTACTTGCTAGGGCCAGATTTTCTTTATCATCATTCTTGGATGAAGGACCATCTCATGTGCTCCTCCTGATCTCCTCCTACATAAGATCCGACCACATTCGTTCCCAATCCGGTAGTTTCTCCCTTCCATTCACAGATTCTTGGTAGTTATTCCAACTCTTTGGAAGGCCAATGAGAGCGAGGCTCACCATAGCATCATCGACAGTAGTTATTCCTACACTTCCAAGCTCATCTATGCAGGTGGTGAGCTTGTTTAGATATGTGGAAATAGTATCGCCCTTCTCCATCTTGATTATTCGAAGCTTATTCTTGAGCATGAATTTCCTCTGGTCGCTACTATTATGGTAGAGGTCCTTGAATGTCTTCCACATTGAAATGGAGTATCCTTCTCATGGAGACTTGAGACAATATGGTCTCGGAATCCCTCAAGGATGATCTGTCTCGTCTTCGCCACACACTTCTTCCACTCAGCCAACTCTTGTGCATTAGTTGAAGCTAGCTTTCGGATTTCTTGATCAATGAATTCCTTCAAGCCATTGTCTTCTAATACAGCCTCCATTCTATCTTTCCATGCTATGTAATTCGAGCTACCTTCCAACGCATACTCAAGTCTCAAGCCATAGAATGCCATTGGCCAACCTTGAAGTATGATACAAATTTTATTTGCACCTGCTGTTAGTGTTGGTATCTTCATCCCTCCATCAGTGATCAAAATTCTTTTGTTGCATTGCATTTTAGGTGTCTCATCTGATTAGCTGCATTCCATTAGGATCATGGATCATCTGATGGTAGTGGCACTTTATAAATTTTTCCCTCATGATCTTTACCTGCTGGCCCATTTTCAGGTCATTTACAGTCATTTTTTGTCCTTACATCTGCAAAAAGTCATTTTTATGGTTTTAGGTCTCATTAGGTCTAGGGTTTGTCCTCAAGGTCTTGTAAAATCTCAATAATCGTCAGCAAGGGCATGAGGAGGTCAAATAAAGTCTCAGAAATCAAAAATTTCAATAATCACATGCTTAGTGATTGATTTTTCCTCAAAACCCTGTTTTGAGGAAAAACAGATATTTTTATATTTTATGTACAAAATTTCATGTAATTTCCTTTTTCCTATATGTAATAATTCTGAGATGTAGCCCTGGTCACCTTACCAAGCTCCTACACTCTAGCTCCTGCAAAAAAAGTCCAAAATTCAAAACATTAGTCCATCAAAGGCAAAAAAGCAATTCAAATTGCCAAAACAGAGTTTTAAAAGACAAAGTGTAATCCTAACATTACAAAAGTGGGTTACTTTTAAGTGAAAGATTAAAGTGATGGGTATATAAAGTAATTTTCATGTTGAAGACATCTTTTGTGCCCAAAGAAAGAGTTAGCAAGAGCCAAATCACATTTGAGGCCAAAGGAGCGAATTTGCAACAAAAAATTGTGAAAGTTCCTAGCGCGGCACACCTGGGTTGAGGCATGGCGCACATAGTGCAGGTTTCAAACTGAGAATTACATGGGCGCAGTGCACCAGTGTGGCGTGACACACCTGTTTGTGGGCGCGACGCACCTACCTTCTAAGCCCAAACTTTGTCCAGCTCATTTCATCAGCCTCCAAAACTTGCAAATTTCTTCCTTCCAACTGTTACATTCACTTTGACACCAGAATCTATAGCTAAAGCAACATGTATTCCAAATGTGGGAGAAAAATGGAACAAGGGATAGCTGGTTGACAAAGAACATTATGAGCCTTATATCAAGGCTGGCTTTCAGAGGCAGATTAGTAGAGTTTTCCCTTTCAGGTATCTTCAAGACACATATGCTCCATTGATGAAGCTCATAATTAAATATTTCAGCTGTGAAGGCATATTTTCTCGCCTGTACGCCTACCACATCAGATTATTGATGCATTTCACTAGGGTGAGGATGATGAACCTCCCCTATTTCATGTGCCAGAATATTGAAAAAATGACCACATTTATGAAAAGAAAGCCTCCTCATCAGCAGTACAACAACATTTATCACTTTGCATTTATCCAGATTGCGGTGTTGCATCAACTGAGCTTGCTGAATGTTTCATGGGATGATTTCATTTCTCAAGAGGTTTTCATAAGTCCTCAAATGATCCCATCAGTTTTTCATGAGGCAGGAGGGCCTTCACATCAGCAAGAAGTGCATGAGACTAAAACCACCATTGCACTAGTATTCATCACTTACCAAAAGGGGGCAAGGAGGCTATTTGCAGTAGCAAAACGAGTACTATCTCCACCCGGGGTGGAAGGTGTCTCGTTTCCTTCAACAAAAAAGTAGGTACAGGACAAAGGTAAACAACTAGTGCATGATGAGGGGCCTTTGGAAGGGCAAGAGAGAGATTTCATTCTCATTCAGGATGATGATGTTGATTTGGGCCCCCAAAGCTCAAGACTGAAAGAGATCATCCAGGAACAAGAAGCGGATATTCATGCCTTAGATCTTAACCTAGAAAGAGCTAAGTGGATTACCAATTATCTTGAGCAAAGGAACAAGCATCTGGAGGATCAGCAGATGATCATGGAGCTGCAAACTATAAAAGAAAACTGACAATCAGCCAAGAAGAGGAAAATCAAATTGACACCACTAGAGCAAGAGATTGAAGCTAATCGTGAACCCTGGCTAGAGAGGACTAAGATGAACTTGGAAAAGATGCTGGAGAAGGCCAAAAAAGAGAAAAATATGTTGAGGCACATGGCCTATCACTATTTGGCGAGAAGCAAGATTTGCAAAGCGAGAATAAGGACCTTGAAGGCCAAATTGAGGAGAATTTTGAGGAGGAAGAAAGACCAAGATAGACTCAAAATATTGGCTGAGGCTTCCTTAGCCCAACATAGTACTTGATGCAGGTCACTTAACTCAAATTTCAAGAAATTTGGTACACTTTTTGTCAATTTTGAATTTTTGGGGGAAAAATAGGATTTTCTACTTGGTGCGTAGCGCCACCGGGCGCTTGCTTTTTCTAGGGACCTCCTCTGGAGGAAAACTTCACATTTTTGGATTCCTCATGCAAAATTATGAATGCCCACAAATGGCTAGAAATTTTTGTCAAGTTTTGAGCTTCCAAAAGGGTCAAAAACACCTCAAAAATACCCTTTCTACCCCTTTTTGGCCACACAGGAAGCAGTGTTGGGAGAACTCATTTTTGGATGGGCAAATGGACTCCAAATTTAGAAATTCCACTTGTTCTAGAAAGTAGACAAACAAACCTTTCCAACAAGCCCACTTGGAGCAAATTAAGGCCTCCAAAATTAGCTACAAAAAAGGCGCTACGCACAGGGACAGTGGCGCGATGCACAGGATGTAAAATTGTCATTTTTGCCAAAAAACTCTGTTTTTCACCCCGTTTTTCACAGTTTGACCTTTCTTCTCTCTCATGGTCAAACTCATGATGTAATTTGATGTAACTTGATGGAATTTTATGTAAAAATGTTGAAAATTCACTCATGGAGGTAGATACATCATGAAAAGGTAGTTTTGAACTGAATGAATCAGTTTCCTAGATTTTAGAGGCAAGCTGTTCCACTACCTACTTTTCAGTTCTGAGTTTAGATTTTGTTGGAACAACTCCTAAACTCATGAATTCGACCCCTAAAGCCTAGAATGAGTTGTTTGTTTCCTATATCTAGTACTTTTCCAGTCATTTGTCAAGGTTGGACTTTTGTGAAAGCTTTGAGCAGCATTGTACATTCATCTCTGCAGTTTGGCAAAGGAATAGACTAGGATTTGCAACCTTTTGTAGGATTCTTGTGGAAAACTGATTTGGTATTGTTTATTCTCCTGTAATTCAAGTTTTACATGTGTTTATGTATGCCATTATCTCTCTTTTTAGCTGAATTAAATGAATCAAGGATAAAGGTAGAAATCATTCAAGTTGCAGTGCTATACCTAGGGTTTGTTTGGTTATTTATGTTTTCTACTGTTTGAATAGGATCCCTGAGACTCTCATGCCCTATCCAACTCCTAACCAGTCCTAAGACTCTCCATCTCATTCAATTTAAAGTATTAAATCATTTTCCTACCTCACTCCACAGAAGCCTCTACAAAACTGAGTCCATTCCCCGAACCCAAATCTGCCTTTCACATTTGAGCCAGCAAAACATCGTCAAATTCAATCAAACTCCTCTGAGCATATACCTATCCTAAAATTAGTATTTACATCAGTCATCTCAAGCTTCATTTGATGTATTTTTCTGAGATTGACAAGGAGAGAGTCCTCTCCTGACCTGGTAGGGCTAGCTACCAGGTTAAGCGTGGTTTCATGTTACCCTAGATTCTACCTTTCTCAGCCTGAGGTAGATTTAGGCCCTAACACCTGCAACCCCGAACTTCAAACTTCGATTTATCTTCTTAGTATATTGTTCACAGCTCTGATACCATGTAGAAAATATGTGATAGTTTAACCCGATAATGCAATATAAATCAAAGCAGAATACTATAACCTACTTCTAATATCAATTTCTGGAAGCTTAATGATTGAGTTGAACAATATAACTAGAGGAAGAATAATCAATGGCACAATACACATGAAAATACTTTGGGGAAAGTCTCAGATAAAAACCTCACACTATTGTATTATCATACATGGTGGAAATACATAGGAATTATACAAAGCCTTAGCTCTCACAGCTAGCTAGCTCTCAGTACAATCCTCATAGATGCTCACAAGAAATATTGGCTTCTCTCCCGCCTTCTTCTCTACCCTCCAAGCTCCTATTTCCTTGCGATGTTCCTTGTGGATGATTAGCCTATTACCAAGTGGAAGAACAACCTTCAAAACTGCGCAATCCTCAATGATGAATCCTTGATTGCATGCGTGAGTTTTCTCCATGAGAAAACACATGCAACTCATAGTACACTATCCTTGAACATTAATCTCAACTAGGTCTTTCTCAGAATATACATGCATGAGTTTCTGATGAGGGAATATTTAGTTAATTGGAGTAGCACTAGTTGAGTTCATTAATGCACCAATTGATTGTTTACTCACTATTAGTTCCTCAAATAGTTTGGAACTAATTTAACTGGACTTTACTCAATAAACTGAGTTAACTAATTACAACTCAAATATAACTCAATCTTATCTCCTTAATTTAAAGGAAAACTATTGCATGACTTCAGAAAGACTTCTAACTTGAATTTCTCCAACTAATTAATTTAAAATAAATTAATAATTATTTCCAAGTATTTTTTAAGACTAAATTCGATTTTAATTCACAATTTAATTCAAGGACAAATTAAATTGGAATATTCTTGTTGCCATATTTCAATAGTGCGTACTCCACCATCTTGCAAGCGTAGCACATAGTACCCAGTCCAAGGCCTGGAAGCGATGTTTCTCTAGCATTGCTCTCTCAAATGTATCCAAAAAACATCAACATCAGTTAGCCTGTCATAGTGATGCATATCCCTAACTTCGAATGACACGCAACACAATGTCTTGGTCATCATACTACAACGTAATGTAGATACTTCATGCAGCCGGATCCGCCAGTGCTCTAATTATTTGTCTGAATCTGATGTACAAGAGCTTTCATTGTCCCATGCAATACGTCCATCCACTGTCGGATTTACCCAATCCTAGTCTCGCATCGTTATCTTGTAAATCTAGTCCAGATCGTCATCACTTTCGTAATCTCGGACAGGTTCTATATAGCGCAGTCCTTCCACAGGATCCAATACCACCACCACGCAAAGCGATTTCTTTTCAAATATCATCTTTCACTTCTTCAGGTGGATTATCCCATTCATGTCAGTGGCCCAATCAATTCCAAGGAGTGGAGGGTAAGGATTGTTATCATCCAAAATATTTATTACTTCAAAATCCGCAAGTGCGCTCGCGCCCTTGATGTCAAATATTACCCCTTGTAGCCTCCTATTGTGCTTTTCAACAACCCCCCCCCCACCCCCCCCCCCCCCCCCCCCCCCCCACCCCACCCCCTCATTTATTAATGTTAGTAGTAAAATATTACTTTAATAAATGGGGACCCTTTCAAAAAATGTATATACCCAAAAAAATCAAGTCTAGCATGTAGGTATTTATTTTATTTTTAGAATAAATCAAGATATCAAACAAAACATATAAAACCATTAAAATGCTACTTTTTCTTATTTAGCATGAAATGCATCACAAATGATACCTTTCTAACCCACCAAGATCTACAATGAAATAATAAAAAAAGCAAATCTATATTCGAAAAATGGTGATAATGTTAGAAAGTCCTTAAAGCTTCTTTAAAAAAGCTAAACTCTCACATTGTCAATTATAAAAGACTTCTCTTAAGAGGTTACTCTGAAGTATTGTGATCTACGAGATTGCAATCTACAAAATTGTGATGGTATAATAGCCTTCTCGCATCACATTTCAATCATACGACACAAGCCTCAACCTATTATATGCCGATATTGCGATCTCAACCTAGACCCAACTCTTAATCTTTCTACCAACACGTATAGAGGTCCATTATTCGTTAAAAAGCAGCCTGACAAGTGATGACGCTTGTTTCTCGCATCTCGAATTTCGCACAAACTTAAAAAATGGTAAGTTAAACAAAAACGAATTATGCAATATAGCGATCTACGATATTGCTTTGGAAATCATAAAATCACTATTATCACAGTTTGAAGGCTCACCACCCTAGTACAGTTTTTCCCAATTTATGATGTGAATATTTATGGACACTCAAGTTAAAGGATAACAGATCATTAGTGGGAATTTATGAAGAAGTAACTACATTTATGTGTGAAAGGCCATTTAGAGTGATTTGATATCTTCTTATGTGATTTCAAATAAAACACCATTATCACCTTTACTGGTTTTCTTCATCTATTCATTCCTACATTCAGTATCATTTTTATCTGATAAACTTTTCCTCTTGAAACTTTTAGGAAAAAGTCGCAGAATAGGGAGCCAAAATCAATGGTGAAGAAAGGGAAAGCAGTCACCTCTGAGAAGTCAGAAATGACTCCTCTGTTCATGGATACCACATGTAATAGGGAAGCAAGGACGTCTACATGGGAGGCTATGTATCAGTTACTAGAGGAAGAACAACCAAGGATTCTTGAGACAACGATTACAGTTGATGGGCGTGATTCCTCTAATGCTTACTTAACTGAGCTTGCATGCTCATTTCTGCACCGAATTTCCGCACAACAAAAAATAATCCCGTATACTGACATGGTTAAGTGGATCATTGACAATGCTGATATATTTGACAACGAATTCAAAACAGGAGGCTAGGAAGTTATAGGATCTTTCACTCCAGATAACCTAAGGCTTATGTACCACCTACCGAAGCCACAAGTTACCTAAAAGGCAATTTGTTGAGAAATTTGTCAAAGAAAATGAGGACCTGGTGTACTGCAAAAAGAATTGGTCAAATAATGAAGAAAGAATCAAGAAATACAAAAAAGGTATGTATGCCACTGCATCTGTTTTTTCCCCTTTCTATTTTGCTACAGCTATGATTTGTATGTAGTAATTCTGGCTGTAGATTAACCTGATAATGCAATATAAATAAAGAAAAATAATTTAATCTACTTCTACAATCAAACTTGTGGAAGCTTAATAGATTTGGGCAAGATCAAGTGGAACATATATAACCATAGAAGAATCAATGCACATGAAACATAGAACAATACTCAGAGGAAAGCTTCTGCGAAAAACCCCACTATTTGTATTATCATACAAGGTGGAAATATATCATAATTACACAAAGCCTTAGCTCTCACAGCTATCCAGCTCTCAATACAATCCTCCTGGATGCTCACAGGAAAACAAGGCTTCTCACAAACCTTCTCCTCTGCCCTCCGAGCCTCCTATTTCCTTGTGCTCCTCCTAATGGATGATTCTCACCTCACCAAGTGGAACACTACTCTTACACACTGTAAAACTGTGCAATCCTCAAGGAACCTTATTCCTTCTGCATGGATGAGTTCCCTTTCAAGGGAAACTCATGCAACTGATAGTACAATGTCCTTGTCTTTAATCTCAACTAGGTCTTTCTCTGAATAGACATGCATGAGTTATTTATGAGAGAATCTTCAGTTATCTGGAGTACACTAGTTTGACACGTGCACGTGTTAACTGACTAAACCCACAATTAGTTCCTCAAACTATTTAGAACTAATTTAACTGGACTTAACTTAGTTAACTGAGCTAAATAATTACAACTCAATTACAACTCATCCTTATCTCCTTAGTTAAGGGATAATCTCCTTAATTTAAGGTATAATTGTTGCATGACTTCAGAAAGACTTCTAGCTTGAATTTCTCCAACAAATTAACTCGAGAAGAATTAATTAATTAATTTTCAAGCAGATGATGAGACTAAATTCGAATTTTAGTTCAAGGAAAAATTAAAATTGGAATATTCTGAATGCTATTTTTAGCATTTCCTGTTGTCATTTTCAACATTGTAGACTATTTAGCAAACCCGACAGTAACAAATTCTCCCAAGAATGGTTGTCCTTAATATATGTAGTCATTAATGTAACAATAATAGATTGGGCACAAATCCTGTCTGATAATTTAGCTAAAGCAATTATAGAGTATAAAAGGAAAAGGAGTATGGCTTCAAGGTTTTACCCTTTGTTTTTCATGTGTGCTTATGTAATGGATGCTATTTGTTTTGGTTCTAAAATCCCTCTTATGGGATGGAAGTGGACTATTCAAGATCCACTTTCTATTCACATCCACCACAAAGACATGTGGGAATCCAATTTTGAACCACATTTTTTCAAGATTTGTGACGGGGTTATGTTTCCTATCCATAAACGAATTTATAACCGAGATGCCCCCAGATTCTCCCAAGAAGACTAGATAGACATCCTCCCAGTAGCTTGATGGTTCGGGGAAGAGGCATTTACATATATAAAAGTATTTGGCAGCATCGCCTCTCCCTATGTTATCCCTTTCTATGTCCCGGATAAATTAATGGCGAGAGAGATAGCCTATCAGACATGCAGTGAAGGAGGGATGAGAAAAACATTGAAGGAGTCAAAGAAGGCCTTTTGGCCTCAATTTCCTGTATCACGTGGAGTGTTTGCATTACATGACCTTGGATATGCGTTCAGGGAAGTAGCTAATATGTTGTCTCTACGATTAGCTAAGTTCCCCGGAAGACAATACGACCCATTCAGTATTGTCAAGGATTTTACTACTATGGTAAAAATAAAGATATTTAGCAATGAGAAGGACCGATTTGATGGTGTTTTCTTACAGAAGAATACCTTCAAAGAAGTGAATCATATGGCATAGATATTTTTTTATCAAGAGGGTCTTGAATCATTTTATAGCTACAGAGAAAAGAGATTATCAAAGGTCCCATTGGACCAATTGTTAATTGAACCAATAAGGGAGCCTACTCCTAGTGTAAGCATAAATGGTGACTCTAAGGAAAAATCTAAAACTAATTCTGGAAAGGAATCCCTAGAGAAATCTGCCAAGAGATCCGAGAATTTATCAGAAAATAAGAAAAGCAGGAGCAAGGAATCAATCCAGGATACAGCCCAGTCCGCAGTAAAGACAGATGAACAGACTTCGACCATCAAGAAAACTAAAACCCATACTCCCTCTATACAATTGATAATTCCTCAAGTAATTAATTTGGAAGAGGAGTGGGATAATTTCAACAGAAAACTCAACACAGAGGAACAAGCACCAGAGACGCAAATGACACATCAGGAAACAACTTCAGAAATTCTAACATGGGGAACTGTGAATACTCAAAAAATAGAACACATTCCTGTTACCCCCACCTCTGACATTGTTTTAAGAATGGAAGAATTCCCCCTCTTTATGTATTTTATAGCCCACAACACAAGGCCATTGTTAAGAGACAGAGAAAGAAAAGAAAATTGGAATCCACAACTGCTACCACTCCAAACAATGAGCCAATGGATGTCCTCTGGAAAGACTCATCCACCAACCCATCGGCTAACCTCACCAGGCTCTCGCAGTTCGTAGGTGCATATGCTACGACAACCATTGGCAAAGCAATAGAAGTACAATTGTTTCTTAAAGAAAAAGAAAACAAATTTTTGTCACTAGAACAGTAGTTACAGCAAGTCAAATCCAACCATCAAGAAGAAATACAATTGTCTAAGCTACAACAGGAGTTCCAAAAAATGCAAATAGAACATCAAAGCAGCTTGGTAGGTAAGGAGGCCCAGATACAGAGAAAAACAAATCTGCATAAGGACGACCCTGAGATTGATTAGTTTGTCCCCAAAGCACTCAGCCTCAACTCCCAGTTCACACACCAAAAATAATTGCTATGCCAAAAAATCTCATAGTGGAATTCTCACTACGAAACAAGTGACAAATTAACAATCCAAGTTGTGGAATTATGACTTGAATATGATGAAATTCTTAAAACGGTTTTAGATTTCATAACTTGGAAAAATTCCGAGAATGGGGGGAGAGCCAACATGGCCAAACTAGATGAATCACATAAGGAGATCTTATTTTCCAGTTGGGGTTCTCGGCTCAAAGAGGAAGAACAGGAAATAGAGGATGCAACAACAGCGACATGCATAGTTCTAATCTTGTGGCAGAGACCACCCCTAGTTTCCTTCCAAATGCAAAACAAGTTGAATTACAGTGGAAACAGGTAGCAGAAGAAAGAACTGAAGCAAGTAGGCAAGTGACCAGGTTAAACTGGGAGGCTTACTGGCAATATCTGATAAAACCACACAGTCAGTGGATGACCTTGAAATGCCTAATTGTTTCTACCTAGAAAATGGTGCCAACACTCATCAATGTCGTGTTTACAGGACAACTGAAAGCTGAAGTTGGCCAACCTACACTTATCAAGACCATGCTAGATATTTGTGATTTGAAAGATCGAATGCAAGATTATTCATTATGCACATCCCTATTTTTGTTTTATTTTGCTTGAATTGAGGCAGGTCGTTTAAACCTCCTCAACGTTTTTTGCAATAATCTATTTTTAGTTTCATAAGTTAGTATTTAAACCCCTCTCATGCATTTAGAGAGGGGTCCAAAATTTTTATCATAAAAATTCTTCAGAACATGCACTTATGTCCCTTTGAGGAAGTTCTAGTGAAATTAATGGGATATGATTTAATCTCTACTTGAATTTGACATCTTCTACTGAAATTGCACTTATGTACTCTTAGATGATGTTGGATGGTTTGAAAGTAGATCAATATTGTTGGAGCATATGAGTAGAACGTATTATAAATGGTACTCTTATCTCTTAATTCTTTTTACTCATGCCTCAAGCAATACATTATCTTTAATTTATTTATGTATGAAAGTTTGAATTTTTATCGCCATTATTGCACTATTGTATGATGATGATTTATAGTTTATGCTAAATACATGAATGATTTTATGCGATATATCTCTCATATCATTTCAGCTAAAGTTTTATATGAAACAATCATTGTTAAACGGATTCAATTCTTATCATAATTGAATGATCTTTATTATCAATTGCTTTTAGACATCATTTTAGATCGCATATATCATGTTACTCCCAAGATAGTCACAGTTAGATAAATATTTTTTATTAGGGAAAACTACACATGATTATTAGTTAAATTAGATTAGTTTGAGGCTAAGTATTACCCCAAAAAGTTCAAAACATCATCTTGTTAACACAAGCATAAAAATAGATTGGGAAACTGGTCCCATCATCCCCAGTTGGAGTGACTATTCCAAATGGAAAATGCATTGTTCCAAGGTCTGGACCGAGTGGTTATCCCCCTTGTTTAGGCAATGATTTTTGAGCCTTCAACATATTTGGCACTAGAAGGAGGGCCATGGCTATGAATGGCAAGTAAATCTAAATCTACAGGCCATTCTAAGAGTAAAACTCCCTCACCATCACCTCCAACTTCTCGTTCGCATTCCAAATCTCCTATTCCCAAGCGAGAAGTTGAAAAGAAAAATACAAAGCCCACTGCTAAAATCCTAAACAAGCCAGGCAGTTCTTCTTCTGAACCCCCTAAAGTACAATCTCTGATCCACAAATTGCATGGGATTTCAATATCTCAAGAAGAATCTGAGTTATCCCAAGGTAGTGTCACTTCTCAATATACCCCATCACAACCGCTAACTAGAGCATAGAGTGAAAAACTTGGAATCCCGCCATTTGAATTCCCTCTACCAAGTCATAAAAGGGCTAAGAAGTTACCATCAGAATCTCACAGCGAGGTTCTTTCATCATCGTCATCCATTCCATCCATACCATTGCAAGGTCACACACCCGCTTCCCAACTCCAGATCATGATTCACACAGGTCCAGGAGCTACACCATCCTCTACCAAATCACCTTCAACCACTACTTCACCCTCTGCTACTAATATCCCAACAATGTCACAAAATCAACCTCAACCAAGGCCATGGACCAACCCAGGAGCTGTTAGAATGGCTGGACCTTTTTCCCAATTTCCAGCACATCCATAAAAATAGTTACCTAAATTTAACCCTGATAGTGGCATGTTAGCTAAAGAACATATAAATAATTTCATGTTGTCCATTAATTTGAATGGAGTAGCAGAAGAAGGCGTAGTTGTAAGATTATTCCCATATACTCTACAAGGAGCAGCAGGATCATGTTACTTTGCATTACCATCGAGCTCTATTAATAGCTGGGATGCTTTTCAAGAGCAATTTTTAACTAAATTTGGAGATGATAGGTCTACAGTAACTTTGATAAATGACCTCTCCAATATGAAAGCCGAACCAAAAGAACCCATTAAGGACTTCAACTCATATTTCAATAAGTTATTGAATAAAATACCTACAACATCCAAGCCTAGCGAGGAGGTCTGTAATGAAAGGTACATTTCTACTCTACCTTCAAACACAGCTATCTTTGTTGATAGAGTTGCCAAACCAACATTAGCAAAAGATATGAAAGAAGAAATAGCTGTTGACAAACGTATATTGGCCATAGAAAATAAAAACACATTAGAGGAAAGAAAATCTAAGAAAGCAACCTTTAGAGACGATTCTAGGAAAAAAACACCAAAGGATCCTTTTGATCTAGAAGGGTTACAAAAAGTCCTTAAGACCATGTCTAACGAAATTGTTAACATAAAAAAAAAAGTCGCAGAATCTTCTTCCAAGAAACCTTTTAGACCATATAAAAGGAAAGCCCTAACTGATCCTAAACCTCCAAATGTTATATCGAACATTGAATCGAATGGAGATGAGGTAGAAGCCTCAAGTGAAGAACAAACCGACGATGAAGAAATAGTGGAATTACAAGGAATGTGGGATTTTCTCCTTCCAAATGAAGAGAATCAGGAAGCTCTACCTATTGCCAGTAGAAGCAAAACTCGGCTTGATCCACCTCAATCAAGTTCAAAATAGAAAACTTCAATGCCACCTTCCAGAGATAAATTCATAGGTAAGAAATCTTCACCGAAATATACTCAAACAAACCCTACCCCATCAGATTCTTCACCTTCATCCAAAACTCTGATAATTCCAAACAAAATGGAATACAATATTATTGAGGATATGAAGAAAACTAGGGCAAACATCACCTTTCATGAGCTTAGTAAATTAAAACATTAGTAGAAGCTACTTTTGAAGGAACTCAAAGTAGTTCCCACTACCCCCCTTCCTGTCGTAGTAATATCACAGGCATCTCAAGAAATGGGAAGACTCCCTAGTATTTCTGCAGACAAAATTTATCCAACCAACATCGCTCTAATTGGCAGAAGATCTAAATCTCATACTCTGCCATTTTTCCTTACTTTTGAAGTCTTTAATAAAAACTTGCACAACATTTTAGTTGATTCTAGTGCTTTATCTAACATTTTGCCTAGAAACAGTCTACGCTAAGTTAAACATCTAGCCTCAAAAACCTACAGTAAAAATAGTACAATTAGATTGATCTCAAGTCAAAGTTGTCGGAGAACTTAATCAAGTAACCATTAGACTTTCATCAAACCCAAAATTTTGTCAAGTCATTGATATACTTGTAGCTGATATTCCTAAATTTTATGGCTCAATCTTCAGTAGGGACTGGTCAGAAAAGCTCCATGGTTACTTCGCAACTAACTGGTCTCACATGTGGCTTCCCTATAACAGCAAGCCAAATTAGATAAGGGCTAATCAAGAGAAACATAAAAAATATATAGTGACAAAACTAGAAGGAGAAAAGGAGCCGGTAGCATATAATAATAATATAATCGGAAACTATTTTGTTGAGTCATTCCTAGGGAATTTCAATGCACATACTTCACCTTTCTTAGAAAACTTTGTTGTATCTCAAATCAAAAATTATTCCCAAACAGACACCTCTAAATGTGTGAATTTTGTAAATAAACCTGTATATAAATCTTTATTTCGGAAATTATTTTTTGATGGATCTAGATCCAATGATGGAGTAGGGGCAGGCTGCATATTAGTTAGCCTAGAAGGGAAAAATACTATGCTATCATGTAGATTTGAATTTGATTGCACAAACAATATTGTTGAATATGAAGTGTTGGTTCAAGGTTTGTACAAAACAGTTGGTCTTAATATCAAATACCTCCAAGTGTTTGGAGATTCTGAAATTGTCGTTAGACAAGTAAGAAATACTATACACTATCTGGAAGGACATTTGAAACACTATCAATCCTTAGTCCAAGCCTTGACCTCGCATTTTACAGTGTTTAGTATTTCCTCTATCCCAAGACTCCCAAATGCTAGCATTGATCTCCTGGCTAATGTAGATTCCAAGCTTATTCCACTAGAAGATTATAGCCCAGATCGATTCTCCATTGAATTAAATTTTAGGTTGTCTATTCCTGATAATATCACCAACTGGAGAGTCTTCAATAACGATCTCAATATCATAATCTTCCTCACTTCAGAATGCTCTTATAATGATTATATAGTTGATGAAGACCAGCGTGACAACCAACTGAAGCAAGAAACCAACAACGCTATACCAAAATCTGTAGTTAAATTGGAAGATTTATACGACCTCAAAGATAGATTCAAATGATCTACTAATTGAAAACTTCAGAGTTCAATTCTGAGGTATGAATTAATCAATCTTGGAACTAACACGAAACCACAAAACATCAATCTAGGTCTCGGACTCACATCGGAAGAAAAGTCAGCTTTTATACGTCTGTTGAAACAATATAAGAATGTCTTTGCTTGGAATTACAATGATCTCAAAACCTATGACACTTATATTATTCAACATACTAATCCTATGAGCTCTGATGAAAACCCTGTTCAGGAGAAATTGAGAAAAATTCATCCTAATTTAGAAAGCCAAATTAAATTTGAGTTAAATAAACTACTAAAAGCCAAAATTATTTTTCCTCTTAGGCATTCCAGGTGGGTCTCCAATATCCTCCCAATCAGAAAGAAAAACGGTGATATTTGTATTTATATAGACTTTCGCAATCTCAATAAATCTTGCCAAAAGGACAATTTTCCATTGCCTCATATGGAATAGATATTGCAATTAGTTACAGGCTTAGAACTAATGTCCTTTCTAGTTGGTTTCTCAGGTTACAATCAAATCTTAGTCCATCCAGATGATCAACTGAAAAATACATTCAAAACAAAATGGGGCACTTATGCCTATCAAAAGATGTCGTTCGGACTAATTAATTCTGGTGCCACTTTCCAAAGAGCCATGGGCATCACCTTCAAGGGTTTAGTAAACAGGTCAGTGGTAATCTACTTATATGATACAACTGTATATTCCAAGAAACATAGTAATCATTTGAGAGATCTAAAACAAATCTTTGAATGTTGTTAAAAGTATGGGATTTCCCTTAACCCCAAGAAGTCCTTTTTCATGTTAAGTGAAGGAAAACTCCTTGGATTTATTGTGTCCAAAATAGGGATTCATATTGACCCTAACAGGATTAAAGAAATTTCTGAAATACCTTTGCCCCATAACAAAAAATCGATGCAATCTTTCCTTGGCCAAATAAATTTTGTCAAACAATTTGTTCCTGACTTCTCAAAAATTGTATGACCCCTTCAAGCCATGATAAAGAAAAATTATCTATTTAAATGGGGTCAATTGGAACATGAAGCTTTTAACTTGATAAAACAAGCAATCATATATGCCCCGTCATTAGCAACGCTGAATTTTCCAATCATTTCACTTTGTACACTTTCGCTTCCGATAAATCATACGCAACCATATTGACTCAAGCAAATCAAGACAAAGCCAAAGCCTCGATTTCTTTCTTTAGCTCAAATTTATAGGGAGATGAATTGAATTACTCAGACTTTGAAAACAAGCTTACGTTGTTTTCAAATTAATAAAACACTTCAAACCTTTTCTTCTCAAAACCCACACCAAGGTGATAGTACCATTCCCAGCAGTAAGAAATCTCCTAGTGCAAAAGGATGTGGGTGAAAAAAGAGAAAATTGGGTTACGGCTCTGCAAGAATATGACATTGAAATCAAACCAAAAAACATTGTGAAAGGTCAAGGTTTTTGCAAGATGTTGGCAAGACAATCAAATATGTCAGAATCACAGCATTCAGGTGACGAGGTACAAATCTATGAGGTAATCCTTACCAACACTAAATCAACATATGCTGATATAATATTCTATTTAAAAAATGGATATGCACCTCCACATTTGAATTACACAAAGAAAAGAGCCTTAAGGTTGAAAGCTAAACAGTATCAAATTGTTAACAATGTGTTGTTTAGAATTAATTATGATTCTATTTTTCTTATATGTCTCGAGAAATCTAAAGCAGAGAAAGTATTGCAGGAACTTCATGATTGTCTCGAGAAATCTCAAGCAGAGAAAGTATTGCAGGAACTTCATGATGGACCAGCTGGCGGACACTTTGGAGGAGATGCTACAGCACATAAAATTCTATTTGCAGGCTATTATTGGCCAACCCTATTCAAATATGCACACAATTATGTAAGGAAATGTAAGATATGTTAGAAAAGTTCCGGAAGACAGAGGAAACCATCATTACCATTACAACCAGTCAACATTGATTAACCATTTGAACAGTAGGGATTGGAAATAATAGGTGAGATGTTCCTCATTCTTCTAAGTAGCATAAATATATCCTTACAGCTAGTGATTACTTCACCAAATGGGTTGAAGCAATTCCACTCAAGGTAGCCAACTCTGAGAACATTATTGAATTTATAGATCAATTTATCATCACCAGGTTTGGTTTACCTTTTGCCTTAATGTTCGATAATGCATCTTACTTTTCAGGCAATGCTATGAAAAAGTTTTCTCTTAAAATAGGCTTTAAACTTAAATATTCTGCTAATTATTATCCACAAGGAAATTGGTTAGCCAAATGCACAAATAAGAACCTTATTAGGATTATTAAATGAACTGTTGATCAAAGTCAAAAGAACTGGGATAATCTTTAGTGTTTTCTCTATGGGCAGATCGAATAACTTATAAAACCTCCAGCGGCACTTCTCCTTTTAATCTGGTTTATGGAAAAGAAGTTGTCTTACCAACAAACATAGTTATTCCCTTGTTTACCTTAGTTCAATTCATCAAATAAAATCCTTCCTCGTCTATGCAAATTAGACAATTACAAATCCTTAAACTTGAAGAGGAATGAGAAAAGGCTAGAATTACCCATGCACATCATCAATAGTTAGTCAAAGCATCCTTTGATTCAAATTCTATATCTTCAAAAAATTTCCAACTCGGAGACTTAGTGTTAAAATGGGATAAAGCCCACAAGGAGAAAGGCATGCATACTAAGTTCCAACGAATATGGCTTGGCCCATTCCAGATTGTCAAGCTAATAGGCCCATCAACTTTTCTGTTACAAGATTTAGCAAGTAAGAGAGAACCTCTACCTGTTAATGGGCAGGTCCTAAAGAAATATTTTCCATAGAAGATTATCTCTTATGATCACTGTATAGTATACTCTTTAGTTAATTTTATTTTGAAATAATAATACATGTTGAAAACATTTACGTTTGGTTTTATTGAAAGACAGTTTCTCTTTTTAATTTTGTTTTTTGCTTGTATAAATACAAATGGTTATGAAAATTAATCTTCATCCATGAAATAAACAGTGAGTGCTACAACTCCAAAAGTGCCTATTTTTCTATTAAATTATCCAATCTTTGATCAAACTTATCTTTAGAAAGAAATTTTCTTTACAATAGTCAAGAAAAGTATCAATAACAAAGCAAAGTTTCTTTGTGGAAAAACATCTTTAAACTCGACAATTGTCGTCCAGAAACTCTTAAGGAGCCAATGGTTCCCCCGCTTAAGTAGCTTTCAATTTTAGAGTGTAATTCTAAAATATACTTTAAACTTAAAGGATAAGAGGTCTCATCAAGAGCTAGCTTACCATGATCATAAGATTATAACTAACTGACATTACCAATACTGAATATCAAAATAGGGTAATGGCTTGAGATTGATCAATCAAAAGACAAGGGGTCTCATCAAGAGCTAGCTTGTTCAGTTCAGTTACAAATCAAGTGAATGGCATTGTCAATTTTGGCCACCAAACCAAGACATTGTCCTTTAAGAAATAAAAGAAGAATGAATTACTTCAATAAAATAAAGAAAGCATCAAGTATACTGAAGAATTTATCTTTAAATTTAATTTCTTAATTAAGTGGGATACTGAATCATTGCTAGATAACAGGTAACCCTGTTGAGGCTATGAATGCTTACTGGTAGCAGAGGCTCTACCTATGACAAATGAGTATACTAAAACTAGTCTAACGAGATTCTTTTGCTTTTATCTTTATAACCAAGTAATGACTAATGTTGTTAGAGCAGATGTTGTTTATTGATAAATGAGCAGTACTACTTACCTTGGATTCCATGCAATTTAGTTTTATTTTCAAAACTATACTTATTTTAGAAGTTTTAGAAATTTCAAAAAACTCTCAGATATAACTTGTTCTTCCAAGTGAATCACCAATTGTTGTGCTTGTCAACAACCCCTCCCCCCCCCCCCGCCATTTATTAACATTAGTAGTAAAATATTACTTTAATAAATGGGGACCCTTTCAAAAAATGTATATACCCAAAAAAATCAATTTTAGCATGTAAGTATTCTTTTATTTTTAGAATAAATCAAGATATAAAACAAAACCTGTAAAACCATTAAAATGCTTGTCATGCGGAAAGAGTCGATAGTGCGGACACAACCAACCTCCCTAGAAGCTTAAGGCTTTCTAGTGACAAACAAGACAATTAAGAACAATCCTTCTCTAAATATGCATTTACCATATAAGAAATCAAGTGTTTAAATCCTACCTGTAGTCCAACGCTGTTGTAGTAGTCCAGCCTCGTCGATCCGGATGAGCTCCTCCTCTTCGAAACCTGCATTCACTAACAATCAAACAATTAAATAGCACCTGAATATCTCATAAAATAAAACATATTTAACATACAGACCAAGGAGTATATGAAACAACTCATAAATAACAAATTGTTCAGAAGAATGGACTTATTTGTATTAATAGGAAACAAAAGAAACCATTACAACCTGAGCCTTGGTGTTGTGCAAGTTCCTCCCAGGGTCCAGCAAGAGTTTTCCTTTACTTTGACCAGCTCACCCACTTCCAAATGAAACAAGAAAGGATGACAATCTCTCCTCACAAGCTTCTACAAGGAAGTCCTAATCTCAGCAGCATCTACCCTTAGGAATGTTCAGCTTTCAACCTCCCCTCCCTCTGGCCCAATGCATGTATTTATAGTGCTGTAGAGGAAGTTAATCAGGTCCACCATCAATGGGATAAGCCCCTCTTTGGGTGGGTTAGCTCCCCTCTTGATGGGATAAGTTCCTCTTCCATAGGGATACATGAACCATCTGGAGGCGCTCCACACACGTCAAACAAGCTTCTAGAATGCTCTAGAAATGACCACAAGTAACTTTTTTGGAGAGAAACTTGCGCCTTTTGACCTTTACAGGAGTACGCACCCATTACTTTACAGATAGAGCGTACAAGTACGCAGGTATTGTGAACTTGGGTTGCGTACACGCAGGTAAGGCTGAGAGAAACTGCGTACCTAGAGATAATTGACTTTAAATGAGTTTTCTCTCTTTCTTGGAGTTTGACATGGAAAGCAGAGGCATGAGACTTGCCAAGGAGGATAGTATGACAGTTGATGGAGCCATACTAACTGCAAATAGTCATGGTGACATTTTTTTAGTGTAACAGATTGCCCCCTAAAGTGTGAAGCCTGAAGTAGATTTAGGGTTTCAAATCATCTAGGAAGGGTGAAGTACTTTATCATTTCAAGGATTATCTTGTGGAGAGCCTGGTCAGAACCTGCAAATATTCAACACAAAATACATATATAAGATGATATCATCGCTGAGGTAGGCATTCCCATACTCAGATTGAAAACTTTAACTAACAATCTAACTACTGCTCTGATACAGGAATGATTTCATAGTACATCATAATCATAGACAAATGTAGACACAGTATGGACGCAGCCATCTGTTTATGATTAGTCTACTATATAATCAATACAAAATTCCTCACAGCTTGGATGGTGGAAACTAGATC
This sequence comes from Pinus tabuliformis, assembly GCA_031772625.1. Classification (NCBI taxonomy): domain Eukaryota; kingdom Viridiplantae; phylum Streptophyta; class Pinopsida; order Pinales; family Pinaceae; genus Pinus; species Pinus tabuliformis. The sequence continues at coordinate 648,257,419 of CM062815.1, read as the reverse complement.
CAGGGTCTTCATTTCTACTTCCCGAATTGGTACGATTCTATCCATGCGAATAAATGAGTTGATGTCGAACATGGTAGAAACCACTTGATTACCAGTCAATGATGTAAACTGTTAACAAGTGTGAGAGAGACCACCAGTGATGTCAATGGTTCTCAAAGTACCCAGTACAATCCATGAGATGTGAATGAATGAGTTGATGTCAAACACGTCATGGAATCCTTCGATCAAAAGTCAATGATGTAAAATGTCGTCAAAGGCGATAAACCTGCCATTGATGCATGCAGACTTCAAGGTACTGACGATTTCTAAGTCATCTCTCTAGATAATGTGCTGATGTCGATAGAAAGCGACCCGTTGCAGGCAAGCCCACAACACGAAATCATAGTTCAAGTTGAAGAAATGTTGTTGTAAGGACTGACTCAGGGATGGTCAAAGATGGATGACAAGTATTTTGCATATGAATGGTTTATTTGCAGAGACCTCTTGAACACATAACGACACGACAAATGGCTTGGCGATGATTGACCCAAAGTTAATACCCAGAAATGGTTGAAGACTTTCAAAGTGGTTTAATCAACTTTAAGACAACGGATTTCCCAACCCAGGTGAATGAAAAGTGTCGTGTTCAAGAGTGGTAGTAAGGTTCTTCTGTGACAAAGGATAACAAATAGGTTCATTCTTCTCTCTTTTCCCCCACCATTTCTGGCAAGTACCTCTTTATTTTTTACAAGCTTGAGGAGGATAACATATGCTTGATTATAAGCTCATCCTTCGGATGAGTCCAACTTAGTTTAGATTCGAATCCTAAGAAGGAGTGGTTCGTTCCTGTTTGTAATCGAACAGGTCCTTTACTGTGAAATTTTAACGAGTCCAGTATAGGAGAAACTCGGCGTTTTTCAATTTTAGAGAGTCTAAAAAAACTAAAGAAGACTCCAGGGTTGAACTTTTTCGTAAGTTTGTGTCTCTCAAGCCCGAAAAAGTATAAAATAATACTTGAGAGAACCGCTTGATCTTGTGACCAAGGAGTACTTTCATGATTAGTGCCTCGGACCTGAAAAGTAAAAAGTGATCAAGGACACGTCGTTTTATTTCCAGTATCGAGTTTGAAACGACAAAAACCCGATAATCTTTTCCTGTTTTTAGGGTCAGAAAAGGGCTATAAGGGGACCATCTTTTAATTCCATTTTAACGAGTGTAAAAGAAATGCTCGGCAATCTTTTCATGTTTTAGGAGTCAGAAAAGGGCTTAAAAGATGACTTTGATGTTTTGGTTCGTGAAAAATGACAATTTTCCCTGAAAGTCCTTTTGTCCTGCACAAAAACAACACATTACTCATACCTGTTTAAGATAGGCAAAAATACATTGAAAAATATCTTTCCATGGTGAAAAATAAACAAACCTAGCATTCATTTATCCAAAAAACCTATAAAAAGACCTTTTACCATGTCATTTTTACCATTTTACTGTTGAGGGAGAGAAAAGGGCTTTTGGCAAGAAACTTCTCGTGGACTTTGCGGAGAATCTGACCGTTGGAATCGAGCACCGTCTCTTTCAGGTATTCCACAACATCCTCCTCTTTGTTTTCATCCGTTTAGAATTTCATTTTAAGCCCTAGTTTGATTTTTTGGGGGCTTTGGGGTTTTAAGATACGCCTTTCGGGGTACGCAGGTGCCCCATGGGCGACCTGCGTACCCCGACATTTTCGTTAATGGGAAAATGGTCGGAGTACGCAGCCCACCTTCAGAACAGCTGTGTACCGCCACTCTATTTCTGAACGCGGGGTGCGTACTCCGCGCAAAGCAATTTCAAAACCCCAACTCTCAAAAATAAACCATTAATTTTTTATTTAATGAATTCTAATGGGTGTTTTCTGGTGTGTAGATTGTCCACCATGCTTGATTGGCGTGAAAGAGAACACGAAGATGTCAATTTGGCCGCAATAGATCATCAACCTTCCATTGATGCTTTGAAGGCATGCGGTCTCTACAAGTACTGGGCCATACCTGGCATGAGGGCCCAGGTGCCATTCTTAGAGTGGCTGGTTGAAAGGTGGAACGTCCAGGAACAATGCTTTTACATCGGAGGGCACCAGCTCGAGATAGAGCCCTCTGACATATATTTTCTCACTGGTTTTCCTAATAGGGGCGAGCAACTGTCTCTATTCGGGACTAGGCCGGGTGGCCAATCCCTTGCTAGTCTCCGACTAGAGTGGTGCAACAATCAAAACTAGGAGAAGGGGATAGAAATCAAATACATATCCCAACCTGAACTTATGGTAATTGCCTTTACAGTTACCAGACTCTGCGGCGCAGCCGCTTTGCACATTGCCACCGGGTCCCAAATGCGGATGGCGATTGATTGCTTCTGAGGCACCATTTTCAACTGGTGCGATGCTGTGTTGGCCAACATGAAGGGCCAACTGACTAGGGCAAAGAAAGGGCAATTAAAGACCTTTGGGTATGGGCCTTTAGTTGTGAGCTTTGCCCTAGAGAGAGTTCTGATGCTTATCCCTCAGCATCTCACTGTTGCGGTTGGGTCACCTCGGGAGCCAAAGTTGATGCGATGGGTTGCAGTGATGGCCCGGCATCCTGACGAGGGAGCGGGAGTTGTCCGATTTCCTGCGGGTTACTTTCACTGGTTGGAGGACCAGGTCTTTGTGATCCAGGATTTTCCTTATGCCGGAGTAGATTTTCACGGTGATCCGGACATGGTTCTTCCACAAGGAGAACAATGGGACAAAAAAGGTACTTCATTTTTCATAAGTTTTTAAATTATCTATTTTTTTGTTTTTATATATCGTCTCAAAACTGACAGTACAAATTTCCAAAATGCAGATGTGGGTCCACGGCGTCCAGCCAATCTCCGGCCTTTCGAGAGGAGACAACCAGTTGCACCGGCACCGGTCCCACAGGATGTGGCTGCAGAGACCTTAGCTGATTTGGAGCAGGATCTAGAGCGTCTGACGGTGGATATACCAGAGACCACTATAGATGATATTCCTATCAGAATTCATGTTATAGACATTTTTGTGCCTTACAACATTGAGCATGAAATGTCCATAATCTAAGGGATCCAAAGTCCCTAGACATGTTGTTCCTACCCCTAGAGGAACAAGGCTAACAAACCACAGCGATTCACAGAAGTTCTCCACCAGAAACTACTCAAAAACAAGTCAATTCAGGATCAATTCAAGAGCTCCACTAGCTGTCTGCGCTGAAATGCAAACCCTGAACTGGCTACCTGCACTGCAACGTAGGTAGAAGCACTACCAGGGTGCGCTGAGCGAGAGTTGACAAATGGAAAGTTCATTCAACGAGGTGTCAATACCCAGGAAGCTTCCAGAATCTTCCTCAATGACACTTGCCTCAGTGAATTCGACTAGTGATGAATCTCCAAGTGGAAGCAAGAACCTCCAAGTGGAAGCAAGAACTGACAAAGGGAGAGGACACTAGTCAGATCTCAAGCTGACTCATCCTCTCTCCAAACATCTATATATGGATCTCTCCTCCATGAGATCTATAGGCTGGAATTTGGTTATTACAAAGAATTGCTGTTGGTTTGAGATTGGAATCATTGGGTGCTTAATGCTTTGAAGGGAGGTGAAGATAGGAATTCCATTTGCTGGGAAGGAGATGCTGGATTGGTGCCTTCTTGGTTGTATCTCTTCCTGAACCTTGTTATTCATCAATAAAGCTATCTTGGTTTCTCCTATATACTGATGTATCTTTGATGTATGATTGCATTAGTATGTTTAGTTTACTTCTAATCCTGAACTAGTTATGAATATGAATCTATGTCTTTGTGTAGTGTTCTCTTCTTGTGATCTTGCAGAGACCTGTTGAAGCTGGGCGAGCGAGAAGGCAAGTAGCTGGGAACTTTCAAAGAGAAGAGACACCGGATCGAGGGACAAACGGAAGACACCGGTTAGTCCATCCATCTCTCTTCATTCTTAATTCATAAAGGAAGAATACTAGAATAGCTGTCTGTGTTTGCTGCTAAGGCACTGTCACACCTTAGGTGGATAGGATCGTCCTGCATAGGCATTTTTCCCCACAACACTTCAGCGCTATGTAGTCGCAGTCCCAGGACCTTTTAGGAGGTTCTTGTGTAGGGTAGCCCATGCAGTGGTGTCGTATAGGGAGCACCACCAGTGATTGGACGGTCACTTTGTAGACACATGTGACATTTTGGTTTTTTTGTACTTATCATTTTTGCCGATCATAAGGTGTTTTTCGACCTATGATCGAAGACGATGTATTTTTGACACACTCCTATCTATATATATCATTATTACCGGCTTATCTTGTTAAACATGTGTGATTAAATGTTAATGTTTTTAAATTTACATGTATGATTATCGCAAATGTCTGTCTAACATTCGAGAAGCAATTGCATCTGCTAATGTATTAAAAGACCTTGGAATATGTTGATATTCGATGTAATCAAATTCACATTCCAAAAGACACTCTAAAAAATAACCTTAATAACACTGGATTTCTAATGGCATAAACTCTATTAAGCTGTAATACAACGAGTTCAGAATCTAACCTCACTATCAAACTCCGAATCCCAAATGAAATGGATTCAGATAATAATTCAATCACTGCACTGTATTCTGCAATGTTGTTTGTTGTTTGACCGAGGCTCACCCCATGCATAGAAACTAACTCGTCAGAGGGCGAATAGATAACCCAAGCTGCGGAAGAGATATTCCGTGTACTACGACAAGCACCATCAGCAAATCCAATGTACGTTTGGAGAGGCATCAACATCTGCAATATCAAGAGTAAAACCAAGATAAGCCAGAATAATGACGAAAACACACTTTCTAAGCTAAGAACACTGTCTAAACTAACAAACACACCAGCTAGAAAGAAAAATTAACCTAACTAAACTAACGAAAAACTTCACACCCACCATTTAAGCATAGTACCTCTTTAGGTAAAGTCCATTTCTGGGTTTACCCAAAGAGTCCCCATCAAAGTCAACCAGCTCATAGGCTCCTTTTGCTAGCTTTCGCTTAACAATGTAGGGTCCATGCCACATAGGAACGAATTTTCCAGCACCTAATTTATTGTTAGCTTGATCATACAATAGCACTAAGTCTCCTTCCGAAAAATTTCTAGGGGTCACATTTCGATCATATTGAGCTTTCATTCGTTTTGCATGAGTCTCAATTGCCAGTGCAGCATCGCGTCGAGTCTCATCTAATTGAGCTAAATACAATAAACGCTTCTCCTCTTCGGAAGTAGCTGGAAGTAATTCGACAACCATTTGAAGTGATGGGATTTCGCATTCAATGGGTAGCATGGCTTCCAAACCATAAACTAGTTGGAAAGGAGTGAACCCTGTTGATGTTTTCACCGAAGTTCGATATGCCCAAAGCGCGGAAAATAACATGTTGTGCCAATTCGACCGATGAATGCCAATGATTCGTCGGATCATGATGACCAAAACTTTGTTGATGGACTCAACCAGACCGTTGGCTTGTGGATAATAAGGAGTTGAGCTATCGTGGCGCAAACCAAGCTAGCCTGTAAGTTTTGTCATCATAATGTTTCGAAAATGGCGCCCATGGTCAGTGATTATCACTTGTGGGACACCAAACCTAGCAATAATGTGATTGAATATGAAAACTGCAGTGGTCTTGCCGTTTGCCTCGAATGTAGGCATCGCCTCGGCCCACTTAGTAAAATAATCAACCGCAAGGATGATATACGCATGCCCCCCGGCCGAGTGAGGGTTACATGTAATAAAGTCGATACCCCATTTGGAAAAAGGACCAACGGCAATTATAGGGTGGAGAGGAGCTGGTGGTGCGCGCATCTTGCGATCAAACACTTGACAGTTGTGGCATTTTCGGACCGCAATGATACAATCTTTAAACATGGACGGCCAGAAATAGCCAACACGCAACACCTTCTGAGCTGTGGCATACCCAGATATATGACCGCCACACGCCCTAGAGTGACAGTCATTCAAAACCCTTTCTGTCTCTTCGTGAGTTAAGCAACGTCGGAAAACCAAGTCTGCCCCACGGCGATAAAGAGTATCTCCAATAATTTTGTACTGTTGGGACTGGAATCGAATTTTCCGATGTTCCGTCTTAGAAGCTTTGGGCTGAAAGGTTTGGGTTTGGAGATAGATGATTATATCCCCGTACCACAGATCTAAAGTGTTGATGAGAAACAAAGATTCGTCCGCAATGGGCTCTTCTGCCACAGTTTCCATGTCAGCACGCGGGAAGTCACACATCAACTCTACAAAGACTAAAGATTTCTTAGACTTAGATTTTTCAAACTCTAAGTCGAACTCTTGCAGGATAACGATCCATTTAGAGTACTTGCCCCCTAGCAATTGTTTAGTCAAAATGTAGATCATAGGGTTGCAATCCGAAATGACTGTAGTTTTACGGAGAAGAATGTAGTGACGAAAACGTTGGACAGCCTGAACGGCTGCCAGGGCCAATTTCTCCACATGTGAATATTTTAGCTCAGTGGGAGTCAACGTCCTACTAAGATAATATATCACATGTTCTGTTGCGAATTCATCTTCCTGAACTAATACCATCCCAATCGTGGAATGAGAGGCAGCGAGGTACAAAAAGTAGTCTTGGTTGTAGTTGGGAGGATGCAACAACGGTGCATGGGTCAACGCGTGTTTAAGTGCATCAAAAGATTGTTGAGCTATCTCATCCCAAGAGAATTGAGCGTTCTGTTTCAACAACCGTGTAAAGCCTTTTGTAACCTCGGCGTAGTTAGGAATGAATCAGCGTAGAAAGTTTGCTTTCCCCTGCAAACTTTGGAGTTGGCGAAGACTCGAAGGGGGAGGCAATTTGATGATAGCTTCGACTTTCGAGGGATCGACGCAAATGCCGGCTTTTGAAACTACAAACCCCAGCAATTGTCCCACTTCTATACAGAAGACACATTTGTGTGGGTTCAAACGTATACGATAATGCCTACACCTCATGAAAATTGCTCGTAAATGGACAAGGTGATCAGCTCGATGTAATGAATGAGTAGGCAAATCATCGAGGTACGGTTGCACAATGTGTTTGATGTCATGAAACGCATAAGACATTGCCCTTTGAAAAGTGGCTCCGGCATTCTTAAGCCCAAAAGGTAATTTGCAATAAGCAAATGTCCCCCAAGGACAAATGAAAACCGTTTTTGGTTGATCGGCAGGTAGAATATTGATTTGATTGTAACCCGAAAAACCGTCCATAAAGGAAAATATTTCACTGGCGGCACAATCATAAATTATTTGATCGATATAGGGTGTGGGATAGTTGTATTTTGGACAAGCACGATTAATATCCCTATAGTCGATGCATATTCTTATTGTTCCCTGCTTCTTGTTAACCAGAACAATATTCGATACCCAATCCGTTAACGGGATCGGATAAATGAAACCTGCTTTCAACAGCTTCTCAACTTCTGCTTTAATTGCAGCCACTTTCTGAGGGTGTATCCGACGCAGACATTGCCGAACGGGTTTAGCGTCCGGGTAAGTCTTAATCTCATGGACAACAATTGCGGGATCAATTCCTGGCATTTCCTCATAGGACCAGGCAAACACGTCGCAGAATTCTTGAAATAGGTCCTTGTAAGTTTGAATCTCGTCATTTGTACACGAGGCACCTATATGAATGTTCTCAACAATTCTAGTTTTGACTGAAATGTCAATGGCAAAAGTTTGGGAAATGTTTCCCAAATTCAACTCTGAATCAGGATGTTTCATGGGATTCTGAGCGTCCTTGACATATTCAGCCGAAAAGATTGATGAAAAATCATTTTCAAAGTCATCACCCTCAGGTAAAAATGAAGATCTATGATGGAAATCTTCCCATGGTAGATCGTCTACACTTAGGATTTCGCAAAGTTGCTCGTCAGATGACACGACTTCGGGAAACACTATCCGTTCTGAGGTTGATGTGAAAAGTGATTCCTCACAGACCACATTCATTTGGTCGATTTAGGTTGAACGCGAGTCGGTAAAAGACTGCATGGCCTCATAAGCAATTTCATATGGACTCAAAGGCATAGCATCACCGAATGAGTCTACCTCAGATTCAGATGGGACAATCCATGGATCATCGTAAATAATAGTATCTGATGTAATCATATGAATGAATGCGAATGAGGGGTCTGCGTTGATTGGAGGAAAAGGAAAAGTTCCCAGTAAACCAGAATCTTTAACTAATCCTACGCCAACATCCTTATAAGGGACAGTCGTTTTACCGACATGCTGAATACTCTCTGAAGAGGCTGGGTCGGATGAAAAGAAAGCCAGCTGGTCTATTGTCACGATCTTGCCATTATGTGGAAATTTTATTACTCTGAAGACCGATGAGACGACCGCTGTCATAGCGTAAGACCAACTTCGACCCAAGAGAAGGTTGTAGTCTAGAGGGGCATCAACCACCTCCACATCCAGACTAATGGTTTTTCCTTCAACCCCTATAGGCAAATCCTGTAGAATGCCAAACGGATGGAACCCACGGCCATCAAAGGCCTTAAGAATTGTCGGGGATTGGTTCAGCGAAGGAGAACCAAGCGATCTCAAACAATGAATCGACATAATACACGTGGAAGCTCCCTCACCAATTACAGTCCGATGAATAGGCCTGTTTTTGACTATCACTGGGATCTGGAAAGCCATCTGATGAGGTAAACACGGTGTACTATTTTCTAGATCAAAGATTATCAGGTTCGGGTCCTGAACATCAACAGCTCCTATAGCTGACAAAAGTAATTTTCGTTGTGCTGGACATGATTGTAGCACTTCCAAGGCCGACATTGCTGAGGGTGAAACAGCTAAATCCTCAACAATGTTGTAATTCTGGGCCGCTCTCGCATGTGGATTGAAAGCAGACCTTCGAAGTACACCCTTGGCGGGCGGTTTAATTACTAAGTCAAGGTTAGGTTTCTCGATCTGTAGTGGATCGGAACCGGGAGCTGAGGTTGATGGATTTGACTGAGAAGATTCTGCTTCTTTCGATCCATCAACAGGACTTTTACTACCATAATCGTGTGATCGAGTCGCAATCCGTACATGAGACATCATCAATATGGGTTCTTCACTGGCACTCGAGGAAGAACCTATCATCTTACTCTCCTGCTTTGGAAATGGATCTTTCAAAACAGCAGGAGTTGGGGAACCCTTGACGATTTTCACAACCTCGGCCCGATGAGGGAAATCTCTTGTAAAATGGTCCTATTCAAAAATAAGACAAGGATATCGAGGTTTGCACTTTGCATCATTAGTTTCCGACTTTTCTTTTTTCTCCTTTGGAGCCTTGTCTGCTTTATCCTTCTTCTTACCTTTCTTTTTCCCACCGTTTTTTTATTTGGTCGTAGATGTCTCTACAGCGTGTATATCAGCAGAAATTTCAGGAGAAGACTCTCCTGTCTGCGAAACCAGAGATTCTGGGTTCGATCCCCAGTATGGTCGCCATTTTGTCATGCGGAAAGAGTCGATAGTGCGGACACAACCAACCTCCCTAGAAGCTTAAGGCTTTCTAGTGACAAACAAGACAATTAAGAACAATCCTTCTCTAAATATGCATTTACCATATAAGAAATCAAGTGTTTAGATCCTACCTGTAGTCCAACGCTGTTGTAGTAGTCCAGCCTCGTCGATCTAGATGAGCTCCTCCTTCTCTTGGAAACCTGTATTCACTAACAATCAAACGATTAAATAGCACCTGAATATCTCATAAAATAAAACATATTTAACATACAGACCAAGGAGTATATGAAACAACTCATAAATAACAAATTGTTGAGAAGAATAGACTTATTTGTATTAATAGGAAACAAAAGAAACCATTACAACCTGAGCCTTGGTGTTGTGCAAGTTCCTCCCAGGGTCCAGCAAGAGTTTTCCTTTACTTTGACCAGCTCACCCACTTACCTTCGAACTTGGGTATATCACTGGGCAACTTATTTCGCATTGGCGGACAGAACGGAAGATAATTTATTGGATCGTTCGTTAGGCGCGTCAAGTCTGGTAAATCCAAAGTTGCGATAAACGGCAATTGCCAATTAGGATCCCTAAAACTCTGAGTCACAAGACCAGTCCCAGGAGGAGGATATCCAGGATAACTTGGAACAGGAATCGCATTCGGGATATTGTATCCTCCCAGAAAACCAGGATTAACCGGACCGTACTAGGGTTGTTGTGGTTGTTGATAAGTGTACCCAGGATACGGTTGATACTGGTAAACCGGTTGTTGGACAGCAGGCCCGTATTGGTACTGTCCCTGGTACGGTTGATAAAAAAATTGTGGTTGAGAAGTAACAACCGTACTTAAACCTGGCTGCCCCACAGGCATCTGAACCGTAGCTTGAATCGTGGATCCAGACAATGGTAAAGATGTCTGTGGAGTAGTGGCAGAGACAGTAGAAACCGGAGCTGTCGATACTCCAGAAGTAGGTGTGGTGGAAGGAACAGATGTTGCAGTAGTTGCAGCAGTCGTTTGAGATGGAGTACTAGGTGCAATTGGCGCCTGAGTAACTACCGAAGGTACAGAAGTTTGAACATTAGACTGGAATAGTTGCTGGGGTTGACTAGAAACCACAGGTTGTCCAATTTGAGATGACAACTGTACACTTGGCTGCAACACTTGTTGAACTTGCGATGGATCCCACACTATGTTCATTCTGGGGTATTGACCCATGACAGATTGAGGATATTGAGATCCATAACCAGATTGAAGGTAGGATTGATAATTGATAGGTACATTTCCCATACCTTGAACGTAATATTGACCTTGAGGTGGTTGATAACCTTGACTCGAGTACTGACCTTGGGGTATATACCCTTGAGGTAAGTACTGATACTGGGGTTGACCTTGAGGCATATATTGAGGCTGAAGTTGTCCTTGGGGTACATATTGAGGCTGGGGTTGACCTTAAGGAATATACTGTACCATGGGTACATACTGTCCTTGAGGTTGCCCCCCAGACGCAAGCTGTGTACCTTGAGGTTGCCCCCCAGGCGTTAATTGAGGCTGCCCCCCAGGTGGTAATTGACCACTTTGAGGTTGAGAACGGGGAATTGAACCTGAAATCATATAAATGTCTCCTACACCCAACGGTTTATTACCATTGTTTCCAGCTAATGACCCATGTCCAATGGGTTGAGGAGATGCTCCTGTAAAAGTACCAGAAAGTGACTGATATCCAGCAGGAACAGAAGGACCACCATACAAGAAAGATTCAGGGGGTTGAGTAAACACGGACGACTGACTAGACATATTTACAGGAGTATAAATACCTCTGGGTGGATAAGGAGTACGAGGTGGAGAAAAACTTATCCCCGAGTTGTCTAAGTAATTAATTAATGAAAGGTACCAAGTAGTACTTCTAGGTGGACTGTAAAAGATAGATTCACGCTCTCTTAGATCAATGGTAGGTTGATCTTCAAGAATAGGGCCGCCTACTTCTTCTTCTGGAGCAAGTTCTTCAATAGCTATCAAACCAGAAGGAAGATTTTAGGTGATGACTCTTTCTACCCTAGGTGAATCAGGAACACTAGAAGTTGGAGTAACAGGTTAAGATATTTCAGGTTCTTCACCTATATCACTAGTAGATGAAAAACTACCAGCAAGCTTGGAAACTGCAACAGCTTCAGGATTATAACCTGTTTCTAGACTTTGGTAATCTGGATGGACTACCAACGAAGACTCTCCTTGTTCAAGTGAACCTACTCTACTGCCACTAGGAGGAGTTACAAGGACTTTCAAACCTTCGTAATGACTCGGGACATCCTGAGGAGGTTCACCCCGAAGTCTACGGGACTTCCTCAACAATTCGGCCACGGAAACAATCTCAGGAGACTGGCCCCGAAGTCTACGGGACTGTCTCGGTAATTCCGCCACAGTTAAAAACTTTTAACTACCGCACACGCAAACAAAGTAAAAATCTCAAAGCAAACCACCTAAAGTCTCTAAAGAACCAAAAAAATTTGAATCACACGCCTAAAGAATCTAGGGCGTCAAACCATGCACAAACAGTAGCCTTCCGGACCGAAAACACTAGTTGGTGATGAAGCCCAACATCGCCGAATTCAGTACAGAAGTGGTGGGTGGAACAGTTACCCCGGCAACCTGCTTAATGAATAGACCGGCACAAGTTCCTCCACTTTAACCGTCTCGAGTGAAGTGAACCCCCCGGAAAATCCAAGTGAGTCTAGCCAACGTCTACTCCAGGTACAGTGGGATCTTCCCTCCACCGTCACCTCGGGTAGAATCCTATAGATAATGGTCACTAAGGTTACCAACAGCAACAAATATACTTGGGGGAACAGTCTACGACCCGATAGCACGCAAGGGCAGAGTAACAAGCTCAATCCCCTTGCCGTCTCCTTGACAATAATCCAAGGTTTACCGACAAGTGACCCCAGGCTCCTCGACAATAATCCGAAGTTTACCATTTGTAATACGTGCGTATCTAGCGTCTTTCCCAATGAAGGAGGATTGATCCCCTCACTGGTTCGGACACGGTCTCATGCTTCTCCTTTAAGAGGAGCTTTCCCAGAGTACAAATGAAACAAATGGATTTATCCTACCACAAGATAAGCTACTTGTTTGGTTTTGCTGTCTTGGAGAGTTAATTACTCTCCTACTCCAAGACACTAGCCTGATCTATATTGGTGTTTCAGAGCCCTAGTAAATAAAAAGTTACCAAGTTGATTTTACTTTAAGCGTTAATTTTTATGGCTTTTCTTTAAGACAAAAGGTAGCGGAGATGAAATTGATGGTGTGTGGACTCGACTCAAACCACTACAAAGATGCACTTAGGATGATTTATACTAATTCTCTTTTCAATGAATTCCTTAGCTAAGAGAGTTGGAGAATGCAAAATTTTTATAAAGACAACTTTCTTGGCAATGAAAATCAAAGAAACAATCTCTTTATCTTTTCCAAAACATGCAACTCATGACCACTAATTATTTTGCGAAAATGCCCTTTTCATTCAAAGACTCAAATGCCACTAAGCAAACTTTTCTTTCAAAGGAGATTTTTTGGATTTTTTCCTACTTAACAAAGCATTTAAAATTAAAAAAGCAAACCTTTACAAATCTATCAAATCAAAGCTACTTAAAAGCAAATCAAAAGAAATTCACCTAATAAGCAAATCTAATGAGGCCAAAACTTACAAAGTATTATCCCAGGATGTTTTACTCAGTCGTGATTTAACTAAGGACTAGTTAATGCAGAATCAAAAACTAGTCAAAAACAAACATAAAATCTTTTGTTCTTTTTTGTAAAATGAAATTCACAGTTCAATCAAAAAACTCTTCCGAGATTCGGCAAAGAGACAAAACAAAGGTAGATGTCTCACAAGGGTAGATTCTATGAAAGGTCCGACTCCTAAGAAGACTGCAAATACCAGGGAGATCCAAGGTTTTACGACTTCTAAAGCCAAAATCACTACAGGACCAATGTAAAAATCAAACCCAGGCAAAATCTCTATGAATTCCACTAAAACACTTGACACTGACGAAACAAGTTTAGATGAAGATCTCTGGTAGGTAACCAGTGGATCTGGGTGGAAAAAACAATTTAAAAGAAAAATCCAAGAGGCAAAAAGGAGAAAATTGAAATTTTCTCAATTTTGACAGGGTACGCAGGCAACCTGTTTACACAGGTGCGGGTATGCTCTGTGCACACAGTCGCAGTGCGTACAAGTACGCACTGTGCTGAACTCAGAGACTGCGTACTTCTAGCAAAACTAAGAAAAACTAAAAACTAATTTAAACCTAAGGTAGCCCACCCAAACACACAGTCAGACAACCAAAAACCAGAAAGAAAAAGACTTTTCTCAGATCAAAGTTTCAGACAAAGGAAAAATCATTCACATCAATGGAGTTCCCCAGTGGAGTCGCCATTTTGTCATGCGGAAAGAGTCGATAGTGCGGACACAACCAACCTCCCTAGAAGCTTAAGGCTTTCTAGTGACAAACAAGACAATTAAGAACAATCCTTCTCTAAATATGCATTTACCATATAAGAAATCAAGTGTTTAGATCCTACCTGTAGTCCAACGCTGTTGTAGTAGTCCAGCCTCGTCGATCCGGATGAGCTCCTCCTTCTCTTCAAAACCTGCATTCACTAACAATCAAACGATTAAATAGCACCTGAATATCTCATAAAATAAAACATATTTAACATACAGACCAAGGAGTATATGAAACAACTCATAAGTAACAAATTGTTGAGAAGAATGGACTTATTTGTATTAATAGGAAACAAAAGAAACCATTACAACCTGAGCCTTGGTGTTGTGCAAGTTCCTCCCAGGGTCCAGCAAGAGTTTTCCTTTACTTTGACCAGCTCACCCACTTCCAAATGAAACAAGAAAGGATGACAATCTCTCCTCACAAGCTTCTACAAGGAAGTCCTAATCTCAGCAGCATCTACCCTTAGGAATGTTCAGCTTTCAACCTCCCCTCCCTCTGGCCCAATGCATGTATTTATAGTGCTGTAGAGGAAGTTAATCAGGTCCACCATCAATGGGATAAGCCCCTCTTTGGGTGGGTTAGCTCCCCTCTTGATGGGATAAGTTCCTCTTCCATAGGGATACATGAACCATCTGGAGGCGCTCCACACACGTCAAACAAGCTTCTAGAATGCTCTAGAAATGACCACAAGTAACTTTTTTGGAGTGAAACTTGCGCCTTTTGACCTTTACAGGAGTACGCACCCATTACTTTACAGACAGAGCGTACAAGTACGCAGGTATTGTGAACTTGGGTTGCGTACACGCAGGTAAGGCTGAGAGAAACTGCGTACCCAGAGATAATTGACTTTAAATGACTTTTCTCCCTTTCTTGGAGTTTGACATGGAAAGCAGAGGCATGAGACTTGCCAAGGAGGATAGTATGACAGTTGATGGAGCCATACTAACTGCAAATAGTCATGGTGACATTTTTTTAGTGTAACAATGTTACTTTTTCTTATTTAGCATGAAATGCATCACAAACGATACCTTTCTAACCCACCAGGATCTACGATGAAATAATCAAAAAATCAAATCTATATTTGAAAAACGGTCATAATGTTAGAAAGTCCTTAAAACTTCTTTAAAAAAGCTAAATTCTTGCATCGAAAATTATAAAATACTTCTCTTAAGAGGTTACCCTGAAGTATTACGACCTGCAAGATTGTGATCAGAAAAAATTGCGATGGTATAATAGCCTTCTCGCATTGCATTTCAACCATACGACACAAGCCTCAACCTATTATATGTTGATATTGCGAAATGCGATCTCAACCTAGACCCACCTCTTAATCTTTCCACCAACACGTGTAGAGGTCCATTATTTGTTAAAAAGAAGCTTGAAAAGTGATGATGCTTGTTTCTCGCATCTTGCATTTTGCACAAACTTAAAAAATGGTAAGTTAAACAAAAACGAATTATGTGATATAGCAATCTGCGATATTGCTTTCCAAATCGCAAAATCACTATTATCATTGTTTGAAGGATCACCACCCTAGTACATTGTTTCCCAATTTACGATGTGAATATTTATGGACATTCAAGTTAAAGGATAACAGATCATTAGTGGGCATTTTTGAAGAAGTAACTGCATTTATGTGTGAAAGGCCATTTAGAGTGATTTTATATCTTCTTACGTGATTTCAAATAAAACACCTTTATCACCTTTACTAGTTTCCTTCATCGATTCATTCCTACGTTGAGTATCATTTTTATCCGATAAATTGTTCCACTTGAAACTTTCAGGAAAAAGCCACAGAACAGGGAGCCGAAATCAATGGTGAAGAGAGGGAAAGATGTCACCTCTGAGAAGTCAGAAATGACTCCTCTGTTCACGGATACCACATGTAATATGGAAGAAAGGACGTCTACATGGGAGGCTATGTATCAGTTACTGGAGGAAGAACAACCAAGGATTCTTTAGATAGCGATTACAGTTGATGGGCACGATTCCTCTGATGCTTCCATAACTGAGCTTGCGTGCTCATTTTGCATCGAGTAGCCACACGACCAAAAATAATCCCCTATAACAACATGGTTAAGTGGAGCATTGATGACGTTGATATATCTGACAGAGAATTCAAAACAGGAGGCTAGGAAGTTATAGGATCTTTCGCTCTAGATAACCTAAGGCTTATGTACCACCTACCGAAGCCACAAGTTACCTACAATAGGCAATTTTTTGAGAAATTCATCAAAGAAAATGAGGATCTGATGGACTGCACAGAGAATTGGTCAAATAATGAAGAAAGAATCAATAAAGACAAAAATGGTATGTACACCACCGCATCTGTTTGTTCCCCATTCTGTTTTTCTACAGCTATGACCTTTAGACTATTTGGAAAACCTGACAATAACAAATTCTCCTCAGAATGATTGCCCTTAATAGATGCAGTCATTAATGCAACAATACTAGATTGGTCACAAATCCTATCTGAAAATTTAGCTAAAGTAATTATAGAGTATAGAAGGAAAAGGAGTATTTCTTTGAGGGTTTACCCTCTATTTTTCATGTGTGGTTATGTAATGGATGCTATTTGTTTTGGTTCTAAATTCCCTCTTATGGGATGGAAGTGGACTATTCAAGATCCACTTCCTATTCACATCCACCACAAAGATATGTGGGAATCTAATTTTGAACCACATTTTTTCAAGATTTTTGACGGGTTATGCTTCCTATCCATAAACGAATTTATAACCGAGATGCCCCCAGATTCTCCCAAGAAGATGAGATAGACATCCTCCCATTAGCCTGATGGTTCGGGGAAAAACATTTACATATATCAAAGTATTTGGCAGCATTGCCTCTCCCCATGTTCTCCCTTTCTATGTCCCAGATAAATTAATGGCTAGAGTGATAGCCTATCAGACATGCAGTGAAGGAGGGATGAGAAAAACATTGAAGGAGTCAAAGAATGCCATTTGGCCTTAATTTCCTATATCATGTGGTGTGTTTTCATTACATGACCTTAGACATGCGTTCAGGGAAGTAGATACTATGTTTTCTCTATGATTACCTAATTTCCCGGGAAGACAATATGACCCATTCGGTATTGTCAAGGATTTTACTACTATGGTCAAAATAAATATATTCAGCAATGAGAAGAACGCATTTGATGATGTTTTCTTACAGAATAATACCTTCAAAGAAGTAAAGCATATGGCATAGATACTTTTTGATCAAGAGGGTCTTGAAGCATTTTATAGCTACAGAGAAAAGAGATTATCAAAGGTACCATTGGACCAATTTTTAATTGAACCAATAAGGGAGCCCACTCCCAGTGTAAGCATAGATGGTGACTCTAAGGAAAAATATAAAACTAATTTTGGAAAGGAATCCTGAGAGAAATCTGCTAAGGGATCCAAGAAGTCATCAGAAAATAAGAAAATCAGGAGCACGGAATCAATCCAGGATACAACCCAGTCTGCAGTAAAGCCAAATGAACAAACTTCGACCATCAAGTAGACTAAAACCCATACTCCCTCTATACAAAAGATAAAGCCTCATGTAATTAATTTGGAAGAGGAGTGGGATAATTTCAACAAAAAACTTAACACAGAGGAACAAGCACCGGAGATGCAAATGACACATCAGGAAACAACTTCGGAAATTATAACAAGGGGAACTATGAATACTCAAGAAATAGAACACATTCTTGTTACCCTCACCTCTGAGATTGTTTTAAGAATAGAAGAAATTCCCCCTCTTGATGTATTTTATAACCCACAGCACAAGATCGTTGTTAAGAGATAGAGAAAGAAAAGAAAATTGGAATCCACAACTGCTACCACTCCAGATAATGAGCCGATGGATGTCCATTGGAAATACTCATCCACCGACCCATCGGCCAACCTCACCAGGCTCTCGCAGTTCGCAGGTGCATATGCTATGGAACCATTGACAAAGCAACAGAAGTACAATTGTTGCTTAAAGAAAAGGTAAACAAAATTTTGTCACTAGAACAGCAGTTACTGCAAGTCAAAACCAACCAACAAGCAGAAATACAATTGGCTAAGCTACAACAGGTTTCCAACAAATGCAAATAGAACATCAAAGTATCTTGGTAGATAAGGAGGCATAAATATAGAGCATAACAAATATGCATATGGATGACCCGAAGATCGATCAGTTTTTCACCGAAGCACTTAGCCTCAACTCCCGGCTGACACACCAAAAATAATTGCTATGCCAAAAAATCTCGCAATGGAACTCTCATTGTGAAACAAGTGATAAATTAACAAGACAAGTTGTGGAATTGTGACTTGAATATCATGAAATTATTAAAACGGTTTCAGATTTCGTAACTTGGAAAAATTCTGAGAATGGGAGAAGAGTCGACATGCCCAAACTAGATGAATCACATAAGGAGATCTTATTTGCAAGTTGGGGTTCTTGGCTCAAAGAGGCAGAACAGGGAATAGAGGATGTGGCAGTAGTGGAAAACAACGTCATTGAAAGTGTAAATGAAAATTTTCATAGTGCTAATCTTGTGGTAGATACCACCCCCAGTTTCCTTCTGAATGAAAAAAAAACTTGAATTACAGTGGATACAGGCAGCAGAAGAAAGAACATAAGCAATTAGTCAAGTGACCAGGTTAAACTGGGAGACTTATTGGCAATATCTTGTAAAACCACACAGCCAGTGGATGACCCTGAAATGCCTAATTGTTTCTACCGAGAAAATGGTGCCAGCGATCATTAATGACATGTGTACAAGACAACTGAGAGCCAAAGTCAGCCAACCTACACTCCCCAAGACCATGCTAGATATTTGTGATCTGATAGATTGAATGCATGATTAGTCATTATGCACATCTCTATTTTTGTTTTATTTTGCTTAAATTGAGGTAGGTCATTTAAACCTCCTCAATTTTTTTTGTAATAATCTATTTTTAGTTTCATAAGTTAGTATTTAAACCCCTCTCATGCATTTAGAGAGGGATCCAGAAATTTTATGAGAAACATTCTTCAGAACATGCACTTCTGTCCCTTTGAGGAAGTTTTGGTGAAATTAATGGAACATGATTTATTGTCTACTTGAATTTGACATCTATTATAGACATATTTGGGCACTACAACCCCAATCAAATATGTCCATAAACTAAGGGCTTCTGAGTCCCTAAAAGTGTTGTTTCATTCCCTAAAGGAACAAGGTCAGCTAATTGCATCATCTCCCAGAAGTTCTCCACAAAAAATTGCTCAGAACTGGTCAAAACTGGACCATACAGATTGCTCAGTGCTAAGGTGTGATGCATCTCACGTGCTCAGTGCAAAAAGTGTGATGCATACTGAAAATCCCTTCTGTAGGGTGCAATGGGCGAGAGTAGACAAATGGAAAAGATAGTTTGCAAGGTGGATGATCATGGAATCTTCCATAAACTTCTCCTGTGACACTTGCCTCTCTGAATTCGCCCAGGGATGAGTAAGAGATCATAAATCTCCAAGTGGAGTCAAGAACTATCAGAGAGAAGACACTAATCAAAATCCCAGAAGCTGACTCACCCCCCTTGCAATCATCTATATATGGATCCCTCATCCCAGAGATCCAAAGGTTGGAATATTGTATCTTGTAAGGAAGTGTTGTTGGTTTCCCGGTGGAACATCATAACATTGGGTGATCTAATCTTTTCATGAGGTGAAGAAGGGCTTTCATGCTAGGAGGATGACGCTAGGTCAGATCAATGGGTTGTAATCCTCTCTTCTAATCTTTACATCAATAAAGCTATTCAAGTTTTCCTCCACATTCTTGTATGTCTGATAATATGTGCATTTGTGTGGTTAATATATATCTGGTCCTATATTGTTTATGATTGTAGATCTCTGCACTTTGAAGGTATTATGCTACTTTGACTTTACAGGTACTCTTTGAAGCGGAGTGGTCAAGGAAAGAGCAGCAAAGATCTATCAGAGAGGAGAAGGAACAAGCAAGGAACCGAGCGAAAGATTGAGGTTGGTATTCTTTGCTCCTCTCCTATCTACTTCTCATAAAGGAAAATTAAAGTAACTTTAATCTGTTTGTTTCTAAGATAGCTACCCATCTTAATGGGACTAGCAACTCTACATAGAAATTAGATTTCCCGATAACAAAATAGCGACTCCGCTGGGGAGCGAATAGCTTGTTTTCTTGTCTATATTTGTTTGCTTTATAAAATTACAGACGGAGCTTGAAGTCAAACCAGCTAGCCTTCGAACTGCATTCGCTATGCAAGTGAAAAGTAGATCAATGCTACTTTAGCCTATCTCTGGGTTTTGTTTATAAACTGAACAATTGATTTTCAAACATCCTAATTGCCATGGTGGTGGCTCAAGTAGCCTCATTAGATCAGCCCCTGTGATTTGCATTTACTGACTATCATTAGCTCGGCCTAAATCCCTAAACTAAGCTGCAAACTGTGACCAAAAACCAAGTTGAAGTCTCATCCCTAGACCATCACACCTTCTCTTGGGAATCTAGATGCATCGCACCTCCCGTGTGCAGTAGGTGAGATGCATCACTTTTTCCCTCTGTTACAGGTGTGATGATCAGATAAGACCTCTTCTGCTTCCAGATTTTGGTTTTTTGTTCACTCTCTTCAGCTTTATTCAGGAGTTTTACTATCTGTGATCAGTATACCACTGTGGAAACTCCCTTCCTTTGCATGATTTAGCCTCCATAGTACAAATAACTGTAAATGTTTTTATGTATTGTTCACCATTTACGGTTCTCCTTTACAAAGAAGTAGCGTAATCAAACTATTGTCTTTTGATTTGGAAGTGTCGAAGTGTCCTTTTCAGTCAAAGAAAAGAATCCTACTGTTCTTGATGGTCGATTACACTGTTACTCTTGTATTTGATTTGAATTAGTAGTTTTTCAAGTGTCGAAAGTAGTTTTCAATTCAAAATCACAAAGTGTCGTCATTATCTTCCTTTCGTATTTTGAAAAGAAAATCGTTAGTATTGTCACTCGAAACGATTCAGATTTGTACTTAGCATTCTTTTTATCATTCACACATTAAGAAAGCGAAAACAAATACATGCATGTGCATTTGCATTTAGACTTCTTGTT
Organism: Pinus tabuliformis; assembly: GCA_031772625.1. Taxonomy (NCBI): domain Eukaryota; kingdom Viridiplantae; phylum Streptophyta; class Pinopsida; order Pinales; family Pinaceae; genus Pinus; species Pinus tabuliformis. The sequence goes on along the minus strand of CM062815.1, from coordinate 648,236,364 downwards.
GATTTTGATTTAGGATAGTGCATCTAGTGTGTGGTCTCTGCTCTATGTTGAAAGAATCTCGCTTCTCTTTCCTTAGTAGCTAGGATTTTCATTGCAAAAATAAGATTAAACGATTGTTTATCATCTTAGATTGCATTTTAGGAATTGTATATCTACATCACACGGTGAACCTGAAAGGCAAACTTCTTAAGAAAGATCAACTGTAAAATAAATTCAATGAACATAAAAACGCTTTGGAACCTAACACACAACATTTAGAAGTCTAGGCTAGAGACGTATTCCGGCGTCGTAAAGCCTGGTAACTATCGCTTTCATCGTAGGTTGGGTGATTCCTCCTCTTTGAGACGACAAGTGCTAGTATGGACGTATGCTCCCACGTACCGTCGAGTATATATTGGGAGAACACAATAGGCTATATCCTTTATCCTTAGGAAGCCGTGTCTTCCGCCCTATCGATCGCAATGCACTGAACACAACATTCAGGAAGATTGACTGCCGTACCATAAAAAGTATTCTGCAGTTTTGCAATTGGTTTGGTAATCCCTCTGTCTAGATTTCCAGAGTAGTCTCTTTTGTTCCTTTTCAGACTCCTTAAAGGAAAAGGTCCATCTGAGCACTTGTCACTTCATGCTCATTAAAAATCGAAGGCGACTAGAGTCATCTTTAGCTTTTTCTCGACTCTTAAAAATTGAAAAAGAAAGTTGTGTCAAAGCGTCTAAAATTTATTTTAATCGGAATAACGTCATTGTTCCCTCGTTGGTCTTAGGTTGAGAAAAATGGAGTCCACCAACCAAGGATTTCCCCTTGAGGGAAATCCTAGTCCTTTCTCCTCTTGGGGAAATGTTGGTGCACCTCATATGGCCACATTGTCCCTCCCAGGACTGACAATCGGCTTGCCAATATGGCTCTTCTCGACCTCTGTCGTTCAAACCACCGCGATTCCTGAGCAATCAAGTCAGCAACTAGATGATACTAGAGTTACCCCCCAACCTTCTGCTTCACTTGTTTCTCCCTCCCCTCCTTCCTCTTCGCTTGGTGAAGTTGGTAAAGCTAAAAACCAAGTAACTGAGAAGAAGAAGAAAGGGAAGGAGAAAAAGAAGAAGGAGCCAAAGGCAAAAAGGGGCAACCATGCATCATCTAGCAAAAATCCACACACTGCACCGTCCAAACCCAAATCTCCATGTGTCATTTGCAAAGGGGACCACTATCATCGAGATTGTCCTTGCATCCCTCGGATCTTAAGGGACTGGTCTCCTCGTTTGCACAATCCGGTGTCATCAACCTCTAACGATCATGTTGAGAGTACACCATCAACTAGTGAAAACGAAGTCTCTAGACAGAAAGGAAAATGTAAATTTCCTTGCAAATTGTGTGAAGGCAATCATGCCATCCATCATTGTCCCTTCCTGGACAAAGCTAAAAGAGTCTTGGATAACCATCCTGGTTCACTGCTATGGCTTCCTCCTAGGTACAAGAAACTCTTGCCGAGTCCATTGCTAGTTGAAAATCTGACTGAAACAACTTTGTGGTCAGTCGAAGCATCTATCATTGAAGATAAATCCTCTGAATCCATACTAGATGAAAGTCAAAAGGTTGAGGTAGTAGTCGACCTGGTCTTGTCTTCAGAAGGTCCACCTTCAGATGATACAGTCACTGAAGAGAATGAGAACGAAACCATTAAAATTCTTTTCGTAAACACAGACTCCGATGAACAAGGGGGAAATCTACCCGTTCGTTTACTGCAGGAAGGAAGTTCGTCAGGGTCATATCCGGTCATTTATTCGGTCCCACCTCCGAGCAACCTAGTCGTTTCCTTTGATTGGAATCTACTAGGAAGACCCCATTTACCATCTAATGTACCATTCCAAATGATTGTACAAGCTTCCCAAATGGTCATGGTCGGTACCATCATAGATGAGGGGGCTTCTGTGAGTATCCTTTCCTCAACTTCTTGGAAAGCGCTTGGTTCGCCATCACTTCTGCCTGAGATGTGAAATCTAATAGGCTTGGACAAAGGAACCAGTCGACCGTTAGGGATCCTTCCAAGTTTGCCTATAACTTTGAGAGGGAAAACCGTGTATCTGAACGTAATGGTAGTCAAGGACCTTTAGATTATAATTTGCTCGTTGGATGTGACTATATTTATAGCATGGGAGCCATTCTCTCCTCACTATTTTGAGTAATGTGCTTTCCGCATGAAGGCCGAGTGGTCCAGCTCGTAGACCAGCTTTCATTCCTGGACTCACACATAGATAATAATAAAATGCCATCCCTAACTGGTCTTTTCATGCAAGGAATGTCTCATCAATCTCCAATCTGTCCACCTAAAGAACACGAGTAATTCGGTGGCCATGACTGAAACCCAGGGGGCATGCACCTTGGTCTGCTTCGGCAGGGAAACTTTGGGTATAGGGTAGGTTTCCATGAAGGATATATGACTAGTCTGACACCCGTCCATTGAGGAAAATGGGATTAGACCAGAATAAGATTCCATCGTCAAGGTTAGGTGGTTGGAGCTAGAATCACCTTTGTCCAAATGGACTAAGCCGGGAAGTGTTTCTGTCTGCTACGCGGATGGAAACTATCTTGCAAATGCGAGAACTTCTATATGGTAGCCTGGAAACTCTATTTCACTATACCTGGGGGCATGCAAACCTTTTTGCATGCAAGAGAAGAGCGACCATTTATTTTCTTAGTTTGTAGATTCTCAACCCTTTAAACTCGTAGGATTGGTCGTTCCTAACTTGCATAATGAAAGGATACAGAGCAAAGCTTTGAATGGTGCAAGCTCCACAAAAATGGAATCTATCGATGAGACATCCTTATTATGCGACTGGCACGAGCAGTTTTTATGTGAAGTTCAAGCTCGTTAAAAATTAAACCTAAGCAATGAGCAAATGTTCCCCCAGAGTTTAAGCTCATTAAAAAATGAACCAACCTCCGGTAAATAACCATTGCGAATGCATTATCATCAGCTTTTGAGCCCTGGTCATGTTCTTACCATCACCTCCACTCTGTTTTAGCCGATCATACGCCTCCATTTGATTGTTTACATTTTTGAGGAACAGCTGCGACGAGTGATTCTGTTAGCCATCCTTGTGACACTGCCGTGATTGGAAAATTCCAAACCTTACCTGGAATCAGCAGCTTCCCGAAAATATCACTCATTCCTAAAAAATGAGTCTCCTTTAAGCTCTTTTCATCTGACTCATAAAATATGAAAAGATTGTCGAGCCGTTGGCCTCTCTAACTCGTATAGTTATCGGGAGTGTTATCCCTCCTCTAGATTTTAATCTTTTTGGACCTGAGGGATTATTACACAAAAACATCAAGCGCTTGTATTGTTTGGCTCATTAAAATTATCGAAAATTCATCCCTTTCGTATTATTTTATACTTTTTTAGACTTAAGGGATTATATGACGAAAAAGGATTACTGGAGTTTCCTTTCCATCCCTTTTCAGACTCTCTAAAATTGAAAAAGGACCGATTTTTCTTTGTCGTTAAACTTATTAAAACCAATAGCGACAAACTTGTCCATAGAGACAAGAATGAGTTTCACTATCACTAGGCTCGTTAAAACATAGCGACGAGTTTGCCCGAAGGGAAAATTATAGAACAAGCATATGTTATCCTCCTCAAGCTTGATAAAAATAAAGAGGTACTGGTCAGTAATGACTGGGGAAATTGGGAAGAAAACTTGAAGAAACTTTATTGGTAGCGAGTTGCTCTTGAACATGACACTTTGACTCCATCACCATGATTGAGTTGGGTTGGGTTATTCCGTTCACAGGTCATACTACCATTGGTCCATCATAACATCCATATTTGGGGTTAACGCTACCAATCCATTTCAATGTCACCGATATGATCAAGAGAAGTCGATTAGAGAATTCACCAACCCAGCTTGTGTCTCACCCACTGCAATACCTTCATGCTTCATTCTTTCATGACCGCCACCCTGAACCCTGTATCATCAAATCGTTTTCACCTCCACAAAATCATTTGCTCCATTCTGTGTCGTAGATGTGGGATTCATTAAGGCCCTACTACGATGGGTCACTTCTTGTCGATGACAGCTCATTATCCAAGAAGTCGACCTAGGAACAACCCTTTTAGTACTTTGAAGCTTGCATGCCTCAATGGCAAGTTTCTCACTTCTGGCGATAGGTTTACATCAATGGCCTTCGACCGAAAGATTTTGCGTGGTGTTCAACGCCAAGTCTCATTTTCACACCACGTGAATTGTGTTGTAGTACCTTGAGGGTCATCATCATTATCAGTGATTCCTCTCACGCCTGTTAACAGCTTACATCATTGGATGGTAATCAGGCGATGTCTTTCCATGTTCAACTCCAGAACATTTTTCACATGGATCGACTTGTACTTTGGGAAAAGATTGGACAAGTTTGAAGACCCCGGATCTAGTTTCATCCATCCGGGCCGCGATATATTCAGGAAAATAAAGACATCAAATGTACATCATTGCTGCACATATGCTCATCCGAATCAAAGGATGATGGCTCTATCAGAATCATCAGTCTGCCACATAGACGGTTGTCTGTCCTATGTACATCAAAATGAATTTATAAAGCTGAGCATGGGGGTGCCCGCCTCAGCTATATCATGAAAATGTTATGAAGATAATGTATTGTATTGTATCTTATTACAAGTCGCCTTCCAGCTCGAAAAACCTCGGATCCTCATGATAAAGCATTTCACCCGACATCAAAAGATTTTCAACCTCATGCTTTAGGGGGCAATCGTTATATACATATTTGGGCACTGCAACCCCAATCACATATGTCCATAAACCAAGGGCTTCTGAGTCCCTAAAATTGTTGTTTCATGCCCTAAAGGAACAAGGTCAGCTAATTACATCATCTCCCAAAAGTTCTCCACAGAAAACTACTCAGAACTGGTCAAAACTGGACCATACAGATTGCTTAGTGCTAAGGGTGCGATGCATCTAACCTGCTTAGTGCAAAAAGTGAGATGCATACTGAAAAGCCCTTCTTTAGGGTGCAATGGGCAAGAATAGACAAATGGCAGAGATAGTTTGCAAGGTGGATGATCATGGAATCTTCCAGAAACTTCTCCTGTGACACTTGCCTCTTTGAATTCGCTCAGGGATGAGTAAGAGATCATCAATCTCCAAGTGGAATCAAGAACTATCAGAGAGAAGACACTAATCAAAATCCCAGAAGCTGACTCACCCCCCTTGCAATCATCTATATATGGATCCCTCATCCCAGAGATCCAAAGGCTGGAATCTTGTATCTTGTAAGGAAGTGTTGTTGGTTTCCTGGTGGAACATCATAGTGTTGGGTGATCTAAGCTTTTCATGAGGTGAAGAAGGGCTTTCATGCTGGGAGGATGACGTTGGGTTAGATCAATGGGTTGTAATCCTCTCTTCTAATCTTTACATCAATAAAGCTATTCAAGTTTTCCTCCACATTCTTGTATGTCTGATAATATGTGCATTTGTGTGGTCAATATATATCTGGTCCTATATTGTTTATGATTGTAGATCTCTGCACTTTGAAGGTATTATGCTGCTTTGACTTTACAGGTACTCTTTGAAGCGGAGTGGTCAAGGAAAGAGCGGCAAAGATCTATCAGAGAGGAGAAGGAACAAGCAAGGAACCGAGTGAAAGATTGAGGTTGGTATTCTTTGCTCCTCTCCTATCTACTTCTCATAAAGGAAAACGAAAGTAACTTTAATCTATTTGTTTCTAAGATAGCTACCCATCTTAGTGGGACTAGCAGCTCTGCATAGACACTTGATTTCCTGATAACAACATCTTCTACTGAAATTTCACTTCTGTACTCTTAGATGATGTTGGATGATTTGAAAGTAGATCAATATTGCTGGAGCATATGAGTAGAACATATTATAAATGGTACTTTTATATATTAATTCTTTTTACTCATGCATCAAGCAATACTTTATCTTCAAGTTATTTATGTATGAAAGTTTGAATTTTTATCACAATTATTGCACTATTGTATGATGATGATTTATAGTTTATGCTAAATACATGAATGATTTTTATGTGATATATCTCTCATATCATTTCAGCTAAATTTTTATATGAAACTATCATTGCTAAACAGATTCACTTCTTATCGTAATTGAATGATCTTTATTATCAATTTCTTTTAGACATCATTTTAGATCACATATATCATGTTACTCTTGGGATAGTCACAGTTAGATAAATATTTTTGATTAGGGCAAACTGCATATTATTATTAGTTAAATTAGATTAGTTTGAGGCTAAGTATTACCCCAAAAATTTCAAAACATCATCCCGTTAACACAAGCATAAAAATAGATTGGGAAACTGGTCCCATCATCCCCAGTTGAAGCCACTATTCCAAATGGAAAAGGAGTTGTCCCAAGGTCTAGACCGGGTGGTTATCCCCCTTCTTGAGGCAACGATTTTCGAGCCTTCAACACCTCCCCATTGGGATAATTTTCTGTTGATTCACCATTCTTAACTGGATCGAATACCACTGGAGTGCAGGTCTCCCCATTCTTTCCAAAGGCTATTTTGGCAAAACATTTGCGTTGGGCCCCAGATCTAGGATAACATGGTATATTTCGTATTCCCCTATCTGCACAGTGAGTTGTTAATTTAAAGATGATCTGAGGTTGTCATTGATGTCAACCCAAGCAGCACCAAGGGCTACCCTGCTCTTACAAGGGAATTTTGACTTGACAACTTACTCTATTTTGAGTCAAGGATCTTCTAGATAGATGCTACTCGTCGAGATGTTTCCGTTGATATATGGAACGCCAAGTAATTCTTCACAGTTTGAGAGATATTCATGTTTGAATTTAGTAACCCCAGTTAGTGGGCTAAAACCCTATGGGGTTGTGGAATGTCACTCATAATTGGTTTTTGTCATTGAATAGTCATTAATTAATAATTTTTTAAGCTCCAAAAATCCCTCCAACATTCTCTATAGAAGCCCCTCTCAACTCTATAAAAAGAAATCTCACATATCCTCCAAATGAAGTGATCGTGGCATGTTCACTATAAATTCATTTCTGCAAAGTCTTAGATTCTGAAACAAAAACCCATTTTATTCACAATCTTGATGAACGTTGTGACCTAATTTCACATCTTGGTTCGCTATATTTTTAGATATATGATCTATGGAAGTTAGGGTTTTTGCAGGCTCCCGAATTTCATCTCAACGAAGTGACCTTGGGAAAATCGTCATAATTCTCTCTCTGAGAAGAGGATTGGAATTATATAAAAAATGGTGGATATTTCACAGAATATATATTTTTGTATATAAATTTCAGAGCCGAAGGAGTAAACAGTGACATGTGGCACGCCATACAATTTTGCTCTACTAAACTAGTCCATAATTCGGTCATTGTGAGAGATTGGGCATAACTTTGTCTTAAAGAGTCCAAATTGGGTCAGACCTGTGGCATTGGAAAGAAGACTCGGAGGGATACTACAAGACCAAAGATCACATATTGGGGATCTAAAATCACAGAGATACATCAGATTAAATATCGTGCTCCTAGAAGGTGAGAAAAACTAGATCAAGTGTTGTCAAGGGGTGCAAAGGACCAGACTTTCTAGGGCAGCAAAGAGCAAGGTGCAGCAAAATGATGCAGTAAAGGTAAGCTACAGGTAAGTATATTCTATATATGCATGTTCATTTCTTAATTGCATTAGGTTCTTTGTATTCTAATTTGTTGTTTTTGTTTAGCACTAGCATATGCTCTGCAGGATGAGGTAAGTTTTGTTATTATCATGTCATGGGTATTTCCTTGAAGAATTTTTGTAGGTATTATATATTCATCAAGAGAATACTCAATGCATAATCTAATGTTCTGAAGAGTGAGAAAGGGTAGCATGACAAGAGCAACAATCAAGGTGCAGAAAAATAGCAAGGAGTTCACCATATGAAGTCTTCAAGTGGGAAGCACTGCATACAATCATTGTAAAAGTATCATTGTACAGATTCATTGTAAAAGCATCATTGTAAAATTTGTTCAAGTGTCTATCTACCAAGAGTTGAAGAGGTAGTGTTTTGAGGTCTAGGATCATCATTAGGTGGTTGTGTCATAGTTGGGGTTATGGTCAAGTGTGTCTTCTTCTTCTACATAATTCTATATCATTGTAAAGTGGACCATTTTCCCTGGTACGGGAGTCCATTCTTCTTTTATTCTTCTATAGGGTGGTAGGGTGGTGTTAGGCTAGTGCATGAAGCCACCAACAAGTTCAAGCCTGTGAAAACTTCAGGGTGCTAGCGTGGTGCTAGGGTGAGTTGTAGCTTAATGGGTGTTGGCGCATCCGATCAATTGACTACTGAAGAATCTCGAGCATTGGAGCATGCATCCAGTGGGAGCTGGAGAAGAATGTTTTTCTAGAATTCTAGGAAGTTTTTTCTTTTCATTTCAGTTGGGGTTGAAGATTAAAGAATTTATGAGAAAAGCATTTGGTGGTTTTTGACCCGGAGGGGGTTTTCCACCTAAAATTTGTGTACTTCATGGGCTCTTTTATTTACTTTTATTACTCCATAAACGTTAATAATAATTGAAGATTACCTAATGCTCTAAAAAGATTTAAAAGTGCTAATTGCTAAGGAAAATTGGTTCAACCACCCCCCCCCCCCCCGCCCTCTTAGTATTTTCCAACAATTGGAATTGGAGCTTGGTTCCTTCAGTAATAGTTTAACCGTTGGAAGTCAATTTTCAGAGCATAGAGATGGGAAAGTCAAAGAAGCAGGTTACAAGGATTTCAAAGGAAGGTGCAGGTACAAAAAAATCTCAAGAAAGTGAGTATTGTGTACCAACCCCTGATTTTGATGCAGATAATTACTAGATATGGGAATCCAGGATGGAAGTATCTTTTCAGGCACATGGAGTATGGGAATCAATTGTTCTGGAGACACATCTACTTACGAAGCTAAAAGGTACAATTCAAAGGCCATGAATGTAATTTTGAATTTTTTGCCAAATTCTGTGAAAACAAAAGTTGGTTAATGTTCAAAAACTAAAGCTCTTTGGGAAAAGATTCATAATCTCTATTCAATAAATAAATCAGGTCAACATGTTATTGAAAACTCAGATCCTTCTGAGTATGATGAAGAAGGTTTGACCATAGAATAATTTTCTAAGGACGTAATCAAGCTTATAAAAGAGCTCAAGGCTGAGAAGATCCATTCCAACACTCTTGAAGAACAAGTTCAAGGTCTCAAAATTGAAGTTGAAGAACACAAATGTATTGAAGAGTCACTTCAAAAGAAGTTGGAAGAAAGAAACTTAGAAAGGAAAGCATTAGAAGTCGAAGTAGTCTCGCTCCATAAGGAAGTGAAGAAGGGAAAAACTGTCCAAAACTATGCGAACAGCTCAAGGGCATTGGAAGAACTCATCAACAATCAACGATCCTACAATGACAGTACTGGCCTCGATTACAAAGAAGAAGAAGTAGGACCTTCTACAACAAAATACAATGAACCTATGAGATCTGACAAGCATGTAGACTTCATTGGACAAGATTCGCAAGAACAACCTTGGAAGACAATTCCCCGACAAAGATTTCCATCCACGTACCAACATATTTTTCATGGCTATTTTTATTCATGTGGAAAATTTGGTCATAAAGTTGTAGAATGTCACACATACCCTAGGAACCAATACAGTTCCAAGAGATCTGTCAAATATGAACCTCCCACAACTCAACGAAACATCAATAGATTTGAACATTTAAGAAGTAATATTGAATTTTACAAATGTCGAAACTTTGGACACATAGCCAGAGATTGCAGACTTGAAAATCCTCCAGAATCATCTTCGAAGCCACAAAACGAATGAACATGGAAGAAGAAGAACATTGATGATTGTGCTCTTGCTCTCAAGGCTCAAAACAGCAAAGATGTGTGGTATGTTGATAGCAGTTGCTCAACACATATGACTGGAGATAGAAAGAAATTTGTATCTCTAAAAGAGAAGAAGGATGGAACAGTGTCCTTTAGAAATGATGGATCTTCAAATGTTATAGGATCAGGTACCATCAATCTCGGAAGAAAAGATGCTCTAGCCAAGAATGTTCTATTGGTTGAAAACATGAATCAAAATCTTCTTAGTGTTGGACAAATGTGTGATCAAGGACACACAATGTTATTCAACTCCACAAAATGTAAAATCAGGAATGGCGGGTATGGTAAAATTGTGGCTACAACAAGTCGAACTCCAAACGACATATATGTTCTAGATGAAGCAACTAAAGCATGTCTACTAGCTAAAGAAGGTGAAAGCTGGTTATGGCACAAACGAATGGGTCACTTAAACTTTGACAATCTTGTCAAGATAAGCAAAAAGGAAGTAGTATGAGAAATGCCAAAAATCTCAAAACCTTCCAACACACTATGTGAGGCTTGTTGGCATGGCAAGCAGACAAAATGTAGATTTAAAACAAAAGAACACTTTGCATCACATCCATTGGAATTGATACATACTATTCTATGTGGTCCTATGGGAACAAAAGGCTTAGATGGATAAATGTATTTCATGTTAATGTTAGATGACTATACCAAGATGACAACCGTCAGTTTCCTAAAGAAAAAATCTGAAGCATTTGAGTTCTTTAAGATTACAAGGAGTTGGTCAAAATGAAACTGATTTAAAAGTAAAGTGTCTTAAATCAGATAATTGTGGAGAATTCACTTCCAAATTATTTCAGCAATATTGTGACGAAAATTGAATAAAAAGACAATTTTCAACAGCACAAACACCTTAGCAAAATGGAGTTTCTGAAATAAAGAACAAAACCGTACAGGAAATGGGTAGAACAATGTTGAAGGACTCAAAATTGGATGAAAATTTTTGGGTTCAAGCAATTGATACGACAATCTTCATTATCAACAGAAGTCTTCTCAAAAATAATTGCAATAAGACCCCATATGAATTATGGAAAGGAAAACCAGCTAATGTAAAATATTTCAGAATCTTCGGAAGCAAATGTTATATCAAAAGAGAAGATCAAAAGTTGGGTAAGTTTGAATCACGTGTTGATGAAGGTATCTTTGTTGGTTACTCACGCAAAAGAAAGGCCTATAAATGTTATAATATAAGACGAAAACAGATAGTGGAGAGCATAAATGTTACATTTGATGAAGATAGTGTTCTAACAAATAATGATGAGGATCTAGAATCTTTGAAACTTGAGATAGAGGCTGAAAAAGGTACAGAGAAAATTCTAGAACAAGAAGCAACTGTCAACCAGGAAGAAGTAAATAATGATCAACAAGATATATAGGAACAACAACAAGAAGCTCCTCCAAAGAGAACAAAATAATGGATTCAAAAGAACCATCCATCAAATCAAATCATTGGTGACATAAATGAAGGAATTGGAACAAGAAAAGGTCGACAACTTCATTCATCACAACAAGCTCACATTGCTTTTCTAGCAACCTTTGAGCCTAGTAGTTTTGAGGAAGCCAGCTAGAATGAACATTGGGTAGTAGCTATGAATGAAGAATTGGATCAAATCGAGAAGAATAACACCTGGGAATTAGTTCCATGACCAAAAGATAAAAATGTCATTGCAACTAAATGGGTGCTCAGGAACAAATTGAATGAAGATGGACAAGTTACCATAAACAAATCAAGATTGGTTTGCAAAGTATATGCACAAGTGGAAGGAATTGATTTCGACGAAACATTTGCACTAGTTTCCAGAATGGAAGCCATCTGGATGTTTCTCACCTATGCATGCTCAAGAAAAATAAAATTCTACCAAATGGATGTTAAGTCAACATTTCTGAATAGAGAATTAGAAGAAGAAGTTTACATTGAACAACCTGAAGGTTTTCTACTATCATAAAAGCAAGACTATGTTTACAGGTTAAAGAAGGCTCTATATGGTCTCAAGCAAGCTCCCAGAGCATGGTATGCTCGTCTTGATGGATATCTACATCAACAAGGGTTCAAGAAAGGTACTGTTAATATCAATATTTATGTACAAATAGATAAGGATAATTTAACAATTGTTGAGGTATATGTGGATGATATAATATTTGGTAGCAATGATGATCGACTAAGCAAGAACTTTGCTACAAATATGCAAAGTGAGTTTGAGATGTCTTTACTTGGTGAGGTTACATACTTCTTAGGGCTTCAAATATCTCAGCAAGAGAAAGGAATATTTATATGTCAAACCAAGTACATCAAGGAAATTCTCAAGAAATTCAAAATGGAAGATTGCAAACCTGTCTTTACTCCAATGGTAACAGGTTGCAAATTGAGCATAGAAAATGCATCTAAGGATGTGGATCAAAGGTTGTAAAGATCTATTATTGGTAGTCTTCTATATGTAATGGCCTCCCGGCTAGACATTATGCAAGCAGTTGGACAAGTAGCAAGATTCCAAGCAGCACCAAAAGAATCACATATTATTGTCGTTAAAAGAACTCTTCAATATCTAAAGGGAACAACAGAATATGGCTTGTGGTATCCCAAGGGAAACAATCTCATTATTCAAGCCTTTACAGATGTAGATTGGGCAGGAAACATTGATGATCGTAAGAGTACTAGTGGAGTAGCATTCTATCTAAGTGGTTGTCTTGTATCATGGTTGAGCAAAAAGAAAACCTCAATCTCATTATCCACAGCAGAAGTAGAAAATATCGTGGCAGAAACTTGTTGTACTCAAGTTCTCTAGATGAAGAAAACTTTTCAAGATCTTCAGGTCAAGTTTGATGAGCTTATTCCCATATTTTGCGATAACACCAACGCCATTAGTATCTCCAAGAATCCTGTGATGCATTCCAAAACGAAGCACATTCCGATTAAATATCATTTCGTTAGAGAGCAGGTCACCGAAAACAATATCAATCTTGAATATGTTGGTACAAAAGAAAAAATCAATGATATCTTCACTAAACCTTTACCTCGTGAAGCATTTGAATATCTTCACCAGAAGCTTGGGATTCTCCCAATTTCTCATTATATTTTCCTTATTTAGAAAATAAAGGGGGAGTGGAAGTGTGTATAGGTCTATAGGATGGTTATGTGTCAAGGGGAATTACCCTTTGCCATTGATGTCAAAGGGGGAGAGAAGGTAGTAGGAAGAGGTGTCCTAATTGTAGGGGGAGTACTTGTGTTGTCATCAATGCCAAAGGGGGAGATTTTTTTATCTAAATATGATCTGAGGTTGTCATTGATGTCAACCCAACCAGCACCAGGGGCTACCCTGATCTTGCAAGGGAATTTTGACTTGACAACTTACTCTATTTTAAGTCAAGGATCTTCTAGATAGATTCTACACGTCGATATGTTTCCGTTAATATATGGCATGCCAAGTAATTCTTCACAGTTTGAGAGATATTCATGTTTGAATTTAGTGACCCTAGTTAGTGGGCTAAAACCCTATGGGGTTGTGGCATGTAACCATAATTGGTTTTTTTTCATTGAATAGTTATTAATTAGTAATTTTTTAAGCTCCTAAAATCCCTCCAACATTCTCTATAGAAGCCCCTCTCAACTCTATAAAAAAAATCTCACATATCCTCCAAATGAAGTGATCATGGCATGTTCACTATAACTTCATTTCTACGAAGTCTTAGATTCTGAAATGAAAACATATTTGATTTTCAATCTTGATGAATGTCGTGACCGAATTTCAGATCTTGGTTCGCTATATTTTCATAGATATGATCTGTGGAAGGTAGGGTTTTTGCAGGCTCCCAAATTTCATCTCAAAGAAGTGACCTTGGGAAAATCATTATAACTCTCTCTCTAAGAAGAGGATTGGAATTATGTAAAAAGTGGAGGATAGTGCATAGAATTTATTTTTCTTTGTATCAATTTCAGAGCCGAAGGAGGAAACAGTGACACATGGCACACCGTACAAGTTCGCTCTAATGAACTAGTTCATAATTAGGTCATTGTAAGAGATTGGGCATAACTTTGCCTTGAAGAGTCCAAATCAGGTCAGACTAATGGCATTGGAAAGAAGACTCAGAGGGATACTACGGGACCAAAGATCACATATTGGGGATTTGAAATCACAAATATACATTAGATTAAATATCGTGCTCCTAGAAGGCGAGAAAAACTAGATCAAGTGTTGTTAAGGGGTGCAAAGGACCAGACTTTCTAGGGAAGCAAAGAGCAAGGTGCAACGAAATGATGCAGTAGAGTTAAGCTACAGGTAAGTATCTATATATGAATGTTGATTTCTTAATTGCATTATGTTCTTTGTATTCTAATTTGTTTTTTTTGTTTAGCACTGACATATGCTTTGCAAGATGAGGTAAGTTTTGCTATTATCATGTCATGGGTATTTCCTTGAAGACTTTTTGCAGGTATTATATATTCATCAAGAGAAGACTCAATGCATAATCTAATGTTCTGAAGAGTGAGAAAGGGTAGCATGATAAGATAAACAATCAAGGTGCAGAATAGCAGTAATAAGTTCACCATATGAAGTCTTTAAGTGGGAAGCACTGCATACAATCATTGTAAAAGTATCATTATACAGTCATTGTAAAAGCATCATTGTAAAATTTGTACGAGTGTCTATCTGCCAAGAGTTGAAGAGGCAATGTTGGGAGGTCTAGGATCATCATTAGGTGGTTGTGTCATAGTTGGGGTTATGGTCAAGTGTGTCTTCTTCTTCTACATCATTCTATATCGTTGAATAGAGCGTCCATCGAGTGGGAGTTGGAGAAGAATGCTATTCTAGAATTCTAGGAAGTTGTTGCTTTCATTTCAGTCAGGGTTGAAGATTAAATAATTTATTAGAAAAGTGTTCAGTGGTTTTTGACCCAGAGGGGGTTTTCCACCTAAAATCTTTGTGCCTCCTGGGTTCTTTTATTTACCTTTATTACTGCATTAATGTTAATAATAATTGAAGATTAAATAATGCTCTGAAAAGATTTAAAAGTGCTAATTGCTAAGGAATACTGATTCGACCACCCCTCAGTATTTTCCAACATGAGTCTCATTTCACACCCGGTCCTTGCCTTGTGCTTTCCAAGCTTCCTAACCACACATGGTTCACCAGTAGCACCATCCTTAACAGTGCATCGATTGATTAATTCCTGTAGGCCTTTCACAACCTTACTATCTCGGAGCAGTTTCATGCAGGTCTCCAAGAATGTGGTAATCATGGATGGGTCCATTTCTTCAATTGGTTTCTCCTGACTTCTTGAGGTAGAGGCCTCAACGAATCTTTTCTTTGCTTCCATAAATGTTTCTTTTGCACACCAAGATCAAACCCTGTCTCTTTTTCTAGTGCTTCGGACCCATTCGCCTTCTGCGAGCTGATTTCATTTATCCTCCCCAGTCATAGTTCTGCTCCGCAGCATAATGTTTACCTTAGGGTCTTCCTCCCGAGGCTCAACCCTCATCATCTAGAGGTTTTGCATTGCCTACGAAGGCTGCACCCCCTTTTTGTGAATCTTAGCCAATAATATTGGGAAACCCTCAATCGCATGGTCAAACTAAGTACAGTAGCATCATGACAATCGCGTCAAATTTGGACAATCCCTCGCATAGTGTCTTGGGCCTCCACAATTGTAACAAATCAATTGTCCTCAGCCTCTACTAGGCCCTCCTCCACCTCGGCCTCGACTGCACCCCTAATGCTTAACTCGCTTTCCCCCAATGCCTTGGTTTGGAGGCTGCATTTCTGCCTGCACCCTGTATGTAGGTGTACTGTCCATCATTAATTCGTAACTACGGAAATTGCACTCATCATGACCTACTGATTGACAGAAATTTCAAAAGAGTTGTTGTGGTGTTTGTATGAATTTCTGCAGCAAATGGCAATTGTTAGTCGCATGTTTCCCAGCCACCTAGCATATAGTGCACCATAGCCCGAGCCCTGTACTTGGCCCTACCACGGCGTTCGATTGTAGTGGCATTGGTCCCCCTACTACAACATAGTTCATGATGATTGGCAATGATCCTTGTCATGCCCCTCACCCTTGCATTTTAGACACCAAACTTCTTCGTGTGCCTCTGGCCGAGTTGTTCTGTCCTTCTTCAGACTTTGGATTTTGATACAAAGGTTTTGCAACTATGCATGGATCTATTGAATCCCCAGATTAGCATCCTGCATTGGTGTCTCATGTAGCCTCATCATGATTTCCAGAGCTTCTGCCTAGGTTCTAATCTTTTGTTGTGATAGCACAACCCTTAGGTGGGGCAGGAGCAAGGTCACAAATCATTTGTGGTGCTGCCCATCAGTTAGGGTCATGTTGGCCTCATGGATCGTACTTCAACCTTTGGTCCAAATCCCATGGTGTCTCCCCAGGCTTCATCATGATCTCCTTGCACCCCACAATCAACTGTGCTTGAGACTTAGGCCTACTAAATTCTCTATTTAGCATGGCTTGGATATCTGCCAATGTGGACGTTGGGTTATCGGTACTGTACTTAATGTACCATGTTAGTGCACAGTCCTGAAATGCACTGACCAGTGTGGATTTCTTCATCTGGTCATCTGTGATACCCTGAGCTTCCCATATAGCCTTCGCGACGAAAAAAAACTGCTTTAGATCTTCATTTCCTACACCCTTGAATACATGTAGCTTTATGGAGTTCGCCATGTTGAACAATGGTGGAGGTGGGGTTGGTGTGGACGATGGGGTGAGAGGTGGGGGTGAGGATGGAGGTAGTGTGGATGGATGCGATGAGGATGGAGGTGGTGTAGGTATTCGCGAAAACCCTTTTCTTATTAGTTGAACAACGCTCAGTGGAGAAGACTGCGCTGCTCCTTTTTCATCACTCAAAGGAGGCTTGGTTAGTGGGCTATACTCAGGACCTTTTCTTCCTTCATCCCTGAAATATTTTTCACTTCACGCAACTCCAAACATCAAGGTAATCGCATAAACTATCTTTCACATAAGAGCATCTTAATCCAAGTATTTAATGACTTTAAATACTTACCTCGTGATCCTTTAAAGAAGCGACACTCTTCTTTGTTGTAATTGACAGAGGTATCGACCGCAAACTCTGCCACAAATCCTCCTATGATGCAGTCGAGCCAATGGTCGACTACGAACACGATCTTATCTTCAGACACTTACAATATCCTTACTAACTCCAATGTCAAAACAATCGAAGCGTCAAGCCTCCACCTTCCTTGGTCATCTGCCAACTTCGCGATCCACTCGTATAACTCAACCGGGAAGGAACAGAAGAAGATTTCGTGTATTTTTGTGTACTGGTATCTATCGAACCATTATTCTTTCATCAATCACAGATTCTTGTTTTCTTGCGTCGTGAATTTTTGGATCTTTCTATCCAACCAGTTGATCTCTTTCTTAGTTGGATTCCAATGAAATGACATCACAGATCTCGTTATGGAGATCCCAGTCCCGGAAACGGAACCATTTGTTGGCTTGATGGGTCCTGACCTAGGTTCAATTTTAAGTAGCCAAGAAAATCCCTACACTACTGGCCCTTTCGACATCAATCCGCAGAGCGCAGACTGAAGTCTCACCTAAAGCAGTATGGGGGAATGCTGGAACCAAGTTTTCGCACCCTGAGATAGTCATGATGTCGATTTTATATCCTCACCCATGTCTTCGCTCAAAACAATAAGCCCTTAGGGCTTATCGATGTACTTCCTTTTCTGTATTTCACGACCTCCATAAAGGTACCCAATTTCCCTTTGTGCAACTTTAGACGATGATTCAAGCACTTACGCGCCTCTATAACTAGGTTACCATCTTAGTCCCCAAGCTGTCTTAGTATTAGCCAACTTTACCATACAAGTAAGATTATGCTTGCGTGAACATATATTATTACCTGCGCTCATGCAACATATGGAAACATATATTTTCGCGCATCAACTTAAAATTATATCTGAAACTTAACATTCAACATAGCATAATCATAACATTCATAATAGTAGTAAAATAACGCTAAACAGATGGAAAGTACACAGTACGTTCAGAACAATTATCTTTATTGATGATTCAAATTCTTAATACAGACTCTAACCACCCTGCACACATAGTTGTAGGGGTCCGCACACTCAATTGTGGACTTCTACCCTATGCCTCTGTGCACTCAACTGCAGAGCCTCTTCCCCACTAAGACTCTCACTCTTAGCTCTCACCAACCTATTACATAAATGACTCCTCATTACTTAACTCCCTTAGACTCTCTAAGTCTCTCCTTTTTATACAAATCCATGGTCTGCGGACCAAAGGCGGATCTCCAAAACCGACACAAGTTATATAGACTAAGGGTAGAAAACCCTTTTAACTTTGGACATCTTCGCGCTTCGTGACCACAAAATGTGGAGAATTTACATTTCTTTACACAAATTCAGGATTTTTGCCCCAAAACTTGGGTGTTTAACCCCAAAGTTGACCCCCAAGGGACCTGTTCACAACACTCTTCATAATCTTAGTAGCTCAAAAATCAAATTTTAGCCCCTCTCCATATGGTTACAGGAAGATCATGTAACACTACAAGAGGACCCCGAAAAACTACAAGAAGAGGATTTGAATGAAAATACCTCTAAGCATGACCTTTCCAAAGGTAAATAGGGTTCTCCCTCCCTGATCCACCACCCATCCATCATTCATAGATTCCAGTTCACAAGAAAGTTCAATATCTTTCAAAACTAACCCTCCACTCTGTCTCATCCTGAAAATTGCTTGAAAAACATAAAGCACATTCCCTCAATTTTCACAACCCTACACTACTTAATCAGAGCCCTAACATCATCCTCCAAGCCCTTTACACCCTTTCTGTAGGTTTTAACCCCGTACAGAAATTACCTGCATACAAATTCTAAAACACAGAAAAATAAACAATGCGAGAGAAAAACACATAAAACACATATACACAGAGATTTTCCCACTGGATCCAAAAGCCAGGACTACCAGCTTGATTTTTCATTATTTTCCTTTCAATGTTATAATACATATTCATACATGCCGAAGCATCCAATACCATGGACCGAAAACCATCGCATCCAATACCATGGACCAAAAACCATCTCGTCCAATACCATGGACCCAAAAACCATCATGTCCAAAAAAAATGTGCAAAAAATCATGCACAAAACCATAGGTGGGTCCGCCCAACCTAACATAGGGTCCAAAATCAAAAATTTTCTGGGGTGCTGCCCCGAACCCCATAAATTGGGGTTACGCGTACCCCTCAAACCCCCTGTTAACTACGTGGAAAGAATATAACACAACCCAACATTCTCCCATTTGTTGTTTTCTTTCCACAGGGGGCCACAAGAGAGCTTAGTCATTTTTCCAGCCCTGAAACGCCCATTGTTTCTCTACACTAGGAGAAATTCTTAGAGCTCACAGATTTTGTCAATGCATCTGCAGTATTCTTCAAAGTGTCCACCTTTACTAGTAACACCTTTTTGTCTTCTATCATATCTATCACAAAGTGATATTGAACATCAATGTGCTTTGTCTTTGAATGATATACATGGTTCTTTGCCAAGAAAATTGCACTTTGGCGTTCACAATCTATCTTTATAGCTACCTGTACTAACCCCATACTTGAACACAATATCTACAACCAAACTGCTTCCTTGCTTGCATGAGTGGCTGCCATGTATTCTTCCTTTGTAGTTGATAGTGCCACTACATATTGTTTCTTACTCATCCAACTGACTGCACCTCCAAATAGGTTAAACACATACCCACTTGTAGATCTTCTTTGATCCAGATCTCCAGCCCAGTCTGCATCAAAAAAGCCATGAATATCCAACATTCTATCCAATCCTGATCTTCCTTGGTAGCACAAACCATAATCACTAGTGCCACGCAAATACCTGAAAACCCGCTTCATTGCTATCCAATGCTCCTTTCCTGGTTTTGACATAAACCTGCTCAATACTCCCACTCCATGTGCAATGTCTGGTTTAGTACATACCATTGCATCCATCAGGCTACCGACTGCACTTGCATATGGAACATGGGACATGTCCTCTTCCTCTTCTTGTGTCTTGGTACATTGTTTAGCAGATAACCTCACACCTACAGGAATAGGAACCTTCACCTATTTACTATCCTGCATATTAAAACTCTGCAGTATTGTCTCAACATACTTCCTCTAGTTTAACCAGAGCTTCCTCTTTGCCCAGTCTCTTTTAATTTCCACGCCCAAAATATAGTTTGCAGCACCAAGATCTTTCATGTTAAATTTGGAGGACAATTGGGTCTTCAAATCATGGATAATTTCTTTGTCATTTCCAACCAGTAACATATCATCCACATACAAAACCAGATAAATAACACGGTCACCAATAAATTTAAAATACACACAATGATTTGCTTTGCTTCTGGTGAAGCCAATTCCCCATACAAATGTATCAAATTTTTGATACCACATCCTTGGTGACTGTTTTAACCCATACAGAGGCTTCTTTAACTTGCATACCAATTCTTTCTTACCCTTTGCTACAAAGCCTTCAGGTTGCTTCATGTAGATTTCCTCTTCCAGATCCCCCTGAAGAAATGTTGTCTTCACATCCATCTGTTCTACTTCAAAATCAAAATCAGTAGCAACAGATAAAAGTAATCTATTAGAAGTTACCTTGGCAACAGGAGAAAAAATATCACCAAGATCAATTCCTGGCTCCTGGGAGTAGCCTTTTGCTACCAACCGAGCTTTGTATTTCTCCACTTTTCCTTCTGCATTTGTCTTCTTTTTGAACACCCATTTACTGCCAATGGGTTTCCTTCCAGCCGGCAACTCCACCAGATCCCAAGCCTCATTTTTGCACAAAGATTCCATTTTATCAACCATGGCCTCTTTCCAGAGTTTTCCATCCTCTAAATCTACTGCTTCCTTCACAGTTCTAGGATCATTTTTAGTAATAGATAAAGCAAAATTTGAATAGAAATTAGATGGACTATACCTTTCAGGCTACTTTCTCGAACTAATCTTCTCACAGCCAGAGTTTGTGGCTCTTCATATTCTGATTCCTCCTCTGTTGTAGAGTCTGATTCTTCCTCCTTTAGCTCAAACTATATCTTCTCAGGTTCCTTTCGTTGGACTTCATGTTTAATAACATCTTTCACCTCTCTGAACATCACATCTTGGTTGTACAAAACCTTCTATGTGACTGGGTTCCAAATCTTATAACCCTTTAAACCATCCTTATACCCAATAAAGATGCACTTTTCAGATTTACTATCCAACTTGGTTCGTTTCTCCTTTGGAACATGTACATATGCATCACATCCAAATACCCTCACATGTGAAAGAGAGGGTTTCTTACCAGTCCATACCTCTTGTGGAGTCTTATCCTCCAACACTGATGAAGGTGACCTGTTGACCAAGTAACATGCAATATCCACCGCCTCTGCCCAGAATTCCTGTCCTAACCCGACACCACTGAGAATGCTTCTTTCCCTTTCCATCAATGTCTTGTTCATTATTTCTGCAACTCCATTTTTCTGAGGTGTATATGGAGTAGTTTTCTATCGTGATATACCACACTTCTTACAGAATTCTTCAAATTCCTTGCTACAAAACTCTCCACCATTATCTGCCCTTAGGACCTTTATCTTCTTCTCTATCTGATTTTCCATGAGAGACTTAAATTCTTTAAACCTGTCAAAGACTTCAGATTTTTTTTTAAGGAAATATATCCATGTATTCCTCGAGAAGTCATCTATAATGATACATAGTACATAGACTTACCCAGTGATGGAACCTTCACAAGTCCAAACACATCACTGTGCACAAGCTCTAATATCTGTTTCGCCCTCTTACCACTAGAGGGGAAACTCACCTGATTCTGCTTCCCATATACACAATTTTCACAAAAATCAAAATCCTGAGAGCTATTACTCATACCTTCTACCATACCTTTACCATGAAGTATTCGAAGGCCCTTCTCTCCAATATGTCCAAGCCTTTGATGCCACAACATGGTCTTCTCTCCAGAGGCCACTAGATTTTCTACTCCACTTTCAGGAACTAGAGAACTATTGCACCCATCAATAACAGTGCTACCTTGCAGCTTGTACAGAGTTCCAATTCGAACTCCCCGCATCAATACCAGTGCTCCCCAAACCATATTGAAGGTATCCTTATTGAACACTGTTTTTACACCTACATCATCCAACTTGCTTACAGAAATCAGATTTCTGGCCAATGCAGGAATATGCAGAACATCCGGAAGTGTTCTAACCCTTCCACCTTGCAACTCCAACTTTAATTTTCCACGACCAATGATTCTAGCCTTCCTATCATCCCCTAAGAAGACATCACCACCATCGTATTTCTCATACTCGCAAAACCACTCTCTATGGGGAGTGAAGTGAAAGGATGCACCTAAGTCAATCAACCATGCCTCATGATCTACATGTGTACTTTAAGAAGCCAAGTACACATCCCCACCTTTATCTGAAGTGGTTTTCGCCTCTACAGAAGGAGAATCATCAGATCCCTTTCCTTTACCAAGAGCTTTAGATTTACAGTCCCTTTTGTAGTCCCCTTCCTTTCCGCATTCCTAGCACACCACCTTTATAGGTTTTCCTGGAGATTTAGATCTCCGTCTAGATTTAGATCTCCCACTCGATGACTTATTTTTGTTTCTGTTCTGGGACCGTCCTCATACAGACAAGGCATCACCATTTTGGCTCTCTGTATTTTTCTTTCTCATCTCCTCCATCAGCAAGGATGAGACTATTTCATCAAAATGCAAGGTAGTTGCATTGCTACCTATTGCAATAACCAGACTATCCCACGAATCTGGTAGAGAACACAACAAACTGATGCACTTATCTTCATCTGAAATTTTAATATCAACAGATGCTAACTGACTTACCACAGTATTAAATGCATTCAGATGCTCTATCACTGAGTCTCCATCTTTCATCCTCAGGTTATACTACTTTTTCCGCAAGAACAGTTCATTCACCGGAGACTTAGATTGGTATAAAGTCCCTAGCTTGTCCCATAAAGCCTTTGTTGTAGCTTCCCCTGATACATTCAGAAATACTGAATCTGAGACACACAATCGTATTGTGCTCTTTGCCTTCCGATCCAACTTCTTCCATTCTTCATCGGACACTCCCGTTGGTTTAGTACCGGAATCTACTGCGATCCACTTATCTTTATCCACCAACAGATCCTCCATCTTGAGTTTCCACAACTCAAAACTTTGACCATTAAATTTCTCGGTCTCTATCTTTCCACTGCTCGCCATCTTCTTTCACCACTAGAATTGATCTTGTATATCTCCCACTGAACGGGGTCTACCACAAGCCCGAGCGAAACCCCTCAGCAACAAAGGCGTTCCCTTGAAGCCAAAACTACTTTGATACCAAATGTAGGTTTTAACCCCATACAGAAATTACCTGCATACGAATTCAATGTGAGAGCATAACACATAAAACACATATACACAGTGATTTTCCCATTGGATCCCAAAACCGAGACTACCAGCTTGATTTTTCATTATTTTCCTTTCAATGTTATAATACATATTTATACATGCCAAAGCATCCAATACCATGGACTGAAAACCATCACATCCAATACCATGGACTGAAAGCCTTTGCATCCAGAACCATGGATTGAAAAACCATCGCATCCAAAAAACATGTGCAAAAAATCATGCACAAAACCATAGGTGGGTCCACCCAACCTAACATCGGGTCAAAAATCAAAATTTTCCCTGGCGTTGCCCCAGACCCCATAGAGTGGGGTTATGGTACCCCTCAAACCCCTTGTTAACTACATGGAAAGAATATAACACAACCCAACACTTTCTCATCACTCTCGTGTAGTTAAAATACCTTGGAAGAGAAGAAAAGGGTTGCTACAAGACTCTCATATAGAATCTTGTGCAACCATTACAGGAAAGCCATAATCCTAGTTTTTTCCTTCCATCAAGTATAAAGGGGTGATACCAACTCATGAGGCACTCTTCCACTTCAAGAAGGACTCTCCAGCAGAAGAAGAAGCACCTGGGACATCAACAACAGACCTGCACACATAGCAACAACAACAATCAAATAACATGAGGAGCAGAGAAGATATACACAAGAATAGAAAAAAACATAGCAAGACAACTCCCTTGGTGATAGTACAAAGGTCCAACACTCTAGCATGCACACCCCTACATTAGTCAATCATGAGGTAGGAATAGGTATGGAAACCTCTCATCTCCTCCCTATGTTTAAATAATGAAAAATGTATGAATCCAAATAATAGGTATTTTTATAAGTTAGAGGTGGCCAGTTTACTTGGCCACCCTCGATCAGTGAAAAAAAGTGATTTATGAGCCCTCATGCAATGTGGAGGTGTCACATCAGTCAATATTAGATCACAGATAGTGGGTGGTGATTACAAGGAATGAGGGAATGGTTACTCCAGCTAGGGACAATGGTCCAAAAGAGGAAACCCCATGCCTCTACCAAGTCATCACAGTGCTCTGAACCTTAGCCAAAAATAGAATATAATATACTGAGGCTAGAATTCTCTTGCATCTACGCTTATTTCAAAAAATAGTTAAGGTGAGGACGTGTTTGGGGAGCCATCGAGGAGATTCAAACCCTACTCTGCCTCTCCTACAAGAGGAAGCTATCGGAAGCCTCAATGGGTGAAAGAACGCTGCCAAGGGTCGATTTGGTCTCCAATTATCCTTATCTCAGGCCATGTGGTAAAAGTAAGTACACCCTCTCATTCATCTGTCCATAAAATGTATGAGGTGCACCCTAAAGTCCATAGGAAATATCAGTTAAAATGTGGATTGCAAGAATTTTTTGGCTATAGAATAGAGGGATTATAAAAAATTGGCATCAACTAAGAATTTCTACCCTCTACTTCCATGGAATTACACATCAGATCTATTATAGGAAGCATGCCTCTTTCACCTAGTTGAAAACAAAGGAAAGAGATGGGAGGGGGATTCAATAGAAGGGAGCCTATAGACACTAAAATAGTTCATCTTCATCCTCTTGTATTTGACATTTTCAGAAGACATCAGTGGTTAGGATTCTTTGAAATCTTAAAGGGATATGATGATGACATTACATATGAATTTTCCATGGCCATAAACTCTCAGATAGGATTCAGTGCCACCACTGTGGTGAGGGGATTAGATATTTCAATCAGTTCTGAGCTAATTAGCAGGGTGATAACCCATCCCTTAGGGATCCAATGGATAAGATAATATAAGACTAGCAATGCCATTGCCAAAAAGAAATTCTTCACTGTTGATGAAAAACCTATTGAAGACAAAATGGAGCTAGGAGGGAAAACCTACCCTATCCCTGGGATGAGGTGGCCTAGCATATCCTAAAATTCATCTCCTGTGAAGGAAGGCTAAGTGTAGTTGATGGCTACCATTTTAGATTTCTCCATGAACTAAGGTTTAAAGAAGAATTTCTCCTATCCCAAAGACGCAGTGTATCGTATTTCCTCCTACATTCCATCAATGACATGAGCCAAAAGATGAGAGAGGGCAACCACCAACACTTAGGACACCACGGCCTCATCAAATTGACAGTGGTAGATGCTTTGAATAAACTAAGGATCATAGTCCTTTGGTCCAAATTCATGGATATGGATAGAGAGACCTTCATTGACACTCAAACCATCACACCAGGTGAGATGCAAGCCTCTAGTGATGGAGGAAGAGAGAGGAAAGAAGAAGAATAAAAGGCAGAGGAAGCACAGGAAGAAGAGGAAAGAGAAGAAGAGGTAGAGGTAGAGGAGGAAAGAGAGATAGAGGCAGAGAAAATAGAGGAAGACCTAGAGGTAGAATTAGAGAAAGAGAAATATGAAGAAGACGAAGAAGAGCAACATGAAAAACCAAGCCCTAAGAAAATTGTTGCATCTAGAGAAGAAAGGGTATCCCCAGAGAAAACAAGTCTGTATCCAGGACCCAGTGAAAAAGAGGTAGCTGCCACCTTAACTACCTTGAGCATGAAAATCAGACCTAAGAAGAAAAGGAAAAGGAAAACTCCCCTCTATTTTAAAACCAGGAAAAGCACTAGGATTAAGCAAGGAAGGCCTCAAACTCCCACAAAAGCCCCTATCACAATTGAAGAGTTCCCAAGTAAAAAAGAGGAGGTAGGGCCCATTGAAAGGAATGTTAAGGTGGTCACCTCTCCAGAAACCATAACAAATAATTCTATTGCATATGTAAGGAGGCCCACCACTAGATCAACCTCCTTTAAACAACCCAAGATACCTACCACACTCCAAAAAAAGGAAAAGGGAAGTTGTAGGAAAAATAGAGCATGCTACAGGAAAAATGGAGTGTGCTATAGGAAAAACAAAATGTGCTACAGGAAGAACAGAAGGTGCTACAAGAAGAGAAGAATGAAAAATAGGAGGGGGAAGCTTCCCCAAAAACATTTGAGAAGGATTTCCCAAAGCTACAAGAGTCTATTCCACATCCTAGTTTGAGCTCCTATTATCATAGGTTTTAACCCGTATAGGAATTACCTGCATACGAATTCTAAAAATAGAAAATAAACAATGGCTAGAGCATAAAACCTAAAACAGATATAAACAGATATTTTCCCTGGATCCCAAAACGGGACTACCAAAATGATTTTTCATTATATTCCTTTCAATGTCATGATATATATATATATATATATATATATATACACATCGAAGCATCCATAAACCCTAATCCATTAACCCTGGATTAGAACATAACCATAGTAACCTTGACCAGATCTACAAAATACCATGGGAAAAAAACCATCATGCCCAAAACCATGTGCAAAAAACACGCACAAAACCATAGCTAGGTCCGCCCACCTAATATAAGGTCCAAAACAAAATTCCCAGGGCACTACCCTAGACCTTGTAGAGGGGGGCTACTGTCCCCCTCAAACCCCCCTGTGAACCCCCCCGCTGTTATAGGAGAGGGGGAACCTAATGAAGATGACCTCATTGACTAGATCCTCCAAAACCAACCCCCCATTAACTTGCCTCTTATTGAGATTGTGAAGAAATCTGAGGGTAATCCTTGGACTGAGTTATCCCTAGTTGATCCAAGTCCTGCACATGTCAAACTTGTAGAATTTGGTCCATCTAGAACCTTGAATATTAACCCCTCTCTCTTAGCCAACTAAGAAGAGATTTTGTGCAAAATGTCGAGAGAGCACTTATATGCCTTTTCTTGGAGCTATAAATAAATTAAAGGGGTGCATCCTTCGGTTTGTACTCATTTCATCTACATCAAGGAGGGATGCAAACCTATACGCCTACCTCAGAGGGAAATGAACCCGACCCTCAAAAGTTGTTGGATGTAGGGATAATAGTAAGCAGAGAATTGAAAAAGTTGTTAGATGCAGGGATCATATACCCCATCTGAGATAGTGAGTGTATGTCCCCTATAGTTTTGGTCCCAAATAAGAATGGGAAGTGGAGGATGTGTGTGGATTACAGAGAGCTAAACAAAGCCACTAAGAAAGACCAATACCCTTTACCTTTCATTGATCAAGTTTTAGATGGTCTTGCAAGGAAGAAGTTGTTCTCTTTCCTGGATGGATTTAGTGGTTACAATCAAATCTAGATCATCCCTGAGGACCAAGAAAAAACTACATTCACCTATCCTTGGGGTACATTTGCTTATAGGGTCCTTCCTTTCGGATTATGTAATGCCCCTGCCACTTTTCAGAGGGAAGTTATGAGAATATTTTTTGAGTTGGTCCATGACTTTGTAGAGATATACATGGATGATTTCACTCCCTATGGGTGTGACTTCCTGGAGGCTCTTTCTGACCAGGAGAAATTCCTCAATTTTCCCTACCAATTTGGCCTTCCCTGTTTTAAAATTCCTATAGGATTCAACAGATGAACCTGATGATTTTTCAAAGAGAATAAATCATATAATTGAACTAAATGAAAATAGAGATGAAGTTCAATACAAATTGAAAAGGTATCAGAATAAGATGAAGAGCCTGTTTGACAAAAGAGCCAGGTAAAGGGACTTCAAGGAAGGTGATCTAGTTCTAAGATGTGATTCCAGGAGACAAGAAAAGGGAAAACATTGCAAGTTTGACAACCTATGGTTTGGACCCGTTTGGACCCTTAGCAATTGCTGAAGTGAAGGGAAACAACACTTTTGTGCTACAAAATATTGAGGGGCTATATTCCACTTATCTTGTAAATGGAAGGTTTCTCAAACATTACATTCAGTACTGAGAAGTTGAAGTAGATTTCATTACTACCATTGTAAAAAATCTAGTTTCTTTTACTTTTCAAACTATCAGTGTGATTTTTTACAGCAAAAAACTCCATAGCCCAAGGTGAAGGCACATGGATCTGCAGGTTCTCTGCATTCTACAGGAGAAAGCAGTCCCTAGATGGAGTCGATGTTGTAGCATTTTTTGGTTTTGGTAAGTTAAAATAAATTAGTCCAAAAAATGAAAATATTTTTCAAAAAAAATGTTAAGCTAGGATATGGACAAAAATAATACTGAATAAAAATGTCAGGAAATATTTTGATAAATATGTCCATATCAAAGAAAATGTTAGAATAGATGCCCTAAAAAATCAAGGCAAAAATAAAATGTTAGGTTAGAGAGAAAAGCAAAAAGCAATAAACTCTAAAAGTGTTGCAAGTCTAAATGCCACTACTTTTACTCTAATTCACTTTTGAAAATAATAGTTGTGTGCAGTTTGTTTAGATGCCATGCTAGTTTATTTAATCCAATTATACAGTTAAATCATAATTGGATTTGTTTTAAATTGATTGTCATAGGTAGAAAATAAAATTGGCTCTATAGTTTAATTTGAGCTAATGGAGGGAATAAGGTATAGAGGTAGATTATTCATGAAAAGAAATATTGGGTTGCTAGCTTAAATGTACCCAACTAAGTGAAGAAAAAATGTTAGGGTAAGTAAAGGGTAGGTAGAAGAAAGGTTGCAGAAGTACAAGGTTGGTGAAGCATAAGCACATTCATCATGCTTAATCCAATGTTTCAATGTGCAAGAGTAGTTATGAAAGTGACAGGATGTTCACAAGCTGATTTAATTAACTTCCCCTCATTTCATTTTATCCCCCACTACATACTTACTAATTTACCATTATCCCATAAGTTCTTATGAAAGTACCATTTTCCCTTCATTTTCACCCTTGCCCTTTGGTTTCACACAATTTCCTAGTAAATTACCCTCTAAAGGTCATTTCCCTACCTGAAACCCCTTTTCTCTAGTGTGAAACCCTTTCCCCATTGAGAAAATCACTTTCCCCTTGTAATTTCCCTAAAAACCCATAAACCCCCTTGTTTACTTTATTAACTCTGCCATACGCCTAAAAATCCCATAAAGACCCTTTAGCCTAAGTTTTGTCCACCCCCCCCCCGCTTTATTTTAATTAACTCCGAAATTCACCATTTTCCAGATAAAAAAACTTTTAACCCACCCCCCTTGGTGTGGTTAACAAACCCCACTGCATTTTAACCCTTGTCCCACTATATTGAACCCGCGCATTATACTTTTAATCACGCTTTATATTATTAAATAATTACAAATCATTTGTAATTATCCCCCGGGCCTTGCTAATCTTCGCTCGATTTCCCTCCATGCATCTCGACCGCGCGACAACCCTCTAATCATCCACTTCAAAATCCAACGACTCACATCCATATCGTGTGCTCCTGATATCTGACAGTTAAAAGCCCAAGAGCACGTGAGATTCATGGTTTTGCTTGGGCCCCTTTCAGTTACATGGCAACTTTACGTGAACTCGCGTGCTCTCATGAAAAACCGTCTGACAGCCAAAAGAGGTGAAATTAACTTTAATACCGCCTCTTGGCATTGGCCAAAACCATCCACTATTCACTTATTGAATTCCGTGCCAAATTTTAAATGTTACCCATTAAAAAGCCAAAGACCCTCATTTTCGCTCTTTTCGCCAATTTGCACAGTGAAACCTGCCTTAGCTTTCCTACACCACCCAGAGTATCTGTAACCCAATTTGACCACCGACTACCTTCTAAACACACTCCAAACTCAGTCCACAGACCTCTCAGCTCAAATAAAACCATTATCCCCTTCCTGCCAACCTGTGTTTTTATTAATAAATTGTTTTATTTTACAGGTGATTAGAAGTCCAAAAGCTTGGATAAACAGTTTTGATACTAGTCAAAAAACCTGTTTACTCCAAGATATTTAGGAAATCTATTCAAAGGCTTCATTTAGCAGAAGTTTTGTGTACAAATATAAAATTAAGTTTAAACCAAAGACAATTATACACAGAGTAGAAGAAATCATTTACACAGAGGCAGTAACTGTTAAAACAGAGATAAATCAGCAACAACATATCACATTTTCACATGAAGTCAAACAGGTCTTTAGTGAAATTCACTTTTACTAAAGACATAAATGCAGGATAAGAGTAAAAGATACCAAATGATGTGATTTACTGTGACTAGTAAAAGTAAAAGCACGTGACAGAGCATTCATGGTAAAAAACTAAACAGAGGAGACAGATAAAGAAATACAAGTCAAAGTGTATCATATGAAAGGTCATAAGTAAATCTGACATCCAGCATAAAAATCGAACAACATTCAGCTTTTGGAAGAACAGTCATCTAGCATCAACAATTTTCAGTTTTTCAACAATAGTCACCAACAACGCAACATCAAAATAGTGCCAGATCAACTAGAAATATTTATTTTGATTTTATAATAATCTATTTTTGTAAAAACAGTTTAGGATATTTTCTTATTTCTACTGTTGTATAAATAACTATCTTCACGAGTTATTAAGGGTTGCACCCTTGAAGAAGCATTTCTAAACATTTGATGTACTTGACCTTTCTGGATCATTAATACAAAGCAAAGGATTCTAAATTCTGCTTTACACAGTTTGTGTTTCCTGTAAATTTTTCCATTATTACTCATTATGTTTTTCTTCATATTCTTATGTCTTACAACGATAACTAGGTAGGAATAATTGGGTTTCAATCTATTCTTATAAGCTTCTAAAGTGATAATCTATAAAGAGAATGAATTAATGGACTTTTTGTTTAATTAATTCCCTCTGAATCAATAAATCATTAGCATCTTTTGTAAGGTTAAGCATATTCTCTTAAACCTTATGAACATAGTTTAAAGGTTTTCAAACTTATGATTATTTAACTTTCAATTTGAAAACCATGATAATCATATTATTTCTCTGTTTTTGCTCACCACCATACAAGCTATATCACTATGTGAAATTTTATAGCAACTCTCTACTTTGATATTAATATTATTCACAAGGTTCGGAATTACAGTTTTACATATGTTTCATACATTGGTCCTCCAAATTAAAACAAAACCCCCAAAAACAATTATCTTAGATTCTATGGCATGATAGTTGACCATTATCATCTCAGAGATACAACAGGCACTCAAGAACTATTCTCCACCAAAGTAGTGCCAGATGTCCAGATCACTTCACCAGATTCATCTCTTTTGATCGCATTATTTCATTTCTATTAGTTTGAAGTTAATAATAGAATGCCATGTCAATGAGGCATTAATTGTAATCTTTTTGTAAATTTTGTTTAAATACTTCATTCTGTCGAAGTATTGAGGGTTGGTTCCTGAACATTGTAACTCTTTCTATCAAGCATTGTACTTTTTCCACGTTGTTGGAGCACCATTAATAAAAATACTCTTCACAGGATACTTGTGTTATGATATACTGGTGATGTTTTTCCTACTGTAATTGTGTTTTCATTGTTATTCTCTTATGTTATGCATCTGAAATCTTATTGTAAAACAGGAGATGTGAAAAATAAGATATGTTTTTGAACACCTTATTTGGACTGCGTTTACAATCTGTATGTTTTCTTCTGAAGTCTGATTGAGAAATTCTTAAATGCTTTTCAATCCATGTTGAAGCACACCTTTTCTCCATTCCATAATTTAATTTAAAGATCCAATAAATCTAGCTAGCTTTCCCTGTGATTACTCCTTTGAACTTTTGGTGCAGCATCCAGTTTTATTTCACTCCATAGCCTAATGGAAAGAAATTAATTTGATCAGATCAACCAACCAATCATCAAATTCAAATGAACAACCAAGCATAATCATAACTAGCCTAAAATCAACCTAATAGCCAAGTTAAATCATAAAGAGAGAGACCTCTCTGAAGCTAGAAAGGCTGGATCCCAGCATTCAAAAGTGGTTTGATGTTGTCCAATGTATTTACTCCCACAACCTCAAAAATATATAATGATAACAATTTTCTCTCCGATTCCTCGGAGAAGGAATAACTTGAGTGATTCAGGATCAAGGGTGCATCTGGCCCTCCTATAACCGAGCTAGAATCATTCCTCACAGTCTTCTAGGGATTCATCAGGTTCGAGAGTCATGCTAAAGATTTCCTATTTGGTTTGTTTGGACCTAAAATAGTCCCTGTACTTGTTGTTAAAGTCTTGTTGCATCTAAGCCCAGGTAGTGATGCTATCCTCAAGTAGACCCATAAACCAACACAAGGCTGCATCAGAGGGTAGATGGGAACAGCTTTAACTTCTAGTCATTAGAGGTATAGTCACAATTCCTATGGAAAACAACAAACTCAAACATAAAAGTATGAGGGTCCTCATAGGTTAATCCATTTAAGTGAGGACGGGAAGTAGGGCTTATATTCTTCATTCTAGCATCTCCATTAGTTTCTCTAATAGGAAAATCCTCCTCATTCCTATTTTCAGCCATGGTGCGGGTATGTGGAATTAATTTTTCTTCTTCCCCAATATGTTCTTCAAAGATCTTAGGTTTTTCACCTAATGGGTCTTCTAACTCCCCTGTAGTCAGAGAGGGAAGTTGATAGTCCTCGAAGAGGAGTGAAGGTTGATTGTTTGTTGGTGTAGGGGTGTTTGGAAATAATTTTCCTAGAGTGTCTCTACTCCTACGAGGCATGAAAGAAGAAAATTTCTTCTTTATATGTTTTTTTTTAAACTAAATGCAAAACAAAAAGAAAAGCATAAATATATCTACCTATACACCTCCCCGGCAATGACACCAAAAAGTGATGAGCATCAATATTGCAATAAGAATGTAGCAACTCCCAAGGCTACCAACTTTAATTATCCACCCATGGTTCGTACAAACTTAAGAGGTATCAACACTATATGTGGAACATACAAATTGTGCTTCTTTCACTATCATGATTTAATGGAGTGAATGTAATTAAATCAAATCCTAAACTAATTGCATAAATGGAAATGTTGCTTTGAAAAGAAATTAATCCTAGGCAAGAACAACAATTTGTAATCAGAATTTGTAATTGTAAGAGAACACAAGAATTATGCTAACTATAGAAAGGAAAGCTACACTAATTGAAATCAACTATATAGCTATCAAATTCACTTGAAAACAAAATGTTATTCTCCCAATTCACAACTTGAGAATTCATGCATCATTCATCTATTTCTTGTATTGTTACAGGTTGTCTTGAAATGATACAAGAAGTTTTCCAGGAGGGTTTGGAGGGTAAGGATGATGGGATAAAGTGATGGAAAGATGGATGAAGGTTGTGGGAAATGTGTGTAAGGTGACCAACACCCCTAGCCAAACCCAACACTCCAGGAATTCTAGTTTTGGGCTAAGAGGGTTGCTCACAGTGACCTAAAAAAAGAGATCAAGAACATTGGTTGGAATTCATCAAAAGAGAGTGGACAAGTCCTAGATGGAGGTGGTGAAAAGATCCCTTTCCTACAGATCCAACAGTCTTGCAACATCACATGCACCTATTCTTCTTTTCATTTTAAAAATATTACTGCAAATGCCGGAAAAGATGAGTTGAATTTGGAAACTATCTAACTGATGCTAAGAACTTGATCTATTTAATGAATTAACTTCTAAGCTACAAAAAACATATGTAAAGAAAGATAAAAAAATGTAGAATTTTCCAAGAGATCATAAATAAGAAACCACAAAATGTTTTTGGATTGTGATGGTGCAGTCCTCTAATCATGCTCCCATGAGAGAGATGAGATAGAGGCCATAGTTACAGACTTTTTGAGGAACTATACTCTACTGAAATGCAACACCTAATAAAACATTTTAAGCTAAAATAAGTATAAATACCTAAGAGGCTCTTAAGCTACTAGGGTTGGGCCCAAACCCAAGAGCTTCAGCCCTCTGGACTAACTCAGTGATGGATCAAAATGAAACTTCTCATTATCATTCTAGAAATGTCAAATACATCATAAAAAATAGCCCTCACAAGTGCTTGATCTCAATAGCCTCTTATCTACAACCAAAGTTCGAATCCTAATGAGTTCCTTGGAATGTTTATTTATACAAAAGGGTAGCGACCAAAAACTCCCTAGAAAATAGAGATGTTGGTCTCCCAAACTCAAGAAAGGTCAATCTAGATCTTCCTTGAATTTCATTGGCTTGGCTGCCAATGACCTCGAGTTGATGAGAGATAAGGTAGTGATATTTGACTGATTGAAGGAGTTAAGGAGGTGGAAATTCTCTTAGAATCTCTCCTTGATGTCTACTTCGAGTTCCTGTGTTGAAATTATCTCAAAATTTGCTCCAATTATTGCATTTAAAGCATATTAGGCCACATGGCATAGCAACACATCTTTTACTCCTCACACTAAGCATAATATAGTAAAATTTGTAAATAAATGTGAGAAAGAGATGATTTTAAAGCTAGAGGATGGAATTGTGACCCTTATGATATACCTATTGATGAGCCTCATCATCACCACTTACTGAAATTATTGCTCATCCTCTTAGAAACTCAGTCGTACATGTCCATGTCTTTCATGTCCCTGGTGGGCTCTCTGGAATCCCAAGGTTCTGTAGATGGTGCGTCTTCTTGAGGATATAAGCCTGCATCCTTCTCTCTATTGGTGCACTATTTCCTTTCCTCTTCTTCATTCCTTCCTTCCTATAGACCCAACAGTAAAGGTGGACTGAGCTTGAGTCCAATGCAATTAAATTTTAATCTTTGCATGAGCCTTTTGTACAGGGGTGTCCTTTCCAATGTATTCCTCAAACTTTCAATATAGTGATACTCCCTAAGTTGGAGACTGTGTGATAAGGCATTCCATCTTCTATGGAATTCTTGCTATCTTTCTATTCCTAACAACCTTAGTGTGTCTTCAAAATGTGAGATGGCCTGCTCTTGGGTGGCAAGGTATCTAGGTGCTAGATCAACATCATTGGAGATGATGTTGTGAGTACTAATTATAGCCATTGGGCTTATTTTCTCTGTCCTGATATAGAGTGGTTATTTTTCTTCCTTTGTCATTACTTTCTGTACCTCCTTAGCTCTAACCTCCTCATGAGTCATCCAAGATGCAAGGGCCATCAGTTGCAGGTCCCCCAACTTTGCATTGGGATCCCAAACATTCATATCAGTCAAGGTGAGGTTATGCATGTAGAACTCAGCCAATTTGGATATGTCTTCTATGCTACTTTGGTCACACAATTCAATGAATTGTTTGTAGTCTTGAAATGACATGGATCCATGTTGTGCTAAGGTCTTGATTTGGAACTGCATCCATTGTTATTTGAGAAAGAGTGCATAAGACTTGGATGGATGTCTACACTATAGTGCCTCCATGGAGAGGCTTTCCATTGTGGCAAGTTGGGTTTCCTTCTCTTGCAATTTCTTCCTCAACCATCTATTTTCTACCTGCAGTTGTTCTCTCACCGTGGAATTTTACTCCCTTAACTCAGTTAATTCCTTACCCATTTCCAATACCTTCTCTTCCAATGAGGCCCAAATCTTCCACCTTTTTGGATTTAGCAATCTAAATCCATTTGTGGGTTCTTCCTCTTTCTTCTTCAAGTTCAAAGAAAAGTGGGATCGAAATTTTTGGTGGAATAACTCTCCTCCTTCAATGAATTTATAATAGGATCTCAAACTAGGCTATCAACTAGGCTCTCATAGCTCTGGGAAATTCTTATCAAATGTTTTTGGGGAAGCTTCTCCCTCCCGTTGCTCATTCTTCTCTTCATGTAGCACCTTCTGTTTTTCCTATAGCACACTCTATTTTTCCTGTAGCACACTCTGTTTTTCCTGTAGCATTCTTTTTTTTTCCTGTAGCTTCCCTTTTCCTTTTTGTTGGAGTGTGGTAGGTGTCTTGGGTTGTTTAAAGGAGGTTGATCTAGTGGTGGGCCTCCTTACATATGATATAGGAGTCTTTGATATGGTTTCTGGAGAGGTGACCTCCTCAACTTTCCTTTCAGTGGGCCCTACCTCCTCTTTTTTACTTGGGGACTCTTCAATTGTGATAGGGGCCTTTGTGGGAGTTTGAGGCCTTCCTTGCTTAATCTTGGTGCTTTTCCTAGTTTTAAAATAGAGGGGAGTTTGCCTTTGCCTTTTCTTTTTGGGTTTGACTAGTGTGCTCAAGGTAGCTAAGGTGGCAGCTACCTCTTTTTCACTAGGTCCTGGAGACAAACTTGTTTGCTCTGGGGATACCCCTTCTTCTCTATATGTAGTAGTTTTCTCAGGGCTTGGTTTTTCATGTTTCTCCTCTTCTTATTCTTCATCTTGCTCTTTCTCTACTTTTGCCTCTAGGTCTTCCTCTGTTTTTTCTGCCTCTGTTTCTTTTTCCTCCTCTGCCTCTATCTCTTCTTCTCTTTCCTCTTCTTCTTCTTCTTCTTCTGCCTTTGCCATTTCTTCTTCTTATTTACTCTCTCTTCCTCCAACACTAGAGGCTGTGGTCTCACTTGGTGTGAGGGTTTGAGTGTCAATGAATGTCACTCTTTCCATATCCATGAATTTGGACCAAAGGACTGTGATCCTTAGTTCTTTCAAAGCATGTACCATTATCATTTTGATGAGAGCATGGTGGCCTAGATTTTGGTGCTTTCCCTATCTCACCTTTTGGATCATGTCTTTGATGGAAAATAGGAGGAAATAGGGTACACCGAGTCCTTGAGATAGGGGTAATTGTGCTTGAAACCTTATTTCATGGAGAAATCTACAATGGTAGCCATAGACTACACTCAACCTTCCTTCAAAGGAAATGAATTTTAGGATATGGTAGGCCACCTCATCCCAGGGATAGGGTAGGTTTTTCTTCCTAACTCCATTTTTGTCTTCAATAGGTTTTTCATCAGTAGTGAATAAGTTCTTTTTGGCAATGGCACTATTCGTCTTGTCTTATCTTCTCCATTGGATCCCTACGGAAAGGGTTATTACCCTACTAATTAGCTCAGGACTGATTGAAATAGATAATCCACTCACCAAAATGGTGGCACTGACTCCTATCTGAGAGTTTAGGGCCATGGAAAATTCATATGTAATGTCATCATCACATCCCTTCAGTAGTTCAAAAAATCTTAACCATTGATGTGTTATGAAAATGTCCAATACAGGAGGGTGAAGATGAATTATTTTAGTGTCGTAGGCTCCCTTTAATTGAATCTCCCTACCATCTCTTTCCTCTATTTTCAACTAGGTGAAGGAGGGATGCTTCCTATAATAGATTTGGTGTGTAAATCAGTGGAAGTAGAGGGTTGAAATTCCTAGTTAATGCCAAGTTGTAATAATCCCTCTATTCTATAGCCAGAAAAATTCTTGCAATCCACAATTTGACTGATATTTCCTATGGACTTTAGGGTACACCAACATACAATTTATGGACATATGAATGAGAGGGTGCACTTACTTTTGCCACATGGCCTGAGATAAGGATAATTGGAGACCAAATCGACCCTTGGCAACATTATTTCGCCCTTTGAGGATTCTCGTAGCAATTTCTCGGGCTTCCTATAGCTTCCTCATGTAGAAGTGGCAGAGTAGGGTTCGACTATCCTCGATGGCTCCCCAGACTCGTCCTCACCTTAATTTTTTTTTTAAATGAGCGTATATGCAAGAGAAGTTGAGCCTCAGTACATTATATTCTATTTTTGGCTAGGGCTCAGATCACTGTGATGACTTGGTAGAGGCACAATGTTTCCTCTTTTGGACCGTTGTCCCCACCTAGATTAATCATTCCCTCATCCCTCGTAATCACCGCCCACTCTTTGTGATCTAATGTTGAGTGATCTCACACCTCCACGTTGCATGAGGGCTCATAAATCACTTTTTGTTCACTGACCGAGGGTGGCCAAGTTAACTGGCCACCTCCAACTTATAAAAATACCTCTTCTCAACATTCATACATTTTTCATTATTTACACATAGGGAGGAGATGAGAGGTTTCCATATATATGCTTACCTTGTGATTGACTAATGTAGGGGTGTGCATGTTGGACTACTGGACCATTGTACTTTCACCAAGGGAGTTGTCTTGTTGTGTTTTTTCTGTTCTTGTGTATATCTTCTCTGCTCCTCATGGTATTTGATCGTTGCTATTTCTATGTGTGAAATTCCTTTTTGATGTCCCAAGTGTTACTGTTGTTGCTGGAGAGTCCTTCTTGGAGTGGCAGAGTGCCTCATGAGTTGGTATCACCCCTTCTACTTGATGGAAGGAAAAAAATAGGATTATGGATTTTCTATAATGGTTGCACAAGATGATATAGGAGAGTCTTGTAGCAACCCTTTTCTTCTCTTCCAAGGTATTTTAACTACATGGGAGTGATGAGAAAGAGTGTAAAGAGCTTGAAGGATGATGCTATGGATCTGATTGAGTAGTGTAGGGTTTTGAAAATGGAGCGAATGTTCTTTGTGTTTTTAAAGCAATTTTCAGGATGAGATAGAGGGAAGGGTTAGTTTTGAAAGATATTGACTTTTCTTGTGAAATGGGATGTATGAATGATGGATGGGTGGTGGATCAAGGATGAATAACCCTATTTACCTTTAGAAAGGTCATGCTTGGTGGTATTTTCATTTGGATAATCTTCCTATAGTTTTTCAAT
This sequence comes from Pinus tabuliformis, assembly GCA_031772625.1. Classification (NCBI taxonomy): domain Eukaryota; kingdom Viridiplantae; phylum Streptophyta; class Pinopsida; order Pinales; family Pinaceae; genus Pinus; species Pinus tabuliformis. Next base: position 648,197,581 of record CM062815.1, on the reverse strand, counting down.
GTCCTCCTACAGTGTTATAGGATCTTCCTGTAGCCATACACAGAGGGGATGAAATTTGATTTTTAAGCTACAAGGATGATGGAGAGTTGTGAGGACATGGATTTCGATGGAGGATATGGAGTGGATGGAGGGATAAGTGGAGAGAATCTTGAGGATGTTGGCCCTATAGCTTTGGAATTCACCACTGTCCGCAAACCTACAAAATGACAAAAAATATTAAAAACATGTTATGGATCCATGTCCTAAGATTCTCCTTTGTTTTTTTTGCTTTTCTTTTTGTTTTTTTGAGAGAGACACATAATCTTACTCAGGAGAGGGTTTCAACCTGTATGTCTGCCCTGAGCACCTCAAGGGAGGTTTTCACCTAGGGATTTTTATTTTTTTATTTTTCTTTACTCTTGGGGTGCCTTAGGGAGTTTTTCAACCCAATAGTTGGCCTAAAATGCGTCTTAAAGGTTTTCATCTAGTCCTTTTATTATATTTTTCTTTTTTTTTTTTCCACAAAAAAACACCATCTGGGAATGTTGTCGCTTGGAAGATATGACACTTCCAATCACATTAACCTCTCTGCTGATTGTAGGTTTTAACCCTGTACAGAAATTATCTGCATATGAATTCTGAAACATAGAAAATAAACAACGCGAGAACATAACAAATAAAACACATATACACAAATATTTTCCCTTGGATCCAAAAACCAAGACTAACAGTTTGATTTTTTTCATTATGTTCCTTTCAATGTTACAATACATATTTATACATGTTGAAGCATCCAATACCATGGACCGAAAACCATCGCATCCAAAACCATGTGCAAAAATCATGCACAAAACCATAGGTAGGTCCACCCAACCTTATATAGGGTCCAAAAAACAAAATTTTCCGAGGCGCTACCCTGAACCCCATAGAGGGGGGTTACCTGCACCCCTCAAACCCCCTGTGACCCCCCGCTACGCAATCGGTGCAATGAAGGGACCCCCCGGTTAACTACGTGGTCTAGTCGTGGAAAGAATATAACACAACCCAAAATTCTCCCACTTGTTGTTTTCTTTCCACAGAGGGCCACAAGAGAGCTTAGTCACTTATCCAACCCTGCAACGCCCATTGTTTCTCTACACCAAGAGAACTTCTCAGAGCTCACAGATTTTGTCAATGCATCTGCAGTATTCTTCAACGTGTCCACCTTTACCAGCAACACCTTTTTGTCTTCTATCATATCCCTCACAAAGTGATATTGAACATCAATGTGCTTTGTCTTTGAATGATATGCAGGGTCATTTGCCAAGAAAATTGCACTTTGGCTGTCACAGTCTATCCTTATAGCTCCTTGTACTAACCCCATAGTTGAACACAATCTCTGCAACCAAATTGCTTCCTTGCTTGCATGAGTGGTTGCCATGTATTCTACCTCTATAGTTGATAGTGCCACTACAAATTGTTTCTTACTCATCCAAATGACTACACCTCCAAATAGGTTAAACACATACCCACTTGTAGATCTTCTCTAATCCAGATCTCTAGCCCAGTCTACATCAACAAAGCCACGAATATCCAACACTCTATCCAATCCTGGTCTTCCTTGGTAGCACAAACCATAATCACTAGTGCCACTCAAATACCTGAAAACCTACTTCACTACTATCTAATGCTCCTTCCCTAGTTTTGACATAAACTTGCTCAATACTCCCACTGCATGTGTAATTTATACTCTAGTACAAACCATTTCATACATTAGGCTACCAACAACACTTTCTTATGGAACACGGGACATGTCCTCTTCCTCTTCTTGTGTCTTGGGACACTTTTCAACAAATAACCTCACACCTACAGGAATAGGAACCTTCACCAGTTTACTATCCTGCATATTAAACCTCTGCAATATTGTCTCGAAAAACTTCCTCTGGTTTAACCAAAGCTTCCTCTTTTCCAGGTCTCTTTTAATTTCCATTCCCAAAATATAGTTTGCAGCACCAAGATCTTTCATGTCGAATTTGGAGGAAAATTGGGTCTTCAAACCCTGGATAATTTCTTTGTCATTTCCAACCAGCAACATATCATCCACATACAAGACCAGATAAATAACATAGTCACCAATTAATTTAAAATATAGATAGTGATATGCTTTGCTTTTGGTGAAGCCAAATCCCTGTATAAAGGTATCAAATTTCTGATACCACATCCTTGGTGACTGTTTTAACCCATACAGAGACTTCTTTAACTTGCATACCACTTCTTTATTAACCTTCAGGTTGCTTCATGTAGATCTCCTCTTCTAGGTCCCCATGAAGAAATGAAGCTACCTTGGCAACGGGAGAAAAAATATCACCAAAATAAATTCCTGGCACCTGGGAATAACCTTTTGCTACCAACTGAGCTTTCTATTTCTCCACCTTTCCTTCTACATTTGTCTTCTTCTTGAACACCCATTTGCTGCCAATGGGTTTCCTTCTAGCTGACAACTCCACCAGATACCAAGCCTCATTTTTGTGCAAATATGCCATTTCATCAACCATGGCCTCTTTCTAGAGTTTTCCATCCTCTGAATTGATTTCTTCCTTCACAGTTCTGGGATCATCATCAATAACAAATAAAGAAAAATTTGAACAGAAAGCAGATGGACTATACCTTTCCAGCTGCCTTCTTTCTCAAACTAATCTTCTCACACCCGAAGTTTGTGGCTCTTCATCTTCTAATTCCTCCTCTAATGTAGAATTTGATTCTTCCTCCTTAAGCTCAAACTCTATTTTCTTAGGTTCCTTTGGTTGGAATTCATGTTTGAGAACATCTTTCACCTCTATGAACACCACATCTTCGTTGTACAAAACCTTCCTTGTTACTGGGTTCCAAAGCTTATAACGCTTTAAACCATCCTTATACCCAATAAAGATGCACTTTTTTATTTACTATCCAGCTTGGTTCTTTTCTCCTTTGGAACATGTACATATGCATCACATCCAAATACCTTCAGATGTGAAAGAGAGGGTTTCTTACTAGTCCATACCTCTTATGGAGTCTTATCCTCCAACACTGATGAAGGTGATCTGTTGAGTAGGTAACATGCTGTCTCCACCACCTCTGCCTTTAATTCTCATCCTAACCCTTCACCACTGAGCATGCTTCTTGCCCTTTCCATCAATGTCTTTTTCATTCTTTCTGCAACTCCATTTTGCTCAGGTGTGTATGGAATAGTCTTCTACCGTGCTATACCACACTTCTTATAGAATTCTTCAAATTCCTTGCTACAAAACTCTCCACCATTATCTATCCTCAACACCTTTATATTCTTCTCTGTCTGGTTTTCCACCAGAGCCTTAAATTCTTTAAACCTATCAAAGACTTCAGATTTCTTCTTAAGGAAATATATCCATGTATTCCCTGAGAAGTCATCTATAAATGATACATAGTACATAAACTTACCCAGTGATGGAACCTTCACAAGTCTAAACACATCATTGTGCACAATTTCTAATATTTATTTTGCGCTCTTACCATCAGAGGGGAAACTCATCCGATTCTGCTTCCCATATACACAATTTTCATAGAAATCAAAATTCAGAGAGCTATTATTCATACCTTCTACCATACCTTTACCATAAAGTATTCAAAGGCCCTTCTCTCCAGAGACCACTAGATTTTCTGCTCCACTTTCAAGAACCACAGAGTTGTTGCACCCATCAACAATAGTGCTACCTTGAATCTTGTGCAGAGTTCCAATCTGAACTCCCCGCATCAATACTAGTGCTCCCCAAACCATCTTGCAGGTATCCTTCTCGAGCACTGTTTTTACACCTGCATCATCCAGCTTGCTTACAGAAATTATATTTCTGGCCAATGCAGGAATATGAAAAACACCCAGAAGTGTTCTAACACTTCCACCTTGCAACTTCAACTTTAATTTTCCATGACCAGTGATTCTAGCCTTCCTGTCATCCCCCACGAAGACATCACCACCATCATATTTCTCATACTCGCAGAACCACTCTCTATGGGGACTGAAGTGAAAGGATGCACTTGACTCAATCAACCATGCCTCATGATCTACATGTGTACTTGAAGAAGCCAAGTACACATCCCCACCTTCATCTGAGGTGGTTTTCGCCTCTATAGAAGGAGCATCATCAGATCCCTTTCCTTTATCAAGAGCTTTAGTTTTACAGCCCCTTTTGTAGTGCCCTTCCTTTTCGCATTTCCAGCACACCACCTTTACAGGTTTTCCTGGAGATTTAGATCTCCCACTCGATGACTTATTTTTGTTTCTATTTTGGGACCATCCTTGTACAGACAAGGCATCACCATTCTGGCTCTCCATTTTTTTCCGTCTCATCTCCTCTGTCAACAAGGATGAGACTATTTCATTAAATTGCAAGGCAATTGTATAGTTACCTATTGCAATAGCCAAACTATCCCACAAATTTGGTAGAGAACACAACAAACTGATGCACTTATCTTCATATGAAATTTTAATATCAACAGATAATAGCTAACTTACCAAAGTATTAAATGCATTCAGATGCTCTGTCACCGAGTCTCCATCTTTCATCCTTAGGTTATACAGCTTTTTCCGCAGGAATAGTTTATTCACCAGAGACTTGGATTGGTACAAAGTCCCTAACTTGTCCCACAAAACCTTTGTTGTAGCTTCCCCTAATACATTCAACACTACTGAATCTGAGACACATAATTGTATTGTGCTCTTTTCCTTCCAGTCCAACTTCTTCCATTATTCATCGAACACTGTCGTTGGTTTAGTACCCGGATCTACTGCGATCCATTGATCTTTATCCACCAACAAATCCTCCATCTTGAGTTTCCACAACTCAAAAATTTGACCATTAAATTTCTCGATCTCTATCTTTCCACTGCTCGCCATCTTCTTTCACCGCCAAAATCGATCTCTCAGATCTCCCATTGAACACGGTCTAGCACAGGCTCGAGCGAAACCCCTCAGCAACAAAGGCATCCCATTTAAGCCAAAACAACTTTGATATCAAATGTAGGTTTTAACCTTGTACAGAAATTACCTGCATACAAATTCTAAAACATAGAAAATAAACAATGCGAGAGCAGAACACATAAAAAACATATACACAGAGATTTTCCTCTAGATCCCAAAGCTGGGACTACCAGCTTGATTTTTTCATTATGTTCCTTTCAATGTTACAATACATATTAATTCATGTCGAAGCATCCAATACCATGGACCGAAACCCATCGTGTCCAAAACCATGTGTGAAAATCATGCACAAAACCATAGGTAGGTCTACCCAACCTAATATAGGGTCCAAAAAACAAAATTTTACGAGGCACTGCTCTAGACCCCGTAGAGGGGGGTTACCTGCACCCCTCAAACCCCCTGTGACCCCCTGCTATGCAATCGGCGCAAAAAAGGGGGGGCTCTGCCCCTCCTCTAACCCCTTGGTTAACTACATGGGCTAGTCATGGAAAGAATATAACAAAACCCAACACTGATGGTGTTTATGAATTCTTCCTTGGACATAGGCTTTCTGTATACCTTCAATCTGTAGCCATTGACAAGCAAGGGAATCCCTTCCTCATCAATGGTTGTGATTTGACAGCTCTATTTTCATGGAATTTCTCTATCAAGTATGGGCCTAACCATCTTGTCATCAATTTTCGTTTAAAATCCTTGAACCTAGAATCCTATAGTAAGGCCCAATCCCCTTCTTGAAAAACTTTGTCATTGATGCACCTATCATGCCAAACCTTCCTCCTTAATTGGATAACCTCAGTGTGTAGGAGGGCCATTTATCCAAGCCATTTAGCTGGATTAGTCTCTCCTATTGAGCTTTGGTGACATCTAAATCTAATCGGGTTTCCATTCTCAAAGTATTGTACTAAAACTCAATAGAGAGCAAAGCTTTCTTTCCATAGAAAAAATCATATGGAGTGAAAACAATAGTTGTTTTCCAAGTTGTGTTATAGGCCCAGGTGGCCTCTAATAATCTATATACCCAATCCTTCCTGCTGCTACTCACAACCTTGGTGATGATGCCCTCTAATTCCCTATTTTTTATCTCTACTTGTCCATTTGCCTGAGGATGATAAGTAGTAGATTTTCTATGCTTGATATGATGTTGCCTTAACAAATTATCGATCAGATGTGATATGAATTGAGATCCATGATCAGTGATTATATCTTTACGGTACCCAAATTTCTATAACACATTCTCCCTTAAGATATCAACTACTTTCTCCTCTATTTCTGCCTTGACAACCTTTGTCTCAGCCCACTTTGTCAAATAATCAGTGCACACAATGATGTACTTTTTTTTGCCATGATGGTAGATCAATTGGCCAATTGAAATCGATGCCCCACTTGTCAAATGGCTCCAAATCCACCTAAGGTTTTAGGGGAATTTCATCCTTGGGTGTAGGTTTCCCCATCCTCTAGAACTGATCACATCTACTAGTATATCTTCTTGCATCTTGGTGGAGAGTGGGCCAATAGTAGCCAGCTTGTAGAGCTTTGAAAGTTGTTCTCTTGGAAGAAAAATACCTCCACCAGGTCCATCATGACAAGGTGACAGGATGTTAAAGACTTCCTCTTCCCTAATACATCTTCTCACTATTTGATCTAGTCCTAGCTTGAAGAGATTTCCCCCAATCCAAGTGAAAGGGGCGCTCTTCCTTAACTTTATGCTCTTGTCTTTGGATGATAGATTTGGAGGAAATTTTGCAGCAACTCAGTAGTTGGCCATGTTAGAAAACCATGGAGAGAGAATTGAGATAGAAAATAAGTGTTCATATGGAAGCTGATCATCAACCATCCTTTCATCACTTGGAGGAAAATCAAGTCTAGACAAAAAAGCTGCAACTACATTTTCTTTTCCGAGCTTGTCAGTGATAGTTAAATAAAATTGTTGTAACAATAGAAACCATCTAACAATTTTAGCATTCACATCACACTTGTTCATCAAGTATTTGATAGCTACATGGTCAGTATGCACAAAATTTTGGTATCCAGTGATGTAATGTCTGAACTTGTTCAAAGAGTGTACAACAACTAGGAATTCTTTCTCAGTCACAGTGTAGTTCAATTCAGCCTTAGACATATTTTTACTAATGAAGTAAATGGCATAAGGTAACTTACCATCTATTTGGCCTAAAGTTTCCCCCACAAATTTTTCAGATGAATCAGCATGGATATGGAATGGAAGAGTCCAATTTGGGCCTCTAAGTATGGTGCAGTGGTTAATTTGTCTTTCAAGATCTCTAGGGCCTCTTGGCAACTATCTCTCCAGCGGAATTTTGAGTCCTTGGCTAGAAATCCAAACAATGGTGAGGCTAATTTGCTGAAGTCCTTGATAAACCTCCTATAATATCTAGCCAAGCCCAAGAAACTTCTAACATCCCTATGCTTTTGAGGAGTAGGGACCCTTTTTATGATGGCATTTTGTTTTAGGTCCACTTGTGTACCCTCCTGAGATACTTGTTAGGTTACTATACCAATAGGAGACATAATTTTGAATGACTAAGGTTAAGTCTTGTAATATTGTACATATCTTTGCTTTCTGCAAATGTTTTCCATATTAAAAAAATAAAAAATGTAAAGAGGGTATGTCCTAAAAGAAATATCAAGGGACAAAAAGAAAAACAGAAGGTCGAAAAATGAAAATATATGAACCCCAAAAAACAAAAAGAGACCATGAAAGTGAGCAAGGCTAAATGCCACTACTATTTACTTTTATGCATAATAATGATTGTGTGCATCTTGTTATTCATGCCACAATCCATGGTAATCAAACTATTTAATCTTGATTATATCATGCTTTGAATTTTATGTTTATAGTTAGAGAATAAAATTTGACCAAACAGTTTTGTTTTGGCAGATCATTAGATAGGTAGAGAAAATAAAAGAAGATCATCAGTTTAATATAAGCCCTTGGATGATATAAGGTTAGAAATAGATAGTTTGTTTTATTAAAATAAAGATAGAATAAGGGTTTGCTAGCCTAAATGCACTCGAAGAAATGAAGAAAACATGTTAGGGTAAGAAATGGGTAAGTAGAAGAAAGGTTGCTGAACTACAAAGTTGATTGGATCAAAACACATGCATCAGGCTTAGACACATATTTCAATATGTATGATCAACTGTGAAAGCAAAAACAAAGGTTTGCAAGTTAATGTGATTAACTCCCCGTCATTCATTTTTCCCCTTACTTACTAATTTCCTATCCACAAGTATGCTCTAGCACTTTAAATCCTTCAAGTCAAAGAGGCTTAGAGCATTTCTTTGACTTTTGGTGGGACCAGACCCTTGGCTTAATGAATTAAGACATCAAGTGATAGAATCCCCTTCAAGAAATTCATCTCCCCTCATTACCCTAATAAAACCCCTTTTCCTAAGGTTAAAACTCTTTTGCCTAGAAAAATTAAAAACAACTCCATGTTAAAACCTTTTCATTCAAAAAACCCACAAAAACATCTTATCCTAAGTATTGAGTATATGTAAATAAAGCACGCAAATATTAAAGCTACATTTATACTTAAAGAATATACCCACTTCGATCATCACATTTCATATTAATTTTTAATTTAATTATATAAATTCCCGATATACCTATCCCTGTATATTAAATAAATCCCTTAAATAAATATCCCAACCCTTAGTTTTGATAAAAAACTATACAGTTGACCCCTTATCCCGAAAAAATATATAAAACCCATCATTAAACCCTACCCAATCAACTAAGCCCATGACTAAGTCTTAAATTAATCACAAACCACAGGGGATTAAAGCCTTGGCCCCCCCGAAACCCATGCTTTTATCACCCGTGCGCCTCCCTTGCCCGATTTCCACCCGATCATCTTCCCCTTCATCCAACAGTCCACAGCCATATTGGCCGTGCCCAATGGCCGACTGTTACTTGCTTGATAAAGCAGTTTTCTCCAGATCCCCGATTGCTACATGTCACGCTCTGGAGTAGATCGGGTGACCCCTCCGAAATACCGCCCAACCTCCATAAGCGGTGCGATGGCCTAGGAAACCGCCTCCCCACTCAACCCGCCAAACCACCTACTGTTCATTTGAAATCACCCACCAAAAAATAACCGTTGCTCCATAAAAAGGCCGAGAAGCCCTTTTTCACCTTTTTTCACTCATTTTCTCTATGAACCTCTGTGAACCAGTGTGATTCCTACAAATGTTGAATTCACCATTTGAACTCCGAATTCACTCCTGAAGAAAGTTGCAGAGACCCCAGTTGACCTCCCAGTCCATACCAGATTCATTCGAACCTCTACAGCTACCGTGAACTCCAAATTTGTAGATAATTCACCCAATTCCAGGTATTTCACCACAAATTACCACTCGCCCTTTCAAATTTGGAAATGTTCAGCCTTGTACAGTGTTTTAATTAAGTAAAATTAATTAAAAAATACTCTAAATTTGAAAACCCGCGGCCAAACCCTCTGAAAGTTTCCAGTTTCCGTTCAAAACCCCTGAATAAACCTGTAAAGCCAAATTTAAATCCACAAGAACTAAATTATGGCTGCCCCTGTTGCCTTGGATGTTAGACCTGTCACAACTCCCCATTTGGACCTCGACCACCTTCCCTTGGCTGACAGGGATTTCCAAATTAAGGATACATCTACCCAGACCCTCCGACTTAAAATCCATTGTTTAAGTAGGGACAGATACCTCAACCATGCTAATGATATTGGCCTTTGGGAGTCATATTTTCCCAAATACTAGTTCTCAGAGGTACATGTTTTCCCTGAAATTGTCCACTAGTGCCATGCCTGCTACATTCCCAGCTTGAGAGCTATTATGTCCCCTGATCAAAAGATTTTTTTCACCATTACAACTAATTCCATTAATGAAATATTGCAAATCCAACTAGGTCAAAACCTAACCCCACTCTCCATTGGGATTTGCTAGACCAGTACTCCAAGTTGAGCCCATCCAGGTTAGCCCAAATATTCCAGACATTCATTGTAGAAGAGCAGTATATTCCCAAAGATCCCCCTCCATATGTTTCTTCCATGTTCTCCAAAAGGGGAAAACAAATCATCACCATGATATCATGTGTTCTTGGCTGCACCACTAATGAATTTGTTGATGAACTTGTCTTGGCCTTCATGTCAATTTATACCCCAGGACAACCTCTTGTTGTTTTGTACAATTATGTTGAGTTCATAGCTAAGAGAATGCATGAACAGTTCACCAGGATGCACAATGAGAGAGTGTTTAAATACTCGTCTATCCTTTACCATATGTTCCTATACTCTCAACTAGACAAATTTCCTTTCGCCCTTCAGAAGATAGATACCAAAGGCCAACCCAAGTATGTTATTTTTTGGACCCCACTGTTCCATAAGTCTCAGTCACCATATACCTATTCAGATTTCATATATTCTTTTGTTCATCCAGTCATGACTATGCTGACAGGAAGCCCTCCACCCAGGATAAGTCCATAGATCAAAAGGGTCCTTTGGTTGTCTAAACAAAGCAAAGTGGGAGATTGGTACCTTTACCAAAACCACACAGGGATAAGAATTTATGGTTGCCAGCTCGCACCATATAAACTACCCAAATACCTCCCCATGAGGTTATTTGCTATAGAGTACTATAGACAAATAGTGAACTCCGATGAGATAAATTTTGTCTTGGCCAAGAAAAGATCACAATTTAAAGTAAAAAACCAGTTAGGCCCCTTCATCTGCAATTCTAGAGAGGCAGGGGAGGAGGCAGACCAAATTTTGTAGCAAATGAAGTTCCAAAAGAGTTTCATGTGGAGGTATGACCCTCAAGAATTTATGACCAGATTGAGAAAGAAGGTCAAGTTGGGACCTTATATTCACCACCCCATACTAGAGATAGAAAGATATGCCAATCAATCTGAGTGGGTGGAAAATACTCTTGTAGACAGAGACAGTACAAAGGTAGATGTAGAGAATACCTTATGTGACTTAGAAAGATAGTTTGATGAGAGCTCATTTCTGCAGGTACCTGAACAGCAAGAAGCAACCATGAGCATCCTTCCTATCATGCATACTCCTCAGAATGAGGAAAATAACCCCAAAAGGACCAGGGAGGAACCCTCAAGTTTAAGAATGGGCACATCAAATATACAATATGAGATCAGTCAGAGCAAAAGACCTAGGCTAAATCCTGTTTCAGAGAAGGAAGATACAGAAGGCTCAGTAGGAATAACTAATACTGAGCTGGATAGAATTAAAGGCACAGCTCCATCTAAGGAAACACAGGGGCCATCCACATCAGAAAACTAGATTTTGGAAAGGCAACTAAGTGTATAAGTATCCTCATTCAGTAGGCTTGCTGATAAGGACAAAGATATAAAAGATATATTTAAAGAGATTAAGATGAGAAATGAGAAACTGAAGGCACAAACTTATGCTTAGTATCTCAAACTCACACCTACCAAGCAGACAACACTGATGTCAGCTTTTGACATCAAGGAGGGAAAATTACAAATATCCTTCATAAAACCAACTGCACAATAGCCAAGGACATCAGCAGACTATAAAAAGTTTTATTTTGAGGTATTAGCAAAGGATATTCATCCCATTGACCAAATCGAATTGCACAAGCAGGATGGAGAGATGATATAATCCACCCTCACAGGTAAAGCCATAGTTTCTCATTAGTTACAAAATTCATTGAGCAATATCTTAGCTCAATATTAATTAGAGAAGGCCTCCTCATAGGCCAAGGATACTAGAATCAAGTCTTTGGAAGACTTAGTGATTGAATTGGGACATGATCCTAAAGTTATCAAAGCCAGTGAACAGCTAATAAAGAAAAATGATGACATTCTTGTACTGAAAAAAAAATTGAAGATACCTCAGCTGCAACATCCCCAAACATAGGAGGTCTTAGAGAGCCAAACTAGACATGAAGAATTGATGGACTTGGTCCTAAAACTTAATGATTAGTTAAAGGAGACAGAGAAAGAATCAGACACTTTAATTCAGTTGAAGCAAAGTGATATTGCCACTATATCTGCAAATTCCATCCCAACAGTCTCAACAGCAGTCCCTTCCACATTGGCAGCCTCATTGGCACCCATAGCTCCTATGCCTACAACACAACCAGTTTCAATAGAGTCTACATCAACAGCAGGTGCATCAAGTGAAGAAGCAGTAAAGATAGTCAGAAAGGTGATAAGCTTGGAAACAGATTACAAGCTTGCCAAAATTATGCACAAGGAAGAAGTGCAGAAAGTTGCTAGAGTGAAGGAAAGATTGAAGGCCATGGAGAAAGATCTAACACTAAGGAACCCCTTGGGCAAGCCAAGGAACTATTATGTGCCAATATCATTGACTCCGTCAATGATATTTGTTCATCCATTCAAGTGATTTTTTGAACAGATAGATCTGATAAAGATAGCTATAGAAGCTATCCAAAAAGTCAAGGAAGAACTAGGAGACATGCCTGAAGATGCTACCAGACTTATCCACTTCCTCAACAGTAAAAAAAATTATGAACTTCAGGAATTGGATATAGAGGATAGGACAGAAACAATTTTAGAGGTAAGAAAGGTTCTTTCCAAGAGAAAAAATAATGTTAAACTTGGAGAACAAGTGTCAAAATATGCAGGTAGCAGTTGATAGATTTATGGCCAAGTTTCAAATTTTGAGAGAGAAAGGGTTACCCAGTCCCTTGGTCATAAATGACAAGCTCATGACACAATAGGATTATGACAACAAAATCAGAGAGCTAGCTAAAGAATAGGCTAGTACATCATCGATAAAGGCATTGCCAATAGGCAAAGTTCTTTACTAGACATTTGAAAACCTATTTTTCCTCCAGCATGAGGTGAAACACCTATTCATCACTAGGCCTACTTTTGCTAAGTACACCGAGGAAGATGAGATATATAGGAGGATGTTGAAAATCAAGTTACCTAATGTTGAATTATGGGAAAAATTGACTAATTTAATATATTAAAATGTAGTAAAAAAGTTAATGTACAGTCAGCAAGATAAAAGGTAAAGGCAAGTTAGCATGATTAAAGAGTATCAGTGTCAAAGTGTATCAGATGAGAGCCAAAAGTGAATGCAGCTTCCAGCATAAAAAACCAAACAACAAGGCAGCATCAAAGGCTAGAAACCCAACTATAAAGGCTAGCAGCACCAAAATACTAGGGACAACATCAAGCAATTCAATAGCTATCTCTACCTTCTAGCAAGAAGATATTTTTATTTCCTAGATTAATTCTCAAGTTAGTTTGGGATATTTTGTAATAAACTATTGTATAAATACTTCACAATTCAAAGTATGTAGTGTGGATTCTTAGAGATTTCTATAGACTTCTTGATCAAAATACTGTAAAGCTATTGTATCATTGACTGGGCCAACAAACTAGATTGATAAATAAAGACAAGATATTTCATAAGATTCATGTGTTAAGCGAAGTGCAGACAAGTATTTTTTCATGTTGTTGTTATCTTTCCTAAATTTTTTCCACAATCTTTAATGTATTTTTGGATCTGAATGCTATAACTGGAACAATATCTCTGAATTTATTTAATTACACTCTGTTTTAATAGTTAGGTATTTGAATGTTTTCTACTGATACCTAAGTTAAGGAATTCTTAGTTTCTCCTTAGTTTAGGATTTTCCCTTATAATCTATATCAAAGGATTCTTAATTGCCCTTTGTTTCTAATTACCCTCTGTTCCTCATTTAAATCTCGGTCTTAGAATTCTTAATTTCTCTCTCACCCTGATTGATAAATAAAGACAAAATATTTCATAAGATTCATGTGTTAAGCAAAGTGCAGAGAAGTATTTTCTCATGTTGTTGTTATCTTTCTTAAATTTTTGCCACAATCTTTAATGTATTTCTGAATATGAATGCTATAACTGGAACATTATCTCAAAATTTATTTAATTACACTCTGTTTTAATAGTTAGGTATTTGAATGTTTTCTACTGATACCTAAGTTAAGAAATTCTTAGTTTCTCCTTAGTTTAGGTTGTTTCCTTATAATCTATATCAAAGGGTTCTTAATTGCCCTTTGTTTCTAATTACCCTTTGTTCCTCATTTAAATATCGATCTTAGAATTCTTAATTTCTCTCTCACCCCGATTTAAACCATTTCACCCTCCTATTCCAAAGACCTACACTTTACTCTGCTAGGTTTCCCTTTGAACATTCCCTTTAGTGAGTTGATCCAGTTTTGCAGCCCTTTTGTTGACTCCATAGCCCAATGGTCTGAAGTCATCATTCTACCCATCTGTTTCAAGGATTCTACCATCCAATCTTCAATAAAAACCAAAAAACCCCCATGAACATTCATAACTAGCTTGAAATCCCAGCAAACAAAGCTAAATCACATAGAAAGAGCCCTCTCTGAGCCTATGCCCAAAAGTTATTTTGTGGTTACCTCGATCATTTTCTTTCTTCTAATAACTTCTAGAGAAAATTTGGAGTGATAACAATACTAACTGGCCAAGGATAGTCCCTGCATTCATTAAAAATTCACATTTCTCGGGACAAAGCGAGAGGTTCATTTTAATGCACTTCTTGCATCTTTCCCATAAACTAACTGGAAAGAAGATTATCCAATAGATCTCTTTGGAGTAATTCTGTTTTCCCATACTGCATAAATTAAATGAGAGTCCCAACTCTTTTCATGATTTGTTAGATTCTTTTTTATTACCTTTACCAAACTTTTATTTGAGGATTCTGCAAGGCCATTACCTTGTGGGTAATATGGAGTTGAATGATGTAACAGAATTTGATATTTCTGGCAAAACTCAATCATTTTAAAACTAGAAAAAGTTTTTGCATTATCAGTGACAATTTGAGTTGGGAAACTAAATCTAGATAAGTTGTTCTCTTCAATAAATTTGATTACTACTAAATCAGTAGCATTTCTCACTGGAATTGCTTCCACCCATTTAGTGAAGTAGTTTGTTGCAGTGAGGATCCATCTATGCTGATTACTTGAAGTGGGATGAATCTCTCCAACAAAATCTAATCCCCATTGGAGAAAAGGTTCTAATACTATTGATAGAACCAGTGGAAGAGCTACTAATTTTTGCTTACCAGCAAACATTTGACAAGGAACACAACCTCTGACCTTTGCTCCTACTTGTAAGAACAATGTTGGCCAATAAAATCCTCCCCTTAATATATTATATGTTGTTTCTCTTCAAGCATAATGTCCTCCACAAAATCCTATATGAAACTGTTCAATGATTCCTATTGGCATTATGATACATGTGTTGTACTTGATGGCAACCCACTTGTAGTAGAACAAATCACTTGTATATGGTAACTAGATGAATCTACGTAACTAGATGAATCTATAGGAGAGATATCAGGTGTAACAAAATGCATGGAAGTTGTGTTTATAGATGTGACAAAATGCAGGGCAATTCAAAGGAATTAATTTAGAAGTAATATGGAAAATCACATTATAACAAGTCTATTCAAAGGGAACAAAGTAATGGTACAAAAAAAATAAGATGAAGGAATAAAGGATTACAGATCATAATCAAGAAATTGAAGAAAGAGAATGGTTTAAGAAGTATACGTTGATTCACCTTGTCCAACTAGCGTATACACACGGGCTCATGGAACAGAAGAAGTGTATATGTATGCACGCACTTTCACATAAGTAAAACCGCATATGGGATGGAAAATCGAGGTTTTGGTTCAAGGTTTTGGTCCAAGGTATTGGTCTGAGGCATTTGGTCCAAGGTATTGGTCTGAGGCATTTGGTCCAAGGTATTGGTCCTAAGTGTTTTTGGTCCAAGGTATTGAGAAAGTTCTAAAACTATATAAGGAGGAGAAGATCAAAGGGATAAGTGCACAAGTAATGAATATCTTATGAAGGGTTATGTGAAAGTGTATGGGTTTCTAAGGAATACTTCTATCTGAAGTATATTTTATGTTGTAGGGGCTATATTTGTAATTTGAAATGAAATACTTTGTGCACCTTGAATTCAATATTGGATCAGGATGATGAGACTTGAAATGACTTATAATTTAATGATCTGATATTGGGCTAGATCTGATTATGTACACCTGTTTTATTATTTAAATATCGTGATCTAGGTTTGTCTGAAGTCTGGAGGTGCAGTGAAGTTATGAAGTAAGTATTTGCAGATCTGTACGATGGTTTTCTTTGGTGAAGGTGCATATACACGCTAGTTCGGCTCTTCCAAGTAGTGTATGCAAAATAAAAGCTTGATTTTCAAGGATGACTGATCTGTCAGATTAGTGATGTTGTTTTACTGTTGTCTATCAATGAAGTCTTCTTAGATCAGAATGTATAACCGAATGAATAAGGAGTTTGATATTTTATAGATTGATTGTATAAGTGACAAGAAGCGATCTTTGTTGTTGCCTGTGTAAAGCTTTGTAAGTCGATAGTAGATGTTCAGTATATTGCTGGTTGGTACAGACTTGATTCAAAAGTTTATGTTTGCAGTATCTTCAAAGGTATACGCACGTTGGGAAAAAGTAAGTAGTGTATACACACAGGTTTGCTTCATTAATGGAGCGTATACATTCTGACACATGCCTTTTGAGGTTACAGTTAGTTCTGGTTGTTGATGCAGTGTTCTAGGTTCAGATCTGTGTACTGGTTACAATGATCTGTTTGTTCCAGTTGATTAGTTGAATTTGATTTAGTTTGAATGAATGGTTGATTCAGTTGTGTCAGAGGTCCAGTGATTGATTGATTCAGTTATGACTATACCAGAGATTGATGATTTGGTTTCAATTATATCAGAGATTGATTGGGTTTCAGTGATTGGTTTATGTAGATGTATTTGATGGTTATATTGCAGTGGTGATTGATTTTGAGCTTCAATATTACTAATGGGTCCAATATGAAAATTTGATGAAATGTATCCTTCATACTGTAGTATTGTGTACCAAGAGTATCCAGTGTGAAAATTTATGAAACGTGGTCCTTGGAGGATACTAAGGGTTGGAGCCTTCAGTGAGGAAGTCGAAGCTTCCTGGTAGTAGTGGTTGGTGATTTGATCATGGGGTTGGAGCTCCCTTCCAGTAGCAGCTGGAGAATGAGTGAAGGTTGTATCCTTTTGTAGGTCGGACCCTACGTACTAGTAAATATCTCAGCTAGTACAAGAACTAGGGGGTTGGAGCTCCCTTCCAGTAGCGGCTGGAGAATGAGTGAAGGTTGTAGCCTTCTATAGGTCAGATCCTGCATACTAGTAAATATATTGGCTAGTACAAGAACTAGAGGGTTGGAGCTCCCTTCCAGTAGCAGCTGGAGAACAAGTGAAGGATGTAGCCTTCTGTAGGCTAGAGCCTACGTACTAGTAAATATATCAGCTAGTACAAGAACTCGGGGGTTGTAGCTCCCTTCCAGAAGAAGTTGGAGAATGAGAGAAGGTTGCAGCCTTCTGCAGGTGGGTGCCTACGTCATGGTATGAGTCTGCACCAATACAATATTGTAAATAGATTTTCTTATTATTAAAAGAATACAGAGATGATAGTAGTAGGTGGTTTTCACCCACATTGGGTTTCCACCTTAAATCTTCGTGTTCATGTGTGTTGCTTATGTGCGATGGTTTATTCTGTTATTACTGCACATGGTTACTGTTTAATGTTTAATAGAGTACTGATGCACTGATTAAAGATCAGCATATGATGAATTAACTAAATCATAAGTTCACTGGATATATGTTGGTTGCCTTAAGAACAATTGCGTGTACACATGAGTTCCCTTCACTGAAGTAGCATATATAAATCTGATTATGGAAATGAAAAAGTTATTGACTTGTAAATACTGATTCACCCCCCCCCCCCCCCCCCCCACCCCCCCCTTAGTATTATTTCCAACAATTGGTATCAGAGCAGGTCCTTTGGTAGAGGCTTGATCACTTGAAGGAGATCCGTAGTAACAATGGGAAAGAAGCTAAAGAAGAAAGCACCTCACAAGAAGAAGACATCTCAAAGGAGTTGTGATAGTGGGAGAGACGATTGGCCTTTATGTGGAAGCAACTCTTTAGATTCAGAATCACCTCATAATGAAGATGAACGAGAATAATAACTATCAGGTATGAATTTATTGTCCTATGGTGACACATTTCTCTATTCATTTGAAGATAACAAAAGTGACAGCGAAGCAACTGAATTTTCTCTTATGGGTGAAAGAGAAAGAAATCAAATAGAGGTAGAATTTAAAAAGCTCACAGACAAAATTAGAGATCAAAAAGATCTAATTGATAAAAGGGAATGTGCCTACAAAGAAGAAGTTACCAAGTTAAAAGCCCAGTTGGAGGAAGGAAACAAAATAAATAAGAAGTACAAAGAAAAGGAAGATCAAAGTCAAACACTGCAGGATGAAGTGACATCATTGAGAAATGAAGTGAATGAAAAGGACACAACAACCAAGGAACTTATAGAAAGAACCAATTATTGTGAAGGTCTTGAAGCTATGGTCATTTCTCTAAAAGAAGATCTCAAAAATTCAAATAAGCAAAATGAAGAACTACTCCAAGCATTTGAAGAACAAGAAAACAAAGTTCTCAAATTAAGGCAACAAGTGGAAGAAGGAAGAAAAGCTAAAGAAATCATGAAGAAGCAGTATCTTGAAAAGGAAGAGCAATATCAGGTTGAGGTAAATATCCTAAAAGGTAAATTAGAAGAAAAGGATAAACTTTTACGATTTCAAGATAGTACTAATATTTTGGATGATATTCTTAGTAGTCAAAGGTCTCCTACCATCAAATATGGTCTTGGTTTTCATGAAACTGTTAAAGGAGAATCTAGCTCACAAACTGAAGCAAAGAACTCTAGTGCAAAATCTGAAATGCTCAACAAGGAGATAAGAGGTCAACCCCATCAACAACCAAGGAAAGAAAGTCTTCAAAGAAAATCATTTACTCCTAACTATGGAAGTGATAATCGGTTCTTTCCTCTGATGAATAATGTTGAATGTTTTATATGTCATAATTTTGGACATGTTGCAGCAAGATGCAGAAGTAGAATGGTTCAAGCTAATAACCGTCACACAAAAACATCATCAGCTTCCAGGTACTTCAAGGGATATTGTTTTTCTTGCAATATGTTTGGTCACAAAGCCATTGACTGCTATAGAGGGAATATGAAACATATAAGATGTTATGCTTGTAACAAGTTTGGGCATATAGCAAAAGAATGTAGGAGAAAATTTCGGCCAACATACCAAAAGGAGAAAACTTCATCACACTCCAAGGTATGGAAGAAGAAGGAAGTACAATCAGAAATATGTGGCATAGCTCAATATATAGACAGAACAGACTCAGGAAGAACTGAAAGTATGAAATTTCAGTGCTCTAATTCTCATACGCAGTAATAATGAATACAAGTCATGTATATATGCTAGTTAGAAGCTGCACAGTTGCGTATATGTTGGTTTGATGAAGAAGCAATGAAAAAAACTCAGGAAAAGGGATCTGATATGGTTCATCAATTATCAATTATCTTTTTTGTTCTAATTGATGATGATTATAGTTTGTTGATGATATGTAGAAGTGATTTTGACCCTCATAATTTGTTGATGACTTGATGTATAACTAGTTGATGATGATGTCTTGATGATCTTTACTGATATATGCAATGATTAGATCTGACAGTGAACAGTTGGCACAGGTTTAGGAGGAGAATATGCTATGCTTCTAATATTGCATTGTTGGCATTATGTTTAGAATTCTTTAGTACTTATGTTGTTGAAGTGTTTAAATGATACATCATGATATGCTGCAGTCATGAGTTGCATATGACGAAATCTCAGATGATACTTATATTACTTGAGCCACCTAGTTGTTATTCATATCAGATTTATGGATGATTGTGGATAACCTTTTTGATGATGCATACAATACATATGATATGTTGCTTACAAGACAAGGAGAAGTACAAATATTGAGTACACAACTTCATTATTTGATGATGAGTCACTCATTTCTTTTATGTTGATGTCATCATGCCTTCAAAGATTCATAAATTTCATATGGTGCAGTTATGATGCAAGATTCCTATAGTTCTTGGCTCTCACATGGTTAAGGATTGTTGTTGTTGATGGTATCAAGAAAGCTTGACAAATGACTATGAGCTCATGGTTTGCTAGATACATATTGCTATCTCTTTGATGGATACACATTATGTTGGATACATGGATGATTACTTAAGTTGCATATTGATAAATATTGTTGGTTGGCCAAGAGAATGGTGTTATTACAGGTCTCATGAAGACATAACTATTTGAAGACATGGATATTTAGAGACATGGCTTACTTAGTCACATAATGATGATGACTTCTTACTTTATGATGATAGGTTTGATAATCACATATGTTGATTATCATGGTTGATGCTTATCAGATGTGGGATGTTCCCTAGTGATGATACATGGTTGATATATTGAAGGTTCTTGTGGAAAGATCATGTAGTTCTTGATGATGATGTTATGATCATAGATGATGACTATGGTGTTTTCACATACATATGATATGATTTTGTGTTACTGCTTGAAGATATGACATATGCTTAGTTGATTCATGGAAGGTTATGATAAGGCTCTTTATACTAAGGAAATGGAGAAAGTTGATCTTGATGAGATCAAAAGGATGAGTTGATATCTATATGTGGCATACTTTATCACAGGTTGATGATATTTACATTGTCATATATTGGGAACTGATGATGGACATATACAGGTTGTTGGACTAGATGTTGCTGACAGATGCTTATGGAGCAGATCATATATGGTGTATGATAGTTGTTGATGACTATCATGGTCTTGTTTAGATCTTTGGTCTTTGTTATAAATGTCATGTATATCATTTGATGAAAAGGTCATATAAAGGCCCATAATATGTCTCTATCTATCATAATCTTTTAATGAGTCCTTTTTGGTCATATGATGTAATTTGTACCCCCACTATGCATGGGAAGGATGATGTAATAATTGCTATATTTCATTCATGTATAAACAATTGGTATATCCCCACTTGGTTGGGAGAATGATGTATGTATAAGTCATTGGTGATAGGAATTTCATACTCACATAGTTGAGTTATAGAGTCATGTTATTCTTTTGGAAAATATTTTCTACAGACTCTACATGTGCTAAGGGGGAGCATGTATGGTATAGTGCATCTCAACATGTACAAAGGAGGGGTTTAATCAGAGAATTCAGCATGTGCCTAGGGGGAGCATGATCAATGTTCATATTCAACTGTTCGGATATGAAATTCTTCATTTTGGTCAGCCTTTTACCCTTGATATCAAAGGGGGACAGTATCTTGGTCCACCCTTTGCCCTTGATGTCAAAGGGGGAGAGTATTTTGGTGTTTCTTGTTATCTCTAACAATTTCTATAGCTTGCAGTAATCAACACCAACATGGTTTCCATTATGATACATGTGTTGTACTTGATGGCAACTCACTTGTAGCAGAACAACTCGCTTGTATATGGTAACTAGATGAATCTACAAGAGAGATATCAGGTGTGACAGAATGCATGGAAGTTGTGTTTACAAATGTGACAAAATGCAGTGTAGTTCAATGGAATCAATTCAAAATTAATATGGAAAATCACATTATAACAAGTCTGTTCAGAGGGAACAATGTAATGGTACAAAAAAAAATGGGATGAATGAACAAAGGACTACAAATCAGAATCAAGAAATTGAAGAAAGAGAATGGTTTAAGAAGTATACGCTGGTTCACCTTGTCCAACTAGCTTATACATGCGGGCTCATGGAACAGAAGAAGCGTATATGTATGCATGCATTTTCACATAAGGAAAAGCGCGTATGGGATGGAAAATCGAGGTTTTGGTCCGAGGTTTTGGTCCAAGGTATTGATCTGAGGCATTTGGTCCAAGGTATTGGTCCGAGGTATTTGGTCCAAGGTATTGGTCTGAGGTATTGGGTCCAAGGTATTGGTTTTTAGGCCCCTATACTACTACTGTAACCCCTTATTGTTATTGTAGAAATTTTTTCTACAAATCAACTAGCTCTGATACCATGTAGAAATTTTGAATAATAAACACTTATTCATAGAGATTATCCTGATTATACACTATTGCGGAATACATGCACAATACATAACCTCCTCTACATTTATCATCAATTTAGAAGCATTAAAAACAATGAAACATCAATCACATGCGCACATTAACACTATGTAACCTGGGGAAAGCATACAGCTGAAAACCCCACACTATTTGTATATTATAATGATTGAGAACATGTAACAATACATAGTACAATACTCCTCGCAAGTACTCAGTACTATCTCCACCTGTTACACACAAACTAGCTCAGATCTGAATCAATCACAGGTTCAAATCTCCTCTGCTGCTTTCCTGCCTCCACTGCACAATCCTGCATGAGAATAGTGATGAATGGCTGAACCAAACTCGTATTTCCTTGGCTGAACCACGTAATCCTCATTGTCATTACTCAATCCCATTGATTGTGCAAGATCTCATGCACAACTATAGTTAAACTGATAGCAATCTCAACCTCTAACACCTGTCTCCACTGAACTGTCCATGCACTGAGTTAACTGATGTATTATTTAGTTGCTTTATGAGTTAATAATTAGTGAATTAATTAATAATTAATTCACACAACTCATCACTAGTGTATTCTTTAGTTAGACTAAAATACAACTAGTTCAACCAAGTCAAACTGAACACAACTCCATCAACTCCTCAATCAACTCCACCAAAACTCAACCACTTGAGTTCTAACTGAAGTTCACCATGAAATAGCTCAACTAAACCATAAGAAAAGCACATTTCCTTCTGACAGATGCATGTACCACATCTGTAGCTTGAACTGAAGTGCTCCAAGAGGATAATATAATGTTTATATTCCAAATATTATTATGAGCTAATAATATTCGACTGTTCTATTTTTAGACTGGCAGTCTAAAAATAGACTCTGCCCATATGTCTAAAAATAGAAGTCCATCTATTTTTACCAACATGACCAATCATCCACAAATAGCATCCTGCAACTCATAGACCATGATCCATATGTCTAAAAATAAACATAGTCTAAAAATAGACTTTACGCCAAAAATAGCCTGCGGGCCCACTTAGTGAAGGCGACTCCTTTCCACTAAGCTCCATCATCTTGTTGCATTTTCAACACTCCCTCTCAACAAGATATGGATTATCTGCAATCCCTATCCTACAACTCTAGAATGTTCTGCATGCAACACATTTGCCCAGTCCACTTGCTCCAACAACACTTGGAACAAAAACACTCCCAACTGACCACTCTGTTGGGCTAGGAACATACTCTGATGTTGAAGCTCTACCTGCTGCTAACAAGTGCTCCCTCTCTGACATCTACGCTACTGCAACATCTCCATGCATCTCGCACCATTGCAAACCTCTCTATGCCACCTAGCACTGTGCAAAACACTTGTGCCTCTCACATTGCTGCAGCCTGCTAACTATGCGCTGTCCTGGGATTCCCTGCACTGTTGCTCTCTCTGCCACTCCATCCGCATTTGTCTCTACCCAATCAGTCAGTTCCTGCTACTCCACATCGGGGCTCCTGTAGCAAGGTCTCATCCAAGAGGTTGGGTACCTCAAGGATCTTGCCCCTCATCCTTGGGATGATCACTCTATATCGCCCCACCTCCTACCTGGAGGCATGGCTGCATGCGATCCCTCAGCCCACCTGGCTTGAAGTTTACCCCTACTGGAGGTCTCCGCATGAGTAGATGTCTCTACTCGATCTCCTCTTAGCTTCCCTTGTTGTGGCTGCTCCACAACCTCCTGAAGTTGTTGCACCAATCATGGCTCCTCCACAATCGTCTAAGACTTCTTCTGGCTCTGCATGTTGAGAGGTAATATACGCTCCCTCTCAACCACCAAGTCTCCATCAGTTGCCTCTCTGCTCAAGGATTTTCATGCATCTTGAACCTCAAGAGCATACAGGTTCTTGGCTCGTGAACCAATCTGCTTCACCTATCTAGTGATGATGTGTCTAAGGAAAACCTTTCCCTTACTGAAGACTACATCATAGCCTCTGTCTTCCAGCATCGGGATTGACACCAAGTTTCTCTTCAGTCCTGGTACATGCTTGACATCGGTTAAGGCAAGGCAAACTCCATGCTCCCTTTGAAAAATAATCGTGCCTACACCTGAGACACTATACTTCTCATCATTACCCATCGCTATGAGTATCTAGAGATCTTTCTCCTCCAAAGTACTGAACAAACTCTTGTCACCAGTCATGTGGAAAGAAGCTCCACTGTCAAGAAACCAACCACTTCCCACCATGGATGAAACCATGCATGCGAAGAGTGTGAAATCCAACTCAAACTGTGAAGCAAGTGCCTCACCTTCAGATCCTTCCCCGAATCCCTTCTTGAATTTCCTCCGTGGACAATTTGCAGCATAATAGCCCACCTCATGACAACAAAAGCATCGCACTTTCGATTTGTCAACCTTCTTCCCATCATTGGAAGAACTAGATTCAGAAAGAGAACCCTTCTCCTTCCCCTTATTTTCTTTGGTAGCCAAAGTGCAATTTTCTTCATCAGATGCCTTTGATGAAGATCCTTCCCTGGTATTCCGCCTGATCTCCTCCTGCACAAGATCTGACCAAAGTCTCTCCCATCTTGGCAATTTCTCCCGACCATTGACAGAGTCCTGATAGGAATGCCAACTCTTCGGAAGACCAAGAAGAGCCAAGCTCACCAAGTCCTCATCATCGACAGTCACCCCCACACTTCCCAGCTCATCCCGGCATTGGGTGAACTTTGTGAGATACTTGGGCATACTGTCTCCATTCTCACACTTAATGTTTCTGAGTTTATCCTTGAGCGCCAACTTCCTCTGGTCACGTTTGCTTGGAATAAATATTTCAATGCTTTCCACATCAAGTATGGAGAAACCTTTCCATGTAGGCTGGACATAATGTGATCCTTCACGCCCTCCAACAGAATCCTTCGGCACTTTGTTGTCTTCTTTTGCCAAACCTCAATGTGAGAAGCATCAGTAGGCTTTGGGACCTCAGCCTCTATGAACTCCTTCAGCCCATTGTCATCTAACACCGCCTCCATCCTGTCTTTCCATGCAACATAATTCGAGTTGCCTTCAAGAGCATACTCCAATCGCAATCCGTTGCAAGACATTTCAACTTTGACACCAAGAAAACACTGCTGCAAATTCAAATTCCACCAGCTCAAAACTCAACCACTTCTGATCTAAAATTCGTGAGAACAAAGTATTTCTCGTACAGAGATTGACTGTATGTGCATTCACCAGATATCTCACCTTCCAAAATAAGGATGAATCCAGAGGCTACCTGGCCCGATTACAGACTTTGCCTGAAGAAATAAAATGTAATCACTTTTTGAATAATAGATCTAATGATCAACTTCCGCTCTGATACCATGTAGAAATGTTTTCTACAAATTAGCTAGCTCTGATACCATGTAGAAATTTTGAATAATAAACACTTATTGACAGAGATTATCCCGATTATACACTATTGTGGAATACATGCACAATACATAACCTCCTCTACGTTGATCATCAATTTAGCAGCATTAAAAACAATGAAACATCAATCGCATGCGCACATTAACATAGTATGTAACCCAGGGAAAGAATACATCTGAAAACCCCACACTATATGTATATTATAATGATTGATAACATGTAACAATACATAGTACAATACTCCTCGCAAGTACTTAGTACTATCTCCACCTGTTACACACAAACTAGCTCAGATCTGAATCAATCACAGGTTCAAATCTCCTCTGCTGCTTGCCTGCCTCCACTGCGCAATCCTGCATGAGAATAGTGATGAATGGCTGAACCAAACTTGTATTTCCTTGGCTGAACCACGCAATCCTCATTTGCATTACTCAATCCCATTGATTGTGCAAGATCTCATGCACAACTGATAGCAATCTCAACCTCTAACACCTGTCTCCACTGAACTGTCCATGCATTGAGTTAACTAATGTATTCTTTAGTTGCTTTATGAGTTAATAATTAGTGAATTACTTAATAATTAATTCACACAACTCATCACTAGTGTATTCTTTAGTTAGACTAAAATACAACTAGTTCAACCAAGTCAAACTGAACACAACTCCATCAACTCCTCAATCAACTCCACCAAAACTCAACCACTTGAGTTCTAACTGAAGTCCACCATGCAATAGCTCAACTGACCCATAAGAAAAGTGTATTTCCTTCTGACAGCTGCATGTGCCACATCCGTAGCTCGAACTGAAGTGCTCCAAGAGGATAAGATAATGTTTATAGTCCAAATATTATTATGAGCTAATAATATTCGACTGTTCTATTTTTAGACTGGTAGTCTAAAAAAAGACTCCGCCCATATGTCTAAAAATAGAAGTCCATCTATTTTTACCAACATGACCAATCATCCACAAATAGCATCCTGCAACTCATAGACCATGATCCATATGTCTAAAAATAGACAGTCTAAAAATATCCTTTGCGCCAAAAATAGCCTGCGGGCCCACTTAGTGAAGGCGACTCCTTTCCACTAAGCTCCATCATCTTGTTGCATTTTCAATAGTTATTAGTACAACCCCCTTATTATATTTTTGTACCCATGTAGTCCCCATATTTTTATTATTGTGCCCCATAGAAGCCCACTATTGTTATTATTGTGCCCTTACATTATTGTTGTTATGTCGGCTCTGATTATATTATGACCCCTTAGACTCCTATATATAAAAAGGAGGTCTTGTCATTTGTATCATCCAAGAATTTTTCATTTGTTTAATGTAAAGGAGGTTTTCCCCTCGAAGAGGCTGAATTATAAGGCATTCAACTATCTTTTCTATCTTTTTGTGAGCTAGTTTCATAACATTTGGTATCAGAGCTTTGGATTCTAGGGTTTCGCTGCTCCAAATAGGTCATTGTGACATTTTCACTATAAATTTCTTTTTTGTGACATTTCAGAAGCAAAACAAAAAACCCATTTGAGACAAAATCGCGTTGAACCTCGAATCCGAATTTCAGAGATTTCCGCACTATATTTGCGGAGATATTTTCTGAGGAAGTTAGCCTTTTTGCAAACTACTGAATTACATTCCAAACAGGTGACATTGAGAAAATCATCATAACTTTCTCTCTGAGCATTAGATTGAAATTTCGTAAGACGGTACAAAAATAGGATGGACTATAATTTCTTGTATATATTTTTCAGAGCCAAAGGTCAAAACAGTGACACGTGGCATGTCATACAAGTTCGCTCTACTAAACTAGTCTATAATCAAGTCACTGTGGGAGATTTGGCATAACTCTTCCTTGGAGAATCCAATTTGGATAAGACTGGTGGCATTGGAAATAGGACATAGAGGGCTACTGCAGGTCACAATTTCATAACTTAAAGATCCGAAAGTATAGAGTTACAGTCGTTTCAATATCAAGCTCCTAAAATCAAGAAAAAGCAAGATGAGGAAGTTTGATGGCAAGGATCTGGTAAATTGGATACTTCAGATGGAGCAATATTTTGATCTACATGGTGTACCACTGTTACAAAAGGTATGCATTGCATCTTCATATTTAGAACCAGATCAATTTTTATGGTATAAAAGGCTTTGTTCTCGTAAACAACTTGTTACGTGGTCAATTTTCACGGAGGAAATGATAGCACATTATGAGGATAAAAAGAGCAACACCTTCTTTAGAGAAACACCACAACAATTGGAAAGATTAAAATGGCTTTATTACATAATGGAAAGTAAAATTATGGCAACAAGGAAGTCTACCCCTCACAACTATAAAGATGGATGTGTTGTTTCTCCTAGCCTTCCACAACCTACAAGGGTTACACCACAACAATTGGAAGAAAAAAGAGGAAAAGGGCTTTGTTACAATTGTGATAGAAAATGCACTAAAGGTCATAAGTGTGCTGAGAATGAATTATTTTACATAGAGTATGAAGAGGAGGAAGAAAAGGATCAAGAAACATCAAAAGAAGAGGATATACGCTAGGACCCAACCCCAGAGAAAGAAGAAATGAATCAGACCATATCTTGTAAAGCATTGGCAAGAATTACCACTCCTCAAACTCTCAAGATAGAAGGACATATCAAGAAGAAAAAGGTGCAAGAAGTGAAAGATCACATCGAGAAAGAAGAAATGAATCCAACCATATCTTATAATTCATTGGTCGAAATTACCACTCCTCAAACTATCAAGATAGAAGGGCATATCAAAAAGAAAAATGTTCAAGAAGTGAAAGATCACATCGAGCATCAAGAAATGAATCTAACCATATCTTGTAAAGGATTGGAAGAAATTACCACTCCTAAAACTCTAAATATAGAAGGACAAATCAAGAAGAAAAAGGTTCAAGCAGTGAAAGATCACATCGATCATCAACAACTAGTTCTCCAACTTTTAAAGGATAATACCACTTTGGTGCAAAATTGAATGAAAGAACAGGTAGATCGACATCATAGTGAAAAATGTTTTGATGTAGGTGATTGGGTATTTTTACTGCTACATCTCAAGCAAGCTATTTATGAGAAGGAAATTTTGGCAATACTATATGCACTTAAGAAATGGAGACCTTACTAAATGGGAAGACACTTCAAGGTAAAAATGGATCATGATAGTATTAAATACTTTTTAGAACAACTATTATCTTTAGAAGAACAAAAAAATGGGTCACAAATATGTTGGGTTATGACTTTAACATCATCTATAGAAAAGGGAAGCAAAATTTTGTTGCAGATGCACTCTCAAGAAATGATGAGGATATGGAAGCATTGTTTTGTGCTATTTCTATTATCCAACCAAATTGGATAAACGAAGCAAGGGATGAATGGAAGAAGGATGAAGAAGTATGGCCACTTATTCAAAAGTTGCAAAAACTACCAATTCAAACAATATTGCCAGAAATTGAAGAGGAAGGAAAAATCATATTGGAACCTGGAGTAGTCATAGAAACAAGAACCCAACAGCTACGAAATCGATCAATTTAAGAGTACCTCATCAAGTGGAAGAACTTACCCGCTGAAGATTCCACATGGGAGGACAATAATTCTATACAGAAGCATCAAGAACTACTCAAGCATTGAGGACAACACTTTTTGAAGGAGAGGGGCATGTTAGGCCCCTATACTACTAGTGTAACCCCTTATTGTTATTAGTACAACCCCCTTATTATATTGTTGTGCCCATGTAGTCCCCATATTTTTATTATTGTGCCCCATAGAAGCCAACTATTGTTATTATTGTGCCCTTACATTATTATTGTTATGTCGGCTCTAATTATATTATGACCCCTTAGACTTCTATATATAGAAAGGAGGTCTTGTCATTTGTATCATCCAAGAATTGTTCATTTGTGTAATGTAAAGGAGGTTTCCCCCTCGAAGAGGCTGAATTCTAAGGCATTCAACTATCTTTTCTATCTTTTTGTGAGCTGGTTTCATAACATTGGTCCTAAGTGTTTTTGGTCCAAGGTATTGAGAAAAGCCTAAAACTATATAAGGAGGAGAATATCAAAGGGATAAGTGCACAAGTAATGAATATCTTATGAAGGGTTATGTGCAAGTGTATGCATTTCTAAGGAATAGTTGTATCTGAAGTATATTTTATGTTGCAGGGGCTATGCTTGTAATTTGATCTGAAATACTTTGTGCACCTTGAATTCAATATTGGATTAGGATCATGAGACCTAAAATGAATTATAATTGAATGATCTGATATTGGGCTAGATCTAATTATGTACACCTGTTTTATTCTTTAAATATTGTGATCTAAGTTTGTCTGAAGTCTGGAGGTGCAGTGAAGTTATGAAGTAAGTATTATTAGATCTGTACGTTGTTTCACTTTGGTGAAGGTGCGTATACACGGTTCAGCTCTTCCAAGTAGCATATGCAAAAGAAAAGCTTGATGTTCAAGGATGACTGATCTATCAGATCAATGCTACTATTTCACTGTTGTCTGTCAACGAAGTCTTCTTAGATTTAAATGTAAAACTAAATGAATAAGGAGTTTGATATTTGATAGATTGATTGTATAAGTGAGAAGAAGTGATCTCTGTTGCTACCTATGTAAAGCTCTGTAAGTTGAGAGTAGACATTCAGTATATTGCTGGTTGGTACAGACTTGATTCAAAATTTTATGTTTGCAGTATCTTCAAAGGTATACGCACGTTGGGCAAAAGGAAGTAGCGTATACACACGGGTTTGCTTCATTAAAGGAGCGTATACATTCTAACACATGCCTTTTGAGGTTATAGTTAGTTCTAGTTGTTGATGTATTGTTCTGGGTCCAGATCTATGTACTGGTTACAATGATCTGTCCATTCCAGTTGATTGGCCGAATTCTATTAAGTTTGAATGAATGGTTGATTCAGTTGTGCCAGAGGTTTAGTGATTGATTGATTCAGTTATGATTATACCAGAGATTTATGATTGGGTTTCATTTATATCAGAGATTGATTGGGTTTCAGTGATTGGTTGATGCAGATGTATTTGATGGTTATATTGCAGTGGTGATTTATTTTGAGATTCAATGTTACTAATGGGTCCAGTGTGAAAATTTGATGAAACGTAGCCTTCATATTGTAGTATTGTGTACCCGTAGTATCCAATGTGAAAATTTATGAAACGTGGTCCCTGGAGGATACTGAGGGTTGGAGCCTTAAGTGAGGAAGTCAAAACTTCCTGCCAGTAATGGCTGGTGATTTGATCAGGGGGTTAGAGCTCCCTTCCAGTAGCAAATAGAGAACGAGTGAAGGTTGTAGCCTTCTGTAGGTCGGAGCCTATGTACTAGTAAATATAGCAGCTAGTACAAGAACTAGGGGGTTGGAGCTCCCTTCCAGTAGCAGTTGGAGAACGAGTGAAGGTTTTATCCTTTTGTAGGTCGGAGCCTATGTACTAGTAAATATATCAGCTAGTGAAAGAACTAGGGGGTTGGAGCTTCCTTCCAGTAGCAGCTGGAGAATGAGTGAATGTTGTAGCCTTTTGTAGGGCAAATCCTACGTACCAGTAAATATATCATCTAGTACAAGAACTAGGGGGTTGTAGCTCCCTTCTAGAAGAAGCTGGAGAATGAGAGAAGGTTGTAGCCTTCTACAGATGGGTGCCTGCATACTGGTATGAGTCTGCACTGGTACAAGATTGTAAACATATTTTCTTATTATTAAAAGAAGACAGAGACGACAGAAGCAGGTGGCTTTCACCCACATTGCATTTCCACCTTAAATCTTGGTGTTCATGTGTGTTGCTTATGTGTGATGGTTTATTCTATTATTACTGCACATGGTTACTGTTTAATGTTTAATAAAGTATTGATGCACCGGTTAAAGATCAACATATGATGAATTAACTGAATCATAAGTTCATCGGATATATGCTAGTTGCCTTAAGAATAGTTGTGTGCACACACGAGTTCCCTTCACTGAAGTGGCATATATAAATCTTATTATGCAAATGAGAAAGTTATTTATTTTTAAATACTGATTCACCCCCCCCTCTCAGTGTTATTTCCAACAATTCCTTCAGTTTTTTATTCTTTTAAACATAATAATAAAACATTTAGTGGGTCTTTCCAATACAAATTTGCATTTATGAAACAGTGCTTGACTGCTTTTAGTTTGAGATTTTTACATTGGATTTTGGAGAATGATGCTGTACATTCAAAATGGATCAAGAAATTTACAATGCCTTGGTACCAATCTAACAATATAAAATTGTCATCAATGTATAAAGGGCAGATCTGATCTAAAAGTAAAGGTTCTTGTGGATTCTTTTCTTCGGGATGAAGGGAAGGTTCTTGTGGATTCTCCCCTTCTGCAAGGACAGTAGGTTCTTTCGTATTCTTCTTATCTGAAGTTTGAGAAGGTTCTTGTGGATTAGCACTTTATAGTTGGATTCAGCTAAAATCTTAGCTACTCCTTGGCCTTTTACTAGCTTTGTAGTTTTGATAGTTTGATCAAACTCCAGTATTTGATTGATCCATCTACCTCTCTTTCCATCAGTGTCTGGTTGAGTTAAAACGATTTTCACAACACTATTAGGAACATAAGTAGTAATAGGAGAATGTAGGATATA
The DNA here is from genome assembly GCA_031772625.1 of Pinus tabuliformis. NCBI lineage: Eukaryota > Viridiplantae > Streptophyta > Pinopsida > Pinales > Pinaceae > Pinus > Pinus tabuliformis. The sequence goes on along the minus strand of CM062815.1, from coordinate 648,165,529 downwards.
CATCCTGAATGATTTCAGGGCTTGAATAAGGACATAGGCTTGCTTCTCAATTATGTCATACTTAAGCTCGTCATCTCTCATAACCTTACTGAAAAAGGCTATGGGTTGGTCATGGGAATCTTTATTCTTTTGTAGTAGAATAGTAGCAATGGTTGTTTCTGAGGCAAAGGAAAAGATACTGAATGGTTTAGTGTAATCAGGGTTGGCCAAGGTGGGAGCTTCAAAGATAACTTTCGTGATCTGATCAAATTGATGCCTAGAAGAGACATTCCATTTAACTTCATGATCCTTTTGGAGCATGTCATTTATATCTTTTACAATCTCAACATAATTTGGGATGAATCTCCTTAAAAGATTAATTTTGCCTAGAAAATCTTGAATCTCCTTCTTGTTTCTAGGTAAGTTCAATGTTTTAATGGCAGACACATGCCTAGGATCAATCACCACTCCCTTTTTTGAAATTATATGGCCCAGCAGTTTTCTTTCTTTGATAGCAAACGGAGATTTTTTAGGATTCAATGATATTCTGAATTTTATACACCTATCAAAAACCTTCAAGTGCTTTAGACTTTTCTGATCAAATTTAGAAAAAATGGTTATGTCATCAAGATAAATGACCACAAATTTATTTGCCTGACCCACAAAATCTATGTCCATAGCTCTCTGAAATGTTTCTCCAGCATTGGATAAGCCAAATGGCATTCTAGCATACATGAATGTACCCGAACGTTTAGTAAAGGTTGTCTTCTCTCTGTCTGTTGAATCAACATTTACCTGATTATAGTCAAAAAACCATCAAGCGTACAAAGTCTTTGTGCCCCTGAAATCATTTGAAGTAACTGATCCATTTTGGGCAAAGGATAGTTATCCTTTAATGATGCTTTGTTAAAATTTCTAAAGTCCACACAGAGTTTGATTTCTCCATTCTTCTTTCTAACAGGAACTAAATTTGCAACCCAATTAGAATATCTAAGAGGGAGAATGATCTGGGCATCTAGAATTTTCTTAGTTTCATTTTCTACAGTTGGTAGAAGAGCTGGATTGATCCTCCTAAGTTTTTGTTGATAAGGAACTGCTTCTGGCTTTAAAGGAATCTTATACTGTATTAATGAAGTATCATAGGTTTTTAGATCTGCATAAGTCCATGCAAAAACATCCTTATAATTTTGAAGTAACTTAAGATATTGAGCTTTGATCTCAGGATCTATAGATGTATAGATTTTGATGTTTCTAATATCATCATTTGTTCCAATATTAATTTATTCTATGTCATCTTGTGAAGAAATGGACTAAGGGTTTTGAAGGACATCATTTTGATCAAACAATTTTTCTAAAGGAATGAGGCCTTTGGGAATAAAAATGTTAGACAATTGAAAAATGTCATGATCAGCAATTTTTGAATTAAAATTTGAAGTATCATTTCCATTTGTATTTTCTTTTATTTCTATTCTATCTTCATCAATTTCTAGAACTGAAAATTCATATATAACCTACAAAAAATATTTCAAATGTTCATCATCTTCAAAAATCTGCTAGTGTTTTAGATTGCTTGGGATGGATGGTCTATACTTGACTTGTATTTGATAGAGTACATTGGTCTGATCAAGAATTTTAAATGAACTAGCATAAACAGCTAAGGCATCTGCATGAATATTTTGATTTCTTAGAATATAAGTCAAATTAAAAGCATCAAAGAATTTTTCGATTGAATCCCAAACTTCATTTCGAGAAGACCTAAGTCTAGAATGCTTATTCTGGAAAATATTTCTCACTTGTTTGACAATAAGTTCTGAATCAGTAAAAACACATAAGTTTTGAACCTTTAAGATTTTGGCTAATTGCAGTCCCAAAAGGAAAGCTTCATATTTAGCCACATTATTTGTAACTTTGAAGTCGAGTTTTCATGATTGGGTGATATTTTCTTTTTGTAGTAAAATTAAAACTACCCCAGCTCCTGCTCCATCTTTTGTACAAGAACCATCAAAAAATAGTTTCCATACATCAATTTGATTTGCTACAGGACCTTCAATTACATCTTCTATTTTAACTTGAGTTTCATGTATTTGGCTTGAAGAGAGTTGAAAGCAACCAAGATCCTGATAAATTGCATAAATGGGGTGGTTCCTTGGCTGGTCTGTTTTGCAAACAGTGTGCACAAATCTTACCTCTCTATATAACCTTAGTTTTTCTCCCCCATAAACTAGAATAGTGTCATAAGACATATCCATCTGAAGAGTTCCCCCTAATTTGGCACAACAAGACCTAGAAAGGAGCATTCCAAATTTGGGAGGAATATCTATGACAACTATATCAAGCACTACACTTTTCATTGGAATTTGGGCAAGGGTGACTACTAAATCCTTAATCAATCCTAAGCAGGGCACCCTTTTAGAATCAAAGGTGTATAAGTCATGATAGGATCTAGTTATGTCAAGTTTCAAATGGTCCATGATAGTTTTTGGCATGAGGTTATGTGATGCTCCAGAATCAAGCATACAATTATATAACATGGAATCATTTGTCTTAAGAGTTACATAGAAAGGAGGCACTATTTCATCTATCATATCTGAGCTAGGACCAAAGACAACTGCTGGTTTTTCATCTTGAAGACTAATGATATCACTTTCAGCATCAACCGAGGTGTTTTGTATCCATTTGGAGACTTGATTTTTATACCCAAGGTTTTTGGAAAGTTTTGAAAGTGGAATTGGGATTTTAACTCTTTCTAACTCTTTTCCAACATTAAATGTAGTCAAAGCATTTTTATCATTTTAAGCAGTATCAATTGACTCATTTAATGGTTGAATAACAATTGTTTGAGTTTCAACATCTTTGGTACGAGGTTCAATTATTAGAGTCTCCTTAAGAGGTCTTCCAGGGCTGGGTCTAGGCCTAAGATCATATCTCTTGTTCAACTCTGCAATTAAAAATTTAGAGAAGGCATGGTATTTAGAAACCTGTGAGGATTCTTGATCTTCCTGGACCTGATTTTGTTGTGAGAGAGGAATAATAATTGTTTGATTAGAAGAAGTATCCATGTTATTGATATCTTCAGTAATAGTCATAGTATTTTCATCAGGTTGTTGGTCATCTATCAATAAACGAGTGGGAACTTGGTGATCATTACTAGGTCTATGAAGAATTTGTAATTGTGGATTCCTTTTATACTGACCTTGATTTTGATTTTGGGGTCTAGTAACTATTTGTTGAACTGTCCTAGGTTGAGTCTCAATCTTGGAAATTCTATTAGATAGATTTTTAAGAAGAGAAGTTATTTCATCTATTTTAGAATATTTTGTTTTAGTCATAGAATAACTAGAGGAACTAGAGGCCTCTTGAATAGATTTGAGTTTTCTTTAGGCCTTTTCCTCTTTAGATTTCAAGGAAGTCGAAGCAGCCCTATTTTCTTCCACCTCTATAGCATTTGTTTGCATATCTTCAAGAGTTATTGAAGTTCTCTCTCTTATCATTACAGCAAAATCATTGTCAAAGGCTTTAGAAAACCAAGACTTAGCTGCTACTATAGGGGGTTTACAATTAGGGGGCATCTTATGATAAATTTTATTGAACATTTTGATAAAATATGATACAGGTTCACCAAAGTTTCTTTTTAGTTCTTCAAACTCGTTAGAAAGTAAATAGGATCTTTCTTTACACCCCATTGATTTTTAAATACCTTTTTAAGCTCTTCCCAATTTCTAATGGAATTTACAGGTAACTGCCTAAACTAGGTTCTTACATTTCCTTCAAGTGACTATACAAACAATCTCATGTAAACATTTTCTTGTTCGATATTCATGTTGTCTACAAATTCTAGAAAAGGTTGAAGATGGTCCTCAGCTAAGGGACTAGTTTCTCCATTATACCTGGGAAGGTATTTCAAGTATCCAACTCGGAATGCATCGAGGCTAACAGGTAAGACTAAATTTGCATATCTAGCATGTACAATAGGTCGGAATGCCATAGTAGAAGGTGGTGTATGATGTGTTTGTGTGGATGAAGAAGAAGATGATGAAGAAGAGGTAGAAGAAGGTAACTGAGGGGGTGTGTAACTATGTGGAGGTGAAGAAGGAGGGGATCTCTTAAATAATTTTAAAGGTGTCTTAAGAACTAACTTTTGGACCTGTGAATGAATAATCTATTTTGTTTCAAAGAGTCGATTTGAATATACATAGAGGGTCTCTTTAGTTTGTTCAGAAGTAGAATCTTCAGGTCATTCAGAGGTGGAAGGAAATGAATAAGTGGTAGGGGATATGAAATCTGTGGGTTTGTATTTAGGTAAATCAACACCCAAGTTAGACTCAATTTTAGGTGATCTTGGTGGTAGTGGGGGTTCTTGATGTGTTTCAAAATAATGAATGAGGAAAGCTAAATCTAAATCAACTCCCCTATCTAATAGTTCAGAAACCCTAGGAGGTATTTGTGTCCAATCAGGATCAGATGGAATATTACTAAAAGGATCAAATGATACTAAATCTTTAGACTAAACCACATACAAATTCAGTAGGGGGCAAAGGTCAAAACTCATGAAGAAATTGAAAGCGAATTCCTAAATTATTTCAAGCAAGCGCATCAAGAGCCAAATACTGATAGATTGCTAGCTATTGAAAAAATTACGAGGAACATTCCCAAATTAATCTCAGAGGAGCATAATCAACTCCTTCTCAGACCTGTAGACTTACAGGAGGTTGAAGAGACAGTTCGTCAATTGAAAGTTGGGAAGGCGCCGGGTCCGGATGGATTTACCTCCAATTTTTTTCACAATTTCTGGGATCTGATCAAAATGGAGGTGTGGCAGGTTGTGGAGGAATCAAGAACATTGAGATGGATGTTCCCTGGATTGAATGCCACTTTCATTGCTCTGATTCCCAAGGAGGCTCAGCCCAGCACTCCTGACAAGTACAGGCCTATCGCTTTGTGCAATATAATATACAAGATTGTTTCTAAAATCATCGCATCCAGACTCAAATTGCTGCTCCCTCTTATCATCTCGCCTGAGCAATCTGGCTATGTTGAAGGTAGGCAGATAACGGATGGAATTATCCTAACTCATGAAATAATCCATTCTTTGAAGCAATCCAAGAGGCCAGGTATGCTCCTCAAAATAGATTTGTCCAAGGCTTTTGATAGCTTAAGTTGGATGTACATCAGGAAAATTCTAACAGCTTTTGGTTTTGCTCCTCCTTGGGTAAGGTGGGTTATGAGTCTTTTATCTTCCTCATTCTTTTATGTGCTAATCAATGGTATTCCCTCATCCACCTTTCACCCCTCTCGGGGAATTAGGCAGGGAGATCCCCTTTCTCCCTTCCTTTTCGTTATCATGGCAGAAGGATTGGGTCGCAGCATTAAAAAAGCCCAGCAATCTCAGCTCCTTAAAGGCCTATCTTTTCATAACACCTCTACCTTTTCTCACCAGCAATTTGTTGATGACAATATGCTTTTCGGTCATCCGTCTATCCAGGAAGCTCGTCAACTCAAATCTCTGTTGTCGGATTTCTCAGATGCCTCAGGTGCCAATATCAATAAAGCCAAATCTCAAATTTTTTTTTTCAACACTCCTGTTAATACCCAAGCAGCTATAGCTCGCATTCTTGGATTTACCATTGCAGCTCTCCCCTCCAAATATTTAGGAGCACCTTTGATAGCCTCGGCCCTTAAGCACTCCTCTTGGAAAATCCTCTTAGAAAAGCTGGAGGCTCGCCTCTTCCTCTGGACTCACAGGGCTCTTAACATGGCGAGTAGATTAGTCCTCATAAAAGTTGTTCTTCACTCCATGCTGCTCTACCTCTTCTCTATCCTTGCCGCTCCCAAATGGGTTCTCAAAGAAATCAAGAATCTCCAGCGTTCCTTCTTATGGGGAAGCTCTGGACCAACTCGCAAATGGGCTCTTGTCAAATGGGACAAAGTTTGCCTTCCGAAATGCGCCGGTGGCACTGGTTTGAGGGATCCGTCTTACAACAACGAGGTCATGGGGGCTAGAATATGGTGGAGATGGCTTTCTGCACCATTCACACCCTGGGCTTCTCTATGGATGGCAAAATATGCAAGCAACTGCCCAATAGAAGAACGAATACGAATGTCAGAAGTCAGCATGGGCTCCCTAATCTGGAATTCAGCCAAGCAACATAGAAATCTAATTCAGCAGCATAGTTTTTGGGAAGTTAAGGACGGAAACACAGCAAGGTTCTGGGAGGATTCTTGGCAGCAGTTGCCCAAGCTAAAGGACCTTCTTTCTCATCTGCAACTTCCGGAGCAGGATTTGCAAGAGTATGACAAGGTCAGAAATTTTTGGACTCACTCTTCCACACAGGATTATAGGCAATGGATTAAAGCAGACCAGATCTTAAGACATGGAACAGAACAGGCTCAACAATCTCTCAAAACAGAATTAATGAAAAGGAAAATATAGTTTTCGGAGGAAAGGGATATCCTTAGATGGGGATATGAAGAAAAAGGCACCTTTACCACAAAGGAGGCTTACAATATAATCATCAAGCAGCATATGGTCAAAGACCTGCTATGGAGCAAAGTTTGGGACCATTCCAACTGGCCGAAAGTCTCTACCTTTCTCTGGCTCCTATGTCAAAACAAGATCCTCACATGGGATAATCTTAGAAAAAGGAATTATCATGGGCCCTCCATGTGCCCCAACTGCAGGCAAGAAGAGGAATCCATAAAGCATCTTATGCATTCTTGTCATATTGCGCGCAAGCTTTGGGAAAAAGTTAGCTTTCGATGCCAAAAGGAGGGTAGAGTTCATGGAGATATCATAGCCACAGTTTGCAATTGGGATCAGACACCTTATCAATGCAAACTTCTAAACTTCTTATGGAAGCTTATTCCAGGATTCCTCATGTGGAACATTTGGAAGGAGAGGAATCGCAGGATATTCAAGGATCAATCTATGCCTATGGAGAATCTCTGGATCATCATATGCCAAAATATCAAAGAATCCCTATCTCTCCATACTTGGTCTCAGGAAGATCTTCCTTCTCTGCCGCAAGAACAATCCATCTGGGCAAATTGGAATTTTCAGTGGAATCAAGAGCTTAATTCCAAAGGAACATTGCCTTCGTTGGGTCATTCGCCTATGAAGTGGCTCCCTCCTCCCAATCATATGTTCCAGCTAAACTTCGATGGAGCCTCGAAAGGTAATCCAGGAAATTCGGGCTTTGGAGGGATCTTCAGAGACTATCAGGGGACTCCTCTTCTGACCTTTTTCAGTTCAAAGGGATGGGATACCAACAACTCTGCAGAATTGGAAGGTTTGTGGCAAGGTCTTATCTTAGCTCAAAACAAGGGATTCTTTCCGCTTATCATAGAAGGGGACTCTCAGATCATCACAAATATGGTTTCCAAAATCATGCAAGGCACTCCCTCGTGCAAGGTAAGCAACAGTTGGAGGATGGCGAAGAGACTTGAGCTCATTGATGTCTGGCTCTCCCATCACAGGGCTATTACTATCAAGCATACCCACCGAGAAGGAAATAAAGTGGCAGACTTTCTTGCTAATATTGGAGTGGAATGTGGGTTGGAACTTCATATAGGATCATTTCCAGCCTAGTCTCTGCCTCCCAATTAATGGACTACCACAATATTGTGAAGAATGAAATGCAACAAGTAGAAGAAGAGCACCCGGATGCGGGTGTATTAATGGATCATTAATGGAGAGGTTCTCCTGCGCTGACATTTGGTCCTACAAGTGGCAGGATTGCACACTCCTCTATGCTCTCTCTTGGTTAACGCAGGCTCACACAAGGCACCTGCTGATCAGTCTGCACTTCGAATTTATTGTTCACTTTGGTCGAGAAAATTCTCCTGAGGTTTTATTCATGGGTTCATCGGCTCTCCCATCCATTATCTGCTCCTGGTCCTCATGCTATAGCCTGCGTCAGACTCAGAATTCTTGCAGTGGTTCGACTGCAACCATCAGTGTTTGGCTTGGAGGGGCTTTTGCTGCGGAAGCCAAGCTTCCCCTTTCAAAGGCTCAACTCTGCTACCTGAATTTTGGGCGGTTTCCCTTCAGGCCGTTTTGCATCCCTTACTCTGTTCCCTGTTCTTGTTTGGTCTCCACTCGCATCCTGACCATGGTGCGCCACCGCATGTGAAGTCGCTATGGCGGTAGTTGTGGTGGTCGTGGGTGGTCTCAGCCTGTTCCTTCGTCTGATATCCCTGTGGCTCCTGCGTCCCCTCCTTCAGCTCATGCAATTCCGCCTCAGCCCAGTTCTGTCTGCAAGCCTTTCCCGCATAACACCTTCCAGACCACCCATTTCAAGTTTCAAAGTAGCCTCAACAAGCCTATTCTCTTGGCTAGCATTACTGTCATCTTCGCGGAGGAAGAGGCTCTGCCTAGTGTTTCAGTGCACACCTCAGCAACGCATTCTCAGGACAACCATGGAAGAGAGCATCATATGGAAGACGAAGGCAATGTGATCAATCGTGGTGATTTGCATGTCGAGGGAAATGTTCCTGATGACACCCAGCCACTAGATGGCAACTTCCAGGGAGTCTCGGGCTCTATTGACCCTGCTGATAGTTCTTGTGGCAACCGTCATTCGTCGGCACATCCAGGTGGCAGCGGTATGGATGATGAGGTAAAGGAGGGCGAATTATGGGTTGGCAATGCATGCCCGATTGTGGAGGAAGGTCCAGGCCAAGACGCGGTCGTTTGATGCCTCCTGGGCCCTGCGTGCTCCCCCAGCTTTTCTTTTTGCTCCCCAGGTCACTTCGTTGTGTTTCTTTGGTTCTGGTAGTGTCTTTTGCTATGGGTCTTTGGTTCAGCAGTTGTTTTTTGCCTCTGGGTCTCTGGTTAGTATTGACAGCTTTGCTTAAGGCTACCATCTAACCTTTTTGTGGTTTACTGATATGCTCAGTTCTCAATGTATGGTTTTTTGGCATTATGTAACTGGTTTTCCCAACCTTGGGATAGTCTTGATGAGCTGAAGGCTAGTTTCTGCTCTCCTCTGAGGTTTCAACCTCCTTGTAACTTTATTTTTACTTTCTTTTAATAGAATTAGTCTTTACCGAGAAAAAAAAAAGATACTAAATCTTTAGACTGCAAGGCTGAAGAGGAAGAAGAAGATAGTTGATGTCTCCTTTTAGAACTGACTTTTCTCATAATTTTTCAGGATCTAACAGAGGATTAACTAAGTCAGATTCTAAATAAGATCTAGTGTGCTTAAAAGGTGCCAGTTTGGGCTAGTGGAGTCGCCAGGTGAAGGATTTTAACCTTTCTATACCTTTAATCACCTTAAAGGAATAGAATGAATATTGTTGCCCCAGGAAAACGTAATGAAATTCGAATCCCCGGCAACAGTGCCAGATTAATGTTGTATCTATGAGATGATAATGGTCAATTATCATGCCAAAGCATCTAAGATAATTGTTTTTGGGGGTTTTGTTTTAATGTGGAGTACCAATGTATGAAACAGATGTAACAACGTAATGCCTAACCTTGTGAATAATATTAATATCAAAGTAGAGGGTTGCTATAAAATTTCACACAGTGATATAACTTGTATGGTGGTGAGTAGAAACAGAGAAATAATATGATTATCACAATTTTCAAATTGAAAATTAAATAATCATAAGTATGAAAACCTTTAAACTATGTTCAGAAGGTTTAAGATAATATGCTTAAGCTTACAAAATATGCTGATGATTTATTGATTTAGAGGGAATTAATTAAACAAACAGTCCATTAATTCATTCTCTTTATAGATTATCACTTCAGAAGCTTATAGGAATAGATTGAAACCTAATTATTCCTACCTAGTTATCTCTGTAAGACATAAGGATATGAAGAAAAACATAATGAGTAATACTGGAAAAACTTACAGGAAACACAAATTGTGTAAAACAAAATTTAGAATCCTTTTCTTTATATTAATGATCCAGAAAGGTCAAGTACATCAAATTTTTGGAAATGCTTCTTCAAGGGTGCAACCCTTAATAACTCATGAAGAGAGTTATTTATACAACAGTAGAACTAAGAAAATATCCTAAACTGTTTTTACAAAAATATATTCTTATAAAATCAAAATAAATACTATTAGTTGATTTGGCACTATTTTGATGTTGTGTTGTTGGTGACTAACACTGAAAAAATTGAAAATTGTTGAAGTTGGCTTATTGTTCCTCCAAAAGCTGAATGTTATTCGATTTTCACGCAGGATGTCATATTTACTTATGACCTTTCATCTGATACACTTTGACTTGTATTTCTTTATCTGTCTCCTATGTTTAGTTTTTTACCATGAATGCTTTGTTACCTGCTTTTACTTTTACCAGTCATAGTAAATCACATCATCTAGTATCTTTTACTCTTATCCTGCATTTATTTCTTTAGTAAAAGTGAATTTCACTAAATACATGTTTGCCTTCATGCGAAAATGTGATATGTTGTTGCTGATTTATCTCTGTTTTAACAGTTACTGCCTCTATGTAGATGATTTCTTCTACTCTGTGTATAATTTTCTCTGGTTTAAACTTGATTTTCTGTTTGTACACAAAAATTCTGGTAAATGAAACTTTTAAATGGATTTCCTAAATATCTTGGAGTAAACAATTTTTGTGACTAGTATCAAAATTGTTTATCCAAGCTTATGGCCTTCTAATCACCTACAAAATAAAACAAATTATTAATAAAAACACAGGTTGGCAGGGAGGTGATAATGGTTTTATTTGAGCTGATAGGTCTGTGGACAGAGTTCGGAGTGTGTTTAGAAGGTAGTCGGTGGTAAAATTGGGTTGCAGATGCTTTGGGTGGTGCAGGAAATCTTAGGCAGGTTTCACTATGCAAATGGGCGAAAAGTGCGAAAATGAGGGCCTTTGGCTTTTTAATGGGTAACATTTAAAATTTGGCACAGAATTCGATAAGTGAACAGTGGATGGTTTCGGCCTATGAGGGGAGGCGGTATTAAGGTTCATCGCACCGCTTTTGGCACTTGGGCATTTTTTTCATGAGAGCACGCAAGTTCACGTAAATCTGCCACGTAACTGAAAGGGGCCTAAGCAAAACCATGAATCTTGCGTGCTCTCGGGCTTTTAACAGTGAGACATTAGGAGCACGCGATATGGATGTGGGTCATTGGATTTTGAAGCGGGTGATCGAAGGGTTGTCGCGCGGTTGAGATGCATGGAGGGAAATCGAGCGGAGATTAGCGAGGCCCGGGGGATAATTACAAATGATTTGTAATTATTTAATAATTTAAAGTGGGGTTAAAAGTATAATGTGCGGGTTCAATACAATGGGACAAGGGTTAAAATGAAGCGAGATTTGTTAACCACACCAAGGGGGGTGGGTTAAAATGTTTTTTATGGGGAAAATGGTGAATTGTGGTGTCAATTAAAATGAAGTGGCGAGAGACAAAACTTAGGCTAAAGGGTCTTTATGGGTTTTTTAGGCGTATGGCAGAGTTAATAAAGTAAACAAGGGGGTTTTATGGGTTTTTAGGGAAATTACAAGGGGAAAGTGAATTTTTCAGTGGGGAAAGGGTTTCACACTAGGGAAAAGGGGTTTTGGGTAGGGAAATGACCTTTAGAGGGTAATTTTCTAGGAAAATGTGTGAAACCAAATGGCAAGGGTGAAAATGAAGGGAAAAGGGTATTTTCATAAGAAATGATGGGATAATGGGAAATTAGTAAGTATGTAGTGGGGGATGAAATGAAATGAGGGAAAATTAATTAAATCATCTTGTGAAGATCCTTTCACTTTCATAACTACTCTTGCACATTGAAACATTGGATTAATCATGATGAATGTGCTTATGCTTCACCAACCTTGTACTTCTGCAACCTTTCTTCTACCTACCCTTTACTTACCCTAACATTTTTTCTTCACTTAGTTGGGTGCATTTAAGCTAGCAACCCAATATTTCTTTTCATGAATAATCTACCTCTATACCTTATTCTCTCCATTGGCTCAGATTAAACTATTGAGCCAATTTTATTTTCTACCTATGACAATCAATTTAAAACAAATCCAATTATGATTAAACTATATAATTGGATTAAATAAACTAGTGTGGCATCTAAACAAACTGCACACAACTATTATTTTCAAAAGTGAATTAGAGTAAAAGTAGTGGCATTTATATTTGCAACACTTTCAGAGTTTATTGCTTTTTTCTTTTCTCTCTAACCTAACATTTTATTTTTGCCTTCATTTTTTAGGGAATCTATTCTAACATTTTCTTTAATATGGACATACTTATCAAAATATTTCCTAACATTTTTATTCAGTATTATTTTTGTCCATATCCTAGCTTAACATCTTTCTTGAAAAATATTTTCAATTTTGGACTAATTTATTTTAATTTACCAAAACCAAAAAATGCTACAACATGGCCACTATTCGGGTGTTGTGCTAGTGAAGTTCACATGTTCTTTTAATCCTGGAATTCACATAACTTATCCCACTTCTCTTCATCTGGAATGGAATTTTTTGTTACCTTGTGGTAGATCTCATCTACCTCGGTATACAGAGCAAAAGTGGGTTTCACTACGAAAATGTGTTTTATCTCATGTTGGATGAAACTCATGTTGTTGATAGCTTCATAAAAATATCTCCCTGTCATAGCACCTTTGATGTGGGAAGACTTGGTTGTATCCTTTGCAATGTCTTAGAGCTTCTTCTTGTAATCTTACCTAGTCATCAATTTTTCATTTATCAGAAATGAAGAAGGAAAACCTTTCTTGTTCAATGCTTCTATTCTAGTGAAAAACCTGTTAACTACTACCTCCAAAGTGTGACATTTCTCTGTCAGCTGCACAACCAAGTTCTTCTTTGTTAGAACTTTATTTACTTCTAAGATTGTTTTTGTTCTGTCATCTACTCCCAAATCATCCATCTCATATCTGTTTTTGGAATTGAGAAACTTTATGATGTTGTTGGTTGTGGCAGGCATTTCTCCCAATTCAGCATTGATAGTGGAAATGGTTTGCTTGGCTTTCTCCATCAACTCTTTCTGTTCAAATATAATCTAGATACATGGCCAGATTTCATCTATTTCTTCAATGATGTTGTTCCATATAATTTCTTTGACTTGGGCCAATGTGTGGCCAACAGAGGACTCAGTTGCTGATTTCCTCCATATTTCTACCTGGTTTTGAGCTCTCTATAGCTCTGCTGCATGGAAAGTCTCAGTATTTGTCTTCTGATCTTGTAGAAGATTTACTTGAGCCTACAATATTTTGATTTCTTCAGTCTGGAGAGACATGTTTTGTATTTCATTTTCCAACTAATTAGCAATTGCCCCTGTGCTTGTTGTAGAATATGTAGTTGTAGGAATGGATATGATAGGCAGTGCTTCCAAAGGGAAAACAACCATTTTGGTAGATTGCTCCTTTTCTCTGATCATATTTTCCATCTTTGTCTCCATTTGCTTCAACTGTGCACTCTACTCCATGATGAGCTTCATCATGTCCGCCTTTTGTGTCTCTATTTCTTCAATATCCATGTATAGAGGATATTCTATGGCTAGTATCTTCAACTTCTTCCTTAATGCTACTATGTCTAAATTATTTTTCCTTACAAGCTCTTCTGCAGCATTGATGTTTGCAAGATCATAACCTACTTTGATCACCAAGTCCTCCAAAGCTTTGATCCTTGTGTCTTTGGAAATTCCAGAGACTTTCTCCATATTCAATTGTGATTGAACATTGGCCAATGTAGCCTACAATTTAGACAAATTCACCGCAGTGTTAGTGAGAGTAGATGAAATCATCCACCCTTTCTCCTTGTACATCCCCATTTGGTCAATGGGATGTATGTCTTTCACATCAAATTCAAATGATGTCTTCTTGTAGTCTGATGCCACCTTGGGCTGGGCAATCTGTGCTTGGAGGAATTCCATTTGCATTTTACCTTTCTCTAAATCAAAGGCTGATAGCAACTTGCTTTGAGAACTGGAAGTCTACTTCCAGAACTAAGAGTATGTGTTAATCTTCAAGGCCTCATTCCTCACTTTAATTTCCTTGAAAATGTCAAATATATTCTTTTCTCTCTCCCCTGTAGTAGATGTGCTGGTCTGCATAACCTATTGTTGATCTTGTGAAGTTGTGGATGTAGTGAGAGAAAGTGTAGTTTGATCACCCGCTAATGAGGAAACAAGTGGCTCTTTAATAGTGATAATATTTTCCTGCTTTGAATCCTTGTTTAGGCTTAGTTTGGAACTGAGCTTGGCCTTCTTCCTGTACATGATTTTGAAGCCTTCACTGAAAATCTTAGTTGTTGAAGGTGACTCTTCTTCTTTTCTCCTCTTTGCTGATTTCTCCTTTGTCATAGGAGTCTGCACTATTGAAGTGGACACTAATTTCTCCTCCACCTCTTGTAGAGTATTCTCAGTCCATTCTAGCTAGTTCTTATACTTTTCTATCTCTGGTCTAGCTGTGTGAAAATAAGTAGTAGATTTATTTTCTACTCTTAACTTAGAAATGACCCCTAATGGATCATATGACCAGGTGAAACTAAGGTTGAATTGCATCTCTTTCAATAGCTTATCTGCTTCTTCCCCTACTTCCCTGTTGTTGCAAATGAAAGGCTCTATTTATGTTTTTATTTTGAATTGTGACTTATTCTTGGCAGCTACAAAGTGGATCTCATCCATATTGAGCATTTTCCTGATATATTCTAGAGAAAAATCCTCATTGGGAGGAATTTTGGCAGCTTGTAAGGGGCAAGCTCACACCCAAATATCCTTAGTTCTGTATAATTCTGATAGAGGTACCAATCCCCTGTCTGGACTTGGTCTGATAGCTACAAAACTTTCTTAATTTCTTCACTGATCCTTGGCTCTGACCTGCTACTTAGGATACTGAGTACTGGATGTACAAACATCTCTATGAAATGTTTGTATGATTATTCCTTTTCTTCCTTCATCACCAGTGTAGTCCAAAAGATGAATGACTCTTGATTTCCTTCTTCATCCAGATTTTTTAAGGCAAGCTTGATGTTGTCTCCATGAAAATATAAAAACATATAAACCAAGACAGAAGCACATTTGAATACCTCCGCATTCTCGAATTTGAAAAATAGCTCATGGATAGAATCTGCAAGAAATTGGCTGAAGTTGAACAAGATTGAAGGCATGGAATCGGCAGAGAAAATGGAAAGAAATCCTGTAATTGCCTCATCTATCCACTGATCTGAGTATTATCCAAGGAGGTAGGAGATGATTGTGATAATTTTCTTAGCTCTCTCAGGGAAAATAGAGGATGGATAGGGAGGATTTTTCTTTGGTAATGGGGCATCTTCTATCAAGAAAATCTCAAGGGTTTTGGCTCTCTTAGCAAATTCCAATTTTTTATACAATTCAACAAGTGCTTCATGGGAAAAAGGACTGAAATTCTCTATTATAGGAGCTTGCATCGTTTGGTCTATAGCTTGGGGAGTGCTAGTGAATAGAATTTCTCCAGTGAGGGAAATGATAGCTCTTTGGCTAGGCAGATAGCAAGCATGACACTTCGTAACAAATTCTAGGGTGTTGTGGGTACAGGGAAAAATATAGTGGGGCAAACTAGATTCCCACAGTTGAATATCATCAAACATTATCTATATATTTGTCCTCAAGCCAGAAATACATCTCAAAAGACTCAAATTCACAAAGAGTTTCATGGATCTTATAGTCTTTGTCTGCCAATGGGATGTGGTGAAAATAAATGGGAGGGTGGATCAGATGACTCACAGGTTCTTCTAGTCCCTTGTCTTTTGGAGGAATGATTAGCTAAATTGATAATTATTGGTGAAATTCTGGATGGTACAGGCTTACACTGTGCATAGAGGATTTGGGATTTGCAGACAGGAAGACAGGGTATTGGCCTAAAATTGAGTGAGTGGGAAATGTTCCCGGTCGGGTGAAATTATTGGAGTTTGGTCTAGCAAACCTGTAACAGAGAAATAATAGTGGCAGTGTATGAACTCAGTAACCGGTTAATGAGTAAAGGGAGGGATTTTATAACATTTTTTTCATTCCCATTGATGGTGGCGCAGGTCCGTTGAATTAACAGTTAAGGAATTTAATTGTTTAACAACTTAATTTTGGAAGGAGTGGGGTTGATTGGTGGGATCAACGGGTAGATGACATGGCGAAAGGTGAGTGGTGGGATCACAAAAATTAGAGTAGTGGTATCGGGAGGTAGAGAAACCACTTTTCAGTGCTGGGGGGAGGTGGTTAATGGTTCCGCTTGAGGGGGGTGTGAAATAACCTTGTGTAGACACATAGTGGTGAGTGCAGTTTTGAACACTGCCCATTTCAGACCCCTCCCCCTCAATGGTAAAGTTTGGATGGTGAGGGGGGGCTGAAACGTGTTGTGGGCCATTGGGCATTGGGAGGTGGGCGTAGATGAGGGGAGAAGTGGCGGGGTGTTAATGTGATGCGACGGGGTGCTTGGTGGGGTCAAGAAGTATATTTAATGCGTAGCTGGGGGTAATGATCGGAGTGTATGGTGGAGTAGGGGAGTGGATGAAATAGATAGCGAAGGAATGAATTTGGTGTAATGAAACTTAGGGAAAGGGGAATAATATATCAAATAATATTTGATATATCTGGCTTGATAATAAAACTTCAAACGTTTTCCTTTGCTCTGCACATGAAAATAGTATTTAAAATTTGACTTTAGGATAAAAGATTCATGTTTTTCCTCTAACCATCACAGTGCTTCTGTTAGTGCCTTGATCTAACTCAGGCTAAAGGAAAGTAGGTCTAGGGTAGCATCAAACCATGCTTAACTTGGTAGCTAGCCCTACTAGGTCGGGAGAGGGCTCTCTCCTTGTCAATCTCAATTAGGATATTGGCAACTAGGGCTTGAGATGACTGAAATGAATGCTGATTTTAGGCTAGGTATAGTGGATTAGTGTTTCTAGATTAATTGGAGAAGGCAGATTCGATCCAAGAAATAAACTCAGGGATATAGTCATGTTCTGTGGGGTGAGGTAGATAAGTGTTTATGTACTAGCAATGGATTAAGATGGTAGTTTAGACAACTGAGGAGTTGAGGAGGGCATAAAGAAACTGTGAATCCTCTTCAAATAGTTGAAACATTGAAAACCAAATGCATTCCCAAGACAAAGCACACGAAGTGTATTTTGTCTATTCACCTTGATTCGTTTAGTTTTAGAAGAGAAATATAGATTTGGATACATATAAAACATAAGAAAAATTCATTACAAAGAAGAAACAATCCATAAACTCAATGTCACAAGAATCCCATAAAAATAGTTGTGAAACCTAGTTTTATTCCTTGCCAAACTGCTATAGAGATATACAATAGAGTTCAGAGCTTCCACAAGAGTCCAACCTTTACAAATGACTAAGAAAGTATATAATATAGGCATCAAACCATTCATCTTAGCTATTAGGGGTCGAATCCATGAGAAGAGGGGTGTTTTCAACCATATCTAAACTAGGAACACAAAAGTAGGCAATGGAACAGCTTGCCTCTAAAACTTAGGAAACCAATTCATTCATCATCAAAACCACTTGAAACTTGATGTATCTACCCTATGAGGTGTTTTTCATCCATATTTACATCAAATACATCATTTAACATGCATACATTTACCAAGGAATGAGGAAAAAGTCAACCTCCAAGAAAACTAGGAAAAATATGGAAATTTAGGCAAAACTGGCAAAATCAGTTTAATGCGCAACGCCAAAAATTTAATGCACAACACTTTTTTAGGGCCATTTTTTGAGGCCTTCCCAGTGTCCAAAGCAGCTGCAATTTGGCTTTTTGAAAAGCCCTACCTGTCTAGTTTCTTAAACAATTTTATTTTTCCGATTTGGAGCTCATTAGCCCCTCGAAAAATTGATTCTCCCAAGACTACATGTGTGGCAAAAAAAGTGACAAAGAGGGCACCTTTTGGGTGTTTTTTTCCCTTTTGGTGACCAAGACCTTGTCCAAATCTTCTCACTATTTCTGGGTTTACTTATTTTTCCATGTTGATTCCAAATATGTAAGCCATTTTGTAAGAAAGTTTCCCTAACAAAAACTGGTGTTGCGCACCTACTAGAAAAGCTCGTTTTCAAATTCCAAAATTCAAGAATGACACAAATTGCTCAAAATTTCTTGAAATTTGGCATGAGGGATCCTTGTTAAGTGATTTGTTGGACAAATGATACTTCAGCCAATATTTGAGTTTATCATGTTATTTCTTGCTCCTCAAGGCTTTTTTTAACTTAGCCTTAAGCCTCTTGTTCCACTGTTCACCTACATTTGGAATGCATGTTGCTTCTGAGATAGTGGTAGGCGATAATGTGAAAGAAACACCAGCAAGGGTAACCTGACCATTATTGAGATGAGTGACAAACAACCTGGCCAGCTCATGATGGAATTTGACTCTCTCCACCATTTCACAAAACTCATAGCAATAATGACGTCTAAAATAAGATATAGCAATAGGACTAGCAAGAAACTCTATGAGACTAATAGTTTCCTCCCGGATGATCTTTCCCCCTTTGTGTGGCTTTCTTGGCATATGTGCTTCTCCGAAAGTGTTACTGAAAGTTTCCTCCTCCCTCTCATAGTCTATGTCTCTCTCCATGGGTTTTTTGGTGATGTGATCGCTGATATGAGATGAAGGATTGGAGTGGGACCAAGATGAGTATGAAGAGATTTTAAAAGATAAGATGAGTGAGGTATATGGGGATGGTGAGTGCTTGAAGGAGTGGAGGTTTTGAGGTTTTAGGGAATGAGGGGAATGAGGGGAATGAGGGGGGTGAATAGGGTTTTAGAATGTAGGATAAGGGTTTGATAGGGAAGTAGGAGTAGTGAAGATGTAGGATTTGGGAGTTAGGGTTTGGGCATAGTCTATAGGGCTAGGGTTTTATATGGAGGGTAGGGTTTTGGGAAATGAGCTCTAATGAATTAGGGATAGGGGAGGGGACTTAGGAAAGTAGGTGAAAAATGGAATAGGAGAGAAACAATAGATGTTTTACAACTTATGAGAGGTGATTTAGTGATCAGTTTAGGGTTTTGAGAATAAATTCAAAGACAACTAGGGTTTGCTTTAGATGAGACTACACAACTCAATAAACCAAGCACTAATTTCTCAGTAGCAATAAGGATGACTATACTTACTTGGAAAAAGGTATTCAAGAGATTTAGATGAAATTTTATGTAGTTTAGAAGTGTTTTGAGTCTCCCCAACAGGTGTGCAGTGCACTTTTAATGCGCAGCGCTAGTGTAAAAACACACTGCAGAATCTCAACAGGGGCACATCACACTTTTAATGCGCAGCGCCAGTCAATAGGTGCATAGTGCCTTTTTGTAGACTAGTTTTGGAGGCCTTCCCAGTGTCCAAATAGGACATGTGATAGATTTTTGGAAATATTCTTGAGTCTACTTTCCAAAACATCTTGAATTCCTCAATTTGGAGTTCATTTGCTTTATCAAAAGACAAATCTCCCAAGACTGGTCAAAATGTGCAAAATGAGGCTGCCTAAATGCAGAGTGTTGTTACAATCAAATTTTGAAGGTCTTCCTCAACTCAAAATTGAGCTCATGATACCTCATTAGAAATAAATTTTTGTCTCATTATCGTTTGACTAATCAAGCAAGTCATTTGGCCAACCAGGCTAGAAGAAATATTGATTTTACCATGGTCACTCCAAAGGTGCAACAATCCTCCCAAGGCAACTATATTTTTGACATTTCTCTAAAACCATGATACCTGTGTAAAAAGTGAAGGAGGTTTTTCTTCCTTGGCCTATTATGGACAAAACCCTCTCTCACTATTTCTAAATTCATTTTTTCTTGCTCAGAAACAACATTTGAGTAGAACCTATCCCGATGTGTGGAATAGGGGATCTATCAAAATGAAGTGAAATGAGGGGGATAAGGGACTTCTGAATTCTTGAGAAAGTTTTCAGCAGTAGGGAGGGATGTTAGGAAGTAGGGGAAATTTTAATTTCAAATGTTGAGTGACGGGAAGGGGTTCAAAAGCGAAAAACACAGGCCTAGCCTAGAAAATTGTCAAATTGTAGCAAGAAACTAGGGTTTGTGGGATAATGAGGAATTTGAGGAATATTAGCGATGGGAAGTGTTTAATAAGGTACATTAAGGATAGGGGAAGGTGTACGCACATCAAGATACAAGTTTTTTTGATCATTTGACCATCCAAGAGAAATTACCTTCAAAACCCTAGGAGAGGGAAATGAGCCTTACCCAAGTACAACTGAAGCACGAACAAGGTGTAAAATGACCCATTGGAACCTGAAATGATGATGAAAACTCTTTGAATGATGGTACACTCAGCTAAATGGTGACATGGACCGACACTTGGAAAAATTTGGAAGGAGTGAAAACAAACCCTAGACCTAATACCTAGTGACCAAATTTTACTTGAAAACTCATTGAAATGACAAAATTTGACTTTGACACCTTAAAATCATTTTGTAAGAGCATATTTGATCACTGGAGGAAGGCTTCAAATACTGACACTAACATTGGCTCCAATGGGGATGGTAGCTCCTTGGAGGTGCCATGAACCGCAGATCTGTGGGAAAGCAGACTAGTGCCTTATCCATTGGGCATGGAATCAAAAACTCAAGCTAATATTTCATGACTAGATACTGATGACTCAAAGACACAAACTGACTTGAAACTGACACTAAAAAATGACTTGATACTAAAACACAAATGCAAGCTGGAAAATACGCTTGAAGTGGAGCTTATTCATTAAAACCTCCTCTAATTTTTCCATTCATCACCTGATCAAGTGAAGTGAAATAACCAATGCAACCAAGTAAGAATTTGAGTTGTTATTTGCATTCTCCACAAGTGCTTTCTTATGAACCATAAGAGAGAACTACTGAAAGGAAACTCCCATGAAAACTTGTAAACAAATCCATTGAATAATATGGATTCTCTATTTGCCTCCAAAAACACTGCATAAGGATCTTGAAATTCATGCACATTGGGACTTAGCTCATCCAATGGATTACTTTTCTTCTCCTCGTACCATGAATACAAACTTTCATCTGAGCTTTGTGACGAGACTCCTGCTGATAATGACAAAGAAATCGGCTGTAGGATCAAGTTTGTATCAATACTTTTTCCAAGCTCACAGTTAGCTAATGGATAAGGACTTTGACTACAGACATCATCCAACACATCAGCTATTAGATCGTGAAAATTTTGAAAAGACTACTGCAACCCATTTTCGATTGGCTCCGATGAGATTACATGATTTTCTACAGGCTACCCATCTTTTATTGAAGATATACTATGCAAATTTTCCTTCAAAAACTGAAATGATTCAAAACAGAATGGTACGGAATCATCTTGCATCATTCGATCATATGTTCCAGCTTCCAAGTCTTCATATACAACCTGACATTCAATGGCATTCGGGGGTTACAAATCTAGATAAGAGAAGTCTTGAACAAGGATTTCATTGCCCTCTAGATGGTCTAGATCAAGACTTGTCGACAATTGATTTCTGATTGCATGAAAGTTGTCTCTGATAAACAGAAATGAAGAAAAACAAAAAGGCAAAGATCCTTCACTCACTTAAAAATTTGTTGCACTTTCCTCCTCACTTCCATAGCTGATATGTATCAGCTAATAACTCGAACTGCTGAAAGTGAACTTCCTCCTTCCACAAACTAGTCATTGCATAATCATCATCATATTGATCAAACTGAGGCAAATAGTCAGTATAAAACACATCATCAAGCATACATGTCATATCAACAGATCTCTCTTATTCAAGATTATCTATAAAACAATCACTATCAGATCTATGACAACTGGGATAAGAAAGAAAATGTTTTGGATCAGCCACTTGTTTTTCTTCAATCAGCAGGCCATGGTCTTGAACATCATATTCATTCATTCCTTGTAGTGATCCTTTGCATCATCTCTTCCATTGCACTCACCAAAAGGTCGAGCTTTACTTATAAAGATGTCGATTCCTCTGGATCGATGTTCTTCATCTCTTCTTCCTTCAACTTGGCCCTTCTGATCAGCAAATTAGCCTCTATATCTACTGCACTATTCTGCATCTCTTCAAGTATTGCAAGATTCCTTTCCCTCAGCTGAAATTCCATTTCCAAATCAAAGGCTTCCGGGTAGTGCAAGAGAGTGGATACAGGAGGAGGTCTTATATTAACCAGAATCGAAAAATAGACTTGGTTAAATATGGAAAAAAACTGTTGTATTGTCTCCCCTGGCAGTCTTTTCAGTTGGTTATATTCTTCTAGAATCAAGAAAGGTTTTTGTCTGACCACCCACCTTTCGAGGAAAACTTTGACGAACTGTTGGTAATCTGAGATGCTCACATCAGGCAGGGTCTTGAACCAACTCTTGGCTTTGCCTTGCAAAGAAAGAGCAAAATGCCTAATACTGACATCCTCTTCATCAACTTCAAAAAGGTCAAGAAAAGACTCAAAATTCAGTATGTATCTCAGTAGTGATGTTGTCACAGCGACCATCAAATCTTGGTAGATATAGGTAATGATTTTTAGGGAAAGCATGGGATATAGGAGGTAAAATCAGAGGCTTATATCGATCTACAATTTTACAAGGTATAAGAATATGTACAGAAGGTGTAGAACCAGTCTTGGTCTCTTGAGGCTCATTAGTTTGAAGACAATCATCACAATATTTGGATAAAGGGTCTTTAACAAGATCAAAGGCATGCGAATATTTCACAATATTCAAAGGGAAAGAATCAAATGTAGGTCTAGGATCTTTTCTCAAATACAATATACTTTGTAAAGCCTTCTTGACATTCTCGGGAAAAGAGAAGAAATAATTTATAACAAAGAAAAAAATGTCTTTGATGAAATTCCAACTTGAATACCTGATCTTTCCATATTGCCCTTTCATGTTTCTGCTAGTCAGGTTCATCCTCCAGTGGAGTCCTGGGATCTGATCTCGAAACTGATTTAGAGTAACCAGGTGAATGATTTTAGCCTTACTACGTTTGATCGTTGTTCACCATCAACAATCAGATCTGAAATTGATTACATTTTGCTAAGAAACACAAAACTACTTTCCCCAGTATGATCGCCACTATGTTAGTGCCTTAATCTACCTCAGGCTGAAGGAAAGCAAGTCTAGGGTAACATCAAACCATGCTTCACCTAGTAGCTAGCCCTACTAGGTCAGGAGAGGGCTCTCTCCTTGTAAATCTCAATTAGGTTATTGGCAAGTAGGGCTTGAGATGACTGAAATGAATGTTAATTTTAGGCTAGGTATAGTAGATTAGGTGTTATATACATTTTTGGGCACTAAAACCCCAAGCATGAAATGTCCATAAACCAAGGGCTCCTATGTCCCTAAAAGTGTTGTTCTAACCCCTAAAGGAACAAGGTCAACAGATTACAACTTCTCCCAGAAGTTCTCCATGAAAAACTGCTCAGAATTGGTCAAAACAGGATCATTTCAGCTGCTCCACTGGCCAAGTGCATTGCATCTCACCTAAATACACTGTGTGGGTGCATTGAATTTCAAAAATCCCTTCTATGGGGTGCGATGGGTGAGAAATGACAAATGGCAGTGTCATTCCGCGAGGTGGAGAGGCAATGGAAGCTTCCAGAAACTTCCCCTGTGACACTTGCCTCTCTGAATTCGACCAAGGATGAGTAAGAGATCATCAATCTCCAAGTGGAAGCAAGAACTATCAGAGGGAAGACACTAATCAAATGATAAGCTGACTCATCTCCATTACATATATCTATATATGGATCCCTCATCCCAGAGATCTAGAGGCTGGAATTTTTCATATTGTAAAGAATTGTTGTTGGTTTCTTGAGACAAACATCAGATTGTTGGGTGATCTAAGCTTTGTATGAGGTGAAGAGGGGCTTCCTTGCTAAGAGGTTGATGCTGGGTCAGAACAACTGGTTGTAACTCCTATTGGCTCTTTCTTGTTTATCAATAAAAGCTATTCAAGTTTTCCTCCATGCTCTTGTGTCATTGATATTTGCTGCATTTGTATGGTCAATTTACATCTGATCCTAGATTGTTTATGATTATAGATCCATGTCTTTGTATAGTGCTATGCTACTGTGATCTTACAGGTACTTTTTGAAGCTGGGTGTGCAAGGGAACAAGTAGCGAAAGACTATCAAGGAAGAGAGGAATCAAATCAGGAGATTAGTGCAAGACAGAGGTTGGTCTTTCTGTTCCTCTCTATCTATAATTCATAAAGGAAAAATGAAAGTAGCTTTACTCTGTTTGTTTCTAAGGCAGCTGTCACACCTTAGTGGGATAGAGCAGTTCTATATAGAGACTTTTCCCTGTAACAAAATGGCGACTCCGCTGGGGACGAATTAGTTTGTTTGTTTATCATTCCTTGTCTATTTCATAAACTTACAGGTAGCATTCGAACTGCATTTTCCATAGCAAATGCAAAGTAGATAACTGCTACTTCAATCCATCTACAGGATCTGTTTATGATTTAAACAACTGATTCACAAACTCTCTGATTGTCCTTGTGATAGCTCTTAGATCCTCCTTAGATCTACCCCTGATTGTTGCATTACTGATTACCTTTTGCTCGGCCAAAACCCATGAACTGAATTGCAAACTGTGACCTGGAACCCAAACAGAGTCTTGTTTCTGGCCCAGCGCAGGTACTGTTCAGAGAATCTTAACTTCAGCGCACTTCCCGAGTGGAGAAGGTGCGCTGCATTTCAAATTCTTTGTGTTACAGGTGCACTGATCAGACTAGGCTTTGTGCAGTTTTGGTTTCTGTGATTCATTATTTCCAGTTCTATTCCTGAATTTTGCTGCCTGTGATCACTATATGTCTGTTTGAAACCCCTTTTCCTTGCTGTTATTCTGCCTCCTTTTTACAAAAGAACTGTAAATGTTTTTGTGTGTTTGTTGAATCATTTTCAGTTCTCCTTTGCAAAAGTAGCATAATTGTATTATCGTCCTTTGATTTGAAACCATCGCAAGTGTCGATTTCGATCGTAGGAAAGAGTTTGATTGCTGTTGATGGTCGATTATCCTGTTACTATTGTTTTTGGTCTGAATTTGTAATTTTTCTAGTGTCGAAAACAAGTACTCATTTCAAAATCGTAAGGTGTTGTGATCGTCTCCATTTTTTATTTCGAAAAGAAACTTGTTGATATTTGTCGCTTGAAAATAAATTCAGATTTGTGCATCAACTTTCTTCTTATCATTCATATACTAAGGAAGTTGAAAACAAATACATGCATGTGCATTTGCATATAGACAGTCTGATTGGTTTGGTTTAGGAAAGTGCATTTAGAGTGTGCTCTTTGCTCTTTGTGAAAAGATTTTGTCTTTCTTTCCTTAGTAGCTAGGATTTTCATTGCACAAAGAAGATAAAAAGTTTGTTTATCATCTTAGATTGCAGAATTACATCTACATCTCGCGGTGAACCTGAAAGGAAAACTTCACAAACAAGATCAACTATAAAATAAATTCAATGAATCTAACAACGCTTTGGAACTTAACGCACAACATTTAGAAGTCTAGGCTAGAGATGTATTCCAGCGTCGTAAAGCCTGGTAACTGTTGTTCTCACTGATGGTTGGGTGATTCCTCCACTGTGAGACGATAAGTGCTAGTACGGACTTGTGCTCCCATGTACCGTCGAGTATATTTTGGGAGACCCCAATAGGCTTAATCCTTTATCCATAGGAAGTCGTGTCTGCCGCCCTATCGATCGCAATGCACTGAACACAACATTCGGGAAGATTGATTGCCGTACCGTAAAAAGTATTCTGCAGTTTTGTGATTGGTTTGGTAATCCCTCTACCTATATTTCCAGAGCAGTCCCTTTCGTTCCTTTTCAGACTCTTTAACAGAAAAGGTCCATCTGAGCACTTGTCACTTCAGGCTCATTAAAAATCGAAGGAGACTAGAGTCATCTTTTGTTTTTTCTCGACTCTTAAAAATTGAAAAAACAAGTTGTGTCAAAGCATCTAAAATTTATTTTAAACAGAATATTCATTACCCCTTTCCTACGTTGATCTTGGGTTGAGAAAATGGAATCCACCAACCAAGGAATTCCCCTTGGAGGAAATCCTAGTCCCTTCTCCTCTTGGGGAGATGTTGGTTAACCCCATATGGCCACATTGTCGCTTCCAGGACTGAAAATTGGTTTGCTTGTATGGCTCTTCTCAACCTCTGTCATTTAGAACACCACAATTCCTGAACAATCAAATCAGCAACTAGACGAGTCCAGAGTTACCCACCAACCTTCTACTTCCTCTAATTCTTCTTCTCCTCCTTCCTCTTCGCTTGATGGGGCTAGTAAAGCCAAAAGTCAAGTACCCGAGAAGAAGAAGGAAAAGAAGAAGAAAGAGAAGAAGAAGAAGGAGCCAAAAGCGAATGGGGGCAAACAAGCATCGTCTAGCGAAAATCCACACACTGCACCGACCAGGCCTAAATCGCCATGTGTCATTTGCAAAGGAGACCACTATCATAGAGATTGTCCTTGCATCCCTCGGATCTTAAGGGACTGGTCTCCTCGTTTGCACAACCCAGTGTCGTCAACCTCTAATGATCATGTTGAAAACACACCGTCGACTAGTGAAAGTGAAGCCCCAGGACAAAAAGGAAAATATAGATTTCCTTGTAAGTTGTGCGAAGGCGATCATGCCGTCCACCGTTGTCCCTTCTTAGATGAGGCTAAAAGAGTTTGGACGATCATCCGGTTTCATTACGACTTCCTCCTGGATATAAAAAAACTCTTGCCGAGTCCGTCACTAGTTGAAAATCCGGCTGGCCCTCTCAGGTGGTCGGCTGAAGCATCTATCATTGAAGACAAACCATCTGAACCCATACCAGACGAAAGTCAAAAGGTCGAGGCGGCAGTTGACCCGGTCTTGCCTTCAGAGGTTCCATCTTCAGATGATATAGTCACTGAAGAGAACAAGGATGACACCGTCCAAATTCTTTTCATAAGCACAGACTCCAATGAACATGGGGGAAATTTACCCGTTCCTTTACCACAGGAAGGAAGTTCGTCAGTGTCATACCCGGCCATCTATTTGGTCCCACCTCCAAGCAACCTAGTTGTCTCCTTCGACTGGAATCAACTAGGCAGACCCCGTTTATCAGCTAGTGTACCATTCTGAATCATTGTTCAAATATATAGAATGGTTACAGCTAGTACCATCATAGATGAGGGGGATTCTATGAGTATCCTTTCCTCGACTGCTTGGAAAGCGCTTGGTTTGCCATCGCTTTTGCCTGAAATGAGAAATCTGACAGGCTTTGATAAAGGAACCAGTCGACCATTAGGGATCCTTCCCTATGTGCCCATAACATTGAGGGGGAAAACCATTCAAATGAACGTAATGGTAGTTCAAGGACCCCTGGATTATAATCTACTCCTTGGACGAGACTGTATTTATTGCATGGGAGCCATTGTCACCTCACTCTTTAGAGTAATGTGTTTTCCGCACGAAGGAAGAGTGCTCAAGCTCGTAGACCAACTTTCATTCCCTGGTTCACGCATAGAAAATAGTCATATACCATCCCTGAATGGTCTTTTCACGCGAGAAATGTCTCAATCTCCAGTCGGCTCGCCTGATGAGCGCGAATGATTCGAGGGACATGACTGAAACCCAGGGGGCATGCACCCTAGCCTGCTTCGGCAGGAAAACTTCGGGTATAGGGTAGGTTTCCGCAAGAAAATATGACTAGTCTGTACTCCCGTCCGTGATTGGAAGAGGGGGTTATTCTGGAACAAGATTCTCTTGTCAAAGTTATGTGAGTGAAGTAGCCTCCTCCACTCACCTTTGTCTATTTCGGTAGACATCGTCGAAGAAGTGTTTTGTTTACACCGTAAATAAAACAATCTTTGGTAACCTGTAAGAGGTAGACCTCTCTCGGTAAAACAAATGTTTTAACGGAATAAAGAAGGGGTAACCTTGAAACTCTATTTTATACCTAGGGCATGTAAACCTTTTGGAGTGCAAGCAAAGAGTGATCATTTATCTGTTTTTTGGGTTGGTCGTTTCCTAACTTACATAAAGAAAGGATGTGGGGCAAAACTCTAAAAATTGTCGTTTTTATGAGACATTCTTATCATACGACTGGATTAATCGAGCAGTGTTACCGCAAGGTTCAAGCTCGTTAAAAATAAACCCGCATCGAGCAGTTTTAGAACATAGTTCAAGCTCGTTAAAAAATAAACATAAGACATGAGCAAATTTTCCCCCCCGCATTTAAGCTCATTAAAAAATTAACTATTTCCCGGTAAATAACCATCGTGAATGTAGTACTTCAGCCATTAAAGCCTTGGTCGTGTTTGCACCATCACCTCCACTTTTGCATTGGCCGATCATTCACCTCCATTTGATTGTTTACCCATTTTGAGGAACAGCTGCGAAGAGTGATCTCACTAGCCATCCTTGTAACACTGCCGTGATTGGAAAATTCAAAACCTTACCTGGAATTAGTTGCTACCGATTTTATCACTCGTTCCTCAAAAGACAAGTCTCCTTTAAGCTCTTTTCAACTGGCTCGTAAAATATGAAAAGATTGCCAAGCCATTGGCCTCTCCAGCTCGTTAAAGGGATCGGAAGTGCTATCCCTCTTCTAAATTTTAATCTTTTTGGACCTGAGGGACTATTACACTAAAAGATCGAGTGCTTGTTTTGTGCGGCTCGTTAAAAGTATCGAAAATTCATCCCTTCTGTTTTGTTTTATACTTTTTCGGACTTAAGGGATCAGATAACGAAAAAGGAATTTTGGAGTTTCCTTTATGTTCCTTTTTATACTCTCTACAATTGAAAAGGACCGAGTTATCTTTGTCGTTAAACTCGTTAAAATTTTAATAGCGACAAACTTGTCTATAGACGAGAACGAGTTTCACTATTGCTAGGCTCATTAAAACATAGCGATGGGTTTGCCCGAAGGGAAAATTATAGAACAAGCATATGTTATCCTCCTCAAGCTTGACAAAAATAAAGAGGTACTGGTCAGCAATGACTGGGGAAAATTGGGAAGAAAACTTGAAGAAACTTTGTTGGTAGCAAGTCGCTCTTGAACATGACACTTCCACTCCGCGTCCGAGTCGAGTTGGGTTGTTTCATTCACTGGTCACATCACCATGGTCCCATCATACCATCCACATTTGGGGTTAATGCTACCAATCCATCACATCAGTGTCGCTGATATGTTCAAGAGAAGTCATTTAGAGAATTCACCTGTGTCTCACCCACTACCATACATTTATACTCCATTCTTTCATGACCGCCACCCTGAACCTTATATCACTAGATCGTTTTCACCTCCATTAAAATCATTTGCTTCGTTCCGTGTCATTGATGTGGGATTCATTAAGGCCCTCCTGTGACGGATCGCTTCTTGTTGACATCAGCTCATTATCCAAGAAGTCGATCTAGGAACACCCCATTCAATACTTTGAAGCTTGCATGCCTCAATGGCAGGTTTCTCACTTCCGGCGATAGGTTTACATCAATGGCCTTCGACTGAAAGATTTTGCGTGGTGTTTGATGCCAAGTCCTCTATTCACACCACATGAATTGTACTACAGTACCTTGATGGTCATTATCATTATCGGTGATTCCTCTCGTGCCTGTTAACAGCTTACATCATTGGCTGGTAATCAGGCAATGTCTTTCCATGATCGACTCCAGAACATCCTTCACATGGATCGACTTGTACTTCGAGTGAAGATCCAATGAGATTGAAGACCCCGGATCTAGTTTTATCCATTCGGGCTGCGATATATATTCAGGGAAATAAAGACATCAAATGTACATCATTGCTGCACAGATAATCATCTAATCAAAGGGATGATGGCTCTATCAGAATCATCAGCCTTCACTCAGATGATTGTCTGTCCTATGTACATGAAAATGAATTTATAAAGCTAAGCATGGGAATGCTCACCTCAGTTAGATCATGAAAAAATTATGAAGATAATGTATTGTATTGTATCTTATAACAGGTCTCCTCCCAGCTTGAAAGAACTTCGGATCCTCATAATAAAGCATTTCACCCGACATCAAAAGATTAACGACCTCATGCTTTAGGGGGCAACTGTTATAGACATTTTTGGGCACTACAACCCCAAGCATTAAATGTCCATAAACCAAGGGCTCCTAAGTCCCTAAAAGTGTTGTTCTAACCCCTAAAGGAACAAGGTCAACAGATTACAGCTTCTCCCAGAAGTTCTCCATGAAAAACTGCTCAGAATTGGTCAAAACAGGATCATTTTAGCTGCTCCACTGGCCAAGTGCGTTTCATCTCACCTAAATACACTATGTGGGTGCGTTGCATTTCAAAAATCCCTTCTATGGGATGCGATGGGTGAGAAATGACAAATGGCAGTGTCATTCTGTGAGGTGGAGAGGCAATGGAAGCTTCCAAAAACTTCTCCTGTGACACTTGCCTCTCTGAATTCGACCAAGGATGAGTAAGAGATCATCAATATCCAATTGGAAGCAAGAACTATCAGAGGGAAGACACTAATCAAATCATAAGCTGACTCATCTCCATTACAGATGTCTATATATGGATCCCTCATCCCAGAGATCCAGAGGCTGGAATTTTGCATATTGTAAGGAATTGTTGTTGGTTTCTTGAGACAAACATCAGATTGTTGGGTGATCTAAGCTTTGCACGAGGTGAAGAGGGGCTTCCTTGCTGAGAGGTTGATGCTGGGTCAGAACAACTGGTTGTAACTCCTCTTGGCTCTTTCTTGTTTATCAATAAAAGCTATTCAAGTTTTCCTCCATGCTCTTGTGTCATTGATATTTGCTGCATTTGTATGGTCAATTTACATCTGATCCTAGATTGTTTATGATTATAGATCCATTTCTTTGTATAGTGCTATGCTACTGTGATCTTACAGGTACTTTGTGAAGCTGGGCATGCAAGGGAACAAGTAGCGAAAGACTATCAAGGAAGAGAGGAATCAAATCAGGAGATTAGCGCAAGACAGAGGTTGGTCTTTCTATTCCTCTCTATCTATAATTCATAAAGGAAAAATAAAAGTAGCTTTACTCTGTTTGTTTCTAAGGCAGCTGTCACACCTTAGTGGGATAGAGAAGTTCTATATAGACACTTTTCCCTGTAACATTAGGGTTTTTGGTTTGATTTTAGGTTTTGGTTGCTGGATCAATTGGAAAAGGCAGATTGGGTCTGGGAAATCAACTCAGGGATACAGTCATGTTTTGTGGGGTGAAGTAGACAAGCATTTATGTACTAGCAATGGATTAAGATGGTATTTTAGACAACTGAGGAGTTGAGGAGGGCATTAATAATCTTCTTCAAATAGTTGAAAACATTGAAAACCAAATGCATTCCCAAGACAAAGCACAACAGTGTATTTTGTCTATTCACCTTGATTCATTTCGTTTTAGAAGAGAAAGATAGATTTGAATACATATAAAACATAAGAAAATTTCATTACAAAGAAGAAACAATACATAAACTCACTATCACAAGAATCCCACAAAAATAGTTGTGAAACCTAGTTTTATTCCTTGCCAAACTGTTGTAGAGATATACAATAGAGTTCAGAGCTTCCACAAGAGTCCAACCTTTACAAATGACTAAGAAAGTACATAATATAGGCATCAAACCATTCATGCTAGCTATCAGGGGTCGAATCCATGAGAAGAGGGGTGGTTTCAACCATATCTAAACTAGGAACACAAAAGTAGGCAGTGGAACAACTTGCCTCTAAAACTTAGGAAACCAATTCATTCATCATCAAAACCACTTGAAACTTGATGTATCTACCCTATGAGGTGTTTTTCATCCATATTTACATCAAATACATCATTTACCATGCATACATTTACCAAGGAATGAGGAAAAATTCAGCTTCCAAGAAAACTAGGAAAAATCTGGAAATTTAGGCAAAACTGGCAAAATCAGTTTAATGCACAGTGCTTTTTTAGGGCCAGTTTTGGAGGCCTTCCCAATGTCCAAATCAGGTGAAATTTGGCTTATTGGAAAGCCCTGCTTGTCTAGTTTCTGGAACAATTTGATTTTTCTAATTTGGAGCTCGTTTGCCCCTCCAAAATTGATTCTCCTAAGACTGCTTCTTGTGGCAAAAAAGTGGCAAAGAGGGCACTTTTTGGGTGTTTTTTGCCCTTTTGGTGACCAAGACCTTGTCCAAATATTCTCACTATTTCTCAATTTACTTATTTTTCCATTCTGATTCCAAATATGTAAGCCATCTTGCAAGAAAGTGTCCCTAACAAAAGCGCAATGCCACCTATTGGAAAACCCTATTTCTCAAATTCCAAAATTCAAAAATGACAAAAATTGCTCAAAATTTCTTGAAATTTGGCATGAGGGATCCTTGTTAGGTGCTTTGTTGGGCCAATGATTCTTTAGTCAATATTTTGAGTTTATCATGTTATTTCTTGCTCCTCAAGGCTTTTTTAAATTTAGCCTTAAGCCTCTTATTCCACTGTTCACCTACATTTGGAATGCCTATTGCTTCTGAGATAGTGGTAGGTGATAATGTGAAAGAAACATCAGCAGGGGTAACCTGACCATTATTGAGATGAATGAAAAACAGCCTGACCAGCTCATGATGGAATTTTACCCTCTCCACCATTTCACAAAACTCATATCAAGAATGACGTCTAAAACAAGATATAGCAATAGGACTAGCAAGCAACTCTATGAGACTTATAGGTTCCTCCCAGATGATCTTTCCCCCTTTGTGTGGCTTTCTTGGCATATGTGCTTCTCCGGATGTGTCACTGAAAGTTTCCTCCTCCCTCTCATAGTCTATGTCTCTCTCCGTGGGTTTTTTGGTGATGTGATGGCTGATATGAGATGAAGGATTGTAGTGGGACCAAGATGAGTATGAGGAGATTTTAAAAGATAAGATGAGTGAGGTGTATGCAGATGGTGAGTGCTTGAGAGAGTGGAGGTTTTGAGGTTTTAGGGAATGAGGGGAATGAGGAGGGTGAATAGGGTTTTAGAATGTAGGATAAGGGTTTGATAGGGAAGTAGGAGTAGTGAAGATGTAGGATTTGGGAGTTAGGGTTTGGGAATAGTGTATAGGGCTAGGGTTTTATATGGAGGGTAGGGTTTTGGGAAATGAGCTCTAATGAATTAGGGATAGGGGAGGGAGACTTAGGAAAGTAGGTGAAAAATGGAATCGGAGAGCAACAATAAATGTTTTACAACTTATGAGAGGTCATTTAGTTATTAGTTTAGGGTTTTGAGAAGAAATTAAAAGACAAC
This sequence comes from Pinus tabuliformis, assembly GCA_031772625.1. NCBI lineage: Eukaryota > Viridiplantae > Streptophyta > Pinopsida > Pinales > Pinaceae > Pinus > Pinus tabuliformis. Next base: position 648,132,352 of record CM062815.1, on the reverse strand, counting down.
TAGGGTTTGCTTTAGATGAGACCATACAACTCAATAAACCAAGCACTAATTTCTCATTACAAATAAGGATGACTATACTTACTTGGACAAAGGTATTCAAGAGCTTTAGATGAAATTTTATGCAATTTAGAAGTATTTTGATTCTTCACAACTGGTGTGCAGTGCACTTTTAATGCGCAGCACCAGTGTAAAAATACACTGCAGAATCTCAACAGGTGCGCAGTGCACTTTTAATGCGCAGAGCGAGTCAACAGTTGTGCAGTGCCCTTTTGCAAACCAGTTTTGGAGGCCTTCCTGGTGTCCAAATTGGGCATGTGACATCTCGTTGGAAAGCTTATTGAGTCTAATTTCCAAAACATCTTGAATTTTTCAATCTGTAGTTCATTTTATTTTTCAAAGTCAAATCTCCCAAGACTGGTCAAAATGTGCAAAATGAGGCTACCTAAATGCAGAGTGCTATTACAGTCAACTTTTGAAGGTCTTCCTCAATTCCAAATTGAGCTCATGATAGCTCATTGGAAAGCACTTTGTTCTAGTTATCATTTGACTTTAAATCAAGTCATTTGGCGAACCAGGCTAGGAGAAATATTTATGTTACCAAGGTCACTCCAGAGGTGTAGCAATCCTCCCAAAGGCAACTTTATTTTTGACATTTCTCTAAAACCATGACACCTATGAAAAATGTGAAGGATTTTTTTCTTCCATGGCCTATTATGGACAAAAACCTTTCTTAAGTTTTCCAAATTCATTTTTTCTTGCTCAGAAACATCATTTGAGTAAAACCTATCCCAATATGTGGAACAGGGGATTTGTCAAAATGAAGTGAAATGAGGGGGATAAGTGGCTTCTAAATTCTTGAAAAAGTTTTGGGAAGTAGGGAGGGATGTTAGGAAGTAGGGGAAAGTGGAATTTCAAATGTTGAGTGAGGGGAAGTGGTTCAAAAGGGAAAAACACAGGCCTATCATAGAAAATTGTCAAATTGTAGCAAGAAACTAGGGTTTGCCGGAAAATGAGGAATTTGAGGGATATCAGTGATGGAAAGTGTTTAATAAGGTACATTAAGGATAGGGGAAGGTGTATGAACATCAGGATACAAGTTTTATTGATGATTTTACCATCCAAGAGAAATTACCTTCAAAACCCTAGGAGAGGGAAATGAGCCTTACCCAAGTACAACTGAAGCATGAACAAGGAGTAAAATGACCCATTGGAACCTAAAACAATGATGAAAACTCTTTGAATGATGGTACACTCAGCTGAATGGTGACATGGACCGACACTTGGAAAACTTTGGAAGGAGTGAAAACAAACCCTAGACCTAATACTTAGTGACCTAATACTTTGACACCTTAAAATAATTTTGTAAGAGCATGTTTGATCACTGGAGGAAGGCTTCAAAGACTGAAACTAACATTGGCTCCAATTGGGATGGTAGCTCCTTGGAGGTGCCTGTGATGAAACCAGCTCACAAAAAGATAGAAAAGATAGATCAACGCCTTAGAATTCAGCCTCTTCGAGGGGGCAACCTCCTTTACATTACACAAATAAATAATTATTTGATGATTCAAATGACAAAACCTCCTTTTTATATATAGGAGTCTAAGGAGTCACAATATAACCCAGCCGACCTAACAATAATAATATAAAGCCACAAAAATAACAATAGAGGGATTCTATGGGGCACAGTAATAACAATATGGGGGCAATAGGGCCACAACAATATTAATAAGGGATACAACTACAATAGTAATGGGGTAATCACTAGTATTATAGGGACCTAACATGCCCCTCTCCTTCAAAAAAGTGTTGTCCGCAACGCTTGAGTAGTTCTGGATGCTTCTATATAAAATTCTCATCCTCCCATGTGGAATCTTCAGTGGATAAGTTCTTCCACTTGATGAGATACTTCGAAATTGATTGATTTCGTAGCTTTCGAGTTCTTGTTTCTGTGACTGCTTCCAGTTCCAATATAAGTTTTCCTTCCTCATCAAGTTTTGGAAATATTGTTTGCACTGGGAGCTTGTCGCCTATAACCTTCTTTAAACATGAAACATGGAAAACTGGGTGCACTTGAGAAGCTACAGGAAGCTCCAATTTGTATGCCATAGTACCAATCTTTTGCAACACCTTGTACGGACCATAATACTTTGGTGATAATTTATTATCCTTCTTAGCTTGCTTAAGGAAAATTTGTTTATATGGTTGTAGCCGTAGGAATACCCAATCACCTACATCAAAAATTCTTTCGCTACAATGTTGATCTGCCTGCTATTTCATTCTATTCTGTGCCAACACGAGGTTATCCTTTCAGAGTTGGAGAACTTGTTGTTGATGCTCAATGTGATGTTCCACTTCTTGAACCTTAGAATTTTCTCTTAAATATGATGTGATGGATGGTGGCTGATATCCATAAAGTGCCATAAATGGGGTCAATTTTGTTGTTGTATGGAAGGAAGTGTTATACCACCATTCAGTCAGAGGCAACCATTTGACCCATTGTGTCTATTTATCAGATACAAAGAAACGAAGATATCCTTCCAAACATTTGTTCACTATCTTCGTTTTCCCATCAGATTGAGGATGATAAGATGAGCTATGAGCTAACTAAGTACCGAGACAAGAAAATAATTCTGTCCAAAAATTTCCAGTGAAGATGGGATCTCTGTCACTTGCAATAATCGTTGGGTTTCCATGTAGCTTTTGAATTGTTTCCATAAATGTAGTAGAAACTATATTGGCTTTAAATGGATGTGATAATGCACAAAAGTGTGCATACTTGGTAAGTTTGTCAACTACCACCATGATGACACTCTTTCCCTCAAACTTGGGTAAACCTGTGATAAAATCCATTGAAACCTCCTCCCAGCGTTGGCTTGGAATGGATAAAGGTTGTAATAGACCTGGGGTCTTAATTGTTTCAACTTTATTTTGTTGGCAAACCAAACATTCCGCCACAAACTTTTGAATATCCGATTTAAGGCCATCCCAAAAAATTCTTTCTTAAACCTGTGGTAAGTTTTTAAAAATCCTAAGTGCCCTCCTAAGGCAGAAGTGTGCAATTCCATAAGAATATTTTGTTTGAGTTGGGAATTCTTACAAATTTATAAGCGATATTTATACCATAATGAATCATTTTTCCAGGTAAATGTATCAGATGTACTAGAATCTTGTTGTATCTTTTGAATAAGTGCTCACACTTCTTCATCATTCTTCCATTCCTCCCTTGCTTTGTTTATCCAATCTGGTTGGATAATAGAAATGGCACACAACAATGCTTCCACATCCTCATCCTTTCTTGAGAGTGCATCTGCCACCACATTTTTCTTCCCTTTTTTGTAGATGATTTCAAAGTCATAACCCAACATCTTTGTTACCCACTCTTGTTGCTCTTCAGAGGATAATCTTTGTTCTAAAAAGTATTTAAGGCTATCATGATCCGTTTTTAGCTTGAAGTGTCTTCCCATTAGGTAGGGTCACCATTTCTTAAGTGCATGTAGTATTGCCAACATTTCCTTCTCATAAATAGCTTTGTGTAAAAACTTTCCCTTGATTGGATGACTTTCAAAAACAATGGGTCTTTCATCTTGCATTAAAACAACACCAATTCAATTTCCTAAAGCATCACATTCCACAATAAAGGTTTTTGTGAAGTCTAGTGTAGCTAAGACCGGTGCTTGGCACATTGCCTCTTTAAGATGTTCGAAGGCCTTTGTTGCTTCTGGAGTCCATGAAAATGCATCTTTCTTCAATAATGTTGTTAGAGGTGCTGCTATTCTCCCATAATTCTTAAAAAACTTGCGATAATACCCTGTCAACCCAAGAAATCCTCGTAGATGCTTTATGGATGTGGGGATTTTCCATTCCTTAATGGCTTTAATTTTGCTAAGGCCTACCTTAACTCCTTCATGAGATACAATATGACCCAGATATTCCACCTCTTGTACTCCAAAGAAACATTTGGATCTTTTTGCATATAATTGTTTCTCCTCCAATAGTTGTAGAACCCTATCAACATGTTCGACATGATCCTTCCAAGACTTGCTGTAGATTATTACATCATCAAAAAATACTAACACAAATTTCCTAAGGAAGGGTTTGAAAAGGGAATTCATCAAACCTTGAAATGTAGAAGGTGCATTGGTAAGGCCAAAAGGCATGACCAAAAATTCATAATGACCCTCATGAATTCTAAATGTTGTTTTCGGAATGTCTTCAGTCTTCATTCTGATTTGATGATATCCTGAACGAAGATCCAACTTGGTGAAGTAAATTGATCCATGCAATTCATCCAGTAATTAATCAATGACAGAAATGGGAAACTTATCTTTAATAGTGAGCTTTTTGAGCTCCCTATAATCCGAACACATGCGCCATGATCCATCCTTCTTGTGCACCAATACTACTGGAGCAGAGAAAGAACTTTGACTAGGTTGAATTATACTAGCCTCTAGCATTTATGCAACCATACATTCAATTTCACTCTTTTGGGCATAGGGATATCTGTACGGCCTGATGTTTGGAGGAACACTTCCTGGAATCAAATGAATAGCATGATCATGATCACGAATAGGTGGGAGACCTTTGGGAGTCTCAAATACCTTGGAATGATTTTCCAAGACTTTTTGGAGATCTGGAGAAATAGATGATTTCGATGTGGAAACATCTAGAACATAATTGTGCAATTACACCTCTTTGTTCCTTTTTTAGAAGCTTTGTCATACCGTTAGAGCTTATTATCTTTGTCGGTTTCCCTGCAATACCCCTTAATTCAACTTCCTTTCCTTTCGCAAAAAAATTAATGAAAAGTTCTTGAAAATTAAAAGCTATTGTACCCAAGGATTGTAGCCATTGGACTCCTAGTACAACTTCAGCACCTCCCATTGGAATGGAAAGCATTGGGCTAGTCAATACATATTCTCCCATGGATAGCTTGATATTATGGAACTTTGTAGAGAAATTTATTGTTCCTCCATTTGCAACCATCACTTGACACTCTGGTGTTGGATAAAGGAAGAAATTCAATTCTTTTTCTACCTTACAATGAATAAAATTGTGGGTACTTCCTGAATCAATCAACATTATTACCTTTTTCTTCTTGATTTGTCCTTCTATCTTGATGGTTTGAGGAGTGGTAGTTCCAGCCAATGCATTACAAAATATGGTTGGATTCATTTCTTCTTTATCTAGGCTTTGTTCCTGGAGTATATCATCTTCTTTTGACCTTTCTTTCTCCTTTTCTTCTTCCTCTTCACAATCTATGTAGAATAATTTCTTCTCAGCACACTTATGACCTTTAGTGTATTTGCTATCACAACTGTAACAAAGCTCTTTTGCTCTTTTTTCTTCCAATTGTTGTGGTGTCAACCTTATAGGTTGTGGAAGATTAGGGGCAACAACACTTCCATCTTTATAGTTGTGAGTGGTATGCTTCCTGGTTACCATCATTTTGCTTTCCATTTTTCTTGCTAACCTGAATGCCTTCTCTAATGAATCAGGTTCCCAAAGGTGAACATCATGTTGGATATTATCCTTTAAAGTCCCTATGAACACATGAATCCTATGCTCCTCTGGAATATTTTTTACCCTTATGTTCAATTTTTGGAACTCCTCAATGTGCTCCATTATTGAACCCTTTTGTTTGAGACTTATCAATTTGCTAAAAAAAGTGTTGCTTTTTGTATTGTCATAATGTGCTATCAATTCTTCCGTAAAAATTGCCCAAGTGATAATTTGTTTACGAGTAAAAAACCATTGATACCATACAAACTGATTTGGTTCCAAATATAAAGTTGCAAATCGTACCTTTTGTGTGTTTTGCACATTATTGAGATCGAAAAAGTGCTCCATCTGTAATATCCATGTTGCGGGATCCTTGCCATCAAACTTCCTCATATCGATTTTTGGAATATGGTGGATCTTCGATCCAACATTAGAGTCTATGAAATCATGATTAACATTTCTTTTTTTCGCATCCTGAGTTTCCTTTACTACCCTTTCACCATTAGTAAGTATTTCTATACCCTATGAGGTGTTTTTCATCCATATTTAAATCAAATAAATCATTTACCATGCATACATTTACCAATGTATGAGGAAAAAGTCAACTTCCAAGAAAACTAGGAAAAATCTGGAAATTTAGGAAAAACTAGCAAAATTAGTTTAATGCACAGTGCCAAAAATTTAATGCGCAGTGCTTTTTCAGGGAAATTTTTTGAGGCTTTTCTAGTGTCCAATTCAGGTGCAAGTTGGCTTGTTGGAAAGCCCTGCTTGTCTAGTTTCTGGAACAATTTGATTTTTCTGATTTGGAGCTCATTTGCCCCTCCAAAAATCAATTCTCCCAAGACTGCTTCCTATGGCAAAAAAGTCACAGAGAGGGCACTTTTTGGGTGTTTTTTGCCCCTTTGGTGACCAAGACATTGTCCAAATATTCCCACTATTTCTGGGTTTACTTATTTTTCCATTCTGATTCCAAATATGTAAGCCATTTTGCAATAAACTGTCCCTAACTGGTGCTACGCACCTATTGGAAAACCTTGTTTTTCAAATTCCAAAATTCAAAAATGACAAAAATTGCTCAAAATTTCATGAAATTTGGCATGAGGGATCCTTGTTAGGTGTTTTGTTGGGCCAATGATTCTTCAGCCAAGATTTTGAGTTTATCATGTTATTTCTTGCTCCTCAAGGCTTTTTTCAACTTAGCCTTAAGCCTCTTGTTCCACTGTTCACCTACATTTGGAATGCCTGTTGCTTCTGAGATAGTGGTAGGTGATAATGTGAAAGAAACACTAGCAAGGGTAACCTGACCATTATTGAGATGAGTGACAAACAACCTGGCTAGCTCATGATGGAATTTGACCCTCTCCACCACTTCACAAAATTCATAGAAAGAATGATGTCTAAAACAAGATATATCAAGAGGACTAGCAAGCAACTCTGTGAGACTGATAGGTTCCTCCCAGATGATCCTTCCCCCTTTGTGTGGCTTTCTTGGCATATGTGCTTCTCTGAAAGTGTCACTAAAAGTTTCCTCCTCCCTCTCATAGTCTATGTCTCTCTCCATGGGTTTTTTGGTGATGTGATAGCTGATATGAGATGAAGGATTGTAGTGGGACCACGATGATTATGAAGAGATTTTAAAAGATAAGATGTTTGAGGCGTATGGGGATGGTGAGTGCTTGAGGGAGTGGAGGTTTTGAGGTTTTAGGGAATGAGGGGAATGAGGGGGGTGAATAGGGTTTTAGAATGTAGGATAAGGGTTTGATAGGGAAGCAGTAGTGAAGATGTAGGATTTGGGAGTTAGGGTTTGGGAATAGTGTATAGGGCTAGGGTTTTATATGGAGGGTAGGGTTTTAGGAAATTAGCTCTAATGAATTAGGGATAGGGGAGGGGACTTAGGAAAGTAGGTGAAAAATGGAATAGGGGAGAAACAATAGATGTTTTACAACTTATGAGAGGTGATTTAGTGATCAGTTTAGGGTTTTGAGAAGAAATTCAAAGACAACTAGGGTTTGCTTTAGATGAGACCACAAAACTCAGTAAACCAAGAAACAATTTCTCATTAGCAATAAGGATGACTATACTTACTTGGAAAAAGGTATTCAAGAGCTTTAGATGAAATTTGAGGCAGTTTAGAAGTGTTTTGAGGCTCCCCAAATTTGTTGATGCAGTTTAGAAGTGTTTTGAGTCTCCCGGAGTCCAAATTAGGCATGTGATAGCTCATTGGAAAGCTCATTGAGTGTATTTTCCAAAACATCTTGAATTTTTCAATTTGGAGTTCATTTACTTTGTCAAAAGGCAAATCTCCCAAGACTGTTCAAAATGTGTAAAATGAGGCTGCCTAAATGCAGAGTGCTATTGCAGTCAACTAGTGAAGGTCTTCCTCAACTCCAAATTGAGCTCATGATAGATAATTGGAAATTTCTTTGTGTCTACTTATCATTTGACACATCAAGAAAGTCATTTGGCCAACTAGGCTAGGAGAAATATTGATTTTACCAAGGTCACTCCAGAGGTGTAGCAATCCTCCCAAGGCAACTGTATTTTTGATGTTTCTCTAAAACCATGACACATGTGTAAAAGGTGAATGAGGTTTTACTTCATTGGTGTATTATGGACAAAAACCTCTCTCACGTTTTCCAAATTCATTTTTTCTTGCTCAGAAACATCATTTGAGTAAAACCTATCCCAATGTGTGGAACAAGGGATTTTTCGAAATGAAGTGAAATGAAGGGGATAAGGGGCCTATAAATTCTTGAGAAAGTTTTGGGAAGTAAGGAGGGATGTTAGGAAGTAGGGGAAAGTGGAATTTCAAATGTTGAGTGAGGGGAAGGGGTTCAAAAGGGAAAAACACAGGCCTAAACTAGAAAATTGTCAAATTGTAGCAAGAAACTAGGGTTTGTGGGAAAATGAGGAATTTGAGGGATATCAGTGACGGGAAGTGTTTAATAAGGTACATTAAGGATAGGGGGAAGTTGTATGAACATCAGGATACAAGCTTTGTTGATGATTTGGCCATCCAAGAAAAATTACCTTCAAAACCCTAGGAGAGGGAAATGATCCTTACCCAAGTACAACTGAAGCACAAACAAGGTGTAAAATGACCCATTGGAACCTAAAATAATGATGAAAACTCTTTGAATGATGGTACACTCAGCTGAATGGTGACATGGATTGAAACTTGGAAAACTTTGGAAGGAGTGAAAACAAACCCTAGACCTAATACCTAGTGACCAAATTTTACTTGAAAACTCACTGAAATGACAAAATTTGACTTTGACACCTTAAAATAATTTTGTAAGCGCATGTTTGATCACTAGAGGAAGGCTTCAAAGACTAATGCTAACAGCTTTTACCTACCCATTTTCATTTCAATTATTTTTCTAAGCTAACATTTTATCTTCTTGCTTTGCAGGGTGCACTTAAACTAGCAAACCCAAATCATTTTTCTTTTATGAAAATCTACCTTATCCTATCACTTATTTTGCCATTGACTTAGATTAAACTGTTGATCAGTTTTATTTCTACCTAACTACCAATTTACCAAGATTAAATTGTTTGGTAAATCTTCATTCACTAACCTATTGAACATAAATTTAAATGTGTTCAGTCATGATTAAACTGTATGACCTTAACGGAATTTCAGTCGTTGTGGCATTCAAAAATAAATTGCACAAAACCTTATTTGCTAATGAATCAAAAGAACTAACTTATTAGTAGTGGAACTTGGACTTGCAGCACTTTCAATATTATTCTCTATTTTTTCTTTTGTGAGGTTCTTATTTCCTTTTTTTTTCTTATTTATTTTTTAACACACCCTCTTTTCATTTTCTTTTTTTCATATTTTTTGAAATCATTTGAATATTGAAATTATGTACAATATGAAATCACAAATACAAAATACTCAATCACCTTAAGATCCTATTATTTATAGGACCCTAAAAGTGGCTCCAGTTGGGGATGGCACTTCTCCAAGTGAAGTGTCAAGAACGTGTGACCAATAGCCTTGAGGACTTCATGTTTGTAATGTCTTGAACTGATTTCTTTTGTTGTTTAATATACTATTGGTAGCTCATCAATCTAGGTTTAGGGCCTTCACTACGGGCTTCAACATTTGTTAATAAGTTACCCAATAAAAACCATAAGGACCATGATATTTACAATGGTGAAAGGAAAATCTGTAGGCTAAGAAAAGTACTATTTCAACATCCTGCCATTGACAAGACCTCCAGGTATCTCTAGGTCCTTAAGGTAGAATGCATTATTTCCCCTGAAAGGATGAAAAATATATGGCCCATTCCAAATATTATCAAACTTTCCATGTTTTCCCTTGTCTTCTCTCCTTGAATCCCATCTCAAAACTCGGTCGCCAATGTGAAAGTCATCAACTTTTATTCTTCTTTGAAAGATCTTTTTAACATTTTCTTGAATAACTTAGGTCATGTTGTATACTTCCTCCCTGTATTGTTGTAACTAGATAGTTTGATTAATCCTCCTTTGTACATAATTGGGTTCAAATTACACTTCTTGAATGATCTTCATGACTAGAACCCCTAAGGAGGATGGAAAAACTGCATCCATCCCATAGACCAATTGGTATGGTGACATGCCAAATTATTTTTTAGTAGTAAGTCTGTCAACTCAAAGTGCATTGACCAGCTTGTTGTGCCAAGACTTTTTTTTGTCCTCTAACATCGTTTTGATGATGTTTACCAAAAATTTTTTTGAGGATTCAGCCAACCCATTATCTTGAGGCTAATGAGCTGTTGAATGTCCCAAATTAATGTTGTATTTATGGCAGAATTCAACCATATTTTTAGATTTGAAGGCTAAAACATTATCAGTTATGAGTTTTCTAGCACAGCCAAATCTAGAGAGGATATTGGTCTCAAGGAATTTAATAATGACAACATTAGTGACATTTCTGGAAGGGGTGGCCTCTATCCACTTGGTAAAGTAGTCAGTGGCTATAAGAATCCACTTATTTTAAGCAGAGGAAGAGGGATGTATTTCACCAATGAAATCCAATCCCCATTGCTCAAAGGGGGTTTCAACAAACATAGGCTTTAACAGCAAGGGAAACAATTTTCTCTTTCCCTCAAAAATCTAGCATTTATGACATGAGGTGACTTGTTTGCGAATGTCAGGGAAAAGGGTGGGCCAATAGAAACCATCTCTAAGGATTTTATTGGCATTTGTTTTCCAATAAAGATGCCCACCACAATCACCTTCATGGAATTCTTGCATAACTTTATATGCATCATCCTTTAACAAGGATTTAAGTAAAATACCCCCAACATATTTCCAATACAAGACATTGTCTATAATGCAAAATTTAACTGCTTTTAACTTGAGAAATATTACCTATGTTTTTTGTCAAACCAGGAGGAGCATTTAAATTAAATAAAACATAAAGAAAGTCTGCATACTAGGGTGAGTTTAGAAATGCCTCATCAATTTGTGGAGTTGCCTGTTCCTCTTGATTATATAATGAATCAATCAAGTTAATGTCCAAAGCATGGAAATTTGACTCAGCCATCAATTTGGCTAGTCCCTGACCTTTAATTAACTTGGTGGGCTTGATTTCTAAGTTGTATTCCAGAATGACAGCAATCCATTTGCCTCGCTTTCCATCAGGCCCATTCTGTGTCAAAATGTCCTTAACCACTGCATTAGGTACATAAGCAATAATATGGGAATGCAAAATATATACTCTAAAACATTTTATTGCTTTAAACAATGCCAAGGCCTATTTTTCCATAATATTGTATTTAAAAGATGTATCTCTTAAAGCTTTACTAAATAATTCAATAGGTTGTTCAAAGCCTTCACTATTTTTCTGCAGTAAGACTGTTGCAATAGTGTGTTCAAAAGCAAAAGAGAAGATTATGAAATATCTTGTAAAATTTGGGTTGATCAATACTGGAGCCTTGGTCAATGCTTGTTTAACTAAGTTAAATGATTTTTTAGTTTCAATACTCCATTTGATTTCAAAATATTTTTAAGCATGTTTGTTATATTTCTAAAAGTTATGCCAAGTTAGGAATGAATCTCCTTAGAAAATTTATTTTGCCAATAAAAGACCGAAGTTCTTTGATGTTTCTTGGATGACTGATTTTTAATATTGCTTCAATTATGTTGGGATCAATCCTAATTCCATCCTTAGAAATAATGTGACCAAGAAGTTTTCCTTCTTCAATGCCAAACAATGTCTTCTTAGGATTGAGTGAGATGCCAAACTTTCAACATTTTTCAAACACTCTTCTCAGATGTGCTAAATGTTCCTCATCATTTTTAGAATACACTGTAATTTCATCTAGATAAATCAGCAAAGGCAATATCCATTGCTCTTTGGAAAGTGGCTCTAGCATTCATTAACCCAAATGGAATTTTCATATACATGAAAGTGTTTTATCCTGATCATCAAGATGCACTAAGACTTGGTTGTAACTTGAGAAACCATCTGACAAGGAAATCCTACTAGACCCTACCACCCTTTACAATATATGTTCCATTTTAGGTAATGGGTAGTTGTCTTTAAGGGATACCTTATTTAGATTTTTGAAATCAATATACAGTCTTATTTCTCCAGTGTTCTTTCTAGTATGCACAATGTTAGACACCCATTTAGAGTATCTAAGGGGAAGTATAATTTTAGCATCATACATCATTTTTACTTCTTTCTCAATCAAAGGCATTAGGACAGGATTTATCCTATTAAGTTTTTTCTTGAATGGTTTTTGATCTTCCTTGATTGGGATTTTATGTTGTATGGTGCTTGTGTCATATGCTTTTAGATCCTCATAACTCCATGCAAAGACATTTATGAATTCTTTGAAAACAGTGATGTATCGTTGTTTTGTGATAATAGGAAGTTATTTTGAAAGTTTATCATTTCAGGATTCTGCTCACTACCTATATTGCATTCTTCTGTGTTTGTCCCTCTGGTTTCCATTTTTGGCTTCTTTGCCACATCATTAAAATTGAAAATTTATTCTAATGGAACTAAGCCCCTATACAGAAAAATATCCTTAAGTTGTACTACTTCAAATTCTTCTTTTTCTTGATCTATTTCATGCAATTATAATTTATGTGCATCTTCATTGACTAAAATATTTACATCTAAATCATCAAGTTGTTTATCTATACTAACATATTCAGCAATCCGATTTTCTACTTTACAATCTAAATATTCAATAATTTGATCTTCTACTTCACAGTTTGAATCTATGTTATTGCCTTCATATTCCTCCTTGGATTGAAAAAAAATTCAATTTGCTTATCACTTCCAAATACCTACCAATGGCTCATATTATCAGTTACAGTAGGATGGTGTTTAACCTCTACTCTATAGTGTTTGTTTGGATGAGGCATTTGGCATGTTCTATCTGAAAAAGTTAAACCATTAGCCAATACATTTTGATTCCTTGGAATGACAGAAAGATCATATTCTTCAAAATTTCTTAAAAAGTCAAGGACAACATTCTTATAGTTTCTCAACGAGGATGTATCATATTCTCCCTTGATCTGTTTAATAATTAATTCATAATATCCCTAAACAATAATTATTTTAGCACCTAACTTCTTCAATAGTTTCAATCCTAAGAGAAGTGTCTCATATTCTACTATATTATTGGTGCAATGAAAATTGATTTGATAGGAATGACCTTCAACATGATTGTCCCTTGAATTGGACACCCAAACACCTGCCCCTGAACTTGATTTGCCACAAGAGCCATCAAATATTATGTTCCAAAAAGGTTTAGTTTCATTGGTTTGTTGCATAATTAGAGTTTGATTTTCATGTTTTTTATCAACATCATTTTCTACTTGAGTAACCTGTGCATCAATGCCTTCATCATTGTAAAGAATGGAAGAGTCCAAGTCTGAATGAACAAAGTAGAGAGGGTATTTATGTGGTTTATCTTGATTGTTGACCATATATTTCATTAAAGTTTCCCTATACAGTCTTCTCTATTGACCAAACACTGGTACAGTGGCATAAGTCATGTCCATTTTAAGGGTTCCTTGTATTTTGCTCCCCATGAGCGTGACAACAGCATGCCATACTTTGGGGGAATCCCTACAACCACTATATCCATCACTAGGATTTTAGTAGGGATTTGGGCTAAGTTAACACACAGGTCTTTGATAAGACCTAAGCATCTGACTTTGCTCAAATCAAAGGAATACAAAACTTTGTGTTGTCTAGTACTCTCTAGTCCTAGTTTCTCCATGACTGCTTTGGACATTAAATTATGCGATGCACCCAAATCTAGCATATCATTATGAAGAATTTTATCATGAATATTCAAACTAACATAAAATGGAGGGACTCCTCCTTCTTGTGGTTTTCCTTCTACCTCTGGCCCAAATAGGATCTCAGGTTAATCATCACTCAAATTTACATCATCAGTTTTCTCCCAATTTTTAATGCCTTTAGGACTTGAGTCTTGTATACATTCTTGTTGACTAATTTAGTTAAGGAGATAGAAATTTTCAACTTGGCAAGCTCATTTTCTATATTGAACGGTGTTTGATTTTTAAGCAGATTTGAAAAATTAGACTTATCAGCAACTAGTTTTGTGTCCAGTTCAATTTGTTGGCTGGTAGAAGGAAGATCAGTTTGAGTAATTCTGGAAGTTGTATCAATGGTATTTTTTATAACATGTTCTACAGGCTTCTTTCCAAGATTATCTGTGGATTTCTTAGGGGGATTTTCTGTTGTTTTCTTGGGATCAAAATCAGAGACCTTTTTAACAGTATTTTCAGCATTCTTTTTATTTGATGTGTCTTGATTTTTCTTACTCCTAAGATTGTACTGCCTATGGACTTCCATTATGGAATTTTAAAATCCTTATTTGTATTCTTCTGACTCTTTAAAATCCATTTTAGTCTGGGCTATAAGAAAAAGTTTGTGTTCCTCTTGAGTGAGGAAAACTGCTTCATCATCACTTATTCCTAACAAATTAATTTGGTTATCATCCAAATCTTCGACTATATTCCCCTCATCATCTGTGTAATTTTCCTAAAAAGGAGGCTAAATCTGTTGATTTGGTCCCTTTTTATCTCTTTGTTTAATTTGGGGAGTATTTCCTCTAAACTTTTGGTTTCTGGTTTGTTCGACATTTTGGTTTTGACTTATTTGATTTTTTTCATTAAGGTTCAATCTTTTCATCATTTTATTCATTAATCTAACTAGGTTATGAATCTTATGGTCAACAGCAGAAGTAGAAGGTTCTTGTTTTATGGTTACTCTCCATTCATACTTCAATTTGGATTTTTTTGCCAGGATGTTGGCTTCAAATTTAATTTCATTTGCTTTCATTTCTTCCAAAGTTGTTAGGTCTCTTTCCCTAAGTTGATACTCCATATCTACATTGAAACCATTTGGAAAATCAATCAAGGTTACACCAAGGGAGGGCTTGATGTCTTGTGGGATGGAATTGTAAACATTATTGAATCTTTCACAATACTCTTCCACAGTTTCATTGGGTTTTCTTTTTAACCTTTTATATTCATTTTGGAGTTGAAGTGGGTTTTTCTTGATCTCCCATCCAGCTAAAAAAACTTGATGGAAATTCGTAAGGTTGGATATACTTCCTGAAGGTAAACCCCTAAAACACTTATTCATATCACCTCGTAAGATCTGGGCAAACAATCTCATTTTAACATTTTATTCATCCACTTCTTGGATATCAAACACATCGTTCATCCTATATACATGTTGTTGGGTAGTGTAAGCACTAGTATTATCAAAGGTCACAATTTTGGATGGATAATCTGCAGGCATAGCATTCAGCTGGCCTAGTAACACGAAGGGTGCATACCTTCCTGCCATAACTGTCCTAGTAGATTGAGTTGAGGATGGACCTAGTGGAGGTGTAGTCTGGATAACTACAAGGATAGTAGGTATAGTAGTTTGAGAAACCAGAGGTAGGGAAGTTGAAACTACAGAATGAGTAGGATTGGGAGGCTGTAAATGTATAGACTGAGATGACTGACTAGACAAAGAGGCTGCTACAATAGTTAAAGCAGATAATTCAATAGACTTGAATAAAAGCTTCTTCTATAGCTTGGTCCAATACTGAAACCAAACCTTTTAGTTTATCAAATTGTTGTAAAGATTCAAAATCAAGATCTATTTCAAGGTGTTGGGTTTGGGAAACATATGGTTGCAGTATGGATTTGTCTATAACAGTTTGATCTATAAAAGCCTCGGACTTCAATCTAAACAAACTTTGTTGAAAAGGCAAATAAAATTCCATATATTGTAAAGTTTCAAACTTCTCTCAAAGAGAATTAGTTCTTGACAAAGGAGTATTTTCCAAAGGAGAATTGAATTTATACAGGGGGTTATTATTACCTTGGCTCTCAGTAAAGCTTCCTTTTCTCACTAGCTTCTTAGGGTCATCTACAATTTTAGCAGGGTTGGGATCAGGATGAAATTTGGTATAAATTTTTTTGGGAGCCAGGGTTATGAAAAATCATCACACAAAAATCAAAATCAAAATTGGAGATACAACAAATATTTACAAAAAACAACCTCAGATCATGTATTTCATATGGATACAACAATTGCTTACTAAAATACTGATTTTAAACCATGGAATAATAATGTTTTGGATTAAAATGTATTCTTCCCCAGTATGGTCGCCACTATGTTATCATTTTGTATTTTTGAGGTTGTGGGAGTAAATACATTGGACAACATCAAACCACTTTTGAATGCTAGGATCTATCCCTGCCAATTTCAGAGAGGGCTTTCTCTTTATCATTTAACTTGGTTTTTAGGTTGATTTTAGGCTAGTTATGATTATGCTTGATGGTTTTTTTGAATTCGGTTGATTGGTTGGTTGATCTAATCAAATTACTTTCTTTCCATTGGACTATGGAGTGAAATAAAACTGGATGATGCACCACAAGTTCAAAGGAGTAATCACATGGCAAGCTAGATAGATTTATTGGATCTTTAAATTAAATTATGGAATGGAGAAAAGGTGTGCTTTAGCATGGAATGAAATTCATTTAATAAATTTCTCAATCAGACTTCAGAAGAAAACATACACACCATAAACACAGTCCAAATAAGGTGTTCAAAAACATATCTTATTGTTCACATCTCCTGTTTTACAATAAGATTTCATATGCATAACATAAGACAACAACAGTGAAAACACAATTACAGCAGGAAAAACATCACCAGTATATAGTAACACAAGTATCCTGTGAAGAGTATTTTTGTTAATGGTGCTCCAGCAACGTAGAAAATATACAATGCCTGATAGAAAGAATTACAATGTTCAGGAACCAACCCTTGATACTTTGACAGAATGAAATATTTAAACAAAATTTACAAAAAGATTACAACTAATGCCTTGTTGACATGGCATTCTATTATTAACTTCAAACTAATAGAAATGAAATAATGCGATCAAAAGAGATGAATCTGGTGAAGTGATCTGGACATCTGGTACTGCTTTGGTGGAGAATAGTTGTTGAGTGGCCACTATTTGGGTGTTGTGCTGGTGAAGCTGACATGTTCTTTTAATCCTGGAATTCACATAACTTATCCCATTGCTCCTCATCTGGAATGGAAATTTTTTTACCTTGCAGTAGATCTCATCTACCTCGGTATACCGAGCGAAAGTGGGTTTCACTACAAAAATGTGTTTTATCTCATGTTGGATGAAACTCATGTTGTTAATAGCTTCATAAAAAGCTCTCCCTATCATAGCACCTTTGATGTGGGAATACTTCGTTGTATCCTTTGCAATGTCTTGGAGATTCTTCTTGTAATCTTCCCTAGTCATCAATTTGTCATTGATCACAAATAAAGAAGGCAGACCTTTCTTGTTCAATGCTTCTATTCTAGTGAAAAACCTGTTAACTACTACCTCCAAAGTGTGACATTTCTTTGTCAGTTGCACAACCAAGTTATTCTTTGTTAAAACTTTCTTTACTTCTAAGATTGTTTATGTTCTATCATCTACTCCCAAATCATCCATCTCATATCTGTTTTTGGAATTGAGAAACTTTATGATGTTGTTGGTTGTGGCAGGAATTTCTCCCAATTCAGCATTGATAGTGGAAATGGTTTGCTTGGATTTCTCGATCAACTCTTTATGTTCAAATATAATCTGGATACATGGCCATATTTCATCTATTTCTTCAATGATGTTGTTCCATATAATGTCTTTGACTTGGGCCAATGTGTGGCAAACAGAGGACTCAGTTGTTGATTTCCTCCATATTTCTACCTAGTTTTGAGCTCTCTATAGTTCTGTTGCATCGAAATTCTCAGTCTTTGTCTTCTAATCTTGTATAATATTTACTTGAGCCTGCAATATTTTGATTTCTTCAGTATTGAGAGACATGTTTTATACTTCATTTTCCAACTGATCAACAACTGCCCCTGTGCTTGTTGTAGAAGATGTAGCTGTAGGAATGGCTATGATAGGGAGAGCTTCCAAAGGGACAATAGCCATTTTGGCAGTTATCTCCTTTTCTTTGATCATATTTTCCATCTCTAACTCCATTTTCTTCAACTGTGCACTCTGCTCCATGATGAGATTCATCATGTTTACCTTTTGTGTCTTTGTTTTTTCAATGTCCTTGGCTAGAGGATCTTCTATGGCTGGTAAATTCAACTACTTCCTTAATGCTGCTATGTCTAAATTATTTTTCCTTACAAGCTCTTTTGTAGCATTGATTTTTGTGGGCTCATAACCTACTTTGATCACCAAGTCCTCCAAAGCTTTGATCCTTGTGTCTTTGGAAAGTGCAGAGACTTCTTCCATGTTCAATTGTGATTGAACATTAGCCAATGTAACTTGCAATTTAGAAAAAGTCATAACAGTGTTAGTGAGAGTAGATGAAATCACCTACCCAGTTTACTTGTGCATATCCATTTGGTCAATGGGATGTATGTATTTCACATCAAATTCAAATGATGTCTTCTTGTAGTCTGATGCTACCTTGGGCTGGGGAATCTGTGCTTGGAGGAATGCCATTTGCATTTTACCTTTCTCTGAATCAAAGGCTGATAGTAGCGTGCTTTGAGAACTATAAGTCTTCTTCTAGAACTAAGCGTATGTGTTAATCTTCAAGGCCTCATTCCTCTCTTTAATTTCCTTGAAAATGTAAAATATACTCTTTTCTATCTCCCTTGTAGTAGATGTGTTGGTCTGCATAACCTGTTGCTGATCTTGTGAAGTTGTGGAGGTAGTGGGAGAAAATGTAGTCTGATCACCCAGTAATGAGGAAACAAGTGGCTCTTTATTGGTGATAATATTCTCTTGTTCTGAAACCTTTGTTGATGCCTAGTTTGGAACTGAGCTTGGTCTTCTTCCTGTACATGATTTTGAAACCTTCACTGAAAATCTGAGTCCTTGAAGGTGACTCTTCTTATTTGTTCCTCCTTGTTGATTTCTCCTTTGTGATAGGAGTCTTTATTGTTGAAGTGGACAGTAACTGCTCCTCTGCCTCTTATAGAGTATTCTCAGTCCATTATAGTTGATTCTTATACTTTTCTATCTCTAGTTTGGCTGTGTAAAAATAAGCAATAGATTTATTTTCTACTCTTAACTTAGAAATGATGCCTAATGGATCATATGATGAGGTGAAACTAAGGCTCAACTGCATCTCTTTCAGTATCTTATCTGCTTCTTTCCCTGCTTCCCTGATGTTGCAAATGAAAGGCCCTATTTGTGTTTTGATTTTGAATTGGGACTTCTTCTTAGCAGCTACAAAGTGGATCTCATCCATATTGAGCATTTGCCTGATATATTCTAGATAAAAAATCCTCATTGGGGGGGATTTTGGCAGCTTGTAAGGGGCAAGCTCACACCCAAATATCCTTAGTTATGTATAATTCTAATAGAGGTACCAATCCCCTATCTGGACTTGGTCTGATAGTTGCAAAACTTTCTTAATTTCTTCACTAATCCTTGGCTCTAACCTGCTGCTTAGGAGACTGAGTGTTGGATGTACAAACATCTCTATGAACTATTTGTATGAGTATTCCTTTTGTTCCTTCATCACCAGTGTAGTCCAGAAGATGACTGATTGTTGATTTCCTTCTTCATCCAGCTTTTGTAAGGCAAGCTTGATGTTGTCTCCCTGAAAATATAAAAACATATAAACCAGGATAGAAGCATATTTGAATACCTCCTCAGTCTGGAGTTTGATAAACTGCTCATGGATAGAATCTGCAAGAAATTAGCTAAAGTTGAACAAGATGGCTTGGAATTAGCAGAGAAAATGGAAATAAATCCTATAATTGCCTCATCTACCCATTGATATGAGTAATAGCCAAGGAGGTAGGAGATGAATGTGATAATTTTCTTGGCTCTCTTAGGGATGACTGTGATAATTTTCTTGGCTCTCTCAGGGAAAATAGAGGATGGATAGGGAGGATTTTTCTTTGGTAATGGGGCATCTTCTGTCAAGAAAAGCTCAAGGGTTTTGGCTCTCTTAGCAAAGTCCAATTTCTGATACAATTCAACAAGTGCTTCATGGGAAAAAGGAGTGGAATTCTCTACTGTAGGAGCCTGCATCATTTGGTCTATAGCTTGGGGAGTGATAGTGAATAGAATTTCTCTAATGGGGGCAATGATAGCTCTTTGGCTAGGCAGATAGCAAGCATGACACTTCCTAACAAATTCTAGGGTGTTGTGGGTATAGGGAAAAATATAGTGGGGCAAATTAGATTCCCACAGTTGAATATCATCAGAATTATCTATATATTTTTCCTTGAGCCAGCAATACATCTCAAAAAGCTCAAATTCACAAAGAGTTTCATGGATCTTATAGTCTCTGTCTGCCAAAGGGATGTGGTGAAAATCAATGGGAGGGTGGATCAGAGGACTCACAGGTTCTTCTGGTCCCTTGTCTTTTGGAGGCATGATTGGCTAAATTGAGAATTACTAGTGAAATTCTGGATGGTACAAGCTTATAGTGTGCAAAGAGGATTTGGGATTTGCAGACAGGAAGACAGGGTACTGGCCTAAAATTGAGTGAGCGGGCAATGTTCTCGGCCGGGTGAAATTGTTGGAGTTCGAACTAACAAACCTGTAACAGGGAAATAACAGTGGCAGTGTATGAACTCAGTAACCGGTTAATGAGAAAAGGGAGGGATTTTATAACATTCTGGGCTTTCCCGTTGATGGTGGTGCGGGTCCATTGAATTAACGGTTAAACCATTTAATTATTTAACGACTTAATTTTGGAGGGAGCAGAGGTGATTGGTGGGATCAACGGGTAGATGATGTGGTGGAGGGTGAGTGGCGGGATCGCAACAGATAGAGGAGTGGTATCGAGAGGCGGAGAAATCGCTTTTCGGAGGGGGCGAGGTAGTTAGTAGTTTTGCCTGAGGGGGGTGTGAAATCACCTAGTGTGGTCATGTAGCAGCAAGTGTTGTTTCGAATACTACCCATTTCAGACCCCCCCCCCCCCACCCCCCCACCCGACAGTGAAGTTTGGGTGGTGGGGGGGGTGACATGCGTTGTGGGCCGTCGAATGTTGGGAGGTGGGTGCAGATGAGGGGAGAAGTGGCGGGGTGTTAATGTGATGCAACAGAGCGCTCGGTGGGGTCAGGAAGTATATTTAATGTGTAGGAGGGGGAAATGATCGGAGTGTATGGTGGGGTAGGGGATTGGATGAAATAGATAATGGAGGAATAAATTTGGGGTAATGAAACTTAGGGAAAGGGGAATATTATATCAAATATTATTTGATATATCTGACTTTAGAGTAAAACTTCAAACATTTTCCTTTTCTCTGCAAACGAAAATAATATTTAACATTTGACTTTAGGATAAAATCTTCATGTTTTTCCTCTAACCACCATAGTGCTTCTACCTACCCTTTTGCATTTCAATTCGTTTTCTAAGCTAACATTTTATCTTCTTACTTTGCAGGGTGCACTTAAACTAGCAGACCCAAACCATTTTTTATGAAAATCTACCTTATCCTATCACTTATTTTTCCATTGACTCAGATTAAACTATTGAGTCAATTTTATTTCTACCTAACTACTGATTTACCAAGATTAAACTATTTGGTAAACCTTCATTCACTAACCTATTAAACACAAATTTAAATGTGTTCAGTAAAAATTAAACTGTATGACCTTAACAGAATTTCAGTCATTGTGGCATTAAAAAAAAATTTGACCACAACCTTATTTACTAATGAATTAAAAGAACTAACTTATCAGTAGTGGCACTTGGACTTGCAGCACTTTCAATATTATTTCTATTTTTTCTTTTGTGGGGTTCTTATTTCCTTTTTTTTCTTATTTATTTTTTAACACACCCTCTTTTCATTTTATATTTTCATATTTTTGGAAATCATTTGAATATTTAAATTATGTACAATATGAAATCGCAAATACAAAATACTCAATCACCTTGAGATCCTATTATTTATAGGACCCTAACAAATATCTTGGAAACCCTCAACATGTTGTATGGGGGAGATATCTATTAGTTACCCTATCCAAACATCAAAACAATGTTCAAAAACCATTTTAGAGTTGTTAGGAAGAAGGGTAGGTGATGAGCCTCATAAATGGGTAATTATATGGGCTCATTTTTCCTCCTAACATAGTTAAATCAACCATTCTCTTAGCTTATTGCATGTTTTTTTATTATATTTATGCTTATGGAGTGAGTTGGGTTAGTTATGATGCCATAAGGTCTAATATGTGTTTAATGTAGATTTTTGTTGAATTTTGAAGAAAAAGTTAAAGATTCAATCGACAACTAGCAACAATAATTGGAAGTGGACAAAGGAGAGGATTTATAGGAGGGAATCTCCCTCATTTATTACTCCCCACTTCGAATTTCCCTTCATGCAGCTCAGAGCACAAACAGCCAAATCAATGCACTAGAAGGCAGCTGAGCAAGTGGAGGATAGCTTATGCTTATCTTGAGTTTTGGGAGCCAAGCCTCCCTAATTTTAAGGAAGTTGTTGGGAACTTCAGTTGCATAAGTAGAGAAGCCTAGGGCCTCACTAGGGTCGAATTTTTGGTTGAATTTTTGTTGTAGTTTTGCTCTGTGCAACTTTGAGCTTACTTTTGGTGACAGTTTCATGTAATCCTATTACTATTTCGATCATAAAGATGAGATTCTTATTGAGCTAGCACTGAGTTACCTCAGAGGGCTGAAGCTCTTGGTTTAGGGCCCAATCCAAGTAGCCAAGCTCCTCTTGTTTTATTTATATGCTTTGTTTCAATTTATGGCTTAGTTGCTATTAGATGAATTTCTTTCTTGGTTAAGAATAGGTTGCTTTTGGTGATTTAGAAGATTGTTTCCATTGATTTTTTCTATAGTAGTTTAAACAGTGATAGAAAGAAGATACAAAAGGCCAGCAATAGTGCCTTGGCCTCCTTTCCTCCCTTTGGGACCATGAATTGAGGCCAAGACCCTCTTGCTGCCATAAAGACACAGATTTTCCTTCTCCATATGATTTCTAGTGTTGCAGTTTGTTAGAAGGTTAATACTTTGTTTTAGATCTCTTTCACCATGCTCATTTCTATCTTTTCAATAAGTCTTCTTCCATGCTTTCTTTCCTTGTAGCATTTTTTAGCATTTCTTTCCATAGCTCATAATTTAGATTAGCTTGATGCAAAATTCTATTTTTTGATGTACTTAATTTCCTTGCTTGCTTGATTTCATTGTTTAATTGTTAGTTCTTTTGCAGCAGGTTTCTTCTCATAGCAAGTCAGCCTATCAGCCATCACATTCTCTCCCTAATCTATGCCCTGCAGGTCACCCAAAGTTCACCTCAAATCTGCCTTAGTTTTCTGCATTTTTCCATAGGATTTCTTCCTCTCTCCCAGCCATCTTTCCCTCTCCTAGTGATCCTTGGTGAACCCTAGGCTCCCTAACACATCATCTCAGCCTTCATCTACCCTTTCCACCCACTGTCACATCTTTGAAACCTTTAAAACTTCTTTCAGCATCCTCCCATAGACCTCTTGTAGACCTCCTGTAAATCCCCCGTGTCCTCGTGTAGATTTTCCTATAGGCTTCCTTTTGAAGGCCGATTGCAGGAAAAGCCTCCAGAAGGTCACCTTAGACCTCCTAGGACCCATCCACACCATTCTACATCCTCTCAAGTCCCAAAACCACCCTCCATCGCCACCTATTCATTGTCACATTCACAAGAAAATAAATTACATGCATAACAAATTCACATAAAAATACATAAAAATCCAAAAATATGTTTTTTTCCTCATTTTCTTCTAGAAGTAGCTTGAGTAGATGTTGTTTACTTCCTTGAGTAGGTAATGGAATTCATTTCATGATTTTCATATTTCTTTCTACAAAAGTGGGATTAGTTGGTTAAGTAAGGTCTGTTAGGTTTACTTTACATTTCAGTCTTTTTCCTTTCTGCAAGTAGAGTAGCCTCTGTAGAGTAAGCTTTCCTTTCTTTCATCACATATAGAGGTTCTTCTGGAATCCATAGAAGTTGGCTTGAGCTCCTAGTGATCTTGCACTAGCTGACCAAGTGATAGCCTGTAGTAAGAACTAGTACTTGTGCATACAGCACCGTCGCTTCCAATTTTGTTACGAACTACCAGGTTGATAAGAGTAAAGTGGGCAGCCCATGAGTTGTAAGATTGTTGCTGCAATACTGGTGCTCACCACTTTTTGGCATCGTTTCCGGGGAAGCATCAAAATATTTTGTGGTTACTGCTTTCTTCTATTTCTTCTTGCAAAATTTTGCTAAGTAGTTTATTTCAGCAAAAGTAAAATAATTGTTTCTTTCAGTTTCTGCATTTCCTTGCTTTCCTTTTCAATTCTGCATATTTCATTTCAATGAAAGTAGAATAGTTGTTTCTTTCAGTCTCTGCATTTCATTGCTTTCCTTTTCAATTCTACAAATTTCATTTCAGCAAAGTAGAATAGTTGTTTCTTTCAGTTTCTGCATTTCCTTGCTTTCCTTTTCAATTCTGCAAATTTCATTTCAGCAAAGTTCATTTCAGTTAGTTGCAATTTATATCATTCAATCCATTTTAGTTTTGCAGGAACAATCAGTGGAAAACAAAAAAAAAAAAAAACAAAACAAAAACCAACCAAACAGATTTCCTTTAATGCCTCGTAGGAATAGAGATAATTCATGAAAATTCTTGCCCAACACCCCCACTACTTCACACAACCAACCTTCTCTCTTCTTCAGTGGCAGTGATCAAGAAGAAACCTTAGGTGAACAACCAAAGATATTTACAGAACCTATAGGGGAAGAAGAAGAAGAAAACATCCCTCCTAAGCCAATGGCTGAAAACAGAAATGCTAGGGGAAATGGAGAGAGAATAGAGGGTACCTTTCCCATTCAGGAGACCAATGGGGACACCAAAATGAAGAATATAAGTCCTTCAGCCCTACCTCACTTCCATGCTTTGACTACAGAAGATCCTAACACCTTCTTGTGTGAGTTTTTTGTCATTTGTCAAACCTATGACTATGCAGAAGATGAGCAAAAGTTGAAACTATTCCCTTCTACTCTTGAGGATGCAGCATTGTACTGATTCATGGGGTTACCTGGCAATAGCATCACAACTTGGGCTCAGATGCAGCAGGCCTTTAATAACAAATATCGAGACTACTGTAGGTTAAAAGATACCAAGGAATAAATCTTCTGAATGACCATGGGAAGTGATGAATCCTTGGAAGCTTATGAAGAGAGGTTCGAGCTCAGTTACAAAAGGGTCGGGTGCACACTTGACCCTAAATCTCTGAAGTTGGTTCTGCTTAGGGGAATCCCAGAAGACCTTCTAGACACCCTCCATCTACTGGTCGGGGGATACATCTACCAACTATCTTATAAAGACATAAAGATTGTCTTTAGAAACCATTCTAGAGTAGCCAGAAAGAGAGGTAGGGGGATTCAACCCATAGCCAGTACCTCCTCTTCCGATTCATCCATCAAAGTTGAACTCGGAAACATGTTGGAAGACTTCAAAAGTGAGATGTTACAGACTCTTGCCATGAAAATGGATACCTTGCATATCAAAAGGAAACAAGAGGAAGCAAAGAGGGCTTTGGCCATCTTTTGTCCTAGATACACCAGGAGGCATCCTAGAAACGAATGTCCATTGAACTCTATAGAGGTTTGTTCAGTCTATGAAGAAGATCATCATGGAAAATTTTAGGGGCGAATTTTCGCCCTTGGGTGAAATTAAGGGGTTTTATTATTTTCTTGGGCGAATATTTTGTATCACAGTACATTGTTACAAATGGTCTCAAATATATTTTATAAAAAAATTAGGTATGGAGGTTAGCCCACCTTAAAATAAGGGAGAGAGCAAAAAAAGTAAATTTAGCCCTTGAAATTATTACAACCTTCCATTCGCCCTAATTTTCAAGTATAGGTATTTATGATAGTTATTTCACCCTCCACATTCGGTGTAAAAAAGGTTTTCTTCTTTCATTTTCCCGTATTTCATGGTATTGGGGTTAATTTCGAGAAAATGACCTTATTTTTTGGAACAAATGTTCACAAAAGGATAATTCATTTTATTTAAAAATTCAAGTCTCTTATTTTCATGTTTTTTTAAAGATTGAATAATGTTCTTGCCATATTCCAAGTTTCATATAAAGAATAATGGAAAACATTTTTTTTATATTTACTCCATAAGTCCCCTTTTTTTTATGTGTAAATAAATAAAAACATAAATTAAGTGGAGTATGGTAAATAAATAAAACCTCTTTTTATACTTACTCCAAAGGTATGGTAAATAAATATAAATATAAATAAACTAGAGGTATGGTAAATAAATAAAACCTCTTTTTATATTTAGTCCATAACCCTCTTTCTATTTAAGAAGGCTCAAAAAAGAGGTTTTATTTAAGTGAATCCTATGGGCCAAATACCATATTTATAAAATAGGTATGGTAAATTAATAAAAATATAAATAAATGAGAGGTATGGTAAATAAATAAAACATTTTTTATATTTACTCAGAAATCACAGTTTATTTAAGAACACTCAAAAAATGTGTTATATTTAGGTGAAGCCTATGGGCCAAATACTATGGGCCAAATACCATGGGCCAAATTATTATTAGTACCATGCAAAAAAAACATTATTATCCCATTATTTACCCTAATATTAGTATTAATAAAAAAAATATGGCACATGGTATTGACCCATGGTATTCACGTGGAATGTAGGCTATTTAAAGGGGGGACTTAAACCAGCATAGATCCATCTTTACTCTGGCTCTTTAAAGGGGGGACTTAAACGAGCATAGATCCATCTTTACTCTGGCTCTACTAAGCCCCGGGAGGGATCAAATATGGTGATATGCAAACTAGCATAGAGTGAAAAAATATTTGATCCTCGGCCTTGGTAGATCAAAGGTAAGAATGGATCTTGTAATTTAATGTCACATAAACATTTTAATTTGATTTGGCTAAAAAAAAAACAATTATTAATTTTATAAATTTTATAAATTACTAATAGTAGTTTTTAAGCTCCAGGTTTATGATAACCCATGGTAATATCATGGTATTCATGTGAGCATAGACTATTTAAAGGGGAAATTCTATCAGCTTAGATCCATCTTAATTCCGGGTCTACCAAGTGCTAAGAGGGATAAATAGATTTCATCCCTCCAAGAGTGGTAGAAGTGGAGTTAAGATGGATATAGGTTGGTTTTTATGATAATGAAGATATTAAATAGACTTAGGAAATTATATTATAAAAAACATCTTAAGGTGAATGGTTAAAGCTACATTTAGTCACTTCACAAAATTTAGTAAAAAATACCAATATCTCCATTAATATTGGTTTTTCTGATTTAACAAAAAAAAAATTTCAAAACAATGAAATCTTATCACTCTTTCCGCATCACCCTCGTAGAAGAGAGATAGTCAGTGCCCAGATTTCCCACCATTTTTCAAACATTCTCAATATGATATCTTCATGAAAAAGTTAAGGTACTGATGTTGGATTAGTTGTTTGAAAAATACGCTGGTTTGTACAATCGTTCATCTTCTCTGTTATAATGATCTGTAGGGGTTGGGTCAGTGCTTGAAAAATATGGTGGTTTGTACAACCTTTCATCTTCTCTGCTTTTCTTAATTTGTTGTAATTATCTGTAGGGGTTGGGCCAATGCACCATATTGTCCTAAAAGGTTAATATTGTGCACCGGAAAGGAAATTAATCCACATGTTACAACATTGCTAAAAAATGCAAGACGTATGAAGGTGTTTAATTATGATAATAAGCAATTTAGATTGGGAAAGATGTAATTAAATTTTATTATTTAATTGAAGATTTCCAATTAAAATAATAATAAATCTATATGTATATATTAATATATTGATTGGAAGACTTCTAACAATTGTCACTTCTTTCCATTAGATCCCCTTCAAGCCTTTGGGATACCTACTACTTTCTTATATTATATAGTTGGGGCTTGCTACTTGTTGGCATGTTGGGGTAAACAAAATTTGCTTCTTTTTTTTATTTCGCAGTTGGAGTCTATGGAATAAGAAAGAAATTTAATAGCTTGAAAAAAGTGATACAAAATATGTTTTTCTATCTCGTAGTTGGACTCTATGGAATAAGAAAGAAATTTGATAGCTTGAAAAAAGTGGTAGAGAAAAGATTAATCTCTCCTACCTTAACCGAACTGGTGGTCAAGATCAACACCTACAAGAACTTTGTTGTGGAATACTATCAAAACTAATAGAAGGATATGAAAGAGTGTACAGTGAGAACCTTGACAGACATGGCCACTGAAACTTGCAACATCGTTTATAGGAAGAGAAAATTATGTTTCTTTTTTCCAAACATGTATGTTAGTATATTACAATTTAATGAATATGTTTTCCTATTATCATATATGGTTTCATACTTTAACAAAACATTCGCCAAGACTTCACTTTTTATTATTCAGTGAAATATTTGCCAAGATCTTATAAGATTTTATAATTCAGGGATAGATTCGCCATGGCTTTATAAGATAATATAATCCGGTGAGAGATTCGCCAAAAAAATTATATATACATATTATGTTATTGACAAAATCACCTCCCATTTTTCCTATGTATCATGGGGATTCACCCATTTATTATACATATAAATTTAGTGTGGTTCTTAAAATTTTCCCTGAAGATCATTCTACAAATAAGTGCCCTTCCTTACCCGAACTTAAAGCTGTATACCAGGGGGCCGAAGGAGCCACTGAACCACTCTATTTCATGAACCAAAGGAGACCGCATGGACCTAGACCATACCAGCAGGGGATGCAAGGGACATCTCAAGCATACTATAACCCCAACCAAGTCACTTCCATACCTTCTTGGGGAACCCCTGCTCATCCTTCCTGGTCCACGCCTCCTCCTTGGTCCTTTCCATCTCAATATCATGCCCAACTAGCTGCTCATTCATTTCAATCCTATGCTCAACCGCAACCTCAGTGGAATGCATCTCATCAGGGGTAGAGGCCCCAGTACAACTCTCCTCCCACTCTTTTTCTTCTACCACCTACTCAACCACAACCATTGCTTCCTGCTCCACCAAGGCAACCCTAAATTCCTGCCCAGCCGAACTCAAACCCAAACAACAAATAGGCTTAGCAAGTATATAGTGGGGAACCATCATGCCCAACTTATGATGTGGAGATTCAGGTGATTAACTTGCGATCTGGGAAGGTTCTCCCAGATATCCAACCTCCACCTAGGGAGGTTGAAGAAGATAAAGAGGAAAGTGAACCTAAAGCAATTCCACCCTTTCCTGAGAGACTATCCGGGACAACACAACCTACCCTAGAAGAAACTAAACTTCTGGGAGAATTGAAACAGTTATTTGTGAAGATACCACTTCTCCAAGCCATAAAATATGTGCCTATATACAATAGGTTGATCAAAGAGAAGTGCTTTAGGCATCCAGGAAGGCGCAAGATAGATGCCCCAACCATCAATGTCATTGGATAATTGTTCGACCTGATGTTGGGACAAGTAATTTGTCTGAAATATCTGGACCCTGGAAGCCCAGTAGTTGATGTCCACATCAATGGCACCATGATCCCACATACCTTGATTGATCTAGGAGCTGCCATTAATGTGATGACAAAGGACACAATGCTCAAACTTAACCTCCAGGGTTCCTTCAGGAAGACCATGACAGTACTGTAGCTAGAAGACCGCTCGACTGTGACCCCTGAAGGGATTGTGGAAGATGTGATGGTCTCTATTGATTCTTGGAAGTACCCTACTGAGTTCTTAATTCTCCAGTCAAAGGCAAAGCTCACTGGGTATCCTCTCATCCTGGGAAGACCCTGGTTGGATATTTTCGATGCCTACATTAGCTGTCGAGTTGAGAACATGACCATCAAGAATGGGCATATGTCCAAATAGTTAATCCTATACCCTCTTACCCAACCCTTGCTAGAACATGATCTACCTCTCTGGTTGGAGGAGGAGGACAAGGATGAAGTCTATTCTACATTGCTTTGTGCATTAGAAACTACCATGGTGGGAAAACTGCAACATGAGGATGATATGATTGAAAATTTGATTCAGAATCCACCCCTAGTGTCTTACCATTAGAGGACATAGTGAGATAAACCCAAGACAACCCCTTAACTGATATTTGTGTGGCTGACCCGACCTCTCTCAGTGTTAAGAATATAGTGTTCGACCTAAAAAGAACCTTGAAAACCAATCCATCCGTATCCACTTCCTAGGAGAAGGAGCTTTGCAGCTTATTGAGAAAACATCTAGATGCCTTCAGCTGGAGTTATAAGGAGATGAAGGGAGTGCACCCTTCAGTGTGTACTCATCATATATACATTAAGGAAGATTGAAAACTAGTCAAGCAGCCTCAAAGGAGGATGAATCTAGCACTTAAAGACATTGTTAAGGAAGAATTGCAAAAATTACTTGATGCAGGATTCATCCACCCCATCTCTGACAGTGAATGGGTCTCTCCTTTGGTGCTAGTTCCAAAGAAAAATAGTAAGTGGAGAATCTGTGTCGACTATTGGGAATTGACCAAATCCACTAAAAAGGACCATTTTCCTTTTCCTTTCATAGATCAAGTGTTAGATGGTCTAGCAGGGAAAAAGTTTTTCTCCTTCCTAGATGGGTTTAGTGGGTACAATCAGATTCAAATCAGCCCAGAAGACCAAGATAAGACCACTTTCACTTATCCTTGGGGTACCTTTGCATACCAAGTCCTTCCTTTTGGTTTGTGCAATGCTCCAGCCACTTTCTAGAGAGCAGTATTGAGTATATTTTCTGAACCGGTTCATGATGCATTGGAAATATATATGGATGATTTTACTCCTTATGGTTCTGACTTTCATGAAGCTTTATCTAACCTAGGGAAAGTTTTGGACAAGTGTATTGAGATGAACCTATCCCTTAGTCTGGAAAATGTGAATTTTTTATGACTGAAGGGATCGTGCTAGGTCATGAAATATCTCAACAAGGATTGCAGGTGGACACCAACAAAGTTGCCATCATCCAAAGGGTCCCACCTCCCAAAAAGGTGAGAGATGTTAGAATTTCCTAGGCTTAGTTGGGTATTACCGAAGATTCATTAAATTTTTCAGCAAGCTAGCCTCTCTGTTGTTTGGTCTTCTAGGCAAAGATGTTGAATTTGTATGGTCGTAAAACTATCAAGAAGCCTTAGATACCTTGAAGAGTAAACTTGTGACTACCCCAAATTTGAGAGTCCCAAACTGGGCCCTACCTTTCCACATTCACACAGATGCCTCGAAAAAAGCAATAGGAGTAACCTTAGGTCACATTGATGAAATGTTACCTTATGCCATATACTTTATAAGCAAAAATTTGTCAAAGGCAGAGTTAAACTATACAGTGACCGAGAAGGAACTCCTAGCTGTTGTGCATTCTTTAAACAAATTCAGACATTATATCACAGGCTATCAGACCTTCGTGCACATTGATCATGCTACAATTAGATATTTAATGAACAAACCAGATGTAAATGCTCGCATTATTAGATGGTTGTTTTTACTGCAGTAATTTGATTTGACCATTGTTGATAAGCCTGGTAAAGAAAATGTTGTTGCTAACTTTTTATCTAGAGTAAATTTGCCTATAGGTTAAGAAGGAATGGTGGATGATCAAATGCCAGATTAACACTTGTTTGCTATCTCGATACTCTCTCCATGGTTTGTTGATATAGAAAACTACTTGGTTTCAGCATAGTTCCCACCACACCTGTCCTCGAAGGAGAAGAGAAAGATAGTGAGGAAAAGTGCCCCTTTCACCTGGATTGGGGGTAATCTCTTCAAACTTGGCCTAGATCAGATCTTGAGAAGATGTGTCAGGGAGGAGGAAGTTTTTGACATCCTCCTGACCTGTCATGATGGGCCGTGTGGAGGTCATTTTGCAGCAAAGAGAATTGCCTTCAAGATCTTGCAAGTAGGCTACTATTGGCCCACTCTTCATCAAGATGTGAGGAGATACACCAGCCAATGTGATCAGTGTCAAAGGATGGGGAAACCTACTCCAAAGGATGAGATGCCCATGCAACCTCAAGTGACCTTTGAGCCATTTGAGAAGTGGGGCATGGACTTTGTGGGTCCTATCAACCCTCCTTCAAAACAGAAGCAATACATCATTGTGTGCACCGATTACCTGACAAAGTAGGCAGAAACGAAAGCAATCAAAGTATAAACAGAGGAAAAAAGTAGTTGAATTTTTTAGAGAAAACATATTCTACAAGTTTGGGTATCCAAGAGAATTGGTCACAGATCAATGCAGTCAGTTCACTTCCAATTTGATTGAAGACTTTCTCACACATCATAAAATCAAGCACAGGACTTCCACCCCCTACCATCCACAAGCCAATGGGCAGGTGGAAGTCACTAACAAAGCTTTGGAAGGAATTATGACCAAGGTAGTGAGCAATAGCAAAAAATATTGGGTGGATAGATTAGTTGAGGTCACCTAGGCCTACACACAACATGGAAGACCACCACATGGTTCACACCCTATGAACTGGTCTATGGGAAGAAGGCTTTGCTGTCAATAGAATTTGAATTCAATACACTAAGGATGGTAACTCAGCTGGACCTAGACCTAAGCCATGCATAGAAGGAAAGACTACTCTAGCTCAATGGATTGGATGAACAAAGATTGCAGGCCCTTCTCCACACAGAGGTAGTTCAACTTTAGTGGAAGATATGGCATGACAAAAATATCAAGGAGAAGAAATTCCAAGAGGGAGATTGGGCATTGCTCTATGATTCAATGTATAAAGACTTAAAAGGCAAGCTGAGGACAAGATGGCTGGGATCCTACACTGTGGAAAAATGCAATGACAATGGTTCAGTTTTGATCAGAACCATTGATGAGGAAGCCATCCCCATGCTTGTCAATGGACATAGGTTGAAATTTACAAGAAGTCCCTCTCCAAGTGAGAGTTCATTGAAGATCTGAATAAGAAAGTGATGGTAGTGGAGAATGTCTTAGCCTCCACTTCACCCATTCACTGAAGAAACAGAAAAGAGAAATAAAAAATAAGGACTCAAGTGAAAACCTCCATGAGGTGCTTGAGTCCCATCATTGAGTTGAAAACCTCTTCTAAGGCAGCTCAATGATGCCAAAAACAAAAGAAAAAAGAAAAGAAAAAGAAAATAAGATCCCTGGGTGAAAACCTCCCTTGGAGGCACCCAGGGCAGGAAATTAGGGTGAAAACCTCCTTGAGGCACCCTAGTTGTTTTCAAAAAAAAAAAAGAGGAGAAAAAGAAGAAAAGGAAAATTGAATTTTAATGTGTGTTGCAGGTTGCAGGAGGACCACAGGGAGCAAGAGAAGATGCCAAAGAGCCTATTTCACCTCCTCCACACTCTTCTCCATCATTTCTGACCTTTCTTCCACCCCACTGTGTTTTTTTCCATAAACTGTGTGTTCTATAGGAGGCCTTGTGTTTTCTACAGGAGGCCCTGTGTTTTCTACAGGAGGCTTTTGTAGGAATCACAGAGAGCCAGAAATGGTTCCAAAAAGAAGTGTAAGGGGTTGGGAAGTTTTATGAAGAACATGAAAACCATCCTACAGCTATCAACCGTCCTTTCCATCCATTCCACACTTGCATCACATCATGATCATCATTTTCCCCCTTCCTCTCACAGAAAAACACAGAAAACCAGTTTTTAGGAAAAACAAAAAAATAAAGGAAGCAGCATCTCAAATCTCACCTACAGCTTACCTAGTACCTCTCCATCTCCATTAGCATCTCTGGCATCATCCTCATAGCTTCCAATATAGAAATAAGATAAAATTTTAAAGGGAGAAGCAACTATAGGAGCTCCTATAGGAATTCTTGTAGCAGCTGATCCCATTAAAATCAAGCCACAACAGCAAAAGAAGTGCAATCATGGGATTGAAGGACACATTTGAAGCTTAGATCCACCCAGAGGATACTTGCACAAGACAAAGGAAATACAAGCAGAGATGCAGCAAAGGAAATACAAGCATGCAGCAGTAAAAGGAGCCAAAATACCTCACAGCACGTACATTCGACTCACAGGTAAGTGACTAACCCGCTCCTCTATTGCATTTGTGTAATTTAAAGATATGCATAAGTGAATGAGATGGTTGGGGTTGAATGACAAAATTTGGCCAGTTAACTTGGCCACCTTCATCCAGTTGACTGCACTCATCCGAAGATGTCACAACACGTGCGCATAGTCAACTCAGAGGAAGATCCCAAGGACAAGTAGTGGAGGCTTTGCAAACTCCGATGCAATGACGAGAGGTGATTGCAGGAAGAAACCATGATGACAAGGCAGGTGGGAACCAATGGTCCAAATATGGCCAACGTACCTTTTTCCCAGCTCACCCTCGTCACTGGAAATATCTAAAAGAAGAAATAAGTACTCTCCTCGAAACACTCTCACAACCTTTTCTTTCATTCTATCCTTTTCCACTTAGTTGCAGCAAGCTCCTTGCCAACCCAAAGCCTCGAAACCATCGTTCTCCATCGCTCTTATCCATCCTCCTGCTATCAGCATTCTACAGGAGCACTTACAAGTTCTATAGGAGCACCTACAGGAGGGGCGGTGAGTTGTTTTTAAGAAGAAAACACGGGTTTTTTTTGCTCAATTTCTAGCTTGACGAGGTAGGCTCCATGCATACCCACCTTGATTATCAATATATTCAAGGAATGATATCATTTTAAGGAGGAATTGAGTCCATAGAAGAAGAGGAATTACATAAAAAAAAATTCCTAGTTTCTTGAAGAAAACACAGTTTTCCTTTGTCTTCCTGTTTTCTTCAAAATTTATGTCTCCATCTCTACATTAGGTGTTCAAAAGGGGTATAAGCACAATGATAGGAGGATTCATGAGGAAGGAGCCCACTAATTCAACCAAGCTCCATGAACATCCCCAAGTAGTAGCCATATTCACCAGGGCAAATTGGATGACATTTTTTGAGAAATTCCGAGGGTTTGATGAGGAAGTTGCTTAGGAATTTTCCCTTTCTTTAGTCCCTCACTCAAGAACCCATGCCACTGTCACTCTTAGAGGTATTTCCATGGAAATCACCCCAAAATTTATCAGTAGGGTTACTACCCTTCCTCTTGGATTACCTTGGAGCAAAGATGAAAAACCAATTGGACAGGCTGCCAAGAAAAACTTCTTCCAAAACAATGAACATCCTGTAGAAGATAAAAATGGCATTAGAAGGACAAGCATACCCTACCCTTGGGATGAGGTTAGTTACCAAATCATCAAATATGTTTCCTGTGAAGGGAGGTATAGCATAGTCTATGGCTACCATTTTAGAATCCTTCATGAGTTGAGATATGGCATGGACACTCCAACACCCCAGAAACTCAGCATCCCCTATTTCCTCCTGCAGTCCCTCATAGACTCCAGCATTAAGTTCAAGGCAGGGAGTCCAGATCAGCTGGCTCACCATGGGTTAATTAAAATTTTAGTGGAATAGGCCCTCCATACATTCACAATCCCCATATCATGGGAAATTTTCCGAAACATGACAACAAAATATGACATAAATGCCCTCACCTATGATATCAGTCCTTATGATACTGAGGAGAAAGAGTGGCAAGGGGGATAAGGGGAAGAAACTGAGGAACAAGAAGGGAAGAAGGAAGAAACCAAAATAGAGCAGGAAGAAACAAAACAAACAGAGACAGAGAAAAAGACAGAAGGAGGAGAAAAAGGGGTAGAAAAGACAGAAGTGTCTCCTAAGACCCTAGAAAGAGAGGCAGCAGCTGCTCTCACTGCCCTCAGCACCCCAATTAAACCAAAACAAAAGAGGAAGAGGTAGACCTCAATGTATTTCAAGGCCAGGAAAAGCACAAGGATCAAATCAGGGAAACCCCAGCCATCTTCAACAGTGCCCATTACAATTGAAGATTCACCCACTGTCAAAGGGGAAGAATCTCCCTCTAAAACCCCTATCACATATGAAAGAGGAACTCCTAGATCTTCCACCTGGAAGGAAAAAGTGCAACTACAGGACTCAAAAACAGTTCTACAGGAGGCACAAACTATTCTACAAGAGACCCTGTCAAGACTACAGGAGACCAAAAAACTTGAAAAAAGGATAGAAGGACAGCCAAAGGGGAAGGAGGAAGCTACAGAGCCACAAGAACCTGATCCCCAGCCCAGCCTTGCCTCCTATTACCATCTCCTTGAAGGAGGAAGGATAATTCCACAAACATTTGCAATCCCCCTATTCTTTGAATTAGAAAAGGAAAGAATAAGAACACATAGGTGGATGCAAATAGCCAAATCCAAGGGAGTTGAGGATGTTGGCCACATGGAGAACAAGCTTAGAGAAATGGGTAGGGAGTTAAGTGCTGTCAAACATAGGGAGGCAATTGCAAGAAGCCAACTCCAAACTGAAAATGAATTGCTAAGAAGGCAGCTAAAGGAGAAAGAGACACAATTGGCATGCATGGCCAGCTGGTCCATGGAGGCACTGCAATGTAGAACACCAGCAAAATCCTATGGATTATACCTCAAGGACCAATGGCTACAATTTCAGATAAAGACTTTGGCACAGAGAGGCACAATGCCTTTTCAAGATTATAGACAGTTTATGGACCTGTGTGACCAAAGCTCATCAGAAGACAAGGAAAAAATAACAGAATTCTATCTGCATAACATGGCCCTCACAGACATGAATGTGTGGGACCCCAATGCTAGGCTAGGGGACCTACAACTAATGGCCATGGCCTCATGGATGAATCATGAAGAGTTAAGGGCAGCAGAAATAAGAAAGTTGATGATAAAGGAGCAAAATGAGCCACTAATGATCAGAGCTGAGCCATTAGATCCCATGGCTCTCATCATCTTACATCAGCGGCTTGCAAATAATCCCCAAATTGCCCCTAAATATATCAATGATCAGGCTCAAGCCATTGCACATTTTGAGGATATGAAAAGGTTACTTAGGGATGACTGTATTCATGCTTGTATAAGGAGGTGGAACACCCTACCACACAATTTGCAGATCAGAGAGTATCACTCCCCAACAAGGATGAAAGAGGCATTAGGGAGAGTGTCACTATACAAACGCTCCATGCAAAGTTTGAGGGTCAATTGGATTGGCCTCAAATTGAGTCCCCCACTGTCGCTAGGCATGCTAGAAGGCAGAAAAGAGGAAGAAGAGCAACAGTAGTGGGAAGAGGTAGACAGAAAGGCAAGATTCCATGACAAAGAATAGGAGATCGCATCAGAAGCATGGGATTTTAGAGAGGCCACCAGGGCCATCAAAGATGAGGAGATGGACTAAGTTGCTCAGAGGATGAGGAACACCTTCAGTAGGGGGATGATGATGAGCCCCATAAATTGGTAATTATATGGGCTCATTTTTCCTTCTAACATAGTTAAATCAACCATTCTCTTAGCTTATTGCATGTTTTTTAATTATATTTATGCTTATGGAGTGAGTTGGGTTAGTTATGATGCCATGAGGTCTAATATGTGTTTAATCCAGATTTTTGTTGGATTTTGAAGACAAAGTCAAAGATTCAATGGACAACTGGAAGCAATAATTGGAAGTGGACAAAGGAGAGGATTTATAGGAGGGAATACCCCTCATTTATTACTCCCCACTTCAAATTTCCCTTCATGTAGCTCAGAGCACAAACAACCAAATCAATGCACTAGGAGGCAGTCGAGCAAGTGGAGGATAACTTATTTTTATCTCGAGTTTTGGGAGCCAAGCCTCCCTGATTTTAAGGAAGTTGTTGGGAGCTTCAGTTGTATAAGTAGAGAGGCCTAGGGCCTCACTAGAGTCAAATTTGTGGTTGAATTTTTGTTGCATTTTTGCTCTGCTCAACTTCGAGCTTACTTTTGGTGACAATTTCATGTAATCCTATTACTATTTTGATCATAAAGATGAGATTCTTCTTGAGCTAGCACTGAGTTACCTTAGAGGGCTGAAGCTCTTGGGTTAGGACCCAATCCAAGCAGCCAAGCTCCTCTTGTTTGTATTTATATGCTTTGTTTCAGTTTATGGATTAGTTGTTGTTAGATGAATTTCTTTCTAGGTTAAGAATAGGTTTCATTTGATGATTTAGAAGGTTGTTTCCATTGGTGTTTTCTATAGCAGGTTAAATAGTGATAGAAAGAAGATACAAAAGGCCAGCAATAGTGCCTTGGCCTCCTTTCCTCCCTTTGGGACCATGAACTGAGGCCAAGACCCTCTTGATGTCACAAAATCACAGATTTTCCTTCTCCATAGGATTTTTAGTGTTGCAGTTTGTTAGAAGGTTCATGCTTTGCTTTAGATCTCTTTCACCATGCTCATTTTTTTCTTTTCAATAAGTCTACTTCCATGCTTTCTTTCCTTGTAGCATTTTTAGCATTTCTTTCCATAGCTCATAATTTAGATTAGCTTGATACAAATTTCTATTTTTTGATGTACTTAATTTTCTTGCTTGCTTGATTTCATTGTTTAAATGTTAGTTCTTTTGCAGTTGATTTCTTCTCACAGCAGGTCAGCCTATTAGCCATCACATTCTCTCCCTGATCTATGCCCTACAGGTTGCCCAAAGTTCGCCTCAAATCTGCCTTAGTTTTCTGCATTTTTCCATAGGATTTATTCTTCTCTCCCGACCATCTTTCCCTCTCCTAGTGATCCTTGGTGAACCCTAAGCACCCTAACACATCATCCCAGCCTTCATCTACCCTTTCCACCCATTCTCGCACCTTTAAAACCTTCAAAACTGCTCTCGACATCCTCCTGTATACCTCTTGTAGACCTCCTATAGATCCCCTGTGTCCTCCTGTAGATTTTCCTGTAGGCTTCCTTTTGAAGGCCAATTGCGAGAAAAGCCTTCAGAAGGCCACCTAAGACCTCCTAGGACCCATCCACACCATCCTACATCCTCTCAAGTCCCAAAACCACCCTCCATTGCCACCTATTCACTGCCACATTCACAAGAAAATAAATTACATGCAGAACAAATTCACATAAAAATACATAAAAATCCAAAAATATGTTTTTTTCCTCATTTTCTTCTAGAAGTACTTGAGTAGATGTTGTTTACTTCCTTGAGTAGGTAATGGCATTCATTTCATGGTCTTCATATTTCTTTCTACAAAATTAGGATTAGTTGGTTAAGTAGGGTTTGCTAGGCTTACTTTACATTTCAATTTTTTTCCTTTCTGCAAGTAGAGTAGCCTCTGTAAAGTAAGCTTTCCTTTCTTTCATCACATATAGAGCTTCTTCTGGAATCCATAGAAGTTGGCTTGAGCTCCTAGTGATCTTGCGCCGGCTGACCAAGTTATAGCTTGCAGTAAGAACTAGTACTTGTGCATACAACACCTTCCAAGTTTTTTACGAACTACCAGGTTGATAAGAGTAAAGTAGGCAGCCTAGGAGTTGTAGCATTATTGCTGCAATACTGGTGCTCACCAGTAGGGCTAATAAATCTTTTGTCAGTTCCCCAAGAATGAAATTCAAAACATGTTGGAGGACTTTAAAATTGAAATGTTGTATACTTTTCTTTGCAAATGGATGCCATGCAGATCAAGAGGAGACAAGAGGAAGCAAAAAGGTCCTTAGCTATATTTTTTACCTAAATGCACTAGATGGCACCCCATAAATGAATGTCCATTAAATTTTATATAGGCATGCTCAGTCTATGAGGAAAACCATGCCACAAATAAGTCTCCTTCTTTGCTTGGATTGAAAGCTATATACCAAGGGGTGGAATGTGGGGCTGAGAAACTTTGTTTGATCAATCAAAGGAGGCTTCAAGGACCTCAGCCATACCAGTAGGGCATGCAAGGTGCACCCTACTATTGTTATCATCCCAACCAGAATGCACCCTTGACACCTTGGTACTCTTCCACTCATCCATCATGGTCCACACCTCCTTCTTCACCTTATGCACCCCAGTACCCTCTCCAACCTGTCAATCAATCATTTCAGCCTTATTATTCTCCACATCCTCAATGGAATAACCCATCACAAGGGTGGAGACCTCAACTCAACCAACCTCCTACTTTACTACCTCCACCTCCATCTCAACCACAGCTCACTCATCCTGCTCCACCCGAGCAACCTCAGATTCTTGTTCAACCCAATCTGAACCTGAATAACAAGCAAACACAACAGGTCTATAATGGAGAGACATCTTACCCTGCCTATGCTATTTAGATTCAAGAAATCAACCTCAGGTCTAGAATAGTGCTCCCAGATAACTACCTCCATCTCCACCAGAGGAGGTTGAAGAGGAAAAGGAAGGGATTAGCCCTCAAGTAAATCCATCTCCTTTTCCTGAGTGATTGATCCATCCTAACCAACAAACCCAAGAAGAGACTGGACTTCAGGGAGAATTGAAGAACCTGTGTGTTAAAATACCCTGCCTCTAAGCTATCAAGGATGTTCCCATCTACAATAATCTTATTATATAGAAATGCTTCAAACATCCTTGGAGGAGAAATAAATACACCCCATATGTTGTTATAGGAGGGGGAAAACCTGATGAAGATGACCTCATTAACCAGGTCCTCCAAAAGCAACCCCCCAATACGTTGCCTCTTGATGAGCTTGTGAAGGAATATCAGTGTAATCCTTGGATTGAGTTATGCCTAATTGACCCAAGTCCTGCACACGTCAAACTTGTAGAATTAGGTCCATCTAGAACCTTGAATATTAACCCCTCTCTATTGGGACGAGATCCCCTAGGTCAGATTTAGTTAAAG
The DNA here is from genome assembly GCA_031772625.1 of Pinus tabuliformis. NCBI lineage: Eukaryota > Viridiplantae > Streptophyta > Pinopsida > Pinales > Pinaceae > Pinus > Pinus tabuliformis. The sequence goes on along the minus strand of CM062815.1, from coordinate 648,091,669 downwards.
TTTTGTTAAGATTATAAAGATACTATAAAGTATCCACATTTTGAGGAGTGGAGCACAAGTAGCGTAGGTCAATATGAGTCAAAGGGTATTTAGGAAGGTCAAATCCCCTTAGTTTGTTAAAGTCAATTTGTTTTGAGACTTGCCCATGGTTCGCGGACCATGGTATTATAATGAAGGAAGAGTATAAAATGAAGATTCATAGGTAAGCTAAGTAGAAGCAATACATGATTTGAGTCTGAATTTGTCTATTCTGTACTTGGGTGAAGGGGAAGGCATCTGCATCTGTGTGCATGAAGACCTTGGTAAGTTCACAACTGAGTGTGCGAGCCCCTGCAGTTGTGTGCGTATTGTACGAAAGAACTTGTAACTGAGAATTTGAGCATAATAAAGACCTATTTTGAATTGATATCTGTATAACTGTGTATTATTGTTTATTCATGAAGTTGTTGTATTTATGATTTTTTGAATGCATTTAATTAGGAAAATTACTTAATATATTCAGGAATATGTAGATCTACTTATTTGTATGATGTTATGCATGTTTAGCACAATCAATGAAGGACAGAAATTTGTTAACTATTAGTTATTGTAAGTTTTGGGTTTCAAGGGTTAGGGTTCGCGAAGGTCAAGACAAAGCCCTAGATCTGTAGGAAAAACATCACATATCCCTCTGGATGCAGAAACCTGGTTTTAGCATCCCATAATAATGTCTCGAGTGAGACTGCAGCCTGCGCTATGCAGGTTGTTTCTGAAAGGACCAGTAGTGTAGGGTTTTGTTTATTACCGCAACTAACTCCGAACCTGGGTCCAAACCCCACCAAGCCAACAAATGGTTCTTTTGTTGGGACTAGGATATATTCGAGGGGCACGTGATGTGGGGTCTGTGGAGACCAACAAAGAAGGAGATTGAGAAGTGGATAGATCAGAAGTTACATGAGTTTGCAGCTCAAGAAAATAGGAATCCGTGTTTGTCGAAAGAAGAGTGGTTGCAGAGATATCTGTATATAGATGAACACGAAGTTTTCTTCTACTCTTTTCCATGTGAATTATATGAATGGTTGGCTAAATTGGTAGATGGTCAACCTACCTGGAAGTTGGATAACCCTATTGTGTGGACTCTAGAGTTAGTGAAGCGCCTAGAAGGATCAGAATACAAGGTTGTGAAGGTTGTCGATTACTGGATCGATAGTATTTTGGGTGGATTTATCATTGAGTTCACAATTGATATGTTTGTCAATTATAGCTAAGCTCAGTGCTGATTTTTCAACAAACCAAGAGGTAAGTATCTGAAGTCTTAAAAAACCTGGATTAAAATGTTATTGTACGAGAAATGGGTTATGTCACTAAATTGATGCTTAGAAGAGGTTCTATGGGAGCTACGCAAAGTGGGAAATAGTTTAGAAAATATCTAGATACAATCGTTTAGTACAGCTCTCTGTTGGGAGCATCCAATAGTGAAGAATAAAGTAGTAGTCTGAATACACCCAGAGGTGCGCCGCATTCAGTAGATTAGGTCACTGTGGGAACTCCACATCCATCCACTCCACCTCCACCATCACTTACACCTCCACCTCCACCTCCGCTATTTAGTATGGCGAAAACTATGAAGATGCCTATATTCAGGGGTTTGGGGATAGAAGACCCTGATCAATTTTGGTTTGTAGAAGATGCTATGTGGAAGTCATAGCAGATAACAAATGACGTTATGAAGAAAGCGTGGTTTTCCACATCATTGCAAGATTGGGCGTTGACTTGGTATATTAAGTACAGTATGACTAATCCAACTGTGTCATTGAAAGACACAAAACATGCATTGAATAATGAATTCCGAAAACCAAAGTCTCAATCCCAGTATGTGACTAAGGTCAAAGAAATTAAGAAGAAGGTGAATAAATCTGTATGGGATATTGATCAAAGGCTGAAATGTCTGCTACAACACGCTAATCTACATATTTCAGATGATCAACATAAGAACTGGCATATTGTTACATTGTTTCCTCATTTGAGATTACCGTTGTCACAAAAGAAGATTAGATTCAGGCTGAAGTGCTGGAAATTGCTATGAAGTTGGATTCTTTTCCTATTCAGGATGCAAATCTAGGAGTGCAGCAGATTCAAACGCAGTTGGCTAGCCTACATATGGAGTTACAGGATCTCAAAAAGGGAAAAGAGGTAAAAAATGAGACTCGTTATGTAGTGTGGTGCTTAAAGTGAAAACGAAATGGTCATGACAAGGATCATTTCTCAGTATATCAGAACTATCTAATTGGGGGAGGTCCTAACCCCCTGAAGCCAAAAACTTTCATTGGATCAAGTAATGGTGTAATGCCCTGGTGCACTATCTACCAAATAATAGGAAAATAGTCAACTAGCAATTTCCATTTGTTGCAGAAGTTTGTACAGACTCCCCAACAACTATTCTGCAATTTTGTAAGTCTGAAGGCCATGATAAGCACAATTGTTGAAGCTATGAGTTAAGGATGGACAGAACTTTGACATATAGAGTACGGGCTGAGACACATCCACAGCAGGATCAAGGCACACCTACAGCATGCGGATGATTCCAGCAATGAGGAAGAGCTGGAAGAGGTTGCAGATAGGTTATATTGTTTCAATTGTGGGGAACCATACCACTATGTGCGAGATTTTTAGAACCTGACACACCCCTCTTGTCAGTATTGCCAACAGTTTGACCACATAATAGAAGATTTTCCTATACTCATCGCAAAGATGTAAGAGAAGAAGAACCAACAACCCACCCAAAACATCTAGATGATGAGGTTAGAACCACGTAAGGATGGCCCAAGCATTAATATAGTTACGCGAAGCAATATGGCTACTAGGGAAGAGAGAGCTGCAGGGAAACAACCAAAAGAGGATATATGGGTGCACAAGTCTACTTACAAAGATAATGAATTTGATTTTCATAAGGCAAAAGAAACATTTATGGAGGTGAAGAAGAGCTTTGTGGATTCAAGAACTTCCACATCAAAGAATCAGAATGCATGAACATAGAATCCTAAAGAGGTCATTGATGTGCAGGAAACAAATCCCTGAGTATTGAAATCCTTCTTTCAAACCTACATGAAGCTCTTAAGGGACCAGAAAGCAGTGGAGGGACTGTAAGAGTTAATAGACAATTGTGTTGGAAATGTGTTGTAGCGGCTACAAACACCCTCCAAAATTTTTCCTTAGCTTCGTTTTGGAGCCTCCCTACCAACCATCCTTGGCAGCATGTCATGCACCATCAAACATATAGGCTTCAATTGTTTCTTAGTGTCTTGTCAGCCTGTGCATGTAACACACTGTAGGAAGTTCATAAGGTGTTTTTATTTCATCACTTTAATTATGGATTAAATCCCCTCATAGGTTTTCTTTCTGTACTTAGACCATGTGCTGGCCAAGCATCTCCCCTAGAAAATTGAGCAATTCTAGAGGGGAACCAGCCTCCCCCCTAGAAATTGTGAAAATCATCTAGCCAGCTTGCTGAGCTTAAGAATTGCGCAAATCAGTCTGTCATGCTTCCCTCAGAAAATTGCATAATTTTATAGGGGATCCAACCTCTCCTCCGAAAACTGCGCAATCTGACCCAGTACTCCTACTCAACATAGAAATTGCGCAAATATGGGAAGCAGTCACTTGCTGCCCCCAGAAATTACACAATCCCTCTGAGAGAGCTAGCCCAGCTCAGCCCAGGAACTATGCACATTTTCATCCCAGGGTCGCAGACCGATGCATGTGTCTTCAAGTTGAGCAATTCCCTCTGTAAAACTAATTTTCATGTATGGAATGATTTTCCCAAGGTAGCATGCAAAGGAATCCATAGATTTAGGGATCTATTTTTAGTAGCTAGAGCTTACATGCAAGGGTCATTTTAGAAACCTCTTGCCAAGTGTCACTTTTCCTAGATTTGTGGCTTGAGCGTCATAATTTTGGTTTTATCAAAACTTATGAATAATACACTGCATAGCTCATTCATCACATTGGTCTTGTAGCTCTGATATCCCACATCGCATCTAGGAGTCATTGGCACATTCATCTAAGTTGTTTCAGAGTAATCCCACTTTGCATGCCTTACACTGTGTTTCTATCACTTTTTGTGTTGCAGCTTGTGTAAGTGATGTCTGCTTGATTTCAATGAGCACTTGCTATCGTTTTGATGTATGTTAGCTTGTAGAAGCACCATTTTAGTTTTCGTTAGCATCTCACTGATGTCGCATGCATGACATTATTTTTGCACCGATGTCGTCGTTGCGGCAACTCACTTCACACACATGCATGCTTTCCCGTTTTCATAATCCTACACTTACTGTTTGCATGCATGATCATTCACTCTTGTTTACTCTCAGTATCACCATGCATTTATACTTCTCATGTTTTCAGTTGCCCGTCCACGAGTCTCGGCTGCATTAGCCTGGACCTTGCCTTGCCCAGCTAGAATTTCACACTTCTGGAAGTGAAGGCTCTGCCTTCCCTCTAGAAATTCCATAATTCTATCCCAGCGCTAACCTCTAGTCTTGCATTGCGCAATTATGGGAAGTAGTTCCTTGTTGACCCCAGAAACTATGAATGAAGTTTGTTGGTTTGCATGTCAATGCTGACTGATATTGTGCATTGCATAGTTTCAGTCCTTAGTAGGCCAAGATGGATTATGAATTGCGCAATTCCAGTATTTATTTAGTCTCCTGTCATCCTGGACTATGCCTTGCGTAGTTTTGGCAGTCAGTCTCCTAGCCTCCCGGTGAAAATTATGCAATCTTCACAGATAGTCACACAGGTATGTTACATGCCATTCCCTCAGTTTGTTTTGGTTTTTGACTAAAATTTTTTTTGTCACGAGTGTTTTTATTTCTCCATGTATCATAGGTGTTCATCTTCCTCTCAGCGGAACAGGTACAATGATTTCCAAGAGAACAAATTCGAAGACACCATTCAGAGCACAACTGGGGATGTAGTCGATCAAGTGTCTATGAACTTGCCTATCTGAGGAGACGTCAAGTTTTTCATGGACAAGGATATCAAAATTAAATGGCAGTAGCATCACAACAAGAAACACCATCAGCAACAGTAGAAGGTAGCACACCTGCATGCAACAAGTGCAAGAGGAAGGTTGTGGATAGCACAGAGGCGAAACAAAGTTGCAAGCTCAAGCAAATCCACTTATGATGAAATCAACTTTGAAGACTAAGGCTATGAGGTGACGGGACAACAAGAGGATCATGTGAAGGAAGAGAGAGAGAAATAGAGAAGGAGTTGCAGGTTTTCAAGTGGAAACTCAAGAAAGAATGGGCACTGCATAGACAAAAGAAGGAGTTGCAGTGGTAACAGGTACAACAGGAGCCACAACATGCACAGACTGATGAAACTGTGCCCATACTAGTTATGGACCCATCCAGCAGCTGGCATATACTAGACAGGGTGAGAAGTGTTGTCAATCGCATGCAAAGGTGCCTAGGAGGATGGATGTCATTGTGTGCACGCATGTGATCCCACCCATTTGGAACACTCACCGAGGCGAAGACAAGAATAAATTCTGACTGGAGTTTAACATGTTGTTGGCTTGAGGGGGCCTGACCCAAGTTCAACATTAATTATCCAAACAAATCCCTACACTACTGGCCTTTTCGGCATCAGCCCGTGGAGCGCGGACCAAAGTCTCACCCAAGCAGTTGGGGGGATGCTGAACCAATTTTCCACACCTTGAGATGGTCGTGATGTCATTTTATTCCCTCTATCCCTACCTTCATACAAATCGCTTCACCTTAGGGATTACAAGATGAGGCCTTTATTCCATCCTTCTATACCTCCGCGAAAGGGTATGATTGACCTTTGTGCAGCCCTACCCTGCTACTCAGGTACTTTCGCGCTGTTATGGAAGCATGCCTGTGATGCAGGAAAGTGTTCCCTCTACGAACAGAGGCAACCCCTCTAGCCCTAGAGTGGGTCTAGTCACAAACAAGGACAGATCAACAATAGATTTCCTTAAACAGTCATAGTTGGAGGCCTACCTCAACCGGTGGTCGATGGAGTTTCGTTGCACTGCTCCAGCTTCCGCTTCCTTCTCCTTAATGAGTGATCAACCTAAAACAATGCAAAGGAAATACAATAAAGCACATAACCGGAAAACAACAATGATCTATTTACTCACAAAGTCAAGAAGTCATGAGCTATCAAGTAAATTACATACAAGACATAGGAAAACATCATTTATTGTATTGATAATGAAATAAGAGCAAGCTTATAACCAAAGTCTTGACGTCGAGAGCCTTCTCAGAGGGATCCAGCCAGCATGTTCTTCAAGCATTCACTCTTTGAAGATGGATCTCCCAACATACAAAGTCTCTTTCTCACTCATAAGTTTTACATAAAGTCAAGGGCACTTCACAACCTTCCACAAGCTATAAACACTCTCACACTTGTTCACACCCACACCAGCTATCATAACAAAGGTGAGTGTTTAAATAGGAGAAGGAGTCTCCATCAAAGGTGGAAGAGAGAGCTTATCCTCAAGGAAGGTAGCACAATTGATGGAACTGCCATACCAGGGAAGGAAGGGCGACACAAACTATGCCAACAACTAGGTCTAGAGTCATCCAGAAGGCCGACTATTGGAACAAATTTGCCCAATCTGGATCATCGCGGGTGCATAAAAGATCCTTAGCACCGACATCGCTAGTAAGAAATGTAGCCAGTCAGACCATCGCTAAAGATATCAAGTAGTCTCACGATGGGGCATGGAATCGAACCATCGCGGGAAACAGATGTATTTACACGTTGTAAGTGCAGCTGGACTATTCATGAGCACCCTTCAGCGCGTATATTAAGTCCATAGTCGTGATGAGGCAAATAACTTAGGAAAAGTGGGTCAATTTGCAGCAGAAGAGAGCATTTGTTCAGTATGAGTATGGTTGACTTGGACACATGACACAGTAGAAGGACCGGGAGTGAAGGTGGTGACAAATTACTGTGTAACAGATGCCCCCTAAAGTATGAAGCCCGAGAGAGTGGGAGGGGTGAAATGATTTACAAGACCGACTAAGCTGGAACACCATCTGGAAGAACCTACAGGGGCAAGTACAACTGATATCTCTGATAGTGAAAAACATGTAGTCTAGGCATGGGTGCAGCCATCCAAAAGACATACGAACTAGGTCTGTGGTATGGACGTAGCCATCCAGCTAATAAGACCATGATAATGATAAAGGTATGGTCGCAGCCATCCATGAAGACTCAGGTATGGTCGCAGCCATCCATCAATGAGTCATGTAATCACGAACCAATCCACGCAACCTGAACATGTGTAATCTGAGTTCGGGGTCTTGAACCCAACCGATCATAGTACAAATTCTAACATGCGAATAGAGGTGCTGAAGTCAAGCATGAGAGAAAGTTGCTTGATTACTGGTCGATGATGTAAACCGTTAACAAGCGCGAGAGAAACCACCAATAATGCCAATGGTTCTCAAGGTACTGTCCAGTACAATCCATGAAGTGTGAAAAATGAGTTGAAGTCGAACACTCATGGAATCACCCAATTGATGACCAATGATGTAAGTCAATAGTCAGGGGCGAAGAGCTTGCCATTGAGGCATGCAAGCTCCAAGGTACCAAAAGGGATCTCTAGATCAATCTCCTGGATAATGAGCTGATGTCGACAAGAGACGACTTGTCATAGGAGGGCCATAATGTTTCCCCCATCAACGACATGAGACAAGGAACAAGCGGTAGATGGAAAAACAGAGTATTAGAGGAGGAAGCAAGGATGTAAACTTTAGAAGGATTATACTCTTGAACATGTCGGCGACACGACTTCGGAGGGTGGCAGCATCTAGGTACCAAGGGATCATAGGCTGAAAGGAAACAACATGGATCAGATGGAATGAGGCTCAATGACAACCCAAACCCATGGAAGGCCAAATGATGATGTATGGATATCCCAACCCGACAAGAAGCAAAAGTGTCGATGTTCAAGAGTGACTAGCTGCCATAGACAATCAATGATGATTTCCAAATTTTCCCCCACCATTACTGGCGAGTACCCCAATTATTTTTTAAAACAAACTTGAAGGGGATAGCATGTGCTTGTAATATAAGTTTGACCTTTGGTCGAATCCAACCTAGTAATAGTTTAACGAGCTCTAGGGAGGAGAAGCTTGAGTCTCATCATGGTGACGAGTCCAATGTCGTCGGGGTTTAACGAGTCCGACATAGGTAAAACTCAGAGTCTTTTTCATGTTAGAGAGTTTGAAAAATACATGGAAAAGAAAACTCCAGGGGGGTCCTTTTTCGTAGATTTGTGTCTCTCGAGCCCGAAAAAGTATAAAATGATACTCGAAAGAACCACTTGACCATTACGATCAAGGAGTACTTTTCGTGATTAGTGACCTCGACCCGAAAAAGTAGAAAAGCGATCGAAACCATGTCATTTCGTAAACAATAACAAACCTGAAACAACAAAAGCTGGCAATATATTCACGTTTATACGGTCAAAAAAGAGCTCAAAGTGGACCACCTTTTTATTCCGTTTAATGAGTCAAAAAGGAAAACTCGACAATCTTTTCATATTTTACAAGTCAGAAAAGAGCTTAAAAGGAGACTCATCCTGGAGGAACAAGTGGTATAAAGAGTAGTAACTGGTTCCGGTAATGGAGGAACTACTTAAAACATGTAATGGTCAAGAGGCTGGCTAATAAAACCACTCATCGTTGTAGTTCCTCGGGAAAGGAAAAACAACCAAGTGAAAGCATATGACCAGCCAAAGAGATGGTGGTGATGGAATGAAACAACCAAGGCTCATCTAGCAGAATTTAGCGGATAAACGGCAATCATGAGATGTAAATCAGATATGGGTTCATTTTTACACTAGATTGAACCATGGAGAACTCTGCTTGGATTTGGTTTCATGTTTACACAAGCTTGAAATGAAAAACTATGCTTGTTATGAGTTCACATGCCCTCAGCATAATGATGCAAATCGAGGTACATGCCCCCCAAGCTTCATTACATTCAACGAGGTGGATGGAATGAAGGTTCACTTTCGAGATCTTGGAAAGACTCGATTTGGATTTTGCGAGATCTTAATCAAAGACTTGATTTGGAAAGGGAGTTGTTTCATTTTTTAATGAGGTTGAGATGGTAAACGAACTATCCTCATAACCCTGGTTTCATTTTTAATGAGGTTGACATAAGATCAAGAACTTTCCTCAACACCCTTGTTTCATTTCTTAACGAGGTTGAGATAGGAACAAACTATCCTCGTTACTCCTTGGTTCATTTTTTAACGAGGTTGAAATAGGAACAAACTATCCTCGTACACCTTGTTTCTTTTTTTAACGAGGTCGACACAAGATCAGAACTATCCTTAGCACTCCTTATTTCATTTTTTAACAAGCTTGACACAAGAAAAATAATTGTGCTCCAAGATCCTTGTTTCATTTTTTAACGAGGTTGACACAAGATCAAACTATCCTCGGGACCACTGTTCATGGGCCACACGAGAACATGGCTCCTAAGAGGTCTTCGTGGGATGGAAGAAACGCACTCTGGGAGGAATACATGTCATGATGCACCAATGATAGATCAGGTTCCAATGCCCCTAGTACATGATGTACGAGACCATTTTCATAATCATCAGTAGAGGCAGAGATGGAATGGGTAGCCACATAATTGACCTGTGGCAAAGAAGGTACTGCTTGCGAGCAAGAACCGATAGGGGATGACAGCTGCGCAGGAGGCACTGGGGGACTAAAGAACGATAATTGATATATGGTCACCACTCTTTTGTCGTATGGAAAACAAACCACACAGAAAAGTGAAGAGACGAGGGCCCCCATGGCATAAACATAGTCACGGCCAAGGAGAAGATTGAAATCTAAAGCACCTTGGACAACCAGTATGTCTATATAGACGATTTTGCCTCCCAAAGTAACAGGAAACTTCGGGAGGATCCCTAAATGTTTACTGGTTCCTCCGTCAAATGCCAACAGATTCTGCATGACTGGCACGAGCTGTGGGGATCCCAAAGCTTGCCAAGTAGTGAAAGGCATGAGACTAACCGATGCACCCTCATCCAAGACAGTGCCAGGTACTGTGTTATCATAGGCATGTACTGTAATCTGGAAAGGCACATGGGATGGAAGGCAGAATGCAGTCAAATGACTCCAGTCGAAGGAAATGACCAAACTGCTTGGTGGAGGAATCATATGATTTCCCCCCTACTCTACAGGAACCGAAGAACGACCCTCTTGACCAGCGGGTATAGGAGGGTCGTTTTCGGACTCAGGAGAATCTGACAAGACAAGAAGAACATGAGCATGATGCTCTTCCGAAACAGAGTGATCAACAGGTGGTGAACCCAAGTTGACACTCTCTCCAACCAATGGTTGGTCTGGAACAGGCTTAGCATAGCCAGGTTCAGAAAGAGGAGGACAAACAAGAGAAGAATCTAGGTCAATCTCTTGGTCTACAGGGAGAGGGTCTGAAGAGAGCCTCTAATAACCAATGGGAAGTTGGGGTGAAGAAGCTGTAACACTTTCTAAAATGGCGAAAGCTTTATCCATGAGCAGACAAAGGTGAAGAGGATGGTTGCCTTCACATAGCCTATAGGGGAATTGAATCTTCCCTTTCTTCTTACCGTTTCCAATTGATAAGGTAGCATCGCCATGAGCTTTAGAGGACAATGAGGGACGAGCCAGATTGCGAGACCATGCTTCTAAGATCCTAGGAATGCTAGGACAATCATGAAGAAGATGTTCACCCTTGCAGAAATTTTCAAGGAAACTTAACCTTCTGCAGAGGAGCAGAAGGTGGTCTGACGTGAGATGTACTCAAAGCAGTGGCTGCACAGGTGGCCTCGCACTTATCGGACTCCTTCTTCTTCATCTTCTTCTTCTTCTTCTACTTAGTCTCCTAGTTACTAGATGTGAAACTTTCACCAGGCGAAGGAGGAGAGGAGGAGGCAGAAATAGGGGAAGAAGGCGTAGGCTCAACCTTGGAATCATCATGTTGTGGTTCAGATGAAGGAGACGGTGGAACAGGAGTCATGACGCTTGGGACCACCAATGTTGAAAACAACCACATGAGCAAATCGATGGTTAACCCAAGCAAAGACAATGTTGCCATATACAGAGCACCGGCATTTCCAAATGGAGGAAATGGACCAGGATTTCCATATAGGGGAAAACCTTGGCTGGTAGACTTGGGGAATGTGGCCATCGGGAACAAGCCTGAAAAACACTCTTATCACAACCAAGAACTCAAACTGTTACCAGGAATATTTCATGGGCAGTGAATTTTATGGCATAGGAACAAAACATGACCTTTTCATGTTTCAAGAGTCGAGAAAAGGACGAAAAGGTGACTCTATCTCTTTCGAGGTTTAATGAGCCTGAAAGGACAAGTGCTCAGATGGACCTTTTCTTTTAGGGAGTCCGAAAAGGAATGAAAGTGACTACTCTGGAGAAACTAGGCAAAAGGTTTACCAAACAACCCATAAAACTGCATATACACCTTGGCAGTGATATGAAAACCAAGGACTTTCCATACGGCAGTCAATCTTCCCGAATGTTGTGTTCGGTGTGTTACGGTTTGCAAGGCAGTAGACACAGCTTCCTAAGGATATAGGATGATAAACTAGTGGGGTCTCCCAACATATACTCGATGGTACATGGGAGCACAATTCCGTACTAGATCGTTATTGACTCACAGAAGGAGGAATCACCCAACCTTGAGTGAAAACAATAATGACTAGGTTTAACGATGCCGAAGCACGTCTCTAGCCTAGACCTCTAAGTAATGATCGATATGTTCCAATGTGTTGTTAGATTTATTCAGTTCATTTTAAATTTGATCTTGAATTATGTTTCAGTTTCCAGGCCCTACCGTATGTATACAACAAAACCTAGGATGCAACTAGGATGAGTAAAACATCTTCCATTTCAATGAACACCTACCTACAGAAGGGTAGAGAGATCATTCCCAAACCAAGAAAACCAAGACAAGTGAGTGCAAACACTAAGAAACACAATGCATCAATACACTAATCTCACGATGCATCGATACTACTAATGAAAGATTTACAATTTGCTTTTCAATTTCTCAAACATGAAAATTCGTAATGCAAATGTACTTTCACTTTCGTATGCTAAATGAATGAAAACTTTTGATTTTTGATTTTTAAATGAAAAAGGAACAAGCAAGCAAGTGTGGAAAAAGACTAGTTGATCCAAACAATTGTGATCTATGCTTGGTAGCAAAGAAATCGAATCAACATAAAAAAATTGGTTCAATAATCGAGACTAAAAATCAATCAACAAGAAAACAAGCAGCGAAAGAGCCTCAAGAAAATCACAAGACGGTTGTGGATGAACCTTGAATAGACAAGTAATCCAAGCAAACAGTTTCTCAATGAAACTTCTAGAGGGCTAGGTCATATGGTCAAAAACACAAGACTCACTCAATGAAATCAAAGAGACAATACCCTAACCAAAAGCAATTAAAACAAGCTAATGAGAGACAAGAAACAACAGGGGATAAACAAGATTGATGAATTCAGGAGGTAAAGTTGTAAAAACAACTTTACAGGAATCATCGCAAGTGTTACACTAACAACTAGAGATGACGTCGCTAGACTAGAGACCGTCGCTAGTGATGCACTGACAACTAGAGCTGATGTCGCTATTGTTACACTGACAACTAGAGATGGTCGCGAAAGTACACCTATTTTCCGCGACGGTGCGATTTCAAGAGTTGTCGTTGGAATTAAACTAGCAACCCTAGATCATTGTGGGTGCAAAGCTATAAAATGACGATGACGTCATGACTGTTAGACTATGTTCCGCGATGATGTAAAAAACAAAGGAAAACGAGCGAAAAAACTCCAAAACAAAAACCATCCAATCTAACAGACAGCAGAACGGTTTCCCAGATCGATCTAGGTGACCCAGAAGACTGACAATTAATCCCCAAAATTCAAGAGAGACCCAAATCAAAATTCAAAACAAGAGCAAAGAGAAGAACATAAGACGGAGTCCCCATCGGAGTCACCAATTTGTGATGCAAGAAAGTGTTCCCTCTACGGACAGAGGCAACCCCTCTAGCCCTAGAGTGGGTCTAGTCACAAACAAGGACAGATCAACAATATATTTCCTTAAACAGACATAGTTGGAGGCCTACCTCAACCGGTGGTCAATGGAGTTCCGTTGCGCTACTCCAGCTTCCGCTTCCTTCTCCTTAACGAGTGATCAACCTGAAACAATGTAAAGGAAATACAACAAAGCACGTAATTGGAAAATAACAATGATCTATTTACTCACAAAGTCAAGAAGTCATGAGCTATCAAGTAAATTACATACAAGACATAGGAAAACATCATTGATTGTATTGATAATGAAATAAGAGCAATCTTACAACCAAAGTCTTGACGTTGCAAGCCTTCTCAGAGGGATCCAACCAGCATGTTCTTCAAGCATTCACTCTTTGAAGATGGATCTCGCAACATGCAAGGTCTCTCTCTCACTCATAAGTTTTACATAAAGTCAAGGGCACTTCACACCCTTCCACAAGCTATCAACACTCTCACACTTGTTCACACCCACACCAGCTATCTATCAAACTCAAAAGCACTAACAACACTGCTCAATCCAAGAATTTACAAACTAGCTAATCATAGCAAAGGTGAGTGTTTAAATAGGAGAAGGAGTTTCCATCAAAGGTGGAAGAGAGAGCTTATCCTCAAGGAAGGTGTTGAGTCTTGAAAATGTCATTCATTTCCATTACACTTTCACTATTATGTCCATTATATCACCTCCATTTCACTACTATGTCACCACATTCATCCCACTTTCATTATCATTGGGTCACCTTTATGTTTTTCCAATCTTTATTATTTCTAATCCTTTTAAGTGAATTTGTGGTTAAACATTAGAAAATAATGTGCATATGCTTATACCTAACAAATGGGTTGAGATTGTTGACATGTGTAGGTTGAAAGGAGGCTTCTAGAAGACTCTTATGTGGCACTCTAAGGCCAAATTCGAATTTGGTTGGAAAGAATCAAGGGATCATGAGGATATGTGTCACATCTCCTAATTGTATTGTAACTCTAAGAAGATATGTGTCTTATCAATTCCTATTTTGATTAGGACTCTAGAGGTAGAGGGAGAGATTCATGGATTCTTAGTAATGAGATGGCTTCTCATCTTTTTGTATAAATAGGAGATCTCTCTCCTTCATTTGGGAGCTTAGTTTATTAGTCTTTTTAGCTTGTGAGTTCTTTAGGTTGGAGTTTGTAGTTCTTCCTTGATGGCTTTTGAAAGCTTTGGAGAACTTTGTTGTACTTTGTAATTTTGAAGAATTTGAATAAAGCTTTGATGTTCTCAACATGGAAGGAGATGTGAAGTAGATGTCATGGAGCACATTAGAATGTAAGGTAGAGTAGATTTCATTTTGTAATTTTGCTTTCATTTCATTATGTCATTTGATTGCTTTCAAGTTGATAGATTAGATTTTTCATTCATGCAATTTTAATTCATGCAAGTGTGTTCAACCGGTTGATTGTAGGTTAGTAATGCACATAGCTTTTTAATGACTAATGACATGACGGAATCATCTTGTCCTTCTGCTGATTTATTTTTTTTGAGTTCTAATTCCGGCATTGTTATTGCAATTAGGTTTGTTTTGCTCATTTATTTTCCTGCAATTTAGACATCATATTGCTGAACTTGTTCATGATTGCTTCCCATAAGGTAGATTGAGCTGAAGGGTAAAGGATCAGAAGAGTTGAAGTAGTGTGATTAGTTTCCTTTATGCAATTTAATTTCTTGCAATTTAGATATCATATTGCTTAACTTGTTCATGATTGCTTCCCATAAGGTAGATTGAGCTGAAGGGTAAAGGATCAGAAGAGTTGAAGTAGTGTGATTAGTTTCCTTTATGCAATTTAATTTCTTGCAATTTAGATATCATATTGCTTAACTTGTTCATGATTTCTTCCCATAAGGTAGATTGAGCTGAAGGGTAAAGGATCAGAAGAGTTGAAGTAGTGTGAATTAGTTGCTTTGTTTTCAGTCTTTGAGTTGCTTTAAGTTCAGTTTTTACTTTCTTTTTCATACAGCAGCAAGGATACTTGGTTTCATAGTCACTAGCTCATTGATTGGTTATTGCATTCTATTTTGATTGAAGTAGCTGCATATTTACACTTTTGTTTAAGTACTAATTCCATCAATAACATGTTTTAAGATCTTTTGAAGTGCTAAGTTTTGGAAGTTACCATTAAGGACATAGGCCTTGTCTTGAAATCCCTATCCATACTTGTCCTTTAAAAGTATTCTTAAGACCTTAGAATAGGATTTTCATTTGCATTAGACATTTTAGGAAACCAACAAGAACAAAACCCTCAAAACAACATAAACTATAAAACAACGAAGTAAGAAAAAGGTTAACTAAGCACATATGGTGCACCACACTTCATCAGTTTACGATACCCGGATTGATAATTTATGTAGAGCAATTTAAGACATTAAATTGACTAGTCAGAAGGTAGCACAATTGACAGAACTGCCATACCAGGGAAGGAAGGGCGACACAAACTATGCCAACAACCAGGTCTGGAGTCATCCAGAAGGCCGACTTTTGGAACAAATTCGCCCAATCTGGATCATTGCGGGTGCATAATAGATCCTTAGCGCTGACATTGATAGTAAGCAATGTAGCCAGTCATACCATCACTAAAGATATCAAGTAGCCTCGCGATGGGGCATGGAATCGAACCATCATGGGAAATAGATGTACTTTTGCGCTGTAAGCGTGGCTGGACTATTCATGAGCGCCCTTTAGCACGTATATTAAGTCCATAGTCGTGATGAGGCAGATAACTTAGGAAAAGTGGGTCAATTGCAGCATAAGAGAGCATTGGTTCAGTATGAGCGTGGTTGACTTGGACACATGACACAATAGAAGGACCAGGAGTGAAGGCGGTGAAAAATTACTGTGTAACAACGCCGTGTAGATTTCCCAATTATATAAGTGACTTTCTTATCTTATCAAACAATTATAGTTAACACCACATAAACAGATATTCGTAACTGCGTTCAATTATTAAATGTAATTGCATTAATTCGCGCATCACATAAGCATAATAAAGAAAATTCATACATAACATATCAAGAGGCATCAATAGAACAAAGACAAAGGAATTGCCGAATATTTCTCTTTATTGATATTGTCCAAGTGATCACAAAATCTATCCACCCTGCGCACACAACTGCAGGGGTCCACGCACTCAGTTGCGGATTTCTACCATATGCCTCTACGCACTCAGCTGCAGAGCCTCTACCTATGCTACAACCCAAGACTTAGACTTCTTACTTCAGAGCTACAACTGTCTTACCTTATGTGTCTCTAACTACTTAGAGCTTAGCTCTTTTTATACAATCCCATGGTCCGCAGACCATGGGTAGATCGTGGACCATCAGAAAATCTCTTACAGCCAACTTTACTTTTACAAAACTAAGGGAAAACTACCCTTTATGACACATGACACCTTCATGCTCCGCGATGACAAAATGCAGAGACTTTACAATTTTATTACAAAATTTGACTCAAACATGGGCTTTTAGCCCCAAAACTTCCCTTGGGGGATCCCACTCCCAACAGGCCCCCAACATAAACATCGTGACTCACCCTCGAGTCACTCAATAGGCGTGGAGATCTTTGTACGAAGCCCATCCAGCTTGACCCGTATGACCGCAACCTCAGTTATGCACTGAGTTGTCACCTGCTTTGCGTCTTCCACTGTCTGCTCGGTCACTGCTCCTGCGCTGTCAGCCTGAAGCTTTCATTGCATCGCTTGCAGAGTCACAAGCTTTCCTTCAATATTTCCTGTGACTATGTAAGCTTCCTCTAGCTAGGGATTTAGTCTTGCCTTCAGCACTGCTTCCTTATGCAGCGTTGCGCCCATCTTTTCCTTCAGCTGCTTGTCCCCCTATAACTTGGCTAGCCTCTGTGTCAGCGCGACGGTTCACATTATGCCCTTAACCTCATCGTAGAGTTGTTGTATCTCACACGCTTCTGTCTCTAGCCTTTGTATATTGGGGTCCTCTTGCAAGCTTGTCAGGACCTCAAATGATTGCACAAACAATTGTGTATAGTCTGCTACTACACTCTCCACTGCCGTTACTACTTCTGTGATAGAGGTTTCCCACTGTTCCTTTACTTCTGGCAGTGTTGAAGGTTGGGCCATCAACTATAGCTCGGTAATACGCAGGTTCAACTCCAACTAAACCCGCGCCATCTCAATCCAAATGTCATGCACCCCTGTGGCCAACTTGAAGATGTGTATCTCGATTGGCTCCTCCTCTAGAATTGCCAATTCTGGGACCATTTGGCATGCCTCCTCAACAACCTGCATAATCCTCTTGCTATAATTAGTCGCCTTAGTCTCAGCAGTGATGGTTGCATTTCTCTGTAGGGCCATCTGCTCATTGTTGATCTGTTGTTCGCTAATTATCTATGGGGTAGGATTCTCATGAGCCCTTAACTCTGCAATTACTCCATCTTACAAGAGGTGGAGTGCTTCACGTGCAAGTGTTGCCAGGTTCAGCCCAACTCCCTTCAGGTCACTAACAATGGGCCTGTCAACCTCATTTTCAATGGTCATTTCTCCCTCCGGTAGCACTATCGCACTGGAAGCCTTCATCCACAGCATATCGGTAGCCTTTGAAGTGCCAATAACCAAGATGGTAGACACCGTACCAGCCTGCGAAGCGCGGTTATGCAACTCCTGCAACCTGGTCTGGGTAGCCCCTAGGATGATATGCCATTGTTGTTTAAATTGCTACAAGGCCTCCATGGTGACATCCTTGACTATGTCACTAATATCATGTAAGTAGCCCTCTGTCAATGTGATAGGGTCCAATGAGGTCTTGGTCGCCTTTGATTTCTTCCTAGACCCTCCCTTCTCCAGCTCTCTTGGGCACTTAATGGTGGCAGAAGTCTCCTAAGGGTCTGCGCCGTGTTGTTATGTTTCTTCCTCTTCTGTCTCAGGCGAAGGCGACCTTACGCCTTTAGTAGATCCACGCTCTATTCCACCTGTCTACTTTCGTGCTTGCTCTACCTAGGCCTTATCAGTGGCCTCATTTTTCCTTTTCTCGACCAGTTGTGCCATCTTCAGCTTGGCCTCCTCATTCTTATTCTGAGCGGTCGACTTGCTCCCGCCGACTGCCAAGTCCGTGTAAGTGTGCCACTCTGCTGGCCATTGATTAAGCACTACATCAATGCCATCATCTGTGGCTAGATACGGCAAGTCATAGCACTTATGCATAGGGTCCTTCCACGCACTGATGGATACTCAATGGAATTAGGCTTTGAATTCGGCGTAGCCCTACAGGTTGGCACACACCATGGGCAACAATTGCAGCTTGTGATTGATGGCCATCCTAATGTTCATCTCCATCAAGATCCAGAAGATCTTTCTATCCCGGACTTGTTGTGCATCCTTGGTTGCCCACAGTGAAGCGTACTTCATTACTTCAAGAAGGTCTGGCGTGACCGAAGGTAACTGAATATCCTCTACTAGCTCCCATGCTATCAGCACAATCGACAACAAGAACCACGCATAGTTGAACATCTTGATGAGCTCTTGTGCTTTGAGGCAGTTTGCCATGAACTCTCCACGAAGGTAGTCTAACCAATTGAACTAGACTCCTTCTGCACACTGCTATGCAAGTGCGACGACATGCGCCAGCAACTCATCAATGTGACACTTCCTCATTACCTTCCCAATGAGGATCTATGTGGCTACCTTCACAGTGTGGTCGCAGATGCTAGAAATAGCGTACCCACGCAGCTTCTTCACTAGCTTGAATTTTTCCTTCATTGACTCCACGAGAGCCTGCTCACCACCCTTTCCACCAAAGATCATCGTTGGATTCTCACTTGTATACGGTAGGCGCATTAATCGGTGAATCAACCTATCTATTATGGGTATCGGCTCCTCCAACCACAGACACCCATCATGCACCAAGCACAGTAGCTACTTGATGATGAAAACTGTCACTGGGGTGCAGTTATAGTGTGGCACCCAGAGCAGGTTGAGTAACCCTACATTTTCTACTCCCTTGAGCCACCTCCATTGATCCAATATGGTCATTCCCATATTCATATCTATGATGTGGCGCATCAGGTGCTTAGTTGCCAGGTGTGGGAACTTCTCATGGTCCGCTAAGTCCCAGCCTTCAAGCTCTAGTATCGGCACTCGTGCCAATCACAGACCGTTGAAAACAATTTCGTCCGGCAGCAGAGTGGTTTGCAGGGTAGTCTTACTCTCGTCGAAGTCCTTTGGTACCTTGGACTTAGGCTTGCGCAGAGGGACATACTATGGAAAATGAGTAATAGGGTTCACACGCTAGGCTTTAACCTCCTCCACTTTCATTCCCACATCCTCATCATCCATCGGGATGTCTTCCATATCTTCCTCCTCTGGTTCTAGGTTTATAGCCTTGCCTTCCTCCTGTGCAGTAGGCTTTGGTGGGTTTCTCCTTGGTGATGCGCACACTGATATGGAAGGTTGCTTGCCCTTCTTTTCCTTCACAGTCTCTTTGGTCTCGACATTCTCAGTGATTTAGGGACCTCTGCCAATACTTTTATCACTTCTGATCTAGCTACTTCTCCTTCTCATTCCATTTCCAGTGTCAGATCCTCTACTACTTGTTTGGTATTTATAATTTTTGGGCGTGCTGACATGATTTTATACAAGAATTCATGTGTTTCAATCAGCAAATTCTCAAATACCTTAGTAGCTATCAGAAGCTCATATTTCTCGTGATTCATATGCGCCTGAGAACTCAAAAACTCAATTCTCAAAATGCCAAGTGTTTCTTGTTGGACAGCCACTTGTAATTTATAGGGCATTTTGAATTCAAATCCAATCATTCGCCCCCAAATTCGGTTCATTAATGCCCGATTTGCAGCAGATTTTCATGGATATGAGCCATAAATTTCGTCTTAAATGTCAGCCACCCGCTCCATTTGGCCTCACTTTTGTCATCAAATCATGAACAGTGACTTTAATGGTCACTT
Organism: Pinus tabuliformis; assembly: GCA_031772625.1. Classification (NCBI taxonomy): domain Eukaryota; kingdom Viridiplantae; phylum Streptophyta; class Pinopsida; order Pinales; family Pinaceae; genus Pinus; species Pinus tabuliformis. The sequence continues at coordinate 648,071,593 of CM062815.1, read as the reverse complement.
TCCAGCCAACCTGTGCGATTTCTCCCTGGGTAGCGCAGCTCTCTCAGCGCTATTGTGGACCCTGTGAAACTTCCTTGCTTCGCACCATCCTCCAATCGCACAGGTCCCCAACTCGGATAGTGTAGTTTATAGCCCCGCACCTCCTTTCAGCTGCCTAGCGCACTAAGACTGTGCTACCTTCATTTAGTCACATGGACGAACTGCCAGTGTATGGCTTCAAGTAATGCCATTCACTTTTCCTGGGAAGGGTTCTCCATCGGTAATTTCCTTAATGACATAGGGCCCTAACCAGTGCATTCTGAATTTCCTTGGAAATTTATCAAACTTACCATCATATAGCAAAACCAGGTCATTTACCTTAAATTAGCGCAGCTTAATGTGTCGATCATGCCATGCCTTTTCGTGCTACTTTTGGACCGACTGGTGAAATCCAGCCAAAAATATCTCTTCCTCGAGCTCATCCATCTATGTGGGTCTCTCCTCTAGGGCTCCATGATCCATCATCCCTGTGAGTGCCACTATGTGCAGACTAGGCACAATATATTCCATAGGCATTACCACTTCAACACCATAAACAAGCCTAAAGCGGGTTTGTCCAGTCAACTTCTTGCATGCCGTTCGATAAGCCCATAGTACTACAGGTATGTGTAGGTTCCAATCACTTCACTAAGCATTGCAAACCTTGGTCAGTGCATTTTCGGGCACCTTGTTGAACGCATCCACCATCCCGTTAGTCTGCAGGTGATAAGGTGTGCTTTTCTAGTGGTATACCTAAAATTCTTTCGTCAACGCATTGATCATCTCATTCAGGAAGTGTGTACCATGATCACTCATTAAGATCTTTGGATAACCAAATCGCGTCAGTACGTGCTCAAAGAGGAATTTTTCAGTGGTCACGCCTGTGCAATCCTTCATAGGTTGTGCCTCCGCCCAACGAGTCAAATACTCCGTTGTGGTGCTAATGTACCTTGCTCCTGTCTTTCCTTAGGGCTGAATGGGTCACACAAAATCTATCGCCCACTTCTCAAAGGGTTACAACGTCATTTTTGTATTCAAAGGCATCTCATCCCTCTACGATGGCTTGCCAGTCCTTTGACACACATCACACGCCTTGCAATACGCTTTTGAGTCCTGATGGAGGGTTGGCCACCACAACCCTACGCGTAGAATCTTCTGCGTGGTTTCTCTTCCTGCATAATGTCCCCCTGCGGTGCCCCCATGAGTGTCTGCGAGGATGCTACTTATTTCTAACTTAGGTACATACTGTCACAATATCTCATCACTCTCCATCTTGTACAGATGTCCAGCAATGACAGAGAAATCTGCCGCGTGCACCACTAATTCCTTCTTCTGCTGGACAGTGTATCCTTCCAGTGCAATACCTATCATTAGGAAATGTACTATATCCTCAAAATGACCATCCGCTACGTGCACTGAAAATATCTACGCATCAGGCAATCCTTCCTCCAAATTAGTGGGTTCTTCCCCTATTTCGATGTGCGACAAATGGTCTGGTCCTGCATTCAGTCATCCAGGCTTCACAATAACTTCAAAATCATATTCCTGGAAAAATAACAACCATTGGCATATTCTCCCCCCCAACACAAGCTTATTGACCAGGGACTTCAGCATGGAGTGATCCATATACATCTTAAAATGGCCTCCCAGCAAGTAGTGCCTAAACTTCTGCATCACATACTTCATAGCTAACCCTTCACGTTCGGTGGTAGAATAGTTCTTCTCTGCTTTGGATAATCTTTGGCTTGCGAACATGATAGGATGGTCCAAGCCTTCTCCACCAGCCTGTGTCAATACTACTCCTAGCGTTATACATAATGCATCGACCTGTACATGAAACTCTTTTTTCCAATCCAGGAAGACTAGAATCGACATGGTAACCATATTTTCTTTTAATATATCCAAGCTCTTTTACAGTGATCATTCCAGCAGAATGTGACATCCTTCTTCAACAATTTCTCTATAAGTGTGGTGATCTAGGCATAGCCTTTGATAAACTTCCTCTAATGTCCCGTATGTCCTAGGGTAGCACGTAGCTCCTTCACACTCTTTGGCGCTTCCAAGTTCAATATCACCGCTACCTTTGTGAGATCTAACATCAGTCCCAGTCTACAAACCACATGCCCCAGTAGGTTCCCAAAAGGAACACAAAAAAGACACTTCTTGAGATTGAGCGCAATCTAGTATCTTCGACAAGAATCCAGCATCAAGCACAAGCTTGCTACATGGTGTTTAACTAGCCCAAACATGGTCCAATCATCAAAATATACCTCTAGGAACTTATGAATAAATTCCTTGAACGTAGCCACAACTACGCGCGAGAAGATTACAGGTGCATTCTTCAATCCAAACAGCATTACGGTGTACTAAAAGCAACCCCACTCAATCGCGAAGGTCGTTTTTCTCCTATCCTCTAGTGTGATTTTGATTTGGTGGTACCCAAAGAACCCATCAGTGAAGGAATATGCTTCCTCGCCACCTACATTTTCCAACACTTCATCAGTGAACGGAGTCGGGAAAGGATCATGTACACAAGCATCATTCAGCTTCCTTAGATTGTGGTGAAGTAAAATTATAAGTGTGGACACAAACAAATTCCTCTAGCCCAATAATGGGTCTAGCCACAACAGATACATTCTATGGAAGATTTCCTTCGGTTAGAACCAATCAAGAGGGCCTACCTCTTAGTACACTTATCCCGTTTGATGATGTCCTTGCTTGCTCTCTCCAGCTATCTCTCACTTCATTCTTCAAGCACCTGAAACAAGTAAAGAACAGCAAACAACAAACATGATAATAGACAAATTGTAATTCAACCTACTTAAAAAGTCAAGAAACATTAAGCCATGAATATGTAAGATGAAAAATCATGTAGGAAATCAATCGATAGTTACATATATTAATATCAAAGAGAGATTACAACCATTTGTCTTGACGTTGCAGTCCTCCTCTAACAAGACCAGGTTCCCACACACTTCTGTTAGCATTCCATGATGACCTCAATCCACAATATTATTAAGGCTCTTCCCTTTAGGCTTCACTCCAAACAAAATCACAATTCTCCCTCACACAACTAGATAGCTACAACTAGTAATATCTTGATGTCTATTCCAAACCAAAATAGCATTAGCACACCAACATTAACACTCAACCAAAACTCACTTGTGCTTGGGAAGAAGGGAGGTTTATATCGGATGAATGGATGGGAGATGGATCCTCTTCTCATGGGAGAATGTCTTATCCCTTGAGGTAGTTCCATCATTATAGGGGAAAGGAGCTCAAAATGACATCCTCGACCCCATCTAGCCAAATTATTTACCAAACTTCCATTACGGAGCTTCTAGAGCTGCAAGCTTCGGTTCCCAATTTTTTAAAAAAATCATAATAGGACCAGTGCAACTATAACATAGCTCAATCACTCCGATTGGTGCTAGGGATAGTGCTAATCTCTACACATCGGCGTGGGGGAGACAAAGGTCATTAGTGCTGGTCTTGTAAACTAGGAAAAACAGAAGTTTCTGGGGAAATGGTACAAAAGGGAATTGATCTTCTCATGACATAATTGGAGTTTCTACATGAAGGAAAAGCATGTGGGGTTCACTCTAGAGGTCCTCTAGGATCAAGGAATGGGGATTACAAGGATAGTGACAAAATGTTGTGTAACATATTCCCCCTAAAGCATGAAGGCCGAGCTAGGGTGAGGGACGAAATGCTTTATGAATCAGTGCGAGGAACCATAGTCTATCGTCGGAAAACCTACAAGCAAGTACAGTTACATATATATAATTGACAACTCTATCAAATGATACATGAATCGTGGCATGGACGCAGCCATTCAAAGAATGATCACGTAAATGGATCCAGGTATGGCTGTAACCATCCATCAAAGAGGATCATAATGAAACCAAGGTATGGTCGCAGCCATCCAATAATGAGAAGGATCACATATGATAACTCATGGTCTGGTCACAGCCAGCCATCTAAAAGAGACATGCATATCATCATAACCATGTCACATCACTTCACAACCTGGACTTTTGTGATCTAAGTCCAGGGTCTTGCACTCCAACTCGACCCGATCAAAGTACAAATTCTAACATGTGAATAGATATATTAGCGTCAAACATGCTAAAAATTCACTTTATTACCAGTCAATGATGTAAACTGTTAATAAGCGCGAGAGAAACCACCAATAATGACAATGGTCCTCAAGCTACTATTAGCACAATCCACGGAATCTGAATAGAGGAAATGAAGTCGAACACCTGTGAAATCACTCTATCAAAATCCATTGATGTGAGCTTGTTGTCAAGTATGAATAACTTGCCATTAGGGCATGCAAACTCTAAGGTACTAGAAGGGAGTCTCTCGGTCAACTTCCTAGATAATGAGTTGAAGTCAATGGGAAATGACCATGTTGAAGGAGGGCCATAATTTTTCCCACATCATCGACATGAGACAAAAGGATGCAAAATGATTGTGGATGATACAGAGAATCAAAGGTAAATGTAACTACAGAAGGACAACTCTTGAACATATCAGTGACATGATTGGAAGTTTGGCAGCTTTTGGATCCATAGGATCAATGGTCATGATGACTTGGAAGAGATCAAATGGAAGGAAAAAATGAATGACCCAACCCAAGAAGGTCAATGATACAAAGGAGGATAACCCAAACCGACATGAAGTAGAAAGTGTCATGTTCAAGAGTGAGCTGCCGATACAACTGATTGGATTTCCAAATATTCCCCCACCATTTTTGGCAAGTACACCAGTTATTTTTTAATCACGAGCTTGAAGGGGATAGCATATGCTTGCACTGTAAGTTCATCCTTTAGACAAATCCAACTAGTAAGTTTAACAAGTCCTAGGAAGGAGAAGCTCATGTTCGTCATGGTGACGAATTTGATGTCATTTAATATTTTAACAAGTCCGACAAAGGTGTAACTCGTTATCTTTTTCATGTTTAGAGAGTTTGAAAAAAACATGGAAAAGAAAACTCCACATGGCCCCTTTTCGTATATTTGTGTCTCTCGAGCCCGAAAAGGTAGAAAATGATACTTGAGAGAACCACTTGACCATTTCAATCAAGGAGTACCTTTTTCGTAAATAGTGCCTCCCAGCCCAAAAAAGGGGTAAACTTATACTAGGTGCATGATGTTTCGCATCCATTAATGAGCTCGAAATGACAAGGGCTCAACTATCTTTTCATTTTTAAAGGGTCAGAAAAGAGCTTGAAAGTGGACCCCCCATTTTATTCTCTTTTACAAGTCAAAAGGGAAAAATACTCGCAATATTTTCATATGATTTTTACGAGTCGAGGAAAGAGATTAAGTGTGACTCATCCTAGAGGAACGAGTGGTATAAAAGGCAGCAACTAGTTCTAGCAATGGAGGAACTGCTCAAAACATGTAATGGTCAAGAGGTTAGCTCATAAAACCACTCATTACTACAGTTCCTCAGGAAAGGAAAAACAACGAAGTGAAATCATATGATCAACCAAAAAGATGGTGGCAATGGAATGAAACAACCAAGACTCAACCTTAGAATCATCGTGATGTGATTCAAATGAAGGAGATGTTTGGATAAGAGTCGAGACACTCGGAGCCACCGAGGTCGGAAAAAAACCAAATAGGTAAACCAATGGTTAACCCTGGAAGGGACAACATCACCATATAAAGAGCACCAGCATTTCCAAAAGAAGAAAAAGGACCCGGATTCCCATCCGAGGGGAACCCTTGACTAGTGGACTCTAGAAATGTTGCCATTGGAATCGACCCTAAATAATTACTAAGGAAGATAAATTTTACCAAGAATATTTCATGGGAAGTTAATTTTAGAACACTGAAACAAAACTTTATCTTTTCATGTTTTAAGAGTCAAGAAAAGGATGAAAGATGACTCTAGTCTCTTTCAAAGTTAACGAGCTTGAAAGGACAAGTGCTCAATGATATTTTCAAATTTAAAGAGTCAATAAATATCAAAAATGATTACTCAGGGTACTCTAGGCATGAAGGATTACCAAGTAACAATGAACTGCAGAATACCTCTTGGCGAACCGAGAAGTACGGGTAGGCAATCTCCCTGAATGTTGTATTCGGTGTATCATGTTTACAAGGAGGCAGACTCGGCTTCCAATGGATAAAGGATTGCTGACCTAGTGGGGTCTCCCTTTATATACACAATGATACAAGGAGCACAAGTCCGTACTAGCATTGTCTAATGCTGAAGCAAATGACAACTGCTAGGTTTAAAGACGCTGAAACACGTCTCTAGCCTAGACCACTAAATGTGAACGTTAAGTTTCAATGCTTCCTTAGTTTAATTCAATCAGTTTTAACGGTTGATCTTGAATTAGGTTTCAATTACAAGGCCCTACCGCTACCATCTGAAAACTCCTATATGCAGTTGTATGAGAAAAGAAATCTTTCTTCGATGAAATTTAACATTAATTGAGGGATAGAGAGCAGACAAGCAATGCAACAACCAAAGAATGAAAACTTTCACTTATGCATGTCCTAAATTCACTTAATCTTCCCTTAACAACAAAAGAAGTTTCATTTCATTCCCTATGCTTATGATGATGCAATTCTAGCTTCTTAATGATGCTACTAATGTTATATTTTCACTTAAGTAAACAAGAATGATGTTCTTCTTTTCATAAAATGCAAAATGAATCTTTCACATAAAGCACTTTAACGAAAATTTCATAGTTCTGAACAAACAAGCATCAATCAAACCCAAAGCATGATAAATGAAACTAAAAAAAAAACTTCTTCCCTAAATCGAACCTACCAAACACATAAAGTTTCAATCGAGAAACCAAGCAATGTAATCTATGCTTGGAAAGAGAAAAGAGACACTCGAAATAAGAGAACAAACGAGACTCTTTTACTCATTAAATTGAAAACAAAGCATCCTAGTCACTTCTGGGCGGAAGAAGAGAGTCTGAGGGTCAAGACACACTGGCATTGGAATGGGAGAAATTCTGATTTTTTCTTAACTCAGAGACAAGAGCGACTTTTGGGCCAAAAATAGTGTTGATCGGCACGACCGGCATGACTTTCAGGCTAAAACTAGCACTGATAGGCTTGATCGGCGTTACTGTTTGGCCAAAAATAGCACTTATGAGAGATTCAAAGAAAAAATAAAAAATAACTTCACATAGGGCCAGACTTAACACATCATAAGGTGGGATAAACCAAGAAAGCACACAAACCAAGCTAAATGAATCTCTCTAGTTAGGGAGAAGACGGTCTAAACAGCTTATAGGGTAGAAATCATGAGAGCAAAACACATTAGCCAAGATCAGGGTGAGCCCTAAAATTCACTTACAAGCATCAGCGCGACTACCTAACTGACAACAAGCACCAGATGCTGGTTGGCGGGACTGTTCCTCAGCATATCACGTTGATTGGCTTGACTGTCAGCAGATTAAGTGCATTGGTCGAGGAAGTTATGAAAAAAATTAAAAATAAAAATAAAACAAGGACTAGATCTGCTACTATGAATTTCAAACTCAAGGCAGTAAGTAGGAGAAAAGAAACAAAACCAAAGGGAAAAAATGGAACTAGAAAAGTTCTCACAAAATCATGAAATTGAAGACAAACAAAAGGATTGGTTCCCCAGCAAAGTCGCCAATTTATGGTGAAATAAAATTATAAGTGTGGACACAAACAAATTCCTCTAGCTCGATAATGGGTCTAGCCACAACATATACATTCTATGGATTATTTCCTTAGGTTATAACCAATCAAGAGGGCCTACCTCTTGGTATGCTTATCCTGTTTGATGATGTCCTTGCTTACACGCTCCAGCTATCTCTTGCTTCCTTCTTCAAGCACCTAAAACAAGTAAATAACAGCAGACAAATTGTAATTCAACCTACTTAACAAGTCAAGAAACATTCAGCCATGAATATGTAAGATGAAAAATCATGTAGGAAATCAATCGATAGTTGCATATATTAATATCAAAGAGAGATTACAACCATTTGTCTTGACGTTGCAGTCCTCCTCTAACAAGACCAGGTTCCCACACACTTATGCTAGCATTCCATGATGGCCTCAATCCACAATAGTTTTAAGGCTCTTCCCTTTAGGCTTCACTCCAAACCAAATCACACTTCTCCCTCACACAACTAGATAGCTACAACTAGTAATAGCTTGTTGTCTATTCCAAACCAAAATAGCATTAGCACACCAACATTAACACTCAGCCAAAACTCACTTGTGCTTGGGAAGAAGGGAGGTTTATATAGGATGAATGGATGGGAGATGGATCCTCTTCTCATGGGAGAAGGGCTTATCCCTTAAGGTATTTCCATCATTATAGGGGAAAGGATCCCAAACTGACATCCTTGACCCCATTCGGCCAAACCATTTACCAGACTTCCGTTACAGAGCTTCTAGAGCTGCAAGCTTCGGCTCTTAATTTCAAAAATTTTCCATAATAAGACTGGCGTGAATGGAACATAGCTTAGTCACTCTGATCGGTGCCAGGGATAGTGCTAATCTCTACACATCGGCGCGAGGAAACAAAAGTCATTAGCGTTAGTCTTGTAAACTGGGAAAAACAGAATTTTCAGGGGAAATGGTGCAAAATGGAATTGATCTACTAATGAAGAGGGACACAATGGGAGTTTCTTCATGAAGGCAATGCATGTGGGGTTCACTATAGAGGTCCTCCAGGATCAAGGAACGGGGAGTACAAGGACAGTGACAAAATTTTGTGTAACAGATATCCACGCATATCCTTATTTCATCCTTCTGCTTCTTTTCCTGTACCACCATTGGACTTACCCAGTCAGATTCCTCCATAGGCTCAATGATGCCTATTGCGAGCATCTTGTCTAGATCTAAGCAGACCTTCTCCTTATATTGCGGATTGAGACGGTAAGGCCTTTGCTTAACCGGCTTTGCGTCGGGCTTTAATGTAATCTTCATCATACCTAGGTCCCCAATTATCCCCTTCAGATCTGTAAACTTGGTAGGGAATAAATTGTGGTATTCGCAAAGAAATTCAGTGACCTTAGCCACCGTTGCGCCATCCCAATAGTCTCTAATCTTCACGAATTTGGGTTCTGCCTCCGTACCAATGTTTACTTGTCTCATTTTCAACGGCGTGGTTATATCAGGGTTCTCAATCGGCGGTCTTTTAATCTCGCAGTGACCCTCTGCTTTTGGAATGTTAATGTTTCATGGATCCTCATGTTCTTCTTCAATGGTTACATTATAGCATTCGAGCGTGTCACTTAGCTGAGTAGCCCATTCAGGCTAAATCAGGTCTAGACGATCCTGTGTTATCCTAAATATTGTTGCTTTCACCTCTTGTAGCGCTTCATCAATACTGTCAAACCCATCTTCAAAACTGAATGTCATCATGAATCCTTTGCGTAGGACATCCCATTCACCTGTCCCGTAGTGGAGCTCTATTTCTACATACTAGTTCATCGAGACAATATCCAGGGCATGATAGAAGAAGTGCACCCACTCAGGTTGGGGCTTCTCTCCATAAGCATGGGCCCACTTGGCCAAGTGCACGTGCGGATCATCTTGACCATCATACTTGTCTGTCATTCGCATCTTTGGCTTCCGAAAGCAAGTTCTCATTATTCTCCTACATTCACACCAATCATCAAAGCTTCCCTTATGCGCACACCACCATCTTGCGGGCGTAGCACACAGTGCCTAGTCCAACGCCTCGAAGCACTTCTTTTCTAGTGCCTCCCTTTCAAATGCATCCAAAAATATATCTACGTCATTCAGGCCATCATAAGTAAGTAGATTTCTTACTTCAACGACACACAGCGCAGCGATCGGGTCATCATAGTGCAGTTCAGTGTAGTTACTTTGTGTAACCAACTCTGCCAATGTTCTACCTCTTCATCGGAGTCCTAAGTGCAGGAACTCTCGCGATCCCATGGAATTTATCCATCCACAGTGGGATTCACCCAATCTTGATCTCGCATCATTATCTCATAGATATAGTTTAAATCGTCGTCACTGTTGTAATTGCGGATTGGTTCCATATAGCGCGATCCCTCAGCAGAATCTAGGGGTACTATTACACGTAGCGATTTCTTCTCAAATATCATCTTCCGCTTCTTTATATTGATTACCCATTCATATCAGTAGCCCAGTCAATTCATAGGAGCGCAAGATAGGGATTTTTGTCATCCACTACCTCTATTACTTCAAAGTCAGCGAGCATGCTCGCACCTTCAATATCCACAGTCACCCCATGCAGCCACCCCATGGGGATGATCTTCTGTTGATTGGCCATCCTTAGCTAAATTGGATACCAGTGCAGTGCAGGTCTCCCCATTCATTCCCAAGTCTGCTTTGGTAGGACATTCACATCTGACTCCAGGTCCAAAACAACATGATCCATTTCATTCTCTCCTATCTGTGTGGTCAGTCTCATCTCCCGTCCCGTTCTTGTTTTATGCTTGCCAATCTTTTGTACTATGTAGGGATCACTTGGCGTGGTTCTAGCACATCTATTTATGATATCTTATAACCCTTTCATAGCCTTACTATCATGCAGTAACTTCATACAGGTCTCCAAGAAAGTTGTGAGCATAGAGGGTTCCATCTCCAGATATGGCTTATCCTTTCTTCCTAAGGTGGAGGCCTTAGCAAATCTCTTCTTAACTTTCATGAAGGTTTCACGTGCATGCTCCAAATCAAACTCAGCTTCCTTCGTCGAAGCTTTGTGAACCCATGTATTTTCTTCTGTCTGGTTCCCCTTATCATCTCCTGTCGTGATTCCACTCCTAAGCATTATATTTATGTTTAGATCCTCTTCACATGGCTCTGACCTCATCATCTACATGTTCTAATTTGGCGGAGGTGGTAGCGCCCCTTTATCATGTATCCTAGCTATCAGCATAGGACAATCTTCCATTTCATGATCAAACAGTGTGCAATACTTGCATGACGGATGTGTTGGGTTAGTGAAATCGTGGGCATAGTGTCCTGGTCCTCCGTAATTGTAGCAGATCAACTGTCCTCAACCTCTGCCAGGTCCTCCTCTGCCTCGGCCTCGTCCACGCCCCTGAAATCTTGTCTACGCCGTCCCTGCGCTCTGGTCAGGGGGGCATGTTTCTGCTTGAACCCTATAGGCAGGAGTTCTATCCATCATCAACTCATAACTCTTTCAATTATGCTCCTCATGCCCTACCGACCTACAAAATTTACAGAACAGTTGTTGTGGTGTCTGTAAAAACTTCTGCAATAAATGACAGTTATCTGTGGCATGTTTTCCTACTACCTAACTAATCTGAAAATCACTCGTGAGTGACCTCAATTAATTAATGAATGAATGAAGGTATTACAGACTCATGTGTTGGTGTGTGTCTATGTTATCTTAGGCAATGGATCGATAAGATTGCAAAATACACAGACACTGGAAAATGGAAAGCAGTAAGAGAAACATAGTAAGCAAATACAAAAACACAACAAGTTAATAAGGAGTTCACCCAGTCCTCCTGGGCTACGTCTCCAGTCCAGATTTTAGTGGTGGCCTTCTTTTATTGTGTCTTAAAGCAGAGTATTTACAATGAGGAGCTCAAATTGAGTCTCTTGAAACAGTTGATGCTTAGTAGGGTGGTTCTTGGATCCCCCAAGCCACTAGAGTGCACAGACTCTTTCTTACCAAGTCTTGACCTCAACTGGTCTTGATGGGATGAGTTCAATTTGGTACTCAGTTCCCAGCAAATATCCTCACAGGGATTGCTTGAACCTCTCAAGCCTTCTGTCTGCTCGATGCTGCCTTAGCTCTGCAAGTCAGCTCGGCTCTCTACATTTGCTTCTATTTCTTCTGTCTCCTTCTTCACTGTTCTCTTCTTTCTGACAGTGCTTCCCTCTCCTCTTCTGTCTTGCTTGTCTTTGTTCTCTATCTGTTCATGGCTTAAAGCCAATACGTCTCATGATTTTTCGTTTCCTCTTCCGCCCCTTCGGATCACTTGTTGTTGTTCACTTGGAGTTCCCTGCCTCTGCGTCATTGCCACCGTGTAATGTCTCACAGGGAAGTGGCCACTTCTCCTCTCATGAACTACACCAGCTCATCCTCAAACGGTTCGGTATTTCAGTTACTCTGTGTAATGATTCATCCGCCAACTCAGCGATCAAATCGAACTTCAGACTTTTATATGTCATCACTTATTTCTCCCTCCGAATCCAGTTTCCCATCGAGCGCAATCTCTGTCGTTTGATCTGGAGCCCCCAGATCCTACGGTGTTCACTCTTATTGCACGGTTGACTTGCTCGAACATTAGCCCACAATGAGAGGTGGTTTTCTCTCTCATCTGCCAGACACACATCATTCACTGTATGTCATCACTGGGTCTCCTGACAATTCCGCTACCACCCAAAATGCCTTCGATATTCTGCCGGTTTTGGAGCGCGGGACCCGCCTTTCGCTTTAGTGCTTTTCCGACGGTTTTCAGCTTTCCTTGTGATCGAGTGCTTGGGGCCTTTCCATTTCGAGGGGTTTTTCCCAAAGATGCGCGATTAGAAACGTCCTTCGTTTTCTTATCCGGACTTACCAACTACTAGTTTGTGCCACTGCGCGGTCTCCATGGGCCTCAGTCAGTGCACTTTGACTGAGGTCCTCGTCGTTCCTTGCTGGCTACAAACTACCACTGTCTAGAGGTCCTTCCTGATAGATCTTGTTCACAAGTTTTTGAAGTCTATCCTGATTTGATACGGCCATAGAACTCTTAATAATTTTCATGGATCCAATTTGGATCATGGCCCTCACACTGAAAAAGCTTTTGGACCACCAAAAGTTGGTTTTCAAGCATCAACTAAATGAGGGCACAATTGTCTCACTTGTCCAATCTCTATCCATTTTTCACTGCTCGGCTTTGAACCCTTGAGACCAATTTTGAGGTACTCAACATATCCCCTGCGCATCATTCTCACCTTCCTGTCCAGAACTGTGTCTTCCTACAATTCATTATGATATTCAGGTAACAGGTCATCAATAGAAGGCAATTGACTCTGCTCTTCGGGATCCTCAATTAGTGAAGGTTCAAATAGTCTCAAATAATCTGCATTTACAACTGAGTATATGTGCATGTACGCTGGTAGATCAAGGTGAAAATCATTCTCACCAATTTTCTCAAGTATCTTGAAAGGTCCATACCTGATAGGCTTTAGCTTTTTACCTTCACCTTGCATTATGTCTTTGCTGATGTACAGCCAGACTTAGTCTCCAACTTGGAAACTATGCTCCATCCGATGCTTGTCATGCCTTGCCTTGTATTTGGCTTGGTTCTTTTCTAGCTGTTCTTGTACTTCCTGGTGGATCTCTTGGATTTGTTCAATGAACCTAGTTGCCTTGTCCACATCACTGTGTCCCTCAACTGTGGTATCTTTACCAAAGACAAAATCCAAAGGTGACCTTGGTGTGAAACCAAAACAAGTCTCAAAAGGAGATCTCTGTGTAGAAGAATGTTTGGCTCTATTGTAAGCATGTTGCACATAACATAAATGTTCTCCCCAAAGCTTAGGATGTTTGCTGCAATATCCCCTGAGCAACTGGATCACTGTCCTATTGACTACTTCAGTCTGGCCATCAGTTTATGGATGAAAAGTTGTGCTTTTCTTCAGTTTGGTGTCCATTAGTTCCCATAGACTTGACTGAAACTTCCCCACAAATCGGGTGTCTCGATCAGATACAATGGAAGTGGGTAATCCAAAATGAACCCATGCATGTTGAAAGAACAGTTTTGCAGTTTTTTCAATTGTAATCTGTTTATTACAAGGTATTATCACTCAGGGTGTTCCCTTTAACTCCCAAGGGAATATGGCCGAGGTAACCACTAACCAATCTTTCAGCTACAGGTCCTAGCCTACCTGCAACCAGAGAGGGCTCTCTCTTTATGATTTAACTTTGTTTTGGTGTAATTTTAGGCTAGTTATAATGTGCAGGATTTTGTTTTGAGTTTGGTTGGATGATGGTTTCAAATAGATCTGATATGCAGCTCTCAAAATAGCTTAAACTATTGGGCAATGGAGTCAATGACTGTGTACTGTTGAAAGTGCTTGTTGGGAAAGAGGTAGTACTACAGGGCCAGATAGGTATCCATGAAACAAATCTTCAAATCTAGGAATCGATGGCATGGACTCAGGGAATGAAAGGCAGTTAAGGGTCTTTCACTATGCTGATAGAGGGAAAGGTGAAAATATTATCTAGGAGCAATTAAGAATTCCTAAACAGCATTCATAATGAGAGAATCAGTGCAAATATGAGCAATTAAGAATTCATATTCATGACCAATTCTGCAAAAAACATAATTAGAAATAGAGATTGAGCAAAGGGTGTATTTAAACAAGTCCTGAGCTATTCTTTTTCTCTGCTGCTGAGATCATGAAACATACATGTGAATTTAGCAAACATAGAAAAGACAAAACATGGTTTAGAAAAACTTATTGTTTCATTAAACAACACAGGAATCCTGTAGCAGAACGCAGCTCATCACATTCACATCCAGACAGTGCAGAAATCATAAACTCCATCAGCTCTTTGTATTAGAAAATCTGTAAGTTACAGCGCAACTCTTAGAGTGAAAATCATCAACCAACCCCAAATACGTTCTATGGGGAGGTATATATACAAAAATATGATACAAAATATCTAGATGATGAGTCTTCATGTAATAAATTACATCACCAACTCTTCCAAGGAAGTAAATGAAGAATTAAATACTGTAGTTAATATTGGCTTGCTAGTTGTCTATTATGTCAGAGAATTTTTTACTTTCTGGGCTGAATGAGTCGGCTGCCTGCCATGCATTTATTCTTCGTGTGCTTTTCTAGTGCTGTTATGCTGCCTGTTGTTGTCTTGGTCTTCATGGTCTTCATCTTTGGTGCTGGGCTACTTTACTTTTGATGAGCTGTAATTGACATTCCAATTCTGCTTTATGCTGCTTTGCTGGACCATGCCATCTGTATATGCTGAACTGTAGTTTACAAAAAAGAATTAATACCCAAAATCACCTGAGCAACGTCTCCAACATTCCTCTCCACCAATATTCTGTAGATAGTTGATGTCTTTGTATCTTTATCAGTGTTTCATCAACTTTTGTGTATCTATAAAAGTTTGGTTGTTCTTCAAAGAGATGATTTATCTCATGTGCAATATAGAATAGATTTTCTAATTTATCAAAGATAGCCTGTCCAGTTGGAGGCCCTGTATCTTCTAAAGTGCCTGAGGAAGGTGTGATTTGGTTGGCAGCAAAATTGTTCACTCTGTTGGCATAATGCTCATGTGACAGCAGTTTTCCAGCACTGGTTACTAGGTTAGGTAGCCCTCTGCTCTGTAATGCTACGATATTTATTCTGAAGTCATTCACCTCTGCTTGCATCTCTTGGCATTTTCTCTCCAATGTCTGCACAAAATTCCTAAGGGTTAGCACCCTTTTTATTAGCAAAATAGTTTCAGTCCTGTTCCTGATTCCCAATTCAGCCAACTGCCCTTTGGTGTGAGTATTCAAAAATTGGATCATTATGTTAGCTTGCTCGGGCATATTTCCTAGAGATGTTCTAGCCTTTTGGTTTTCAAACTGAGCCAAGCTTATTAAATCCATTTGCTCATGAATAGTCTCAATGGATTGCCATTGTTTTGTAATTGATTGGCCAATCTTAGCCCACAAGATTTTCTTGATATCTGCTAGGGTCCTACCAAAAGTGAGCTCTTTCTCGAGCTCCTTTATTCTTCTTTCTAAGGCCTTGACTTCCCTTGTCTTCTCAGCCACTTCTTGTTTTTATTTATCATATTTTTCCTCAATCTTAACCAGCTTTTCCTTGGTTTCTTTCAATTCTGCCATTTGCAGTTCCAAGGCTTCTATTTCTTTCATCATGTTTTCCATTTTCAAGCTGGTGCCTTGCTCTGTAGGTGCTGAGGTAGTTGCTGAAATTGGTTTTGAGCTTGAGGCACCTGCTTCTGATGTTGTACCAGTGGGAGGGACTGTTGTGGTGGCCGTGGGAGGAGCAACTGTAAGAATCTGAGCTGTTTGAATTGGCTGAGAGGCCAACTCTCCCTGTATCCCCTGTAATGATGCCTCCAAGGCACTTTCTGTCTCTACCAACCTTTTATGTAAGGTTGTAAGCAAAGCTATAACGTCCTGCTCCTCTTTTTGTTGGGCCACCTCTATAGCTTGAGGATGCAATGTGGGTGATAGCTTGATTTGTCTTCTTAGGGCAGCTATGTCTTCATCCTTCTTTTTTATCAAGGCCTGCACACCCTTGGGATCAGTGGGGTCATGTCACAACTCTATTATGATCTCCTCCAAGGACTTGATCCTATTGTCCTTGGCCTGTGATGAGGCTTTCTTCAACTCCAGTTGGGCAGCAGTATTTTGTAAGGAGTTTTGCAATCTGTGGGCTAACAATGTCTTATCTACTAGAGTAGAATATACCATATCCTCAGCCTGCTTGTGCAATTCAATCTAGTCCATCGGATGGATATCCTTGGCGAACACTTCCAGATTGGTTCTAATGTAATCAGCAGCTGATTGGGGTTGTTGAGTTGTAGGTCTGAAGTGACCGAGGGTCAATCTTCCTTCCTGGATGTCATAGGCTACCATTAGCCTTTGCTGATTGGTAGGGGCCATCCTTATTAGCTGGTTGTACAGCTGTAGTCTCACTGGCTCATTCCTGGCTTTGATATCAGTGAATGCTTTTTTAATATCAGAGGCTTGTCTGCCCTGTTGCCTTGTGGATGTTACTTCCACCCCCTGCTGTCTCTCTTGCTCCTGCTGAAAGGAGCTGGCCGATGTCTCCATGCCTGGGGGAATTTGCTGTTTTGTGGGCCCTTCTGGCATTTCTTCCTCTGAAAAAGGATTTAACCTTTGCCTCTTCTCTCCTTGCTGATCTATAGATGTCCCTGGAGGGGTCTCTTCCTGCCTATCTCTCTTCTTTGCCCTTTCCTCATTTAGAGGTGTTTGTAGCACAGGAATTTCAGTCACTTTTGCTTGAGTTACAGGGTCTTGCCCTTGACTCTGTCCATCTATAGAAACTGGCTGATCTGCCATTGTTTCTTGCTGTCCCAAATTGTGCACTTGTTCTTCTAAATGCTGCACCTCTTTTCCTTTATCTGTTGCTACAGGTGATGCACTTACTTGGGCAGGTTGCTGGTGGGCCGTGGCAGAAGAGGTGCCTTCTCCAAGGTGCCGAGGAGCTATAAAAAAGACCTGTCCAAAAGATTCCAAGTCAACAGATTTTTCCAGATTCTTGATTGCTTTTTCTGTTATTTCTTCTTCAGTGAGCTCTTCCATTAGGGTGCCTTCTACCCATTCTTGTTGATTGGCATATTGTTCAAGTTGAGGAATATTGTAATGTACATATCCTGCAAGCCTATATTTGATTCTTCTAAGGCTTATAAAGTGATTGGGATCATAAGGTGACCAAATGAAACTTAGTTTGAGCTTAAGTTTCTCTCCCAAAATCTGATCAGCATCCTTCCATGCTTCTTCCCTCTTATTGAAAATAAAGGGACCCAATTGATGTCTGATTTTTAGCTGTGCCTTTTTGCTTTTGCCAAAGAAATGAATCATATCTGCATTACCAAACTGCCGAAAGTATTCTAAGGCAAAGAGTCTCATGGGGACATATTTTGGCAGTTTGTAGGGGGCTAATTCACAGCCATAGACCCTGATTATTGTGTGGTTTTGGTAGAAATACCAGTCACCAATGTTGTAGCTTTTGGAAAGCTGTAGAATCTTCTGCATCTCATCAGTGAGTCTGGGGGGAGGATCTGTTGATAGTAAGCAGGTAGCTGGATAGACAAAAAGGTCAATGAACTCACAGTATGTGTATGGGGAGTAACTAATATGATGGAATACTGATGACCAAAATATGACTGACCTCCTCTCCCCCCTAGCATCCAATTTTTTGAGGACAACTAGGAAACTTTCAGACTGATAATACAGCAGCAAATGATAGATGTATGAGGTGTATTTGAATACCCTTTCCCTTTCTAGGCTCATGAATCTTATCAGCAATGAAGGTAGCATAATCATACTGGACAGCAGGGGGCTGTCCTAGAGTGAAGATAGACATCAAGGCAAAGACAGTGTTGTCCACAATCTCACTTGTTCTGAATCCCAGGATGTAGGAGATCATATCTATAAGCATTTTTCCCTCCTCGGTAAATGCAACATGGAGATAAGGGATTGTAAATCTGGAGTAACAGTCTGGGGGCATAAACAACTTAGCAATTCGGTCAATCTCTGGAGGGGGCAATTTTGATGCTTGATATAGCAGATTCTTCATGGAAAGGGGGACCAATGGCTGAGTTGGTTTGAATTGCAACGTCTCATTTATAGACTGAGGAGTAATGTAGAAGAGGACTTTACCAGCAGGGCTCATCACTTCCCTCTGAGAAGGATCATATAAATTGGAATAGCACTAATGGATGAGGTCAGGAAAAACATATACTGAGGGCAAGTAGTACATGGGCATGTTGGACTCCCATATTCTTAATGGATCAGTTTTGTTTATGAATTTATTCCTTATCTCACAAAAGGCTTGAAGATGAGGCTTTACTCCTTCCATATCATCAATTTGATAATCTCTATCTGCCAGTGGAAGCCATTCTAGCTGTCTATGGGGTGCATTTAGTGGTGCAATATTGAGGGCAACTGGGGCCTCCATGTTTTGACTGTGATCACAGTTGAATTAGGCCTGTATTTCAGCAAGGGACAGAGTTCTGATGAAGGCTTTCTGAGCAAGGAACTCACAGTTTAAGTTTTGTGCAGAGATGCTATTGAGGAGTAAAACTCAAGGGGAATGAAGAGTAAGGAGGGCTCTGCAATAAGTACACTGGAAAGGGGGAAAAATAAAGGGCTTTAGCAACCTGTTCTTAGTGATTCCGCGGGTAAATTGGAGTTGTAATTCGAGCTGGAGATGGCAATTTTATCAGGGGGGTAGAGATGTC
The DNA here is from genome assembly GCA_031772625.1 of Pinus tabuliformis. Lineage (NCBI taxonomy): Eukaryota > Viridiplantae > Streptophyta > Pinopsida > Pinales > Pinaceae > Pinus > Pinus tabuliformis. Next base: position 648,052,627 of record CM062815.1, on the reverse strand, counting down.
GGGTTTTGGCCGCAAATGAAGTTATGTGGGGCAGAGAGGAAAAGGTTGCAGGTGCCAATGTGTTTCAAGTGGATTTTTAGGTGTATTTGGCTAATTTTGCAGAGAAATCATGAAAAACAGGGTTACTGGTGTTTTTCGGGTAAATACCTATTTACTTTGAGAAATGCTGTGGTGAATAGCTGCGGGCGGAGGCCGAACAGGTCGGGTTGCAGGTCGAGTAGGTCTTGGCGACTGTCGGGCACGTCGAATGCGCACTGGACGTAAGTGGCATGCAAAAGTTTGCAATGTTTGTTTGCATAAAAAACAAATGAAAACGACGTTTTTCGCGATTTTTAACACAAATTTGGGCTTTTGCGGCATTTTGGTGCTTTTTTGCTATGACGTCAGCATGATGTCATCAGTGGGTCCTGGGTACGGCAGGGTGACATGGCAGCTAACTGGGTTGACGACGTGGCACAGGACACAGTGGCAGGGTAGGGACGAAGGCAAATGCAGTGGCGGTGACACGTAGTAGTGGCGGGTTGACGCGGAGGTGACGTGAGCGGTGACGTAGCACTGTCATCAGGGGCGGAGAGACAGAAGGCGGTTTGTGGTTTTATCGGACCGCCTTATGTACGAGGGCAGTAAGTGTTAGAGGGGCTCTGATACAATCACGTGGAGACACGCGTCTTTTGTACGGCAGAGAAACCGCTATGCTATCGGAAGCTAACCGTCGAACGTCGGGGTGGCTCCAAAATCGGTGAGAGTCGTCGGATGGGGAGGGCCAATCCAACGGTGGACGGAACTGCGAGCTGCGGGTACGATAATGTATGGGACCCGATGAATATTATATCATTTGTTTATATGGCGGGGGTTCAAACCTTTGGGTTTGTGGGTTATGTATGGTTTATGCGCCGGGGGTAGATTTTAATTGTTTAATCAAATATTTAAACAAAACCCGAAAATGTGAGCGTGCAGGGTAAAACATTAAGGGTTATGGGTAAGAAAGGGGAAGGGAATGGTTATTAATTTAACCAAATGCTAAATCAATTCCAGGTTTGAACACGGAAAGGCTAATGCCAAGCCCCAAATGAACTTAGCATTTCCCCAAACTTATGTTATAGGGCTATAGTGCCAAGGGGTGGGAATATGTATTATTTTTGGGTTTTTATATAATTTTTTGTATAATAGGGGATAAGGAAATGATCTAGGGAGCTAGATAATAGAGTTAGGAGTTAATATGAGTTTATGGATTGAAACTAAATGGATGAATGCTAAGTCCATAGTATGAAAACTTAGACATAAGAAGATGAAAGGAGTATAGAATGATTTTTACACAAGAAATGTGGCTTCTTTTTATTGAAGAAAGTCAAAGCTTGACTTAGTATTTTTACAAAAATGGAGTGAAAATAGGACTTGTTGGGTAGATCCCAAGGTCCTTCAGGGGATGTTAGTGAGTGATTTATGGGGGAAAGAGGGGAATTAGACATGCTTCCATAGTTCTGCTACCAAACAACTGCTTTGATATTCCTTTCATTGATGAGATAAGCTCTGATTGATAATGTACCAGGTGATCCAAACCTTGCCTTTGCAACCTCCAACTACTTACCCAGCCTAATACACCTAACATTTTTTCTTCCTTTTGCATGGGTGCACTTAGACTTGCAGACCCTGATTATTCTCTTTTCTTTTGACTGCCCTCCTATCTAAATCTACCCTTATCTCTTCCAAGGGCCCAGATTAAGCAGTTGGGCTCCTTAATTTCTCTACTTAGCTAGTGATCTGCCAAGCTTGAGCTGTTTGGACAGATATTCATTCTCTAGTCTAGAACAAGCAATTTAAAATATGGCATGGTCCAGATTGAACTGTTGGGCCATCCATCAAGCTAGAAATGGCAATTTGGCTAGCCACTTTCATGGTCTTTCTTTGGGGTTCATTTTTATCATTTTTTTCTGACCAACTGATTTTTCTTGCCCTTTGATTTTTCTTTTAGGGCATACCCTCTTTACATTTTTTAACTTTCTCTAATTCTTTTACAAAATATGGAACCTTTGCAGCATGAAAAGATGACCATATTTGGCACTTCCCAGGTCAATCATGAAAAATGAAACCTATTGGTATAGAAACCTAACACAAGGTATCAAAATACACATTTTGCTAAACCTATCCACAACAACATATAGATAATCATGACCTTCCTTAGATTTAGGCATTCCTCCAACAAAATCCATGGAAACACTTTCCCAAGGGTGAGAAGGAACTAGTAATGGAGTTTATAAGCCTAGTTTTCTATTGCTGAGCTTGCTTTTAGCACACATAGTACACCCTCTTACATATCTAGAAACTGTCTCATTCATTTTTGGCCAATAACAAAATCTTTGCAGTTGTGCAACTGTTTTACTTACCCCAAAGTGACCTAATATTAGAGAAGTGTGTGTTTCTCGAATTATCTTTACTCTTTCAGTTTGTGGAATGCATAGCTTCCCACAATGATATAGGAGTTATTCCTTTATATGATAATCCAATTCTTCTACTCGTTTGCCTTGACTTAAAGTTGCATATACATCTTTGAAATCTATATCTTGAGCATATTGTTCAATGTAGCTCTCATGTAACACAGAATTATGCTTAATTATAGTATACGCGTTTATAATGGGTCTAGATAACATATCTACGACTTTGTTGTGTATGCCTTTTTTATATATGATGACTAAATGAAACTCTTGTAGAAAACCCATCCATAAATAGTGCCTTGATTGCTGCAACTTAGTTTGGGAGTGTAGGTATTGAAGTGGTTGATGATCAATATGTATTACTGTCTCTTTGCCCATTAAGTATTGTTTGCACTTTTTCACACTCTGTACTAATGCATACAATTCTTTATCATATGTAGTATAGATAACTACTACAAAATTAAATGTCTCAAAATGATAACATATGGGTTTACCATGCTGTGTCAACACTGCTCCCATGGCATAGTCACTGGCATTTGTTTGGATCTCAAATGGTCTTTGAAGATCAGGCAGTGCTGGTACAGGTGTTGTACTAATCTTTTCTTTCAAGGTGTCGAAGGCTTTTTGTTGTTTGCCTCCCCACTGAAACACCTTGTTCAATCTTTTTAAAGCATGTAAGGAAACTGCAATTAAGAAAAAGTTAGAAATGAACTTTCTCCAATATTGTGTTGCTCCTAAGAAGCTTCTAACTTCTATAGCAGATTTGGGTTTAGGCCAGTTCACAATGATTGCTACTTTAGAGGGATCTATCTTCAATTCACCACCCCCTACTATATGTCCCAAATAATTCAAAGATGTTTTTCCAGATTCACATTTTGAGAGTTTAACATAAATTTTTTCTCTTTTCAAAACATCTAGTGTCTTCTTAACATGCTTTAAATGTTCTTCCCATCTTTTGCTAAATATCATAATGTCATCCAGATACACAATAACAAAATCATCAAGAAAAGTTCTGAGTACATCATTCATTAATCTCATGAAAGTAGCAGGAGCATTAGTTAAGCCAAAAGGCATAACCAACCACTCATACAATCCCTGCTTTGTTTTGAAAGTAGTCTTCCATGCATCTTGTTCTGCCACTCTGACCTGATGATATCCACTATGCAAGTCTAGCTTGGAAAAATAAACAACTTCTTTCAATTGATCTAATAGATCATCTATGCGAGGAAGGGGATAATGATTTTTTATTGTTATCTTATTCAGTGCTCGGTAATCAATGCACATTCTCCACGAGCCATCTTTCTTTCTCACCAAAATGATTGGTAACCCACATGGTGATGTGTTAGGTCTGATGAACCCTTTCTCAAGCAACTCCTACACCTGCTTCTTGATTTCAGCATTCTCTAAAGCGGACAACCTGTACATTCCAATGTTAGGTGATGGAGCATCTTGCTGCAAAATAATATCATGCACTATTTCCTTTTTGGGTGGCAGACCTTTAGGTTCTTGAAACAAGATATCATACTCTGAAACAACCTTTTCTAAATCAGCTTGTTGTTTAGCATTACAGCCCTCAAATACATTGGTTTTATTAGGTTTCTTTTCCTTTACAACCATCAGTAAGAATTGTTTGCATGAATTTATCATTCGTTTCATCTGCACTAAGTTTATGAGAGTATAATTATTCTTGAGCTTATGAGCTCTTACAAAATATTCAATTCCATCTTTAACAAGTAGATATTTGTTCTCAACTCTATAGAAGATATCTTTTCTGTCATACAAGTAAGGAATTCCTAAAACAATTCCACATATATCCAAAGGAATTATGTCTAACTCAACCTCATCTACAAATGTTGACCCAAAAGAAAACCTAAGTTTGCATTGTCTAGTCACTTGTAGTTGTGCTTTATCATTTAACCATCCTAATGGGTATGGTTTCTTGTGAGGCGTAGTCACTAATCCCAACTTCTTTACAATTTCTTTAGAAATTAAATTTACTATAAGCCACTTTCAAACAAAATATCAATCTTTTGATGTTTGGAAATAACTCGAATATGGAAAAGCTCATGTCTTTTTCTCTCATTTTCTTCATCAATAGTACATTGTGTAGAACTACTAGTAGATGCTTCAGTATTCTTACCTTTTATACCTATGGCTGCAATAGTTGTTTCATCCCCTGAGTCTGACCCCAAGTCTTTTTGAATAGATGCAGCAGTCTTCTTCTTCTTGCCATCGAACTTCTTAGGTCTTAGCTCCAAATGCAGAATCCAATAGTGCTCATCATCATGCCCATCCTTCTTACAATGAGTGCATGAAGACCTGCTCTTCTGTGCAGTCTTAGCCTTCCTTGCTTTCCATTTCTGATTTCTTTTCTCCTTATTCTTGCTTGTAGTGGGTTGGGATGATCCCCCAACTTCTGGAAATCCATTCTTTTGTCTAGCTTCTAGATGAGTAGCTTGTACAGATACCTCATCTATACTAGTGAGATTAAACATGAGGATAGTGTGCTTCATGTAGCTGTGTAGACCACCAATGTACTTCAACAGAGTCTTAGGTGAATCTAATGAGATTCCTAGAATCAATGCTCTCTTCCTAAATTCTTGGGTGTATCCTTGTACATTATTCCCTTTCAACTGTCGAAGAGTTTTCCAGCTCATCATGGCTTGCTACATGTAGGCCAATGGATAGAACTACTTTTTGATTGAAGAAACAAATTCACTCTAGACAGAAATGGTCTTACCATGTCTTTTCATGTCAACTTGGGTCCTGCCTTCCCACAAAACCAAATTAGTGCCTCCAAGGCATAGGCTTGCTAGCTGAACCTTGCTCTTGTCTGAATCAATACTCTGCACTCTGTAATAAACATCAATTTGTCTAATCCAATTGTCCAACTTTTCTACATTCAACTCTCCATCATATATAGGTAAATCAAATTTAACATCTAGTTTAATCAAAGATGCCTTCTTTTTATGTCCGGGGCTATTAGGAGGTGTGAGAAAGCATTCTTCTTTCCCTTTTCCTTTTGAGTGGTCATGAAGGAAAGACTCTTCTTCTCCTTTATCTTGTTTGGAGCCTGATGAATCTTCATCCTTGTGTTTTCTAAAGTCCTTATACATTTCCTCTACCATGGACTTTATGGCTAGGAAACTATCTATGAATTGAGGGTCTGGCCCCATAGAACCTTCCTCTAACATTGTCTTCTGAGGATAGACTCTCCCAATTTCAGGATTAGTTTCAACCAACTCTCCTTGTCCTAAATTGAGCTTTGATCTAGTTAGCATTCAATAGCTAAACCCAACACAAGCTTGTCTAACCTTAATAGCCTAGAGCTCTGATACCACTTGATCTGAAAATCACTTGTGAGTGACCTCAATTAATGAATGAATGAATGAAGGTATTACAGACTCATGTGCTGGTGTGTGTCTATGTTATCCTAGGCAACAGATCGATAATATTGCAAAATACACAGACACTGGAAAATGGAAAACAGTAAGAGAAACATAGTAATCAAATATAAGAACACAACAAATTAATAAGGAGTTCACCCAGTCCTCCTGGGCTATGTCTCTGGTCTAGCTTTTAGTGGTGGCCTTCGTTTATTATGTCTTAAAGCGGAGTCTTTACAATAAGGAGCTCAAATTGAGTCTCCTAGAACAAATGATGCTTAGTAGGGTGGTTCTTGGATCCCCCAAGCCACTAGAGTGCAAAGACTCTTTCTTACTAAGTCTTGACCTCAACTGGTCTTGATGGGATGATTCCAATTTGGTACTTAGTTCCCGGCAGATATCCTCATAGGGATTGTTTGAACCTCTCAAGCCTTCTGTCTGCTCAATTCTACCTTAGCTCTGCAGGTCATCTCGGCTCTCTGCATCTGCTTCTGTCTCTTTTGTCTCCTTCTTCATTGTTCTCTTCTTTTTGACAATGCTTCCCTCTCCTCTTCTATCTCGCTTGTCTTTGTTATCTATCTATTCATGGCTTAAAGCCAATACATCTCATGATTTTTCATTTCCTCTTCCACCCCTTTGGATCACTTGTTGTTGCTCGCTTGGAGTTCCCTGCCTCTGCGTCATCACCATTGTGTAATGTCTCACAGGGAAGTGGCCACTTGTCCTCTCACGAATTGCGTCGGCTCTTCCTCAAACGGTTCGGTATTTTGATTACTCTGTGTAATCATTCATCCGCCAACTTAGCGGTCAAATTGGACTTCAAACTTTTATATGTCGTCACTTATTTCTCCCTCTGAATCCAGTTTCCCATTAGGCGCAATCTTTGTCGTTCGATCCGGAGCCCCCAAATCCCACAAATTTCACTCTTATTGCGCAGTTGACTTGCTTGGACGTTAGTCCGCGATGAGAGGTAGTTTTTGCTCTCATCTGCGTGACATGCATCATTCGTTGTATGGCATCATTGGGTCTCCTGACAATTCCGCTTACCGCCCAAAACGCCTCTGATATTCCACCAGTTTGGAGCACAAGACCCACCTTTCACTTTAGCACTTTTCCCACGGTTTTCAACTTTCCTCGTGACTGAGTTCTCGAGGCCTTTCCATTTCGAGGGGTTTTGCCTAGCGATGCGCGATTATCAGTTAGCACTAATTGCGCATCAGAACTGCCTTCGTTTTCTGATCCAGACTTCTCAACTGCTAGTTTGCGCCACTGCGCGGTCTCCATGGGCCTCAGTCAGTGCGCTTTGACCGAGGTCCTCATCATTCCTTTCTGGCTACAAACTGCCACTGTCCAGAGGTCCTTCCTAATAGCTCTTGTTCACAAGTTTTTTAAGTCTGTCCTAATTTGATACAGTCATAGAACTCTTAATAATTTTCATGGATCCAATTCGGATCACTAACAGATGTCACATCATAATGCAGGCCCCGGGATAGGTCCTGCTTGAGCTTCTGGCCTTAAAGTCATCGGTCCTCCTCTTGCAATATAGTTCACAAAGACCAAGGAATGGTCCTTGTCATGCCACTAACTCTTTCATTTCAACCACCATACCTCCTCGCGCACCTCTAGTCGAACTGTCTTGTCCTGTTTCAGGCTTTGCATCTCAAGACATAGGTTCTTCAGCTGCGCATGGATCTGTTGAACCCCCAGGTTTGGATCTTGCATTGGAGTTTCATGTAGTCTCATGGCAACCTCCAAGGCCTCCGCCTGAGTGGTTATCTTCTGCTGTGACAGTGCGACCCTTAAGTGTGGCAGTAGCGAAGCCACAAACCACTCGTGATGATGTCCGCTTGTCAAATTCATGTTGGCTTCGCGGATTGTACACTTCAACCTCTGATCTAGTTCCCAAGGCATCTCACCTAGTTGCATTGCGATTTCTTTGAATCCCACAATCGACTGTGCCTCAGATTTAGGCCTACTGAACTCTCTATTCAGTGTTGTTTGGATGTCTTCCACTCCAGCATTCGGGTTATCATTAGAGTACTTGATATACCAGGTTAGTGTGCAATCTTGCAAAGCACTAACCAATGTCGTATTCTTTATATGATCATCTGTAACACCTTGAGCTTCCCATACAACTCTCACAATGAACTAGAATTGGTTCGGGTCCTGTTGTACAAAAAATTGTCACCATGACTTTCTGCAATCTGTATGAGTCTATCATCACTCATACTTACCTCCTTTGCAAGTCTTAAGCCTCAGTTCTTCATATCAAGCCTTGAAAATCAAAGAAAGACCTTAAAAATCTCTAAAATTCTGGTTTCACTCTTTCTCTTAGCATTACCTACGATACCGCACCCATTGGTCATGTCCCCTGCACACCTGACCGCTCTATCTCTATCTTAGAGGGTGCAAACCCCTGTAAAAGTTAAAAAGGCGCAAATATATTCTTAAAAACTCACTTTGAGTCATTTCTAGAAGCTTCTAGAGGGAATCTTGCGGTTAGAAGTTCGCTCCTCAAGGGTTCATGCATCCCATACCTTTAGAAGCTAACCCCTTGATGTGAGGAGCTTATCCCCTTGAACGAGGACTCTATTCCTTCAATGGTGGACCTGGTAACCTCCTTCCTTTGCACTATAGAATGAAGCATTGGGCTGGTTACTAGAGAGGTTAAAAGCTGAATATTTTTTAGGGTAAATGCTGTTGGAACTTAGTCTTCCTAATTGAGATTTTTAGGAGAGATTACATACCTTTTGATCTCATTTGGAAGAGAGTGAGGCTTGTCAAAGTAGAGGAGATTCTTGTTTGGACCCCTGGGAAGAGCTTGTACAACATCAAGGCACCAAGGTTGTAAAGTTCTTCTTTCAAAGTTAATATAATCAAGTTTATTTTTCTCAATAAGTTGTGTTTAATGGTTTATTTCATAGATTCCTTGATCACTATGATGAACGTGATTTATTATATTAGATATGCAGATGTTCTTTGAGGTGTGCTTATTTCTGTTTGCAGGTTATTAAAAGGAGACTCTTTGGAAAACTAGCGTTGGACTTAAGGTAGGGTCTAAAACACCTCTTAGTTTTTATTGATGAATCGAAATATGTTTAGGGAAAGATAGATTTGCTTGTCCTGCTTGTTGCTAGATATCAGTTGATACTAGGGAGATCAGTCTTGTCCGTAAGAACAATTTATCCAGCCAACAAATTGGCAACTCCGCTGGGGATGGGATTTGGTTGTTTAATTTTCCTTTGTCTTTGACTTGAGAAGCTTGAGTTTTTGTTTCTGGTTTTTGCTTGATGTGTGTGGGATTGGGTAGTGTTTAGGTCCTGAATTGATTTTTGATTTTTTAGAAATTTTTACGAGGACCACACGTTCTGTTTGTATTACAGTGCGGACCTCTCCGCACTGTCACTTTACTACACAGAGCGGTACCGCACCTGGTTTCACTGGGTGCCTGCAAACCCTGTCCAAATTTTTGAAAAACCTAAAATCTTTGCGTCCAATTTAGTTTAGGTTCTTTTTATAACTTTTATCCTCTGCCCAGATCTGCATATATCCTGTCAAGAGTCTCTTGTGAGCAAGTTCCATTGGTGTTTTGTTTTAGGTGAATTTCTAGAAGATTTGCATTCTTGGCTTGGTTTTCACTCGGTCTTTGTAGTGACTTAAAGCTTAGAAGCCTAAGAAACCTTAGATCACCCTGGTCTCTTTTGCCTTCTTGATGAGTCTGGCTGATTTGTGAAATCTTCCTTTGGTGAGAAATAGATTTTGTTTCTCTTTGCAAATTTTTGAACGAACTTGATCATAAGTTGTGAATTTCATTTTTATCAAAGAAAACATAGCTGGGTGTTTCTTGATTGATTTGTTTTTCTGAACGAATTAGTCCTTAGTTTACTGAATAACTAAGAAAAACATCCTCAAAAACATTTGAAGCTTTTATTTCGAATAGATTTTTAGAAGTTTTAGATCTAAAGATTAGATTTTTCGTAGTTTTGAGTGTGTTTCTAGGAACTTTAGTTTCTCTTTTGAAAGAATTGTTTTCTGTAGTTTTGAGTGTTGAAAAGAAAAGGGATTTATTTTGAGAGCATAATTAGTAGCTTCGTTTTGAGTGTATTCAAAAAGACAAAAAGATTTTCTTTTCAGTTATATGTTGAAGGAAAGATTTGTTTTTCAAGCAATTGCATTCTCAACTCTTTCTTTAGCTAGAGATTCATTGAAAGGAAAAAGAATTCTTTATCATCTTAGGTGCATTTTTTAGTGTTTTGGAGTCGAGTCTTCACACCACAAAGTTTCATCTCCATACCTTTTGACTTAAGAAACAACCAATAAAATAACGCTTAATTAAAATTCATCTAGCAATCTTTTTATTTCTAGGGCTCTTATCACCAACATAGCTTAGGCTAGTATCTTGGAGTAGGGAGTAATTAACTCTCCAAGATAGTTAAAACAAACAAGTAGTCGATCTTACGGTAGGAAAAAATCCAATTGCTACATCTATGCTCTGGGAAGCTCCTCTTATAGGAGTCAAGCACGAGATCATATCTGAACCAATGAGGTAATCAATCCTTCCTCATTGGGAACGATAGCAGATATACACATATTAAAAATGGTAAACCTCGGATTGACCATTGTCGAGGAGCCTGGGGTCACTTGTTCGTAAACCTTGGATTATGTCAAGGAGCCTTCAAGGGGATTGAACTTTGTTACTCTACCCTTTCATGTGTGTCGGATCGTAGACAGTCCCCCCAAGTATATTTGTTTCTGTTGGTAACCTTAGTGACCATAACCTTAAGATTCTTTCCTAAGGTGACGATGGAGGGAAGATCCCACTGTACCTAGAGCAGACATCGACTAGACTCACTTGGACTCTCTGGGGGGTTATCTTCACTCGAGACGGTTTTGTGGAGAAACTTGTGCCAGTCTGTTTCATTAAGCAAGTTATCGGGGTAACTATTCCAACAGCCATTTCTGTATTAAATTCTGCGAGGTTGGATTTCATCACCAACTAGTGTTTTCGCTATGGAAAATTAATGTTTGTGTGTGGTTTGAACTCTTAGATTGTTAGGTGTGTGATTCAATTGTTTGGTTCTTTAGAGACTTTAGGTGGTTTTATTGAGATTTTTCTTTGTTTGTGTGTGAAGTAATTAAATATTTAATCGTGGCTGAATTACTGAGACAATCCCGTAGACTTCGGGGGGTAGCCTCCCGAATATACACCAAGTCAGCTTGAAGGGCTAAGAGCTCTTGTCACACCTAGTGAAAGTAGAGTTGGGTCACCGGAGGCCAGATAATCATCTTTAGTTATTCACCCTAATTATCAAGTCCCAGCAATAGAGTATATTTCTAAACCAATTTCATTTTCCGAAGTTACTGGTAGTATTTCTCCTACTAGTGAGTTAGGTGAGGAACCTGAAATTTCTGAACCTGATACTGAACCTGTTGCTACTCCATCCTTAGGATTTGCTTCTCCAGTTTCTAGTGGTCCTGGTTCACCCAGGGTAGGAAGTGTAATTTCCTGAAATCTTCCTTCTGGACTCATTTCTATCGAAGAACTTGTTAGTCCGGACGAAGAAATAATTCTCCTTGAAAATCAACCAACTTTAGAACTTAGGGAGCGTGAATCAATCTTTTATAGTCCTTTCAGAAGTGACGCTTGGTACGTATCATTGACGAACTTTTTAGAAAATCTGGGTCTCGTTGCTTCACCACCTCGTATTCCTTTTCATCCTATGCCCAGAGGTTATTATCCCCCTTCGAATATGTCTAAACGGTCATCCATGTTTTCTCAATCACCGGAAGCATTTTTGTATGGCGGTCCTCCTGTTCCTGCTGGGTATCAGTCGATCTCTGGTACTTTTGCAGGAGCGTCTCCTCAACCCATTGAACATGGGATGTCATCTGGTCATAATGGAACTCCGTCGTTGAGTGTAGAAGAAATTCTTATGATGTCTGGTGCTATTCCAAATCCGCAACCTCAAGGTAGTCAGATACCGCCTGGGGGGCAGCCTCAAGGTAGTCAGATACCACTTGGAGGGCAACCTCAAGGTAGTCAATTACCGCCTGGGGGGCAGCCTCAAGGTAGTCAAATACCGCCTGGGGGGAACCTCAAGGACAGTACATACCTTCGGGACAGTACATACCTCAAGGTCAACCCCAGACTCAGTATATACCTCAGGGTCAACCCCAGTATCAATATATACCTCAAGGTCAACCCCAGTTTCAGTACGGACCTCAAGGTTATCAACCTCAAGGTCAGTACCCCTCTCAAGGTTTCCAACCACCTTCTGGTCAACCATTTGTTCAAGGAGCTGGAAATGTACCTTTCAATTATCAGTCCTACACTCAACCTAGTTATGGTCCTCAATATGCTCAACCGTTTATGGGTCCATACCCCGGAATGAACATGGTGTGGGATTCATCTCAACAAACTTTGCAACCCAATGTGCAGTCGTCATCTCAACCTGGACAGCCTTCGGTTTCTGGTTCAACCCAGCAACCTGTCCAGTCTACTATTCAAACTTCTGCACCTGGTGTAGTTCATCAGCCTGGGCCTAGTATGCCTCGTACTCCGCCTCAAACGTCTGCTGCAACTACTGCAACTTCTGTTCAATCTACCCCACCTAGTTCTGGAGTGTCGGCAGCTCTAGTTTCTACTATTCTTACATCTACTCCTCAAACCTCTTTACCACAGTTTGGACTTACAATTCAGACTTTGGTTCAGATGCCTATAGGACAACCTGGTCCAAGTACGGTTGTCACAAGTCAACCACAATTTACTTATCAACCGTACCAGGGACAGTAACAATACAGTCTTGCTCTACAAAACCCAGTCTATCAGTATCAACCGTACCCTGGGTATACTTATCATCAACCTCAACAACCCCAGTTTGGTCCGGTTAATCCTGGTTTTTTGGGAGGATACAATATTCCTAATGCAAATCTAATTCCAGGCTATCTTGGATATCCTCCTCCTGGAGTTGGTCTTGCGACCTAGGCTTTTCGAGACCCTAACCGCCAGCTACCATTTATCGTAACTTTGGATTTACTTGACTTGTCGCGCCTTATGAACGATTCGATCTACTATCTTCCGTATTGGCCGCCAATGCCTAATAAGTTGCCCAGTGACATTCTAAAGTTTGAGGGTAAGCCAGGAGAGGATCCGTCGAATCATGTGATGACTTATCACCTCTGGTGTGCATCAAATTCCATTATAGATGATTCAATTCGCTTACGGCTTTTTCAACGCACTCTAATTGGTCTCGCGGCTAAGTGGTACATTGAGTTACCATGAAGCTCTTTTTATAATTTTAGTCAGTTAGCTACTTCATTCTTAACTCATTTTCAGTTGCCAGTCAGATATGACAATGGCACGGAATTATTAACTTCATTAAAACAGTCAACGTCTACATATATTTCAGACCATATTCATGAATGGCGACGTCGACGACGTTTAGTGAAAGTTTTTATCCCGGATCAAATCTTAGAAGAATGGTTTGTCAAATCATTATTATCTAAAATCACTGAAGATGTAGCTAAGGCAGGAGTAGTTACTGAAGAGCAAGCAATTGCTCAAGCTCAGTACCTTGACTTAGTTTATATGCAGTCGGGTACTTTACACGACCCCGATCTTCCCAAAAAAATCAAATAACTGTAGCTCCTTCAGGGTCTCATGCCGCTGACGGTATGATTGGTTCAGTTAGTACCAAGAGTAAGAAGAAATTTGCAAAAAATTCTTCTCCTATTATAACTTTACTAGATTCCCCGACAAGAGAATCTTCCACTGAAATTCCTGTCGATATCCATGTCGTAGAGTCATCTACGGCCAAATCAAAATCTGGCGGTAAAAAGAAAGGGAGGAAGAAAAATATAAAAAAACACGAAAGAGAAACCAAAAAAAATGGAATCTACTGATGAGAAACGTAAACCTCACTATCCTTGCCTCATTTGTGAGGAGGAGCATTTTATAAGAGATTGTCCACATCGTGCTGAGGTTTCGAAAATTGTCAAAGGTTCCCAAACACCTGCTGTCTTGAAGGATCCTTTTCCAAGTCAAGATAGTAAGATGATAGGTTCTTCCTCAAATGCCTCAGAAGAACCAATTATGATGATGTCCCATGTCAAGATTGTGACGCGATCGCAAGATTATGGTAGCAAGAATCCTGTTGGTGGTAAGGAAGCAGAATCTTCTACTTCAAACCCATCAACTTCAACTCCTTCCAGTTCCGATCCACTACAGATCGAGAAACCTAACCCAGACTTAGTAATCAAGCTGCCTGCTAAAGGTGTACTTCGAAAGTCAGCTTTCAATCCGCATGCGAGAGCTACTCAGAACTATAACATTGTTGAAGATTTAGCTATTTCCCCTTCAGCAATGTCGGCTTTAGAGGTGCTACAATCATGCCCAGCACAACGTAAATTGATTTTTTCTGCTATAGGAGTTGCTGATCTTCAGGATTCCAACCTTATAATCTTCAATTTAGAAAATAGTACACCACGCTTACCTCATCAAATAGCTTTCCAGATCCCAGTGTTAGTCAAAAACAAACCTTGCTTTCGGACTGTGATTGATGAGGGAGCTTCAACGTGTATTATGTGGATTCAGTGTTGGAGGTCGCTTGGTTCTCCGACACTTAACCAATCCCCGACAATTTTAAAGGCTTTTGATGGCTGATGGTTTCATCCTTATGGAATTTTGCAGGATTTACCTATAGGGGTTGAAGGAAAAACTGTAAATCTAGATGTGGAAGTGGTTGATGCCCCTCTAGATTACAACCTTCTGTTGGGTTGAATTTGGTCTTATGCGATGACTACTGTTGTTTCATCGGTCTTTCGACTTATTAAGTTTCCTCATAATGGAAAGATCATCACAATAGATTAGTTGTATTTTTCATCCGACCCAGCCTCTTCTGAGAGTATTCAACATGTCGGTAAAACGGCTATCCCTTATAAGGATGTGGGAGTAGGTTTGGTTAAAGATTCTGGATTACTAGGAACTTTTTCCTTTCCTCCACCTAACGTATCGCCTTCTTTTGCAACCATTCATATGATTTCATCGGACACTATTGTTCTTGATGATCCTTGGATCGTACCTTCCGAATCTGAGGTGGACTCGTTTGGTGATGCAATGCCTTTGAGTCCCTTTGAAATTGCATATCAAGCGGTACAGTCATTTTCCGACACTAGTTCAACCGAAATTGATCCAATGAATGTGGTTCATGGAGAGTCAATTTCAATCTCAACCTCAGCGTCAACTTCTTTTTCTAAAACTGTTCATACTGATGAGAAGATTTGTGAACTTATGGTTGTTGATGATTTACCATGGGAAGATCTTCATCATTGGTCTTCGTTTTTACCTGAGCTTGATCATTTTGAGAATGAATTCTCCTCTATTTTTACCACTGATCATGTCAAGGAACCACAGAATCCACTGAAACATCATGATTCTGAGTTAAATTTGGGAAATATTTCTCGAACGATTCCTATTGACATCTCAGTGAAACCCGGAATTGTTGAAAACATTCATATAGGTGCTTCTTGTACGGACGAGGAAATCCAAACTTATAAAGCCCTATTTCAAGAATTCCGTTACGTGTTTGCCTGGTCATATGAAGAAATGCCAGGAATCAATCCATCAATCATTGTCCATGAAATTAAAACTTACCCGGATGCTAAACACGTCCGACAACGTTTGCATCAGATACATCCAAGAAAAGTTGCTGCTATTAAAACTGAAGTTGAGAAATTACTTAAAGCAGGTTTCATTTATCCAATTCCTTTAACGGATTGGGTATCGAATATTGTTCCTGTTAACAAAAAGCAAGGAACGATAAGAATATGTATTGACTATAGGGATATTAATCGAGCTTGTCCTAAAGACAATTATCCAACCCCCTATATCGATCAAATCATTGATCATTGTGCCGGTAGTGAAATATTTTCCTTTATGGATGTGTTACACTAAAAAATGTCACCATGACTATTTGCAGTTAGTATGGCTCCATCAACTGTCATACTATCCTCCTTGGCAAGTCTCATGCCTCTGCTTTCCATGTCAAACTCCAAGAAAGAGAGAAAAGTCATTTAAAGTCAATTATCTCTGGGTACGCAGTTTCTCTCAGCCTTACCTGCGTGTATGCAACCCAAATTCACAACACCTGCGTACTTGTACGCTCTGTCTGTAAAGCAATGGGTGCGTACTCCTGTAAAGGTCAAAAGGCGCAAGTTTCACTCCAAAAAAGTTACTTGTGGTCATTTCTAGAGCATTCTAGAAGCTTGTTTGACGTGTATGGAGCGCCTCCAGATGGTTCATGTATCCCTATGGAAGAGGAACTTATCCCATCAAGAGGGGAGCTAACCCACCCAAAGAGGGGCTTATCCCATTGATGGTGGACCCGATTAACTTCCTCTACAGCACTATAAATACATACATTGGGCCAGAAGGAGGGGAGGTTGAAAGCTGAAAATTCCTAAGGGTAGATGCTGCTGAGATTAGGACTTCCTTGTAGAAGCTTGTGAGGAGAGATTGTCATCCTTTCTTGTTTCATTTGGAAGTGGGTGGGCTGGTCAAAGTAAAGGAAAACTCTTGTTGGACCCTGGGAGGAACTTGCACAACACCAAGGCTCAGGTTGTAATGGTTTCTTTTGTTTCCTATTAATACAAATGAGTCCATTCTTCTCAACAATTTGTTATTTATGAGTTGTTTCATATACTCCTTGGTCTGTATGTTAAATATGTTTTATTTTATGAGATATTCAGGTGCTATTTAATCGTTTGATTGTTAGTGAATGTAGGTTTCGAAGAGAAGGAGGAGCTCATCCAGATCAACGAGACTGGACTACTACAACAGCGTTGGACTACAGGTAGGACCTAAACACTTGGTTTCTTATATGGTAAATGCATATTTAGAGAAGGATTGTTCTTAATTGTCTTGTTTGTCACTAGAAAGCCTTAAGCTTCTAGGGAGGTTGGTTTTGTCCGCAAAATTGACTCTTTCCGCATGACAAAATGGCGACTCCACTGGGGAACTCCATTGATGTGAATGATTTTTCCTTTGTGTGAAACTTTGATTTGAGATAAGTCTTTTTCTTTCTGGTTTTTGGTTGTCTGACTGTGTGTTTGGGTGGCTTAGCTTAGGGTTAAATTAGATTTTACTTTTTCTTAGTTTTGCTAGAGGTACGCAGCCTCTGAGTTGAGCACAGTGCGTACCTGTACGCACTGCGGCTTTGTGCACAGAGTGTACACGCACCTGTGTAAATAGGTTGCCTGCGTACCCTGTCAAAATTGAGAAAATTTCAATTTTTTCCTTTTTGCCTCTTAGATTTTGTTTTTAATTTGTTTTTGCTGCCCAGATCCACTGGTTATCTGCCATAAATCTTCACCTAAGCTTGTTTCATTGGCACTTGATTGGTTCTTAGATTACATTAGAATCATCTTGTGTCTGAGAATTCTCTTGCATAGATCACATTTGCATAATCAGAATTCTCATTTTCAAAATATTAATGAAAAATGTGCATAGATTACATTTGCATACTTTTCAAGTGAATTGTGCATAGATTACAATTACATAGTTTACATTCTGAAAAATCTATCGTAGATTTAGATCAGTTTTCTTTGATTTGAATGTACACAAAAATAAAAATAAATAAATAAATAAATAAATAAATAAAAAAACTATTTTGGAATTGATTTGCATTAGTTTTTCTTGATGAAATTAGTGCATTAGAGAATTTGTTATATTTTCTCTTAGTGATCAATTTTTTGCATTGTTAGAAGTGAATGGAAACTCTCTCCTTACTTTAATTAGGATTCATCGAATTGAAAATATCACATTATCATATTCGATTGCATTCAGTTGAGTCGGGTCATAACACCATTGGTTTCGTATCCATTTACCCATTCGAGTAATAACAGCCTTAATAACACAGCGCTTAATTAAAATTCATCTAGTAATTTTTACATTTCTAGGGCTCTGATACACCAACATAGCTTAGGCTAGTGTCTTGGAGTAGGAGAGTAATTAACTCTCCAAGACAACAAAACCAAACAAGTAGCTCATTTTGTGGTAGGATAAATCCAACTGTTACATTTATGCTCTGGGAAAGCTCCTCTTAAAGGAGAAGCACGAGACCGTGTCCGAACCAGTGAGGGGATCAATCCTCCTTCATTGGGAAAGACGCCAGATACGCACGTACTACAAATGGTAAACCTCGGATTATTGTCGAGGAGCCTGGGGTCACTTGTCGGTAAACCTTGGATTATTGTCAAGGAGCCGGCAAGGGGATTGAGCTTGTTACTCTGCCCTTGCGTGCTATCGGGTCGTAGACTGTTCCCCCAGGTGTATTTGTTGCTGTTGGTGACCTTAGTGACCATTATCTTTAGGGTTCTACCCAAGGTGACGGTGGAGGGAAGATCCCACTGTACCTGGAGCAGACGTCGGCTAGACTCACTTGGATTTTCTGGGGGGTTCACTTCACTCGAGATGGTTAAAGTGGAGGAACTTGGTCCAGTCTATTCATTAAGTAGGTTGTCGGGGTAACTGTTCCACCCGCCACTTCTATGCTAAATTCGGCGATGTTGGATTTCATCCCCAACTAGTGTTTTCGGTCCAGAAGGTTACTGTTTGTGTGTGGTTTGACTCCTAGATTTGATAGCGCGTGTTAATTTGTTTGTTTTTACTTTTAGAGACCATAGGTGTGAATTGTGAATTTTAATTTTTAGGTGTGAATTGTGAATTGTTAATTTTAGTTATAAATTGTTAATAAAATTCACTGAAGTTGAATATAATGGAAAATGTTCCGGAATTTACCAACCTAGGAACCCCTCCTAATGAGAATCCTAGTACTTTTCCTTACTTTGGAAATGTTGGTCCTCCTTATATGGCTACTTTGTCATTACCTGGATTTACAATAGGTTTACCGATATGGTTATTTTCAACTTCGTTGGCCCCAAACACTCCAATTGTTCCACCTCAACCGAATGCTTCACCTCAATCGAGTTCACCATCTCAACATCAAAAACCTTCTGTTGGCCCTTTACCTTCTTCGCCTAATTTTTCTTCCTCCATTTCTTCCTCTTCGCTTGGTAAAAGCCTTGATGCTAGTAACTAGGAGGCTAAAAAGAAGAAGAAAGGGAAGAAGAAGAAGAAGAAGAAGCAAGATAAGAAAGAAGTCAACCAACCAACCACGACTGTAAGTGTTAGTTGTGTTGAGGAAAACTTCGACATGCATCATAAACCCAAATACCCTTGCAAGCTTTGTAAGGGTGACCACTTCCTTTTCAATTGTCCTGGTATTCCAAAGGTCCTGGAAGTATGGTCAGAAAAATCTCATCAACTTTCCGTCGATCCATCAACCAGTGATAGTCAGGTTCCTGGGAAAAAGGGTAAAGTTAGGTTTCCTTGTAAGTTATGCAAAGGGAGTCATCAAACTCACATTTTCCCTCACATGGATGAAGCCTCAAAATTGTTGGAAAACCTTACTGTTCCACAACAAGAATTTCCAACTGGTTACCGTAAACTTTCTCCCAACCTACCGTCAACTGACGGAGTAATTGATCTAATTTCAAGTACAGTCGATCACACTCTTCCATTGGAGAGTGAAACTCATGTCACTCAGGTTGATGATCCATTAGTTGATCAAGTGGTCGATTCAATTTCACATTCGATCTATCCCACTTTCCCTTTAGAGAGTGAACTTCATACCGCTCAGGTTCTTCTTGTTACATCAGATTCTTCTATGCTGGGGGGCATTTCACCTGTTTCTATGGAACCCCCTCCAAGTACTGAGATCTTTTCCTTTGACTGGAATCGACTGACAGAACCTCGTCTTCCTTCCTCCATCCCTTTCCAAATCATTGTCAAGGCTGGTGGTAGGGACATACATCATACTCAAGTAGATGAAGGTGCTTCTGTTAGTATTTTATCCTCAACTGTTTGGAAAGCTTTGGGTTCCCCTCAACTTGCGCCTATTACGCAGAATCTGAAAGCTTTTAACAGAACCATTAGTGAACCTTTAGGGATCCTTCCTAAGTTTTCTATTACCTTGGAAGGTAAAACTGTCTGTATTGATCTTATGGTAGTTCGAGGTCCCTTGGATTTCAATTTGCTCCTTGGGCGAGACTATGTTTATGCAATGAAAGCTGTCGTATAGACACTCTTTCGCATGATGTCTTTCCCTCACAATGGCAGTATTGTGACTGTAGACCAGCTTTCGTTCCCTAGTCTTGTTTCAACTACCAATAATATGACACCCATAAATGTTCTTGATTCTAAAGTGGTATCTACCCTGCCACAGGTTAATTATGTGGCAACTAGTCCCATGTTTTCAGTTACCGATGTAAGTGAGCCTCTCACTGTTTGCTCATCTTCCTTTGATTTAGATCCGGTAATTAACATGGAAAACTCTATGGGATTACTTGAACATGATGTTCTTATCCCTTTTGAGTCCCTTGACATGTGTTCCTTCCAAAGAACTATTCTTCCTTCTGATGAAGACCTTTTGGAAGCCATGATCAAGGTGTGTCCATTGACATGTCTTTCTTCCAGTTGGAAGCCATGATCAGTTGAACGAGGATAGTTTTTTCCTGTATCAACCTCGTTAAAAAATGAAACAGGCTAGCATGAGGATAGTTCTTTTACTGAGTCAACCTCATTAAAAAATGAATCAGGTAGAATTTAGGATATGTAGGTAGATTGTAGAAAGTAGGGTTTTGAGGGTAGTTCCTGTTACTGAGTCAACCTCGTTAAAAAATGAATCAGGTTTGAGGTTAGTTCCTGTTACTGAGTCAACCTCGTTAAAAAATGAATCAGGTATGAGGATAGTTCTTTTCTTCTGTCAACCTCCTTAAAAATGAAACAACTCCCTTTTCAAGTTAAATATTGAAAGTAAACCTTCATTCCATCCATCTGGTTGAATGCAATGAAGCCTGGGGGGCATGTACCTCGCTTTGCATCATTATACTGGGGGCATGCGAACTTTTTGAGCATAGTTCCTTGTCTTGTGTCAAGCTCGTTAAAAAATGAAATAAGGGTAGGTTAAGTAGGTAGATTGTAGAGAGTAGTCATGAGCATAGTTCCTTGTCTTGTGTCAAGCTCATTAAAAAATGAATCAAGGATTTTAGAGCATAGTTCCTTGTCTTGTGTCAAGCTCGTTAAAAAATGAATCACGGTTTTTAGAGTAAAGTTTTTTGTTAGGTAGATTGTAGAGAGTAGTTATGAGCATAGTTCCTTATCTTGTGTCAAGCTCGTTTAAAAAATGAAACAAGGGTTTTAGGATAGTTCTCTTCCTCAAACCCTTGTGTCAACCTCACTAAAAAACGAAACAACTCCCACGATTCTTTCCAAGATTTCGAAAGTAAAACCTTCATTTCATCCACCTCATTGAATGCAATGAAGCTTGGGGGGCATGTACCTCGTTTTGCGTCATTATGCTGGGGGCATGTGAACTTATAACAAGCATAGTTTTTCATTTCAAGCTTGCGTAAACATGAAACTGAATCCGAGCATAGTTCTTTTCCTATGTCAATCTCGTTAAAAAATGAAACAAATCCTCCTCTACTTGAGTCGAGAGTTTGAATAGATCTCATAAATGTTAAGTTGTATATTTAGGTTAGTTATTTCAGTGTTTTGCATAATTTTCTTACAGTTTTAGGTTGAGTCTTTCAAATGAACTCGTAACTGAACCTTCATTCCATGTAGCTAATAATTAGTTGAATGAAATGAAGTTGGGGGGGCATGCGCTCTAGCAGTTATGCTTAGGGGGCATCAAGCACAATTTTCTCTCTGTTTCAAGCTTGTGTAAAAATGAAACTACTTTGAAGCATAGTTTTTCTCTGTTTCAAGCTTTTGTAAAAATGAAACCTATCTCGAGTCAATTTCAGTTATTTTCAAGACTCGTTAAACTCATGAAAATCCCGAGATTATTTTGCTATCTTTCATTCTCGTAAAACAAATGAAAATGCCGAGTTCTTTCCGTCTTTTCTTGCTCGTAAATTAAATTGAAAGTCGGCCATATGAGTACATTTTTATCATTTTTTCAAACTCATTAAAACTTACGAAAAAGTGAAAACCATGAGTACATTTTTATCCCTTTTTCGAACTCGTTAAAACTTACGAAAAAGTGAAACCTTGGAGCTCTCTTTTAAGCCCTCTTCTGACTCTTAAAATATGAAAAGATTGCCGAGTTTTTCTTTTTAAACTCGTTAAAACGGAACTAAAAAGACGGTCCCCTTATAGCCCTTTTCTGACCGTAAAAACAGGAAAAGATTGCCAGATTTTTGTCGTTTCAAATTCCATATTGGAAACAAAACGACGTGTCCTTGATCGCTTTTTACTTTTCAGGTCAAAGGCACTAATCATGAAAGTACTCCTTGGTCACAAGATCAAGCGGTTCTCTCAAGTATTATTTTATACTTTTTCGGTCTTGGGAGACACAAATTTACGAAAAAGTTCAACCCTGGAGTCTTCTTTAGTGTTTTCAAACTCTCTAAAATTGAAAAACGTCGAGTTTCTCCTATACTGGACTCGTTAAAATTTCACAGTAGAGGACCTGTTCGATTACAAACAGGAACGGACCACTCCTTCTTAGGGTTCGAATCTAAAATAAGTTGGACTCATCCGAAGGATGAGCTTATAATCAAGCATATGTTATCCTCCTCAAGCTTGTAAAAAATAAAGACGTACTTGCCAGAAATGGTGGGGGAAAAGAGAGAAAAATGAGCCTATTTGTTATCCTTTGTCTTAGAAGAAACCTTATCACCACTCTTGAACACGACACTTTTCATTCACCTGGGTTGGGAAATCCTTTGCCTCACAGTTGATTGAACCACATTGAAAGTCTTCAGCCGGGTATTAACTTTGGGTCAAATGTCACCAAGCCATCTGTTGTGTCGTTATGTGTTCAATAGGTCGCTGCAAATAAACCATTCATATGCAAAATACTTGTCATCCATTTTGACCATCCCTGAGTCAGTCCTTACAGCAACATTTCTTCAACTTGAACTATGATTTCGTGTTGTGGGCTTGCCGGATCGCTTTCTATCAACATCAGCACATTATCTAGAGAGATGACTTAGAAATTGTCAGTACCTTGAAGTCTGCATGCATCAATGGCAGGTTTCTCGCCTTTGACGACAGTTTACATCATTGACTTTCGATCGAAGGATTCCGTGAAATGTTCGACATCAACACATTCATTCACATCTCATGGATTGTACTGGGTACTTTGAGAACCATTGACATCACTGGTGGTCTCTCTCACACTTGTTAACAGTTTACATCATTGACTGGTAATCAAGTGGTTTCTACCATGCTCGACATCAACTCATTTATTCGCATGGATAGAATCGTACTATTTCGGGAAGTAGAAATGAAGACCCTGGATCTAGTTTCCACCATCCAGGCTGCGAGGAGTTTTGTATTCATTATATAGTAGACTAACTATAAACAGATGGCTGCATCCATACTGTGTCTACATGAGTCTATGATTATGATGTACTGCGAAATCATTCCTGTATCAGAGCAGTAGTTAGATTGTTAGTTAAAGTTTTCAATCTGAGTATGGGAATGCCTACCTCAGCGATGATATCATCTTATATATGTATTTTGTGTTGAATATTTGCAGGTTCTGACCAGGCTCTCCACAAGATAATCCTTGAAATGATAAAGTACTTCACCCTTCCTAGATGATTTGAAACCCTAAATCTACTTCAGGCTTCGCACTTTAGGGGGAAATCTGTTAAACTAAAAAATGTCACCATGACTATTTGCAGTTAGTATGGCTCCATCAACTGTCATACTATCCTCCTTGGCAAGTCTCATGCCTCTGCTTTCCATGTCAAACTCCAAGAAAGAGAGAAAAGTCATTTAAAGTCAATTATCTCTGGGTACGCAGTTTCTCTCAGCCTTACCTGCGTGTACGCAATCCAAGTTCACAACACCTGCGCACTTGTACACTCTATCTGTAAAGAAATGGGTGCGTACTCCTGTAAAGGTCAAAAGGTGCAAGTTTCACTCCAAAAAAGTTACTTGTGGTCATTTCTAGAGCATTCTAGAAGCTTGTTTGACGTGTATGGAGCGCCTCCAGATGGTTCATGTATCCCTATGGAAGAGGAACTTATCCCATCAAGAAGGGAGCTAACCCACCCAAAGAGGGGCTTATCCCATTGATGGTGGACCTGATTAACTTCCTCTACAGCACTATAAATACATACATTGGGCCAGAAGGAGGGGAGATTGAAAGCTGAAAATTCCTAAGGGTAGATGCTGCTGAGATTAGGACTTCCTTGTAGAAGCTTGTGAGGAGAGATTGTCATCCTTTCTTGTTTCATTTGGAAGTGGGTGAGCTGGTCAAAGTAAAGGAAAACTCTTGTTGGACCCTGGGAGGAACTTGCACAACACCAAGGCTCAGGTTGTAATGGTTTCTTTTGTTTCCTATTAATACAAATGAGTCCATTCTTCTCAACAATTTGTTATTTATGAGTTGTTTCATATACTCCTTGGTCTATATGTTAAATATGTTTTATTTTATGAGATATTCAGGTGCTATTTAATCGTTTGATTGTTAGTGAATGCAGGTTTCGAAGAGAAGGAGGAGCTCATCCGGATCGATGAGGCTGGACTACTACAACAGCGTTGGACTACAGGTAGGATCTAAACACTTGGTTTCTTATATGGTAAATGCATATTTAGAGGAGGATTGTTCTTAATTGTCTTGTTTGTCACTAGAAAGCCTTAAGCTTCTAGGGAGGTTGGTTTTGTCCGCAAAATTGACTCTTTCCGCATGACAGGATGGTTTTTCCAGTTACAATCAAATCAACATACTCCCTGCTGATCAACCTAAAATGGCTTTCATTTGTCCATGGGAGACATTTTCTTATTGCAAATTACCTTTTGGATTGAAGAACACTTGAGCAACTTTTCAAAGGGCTATGTCTTACGCGTTTCATGACATCAAGCACATTGTGCAGCCTTGTTACACAGCAATTTGTCACTGTTTGTCACCGTCCCTGTTACCCCTCGCCTGTACATTGGAGGACTCATTCTGGGACCTGTG
The DNA here is from genome assembly GCA_031772625.1 of Pinus tabuliformis. Classification (NCBI taxonomy): domain Eukaryota; kingdom Viridiplantae; phylum Streptophyta; class Pinopsida; order Pinales; family Pinaceae; genus Pinus; species Pinus tabuliformis. Next base: position 648,027,769 of record CM062815.1, on the reverse strand, counting down.
AGAAGTGACATAACCTGAAACCACTTGCATTATATTCCTCTGAGTATGAGCTTCATTTGCCCTGAAGACATCTCCTCCAAAATACTCATGAAAACGACTCTTTTTGCATTAGCGCAGGTCCATAGTTCACTGCCCGCGCCAATGAGGGAAATCCTCTAAAAAGGGCGTGCCATTGGCGCTCTGTCCCAGAGTCGCACCCGCGCCAACCGAATTGAGTAAAGTTTTCAACCACCAAACTCCCGAAGGTTCTCTTCAACCCATTCACCAACTGAATCTATGTTGAGCTAGGATGGTTTGGCTTCGAATCTCCATAGAAGGGAAATTGATTTGCCACCTTTCATGGAAGTTTCCAAGTGATAAAGCCAATCCCATGAATAATGTGGTTGATCCTATCTTTTCCCTCTCTATCTATAAAAGCTTGCCTCTATGCCTTGAGCAAGCTAGTTACAGTCATAATAGTCAGTAGTTCCAGGAGTTCAAGAGTTTGAAGCTGCAAGAGCCTTCTTTGCACCCATAAGGCCAAATCTAAGTAAGGAGATTCTTGTCACCCAAAGAGAGAGAGGCTTGTTCCTTATCCCAACAAGCTTTGCAAGACTTGTGTACCTGACTACCCAACCAAAGGAGGATCTAACATCAGAACAATGGTTGTATTCTTCTTTGTTATTTATTAATAATAAATGATTATCATTATGGTTCCACTCTCATTGCCTTATGTTCGATGTTGAGTTATATCTTTTCTAACTGATATATAATTGCGTCTACTAGATTTTATGCTTGTTTTCGTGTTGTTCTTTGCGTGTGCAGGTGTCCAATCACGGGGATCGTGAGGATCGTGACCGGCCAAGGCAAAGGAACGAGGGCGACATCTCTTCGACGGATACTAGCGTTGGAATCCAAGTAGGTTCTCACCATCTACTTTGTATTTGCAATTAGGAACTTGCGTGGTAGCATTGTGTGATTGTTGCTAGACCCAGTCTGGGCTAGTAGGGATCGTCTCTGTCCGCAGAGAGGATTTACCTCCACAACAATTTGGCAACTCCGCTGGGGATATCTTGTTGTTTGATTTGTAAACTTTAGATGGAGCCTGAAGTACGGCCAGGTAGCCTTCGAAACGCTATTGCTTTGCATTAGCGAAGTAGATCAACGCCACTTCAGTCAATCTCCGGTTTGGTTTACGAACTAAACAACTTGGAGTTTGTCTTGTCTCTTTGGTTTTTCTTGTTTTGATTGCTTAGATAGCTTTCTGGGTCGAATTTCTTGCTGTTTCTTGCTTCCTGGTTTGCCTAGATACTATTCTCAAGCCCTGGGTCACTTGCTTTTGTTTTGATTTAGTTAACTTGATTAGCGCGCTTTTTAGCCTGACAGTCGCGCTATTGGCGCAAGTTGCTCAAAGACAACCCACGCCAATCCTATAAAAGCGCGAGTTGCACCCTGACAGTCGCGCCAGGCCTGTCAACTTTTCAAGTTCACTTGTCCTTAAGCCCTCTGAGCTTGGATTTGTGTCTGGCTGTGTCTTTTTCAATTACTGGAGTGTGTTTGATCCTGGTTTGACTGGTTTTAGACCTTCATCATTCGGGTGTTTGCTTTTTTCTATCGGTTTCACATTTTAGCCCTAGGGCATCTAGTGGCTTTGTGCATCGAGCCTCCCAGAGGTGTTTTGTGTTCTTTGATCATCCGGTCAACATTGTGGTTATTCCTTTGCATTCGCTCAGTAGTTGTCAAAGTTTTTTCTTGTTATTCAAGTGATTTGCTTCTTTTTCGCTTGGGTTTCACTTGGCTTCGTTTGAGCTTGGATCACATAGCTCATAAGAGGTCTTTGTATTTTCTTTTTGGTTTGAAGGACTGTTTTGGTGTTTTTGGGATCCGTTTGTGTTCTCATTGAGTGAAATTGGTCTTTTGCTCGGTGTTACTGTCTCTCAAAATTTATTTAGTGCACTTTGCCATTGAAAAGGAAAACGAATAATCTCTTTTGCGTTGCATTAGTTAATTGAAATTAGAAGCTTTTCATTGATTAAGTGATTTAAAACAAAAGAAAAGTTTCGTTTATTCGTCATTAGCTGCATCAAAGTGATTCGTGCTTGTTTGTGGTCATTTTGTTTGAAAAATCCTTAACTCTCTCGTAGTTAGCATTCATCGAACGAAATGATATTCTTTGGCATATAGTTTGCATTTAGGAAATTGTGAGAGATTACATACGGTAGGACCTGAAACTGAAACTTAATCAAAGATCAACCATAAAATGAACTGAATGAACTTAAAAACGCATTGGAACATAACACTCACTGATTAGAGGTCTAGGCTAGAGACGTGCTCCGGCGTCGTTAAACCTAGTCATTGTTGTTTCACACTACGGTTGGGTGATTCCTCCTTTTGTGACTCGATAGTGGTCTAGCACGGATTTGAGCTCCCATGTACTATCGCGTATATAGGGGAGACCCCACTAGGTTATCATCCTTTATCCACAAGAAGCCGTGTCTGCCGCCTTACAAGCCGTAACGCACCGAACACAACATTCGGGAAGATTGACTGTCGTACGGGAAGTCCTTGGTTTTCATATGACTGCCAAGGTGTATATGTAGTTTTACGGATTTGTTTGGTAAACCCTTTGGCTAGTCTCTCCAGAGTAGTCACTTTTGATCCTTTTCAGACTCCTTAAAAGAAAAGGCTCACTTGAGTAGTTTGTCACTTCGGGCTCACAAAACATTCGAAGGCGACTAGAGTCACCTTTTGGTCCTTTTCTCGACTCTTAAAACATGAAAAGGTTAAGTTGTGTCCTTGCGTCTTAAAATTCATTTGGCCACGATAAACATTACCTAGTTAGATCTTGTGTGCGTTAGTTTGAGTAGGGTCCTTTATCGTTAGATTCCCTTAGGATTGTTTGAAGTTTGTCATCCTGGCTGAACCGTCGACTCCTGTTCCAAGTGATCAAGGCTCTCCGTCTTCCGCTGCTCCTGAGGTACCGGTTGTAAGTGATACTCTTCCTGTTATCCCGAGTATCCAACCGATCAACTCTCGCGCAACGGATGACGAAGGTTACGAAATTCATTGGAACCCCATCTAGGAGCCTGACGAGGACGATATTCCTTTTACCCCCCCTGGTGTTTCATCTCCAATGTCTACCTCTCACATGGATGAGACATCTCCTAGAGTGAGTGAGACACCTGTGGTGTCGAATATCGACACTCCCATCCCAGCTACTTCTCCACTCCCCCCACGCTATCAGTCGTTGAGGGATAGGGTAAGTGCCAGGACTCCTGCTTCGACCATGTGGGATCCTCATATCACTCCCACCACGGGACCTTTTGTTTCACAACCCCACACTACACTTGTTACTTCAGTTCCGACGAATCCAACTGTTTGTGTAGCACATTCAACTCCGATTGTTAGTGCCGTAACAGCGTCCTCAGCTTTGAACACTGGTGCTAGTCCCCCTCACGGTCAAGTGAGTAGAGGCCAGCCGGCACTCTCACCTAGAGTTGTCCACCCTGCACAAAGTGCTCCACCCTCTTCTAGTCCCGTTCCAGGAGGGGGGCCATATGATGCCTCTGGACAAGCTGTTCAGGATCTGAATGCACAGGGTCCATTCTTTTACTATGATTCTACCGGTCAATACCTTCAACTCTCTCAACCCTTGCCTACTCAACCTATTGTTGAGGTTTCGGTACCATTATCCATTGCTTGGAACCCTGGTACCACCTCTTTCCATGGGGGCCAAGCAATGCCTGCACAGCTTCAGGGACCACCTAACCAAGGCCAGCCATCTTATGTGAAAACCCCCCAGGGGCAGCAATATTATGGCCAGTGTTACCCAGGACAACCTGGGGGCCTACAAGGACAACCCTATCAGGGACAACCTTTGGCCACTGGCAGCCCATCTTTTACCTATCTGACTCAACCTTCAGGTTATCCGGGGCAACCCGGTACCCAGCAAGGTTACCCGTCTGGACAACTAGGACAAACTTATATTCAACAAGGCCAACCTGGTATTCAGTAGGGTTATCCCTCTAGACAAACCGGACAAACTTACATTCCACAAGGTCAACCGACAGTCCAACAGGGGTATCCTTCTGGGCAAGGGGGCCAGCTCTCTGCACAGCAAGGCCAACCCACTGCCCAGCTTAGTCATCCTTCTGGACAAGCTAGCCAACCTCAAGGTCAATCGGCCATGTAGTCCGCTCAACCATCTGCCCCGCAAGGACAATCCTTGGTTGCTCAAGGACAACCTGGTACCCAGCAGACATATCCCTCTGGGCAAACAGGTCCATCCCAAACCCAACCAGGCCAACCTTCCGGCCAGATGGTCCAAGCCCAACCTGTTCAAGGACATTCTTCTGGGACCCAGACTCAACTTGGTTATCAAATGCAAGGTGGGCCACGACCCCAACCTTCCTACCAAGCGCAGCCTTCTTATCAGGCTCAGTATGGAGCTCAGCAAATGTATGGCTACCAGCAACCCCAGGGGCAAACTCAATTTACCCCTTACCAAAATTATCAACAAATGCAGGTTACTCCTTATCAAAATTATCAGCAACAGTACGTTGCACCTGCAGGTCAAGTTGCTAATCCATGGGGTGCTGGGGGGCAGACCCAGGGTCAACTGTCTGCATATGGACAGAATCCTTACGGGCAGAATCCATATGGACAGAACCCCTATGGGCAAAATCCCTATGAGCAGAACCCTTACAGGCCGAGCCCATCCGGACAAAGTCCATGGGGGAAACCACCACCTGGTTGGAACCCTGGTACTACCTCTCTTCCACAGCCACAAATGTCCTTTAACCCTCAGTTGCCTTTCTTAGCGACGTTGGAACTTCCAGATGTGTCCAAGTTAACGAATGATCCCATTCTTCATAATCCATATTGGCCACCAGTTCCAACTAAAATACCCGGTGATTGCCCAAAATTCGATGGCAAAGCTGGTGAAGATCCTCAAGCCCATGTCATGACTTATCACTTTTGGTGCTCATCCAACTCGTGGCTTGATGACTCCATCCAGCTTCGCTTCTTCCAAAGGACTCTCACCGGCTCAGCCGCTAAGTGGTATATTGAGCTGAATCGCGGAACATTTCAAGATTTCAACTCGCTGGCTATGGCATTCCTAACTCATTTTCAGTTACCCATTCGGTATGAGACAGGGACACATCTCCTTACGTCTCTCAAACAAGACACGGCCACACATATATCTGATCATATACATGAATGTAGACGGCATCGTCACTTGATCAAATTTTGGATTCCTGATCAGCTCCTGACCGATTGGTTCACAACTTCCTTTGTCCCTGCGATCGCGCGAGACATCGCCATGGGAGCATGTGTAACTGAAGAGCAAGCTATCGTGCGTGCTCAGTACCTTGACCTAGTATATTCTCAGTCAGGTACTTTATATGATTATTTGCCAGACGCCCCGAGACCTGGAACATCCAAAGCTCTGCCAAAACCATCTGTTGACAGAGTTATTGGCTCTGTAAACTCGTCATCAAAGAAATCGACCGCGAACCCTGGGAAGCAAAAACAGAACGCTTCTAATGGAAACACTTCTCAGGGTCCATCTAATTTTGGAAGTACCTCCGAGGTTAACGCCGTCCAGTCCACCGCGGCGGATAAATCCTCGAAAGGGAAGAAGAAAGGGAAGGCTAAGAATAAGACCGAACAGCCCAAACAGGACTCCCCTAAAAATCCACCCGAGGAAGGAGCCAAACGAAAACCTAAGTATCCTTGTCTTATCTGTGATGAGGATCACTACACTAAAGACTGCCCCAGGCAGTCCGAAGTTAGTCGATTATTGAAAGGGGCTCCTGGGACTCCTGCTGTGCTTAAGGAACCTTTCCCTTCTCAGCAAACTCAAATGTGGCAGACCCATCGCAACCCTCTTCTTCATTTGGCTCTCAAGTATTTATGGCTGGGACAATTCCCATCCATGTCACTACTCGAGCAAAATAATATCCATCTCCCGCCGGGAAAGAGTCGGAGGTCCCCTCCAACACTCCTCCATCCAGTTCTGGTCCTCTCCACATCGAAAGACCCAGCACTGAGACGATTCCCCAACCCCCTCCGAAAGGTGTACTCTGGAAGTCTTCTTATAACCCTAATACTCGTGCTGCCCAGCACTACAGCATTATTGAGGACTTAGCTCAGGCTCTATCTGTTATGTCCACTCTAGAAGTCTTCCAGAGCTGCCCCTCCCAAAGGAAGTCCTTGCTATCGGCCATCGGTGGCATAGACCCGGCTGATTCAGATTTGATTTCTTTCGATCTCGAGGGCTATACGCCGAGACTGCCCCACCAAATTACTTTCCTTATACAGGTCATCATCAATGGCAAAACAATTCATCGTACAGTCATTGATGAAGGGGCCTCAACTTGCATCATGTATGTTGCTTGCTGGAAGGCTATTGGTTCTCCTACATTAAGCCAGTCTCCTACGACGTTAGAAGCCTTTGATGGAAGAGAGTCTCGTCCTTACGGTATCCTCCAACGCTTGCCCATCTCCCTGGAAGGGAAGACGGTAGAAGTGGAGGTAGAAGTTGTCGACGCTAATCTTACCTACAACCTCCTCCTTGGACGTAGCTGGACATACGCCATGCAAGCCGTGGCTTCCTCCCTTTTCCGTGTCATTCGTTTCCCTCATCAAGGGAAGATTGTCACGGTGGACCAACTCTCCTTCTTCGCCTCTTCTTCCGAAGGTAATGTGCCATTCGTGGAGCATACCTCTAAATCATTCGAGAGTGTGGGAGCCGGACTCTTTAAGGATCCCGCTCTAATGGGTGTCTTTCCCCTTCCACCTCCGAATCTTGCCCCTATTAAAACGCTTTCCGTGCATCAGATAGAATCTCAGGGCGATATGATGCCATTCGAGCGCAATAACAGTGATGTCAACCTTCACTCCATTTTCAATGGATTGAAGCTTGGGGGGCATGTAACTCGAATTGAGACACCATGCTAGGGGGCATGCCCGTCCCTTTATTCTCAAGTTTAGTGCACTTCAGGTTTGTATATGCGTGTGTGTGTGTGTGAGTTTTCATGTTTTCGGTTTGGTGTGAAAGCATGATTGCCCCTTATTGTGTCTTTTTGCTTCTTGTGTAGATGTCGGGTGCACCTTACATTGGTTTCGCTAATGGTGCCTGCCGCAGTACTCGTAATTTTTCCTCTGCGGCGTGGGTGATCTACGATCCTCACGGTGAGTTGATAGACCTTCAAGGTGTCTGTTTAGGTTGTACTACAAACAATGTTGTTGAATATAACGCTGATATTGAATTACTAGCCGAGACAATTAATCTCAGTATTCGTACATTGCTTGTTAACCTAGACTCTCAGCTTGTCGTCCACCAGCTCAATGGGCGATAGTCCGTCAGAGACCGTCACATTTTAAGGTTGTACTTACGTGTTAAATTGTTAGAAAGGAATTTTGATTTTATCACATATCAACATATTCCACGATGATTAAACACATTATCTGATGCATTGGCCAATCATGTATTAGATAGACATTTGCGTAATTTATAATCAAAACATCATACAAGCAAGCACATAAAAGCACAATAATAAACCATAGGCATATGTATATATATATATATATATATATATGTGTGTGTGTGTCATAATGTTTGCACCGTGTGCGTTACACAACCCAAAAATAATACATGTTCTGATACATCCTCGGACAACATGTCCCTCAAAAAAATATGCATGAAAGAAACCTAGGAGTCTACTCGTGGTGGTGCTCATGATAGCACATCATTGCGCGCACCAAGCGTCTCAACAGACGATGGATGCGGGTCGGCACCCCCACCGTGTGCCTCTGATATGCGAATGGCACATCCGCCAATCTAGCATAGCCCGGAATCCCTTGGGTAAGTCCCTCGAGATTCTGCACCAGCTCTTCCCCCACGGCACCTCTTGCCTAAGGGTCAGCTGCAGGTTGGTCCCTCCTCGCTATAGGAGACAAACCGGCTGGTTGCTCTTGGCCCACATCTGCATATATATATAACTGTCATCAGAACATGCATGTATTGACAAAAAATAAAAAATACATAAAAACATCAAAAAGAGAAGATCATACCTAGCTCCTGTTACACAGTAATTTCTCACTGTCTCCCTGTCAGTCTCCCTACTGTGTCAGGAGTTCAAAATAATCAAGCTCATGCTCTCTAAACTGGCCAAATGACCCACTTTGCCAAAGTTTTCATCATCAGCATGACTGTTATTAAAATAACCGCGCTGACTAGCGCTTCATAACAGATCACATGCGCTGCCAGCGCGGAAGCACACGAGTTTTCCGCGCTGGTCGAATTTCATGAGCCAGCGCAGTCTCTGTTTGTATTAAGTCGCGCTGACATGGGCCTGTCTATTATTACTTTGCGATGTCAGCGCTCCAGTCCAGTTATGCACCCGCGCTGATCCAGTTTGGGCGAATTTGTTCTAACAGCCAGCCTTCCAGATGACTCCAGACCTGGTTGTTGGCCTTGTAAGTATCGCCCTCCCTTCTATGGCATGTCTGTTCGTCATTTGGGCCACCTTCCTTGGAGATAAGCTCATCCTCCCACCTTTCATGGAGACTCCTTCTCCTATTTAAACCTCTACCATTGCCATGAGCAGCTAGTTTGGATTGTGTGGAGTTTATAGTGCTCAGATTGCTGCTACTATAGGTAGTTGGTGTGATAAGTGTGGAATTGCTAGATAGCTTAAGGAAGGTTGTGGAGTGTTGCTTGTGTGAGAGAGAGTTCTTGTCTTGGGAGATCTATCTCTAAGGGTGAATGCTTAAGAGACTTGCTGGCTGGACCCTCTTGAGAAGGATTCGACGTCAGAACATTTGGTTGTACTTTTCTCTGTTATTGATTAATAATAGATGACTACTATTATGGTTCCATTCTCATTTGTCTCTGTAATGGTTAATGTGAATTACATCCTTTCTGACTGATGTATAATTGCTTTTATTAGATTTCACGCTTGTGTTTGTCTTTCTCTTCGTGTGTGTAGGTATCTATTCGTGGAGATCGTGGAAGATCGTGACCGGCCAAAGCGAAGGAGCGAGAGCGGCATCTCTTCATCAAACAATAGTGTTGGAATCCAAGTAGGTGTCCATTGCCTATCTTTTAATTGCAATTAGGAACTTGCATAGTAGCATTGACTGATTGTTGCTTGACCCATTCTGGGCTAGTAGGGATCGCCTCTATCCGTAGAGGGGATTTACCTCTCCAACAATTTGGCGACTCCACTGGGGAGCTGGCCTTTGTCCCTTTTCATTCATTCTTGCTTTGAGTTTGCTTGATTGCTCTCTCTTTAAAGATTAGGGGTTAGTCTTTTGCTTTTGGATTTCCTGGTTCAATTTGGGAAGTGCTTTAATTGTTTGAAGAACCCTTGCCCTGGTTTGGAAGCTTTTAGCTTGATTCTGCTTGTTTTTTAGCCTCAGCGCGTTTTTAATTGAAACAGTCGCGCTGACATCGCTTGCCTGTTTCTTGGGTCTCGCGATCATCGCGCTTTCTCATTAAACAGTTGCGACGGTTCTGAAATCGAACCAGCGCGGATAACCCGTGTCCTTCCGCGCTAAAAGCGCATTGTTGCTACGTGTGGCCTCTGATCAGCACATTGTTGCTGAGTACCACCCGCGTTGATCCTGTAGAATTCAATTTGTTTCAAATTTGCCTCCTGAGCCTGTTGGTTTGACTGCCCCTTACTCTTTCCACTTGGTTTATGGATTGTTTGTCATTGTTTGAACTGTGAGACACTTGCCTGTGAAGTCTTGTCAAGCGGATCTTGTTTTGTGTCCGGTGACCTAGTGTTATCATCCCGTTTTCGCTGGATTGATTTTGTTTTATCACTCGTTCACAAAGATCCGTTGCTACTTACCTTTGCTTTTGCGAAAACCTTCCTCTTTTGCTTTCTTTGCTTGGTTGTTTAAGTGATTGTCCTCGAACCAGTCCTTGGATTGATTTCGATTACTTCTCACCACCCAAACACAGATTACAATTGCTTGGGTTCGACCAGCTCTTTTCACACTTGTTGTGTTTTTCATTGAGTGATTTTTTTTTCTCTTTGCTCGGTGTTGCTGTCTCTCAAAATTCATTTTAAGAGCATTGTGCCATTGAAAAGAAATCGAACTAATATCTTTTGCATTCAATAGTTAATGAAATGAAGAGCATTTTATTGATTTGTGTTCTCAAAAGAAAAGTCTCATTTCTTTGCCATTAGCTGCATCAGATTGTTTGATTGTTTGAGTTCGTTTTGTTTGATTGAAAACTCTTAGCCATCTCATAGTTAGAATTCATCGAATGAAATGGTGTTCTTTGGCATATAGTTTGCATCTAGGTAATTGTGAGAGATCACATGATAAGGCCTGAAATCGAAACTTAAATTCAAGATCAACCATAAAATAAACTGAATAAACCTAAAAACGCATTGGAACTTAACGCAAACATCTAGAGGTCTAGGTTAGAGACGTGTTCCGGCGTCTTTAAACATAGTCACTATTGTTTCACATTACGGTTGGGTGATTCCTCCTTCTATGACTCGATAGTGGTCTAACACGGACTGTGCTCCCACGTACCGTCGCGTATATAGGGAGACCCCACTAGGCTTTTATCCTTGATCCATAGGAAGCCAAGTCTGCCGCCTTGTGAACCGTAACGCACCGAACACAGCATTCGGGAAGATTGACTGCAGTACGAAAAGTCCTTGGTTCTCATACGATTGCCAAGGTGTATAAGCAGTTTTACGGATTACTTGGTAAACCCTTTACCTAGAGTCTCCAGAGCAGTCACTTTTGATCCTTTTCGAACTCCTTAAAAGAAAAGGTGCCAGTGAGCGTCTTGTCACTTCGTGCTCATTAAACATTTGAAGGAGACTGGAGTCATCTTTTCGTCCTTTTCTCGACTCTTGAAACATGAAAAGGTCAAGTTTAGTTCCTGTGTCTTAAAAATTTACTCGGCCACGATAACACTACCTAGTTAGATCTTGTGTGCGTTAGCTTGAGTAGGGTCTTTATCGTTAGTTTCCTTTAGGTTTTGTGTGGGGTCTTGTCATCCTGGCTAACCCATCAACTCCCGGTCCAAGTGATCAAGGTTCTCCATCTTCTGTTGCTTCTGAGGTACCAGTTGTAAGCGATACTCTTCCTGTTATCCCGAGTATCCAGCCTATCAACGTACGTGCCCCGGGCGACGAGGATTACGAAGAAGATTGGAACCCTATCTGGGAGCCTGACGAAGACGATATTCCTGTTACCCCTCCCGGTATGTCGTCTCCGATATCCACTTCCCACATGGATGAGACATCCCCCAGCGTAGGTGAGACGCCCGTGGTGTCGAATATTGACACTCCCATTCCAGCTACTTCTCCACTCCCTCCACGATATCAGTCGATGAGGGATAGAATAGCTTCCAGGAGTCCTTCTACGACTATATGGGATCCTAGTCTTATTGCCACCACGGGACCCTTTGTTTCACAACCCCTTAGTACGCTTGTTACCTCGGTTCCCACCAATCCAACCGTTTGTGTAGCGCACTCGACTCCGGTCGTCAGCGCCGTGACAGCGTCTTCATCTACGAACAATGGTGCTGGTCCTTCTCACAGTCAGGTGAGTAATGGCCAGCCGGAACTTTCATCTGGAGTCGTTGATCCTGCACAGAGTGCTCAACCCTCTTCTGGTCCTGTTCCAGGAGGGGGGCCCTATGATGCCCAGGGGCAACCCATTGTGGACCCGAATTACCAAGGTCCCCTCTTTTATTATGACTCTACTGGTCAGTACCTCCAGTTCGCTCAGTCCGCGCCCCTTCAACATTTTGTTGAAGTCTCGGTACCATTATCCATTACTTGGGACGCCAGTACTCATTCTTTTCATGGGGGCCAGGCAATCCCTGGGCAGCCTCAAGGACCGCCAAATCAAGGCCAGCCACCCTATGCGCAAACCCCTCAAGGGCAACCACTTTATGGCCCGCCTTACTCAGGACAATCTGGGGGCCCGCAAGGACAACCCTACCCGGGACAACCTTCGGCCGTTGGAGGTCCGTCGTTTTCCTATCAGAGTCAACCTTCTGGTTACCCAGGGCAACCCGGTACCCAGCAAGGTTACCCGGCTGGACAACCAGGGAAGCCTTACATCCAACAAGGCCAACCTGGTCTCCAACAGGGTTACCCCTCCGGACAAGCTAGGCAAGCTTATACTCCTCAAGGTCAACCAGCAATCCAGCAGGGGTATCCTCTTGGGCAGGGGGGGCAACCCTACATACAGCAGGGCCAACCTACTGCTCAGTCTGGTCATCTTTCTGGGCAAGGGGGGAAACCCTACGTACAGCAGGGCCAACCCACTGCTCAATCCATGCATCCTCCTGGGCAAGGGGGGCAGCCTTCTATACAGCAAGGCCAACCCACTGCTCAGCCTGTGCACCCCTCCGGGCAGATGGGCCAGCCTTCTATGCAGCAAGGCCAACCCGCTGTCCGCCCTAATCATCCATCTGGACAGGCTGGCCAACCTCAGGGTCAACCAGCCGTCCAGCCGGCTCGACCATCTGTTCCGCAAGGACAACCCTTGGTGGTTCACGGACAACCTGGCACCCAGCAAGTACGTCCTTCTGGGCAAGCAGGTCCATCCCAAACCCAACCAAGTCAACCTTCCGGCCAGATGATCCAAGCCCAACCAGTTCAAGGACATTATTCTGGGCCCCAAACTCAAATGGGTTATCAAATGCAAGGCGGGCCACGGCCTTAACCTTCTTACCAAACGCAGCCTCCTTATCAGGCTCAGTATGTAGCTCAGCAAATGTATGGCTACCAGCAACCCCAGGGGCAAACTCAGTTCGCCCCTTATCAAAATTATCAACAGATGCAGGTCACTCCTTACCAAAATTATCAGTATGTTGCACCTGCTAGACAAGTTGCTAATACATGGGGTGCTGGGGGGCAGACTCAGGGACAACTGTCTGCATATGGCAAAAATCCGTATGGACAAAACTCCTATGGGCAAGGTCCCTATGCGCCAGGTCCTTTTGGGCCGGGTCCATCTGGACAAAGCCCGTGGGGGCAACCACCATCTGGTTGGAACCCTAATACTGCCTCGAATCCGCAGCCACAAATGTCCTTTAACCCTCAGTTGCCTTTCTTAGCGACGTTGGAACTTCCGGATGTGTCCAAGTTGACAAATGATCCTATTTTGCATAATTCGTATTGGCCACCGGTTCCAACTAAAATACCAGGTGATTGTCCAAAATTTGATGGCAAAGCTGGTGAAGATCCTCAGGCCCATGTCATGACCTATCACCTTTGGTGTTCATCGAACTCATGGCTTGATGACTCTATCCGGCTTCGCCTCTTTCAGAGAACTCTCACTGGTTCAGCCACTAAGTGGTATATTGAGCTGAATCGCGGCACGTTTCAAGATTTCAACTCGTTAGCTATGGCGTTCTTAACTCATTTTCAGTTACCCATTCGGTAGGAGACGGGGACACATCTCCTTACGTCTCTCAAACAGGACACGACTACGCACATATCTGATCATATACATGAATGGAGAAGGCATCGTTGCTTGATCAAATTCTGGATTCCTGATTAACTCCTGACCAATTGGTTCACGACTTCCTTTGTCCCCACAATTGCACGGGACATCGCCATGGGAGCTTGTGTAACTGAAGAGCAAGCGATCGCGCGTGCTCAGTACCTCGACTTAGTGTACTCTCAGTTGGGTACTTTATATGATTATTTTCCAGATGCCCCGAGGCCTGGACAGTCCAAGGCTCCGCCAAAACCATCTGTCGATGGAGTCATTGGCTCTATAAACTCGTCATCGAAGAAATCGGCCGCGAACCCTGGGAAGCAAAAACAGAACGCTTCTAATGGAAATGCTTCTCAGGGCCAGTCTAATTCTGGGAGTACCTCTGAGGTAAACGCTGTTCAGTCCACCGCGGCGGATAAATCCTCAAAAGGGAAAAAGAAAGGGAAAGCTAAAGATAAATCTGGACAGCCCAAGCAGGATCCCCCTAAGCCTCCCTCTGAGGAAGGAGCTAAACGAAAACCTAAGTATCCTTGTCTCATCTGCGATGAGGATCACTACACTAAGGACTGCCCAAGGCAGTCCGAAGTTAGTCAACTTTTAAAAGGTGCTCCTGGGCTTCCTGCTGTGCTTAAAGAGCCTTTCCCTTCCCAGCAGACTCAAATGGTGGCAGACCCGTCTCAATCCTCTTCCTCGTTTGGTTCTCAAGTGTTCATGGCTGGAACGATTCCCATCCATGTTTCAACTAAAGCAAAAGATTATCCATCTCATGCCGAGAAAGAGCCGGAGGTTCCCTCTAGCGCTCCTCCGTCCAGTTCTGGTCCCCTTCACATCGAGCGGCCCAGCACTGAGACGATCCCCCGACCCCCTCCAAAAGGTGTACTCAGGAAGTCATCTTATAACCCTAATGCTCGTGCTGCCCAGCATTATAGCATTGTTGAGGACTTAGCTCAGGCTCCGTCTGCTATGTCTGCGCTAGAAGTCCTCCAGAGTTGCCCCTCTCAGAGGAAGTCCTTGCTATCAGCTATTGGTGGCATCGACCCGGCAGATTGAGATTTGATTTCTTTTGATCTCGAGGGTTTTACACAGAGACTGCCTCACCAAGTTGCTTTCCTTATACAAGTCATCATCAATAGCAAAACGATTCACCGTACAGTTATTGATGAAGGTGCCTTAACCTGCATCATGTCTGTTGCTTGCTGGAAGGCTATCGGTTCTCCTACTTTGAGTCAGTCTCCTACGACCATAGAAGCCTTCGATGGAAGAGAATCTCGTCCCTATGGTATCCTCCAACGCTTACCTATCTCTTTAGAAGGGAAGATCGTAGAGGTGGAGGTTGAAGTTGTTGATGCCAATCTCACCTACAACCTCCTTCTCAGACGTAGATGGACATACGCCATGCAAGCCGTGGCTTCCTCCCTGTTCTGTGTCGTTCGTTTCCCTCACCAGGGGAAGATTGTCACGGTGGACCAGCTCTCCTTTTTCGCTTCTTCTTCTGAAGGTAATGTGCCATTCGTGGAGCATACCTCCAAGTCATTAGTGAGTGTGGGTGCTGGACTTTTCAAAGATCCCGCTTTAAT
Organism: Pinus tabuliformis; assembly: GCA_031772625.1. Classification (NCBI taxonomy): domain Eukaryota; kingdom Viridiplantae; phylum Streptophyta; class Pinopsida; order Pinales; family Pinaceae; genus Pinus; species Pinus tabuliformis. The sequence continues at coordinate 648,012,713 of CM062815.1, read as the reverse complement.
GGGAGTCTTTCCCCTCCCACCTCCAAATCTCGCCCCTATCAACATGATCTCAGTACGTTATGATCCGTGAGTTCTCCCTCCCGCGAATCAGGAAGACTCTTGGGGTGATATGATGCCGTTGAGTCCTGCCGAGCTCAACTACGTCGAGATTGTCGCTGCATCGGCTCCCCCTGATGAATCTGCTCTTCCGAGCGGCGTTCCCGATTCATATGACCATTTCCCTTGGTTAGGCGATGAGGCTACTTCAGATCCATTGAAGGAAATATTTCCTTCCGATGAAGCCATCATAGAGACCATGTCTCTCGAAGAGCTCCCGTGGTCAGATCACCACCATCGCTCTTCGTTTCTCCCTCCACATTCGGAAATGGTCGCATGTCTCGAGCAGTTTGCTTCATGTGTCCCATCCCCACCCCTCCAAACACCTGTTCAGCTGTATCAAGTGTCTTCTGAGGGCAATATGGGCAACATCACGCAAACCCAACCCATCGACATCTCTGTCAAACCAGGGGTTGTCGAATACATTTACATTGGAGTCACGTGTACTCTCGAGGAGGTTCAACTCTATACTACTCTATTTCGCGAATTCCGTGATGTCTTCGCATGGTCCTACGAGGAAATGCCCGGCATCGACCCTAGTATCGTGGTGCACGAAATACCGACGTACCCAGGGGCTAAGCCTGTCCGTCAGCGCCTACGCCCAGTGCACCCTCGAAAGGCTGCAGCCATCAAGGCCGAAGTTGAAAAACTTCTTAAAGCTGGTTTCATTTACGCCATTCCCCTTACGGATTGGGTGTCTAATATAGTCCCTGTGAATAAAAAGCAGGGCACTATCCGGGTCTGTGTTGACTACCGTGATATCAATCGTGCCTGTCCGAAAGATAACTTCCCTACGCCCTTCATCGATCAGCTTATTGATGAATGCGTAGGAAGTGAGATTTATTCGTTTATGGACGGCTTCTCTGGCTACAACCAGATCAACATAGCTCCTGCAGACCAGCATAAGACAGCTTTCATTTGTCCTTGGGGCACCTTTGCCTATAAGAAGCTCCCTTTTGGTCTCAAGAATGTCGGCGCCACTTTCCAACGTACAATGTCTTACGCCTTTCATGATATACGTCACATTGTACAACCATACCTGGATGACCTTCCGGCTCATTCAGTCAAGCGTCAGGACCATCCCTCTCATCTACGCGAAATTTTTCTCCGCTGTCGACACTACCGTATTCGACTTAATCCTCACAAGTGTGTCTTCTGCGTAGAATCTGGCCGACTGCTCGGGTTCATCGTCTCCCGAGAAGGCATCCGTCTGGATCCCCTCAAAGTTGAGGCCATCCTAAATCTTCCTCCCCCTGCCTCTTTGCAGCAATTGCAGAGCTTGCAGGGCAAAGCTAATTTCCTTAGACGATTCATTCTGAATTATGCCGAGGTGGCTAAGGGTTTCACACGGTTATTAAAGCGAGACACACCCTTTCGTTGGGATGCTATCGCCCAGGAGTCTTTCGAGCGACTTAAATACCTCCTTGTCTCGGCTCCGCTCTTAAGACCTCCGAACTACCACCGTGATTATACTCTCTATCTAGCTGCCACTGAAACCACCATCGGCACGGTTCTAGTGCAGGATGACGATGACGGCAACGAGCACGTTATCTATTACCTTAGTCGCAACCTTCTGGATACGAAAACTCGCTACGCATATGTCGAGAAGTTGGCATTGGCAGCTGTCTGTGCTGTCCAGCGTTTCCGGCATTATATCTTGTTGCGCACCACGACCGTGATTTCTGACTGCAACCCAATGACCTACATTTTGTCACGTCAGCTGCTGGGGGGAAAATACTCGAAATGGATTGTAATGCTCCAAGAGTTCGACTTGGAATTTACTGCGGCCAAGTCTAAGAAGTCTCTGGTCTTTGCTGAACTGCTCTGTTCCTTGCCATCTCATTCTGCACCATCTCGTTTGGAGGAGCATATCCCGGATGAAACATTGTTTCTCATCAGCACCCTCGACCCGTGGTATGGGGACATTATAGTATATTTGCAGACGTCTTCCTTCCGTCCCAATGTATCGAAAGATGCTCGACGGCGGATTCGTCACCAATCTCAACCCTATCGCATTCTTGGCGATACCCTGTACCGTCTCGGCGTTGACTCTGTTCTCCCCCGATGTTTGACTCTCGAGGAGGCTGAGCGGGTGTTGAATGACTGCCACTCCGGTGCTTGTGGTGGTCACATGTCCGGATATGCTACCGCCCAGAAAATTCTCCGTGCTGGTTACTTCTGGCCTTCTATCTTCAAAGATTGCATCCTTGTCGTCCGTGCATGCCATGAATGCCAGGTTTACCACCGGAAAATGCGTGCACCTCCTGCACCACTGCACCCTGTTGTTACCGTAGGTCCATTTGCCAAATGGGGCATCGATTATACGTCCTGTAACCCTCGTTCGACCGGGGGGCATGGGTATATCATCGTTGCCGTGGATTATTTCACCAAGTGGGCCGAAGCGATGCCTACACTGAACGAAGACGGTTACACAGCGGCACAGTTTTTGTTTAACCATGTCATTACTCGTTTCGGAGTCCCTCAAGCTATCATCACAGATCACCGAAAACATTTCCGTAATCACATGATGATGGAATTGACAACCCAGCTAGGCTTGCATCAAGATAGTTCGACACCATACTATCCCCAATCCAACGGTCAAGTTGAGGCTGTGAACAAAGTCTTGATCACTATGCTTCAACGTACTGTCAATACACACAAGTCTAACTGGCATCTGATGTTATTCCCCGCCTTGTGGGCCTACCAGACCTCTGTGAAGGACGCCACCGGTTTCACCCATTTTCAGTTGGTTTATAGACTGGAGGCCACCCTTCCTGTTGAGTGTGAGATTCCTTCGTTGAAATTAGTTGTCGAGTTTCTTCCCAACACCACTCCGGTGGAGGAACGGCTTCTTTACCTAGAACGGTTAGACGAGACCCGTCATTTAGCTTCTCTGGCTATCGAAGCGCAAAAGAAGAGAGTTAAGGCTCACTTCGACCATAATATTCAACCTCGTTCCTTCGTTGAGGGAGATCTAGTACTGCTCTATGATCAAGCTAAGGATAAGCTGGGGGCAGGAAAACTCGAATCCATGTGGCTAGGTCCCTATATTGTGAAGAGAGTTTTACAGAAAGGGGCATATGAGCTGATTGACTATGAAGGAAATCCTCTTGACAAGCCCCGCAACGGGCTTTATTTGAAGAAATATTATGCATGATCTCGTGCACCTAGTTTGTACATACGTGTGTTTTAGCAGGTGTGTGATGTGTGTATGATTTCATGTTTTGCTTTGGTGTGAAGGCGTGCTTGCCTCTTATTATGTTTTCTATTTCTTGTGCAGATGTCTAGTGCACCTTATGTTGGTTTCGCTGATGGTGCTTCCCGTAGCACTTGAAATTTGTCGTCTGCGGCGTGGCGATCTACGATCCTCACGGAGAGTTGTTGGATCTTCAAGGTGTATTCTTGGGACGTACCACTAACAATGTTGCCGAGTATAGTGCTGTGATTGAATTATTAGCTGAGGCAGTTGATCTCGGCATCCGTGCATTGGTGGTGAACCTCGACTCCCAACTTGTCGTCCATCAACTCAACGGGCGTTATTCCATCAGAGACCAACACATCCTAAGGTTGTATCTATGTGTAAGATTGTTAGAAAGGAATTTTGATTACATCACATATCAACACATTCCGAGACGATTAAACACATTGACTGATGCATTGGCAAACCATGTATTAGACAGACATTTGCGTAATAGATAAACATTATACAAGAAGACATAGAAAGCATAATAGGACCATAGAATAGACATATGTAAATAAAATCTTTTTCCAAGCATAGTTTGCATGCGTGTGGTGTGTGCTTTTAAGCTTGCATTAAAAAATTAAAATATGTGGGTCATGTGTTATGCAACTGATACATGAGATTACATTTGTATTAAACATTTGCATAGCATATAAAAACATCATCATATGTAAAAAGATCCACCCAAAATCGGTATGTATATATATCGTGTGGCGCACTAAGGCGCTCAAAAATAAGTGTATATGTCCAAGATAAGGCCGAAGTCCTCAGTACATCTGAGACAAGTGTCTCTCAAAAACAGCAGTGGAAATAAAACCTAGGAGACTACTGTGGTAGGTTATGCTCTCTATAGCATACTACCGCCCGTGCCACCCGCCTCAAAAGGCGGTGCATCCTGGGCTCTACTCCCACTGTGTGAATTTGGGATGCTATGGGGACCTCTTCGATCCCCTGGTAATCTGGGACTCCCTCCAGTAAGCCCTCGAGGTTCTGCACTACAATCTCGGGCGTGTTGACTCCTGGAGGAGCCAGGGCCAAGACTCCGGCACCCTGTGCCTCTCTCCTCGCCTCTGGAGCCAAACCAAGGGGTCTCACTGGTCCTACATCTACATATCATAGCATTAATTGTCAAGGCATGTACATGAAAAATCAAAAAATATTACAAAACATAAATAATTAAAAAAGAGATCGAGTGGCTTACCACCATCGTCCCACTGCTCTCCCGCAGGCAGTGGCATGTCTAGGTCACCTCTGAAATCAATCCCAGCATATGGCCAGTCCTCTACAAAGATAACCTGGCGATCCAGCCACTCTCGGAAATAATGCCCCCATGCCACTGGGCGGCCGCCACCTCCTCGCGGCATGATATGGCCCCACCGACTGGCCCTCGTCTCTCGGGGACCCCTGGGTGGATCAAGGGCCATGTCCTGCAGCTGTAACGCCGGCACTCGCTCCAGCATGAGCGGGACTAGAATGGACCCATAACCAAACTGCTTCGACTCCCCGCGTCGGCAGTTGCTCAATTATCTTTTCATGCTAGTAGTTACCGCTGCCGCCCAGTTGAATATGGTGGGCTGAAGACACTCAAGAGCCAATAGTAGGTGGGTCTTTGAGGCCTCATGATTGGCCAAACAGCCCGCTGCCCGGGTCACCATAAAAAGTATGCTCCGAAGGACGATGTCCTCCACTGACAGAATGGACACCTTTCCACTCCGTGTTTTGCGTGCCTGAGGGCACACCCAAGCCATCAATATATCCAAGGTCTCACCGCTGGGTCGCTGCCCCTCCAGAATGGGCATCTCAGCCTGGCGGGATAATCCAGTCAAGAAATAAATATCCATGGAATCGAACTCGATGTCACGGCCTCGGATTGTGAATTTTCCATCAACTGGGTTCCAGGCTCTGATCAGGAACTCCAGAAGATCAGGTTGCGCTCGTAGGCGCGGAGTGAGGAAGAATTTGAGAAATCTGCATGCCCGCATGGCATTGCGGCTCCTAGCATCAGCATAAGCAGCAATATCCTCGTTATCATGGGCTCTCTCTTGCCACACAAATGCCATCGTGCCCTGCATGGCCATTAAAAAACATTAGAATCCTGACTATGAAAATTTGTACGTCCAAAATTGCAAAAATAAAACTTTACGGCGTCAGCACGGCTGTTTTTAAAACAGTCGCGCTGACCATGGCAGTCCTTTGTTTTTTCCGCTGGGTCAGCGTGGAAGCACACGTGTTCTCCGCGCTGACCTAGAAGTGGTGTGTGTAAAAATAAATCGATCAGCGCGGACCCGATAGCGATTTCCGCGCTGACCGAGAGCACATCCACGCTCCAAAAATCCGCCCAAATGGCCAAATCCCACCATGAAAAAGCTAAAAAAGGGACTCAAAATGGAGCGCAGGGAGAGGAGAACCTACCTGGAACAAGTTGCAGGATGAACGGTGCCCGAACGGGATGGAATTCGCTCCGTCAACTTCGCAGCTTCACAACGTTCTCCACAGCTCAAATGGTAACAATGGTAAAAATAGTTCTTTTACCCCCCTATTTATGGTAAAAAATCTATATTTGACTATGGTAGCTCATAAATGTGGGTTTTTGTTAAATTTTTGCCATATATTTCATGCTAATGTCGTTGTACTATGATTTTCTACATGTTTTACTATGTTTTTAACATGTCGAACAGGTTTTACGTGGGTAGTGTTCTTGTGCAGATTTCCGTCTCGGTGGAGTCATAATAGCCCTGTACACACTTGGTCTCGCAACGTCGTTTTTAAGCTCTTTTTCGACGTAAAGAAAGAAAAAGATGGCCGAGCCCTCCTCTCGGCTCGTTAAAAGGATCAGGGGCGGTCGCTTTTAAAGCTCTTTTTTCGACCGTTTAACTTAAAAAGATTGCCGGGTGTTTGTCGTTTCGCACTCGTTATTGGCTCCAAAACGACGTACTTCCGACCGCTTTTTTACTTTTTCGGGTCGAAGTCACTATTTACGAAAAGTACTCCTCGATCATACTGGTCGGGCGGTTCTTTCGAGCATTGTTTTATACTTTTTCGGGCTTGAGAGACACAACTCTACGAAAAAGGACCCCTGGAGTTTTCTTTTCCGCTGTCTTTTCAGACTCTCTAAACAAGAAAAGATGCCGAGTTTTTCCTTTGTCAAACTCGTTAAAACTTAATGACATCAGGCATTGTCGAAATGACACTCTCCAAGCCTATGCTATCCCCGTCAAGCTTGTCATCCAAAAATAATCGAGGTACCTGCCAGAAATGGTGGGGAAAATGGAACTGTGATATTTGTCGTGTCGGCAGTATGTGACTCTTGAACATGGCACTGGTCTGCATTCGTGTCGGGTGGGGATTTCTCATCTCGTTTCACACTGGCCTCCGTGGGTTTGGGTTACCTTGTTTTGACCTCTCATCTACTCATTGCCTCGTCACCATGACCTTTGTTCATTTGATGTCAAATACTGCCAAATCCGCTGTCGTGCCGCCGATATGTTCAAGAGAAGTTGACCCCTGCAACAGTGCAACCTCCTCTGATGTCTCACACAAAACATTTTATCTCTGTCTCGTGTCGATGATGTGGGAGACATTATGGCCCACCTTCGATCAAGGTCACTTCCTATCAACTTTAGTTCATTATCCAGGAAGGTGACTTAGAGACTCCCTTCAGGTGCCTTAGAGCCTGCATGCCTCAATGGCAGGTTCTCTGTGTTCGACGCGAGGTTTTCGTCATTGGCCTCCGATCGGATGATTCTGCGGGTGTTCGACACCAACTCATTGATTCACACGCCGCGGATTGTACCTATAGTACCTTGAGGACCATTGTCATTATTGGTGGTACCTCTCGCGTCTGTTAACAGTTTTCATCATTGACTGGTAATCAGATGATGTTCATGCATGTTCGACTTCAGCTCATGTATTCACATGCTTGGACTTGTACTTTGTTCGGGTCGGGACGGAGTGCAAGACCCTGGATCTCTGTCTGTTATGATCCAGGCTGCGATTTTGTGGATGATCATGATCATTACATGACTCATTGATGGATGGCTGCGCCCATACCTGAGTCTTCATGGATGGCTGCGACCATACCTTATCATTACTATGGTCTCTTTAGCTGGGTGGCTGCGTCCATTCCACAGACCTTCTTCGCATGTCTTTTGGATGGTTGCGCCCATGCCTAGACTGCATGTACTTGATTATCAGAGATATTCGGTCCTTCCTGGTGGTGTTCCAGTTCGGCGAGTTTTGTAAAGCATTTCACCCCTCCCACTCTCTCGGTCTTCATGCTTTAGGGGGCATCTGTTACACAGTAATTTCTCACTGTCTCCCTGTCAGTCTCCCTACTGTGTCAGGAGTTCAAAATAATCAAGCTCATGCTCTCTAAACTGGCCAAATGACCCACTTTGCCAAAGTTTTCATCATCAGTACGACTGTTATTAAAATAACCGCGCTGACTGGTGCTTCATAACAGATCACATGCACTGCAAGCGCGGAAGCACACGAGTTTTCCGCGCTGGTCGAATTTCATGAGCCAGCGCAGTCTTTGTTTGTATTAAGTCACGCTGACATGGGCCTGTCTATTATTACTTTGCGATGTCAGCGCTCCAGTCCAGTTATGCACCCGCATTGATCCAGTTTGGGCGAATTTGTTCTAACAGCCAGCCTTCCAGATGACTCCAGACCTGGTTGTTGGCCTTGTAAGTATCGCCCTCCCTTCTATGGCATGTCTGTTCGTCATTTGGGCCACCTTCCTTGGAGATAAGCTCATCCTCCCACCTTTCATGGAGACTCCTTCTCCTATTTAAACCTCTACCATTGCCATGAGCAGCTAGTTTGGATTGTGTGGAGTTTATAGTGCTCAGATTGCTGCTACTATAGGTAGTTGGTGTGATAAGTGTGGAATTGCTAGATAGCTTAAGGAAGGTTGTGGAGTGTTGCTTGTGTGAGAGAGAGTTCTTGTCTTGGGAGATCTATCTCTAAGGGTGAATGCTTAAGAGACTTGCTGGCTGGACCCTCTTGAGAAGGATTCGACGTCAGAACATTTGGTTGTACTCTTCTCTGTTATTGATTAATAATAGATGACTACTATTATGGTTCCATTCTCATTTGTCTCTGTAATGGTTAATGTGAATTACATCCTTTCTGACTGATGTATAATTGCTTTTATTAGATTTCATGCTTGTGTTTGTCTTTCTCTTCATGTGTGCAGGTATCTATTCGTGGAGATCGTGGAAGATCGTGACCGGCCAGAGCCAAGGAGCGAGAGCGGCATCTCTTCATCAAACAATAGCGTTGGAATCCAAGTAGGTGTCCATTGCCTATCTTTTAATTGCAATTAGGAACTTGCATAGTAGCATTGACTGATTATTGCTAGACCCGTTCTGGGCTAGTAGGGATCGCCTCTATCCGTAGAGGGGATTTACCTCTCCAACAGCTCCTCTTCCCATTCCTCTCCCTCTGGTAGTGGAAGGTCTTGGTCCCCCATGAAGTTGGTTCCCGCGTATGGCCAGTCCTCTACCACGATCAACTGGCGGCGAAGCCATATGAAGAACTCAGGCCGCGAAGACATCTGCTGGCCCCCTCCTCCTCTAGGCATCAATGCTGCCCAGCGAGCCATCCTAGGCTCTCGTGGTAATGGGTCCGCTACTACAGCTCCCTGGTACTGGAATAAGGGTAATCGTTCCAAGAAGAACGATACCACAATCGAGCCATACCCGAACTGTTTCACTCCCCCGCGCTTACACTTTGTAAGCTGCCTCTTGATATTTATAGTCACTGTTGTAGCCCAGTCAAAAATGGTGGGGCTAAGACATTCTGTCGCCAGTAACAGATGGTTCTTGCTGGCCTCATGGGGCGCCTGTACCCCAGCTGCACGTGTGATGGTGAACAGTATCACCTTAAGAACCAAATCATGGATGGTGGCGATATCCACCTTGGCGTTGTTCTTCCCAAATTGTGCCTCTGGGCACACACGAGCCTTCACTTCGCCTATTTTCTCTGCGGAAGGCCTGCTTCCGGTCAGAATGGGGCTCGCCCCTCTCCGTGACAGCCCAGTAATGAAGTACACATCAGATATATCCAGCTCTAAGGTCTGATCCTGTAATCGAAATACTTGGTCATCGACATCCCATGCATCCACTATAAACTGTAATAGCTCTGGTTGAGCTCACAGATAAGAAGTGAGAAAGAATTTCTTGAGACCACAGTCTCTCAAAGCATTCATGCATCCCTCATCCACGATGGCTAAGGCATCTACGGCATCATGCTCTCATTCTTTCCATTCCACCACCATTTTTGCGTGTTTCCTGCACCCACAAGGATGAATAAATCATTAATGAAACCCTGGTAGGCATCTACACTGGAAAAATTTCAAAAATGATGGGAAAATTTAAGTGAAAAATTAGGTCGCGCGGTTGGCGCGACTGTTTCTAAAACAGTCGCGCCAATGGCGCGACACCTTTGGGTAAATCACCCCATTGGCGCGAATCCGTGCCGAATACCTGCGCAATGGGGCATAACCCTAAATTTTAAAATCCCCCTTGCGGAGGCTCAATTCAGGAACAAAATGCATAAAACAGGTATGGAAATGAAGCTAAAAGGAACGCCTCTTACCTGGAACTGGCGGAATCTCCAATGGTTGCCCGGATTGGTGGTAATCGCTGCTCGAAGTTTGTACCCCAAATGGACCACTACCACTACGCACAAGGTAAAAGGTAAAAGTAATTTTGTTTTTTATGTTTTCACCACATTTATAGGTTTTTTGACTTGTAATAGGGTTTAAAAGGTTGATTTTTGAATATTTTAATATACTTTTGGTCGAAAATGGGTTTTACGCTTGTTTCTGGTGCTATGACAGGTCCCTTTTGCAACTTCGATGGTGAAATGAGTTGTATTTTATACTTTTTCAGACTCGGTAAATACACGAAAAAGTCATTATGGAGTTATCTTTCAGCTCTTTTCTGACTCGTTAAAAGTGAAAAGATTGCCGAGTTACCCCTCTTGACTCATTAAAAGTAAATAAGAGGCGGTCGTCTTTAAAACCCTTTTCCGACCGTGTAAAAACGAAAAGATCATCGGACCCTTGTCGTTTCCGGTTCATAAATGGTTATGAAATGACATGATGTTGATCGCTTTTCTACTTTTTCGGATCGATGTCACTATAATTGAAAAGTACTCCTCGATCGTAACGGTCGGGCGGTTCTTTCGAGCATTGTTTTATACTTTTTCGGGCTCGGGAGACACAACTTTACGAAAAAGGACCCCCCTGGAGTTTTTCTTTTTGCTGTCTTTTCAGACTCTCTAAATAGGAAAAGACGCCGAGTTTTTCCTTTGTCAGACTCGTTAAAACTTAATGACATCGGATTCCGTCGTAATGACGCTCACAAGCATATGCTATCCCCGTCAAGCTTGCTAAAAATAACTGGGGTACTCGCCAGAAATGGTGGGGAAAATGGATCCATAATTGTCGTCGTGTCGGCAGTATGTCGCTCTTGAACATGGCACTAGTCTGCATTCGTGTCGGGGTGGGGACATCTCATCTTGTTTTACACTAGCCTCCATGGGTTTGGGTTATCCTATTCGGCCTCTCATCTGCTCATTGCCTTGTCACCATGACCTTTGCTCATTTGATGTCAAATACTGCCAAATCCACTGTCGTGCCGCCGATATGTTCAAGAGAAGTTGACCTCTACAGCAATACCACCTCCTCTGATACCTCACATAATTTTGCATCACCACAGCATCTTTCCTCTGTCTCGTGTCAATGATGTGGGAAACACTAGGGAAAATTTTAAGAACCCCCCCTAAATTTATAAATATAATAAATGGGCGAATCTCCATGGTATATAGGAAAAATGGAAGGCAATTTTATCAATAATATAATATGTATATATAATTTTTTGGCGAATCTCTCACTAGGCATGGCGAATATTTTACTCAATTATAAAATCTTGTAAGATCTTGGCGAGTCTTTCACTAAATAATAAAACTTTGTAAAGTCCTAGTGAATCTTAGCATAGGCTACATGATGGTTTAATTCCCCCATTTAAATAGGCTACATTCCAGGTGAATACCATGGGTCAATACCATGTGCCATTTTGGTGAATACCATGGGTCAATACCATGTGCCATTTTTATTTTTATTAATTCTAATATTAGGGTTAATAATGGTTTTTTGCATGGTATTAATAACAATCTAGTCCATGGTATTTGTCCCATAGTATTTTGGCCATAGGTTTCACCTAAATATAACCCATTTTTTGAGTGTTCGTAAATATAAGGTGACTTATGGAGTAAATATAAAAAAATGTTTTATTTGTTTACCATACCTCTCGTTTATTTATATTTTTATTAATTTACCATACCTCTTTTACAAATATGGTATTTGGCCCATAGGATTCACTTAAATAAAACCTCTTTCTTGAACCTTCATAAATAGAACGAGGGTTATGGACTAAATATAAAAAGAGGTTTTATTTATTTACGATACGTCTAGTTTATTTATATTTTTTTTTATTTACCATACCTTTTGAGTAAGTATAAAAAGACGTTTTATTTATTTACCATACCTCCACTTTACTTATATTTTTATTTGTTTACACCCTTACATGTATATAAGGTGACTTATGGAGTAAATATAAAAAATGTTTTATTTATTTACCATACCTCTCATTTATTTATATTTTTATTAATTTACCATACCTCTTTTATAAATATGGTATTTGGCCCATAGGATTCACTTAAATAAAACCTATTCTTCAAAATGGGCGAATGGATTCACTTAAATAAAACCTATTCTTGAAAATGGGCGAATGGAAGGTTGTAAGTCATAATTTCAAGGGCTAAATTTACCTTTTTTACCCTCTCCCTTAAAATAAGGTGGGCTATTTGAGGTGATTTGTAAAAATGTACTGTGATACAAAATATTCGCCCACTAAAAATTTAAAACCCCTTAATTTCGCCAAAGGGCGAACATTCGCCCCTAAAATTATCCTTGGGAAACACTATGGCACACCTTTGATCAAGATCACTTCCTGTCGACTTCAGCTCATTATCCAGGAAGTTGATCTAGAGACTCCCTTTGGTACCTTGGAGCCTGCATGCCTCAATGGCAGGTTCTTCGTGTTCGACGAGAGGTTTTCATCATTGGCCTCCGATCGAATGATTCTACGAGTGTTTGGCACCAGCTCATTGATTCACACGCCGTAGATTGTACCTATAGTACCTTGAGGGCCATTGTCATTATTGGTGGTACCTCTCGCGTCTATTAACAGTTTTCATTATTGACTGGTAATCAGACGATGTTCATGCATGTTCGACTTCAACTCATACATTCGCATGCTTGAACTTGTACTCTGTACGGGTCGAGATGGAGCGCAAGACCCTGGATTTTGTCTATTGGAATCCAGGCTACGATTTGTGGATTATTATGATTATTACATGACTCATTTATTGGATGGCTGCGACCATGCCTGAGTCTATTTATCGATCCTCTCCGGATGGCTGCGCCCATACCTTGGATCTAGATTATTATGTACTCTGTTATGGATGGCTGCGCCCATACCACTTATATCATGTACTTGAGATATTAGTTGTACTTCTTTACGCAGGTTCTCCGGCAGCCATGTTTTCAGTCACGCATGTTCTTGTAAATCATTTCACCCCTCTCTCTCTCGGGCCTCATGCTTTAGGGGGCATCTGTTACACAGCAATTTGTCACCGTTTGTCACCGTCCCTGTTACCCCTCGCCTGTACACTGGAGGACTCATTCCGGGACCTGTGAGAAGTGACATAACCTGAAACCACTTGCATTATATTCCTCTGAGTATGAGCTTCATTTGCCCTGAAGACATCTCCTCCAAAATACTCATGAAAACAGCTCTTTTTGCATTAGCGCGGGTCCACAGTTCACTGCCCGCGCCAATGAGGGAAATCCTCTAAAAAGGGCGCACCATTGGCGCTCTGTCCCAGAGTCGCACTCGCGCCAACCGAATTGAGTAAAGTTTTCAACCACCAAACTCCCGAAGGTTCTCTTCAACCCATTCACCAACTGAATCTATGTTGAGCTAAGATGGTTTGGCTTCGAATCTCCATAGAAGGGAAAGTGGTTTGCCACCTTTCATGGAAGTTTCCAAGTGATAAAGCCAATCCCATGAATAATGTGGTTGATCCTATCTTTTCCCTCTCTATCTATAAAAGCTTGCCTCTATGCCTTGAGCAAGCTAGTTACAGTCATAATAGTTAGTAGTTCCAGGAGTTCAAGAGTTTGAAGCTGCAAGAGCCTTCTTTGCACCCATAAGGCCAAATCTAAGTAAGGAGATTCTTGTCACCCAAAGAGAGAGAGGCTTGTTCCTTATCCCAACAAGCTTTGCAAGACTTGTGTACCTGACTACCCAGCCAAAGGAGGATCTGACGTCAGAACAATGGTTGTATTCTTCTTTGTTATTTATTAATAATAGATGACTATCATTATGGTTCCACTCTCATTGCCTTATGTTCGATGTTGAGTTATATCTTTTCTGACTGATATATAATTGCATCTACTAGATTTTATGCTTGTTTTTGTGTTGTTCTTTGCGTGTGGAGGTGTCCAATCACGGGGATCGTGAGGATCGTGACCGGCCAAGGCAAAGGAACGAGGGTGACATCTCTTCGACGGATACTAGCGTTGGAATCCAAGTAGGTTCTCACCATCTACTTTGTATTTGCAATTAAGAACTTGCATGGTAGCATTGTGTGATTGTTGCTAGACCTGGTCTGGGCTAGTAGGGATCGTCTCTGTCCGCAGAGAGGATTTACCTCCACAACAAGCCTTATCTCGATGATTTACTTTCTCATTCATTACGTAGAGCCGATCATCTCACTCATTTACGAGCAATCTTTATGAGATGTAGGCATTATCGAATTAGGTTGAATCCGCACAAGTGTGTATTCTGTATAGAAACGGGTCGTTTACTGGGATTTTTTATCTCAAAAGCTGGCATTTGTGTCAATCCCTCGAAGGTTTAAGCTATTGTTAAATTACCTCCACCTTCGTCTCTTCGCCAACTCCAAAGTTTGCAAGGGAAAGCGAACTTTTTACGTCGATTCATTCCTAACTACGCTGAGATCACGAAAGGCTTTACCAGGTTGTTGAAACAGAACACTTCGTTCTTTTGGGATGAGATAGCTCAGAAATCTTTTGATGCACTTAAACACGTGTTGACCCATGCACCATTATTGCATCCTCCCAACTACAACCAGGACTACTTTTTGTACCTCACCGCTTCTCATTCCACCATTGGGATGGTCTTAGTTCAGGAAGATGAATTCAACAATGAACATGCGATTTACTATCTTAGTCAAACTCTGAATCCAACTGAGCTAAAATATTCACATGTGGAGAAATTGGCCTTGGCAGCTGTTCAAGTTGTCCAACGTTTTCGTCACTACATCTTATTATGCAAAACCACGGTCATTTACGACTGTAACCCTATGACGTATATTTTGACTAAACAATAGCTAGGGGGAAAGAATTCCAAATGGATCATTATTCTACAGGAATTTGACTTGGAATTTGAAAAATCGAAGGCAAAGAAATCCTTGGTTTTCATGGAATTGATGTGTGATTTCCCGCGCACTGATAGTGAAACTGTGGTGGAAGAACCCATTGCAGATGAATCCTTGTTTGTTATCAGTACTCTTGATCCATGGTATGGAGATATAATTGTCTATCTCCAAACCCAATCTTTTCGGCCTGAAATCTCACAATCTTAGCGAAGGAAAACATGTTTCCAATCCCAGCAATACAATATTATTGGAGATACACTCTATCGTCGTGGAGTGGATTCTATTTTCCGCTATTGTTTAACTCATGAAGAAGATAAAAAGGTTCTAAATGATTGTCACTCTGGAGCATGTGGCGGTCATATGTCTGGGTATGCCACAGCCCAAAAGATATTGTGTGCTAGTTATTTATGGTCGTCCTTATTTAAAGATTGTATCAATGCAGTCCAGAAATGCCACAATTGCCAAATTTTTTATCGAAAGATGCGTGCTCCACTTGCTCCTCTCCACCCTATAATTGTTGTCAGTCCTTTTGCAAAGTGGGGTATCAACTTTATTACATGTAACCCTCACTCGGCCGGGGGGCATGCGTATATCATCCTTGCGGTAGATTATTTTACCAAGTGGGCCGAGGCGATGCCTACATTTTTGGCAGACGGCAAAACTGCTGCAATTTTCGTTTTCAATCATATAATTGCTAGATTTGGTGTTCCTCAAGCGATTATTACTGACCATGGGAGTCATTTTCGAAACATCATGATGACTGAACTAACAGATCAGCTTGGCCTGCATCACGATAGTTCTACTCCATATTACCCACAGGCTAATGGTCTGGTTGAGGCAATCAATAAAGTTCTAGTCACCATGATCCAACGAATCATTGGGATTCATCGGTCGAATTGGCATAACATGTTATTTTCAGCGCTTTGGGCATACCGAACCTCAGTCAAAACATCAACAGGTTTCACTCCTTTTCAGCTTGTTTATGGGTTGGAAGTAGTGTTACCCATTGAATGCGAAATTTCGTCATTGCAAATAGCCATAGAATTACTTCCAGCCACTTCCGAAGAGGAAAAACATTTGTTGTACTTAGCTCAATTAGATGAGAATCGACGTGATGCTGCATTAGCAATCGAGACTCACGCAAAACGGATAAAAGCTCAGTACGATCGAAATGTTACACCTCATAATTTTTCGGAAGGGGACCTAGTTTTATTATACGATCAAGCAAACGATAAGCTAGGGGCTGGAAAATTCGTACCCATGTGGCATGGTCCTTTTGTTGTTAAGCGTAAGCTGGCCAAAGGGGCCTATGAATTAGTAGATTTTGACGGTGTCTCTTTAGGTAAACCCAGAAATGGGCTTTATCTAAAAAGATATTATGCTTAAAGTTTGGTGTGGAGATTTTTGTTAGAATAGTTTTCTTTCTAGTTGGTGTGCTTTAGATTAGAAAGTGTGCCTAGTTTAGAGAGTGTGTTATCATTATTCCTGCTTATCTTGGTTTTACTCTTGATATTGCAGATGTCGACGTCTTCTCAAACATATATTGGTTTTGCTAATGGTGCTTGTCATAGTACATGGAATATTTCTTCCACAGCTTGGGTTACCTATTCACCCTCTGACGAGTTAGTATCTATGCATGGAGTAAGCCTCGGTCGAACAACGAATAACATTGCAGAGTATAGTGCAGTGATTGAGTTATTATCTGAATCCATCTCATTTGGGATTCGGAGTTTGATTGTTAGGTTAGATTCTGAACTCATTGTATTACAGCTTAATAGGGTTTATGCCATTAGAAATCCAGTGTTATTAAGATTATTTTTGAGAGTTCGTCTCTTGGAACGTGAATTTGACTACATTGAATATCAACATATTCCAAGATATTTAAACACATTAGCATATGCAATTGCTTCTCAAATGTTAAATAGACATTTGCAATAATCAAGACAGTAAATTTAAAAACATTCCATAAACATGTTATACAAGATAGCCAGTAATAGTGATATATCATAGCATAGGAGTGTGTCAAATATACATCGTCTTCGATCATAGGTTGAAAAACACCTTATGATCGGCAAAAATGATAGCACAAAAAGATATAAAATGTCATATGAAGTCTACAAAGGCGATCATCCTATCCCTGATGATGATCACGATAAGAAACCACTGCTCGGGCCACCCTACAAAGGAACCTCCTAAAAGGTCTTGGGACCCCAATCACATAGTGTTGTAGTCAAAGAGGAATATCATCTATACTAGTCTCCGATATATCTACTGTCAAGCGCTCTAGGTGATGCTCCAATTCGGTCAAGGTCTCTGCTGATTGGTCCTGTGGGGCCGGTGCCACGGCAGCAGGGTGTCTTTGCTCATAGGGCCGGAGAGCGGCTGGTCGCCGTGGACCCACATCTGCATTTAAAACTTTTTACTATCAGTTTTGGATGATTTAAAAAACAAAAAAAAATAGTTAAAACTTTAAAAAATGTTGAAAACAATTTTACCTGAATCATCCCATTGCTCTCCTAGTGGAAGAGCCATGTCTGGATCACCACGATAATCCATCCCAGCATATGGAAAGTCCTGTATCATGAATAGTTGGTTCTCCAACCAACAAAAATACTCAGGTGGGAATCGAACAACCTCAGTCCCCTCCTCGGGATGACGGGCCATGACTGCAACCCAGCGCATAATCCTAGGTTCTCGGGGAAGTCCAGCCTCAACAGAAAGCTGTTGTGGGACCAACATAGGGACCCTCTCTAGGCCAAAGCTCACAACTAAGAAACCATATCCAAAGTTTTTTAGTTCTCCATTCTTTTCCCTAGTCAGTTGGCCTTTCACATTAGCCAACACAGCATCGCACCAGTTGAAGATGGTGCCTCGGAAGCAGTCTACTGCCATGCACATTTGGGATCCGGTAGCTAGATGCAATGTTGCACTCCCGCATAGTCTGGTGACAGTAAAAGCAATAACTTTCAGTTCAAGACGGGAGATGGTCTTAACATCTATCCGTTTGTCTGCAGTTTGGACATTACAAAACTCTCGTCGGAGACTAGCGACAGACTGGCCACCTGGCCTAGTCCCGAATAGAGATAATCTTTTACCTCTCTTGGGAAAACCAGTTAGAAAATAAATGTCCTCTGACTCGATTTCGAGCCAGTGGCCACCAATTATGAAACACTGGTCCTGTATGCTCCACCTATTTACCAGCCATTGCAGAAAGTCTACCTGAGCCCTCATGCTAGGTATGGCCCAGAATTTCAATAAACCGCATGCTCTTAATGCCTGTATTGAAGGAGGATGAATCAATGTGGCTTGATCCACATCTTCGTGTTCCCGTTCCCGCCAAACAAGCATCTTGTGTATCTGCATTGCAAAAAAGGTGGATTAGAACTTTATAATTTCAAAACATTTGGGCGGAAATGATGAAATTAGGTTTTTAAAACCGTGTTTCACGGGGTCCGCACCCGCCTGTTAGAGACAGTGCGTAGGTTCGCACTTGTCCTTAACAGCAGGTGCGGCACCCCGACTTTTTCTTTTGTACGAAAAAGTCGGGGTTCGCAGGGTCCATATGGTACGCCTACGCAACCACCGCGAGCGATTTTTAAACCAAAATTTTCCTAAAAAATGAATTTTAAAGCCCTAAAAATGAAAATGAAATGGTTGAAATGCAAGACAAGGATGATGTGGATTACCTGGAGCGGACGGTTCTCGATTCCAACGGTCGGATTTTCCGCAATCTTCACAGGAAGTTTCTTACCAAAAGCTCTTACTTTTCACTCTGAAATCAAACGGTAAAAATGAAGTTACAAAAGCCCTTTTTATAAGATTTTTTGAATAAATGAATTTTTAATTTGTTTATTTTTCACTTTAAAAAGGTCACTTTTGATGCATTTTTATTAATTTTAAACAGGTATGAGTAATGTTTTGAGTTTTTGTGCAGAATATTGGGTTTTCAGGGAGAATTGATCATTTTCAACAAAAAGCAAAAACATAGGAGTCCTCTTTAAGCTCTTTTCAGACTCGTAAAATATGAAAAGATTGTCGAGTTTTTCTTTTTAAACTCGTTAAAACGGAATTAAAAGGACGGTCCACTTACAGCTCTTTTCTGACCGTATAAACATGAAAAGATTGTCGGACTTTTGTCGTTTCAAGTTCGATATTGGTAATAAAACGACGTGTTTTCGATCGTTTTTTTACTTTTTCAGATTGAAGGCACTAATTATGAAAAGTACTCCTTGATCATAATGGTCAAGCAGTTCTCTCAAGTATTATTTTATACTTTTTCGGGCTTGGGAGACACAAATTTACGAAAAAGGACAACCATGGAGTTTTCTTAAGGTTTTCTTCTGACTCCCTAAAATTGAAAAACATCGAGTTTCTCCTATACTGGACTCGTTAAAATTTCACAGTAAAGGACCTGTTCAATTTCAAACAGGAACGGACCACTCCTTCTTAGGGTTCGAATTTTAAACTAAGTTGGACTCATCCGAAGGATGAGCTTATAATCAAGCATATGTTATCCTCCTCAAGCTTGTCAAAAATAAAGAGGTACTTGCCAGAAATGGTGGGGGAAAAGAGAGAAAAATGAACATATTTGTTATACTTTGTCTTCAGAAAAGCAATCAACCACTCTTGAACACGACGCTTTTTGTTCACCTGGGTTGGGAAATCCTTTGCCTAATAGTTAATCAGACCATATTGAAAGTCTTCAGCCAGTTTCTGGGTATTAGATTTGGGTCAATTGTCACCAAACCATATGCAATGTCGTTATGTGTTCAAGAGGTCAGTTTCAAATAAACCATTCATTTGCAAAATATCTGTCATCCATCCCATCCCTGAGTTAGTCCTTGCTAAATACATTTCTTCAAAACTTGATCTATGATTTCATGTCGTGGGCTTGCCTACAACAGATCGCTTTCTATCGACTCCAACTCATTATCTAGAAAGATGATCTAGAAATCGTTAGTACCTTGGAATCTGCATGCCTCAATGGCAAGTTTCTCGCCTTTGACGATAGGTTGCATCATTGACCTTCAATCAAAGGATTCTATGACATGTTCGACATCGACTCATTTATTCACATTTCATGGATTGTACTAAGTACTTTGAGGGCCATTGACATTACTAGTGGTTTCTCTCACACTTGTTAACAGTTTACATCATTGAGTGGTAATCAAGTGGTTTCTACCATGTTCGACTTTGACACATTCATTCACATGGATAGAATCATACTAGTTTGGGAAGCAAATATCAAGACCCTGGATCTAGTTTCCACCATCCAGGCTGCGAGGAATTTTGTTATTCATTATACAGTGGACTATTCATAAACAGATGGCTGTGCCCATACTGTGTCTACATGTGTCTATACTTGTGATGTATTACGAAATCATTCCTGTATCAGAGCAGTTTAGATAGTTTTCTAGTTAGTTTTGATCTGAGTATGGGAATGCCTACCTCAGCGATGATATGTTCATATATATATATATATATATATATAGATATATATATATATATATATATATAGATTGCATTGAATGTTTTTACAGGTTCCAACCAGGGCATCCATAGGAATATCCTTGAAATGATAAAGTACTTCACTCTTATTAGATGACAAAAACCATCCTCATCTATTACAGACTTCGCACTTTAGGGGGCAATCTGTTGCACAAAAAATTGTCACCATGACTTTCTGCAATCCGTGTGAGTCTATCATCACTCATACTTACCTCCTTTGCAAGTCTTAAGCCTCAGTTCTTCATATCAAGCCTTGAAAATGAGAGAAAGACCTTAAAAATCTCTAAAATTCTAGTTTCGCACTTTCTCTTAGCATTACCTGCGGTACCGCACCCATTGGTCATGTCCCCTGTGCACTTGACTGCTCTGTCTCTATCTTAGAGGGTGCGAACCCCTGTAAAAGTTAAAAAGGCGCAAATATATTCTTAAAAACTCACTTTGAGTCATTTCTGGAAGCTTCTAGAGGGAATCTTGCGGTTACAAGTTCACTCCTCAAGGGTTCATGCATCCCATACCTTTAGGAGCTAACCCCTTGATGTGAGGAGCTTATCCCCTTGAAGGAGGACTCTATCCCTTCAATGGTGGACCTGGTAACCTCCTTCCTTTGCACTATAAAATGAAGCATTGGGCTGGTTACTAGAGAGCTTAAAAGCTAAATATTATTGGGGGTAAACGTTGTTGGAACTTAGTCTTCCTAATTGAGCTTTTGAGGAGAGATTACATACCTTTTGATCTCATTTGGAAGAGAGTGAGGCTTGTCAAAGTAGAGGAGATTCCTGTTTGGACCCCTGGGAAGAGCTTGTACAGCATCAAGGCACCAAGGTTGTAAAGTTCTTCTTTCAAAGTTAATACAATCAAGTTTATTTTTCTCAATAAGTTGTGTTTAATGGTTTATTTCATAGATTCCTTGATCACTATGATGAACATGATTTATTATATTAGCTATGCAGGTGTTCTTTGATGTGTGCTTGTTTTTGTTTGCAGGTTATTAAAAGGAGACTCTTTGGAGCTATTGGAGCAAGGCTACCACAAACTAGCGTTGGACTTAAGGTAGGGTCTAAAACACCTCTTAGTTTTTATTTATGAATCGAAATATGTTTAGGGAAAGATAAATTTGCTTGTCCTGCTGGTTGCTAGATATCAGTTGATACTAGGGAGATCGGTCTTTTCCACAAGAATGATTTATCGGCCAACAGGTCCTCATTTCCCAAGCCTTTGAACAAAGGTAGCTTCACTGAATTTTCCATACTAAACTAAAGTGGAGGTGGAGGTGGTATGGGTGAAGTCATAGGTGAGGGAGGTGAAGTCAGAGGTGGTGTGGGTGGAGGTGGTGTTCGTGGGAATCCTTATCTTATTAACTGAATAGCACTTCACAGAGAAACTTTGCTATCCCTTCCTTGTCACCTCATGGAGGTGAAATCAATGGACTATACTCCAGACCCTTTCGTCCTTTGTTCCTATAAGTTTTTCCGCTTTGCGTAGTTCCAAACATCAAGGTAGTTGCATAACCTGTTTTTCACACAATAACATTTTAATCCAGGTATTAAAATATTTCACGTACTTACCTCACGGTCCTTTGAAAAAGCATCGCTCTGCCTCGCTGTAGCTGACTGAGATGCTAACTGAAAAATCAGTCACAAACACTCCTATGACGCAATCAAGCCAATGATCAACAACACGGGTGATCTTGTCCTTAGATGCTTCCAATTTGTGTACTAGCTCTGGGGGTCCAAACAATAGGATCGTCAAGTTTCCACCTTCCTTGGCCATCTGCTAGCTTCGCGATCCACTCGTATAGCTTAATTGGGAAGGAGTAGAAAAAGATCTCGTGGATCTCTATATATAGGTATCTATCCAACCATTATTCCTTTGTCAGTCATGCGTTTTTATTCTCCTGCACCGCAAATTCATGGATCTTCCTGTCCAACCAGTCTTCGATCTCCTTCTTAGTTGGATTCTAGTGATATGACATCACACATCTCTTATGTAGATTCTGGACCCATCAACGGAACCTTTTGTTGGCTTGAGGGGGCCTGACCCAGTTTCAACGTTAATTAGCCAAACAAATCCCTATACTACTGGCCCTTTTGGCATCAGCACGCGGAGCGCAAACTGAAGTCTCACTCAAAGCAATATGGGGGGATGCTGGAACCAAGTTTCCACACCCTGAGATGGTTGTGATGTTGTTTGATTCCCTCTATCCCTACCTTCATGCAGTTCACTTCACCCTAGGGATTACAAGACGAGCCCTTTAGTTCATCCTTCAATACCTCCGTGAAAGGGTATGGTCAACCTTCACACAGCCCTAGCCTGTTGCTCAGGTACTTCTACACTACTATGGGAGCATGTCGTGTAGATTCCCCAATTAATCTAAGTGACTTTCTTATCTTATCAAACAATTATAGTTAACACTGTGTAAACAGATATTCGTAAATGCGTTCAATTATTCAATGTAATTGCATTCATTCGCGCATCACGTAAGAATAATAAAGGAAATTCATACATAACATATCAAGATGCATCAACAGAAAAAAGACACGGGAATATTTCTCTTTATTGATATCGTCCAAGTGATTACAAACCCTATCCACCCTACACACACAACTGCAGGGGTCTGCGCACTCACCTGCGAATTTCTACCCTAGGCCTGTAGAAATTCCCACCTGTAGATCACCTGATAATGCAATAGACTAAAGCAAAGTACTTGATCTACTTCTACAACCAATTTAGTGGAAGCTTAATCGAACATGAGCAACATCAATAAGAAAACATATAACTGATATGGAGAAATCAATCACACATAACACAGAAGATATAACCAGGGGAAAGACTCAGCCTAAAACCCCAACTCTGTATTGTCATACAAGTGGAAATATAGTCTGGAGTACAAAAAGAATGAGCTCACAAGCTATCTTGCTCTCTCTGAAATCCCTCTGCTGCTCATAGACAGTTAAAGGCTTCTCACAAACCTTCTCCTCTGCCCTCCAAGCCTCCTATTTCCTTGTGCAATTTTTCCTGCGGTCCAGTTCTTCCACAAGTGTGAATTCTCACCTCACACTTCTCACTTGGCTCAGAAATCATTGCACAAACCTAAAGGAGATAAATCCTCATCATGGATGAGCTTCATTTATAGGAAAAAAATACATCCAACTGATAGTACACTGTCCCTACTCTGATCTCAACTAGGTCTCAGACAGAACTGTCATGCATGAGTTATTCATGAGAGAATATTCAGTTATCTAAAGTGCAGCAGTTATATGCTAGCATGCATTAACTAATTGAACTTACTTAATTTAAACAAACTTTTTAAAACAAATATAACTGGACTTGACTCAGTTAACTGAGCCAATTAATTACTACTCAAATTAGAACTCATCCTTATCTCTTTAATTGGTGGATAAATTCCTCAACTAATAGATAAATTGTTGCATGTCCTCACATAGACTTCATGTTTGATTTTTCACAACTAATTAACTCATGGAGAATTTATTTATTTATTTTCAAACAGTTGTTAAGACCAAATTCGAATTTTACTTCCTATTTTTAGTCCAAGGATTGACTAAAATAGGAATCCATCCTGAACTTCTAAAAATAGAATGTTATTTTTAGCACTTCCATTTTTCATTCCCTATTGCCCATTCCAGCACTGGTACCCAAATTGCTATTTTTAGCAGTGCTATTTTTAGCACTTCTATTTTTAGCATTTCTTGTTGCCATTTTCAACACTCCCTCTCAATAAGAAAGGATTCCTCTCAAACCCAGTCTTGTACCTTCAGAATGTTCTGCATGCAACACTTCTACCAAGTGTGGTTGCTCCAGCAAATCTCAAACAGAAAAAATCCCAAATGACCTCTCCATTGGGCTAGAAACATACTCTGATGCTAAAGCTCTACCTGCTGCTGATAAGTGCTCCCTCTCTGATCTCTGTGCTACTGCAACATCTCCATGCATCTCACACCATTACACACCTCTTTGTGACATCCTACACTAGTGCAACACATTTGTGCCTCTCACATTGTTGCAGCCTAATAGCTCTGCACTTTCTTGGGATTCCTACACTGTAGCTCTCTCTGCCGCTCCATCCACATCTGTCTCTACCCAATCAGTCAATCCTGCTACTCCTCATCGAGGCTCATGTAGCAAACTTGAATCAAAGAGGTTGGGTACATCAAGGATATTTCCCCTCCTCCTTGGGACGATCACTCCACATCGCCCCACCTCCTACCTAGAGGTATGGCTGCATGTGATCCCTCTACCCACCTGGCTTGAAGTTTCCCCCGACTGGAGGTATCTACATGAGTATATGTCTCTACTCGATCTCTTCTTAGCTTCCCCTGTTGTGGCTACTCTACCAATCATCTGAGACTTCTTCTAGCACTACATGTTGAGAGGTAATATACTCTCCCTCTCAACCACCAAGTCTCCATCATTTTTCTTGTTGCTCAAGGCTTTGCATGCATCTTTAACCTTAAGAACATATAGGTTCTTGACCCATGAACTGATATGCTTCACCTATCTAGTGATGATGTGTCTAAGTAAAACCTTTCCCTTACTAAAGACTACATCATAGCCTATGTCTTCCAGCATCGTGATCTACACCAAGTTTCTCTTCAGTCCTGGTACATATTTGACATCGGTCAAGGTAAGGTGAGCTCCATGCTCCCTCTGAAAAATAACCATGCCTACACCTAAGACACTATAATTTTCATCATTACCCATTGCTATGAGTATCTGGAGATCTTTCTCCTCCAAAGTACTGAAAAAACTCTTGTCGTCGGTCATGTGGAAAGAAGCTCCACTGTCAAGAAACCAACCACTTCCCACCAGGGATGAAACCATGCATGCGAAGAGTGTGAAATCCAACTTGAACTGTGAAACAAGTGCCTCATCTTCTGATCCTTCCCTAGATCCCTTCTTGGATTTCCTCTATGGACAATTTGTAGCAAAATGGCCCACCTCATGACAACGAAAGCATCGCACTTTTGATTTTTCAAACTTCTTCCCACCATGGGAAGAACTGAATTCGAAAAGAGAAACCTTCTCCTTTCCCTTCTTTGCCTTTCTCACTAAGGTGCAGTTTTCTTCATCCTCCATGGATGAAGAACCATCTCTGGTGCTTCTTCTTATCTCTTCCTGCATCAAATCCGACCAAAGTCGTTCCCAATCTGGCAGTTTCTCTCTTCCATTAACCGAGTCCTGGTAGATATTCCAGCTCTAAGGAAGACCGAGGAGTGCAAGACTCACCATGTCATCATCATTTGTCACGATCCCTACACTTTCAAGTTCATCCCTATATGTGGTGAGCTTGTTCAAATACATAGAGATCGTGTCACCCTCTTCACACTTGATCTTTCAAAGTTTTTCCTTCGGTGCCAACTTCCTCTGATCACTACTATTCTGATATAGATCTTTCAATTTTTTCCACATTTAAAATGGTTTCTCCTTCCCATGGAGACTCGAGACTATGTGATCTCGAACTCCCTCCAGAAGGATTATCCTTGCTCTAGCCACACATTTCTTCCATTCAGCCAACTCAGTAGCACCAGTCGGCTTGGGGACTTCTTGATCAATGAAGTCCTTTAGACTGTTATCTTCTAGTACTGCTTCCATGCGATCCTTCCAGGCTATATAATTTGAACTACCATCAAGGGCATATTCGAGTCTCAAACCACTGAACGCCACCGGTCAAATAGATGTGATAAGAACTCAATTCAATATTCAGAAACCAAACTTTGAACTTCTCCTACTTTTATATTGTTCTTCCTTGATCACTTGCGCTTTGATACCATGTAGAATTTTTCTACAAATCAGCTAGGTCCGATACCATGTAGAATTTCCCACCTGTAGATCACTTGATAATGCAATAGACTAAAGCAAAATACTTGATCTACTTCTACAACCAATTTAGCAGAAGCTTAATCGAACATGAGCAACATCAATAAGAACACATATAACTAATATGGAGAAATCAATCACACATAACACCGAAGATATAACCAAGGGAAAGCCTCAGCCTAAAACCCCAACTCTGTATTACCATACAAGTGGAAATATAGTCTGGATTACAAAAAGAATCATCTCACAAGCTATCCTTCTCTCTCTGCAATCCCTCTTCTGCTCATAGACAGTCAAAGGCTTCTCAAAAACCTTTTTCCTAGGGTCCAATGCTTCCACAAGTGTGAATTCCCACCTCACACTGCTCACTTGGCTCAGAAATCACTGCACAAACCTAAAGGAGATAAATCCTCATCATGGATGAGCTTCCTTTATAGGAAAAAATACATCCAACTCATAGTACATTGTCCCTCCTCTGTTCTCAACTAGGTCTCTGACAGAACTGACATGCATAAGTTATTCATAAGAGAATATTTAGTTATCTGAATTGCAGCAGTTATATGCTAGCATGCATTAACTAACTGAACGTACTTAATTTAAACAAAATGTTTAAATCAAATATAACTAGACTTGACTCAATTAACTGAGCCAACTAATTTCTACTCAAATTAGAACTCATCCTTATCTCTTTAACTGATGGATAAATTCCTCAATTAATAGATAAACTATAGCATGTCCTCACATAGACTTCATGTTTGATTTTTCACAACTAATTAACTCATGGAGAATTAATTAATTTATTTTTAATTTATTTTCAAACAGCTATTAAGACAAAATTCGAAATTTACTTCCTATTTTCAGTCCAGGGACTGACTAAAGTAGGAATTCATCTTGAATTGCTAAAAATAGAATGCTATTTTTAGCACTTCCATTTTTCATTCCCAGTTGCCCAATCCAGCACTGGTACCCAAACTGCTATTTTTAGCACTTCTGTTTGTTGCATTTCTTATTGCCATTTTCAACAAGGCCTCTGTGCACTCAGCTGAAGAGCCTCTACGTATGATACAACCCAAGACTTAGACTTCTTACTTCAGAGCTACGATTCTCTTACCTTATGTGTCTCTAACTACTTAGAGCTTAGCTCTTTTTGTACAATCCCATGGTCCGCAAATCAAGGGTAGATCTCTTACAGCCAACTTTACTTTTACAAAACTAAGGGCGGACTACCCTTTATGAAACATGACACCTTTGCGCTCCACGACCACAAAATGTGGAGACTTTACAATTTTATTACAAAATTTGACTCAAACATAGGCTTTTATCCCCAAAACTTCCCTTTGGGGATCCCACTCCCAACACGTATTTTGACAAGTTGATGCGCATGGTCACCAACACACACTTGGAAATCATCACAGACACTATGCATCAGTGTGTTTTTGGTCCAACTGCACTCAAGATGATGATGCGCGTGTTGTCAAACGAGTTGGACAAAGGAGCCATATCAGTGTACCCAGATGCAACGAAGGCAAGAGTTCGCTTTCAGTAGGATGTCACCATTGAGCGCACAGACACCATCACGGATGACCAAGCTTGGCATCAGTTCACCATCATCGACAATTACAAAGATGTCGAAGAGTTGGTCTTACCACAATGATCCGAGTGTTAGTGATGTCTTGCATGGCTTGCTCAAGCCATTTTGTCTCACATGGGTACATGTGTAGATTGTATGTAACGTCTTGTCAAGTGGAAGCTCAAGTGTCGATAGTTGAATGTAACAGACATAGAATAGTTGAAGATTCATGAGGGTAGATGAATGGTCGCAGAGGGGAATGTCAAGGGTCACCCTACCCTTTGCTATAAATAGTCCCTCATAATTCATTGTAAAGGCTTTTGGTTAGCCAAGCTTCTGATAGGAGTATCTTAGAGAAAGCTTGGAGAGTATTCTAATGAACCTTGCTTCTCCACTATGCAGAGCTAGTATATCTCTTTGGACGAGCAGGCGGCAGTGACTGTAACATTCCGTTGTCAAAACTAGTGGTTGATCATGGTTGTATTCTATGACTGGAACTTTCACTTCTTAATATAAAAGAGCCATCACATTTCACGCATATGTTGTATTGTATTTCAGCTATCTTGTTTACTCTAAATGATATATTTATATGTTTGCTTACACATGTGTGTATAGACTCTTTCTTTATATGTATGTATGAATCTTATTGAAATGTGTTGTTGGTTTAACCATAACTTTGGATTGCTAGCTTACTTTCCTTCCAGTTTGTGGTGCATCTCCACTCGTGTGCTCCCTTCTTAACTTTGTGCTTTCATAGGTTTCCAAGGGGCACACTCACCTCACCTCTGTGTGTTAGAAACATTCATGCACCTTCCTTGACTTGATGCATATGTCACACCCTTGCTACCAACAGGGACATCTTACTTGCCTTTGAGCACAACTGCAATCAAGGCGATACCATATGAACCACTGTTGGGACTCCTACACCAAACGGTTTGAGGTCTAGTTGGGACTTCTTACCAGGGAGATCCCCTAACAAGTTGGCAAGTACAACACCGTCAACATTTTTGGCGTTAGAAGGAGGGCCAGATGACAAGCTAAGTCATCATCATCTATTTTAAGTATTCATACATCTATCATGGATTTTTCTATAGTTCGCCCTCTGAAATGTCTATCCAATGGATGTATCTTTCACATTGAGAGGGAGTTTTGGGATCACTTGTCACAAATCATGTATGATGGTGTAGGCGCAGTGGCCTAGCCTGAGCACTTAGATGGCTTCCATGCACTCATGAAGGGCATGGAAGATTTTAATGAAACAGAGGTTTGTTCATTTCTCGCACACACACTTCGCGACCACTCATTACAATGGTGTGGCACACTACCTCATAACTTCGTGCACTCATTCAAACAGCTCAATGATCTAATCGAATATGTTTTCCATCATTTTGATCCTGAATAACTTGATTAAAAAAAGTAAAACAACGGAAGGCCCCACACAAATCACCTATGGAGTTTTCAGAGCACTTCCATCTATTCATGTTTGAAGCCTGGAAAAGTCAGATGAAATTTCAGTACCTCATGGACAAATTTAAATATTGCCTTATCAAATCTGTTAATCCCAAGAATAATTTCAAGCTCAAACCCCACTCAACATACCTCGGTGATGGAGCTACACAATCACAGATGGAAACGGTCATTGTTACAAGTGACTATCCGTATTCCTCTCATCAAACAGCTACACCATTGCAGATTGATGTGGGAGAATATGCGGACACATCTATTCAACAGTCACATCCTCCTGACATTGCTCCTTCTGATTTTCACACAAGCTTGGTTGCGAATCCATTGGGTTATCACATGTATTTTATACCTCAAGCTCCATCTTCGTACTTGAATGATCCTCCGGATGAAACTGTCTTGTGCTCTTCCATTCCTGACTCTACACTTGTTTTGAATGAGGATCAAGCCATCGATGGAGTTGGTGTTGCACAACCAACATGTGATGTCATTCATGAATACTATGACTGGGAGCTTAAAAATCCACCGGAAGCAGAGGACCATCCATGTTTGTTCATACCTCTCTATTTTTTCTTGACATCCTTGATGATCCCGCCATCCCTGATTTTTCATGTGTATCTCTATCCATGGATGCACCTATTGTTGATCATTCGTGGGACACACCATATGTCAGTCCATCATTTGACAATGGAGAGGACCAATCATTCATTGAAAATCCACTTGATTTTTCATCTGCTTTTTCCGAAAATGCTGAGGGTGAACATCCTTTCGTCTCATCTACCCATCTATGTGATTCATCAAATCATGAGGATGCCGACAAACATCCTGAATTTTCTGATATTCATTGTCATGATCTCTCTACTTCTTCATCCAATCATAATATTGATTCAACTATTGTTAATCTATCTAAGACACTGGTATATGATGATGTATATGTCTATGAAGTTAAAACCCCCCAGACTGTCGAGGCACTTCAGCCAGAGCTGATGGTTATGTCAGGCCCTCGTTGTCCTGAGTTTGGTCTCACTTCTGATCCGGAAATTATTCAAACACCCAAGGCTCCTCATCACTCATTTGTATGCACTGGAGAACAATCTAACACTCATATTTCACTTCCCCCACTCGAACTACACGATCCCATCACTCAAGCATTGGAGGAATCTTACACAGCAAGCACGAATGTGCAACACAAGTTGTCTTTGTTTCTTTCGTTTGCTTGCATGTCACAGTCAAGAGTGTGTGTATGCTTAACATCTGCACGCATTGTCATAGGGCACCATGGTAAGTCCATGAACCACATGTCATGCACTTGCACTCACTTATGTTCTGTGGACGCTTTTAAACTCGGAGTGTGTTTGTCTTCATTGTTATATCTTTCTTGTTTGTTGGTTTGCACAGTTGTCTTGTTCGCTAACCATGCCTTCACCAACATGGGTCAACCAATACACTGGTGGCTACATTGGAAGTATCACTTCACGTGAGCAAACCCATGTACCGTTAGCTTGGGAGTAGGAGTAATGTTTTCTTTTGGTTTGTTTGCTTGTATGCATGTTTTCTTACTCGCTTGGCTTACCATTTACTTCTTCCTTTTGCTTTTTGTTCTTATTTGTTTTCTTATTTACATCCATAGGTTAGTTTCTCATGAGACCATGTGCGACTCTTGGAACAAGCTAGGTAAAGTACAAGCTAGGTACAGTTATCAATACTTGGTTTTATGTCATCCTGCCTCTGTATGAAGAACTTGTTGTCTTCATTCCATGATACATCAATGGAAAATACGTACCATTCAAAGTGAACCTTGGTGAAAACACAATTCTTGCGCGCTAACTAGTGTTACTTACTCTAGTCGATTGTTTTCAGGTTAATCCTTGTCAGCTCAGTCAAGTAACGCAAGGTCAGGGGGAAAACCTTAACAAGCATGTCAGAGGTATATATAAACTACTTCTCTGAAGTAACAACTGCTTCTACTCTCAAAAAGTCAGGATCCCTCTTCCGCCTCTGAAATGAATAAGTGTTATGCACAATTATGAAAATGAAAATGAAAAAAATGAAAATGTGTCGAAAAAATGAAAAATAAATAAGGCAAAAGAAGAGAAATGCTTCCTGCATAGAGAGGTGATGCAAGTAACTCTGTCAAGGTACTGACCTGGCTCACTGGCAGCAGAGTGATGCTTGTGTTCCTGTGTGACTCCGTCAGGGTACTATCTAGGCCTGCTAGTAGCGGAGAAACACCAGAGATGAAACTAAAACTCTGATGACCATATGACTTGTGTACTAATATACCCCTCATCCCCAATTGAAAAAGTTGTGTTGACTTGGCTTGGAATCTGTGACGATCGACCAAGAGCTTAGAAAATGCTACATCTTACAGTCAAGCAAGTGTGGAAACCAAGATGAATAGAGAACTAAACAATACTTTTGGAGGTGTTAGACTTTATTTTCACGAACAAGGTCCATTCAGAGAGCTGGAGTTCTACTAGTGTGTCACCAACTATTGTAGCAGCTACAAACACCCTCCAAAATTTTGCCTTACCTTCATTTTTTAGCCTCCCTACCAAGCATCCTCAGTAGCATGTCTTGCACCATCAAGCATATAAGCTTCAGATGTTTCTCAATGTCTTGTCATCCTATCCATGTCAGTTTTCTTCACTCCCCTCACACGCTGTCTTTCTAGACTTAAACAATGTGCTAGACAAGTAGCTCCCCCAGAAAATTGCACAATTCTGGAGGGGAACCAACCTTCCCCCCATAAATTGTGCAAATCAGCTCGCCAACCTGCTGAGCTCAAGAATTGTGCAAATCAGTCTGTTAGTATTCCCTCAGAAAATTGTGTAATTATAGAGGGGAACAAGTCTCCCCTCCAAAAAGTGTGCAAATTAGCTTGACAACCTGTTGGGCTCCAGAATTGCACAGAGTAGTCAGGTAGTCTTCCTCTAGAAAATTGTGCAATCTAACCCAGCACTGCTACTCAACCTAGAAATTGTGCAATTATGGGAGGCAGTCACCTATTTTCCCCATAAAATTGTGCAATCCCCGTGGGATAGCTAGCCTAGTTCATCCCAGGAACTTCGCAAATTTTCATCCCAGGCTCGCAGACCAATGCATGTGCCTTTAGGCTGACTAGTTCTCTCCAGGACCAAGTGAAATTGATTTTCAAGTATGGACTTATTTTCCCAAGGAAACATGCAAAGTCATCCCTATATTTAGGGATCTAATTTTTAGCATCTGGAGGTTACATGCAAGGCTCATTTCAGAAACCTCCCGCCAAGTGTCGCTTTTCCTAGATTTGTGGCATGAGTGTCATAACCTTGATTTTATCAAAACTTATGAATTGAACACTGCAAAGTTCATTCCTCACATCAATCTTGCAGTTCTAACATCCCACATTGCATCTAGGAGTCATCGACACATTCAGCTCAGTTGTTTCAGGGTAAGCCCGCTTTACATGACTTGTGCTCATTTTTATCACTTTTTGTGTTTCAGCTTATGCAACTGTTATCAGCTTGATTTCAATGAGCACTTGTTGTCGTTTTGATGTATGTTAGCTTGTAGAAGCACCGTTCAGTTTTCGTTCGCATCTCACTATTGTCGCATGCATGACATTAGTTTTGCACCAACGATCACCATTGTGGCAACTCGCTTCACACACATGCATGCTTTCCTGTTTTTGGAATCCTGCACTTATTATTTTCATGCATGATCGTTCACTCTTGTTTACACTCAATATCACCCTGCATTCAGACTTCTCATGTTTTCAGTCACCCGTAGCAAGTTTGGGTTGCCTTAACCCGGACCTTGCCTTGCCCGGCTAACATTGTGCATTTCTAGAAGTGAAGGCTCTTCCTTCCCTCCATAAATTATGCAAGTCTAGCCTAGAACTAACCTCCAGGCTTGCATTGTGCAATTTTGGGAAGAAGTGCCTTGTTGGTCCCAGAAACTATCCAATGCAGTTTGCTCATTTTCATGTCACTGCTGAATGAAATTGGACATTGCGGAGTTTCAGTCCTCAGCAAGCCAGGCTAGACTATGCATTGCGCATTTCTAGAAGTCATTCAACCTCCTGATAACCCAGACTATGGCTTGCGTAGTTTTTCCAGTCAGTCTTCCAGCCTCCCGATCAAAATTGCTCAATCCTCACAAATAGTCACACATGTATGTTGCATGTCAGTCCTTTAGTTTGTTTTGGTTTTCGACTGACAGATTGCTTGTCATGAGTGTTGCTATGTCTCTAGGTATCACAGGTGTTCATCTACCTGTCAGCGGCATAGGTACAATGACTTCCAAGAGAGCAGAGTCGAAGACATCGTTCACAGCACAACTGGGGATGCAGTCAATCAAGTGTCTATGAACTTGCCTATCTATGAAGACATCAACGTGTTCATGGACAAGGATATCAAGATGAAATGGTAGCAGCGTCATAGCAAGCAACACCATCAGTAATAGTAGAAGGTAGCACACCTGCATGAGACAAGTGCAAGAGGAAAGATGTGGACAGCACATAGGCGGAACTACGTTGCAAGCTCAAGCAGATCCACCTGTGATGAAAGAAACTTTGGAGACTGAGGCTATGAGGCGATGGGGTGACAAGAGGATCACACGAAGGCAGAGAGAGAGAAACAGAAAAGGATTTGCAGGTGCTCAAGTAGCAACTCAAGGAAGAACAGGAGCTGCACAGACAAGAGAAGGAGTTGTAGTGGGAACAGGTACAGTGGGAGGCGCAACATGCACAGACTGATGAAACTGCACCCATATAGGTTATGGATCGATCCAGCAGCTGGCATAGAGCATAAATGGTAAGCAGTGTTTTCAATCGTATGCAAAGGTGTTTAGGAGCATGGATGTCATTGTGCACATGCATGGGATCCCAAGCATTTGGCACACTCACCGAGGTGAAGATAAGAAGCAAGTCTAACTGGAGCTGAACATGTATTTTGACAAGTTGAAGTGCATGGTCACCAACACACACCTAGATATCAACATAGACATTATGCATCGGTATGTTGTTGGTCCAGTTGCACTCAAGCCGATATGTGGATGTTGTGAGATGAGTTGGACAAAGGAGCCATATTAGTGTACCCAAATGCAACGAAGGCAGGAGTTTGCTTTCAATAGGATGTCACCATTGAGCGCACGGACACCATCATGGAAGACCAAGCTTGGCATCAATTCACCACTGTCGAACATTACAAGGATGTTGAAGAGTTGGTCTTACCACAATGGTCTGAGTGTTGGTGATGTCTTGCATGGCTTGCTCAAGCCATTTTGTCTCACATGGGTACATGTGCAAATTGTATGTAACGTCTTGTCAAGTGGAAGCTCAAGTGTCAATAGTTGAATGTAACATTCATAGAGTAGTTGAAGAGTCATGAGGGTAGATCAACGGTCACAAAGGGGAATGTCAAGGGTCACCTCAGCCTTTGCTATAAATAGTCCCTCATAACTCATTATAGAGGCTTTTGGTCAACTAACCTTCTGAGAGGAGTATCTTAGATAAATTTTGGAGAATATTGTAATGACCCTTGGCTTCTCCACAGTGCAGAGCTAATATATCTCTTTGGAGGAGCAGGTGGCAGTGGCTATAACGTTCCGCTGTCAGAACTAGTAGTTGGTCATGGTTGTATTGTATGACTGGAACTTTTACTTCTTAATATAACAAAGCCAACATGTTTCATGCATATGTCGTATAGCATTTTAGCTATCTTGTTTACTCTAAATTATATATGTATATGTTTTCTTACGCATGTGTGTATAGACTATATCTATATATGTATGTATGAATCTTACTGAAATGTGTTGTTGGTTTAACCATCACTTTGGATTGCTAGCTTACTTGCCTTCCAGTTTGTGATACATCTTCGCTCGTGCGTTCCCTTCTTAACTCTGTGCTTTCACTGGTTTCCAAGGGGTGAACTCATCTCACCCTCCGTGTATTAGAACCATTCATGAACCTTCCTTGACTTGCTACATATGTCACACCCTTTATACCAACAAGGACATCTTACTTCCCTCTGGGCACAACTGTGGTCAAGGCGATATTGTAGGACCCACTGTTGGGACTCCTACACCAAACGGTCTGAGGTCTAGTTGGGACTTCTTACCAGGGAGATCCCCTAACATGTTGGTAGGTCCAGAACTGTCAAAACAAGGGTAAGCCGCTACCTGAACAATGTGTAGTACATATATTAGACGAAAGTAAGAAAAGGATTGATCGGGAGATGAGATTGACTACACAAATCGAAGCATTTTAAATGTACCAGGTGATCTTAGATTTTGGATCTGATGTGAATTTTTTGCCTAAAAAGACCTGGGAAAGAATGGGAAATTCGATGCTATAGTGGTCCCCAATTCAGCTGTGAATGGCAAACCAACAGAATATTATTCCTATGGGATGCCTACATGGAGTAACTATAGACATTGAAGGGGCATGCGCTATGGCTGATTTTGAGGTAATCGAAATACTGGATGATAGAAATCCCTACCCAACATTGCTTGGAATTGATTGGGCATATGATATGAATGGGGTCATCAACCTGAAGAAGAACAACATGATGTTTGAGAATAAGGAACTGAGAGTCATTGTTCTATTGTATCTGGCCGAGGGTGCACGGTATACTGAACCAGTCTGAGATTACTCTGAGGAGGACGATATTGAACTGATCTATAATCCTACTACGTAGAATAAGGATTGGATCAATCCTATGGTGGATGGAAGAATTAATTGGGAAAAGGATAGCTCCTGTAACACAGATTTAGATGAGGAGCTCGAGCAATGGCAGAATATATTGTATTAAGTATCAATGTTGTGATGCAACAGACTTACTAAATCAGTCTAGTGTATATCCACTGAGGTACGCAATTTACCATATTGTGATGGCTTAGAAGATGTAAATTTGTTTCTCGATAAATTTGAAAGGGATGTACTGGAAGAGCATCAGTTCCAGGCATTGGACATCGCATTGAGAGCTAGTCCTGCCAAATGGTGGGGTACACATAAGGAAAGTTTTGCAGACTAAAAGGAGTACCAAAGGATGATGAAGTTGTGATTTGGCTATGAAAATAACCACATTACTGAAAAATATACATGGAAGGATGATCCACATGAGCATTTGGCTCGTTGGATGAAATCATGGGGAGAGGAACCACAACCTGAATGGGTACAAATATTCTTCCACACCTTGGATACTATTCCGATGAGTTGGTACTTAGAAACAGAGTTACGACATGGAACCACAGAGTGGGACATTATGAAGGAGATATTTTTGCTAACATTCAGTTTTGAGGATGGATTCGAATGTATTGATGAAGAATTATAGGAAATTAAGGTTTTGATCTTCATAACACCTGTATAGCTTATCACGTGGGTACAACCTAACTGGAGTACGTAGCTACGCCATGTTCTGGAGTGTTACAATGTTACCATAGAATAAGGTGAGGAAGATCCTAGGAATATCGGTATCCCTGAGTCAAAGGGACAACATGAAGTTGTTGGGCCTGAGGTAGAGGTTCCTGACATTTCAAAACCATTGAATACTAAGCAAGTGAACAATGGTTCAGAAGCGCAGTCGAAGTTTGCGAATATAAGTGATTACTTGGATGAGGACACAGTTGAAAAAGTCGCAGTGTTGTTACATGAATATCAAGACTTGTTTCCAACAAATTTCTCTGATCTAAAGGGGATAGTAGGTGATCAGGGTGTTATGAAGATCAATCTGAAGCTAGATGTGAAGCCAGTAAATCAACGCCCATGGCGATTGAATCTTAAATACAAAGAAAAGGTGCATGAAGAGATAGATAAGATGCTCGCAGCATGGATTATTGGGCCTATAGAAGAATCGGACTAGGTTAGTCTTATGGTAGTTCAAGAGAAGAAGACAAAGGGAAAATTAGGATCTACATAGATCTAAGGAATTTGAACGATGCTTGTGTACATGATCCATTCCCTATGCCATTCACAAATGAAGTCTTGGATAACATTGGTGGTCAAGAAGCATACTCTTTTACAGATGGATTCTCAGGATATCATCAGATCAAGATCATGCCAGAAGATTGAAGTAAGACTACCTTTGCCACAGAATGGGGCTCTTTTCAATTTACAAATATGCCCTTTGGACTTAAGAATTCCCTTGCAATATTTTCTACGGTGGTAGTCACAGTCTTTAAGGAATTTATTCACAATTTTTTGGAGGTCTACTTTGATGATTAGACAGTGTTCAGGTTAGTTAAAAAGTATGTTTCAAGTCTTCACCTAATGTTGGATACTTATAGGAAGTATAAGATATCCCTAAATCTGAAGAAGTGTATATTTTGCGTACCATATGGGATACTTTTGGGCCACGTTGTTTCTAAGAAGGGTTAATGGTGGACCTTGCTAAAATTGCAGTGATTATCAATATGGATCCCTCGAGGAATGTAAAATAGTTGTGCGCAACATTGGGCCATATAAGATACTATAGAAAGTTCATTAAGGCATGCACACAAATCACTACGCCCATGGAGAAATTATTGAAGAAAGATGCGACATTTTGTTGGGATGATGATTGCTAGAAAATATTAGATGTTTTGAAGGAAAAGATGGTTACAACACCTATTCTAGTGTTCCCCGATTGGAAGAAAGAATTTCATGTACATGTGGATGAGTCCTGCATAGCATTAGGGGCAGTTTTAACCTAACTAGGCGCAATAAATATCGACCATCCGATTGTATTTGTGAGCAAAAAATTGTCAAAGGCAGAGAAGAATTATTCAACCATGGAGCACGAAGAGTTGGTGATGGTATATGCACTCCAGAAGTTCAAGCATTATCTGTTGGGTGTGCACTTCAAAATGTATACAGACCATTCAACTTTGAAGTACCTCGTCAACAAGCCTGTGTTTGGGGGGGGGGGGGATTTGTAGGTGGTTACTGCTATTTCAAGAGTATGACTTTGAAGTAATTGTGAAGCTAGGAAGATTAAATGTTGGACCCGATCACCTTTCGCGGATTGAGAATGGCGAAGAAACTACAAGTCTTGATGAAGGATTGTCTAACACGCAACTCTTTGTCGTGCGCGTTGCAAACAAACATTATGCGAATATAATCCAATTTCTGTCTACAGATGTAGCTCCTAAAGAATATACAATGCAGCAGGGGAAGGAATTGGTGGTAAAAGCTACGGATTTATCCATAATTGTAGGGCACTTGTACAAAATGGGGATGGGTGAAGTTCTATGTAGGTATGTACCAGATTATGAAAGACAAGGTATCCTCGCTGAAGCACATGGCAGAGTTGCTAGAGGATATTATGTTGGAAGAGTGACTGCATAGAATATCCTCCGAGTCAGGTTGTGGTGCCCAACTATGCACAAATATTCAAAGGAGTATTGTAGGGCATGTGATGTCTGTCAAAGGACTAGGAAGTCATCGCGAAGGGATGAATTTCCTCTAAACCCGCAAGTCTCATTACAAGAATTCGACAAATGGGCAATAGATTTTGTGGGACCTATTCAACCACCAGGAAGGAAGATAGGAGCGTGCTACATCATCACAGTGATAGAATACTTAACTAGGTGGGCTAAGGCGCAACCCATTAAGGATTGCAGTGCAACTATAGCTATGAATTTTATATTTGAGTATATTATTTCTAGGTTTGGTTGTCCTAAGATTTTGATGAGCGATAGGAGTTCACATTTTCTGAATGAAACAATTATTGCTTTGCTAGAAGAATTCCAGATGTATCATCAAAAAAGCACGTCATACCATCCTCAAGAAAATGGAACAATTGAAGTTTTCAATAAGATCCTAGAGAATTCTTTGATGAAGATCTGTCATGTGAATAGGAGGGATTGGGATGTGTGCATACTAGCTGTTCTTTGGGCATATAGAACAACATGTAATAAGTTGACTGGACAGACACCATTTCGACTAGTTTATGGATGAGAAGCGGTGATGCCAAGGGAGTACATAGTGCCCAGTTTAAGGATTGTTGTAGTCACAGAGATGACAGATCTAGAACACCTCACGCAGATACTTCAGTTAGAAGAAGATCGATTCTTGGCAGGTTTTTAGCAGCAGGTGTAGAAGGCTAGAGAAAAGGTGTGGCATTAAGCCACATTAAGTAATGCACATTTAAAAATGGAGATTTAATGTTGATGTATGATATCAAGTTTACTAAGTTCCCGAGAAAGTTTCAGATGCATTAGCTGGGACAATACATCATCAAGGAGATTACGGATGGCAGTGTAGTTCAGCTCGTGAAGCTGAATGGGGAGTTATTTCCAGGAAGAATCAATGGAAGCAGGTTGAAGTTGTATGAGGATGATCCTGCCCTTGCGCGATTACTACATGGATGTAGGAAAGTCTTAGTACTTTAGGCAGTTGGAAGGAAGTGCAGGACTATAAACTACTCTGCCAGGAGAAAATTTTGGTGAAGAGATTGGGTTGCACGATGGTTAGTAGAAAGGTGCAGAGGGGAGCTGCGATGAAGGAGTTGCGCTAGCAAGGTCAGTCGCACGCAGCCTGGCCAAGAAGCGACTGTTGGAAACATTGTAGATGATTGGATCATTATTTTTTAGTTAAAGGGAGCCAGGGAAAAGAATTTAAGGAGCATATATTTGGAAATCTACCGCCAAAGAGCATTAATGAGGGAGATCTAGAGGGAATCGATGGATTTGAATTGAAAAATGGATGTAAATACAACATCCTACTCCACATTCAAACACTTTGCTTCCAAAGATATTGTCTTGATATTTTTCACCTAAGTTTGAGCATAGAAGGCTATTGTATGTCTGTACGAGATTGGCAAGGGGTAGAGTGAGAATTTTCACAAAAGGGGCTTGGGTTTGAGGGATATTTGTCCGAGTGGTAGAAGAAAATCTTCTGGGAAAGCTTGGCCAAGATGACTGCAACATCACCAATCCCTGCTACAGCACCCAAGTCGTCGAGGCCAAAACCTACTGCCTCTGCGGTAGGAAAGAAAAAGAAGAAGAAGCCCCAACCTCCACTGATGCACCAGTCCCCTAGAAAGATACCTATGGAGTGAAGGCAGAAGGAGAATATGGACAACAACAAGTAACCTATGGAACCTAAGGATTTGGAGGAAGAAGAATTGGCTGATGGGTTGGAGGATATCCATGCAAAAGAAGTTGAACCTATCTCTAGACTGCCTCCTTACATGCCACCAAGGAAGCCAACATCCAAGGTCTCTAAGAACCCAGATGTATTAGAGTATCAGGTAGTCACTCCATTATTACCAAAGCATGTACCCATAGAGGGTGAGTTTTTGGCCCGGGTACCATATTTGAAGATGGAGGACTGGTATCTAAATGATTTTGCGAAGTACCCTCAGTTTCAACCCAACAATTATTTGAGATCTGTATATTATGAAGAGGCAGGAGTCACAAGGGTAGAACCAATGAAATGGGCATCTGGAATCCAATGTGTGGGCCTTTTAAACATGATGTATGTGCCTCACTTCGGGTGAAGTAATATAAACACGATTTGTGTGCACCAAATGCTGGCATTGGTGCATGATGGGTATCTGTGGATGGGGACACCCATCCCCATTGATGATATGTTGATTACGAGTATCACCGCGTTCCCCTATCAAGGCATGAACCCAAATGATGCCTTTGTGGATAAGTTGCAAGAAAAAGAAGTTGGCGGACCAGATGAAGAGGGAATTTGGGTTAGTGAAGAAGTCCTGAGCTAAGTTGTTAGCTCCATATATGATGAAGCCATGAGGTTCGCTGCTTCCATTTTGGCAAGAAAAATAATGAGAAAGTGTCGTGCAGATGAAGTCTCGGCCCCAATTGTTTCCTTGGTTGCACAGTGCAGCAAGGGCATCTAGTACAAATGGGCGGGCTATCTGTGTAAAGAATTCTTTGTGGATTATCATGAATCCAAGAGGAGGGAAAGGCATTCCACTATGCTTGGTTGTTATTGTTGATTGCACTGGTTGCATGGCGCACACCGGATGACTCGCAATTCCCCATAATAGATTCTGATGTTTGTGAAGTTGCGCGATACACTTCATTGTGGGCCTCCAAGGAGCCCACAAGGGTGATGGAGAATAAAATGTTTGGTTCTTGGTTGATATGGACCTACGCATGGTGATCAAACAATGGCCATGGTTGTCACCCATTCTACATGTGAAGTACAAAGATGTAGCAGACTTCAAAGCAAATTTTCACTATCTGTTCATTCATGTGAAGAAGGATGCCACAAGAACATGGCATAAGTTGCCTTATTTAGTCATGGAGGATGATATTATGGGGTTCATTAGCCAATGGTTGGGTGATTGGCTCACCCCATCTGGCCAAGCCACAAGAACAAGTAAGGTCACAAAAGTAGAATCAGGGACAACAGCCACTGCAACAGAGGCCAAGAAAGACAAAAAACAAAATGAAGCACAAAAGGCTTCTAAGAAAGAGAAATAAGCACGTAAGGCTTCTAATAATGAGAAGGAAGCATAGAAGGAAAAATATGCACAGGCAAAAAGCAATGCAAGTCACCATTGACCTCGAAGAGCCTAATACAGAGCACACAAATTTTGAAGTAGAAACTGTAGATGAAGTGGAAGGGGGCGCATACCCCTAAGTCAGATCGGAGGAATTAGAGTCCCCCTTCAAGATCTGGAAGAGACAAAATCGTATTTCGACGAGACCATGCAAGAAGCAGAAGTCTGATAAGTCTACGGGTATTGACCCATTGGTCCTCACAGAGGGGGCCCTTGATGAGATAGGCGATGTTGTCCACTCCATAACGGAAAACATATGGGGGCACATCGAGGACCAGTATAAGCAGGTACTAAACAAAGTGCAACAAGGCCTAAAGGAATTGTAGGTCTAGACAGGAGTGCTCCAAGCAATCATGGTTCAAGCAAGCGCAAGTTAGGAGAGAGGCATATAAAACGCACAACTGACTATAGACCTCCACGTAGTGATGCTACCAGAGGGTTCGTTGTATGTTGAAATAGCTGAGGATCAGGCCAGGTTTTTGCATTTGACCAACATGAATATAAACATTGCATCATTGCCTATCCAAATGTTGCATGAGCTGCAACAAGGAATTTCATACGAGCTACGCGTCTAATAAAAAAGAGCTTTGTTGATTATCGACAAAGTAAAGACTAACAATCAACATATTTTTGTAGAGAAAGCATAAGCATTGCAAACCCGCAACAAGGTGATGCAATGCAATCAACAGCTAGAGGCAACCCTTACCCAAGTATGCAGCAAGCTCCCTGAGCTCCAAATTCCATTTGAGGAAGCCTCTGCGAAGAAAATTCACAAGTTAGTTGCTGCATTGAAGGAATCCAAGGAGGACATTGAAAAGGTGTGGTTTGAGCTGCAGTTGCAGATTTCAGAGCTTCAAATGAAGTTGTAGCCAACCACACCTCTGGAGGTCAAAGAGCAGTGCAAAGCTACCATTAAATTCGATATGACCACTGCAGTCAAGGACTATAGCCAATTATTTGAGCAGACAATGGAAATGTGTGCCTCATTGTAGGAGGACCCACACTTGCAAAAGATCAAAGCAGACATCCATGATAGAAAGTTTCAGTTCGATGATATCTGAGAGACA
Source organism: Pinus tabuliformis (assembly GCA_031772625.1). Classification (NCBI taxonomy): domain Eukaryota; kingdom Viridiplantae; phylum Streptophyta; class Pinopsida; order Pinales; family Pinaceae; genus Pinus; species Pinus tabuliformis. The sequence goes on along the minus strand of CM062815.1, from coordinate 647,969,903 downwards.
GCCTGGACCCTTTCACATGTGCAAAGGTTCGCTAGACTTCAGGAAGGAAAGACTCTATAGGAACAGATCAGTAAGCTACATAGAAAGGCATCCATAACTGCATCGTGAACACAGTCATGGGCTAATGAGGCAAGCCAGTTCTCTCAGACCATTGAGGGTAAGCTAAAGGCCCTTCAGCAGAAACAAAGGACCATGGGTCTTATAGTCGAAGGTCCAACGACAGAGAAGTTGGTCGAAGAAGTTCGTAAGGCTGTCGTGCAGGGAACAACAAATCTTCAAGCATTGAAGATAAAATTTAGTGGCCTACAAGCAAAGGTTGAGGGAGCACTAGCAGAGTGACTCGGGATGAGTCATGACTTTGTGTTGGGGGCCTGTTGGGACACGGTCTCTTGGGTCAGATTTTGTTAAATTTTTGGTAAGATTATAAAGATATTGTAAATTCTTCGCATTTTAAGGAGCAGAGCGCGAGTAGTGTAGGTCAATAGGAGTCAAAGGGGCTTTAGGAAGGTCAAAGCCCCTTAGTTTGTTAAAGTCAATTTGTTTTGAGAGTCGCCTATGGTTCACGAACCATGGTATTACAATGAAGGAAGAGTATAAAAGGAAGATTAATAGGTAAGCTACGTAGATGAAGTACATGAGTTGAGTCTGAATTTGTCTATTCTGTACTTGGGAGAAGGGGAAGGCTCTTGCAGCTATGTGTGCGGAAACCTTGGTAATTCTGCAGCTGAGTGTGTGGGTCCCTGCAACTATGTGCACAGGGTTGGAAGGAGTTTGTAACTGAGAATTTGAGAATAATAAAGACCTATTTTGAAGTGATATCTATGTATTACTGTTTACTCCTGAAGTTGTTGTATTTATGATTTGTTGAATGCATTTAATTGGGAAAAGTGCTTAATAGATTTGTGAAGACATAGATCTGCTTATTTGTGTGATGTTATGCATGTTTAGCACAATCAACGAAGGACATAAATTTGTTAATTGTTAGTTACTATACGTTCTAGGTTTCAAGGGTTAGGGTTCGCAAAGGTCAAGATAAAGCCCTAGATCTGCGAGAAACACATCACATAGCCCTCTAGATGAAAAAACCTGGTTCTAGCATCCCACAATATTGCCTCAGGTTAGACTATAGCCTGTACTACGGGGGTTGTTTCTGAAAGGGCAGGTAGTGTAGGGTTTTGTTGGTTAGTGCAGCTAACTCTGAACCTGGGTCCAAGCCCCACCAAGCCAACACTCTCTCTCAGCTAACCAAGAAGAGAAGTTGTGCAAAATGTTGAGAGAGAACTTAGACGCCTTTGCCTCGAGCTATAAAGAAATGAAAGGGGTGCATTTTTCGATTTGTACTCATCACATATACATTAAGGAGGGATGAAAACTTGTACGCCAACCTCATAGGAGAATGAACTCGACCCTCAAAGACATAGTAAAGGAAGAATTGAAAAATTTGTTGGATGCAGGGATCATATACCCCATCTTAGATAGTGAGTGGGTGTCCCCTCTAGTTTTGTTCCCAAAGAAGAATGGGAAGTGGAGGATCTGTGTGGATTACAGAGAGCTGAACAAAGCCACCAAGAAAGACCATTTCCCTTTACCTTTCATTAATCAAATTTTAAATGGTCTTGTAGGGAATAAGTTCTTCTCTTTCCTGGATGGATTCAGTGGTTACAATTAGATCCAGATCAGCCCTAAGGACCAAAAACAAACTACATTCACCTGTCCTTGGGGTCCATCCTTTCTAATTATGTAATTCACCTGGGAATTTCTGAGCATCTTTGCTGAGCTGGTCCATGACTCTATAGAAATATACATGGATGATTTCACTCCCTATGGGTGTGACTTCCTGGAGGCTCTCTCTAACCTAGGGAAAGTCCTAAAGAAGTGCATTGAAATGAACCTCTCACTTGGTATTGAGAAGTGTGAATTCTTAATGAATGCAGGGATTGTCCTTGGCCATTTAGTATCTCAGGAGGGAATACAAGTGAACCCAAACAAAATTTCCATCATAAAAAGGGTGCCTACTCCTCAAAAATAGAGGGATGTTAGAAGTTTCTTAGGCTTAGCTGGATATTATAGGAGGTTTATCAAGGACTTTAGAAAATTAGCTTCACCATTGCTTAGATTGTTGGCCAAGGACTCAAACTTCTATTGGACAGATAGCTGCCAAGAGGCCCTAGAGATCTTAAAAGACAAATTAACCACTGAACCCATACTTAGAGGCCCAAAATGGACTCTTCCTTTCCATATCGATGTTGATTCATCCAACAAAGCTGTGGGGGTATATTTAGGCCAAATAGATGGTAAGCTACCTTATGGAATATACTTCATTAGAAAAAATATGTTTAAGGTTGAATTAAAACTACATTGTCACTGAGAATGAACTCTTAGTTGTTGTACACACTTTTAACAAGTTCAAACACTACATCACTGGATACCAAACTTTTATGCATACTAACAATGCAACTATCAAATACTTAATGAACAAGCCTTATGTGAATGCTAGAATTGTTAGATGGTTTATATTGTTACAACAGTTTGATTTAACTATCATTAACAAGCCAGGAAAAGAAAAAGTAGTTGCGCATTTTCTGTCTAGACTTGATTTTCCTCCAGGTGATGAAGGGGTGGTTGATGATCAGCTTCCATTTGAGCACTTATTTTCTATCTCAATTCTCTCTCCATGGTTTTTTGACATAGCCAACTACATAGTTGCTGCAAAATTTCCTCCAAATCTACCATCCAAGGAGAAGAGAAAAAAGTTAAGGAAGAGCGCCCCTTTCACTTAGATTGGGGGGAATATCTTCAAGCTAGGACCAGTTCAAACCTTGAGGAGATGTGTCATGGAAGACGAAGTCTTTAACATCCACTTAGCCTGTCATGATGGACCCTGTGGAGGTAATTTTTCTGTCAAGAGAGCAACTTTCAAAGCTCTACAAGTTGGCTACTATTGTCCCACTCTCCACCAAGATGAAAGAAGATATACCAGTAGATGTGATCAGTTCAAAAGGATGGGGAAACCTACACCCAAGGATGAAATTCCCCTACAACCTCAGGTGGCTTTGCAGCCATTTGACAAGTGGGGCATGGATTTCATTGGACCAATTGATCCACCAGCAGGATAGAAAAAGTACATCATTGTGTGCACTAATTATTTGAAAAAATGGGTTGAGACAAAGGATTTTAAGGCAGAAAAAAAGGAGAAATTGGTTGATTTCTTAAGGGGGAATGTTTTCTACAAAGTTGGTTACCCAAGAGAGATATTCACTAACTAGGGAGCTCAATTCACACCACATTTGATCAATAATATGTTAAGGAAATATCATATCAAGCACAAAAACTCTATTGTCTATCATCCATAGGCCAATGGACAAGTAGAGGTCACAAATATGGCATTAGAGGGAATCCTCACCAAGGTTGTGAGCAGCAGTAGGAAGGATTGGGCAGACAAATTAGTGGAGGCCACTTGGGCCTATAACACAACTTAGAAAACAACTACTAGTTTTACCCTATATGATTTGTTCCATGGAAATAAAGCTCGGCTCTCTATTGAGTGTGAGTAAAATACTTTGAGAATGGAAATCCAATTGGATTTATATGTCACCAAAGCACAACAAGAGAGGATACTCCAGTTAAATGGCTTGGATGGATTCAGAATGCAGGCCCTCCTACAAATAGAGGTTATCCAATTGAAGAGGAAGGTCTAGCATGATAGGCACATCAATAGGACTCCAAGTTCAAGGATTTCAAAGGAAATATGATGACAAGATGGTTAGGCCCATACTTGATAGAGAAATACCATGAAAATGGAGTTTTTCAAATCAGGACCATTGATGAGGAATGAATTCCCTTGTTTTTCATTGGCTACAGATTGAAGGTATACAAAAAGCATATGTCCAAGGAAGAATTTATCAACACCATCAACAGAGAGGTTAATGTGATTGGAAATGTCATATCTTCCAAGCCACAACATTCCTAGATACTACTTTTTGTGGAAAAAGGAAAAATGGAAAAAGATGATTAAAGGCCTAGATGAAAACGTTTATGAGGCATTTGAGGCCAACTATTGGGTTGAAAACCTCCTTGAGGCATCCCAAGAGTAAAGAAAAAGAAAAAATAAAGATTAATGCGTGAAAATCTCCCTTGAGGCACTCAGGGAAGGCATATAGGTTAAAAACCTCTCTTGAGGCAGCTTATGTGTCTTTCAAAAAAAAACAAACAAACAAACAAAGGAGAATCTCAGGTCATGGATCCACAACATTTGTGTTAATAATTTTTCTAATTTTGTAGTTTTAGGGATAGTGGCAAATTCTAGAGATACAGGGCCAACATCCTATGGATCCCTCCACTTCTCCCTCCATCCACTCCATATCCTCCACCCAAACCTATGTTCTCACCACTCTCCATCATCCCAGTAGCTCAAAAATCAAATTTCATCCCCTCTCCGGATGGCTACAAGAAGACTGTAATAGTTGCAGGAAGATCCTGTAGCACTACAGGAGGACCTCGGAAACTACAGGAAGAGGGTTTGAATGAAAATAACACCAAGCATGACCTTTCCAAATGTAAATAGGGTTCTCCCACCTTGATCTACAACCCATACGTCACTCATACATCCCAATTCACAAGAAAAGTCAATATCTTTCAAATCTAACCCTCCACTCTATCTCATCTTGAAAAATGTTTGAAAAACACAAAGCACATTCCCTCCATTTTCACAACCATACACTCCCCAATTAGAGCCCTAAAATCATCCTCCAATCACCCTAGACCATTTCCCATCACTCCCATGTAGTTAAAATACCTTGGAAGAGAAGAAAGGGTTGCTACAGGGCTCTCTTGTAGCATCCTGTGCAACCATTATAGAAAAGCCATAATCCTATTTTTTTCCTTCCATCAAGTAGAAGTGGTTATACCAAATCATGAAGCACTTTTCCACTCCAAGCAAGACTCTCTAGCAACAGAAGTAGCACATAGGGCATCAACAAAGGACATGCACACATAGCAATAGCAACAATCAAATACCATGAGGAGCAGAGAATATGTACACAAGAATAGAAAAAACATAGCAAGACAACTCTATTTGTGATAGTACAAAGGTCCAATACTCTAGCATGCACACCCTTGCATTAGTCAATCACAAGGTAGGAACAAGTATGGCAACCTCTCATCTCCTCCCTATCCGTAAATAACGAAAAATGTATTAATGTCAATAAGAGGTATTTTTATAAGCTTGAGGTGTCGAGTTAACTTGGCCACCCTCGGTCAGTGAACAAAAAGTGATTTATGAGCCCTCATGCAATGTGGAGGTGTCACATCAGTCAAGATTAGATCACAAAGAGTGGATGGTGATTACTAGGGACGAGGGAATGATTACTCTAGGTGGCGATAATGGTCCAAAAGAGGAAACCTTGTACCTCTGCCAAGTCATCAAAATGCTCCAATCCCTAGCCAAAAATAGAATATAATGTACTGAGGCTCGAATTCTCTTGCATCTATGCTCATTTCAAAAAATATTTAAGGTGAGGATGGGTCTGGGGAGCCATCGAGGAGTCAAACCCTACTCTTCCACTTCTACAGGAGGAAGATATAGGAAGCTATAGGAAGCCTGAAAAATTACTACAGGAAGCCTGAAAGGGTGAAAGAACACTACCAAGGGTCGATTTGGTCTCCAATTATCCTTATCCTGGACCATGTGGTAAAAGTAAGTGCACCCTCTCATTCATCTTTCCATAACTTGTATGTTAGTGCACCCTAAATTCCTTAGGAAATATCACTCAAATTATGGATTGCAGGAATTTTTTTGGGTATAGAATAGAGGGACTATAACATATTGGAATCAACTAGGAATTGCAACCCTCTACTTCACTGAATTACACATCAAAGCTATTACAGGAATCATCCCTCCTCCTTTATTTGTTTTTTGTTTCTTCTTCTTCTTTTTTGAGAGACACATAAGCTGCCTTAGGAGAGGTTTTCAACCTGTAGGTCTGTCCTAAGTGCCTCAAGGGAGGTTTTCAGCCAAGGATCTTTATTTTTTTCATTTTTGTTACTCTTGGGCTACCTCAAGGAGTTTTTAAACCCAAGAGTTGTCCTTAGGTGCCTCATAAAGGTTTTCATCTAGTCCTTTTTTTATCTTTCTCTTTTTTTCTTTTTCCCACAACAAAACAATATATGGGAATACTATGGTTTGGAAGCTATGAAACTTCCAATAAAATTAACCTCTTTACTGATGGTGTTGATGAATTCTTCCTTGGACATATGCTTTCTGTATACCTTCAATATGTATCGATTGACAAGCAAGGTAATCCCTTCCTCATCAATGGTCCTGATCTAAATAGCTCCATTGTCATGGCATTTCTCTATCAGGTATGGGCCTAACCATATTGTCATCAATTTTTCTTGAAATCCTTGAACCTGGAGTCATATAGTAAGGCCCAATCCCCTTCTTGAAAAACGTTTTTCTTGATGTGCCTATTGTTAGAAAATTATTTATTATAGAGCAATGGAACACATAAAATATATTGCAAAAATATAAACACAGAAAATGCATAAAACAAGAGAGACACAGATATACATGGTTCACCCCATTTGGACTACATCTACGAGAAACAGCCAGTCCTTCCTTTTATATTATCTAGCAAAATGAAGAGATACAACCTACAGCAGATTCGCTCTAATTCCCTCTTCGCTCTCACACAATATCCTCTCTCTTTCTCACTTGGAATACAGATCTACAAAGATGCAATACAATTCCCTCATATATAGCGAGGGGTTTCCTTCTAGGGAAAAAACTCCTAAATTAAACATAACTTCTACCGTCAAATATCTGCCTAATGAACGACCCAGATTGATTATGAAATTACAACATTTTACAAGGAAATTTTACATCTATTTTTAGCTTCGGGGGCACTGCCCCCCTGGAACCCCTTGGCGGCGTACATTTAACAGGCAGCGTTGCCGCCACATTATGAATTGGATTCCAATGTAGTGATACCTCTAAATAAAGAAGATAATCAGGCTCCACACCCAATAATCTCCCACTTGGAGACTAATTATAGCAACTCCATCATTGCTTCATTTGTTGGACAATGACTCCAATATGGACCTGGTTGTTTCTCATATTCATCATCATACTTGAAGACCAATTGAAACTGAGCAGAATCTCAATTTCTCCATGGTTACAACTTTTGTTAACATATCTGCAGGATTTTAGCTAGTGTGTATCTTTTCTAGCTTCAACTGTCCATCTTCCAACACTGACCGTATGAAATGCTATTTGAGCTGTATATGTTTAGTCTTGGAATGAAATGCAGAGTTCTTTGCAAAATGTATCGCACTTTGGCTGTCACTGTATAACCTGCCCAACTCTTGTTTCTTACCCAGTTCATCTAGAAACCTTTGTAACCAAATCATTTCTTTACTAGCCTCTGTAGCAGCAACATACTTTGCTTCCGTTGTTGAGAGTGAAAGAACACTTTGTACTTTTGAAACCAAACTTATAGTTGTTCCACCTATAGTGAACACATACCCTATGGTGCTCCTCTTGTTATCTCTACCACCGTCATATCCACATCAACATATCCCTGTAGATCAATGTTTGAACCACCAAAGCATAATGCTTGATTTGTCGTACCTCTTGTTAGGGTCCTATAATTTATAGGATCTCAAGGTGATTAAGTATCTCACAGTTTACAGACTTCAAATTTTTCAAAGATTTCAATATTCAATTGATTTCACAAAAAAAAAAGAGAAAAGAAATGAAAAGAGGGTGTATAAAAAAGAAGAAAAAGAACAAAGGAGAAAAATAAGAAGAAAAAAAAAACCCAAAATGTTGTTCAAATCATACAGTCTAAGCATGATTGAACAAATTTCAATTTATGTTGATAGGTTAGAAAATAAAGATCTGCCAAACAGATTAATCTTGGCAAATCAGTAGCTAGGTAGAAATAAAATTGGTTCAATTGTTTAATCTAGACCAATGGGAGAAATAAGTGATAGAGTAGGTTAGAAATGAAAGAAAAAGTGAAAGGGTCTACAAGTCCAAATTCACCCTACAAAAGCAAAAAGAAAGATGCTAGATTAGAAAATAAGGGTAGGTAGAATTGAGAAAAAATCAAAGGGAAAAGACCTAAAAAATTCTTTTTGTGGTGACACATCTCAATGTTTTTCCTAAGGTTGGGAAAAGAAATTAAAAGGGGAAGGGGTTTTTTTATATTTCCTAACCTTATTCTATACCCCTATATCCTATAGTCCCCCCTCCTATGTATTTCCCTACCCCACCAATCACTTACCCATCACATCCAACCTTACCTACCCCCTTCTCTCACCTAATCTCCACTTACTCCATATGATCCAATGGCCCACATGCTTCCCCTCCCGCCCACCCTCCGAAAGTTAATCCCGGGGGGGTCCAAAATCAGTGGTTTCAAACCACTCACATGTCGCGCTCTTAGGATTTTGCACCCCCTATCATTCTCCTTACCACTCCAAGGGCCCCCTGAAAGGTGATTTATGCCTTTAACTAAACAACTCTCCCATTGTGACCGTTTATCACTCTTGCCAACTCACGATGCCATCCCATCCCATCCGCCTATCACCTCCACTCTTGCGGTTGCGCATTGAACTGGCTGGACTATTAGCCAATGGACCCGTGCCAACTCAAGCCAATCCAATGGGAACACCCTAGAGCTACAAAAGCACCATTTCACACCATTTACAAATTTTAGCATGCTCTCTTCATTCACATGCACAATTCAAATTCATTTAAGCATACACAGTGAAAGCAGTGAGCACGCTCATATAGTAGTACAATTGCAGAAGGATCTATTTTTCTGTAGAGATCATACATTCCCTTTCTTGAACCCAGTTTCTGGTTTATTCCTTTTCTTTCTCCTTCTTTGAATTCCCATTTCTTCGTATCCCCTTCTGTTACAAATTCAACATAGTTTAGTTTTCAAAGGTTTTACAGAAGACAACCATGGCACCAAAGAGAAAAGAACAGGAGGTGTTTAATCTAATGGTGCACCCACCATTGGATTAGGATCGCATACCACTTGCAAACAAGGATTTTAAGATACATGAAACACTCTCAGAGTTTGATTTATTTGACATCTATTGCTAGTGGGAGGGTAGATTTGTTGATGAAGTGGATGACATAGGCCTATGGGACACTAATTTATCTTTCTATATCTTCCCTAAAATCCATAGTTGCCCAGAATTAATTAGAAAATGCCACTCATGCTACAATCCACAGCAAAGGGCAGTGATGGCCCCAACATGACATATATTTTTTACTATAGATGTCAAGTCTATTATGCAAATGATGTAGGCTCCTATTATTGAAGGAACTACTCCCTTTTCTCATGAGATTCTCACTGAAATGTATCGGAAACTATATTTTTATAAAAGAGCTAAAACCTTACAACTCTTCATGACCAAGCAAACACCTCTGCCAAACAAGAATCCTCCTTATTCCTCCTCTGTTTTCCCTGACATAACCAAACACATTGTCACTATTCTTTCTTATTTACTTGGCTACTATTCAGATCAGTGGCTTGATGAAGCTATCATAGGTTTTCTGTCTATTTTATCAACAAAATCCAAGCCCTTTGTCCTTTTCAATTTCATTCAATTTCTAGCAGATGTTATCCATGAGCAATTTGTCAATTTCTTCACAGAGAAGTGTTTCAATACTCCTTAGTTTTGGTATATATGTTTGTTTATTTTCAGGAAGATAGGTTCCAGTTTTCAATGAGCGAGTTGAATGAGGAAGCTGAACCCCAATCTGTTATTTTTTGGACAACATTAGTGATGAAGGACCAAAAGGACTTCAGCTACAAGAAATTTGTTGACATGTTTCTTCACCCAGAGATAAGCCTCCTCAGTGGGACTGAAGAACCCAAAATCAGTGAAGAATTTGAGAAGATTTTTCAACAGAAATTACATTATAATACTTTTGTTGACGTGTTTCAAACCAACGAGTGTGGTTCATTGTCAGGACAAGTTGAAGAATCAGATCATGGTTGCATGTTAAATAGGGAGATCAGATCTTCCAACAGCTGGAGGAATCTCTGCATCTCTTGAGAAACACCAGATTTGATTTCAACTTCGAAACCTACAAGTGTGCCTGTTCAAAATGATGAACCTTAGATGTGATGGCTCTTCTATGCAAGGATTCAATTGTTGAATTTAAGCTTGTTCGAAACGCATCAACAAAAGTATTATAATGTGATTTCCTCCAAAATCTTCTCAAAATCTTGATATGGATCACAGAAGATTAAATTCAACAATCAGTGAAGAAATTAGAAGGATTATGCATTTGACAGATCAAGCAAGAATAGTTGATTGGTACTTGTACCAAAATTACACTGAATTAAGAGTATACGGTTGTGAGTTGGCTCCTTATAAGCTGCCAAAGTTCCTCCCCATGAGGATATTTGCACTTGAATACATCAGACAAATGATCAATGCAGATGAAGTGCATTTTGTAGCAGCCAAGAAAAAGTCACAATTTAGGATCAAATCCCAGATTGGTCCTTTCATTTGTAACAGCGGAGCAGCAGGGGAAGAGGCAAATAAGAGATTAAAGGAAATGAAATTCGCCCACAGTTTTACATGGTCCTATGATCCATTGGGCATCATCTCCAAGAAAAGGGCGGAGAAAAAGTCAACAACCTATATTCACACTCAAAGGCCTGAAATTGAAAAATACATGAACCATATTGAGTGGATGCATGATACACTACAAGAGGCTGAGGAACAAGTAATCTCTTCATCAAGTTTACAAACCCAAAGACAGTAGGAAAGGTAGAGAACAAAAGATAGGTCAGACAAAGGCAAGGAACAAGAAGAGGGACAACAGGGAAAAGACCAAGAGAGGATCAGTGATCAAAGACTGAATTCAAACTAAAATTTAGAAAAAGGGCCAGGAGACACATGGACATAAGTAAAGAATCGTTGCAACAACAGTCATCAATCTCATTGACATTCCAGATTCATCCCCAACTGGAGATCAATCTTTTCCTGACACTCCAATTTCCCGAATCGGTACGATTCTATCCATGCGAATAAATGAGTTGATGTCGAACATGGTAGAAACCACTTGATTACCAGTCAATGATGTAAACTGTTAACAAGTGTGAGAGAGACCACCAGTGATGTCAATGGTTCTCAAAGTACCCAGTACAATCCATGAGATGCGAATGAATGGGTTGATGTCGAACATGTCACGGAATCCTTCGATCGAAAGTCAATGATGTAAATTGTCGTCAAAGGCGAGAAACTTGCCATTGATGCATGCAGACTTCAAGGTACTGACGATTTCTAAGTCATCTCTCTAGATAATGTGTTGATGTCGATAGAAAGCGACCCGTTGCAGGCAAGCCCACAACACGAAATCATAGTTCAAGTTGAAGAAATGTTGCTGTAAGGACTGACTCAGGGATGGTCAAAATGGATGACAAGTATTTTGCATATGAATGGTTTATTTGCAGAGACCTCTTGAACACATAACGACATGACAGATGGCTTGGCGACGATTGACCCAAAGTTAATACCCAGAAACGGTTGAAGACTTTCAAAGTGGTTTAATCAACTTTAAGACAAAGGATTTCCCAACCCAGGTGAATGAAAAGTGTCGTGTTCAAGAGTGGTAATAAGGTTTTTTCTGTGACAAAGGATAACAAATAGGCTCATTTTTCTCTCTTTTCCCCCACCATTTCTAGCAAGTACCTCTTTATTTTTTACAAGCTTGAGGAGGATAACATATGCTTGATTATAAGCTCATCCTTCGGATGAGTCCAACTTAGTTTAGATTCGAACCCTAAGAAGGAGTGGTCCGTTCCTGTTTGTAATCGAACAGGTCCTTTACTGTGAAATTTTAACGAGTCCAGTATAGGAGAAACTCGGTGTTTTTCAATTTTAGAGAGTCTGAAAAACTTAAGAAGACTCCAGGGTTGAACTTTTTCGTAAATTTGTGTCCCCCAAGCCCGAAAAAGTATAAAATAATACTTGAGAGAACCGCTTGATCTTGCGACCAAGGAGTACTTTCATAGTTAGTGTCTTTGACCTGAAAAGTAAAAAGCGATCAAGGACATGTCGTTTTATTTCCAGTATCGAGTTTGAAACGACAAAAACCCGGCAATCTTTTCCTATTTTTACGGTCAGAAAAGGGCTATAAGGGGACCGCCTTTTAATTCCATTTTAACGAGTGTAAAAGAAACGCTCGGCAATCTTTTCATGTTTTAGGAGTCAGAAAAGGGCTTAAAAGATGACTCTGATGTCTTGGTTCGTGAAAAATGATAATTTTCCCTGAAAGTCCTTTTGTCCTGCACAAAAACAACACATTACTCATACCTGTTTAAGATAGGCAAAAATACATTGAAAAATATCCTTCCATGGTGAAAAATAAACAAACTTAGCATTCATTTATCCAAAAAACCTATAAAAAGACCTTTTACCATGTCATTTTTACCATTTTACTATTGAGGGAGAGAAAAGGGCTTTTGGCAAGAAACTTCCCGTGGACTTTGCGGAGAATCTGACCGTCGGAATCGAGCGTCGTCTCTTTCAGGTATTTCACAATATCCTCCTCTTTGTTTTCATCCGTTTAGAATTTCATTTTAGGCCCTAGTTTGATTTTTTGGGGGCTTTGGGGTTTCAAGATCCGCTTTTCGGGGTACGCAGGTGCCCCATGGGTGACCTGCGTACCCTGACATTTTCTCCATTGGGAAAATGGCAGGTGTACGCAACCTACCTTCAGAGCAGTTGCGTACCCACGCTCTGTTTCTGAACGCGGGGTGCGTACTCCGCGCAAAGCATTTTTAAACCCCCAAATCTCAAATTTGAACCATTAATTTTTGATTTAGTGAATTCTAATGGATGTTTTCTGGTGTGTAGATTTCCCACCATGCTTGATTGGCGCGAAAGAGAACACGAAGATGTCGATTTGGCCGCAATAGATCATCAACCCTCCATTGATGCTTTGAAGGCATGCGGTCTCTACAAATACTTGGCCATACCTGGCATGAGGGCCCAGGTGCAATTCTTAGAGTGGCTGGTTGAAAGGTGGAACGTTCAGGATCAATGTTTTTACATCGGAAGGCACCAACTCGAGATAGAGCCCTCAGACATATATTTTCTCACTGGTTTGCCTAATAGGGGCGAGAAACTATCTCTGTTCAGGACTAGGCCGGGTGGCCAATCCCTTGCTAGTCTCCGGCTAGAGTGGTGCAATAATCAGAACCAGGAGAAGGGGATAGAAATCAAATACATATCCCGACCTGAACTTATGGTAATTGCCTTTACAGTTACCAGAATCTGCGGCGCAGCTGCTTTGCACATTGCCACTGGATCCCAGATGCGGATGGCTATTGATTGCTTCTGAGGCACCATTTTCAACTGGTGTGACGCTGTGTTGGCCAATATGAAGGGCCAACTGACTAGGGCAAAGAACGAGCAATTAAAGACCTTTGGGTATGGGCCTTTAGTTGTGAGCTTTACCCTAGAGAGAGTTCCGATGTTGATCCCGCAGCATCTCACTGTTGAGGTTGGGCCTCCTCGAGAGCCAAAGTTGATGCGATGGGTTGCGGTGATGGCCCAGCATCCTGATGAGGGAGCGGGAGTTGTCCGATTTCCTGCGGGTTACTTTCACTAGTTGGAGGACCAGGTCTTTGCGATCCAGGATTTTCCTTATGCCAGAGTGGATTTTCGCGGTGATCTCTGGCCTTTCGAGAGGAGACAACCAGTTGCACCAGCACCGGTCCCACAGGACGCGGCTGCAGAGACCTTAGCTGAGTTGGAGCAGGATCTAGAGCATCTGACGGCGGATATACCAGAGACTACTATAGATGATATTCCTATCAGACTTCAGCGCTATGTAGTCGCAGTCCCAGGACCTTTTAGGAGGTTCTTGTGTAGGGTAGCTCATGCAGTGGTGTCGTATAGAGAGCACCACCAGTGATTGGATGGTCACTTTGTAGACACATGTGACATTTTGGTTTTTTGTACTTATCATTTTTGCCGATCATAAGGTGTTTTTCAACCTATGATTGAAGACGATGTATTTTTGACACACTCTTATCTATATATATCATTATTACCGGCTTATCTTGTTAAACATGTTTGATTAAATGTTTTTAAATTTACATGTATGGTTATTGCAAATGTCTGTATAACATTCGAGAAGCAATTGCATCTGCTAATGTATTTAAAGACCTTGGACTATGCTGATATTCAATGTAATCAAATTCACATTCCAAGAGACGCACTCTCAAAAATAACCTTAATAACACTGGATTTCTAATAGCATATACTCTATTAAGCTGTAATACAACGAGTTCAGAATCTAACCTCACTATCAAACTCCGAATCCCAAATGAAATGGATTCAGATAATAACTCAATCACTGCACTGTATTCTGCAATGTTGTTTGTTGTTTGACCGAGGCTCACCCCATGCATAGAAACTAATTCGTCAGAGGGCGAATAGATAACCCAAGCTGCGGAAGAGATATTCCGTGTATTACGACAAGCACCATCAGTGAATCCAATGTACGTTTGGAGAGGCATCGACATCTGCAAACATCAAGGGTAAAACCAAGATAAGCAGAATAATGACGAAAAACACACTTTCTAAGCTAAGCACACTATCTATACTAACAAACACACTAGCTAGAAAGAAAAATTAACCTAACTAAAATCTTCACACCCATCATTTAAGCATAGTACCTCTTTAGGTAAAGTCCATTTCTGGGTTTACCCAAAGAGTCCCCGTCAAAGTCAACCAGCTCATAGGCCCCTTTCGCTAGCTTTCGCTTAACAATGTAGGGCCCATGCCACATAGGAACGAATTTTCCAGCACCTAATTTATCGTTAGCTTGATCATACAATAGCACTAGGTCTCCTTCCGAAAAATTTCGAGGGGTCACATTTCGATCATACTGAGCTTTCATTCGTTTCGCATGAGTCTCGATTGCCAGTGCAGCATCGCGTCGAGTCTCATCTAATTGAGCTAAGTATAATAAACGCTTCTCCTCTTCAGAAGTAGCTGGAAGTAATTCGACAGCCATTTGAAGTGATGGGATTTCGCATTCAATGGGCAGCATGGCTTCCAAACCATAAACTAGTTGGAAAGGAGTGAACCCTGTTGATGTTTTCACTGAAGTTCGATATGCCCAAAGCGCGGAAAATAACATGTTGTGCCAATTCGACCGATGAATCCCAATGATTCGTCGGATCATGATAACCAAAACTTTGTTGATGGACTCAACCAGACCGTTGGCTTGTGGATAATAAGGAGTTGAGCTATCGTGACGCAAACCAAGCTGGCCTGTAAGTTCTGTCATCATAATGTTTCGAAAATGGTGCCCATGGTCAGTGATTATCGCTTGTGGGATACCAAACCTAGCAATAATGTGATTGAATACAAAAATCGCAGCTGTCTTGCCGTCCGCCTCGAATGTAGGCATCGCCTCGGCCCACTTAGTAAAATAATCAACCGCAAGGATGATATACGCATGCCCCCCGGCCGAGTGAGGGTTACATGTAATAAAGTCGATACCCCATTTGGCAAAAGGACCAACGGCAATTATAGGGTGGAGAGGAGCTGGTGGTGTGCGCATCTTGCGATCAAACACTTGACAGTTGTGGCATTTTCGGACCGCAATGATACAATCTTTAAACATGGACGGCCAGAAGTATCCAGCACGCAACACCTTCTGAGCTGTAGCATACCCAGACATATGACCGCCACATGCCCCAGAGTGACAGTCATTCAAAACCCTTTCTGCCTCTTCGTGAGTTAATCAACATCAGAAAACCAAGTCTACCCCACGGCGATAAAGAGTATCTCCAATAATTTTGTACTGTTGGGACTGGAATCGAATTTTCCGACGTTCCGACTTTGAAGCTTCGGGCCGAAAGGATTGGGTTTGGAGATAGATGATTATATCCCCATACCACAGATCTAAAGTGCTGATGAGAAACAAAGATTTGTCCGTAATGGGTTCCTCTGCCACAGTTTCCGTGTCAGCACGCGAGAAATCACACATCAACTCTGCAAAGACTAAAGATTTCTTAGACTTAGATTTTTCAAACTCTAAGTCGAACTCTTGCAGGATAACGATCCATTTAGAGTACTTGCCCCCTAGCAATTGTTTAGTCAAAATGTAGATCATAGGGTTGCAATCCGAAATGACTGTAGTTTTACGGAGAAGAATGTAATGACGAAAACGTTGGACAGCCTGAACGGCTGCCAAGGTCAATTTCTCCACATGCGAATATTTTAGCTCAGTGGGATTTAACGTCCTACTAAGATAATATATCACATGTTCCGTTGCGAATTCGTCTTCCTGAACTAACACCATTCCAATAGTGGAATGAGAGGCGGCGAGGTACAAAAAGTAATCTTGGTTGTAGTTGGGAGGATGCAACAACGGTGCATGGGTCAACGCGTGTTTAAGTGCATCAAAAGATTGCTGAGTTATCTCATCCCAAGAGAATTGAGCGTTCTGTTTCAACAACCGTGTAAAACATTTTGTAATCTCGGCGTAGTTAGGAATGAATCGGCGTAGAAAGTTTGCTTTCCCCTGCAAACTTTGGAGTTGGCAAAGACTTGAAGGAGGAGGCAACTTGATGATAGCTTCTACCTTCGAGGGATCGACGCGAATGCTGGCTTTTGAAACTACAAATCCCAGCAATCGTCCCACTTCTATGCAGAAGACACATTTGTGTGGATTCAAACGTATACGACAATGCCTACACCTCATGAAGATTGCGCGTAAATGGACAAGGTGATCAGCTCGATGTAATGAATGAGCAGGCAAATCATCGAGGTACGGCTGCACAATGTGTTTGATGTCATGAAACGCATAAGACATCGCCCTTTGAAAAGTGGCTTCGGCATTCTTAAGCCCAAAAGGTAATTTGCAATAAGCAAATGTCCCCCATGGACAAATGAAAGTCGTTTTTGGTTGATCGGCAGGTAGAATATTGATTTGATTGTAACCGAAAAAACCGTCCATAAAGGAAAATATTTCACTGCCGACACAATCATCAATTATTTGATCGATATAGGGTGTTGGATAGTTATCTTTGGGACAAGCACGATTGATATCCCTATAGTCGATGCATATTCTTATTGTTCCCCGTTTTTTGTTAACCGGAACAATATTCGATACCCAATCCGTTAACGGGATCGGACAAATGAAACCTGCTTTCAACAGCTTCTCAACTTCTGCTTTAATTGCAGCCGCTTTTCGAGGGTGAATCTGACGCAAACGTTGCCGGATGGGTTTAGCGTCTGGGTAAGTCTTAATCTCATGGACAACAATTGCGGGATCAATTCCTAGCATTTCCTCATAGGACCAGGCAAACACGTCGCGGAATTTTTTTAAATAGGGCCTTGTATGTCTGAATCTCGTCATCTGAACACGAGGCACCTATATGAATGTTTTCAATGATTCCGGGCTTGACTGAAATGTCAATGGGAACAGTGCGAGATGTGTTTCCCAAATTCAGCTCTGAATCAGGATGTTTCATTGGACTCCGAGCTTCCTTGACATATTCAGCTGTAAAAACTGATGAGAAATCGTTTTCAAAGCGATCATCCTCAGGTAAAAACGAAGATCTATGATGGAGATCTTCCCATGGTAAATCATCTACACACAGGACTTCACAAAGTTATTCGTCAGATGACACAACTTCGGGAAACGCTATTAACTCCGAGGTTGAAGTGAAAAGTGATTCCTCACGGACCACATTCATTTGGTCGATTTTGGTTGAACGCGAGTCGGTAAAAGACTGCACGGCTTCGTAAGCAATTTCATACGGACTCAAAGGCATAGCATCACCAAATGAGTCTATTTCAGATTCGGAAGGAACGATCCAAGGATCGTCGTAAACAATGGTATCTGATGTAATCATATGAATGGATGCGAACGAAGACACGGCATTGATTGGAGAAAAAGGAAAAGTTCCCAGTAAACCGGCATCTTTAACTAATCCTACACCAACATCCTTATAAGGGATAGTCGTTTTACCGACATGCTGGATACTTTCTGAAGAGGCTGGGTCGGATGAAAAGTAAGCCAGCTGGTCTATGGTCACGATCTTGCCATTATGTGGAAATTTTATTACTCTGAAGACCGATGAGATGACCGCTGTCATAGCGTAAGACCAACTTCGACCCAAGAGAAGGTTGTAGTCTAGAGGGGCATCAACCACCTCCACATCCAGACTAACGGTTTTTCCTTGAACCCCTATAGGAAAATCCTGTAGAATGCCAAACGGATGGAACCCACGGCCATCAAAGGCATTAAGAATTGTCGGGGATTGATTTAGTGAAGGAGAACCAAGCGATCTCCAACACTGTATCGACATAATACACGTGGAAGCTCCCTCATCAATTACAGTCCGATGAATAGGCCTGTTTTTTACTATCACTGGAATCTGGAAAGCCATCTGATGAGGTAAACACGGTGTACTATTTTCTAGATCAAAGATTATCAGGTTCGGGTCCTGAACATCAACAGCTCCTATAGCCGAAAAAAGTAATTTTCGTTGTGCGGGACATGATTGCAGCACTTCTAAAGCCGACATTGCTGAGGGTGAAACAGCTAAATCCTCAACAATGTTGTAATTCTAGGCCGCTCTCGCATGTGGATTGAAAGCAGACCTTCGAAGTACACCCTTGGTGGAAGGTTTAATTACTAAGTCAGGGTTAGGTTTCTCGATCTGTAGTGGATCGGAACCGGGAGCTGAGGTTGATGGATTTGACTGAGAAGATTCTGCTTCTTTCGATCCATCAACAGGACTTTTACTACCATAATCGTGTGACCGAGTCGCAATCCTTACATGAGACATCATCAATATGGGTTCTTCAACGGCACTCGAGGAAGAACCTATCATTTTGCTATCTTTTGGAAATGGATCCTTCAAGACAGCAGGAATTTGGGAACCTTTGACGAGTTTCGCAACCTCGGCCCGATGAGGGCAATCTCTTGTAAAATGATCTTCTTCACAAATAAGACAAGGATAACAGGGCTTGCGCTTTTCGTCATTGGTTTCCGACTTTTCTGTTTTCTCCTTTGGAGTTTTGTCTGCTTTATTCTTCTTCTTGCCTTTCTTCTTCCCACCGTTTTTTGATTTAGCCATAGATGACTCTACAGCGTGAATATCAGCGGAAACTTCAGCAGAAGACTCTCCTATCGGGGAGTCTGGTAAGGTGATAATGGGTGAAGAATTCTTTGAAGACTTCTTCTTGCTTTTAGTATTTACCGTACCAATCATGCCATCAGCAGCATGGGATCCCGAAGGAGCAGCAGCGATTTGATTCGACTTTGGAAGATCTGGGATCTTTTCGTGTAACGTACCCGACTGAGTATAAACTAAGTCAAGGTACTGCGCTTGAGCAATCACTTGCTCTTCAGTAACTACTCCGGCCTTAGCTACATCTTCAGTAATCTTCGGTAATAATGATTTAACAAACCATTCAGCTAATATTTGGTCCGGGATAAAAACTTTCACTAATCGCCTTCGACGTCTCCATTCATGTATATGATCAGAAATATAAGTGGACGTCGACTGTTTTAATGAAGTTAATAACTCGGTGCCATTATCGTATCTGACCGGCAACTGAAAATGTGTTAAGAACGAGGTAGCTAACTGACTAAAATTATAAAAAGAGGCCCGTGGTAACTCAATGTACCACTTGGCCGCGAGACCAATGAGCGTACGTTGAAAAAGACGTAAATGGATCGAATCATCCGAGATAGAATTTGAGGCACACCAGAGGTGGTAAGTCATCACGTGATTTGATGGATCCTCTCCAGACTTACCTTCGAACTTGGGTATGTCACTGGGCAACTTATTTGGCATTGGCGGCCAGAACGGAAGATAATTTATTGGATCGTTCGTTAGGCGCGTCAAGTCTGGTAAATCCAAAGTTGCGATAAACGGCAATTGCCGATTAGGATCCCTAAAACTCTGGGTCACAAGACCAGTCCCAGGAGGAGGATATCCAGGATAACTTGGAACAGGAATCGCATTCGGGATATTGTATCCTCCCGGAAAACCAGGATTAACCGGACCGTACTGGGGTTGTTGTGGTTGTTGATAAGTGTACCCAGGATACGGTTGATACTGGTAAACCGGTTGTTGGACAGCAGGCCCGTATTGGTACTGTCCCTGGTACGGTTGATAAACAAATTATGGTTGAGTAGTAACAACCGTACTTAAACCTGGCTGCCCCACAGGCATCTGAACCGTAGTTTGAATCGTGGATCCAGACAATGGTAAATATGTGTGCGGAGTAGTGGCAGAGACAGTAGAAACCGGAGATGTCGATACTCCAGAAGTAGGTGTGGTGGAAGGAACAGATGTTGCGGTAGTTGCAGCAGTCGTTTGAGATGGAGTACTAGGTGCAATTGGCGACTAAGTAACTACCGAAGGTACAGAAGTTTGAACATTAGACTGGACTGGTTGCTGGGGTGGACCAGAAACCACAGGTTGTCCAGTTTGAGATGACAACTGTATGCTTGGCTGCAACACTTGTTGAACTTGCGATGGATCCCACACTATGTTCATTCCAGGGTATTGACCCATGACAGGTTGAGGATATTGAGATCCATAACCGGATTGAGGGTAGGATTGATAATTGAAAGGTACATTTCCCGTATCTTGAACATAAGATTGACCTTGGGGTGGTTGATAACCTTGACTCGAGTACTGACCTTGGGGTAGATACCCTTGAGGTAAGTACTGATACTGGGGTTGACCTTGAGGCATAAATTGATACTGAGGTTGACCCTGGGGTACATATTGAGGCTAGGGTTGACCTTGAGGAATGTACTGTACCATGGGTACATACTGTCCTTGAGGTTGCCCCCCAGACACAAGTTGTGTACCTTGAGGTTGCCCCCCAGGCGTTAATTGAGGCTGCCCCCCAGGCGGTAATTGACCACCTTGAGGTTGAGAACCGGGAATTGAACATGACATCATATAAACGTCTCCTACACCCAACAGTTTATTACCATTGTTTCCAGTTAATGACCCATGTCCAATGGGTTGAGGAGATGCTCCTGCAAAAGTACCAGCAAGTGACTGATACCCAGCAGGAACAGAAGGACCACCATACAAGAAAGATTCAGGAGATTGAGTAAACACGGACGATTGACTAGACATATTTACAGGAGTAAAAATACCTCCGGATGGATAAGGAGTACGAGGTGGAGAAAAACTTACCCCTGAGTTGTCTAAGTAATTAGTTAACGAAAGATACCAAGTAGTACTTCTAGGTGGACTGTAAAAAATAGATTCACGCTCCCTTAGATCAATGGTAGGTTGATCTTCAGGGATAGGGACGCCTACTTCTTCTTCTGGAGCAAGTTCTTCAATAGCTATCAAACCAGAAGGAAGATTTTCGGTGATGACTCTTTCTACCCTAGGTGAATCAGGAACACTAGAAGTTGGAGTAACAGGTTCAGATATTTCAGGTTCTTCGCCTATATCACTAGTAGATGAAAAACTACCAGCAAGCTCGAAAACTGCAACAGTTTCAGGATTATAACCTGTTTCTAGACTTTGGTAATCTGGATGGACTACCAACGAAGACTCTCCTTCTTCAGGTGAACCTACTTTACTGCCACTAGGAGGAGTTACAAGGACTTTCAAACCTTCGTAATGACTTGGGACGTCTTGAGGAGGCTCACCCCGAAGTCTACGGGACTTCCTCAACAAATCGGCCACGGTAACAATCTCAGGAGACTGGCCCCGAAGTCTACGAGACTGTCTCGATAATTCCGCCACAATTAAAAACCTTTAACTACTGCACACACAAACAAAGTAAAATCTCAAAGCAAACCACCTAAAGTCTCTAAAGAACCAAACAAATTTGAATCACACGCCTAAAGAATCTAGGGTGTCAAACCATACACAAACAGTAGCCTTCCAGACCGAAAACACTAGTTGGTGATGAAGCCCAACATCGTCGAATTCAATACAGAAGTGGTGGGTGGAACAGTTACCCCGGCAACCTGCTTAATGAATAGACCGCCACAAGTTCCTCCACTTTAACCGTCTCGAGTGAAGTGAACCCCTCGGAAAATCCAAGTGAGTATAGCTGACGTCTGCTCCAGGTACAGTGGGATCTTCCCTCCACCGTCACCTTGGGTAGAATCCTAAAGATAATGGTCACTAAGGTTACCAACAGCAACAAATATACCTGGGGGAACAGTCTACGACCCGATAGCACGCAAGGGCAGAGTAACAAGCTCAATCCCCTTGCCGGCTCCTTGACAATAATCCAAGGTTTACCGACAAGTGACCCCAGGCTCCTCGACAATAATCTGAGGTTTACCGTTTGTAATACGTGCGTATCTGGCGTCTTTCCCAATGAAGGAGGATTGATCCCCTCACTGGTTCGGACACGGTCTCGTGCTTCTCCTTTAAGAGGAGCTTTCCAGAGTACAAATGAAACAGTTGGATTTATCCTACCACAAGATAAGCTACTTGTTTGGTTTTACTGTCTTGGAGAGTTAATTACTCTCCTACTCCAAGACACTAGCCTGATCTATATTGGTGTTTCAGAGCCCTAGTAAATAAAAAGTTACTAAGTTGATTTTACTTTAAGCGTTAATTTTTATGGCTTTTCTTTAAGACAAAAGGTAGCGGAGATGAAACTGATGGTGTGTAGACTCGACTCAAACCACTAAAAGATGCACTTAGGATGATTTATACTAATTTTCTTTTTCAATGAATTCCCTAGCTAAGAGAGTTGGAGAATGCAAAATTGATATAAAGACAACTTTCTTGGCAATGAAAATCAAAGAAACAATCTCTTTATCTTTTCCAAAGCATACAACACATGACCACTAATTATTTTGCGAAAATTCCCTTTCCTTTCAAAGACTCAAATGCCACTAAGCAAACTTTTCCTTCAAAAGAGATTTTTTGGATTTTTTCCTACTTAACAAAGCATTTAAAAATCAAAAATCAAACTTTTACAAATCTATGACAATCAAATCAAAGCTACTTAAAAGCAAATCAAAAGAAATTCACCTAATAAGCAAATCTAATGAGGCCAAAACCTGCAAAGTATGATCCCAGGATGTTTTACTCAGTCGTGATTTGACTAAGGACTAGTCAATGCAGAATCAAAAACTAGCCAAAAACAAACATAAAATCTTTTGTTCTTTTTCGTAAAATGAAATTCACAGTTCAATCAACAAACTTTTCCGAGATTCGGCAAAGAGACAAAACAAAGGTAGGTGTCTCACAAGGGTGGATTCTATGAAAGGTCCGACTCCTAAGAAGACTGCAAATACCAGGGAGATCCAAGGTTTTACGACTTCTAAAGCCAAAGTCACTACAGGACCAATGTAAAAATCAAACCCTAAGGCTAGAACCTCTACGAATTCCACTAAAACACTTGACACTGATGAAACAAGTTCAGATGAAGATCTCTGGTAGGTAACCAGTGGATCTGGGTGGAAAAAACAAATTACAAACAAAATCTAAGAGGTAAAAAAGGAGAAAAATGAAATTTTCTCAATTTTGATAGGGTACGCAGGCAACCTGTTTACACAGGTGCGTGTACGCTCTGTGCACAAAGCTACAGTGTGTACAAGTACGCATTGTGCTTAACTCAGAGGCTACGTACTGCTAGCAAAACTAAGAAAAACTAAAATCTAATTTAACCCTAAGCTAAGCCACCCAAACACATAGTCAGAAAACCAAAAACCAGAAAGAAAAATACGTTTCTCAGATCAAAGTTTCAGACAAAGGAAAAATCATTCACATCAATGGAGTTCCCCAGCGAAGTCGCCATTTTTTCATGCGGAAAGAGCCAATTTTGCAGACGAAACCAACCTCCCTAGAAGCTTAAGGCTTTCTAGTGACAAACAAGACAATTAAGAACAATCATTCTCTAAATATGCATTTACCATATAAGAAATCAAGTGTTTAGATCCTACCTGTAGTCCAACGCTATTGTAGTAGTCCAGCCTCGTCGATCCGGATGAGCTCCTCCTTCTCTTCGAAACCTGCATTCACTAACAATCAAACGATTAAATAGCACCTGAATATCTCATAAAATAAAACATATTTAACATACAGACCAAGGAGTATATGAAACAACTCATAAATAACAAATCGTTGAGAAGAATGGACTTATTTGTATTAATAGGAAACAAAAGAAACCATTACAACCTGAGCCTTGGTGTTGTGCAAGTTCCTCCCAGGGTCCAGCAAGAGTTCTCCTTTACTTTGATCAGCTCACCCACTTCCAAATGAAACAAGAAAGGATGGGAATCTCTCCTCACAAGCTTCTACAAGGAAGTCCTAATTCCAGCAGCATCTACCCTTAGGAATGTTCAGCTTTCAACCTCTCCTCCCTCTGGCCCAATGCCTGTATTTATAATGCTCTAAAGGAAGTTAATCAGGTCCACCATCAATGGGATAAGCCCCTCTTTGGATGGGTTAGCTCCCCTCTTGATGGGATAAGTTCCTCTTTCATAGGGATACATGAACCATCTGGAGGCGCTCAATACACGTCAAACAAGCTTCTAGAATGCTCTAGAAATGACCACAAGTAAATTTTTTGGAGTGAAACTTGCGCCTTTTGACCTTTACAGGAGTACGCACCCATTTCTTTACAGACAGAGCATACAAGTACGCAGGTATTGTGAACTTGGGTTGCGTACACGCAGGTAAGGCTGAGAGAAACTGCGTACCCAGAGATAATTGACTTTAAATGACTTTTCTCTCTTTCTTGGAGTTTGACATGAAAAGCAAAGGCATGAGACTTGCCAAGGAGGATAGTATGATAGTTGATGGAGCCATACTAACTGCAAATAGTCATGGTGACAAATTTTAGTGTAACAAGAGGACTATGTCAAGAAACTCCAAAGCATAACCACGGATGCTACAAATCTTTCCAATATCAAAGGCAGAATAATAGGAAAAGCATTGCTAGAAGCTATCAACAATCAGATCTACATTGAATATGAACTGAATCATATTTTTGTAGTCAAACCAACTTTTGAAAAATACACTAAAGCTGATGAAATATACATGAGGCTAATGAAGATCAAGATTCTAGATGAAGAAGCATGGAGTGACCTATGTGATTATTAAGAAGAATGAGACAAGGATGATTGAAGTGACAAAGTAGATCTGAGTCAGCACCAACCATGTCAGCAGAGCCGCTACAGTTAAATTGATTTCTCAAGCAACAGCGTCCCTAAAAAAGAGGACCAGATGTCCTAGTCTTCTCAGCATGGCCACTTTGTGGCTACAGTAGTCGATTTTATTTCAGTGTAATTAATAACAGATTGCCAAGTGTATAAGGCAATCACTATATGTTTTTGTTAAATACTTCATGCATTGGAAGTATTAGGGGTTGGACCCAATTCATTTGAACTATCTTTTCTCTTTGGAGCATTGTAATTTTGAGCTAGAGCATCAATAAAAAGGACCGTTTGTAAGATACTTGATCTATTTTGACCTGGTCATGTCTTCCTTTTTATGTTGAATGTATATCTGTTTTATTAATTTATGCATCATTAGGTCTTATTGTAAAGAAAAAAATATAGTTTAAGATATGTTATTGGAGCACCTTATTTATATTTTTGTTTGCAATCTAAATGTTTTTCTCTGATGTATGATTAAAAATACTTAACTGCTTTTTAATCATTACTGATATCACCTTTCTCTCATCTCATTTCTCACTCTGCTTTTAGATCCAGTAAAGACAGTTAGCTTGCCTTGTAAATGCTCTAGAAAATTGATGCTACCACCTATTAGCGCCTAAATCTACCTCAGGCTGAAAGAAGGCAGGTCTAGGGTAACATCAAACCACGCTTAACCTGGTAGCTAGCCCTACCAGGTCGGGAGAGGGCTCTCTCCTTGTCAATCTCAATTAGAATATGGAAACTAGGGCTTCAGATGACTAAAATGAATGAAAATTTTAGGCTAGGTATATAGATTAGGGTTTATGGTTTGATTTTAGGTTTTGGTTGCTGGATCAATTGGAGAAGGTAGATTGGATCTGGGAAATCAACTCAGGGATATAGTCATGTCCTGTGGGGCACGGTAGACAAAAGATTATGTACTAGCAAAGGATTGATATGGTAGAGTAAGACTGTTGAGGAGTTGAGGAGGGCACAAGAAACTATGAATCCTCTTCAAACAGTGAAAACATTGAAAACTAAATGCATTCCCAAGACAAAGCACTACAAATCTAGTGTATTTTGTCTATTCACATTGATTCATTTAGTTTAGAAGAAAGAGAGAGATGTGGACACATATAAAACATCAGAAAAACTCATTACAAAGAAGAAAGAATACATAAACTCATTGTCACAAGAATCCCACAAAAATCGCTGTGAAACCTGGTTTTATTCCTTGCCAAATTGCTGATACAAATGTTCAGTGAGTTTAACACTTTTGCCAAAGTCCAACCTTTACAAATGAATCAAAAAGTACATGATATAGGCAAGGAAACTACTCAAGCTAGCTATCAAGATCGAATCCATGAGAAAATGGGTGGTTTCAACCATATCTAAACTAAGAACAGGAATATAGGCAATGGAACGGCTTGCCTCTAAAACCAAGGAAACCAATTCATTTAGCTCAAAACCATCTTTGAATTGATGTATCTACCCTATCAAGTGTTTTACATCCATAATTACATCAAGTTACATCATTTACCATACTAATTTCACCAAGAGAGCAAGAAAAATTCAATTGTAGAGAAAACTAGGCGAAATTTGGGTTTTTGAACAAAACTGGCAAATCCATTCCATGTGCAGTGCCACTAATCCTATGCGTAGCACTTTTTCTAGGCCAATTTTGGATGGCTTCCCGGAGTCAAAATCAGGTGCAGGATAGCTCGTTGGAAAGCTTGATGAGTCTACGTTCTGGAACAACTTGAATTTATGAATTTGGAGTCCAATATCCCCTCCAAAAATTAATTCTCCCAAGACTGCTTCCTGTGTGGTAAAAAAGTAGCAAAAAGGGCACTTTTTGGGTGTTTTTTTGCCCTTTTGGAGACCTAGAACTTGTCCAAATTTCTCAGCCATTTCTAAGATTCCATATTTTTTCCATGTTGATTCAGAAAATATAAACTTTTTTGCAAGAAAGTGTCCCCAACAAAAGCGCAGTGCCACCTATTGCAATTTCCTGTGCTGAAAATTTCTATGCGCAGCACCACTAATTCTATGCACAGCGTTGCTTTCAGACCGATTTTTGGAGGCCTTACCGGTGTCCAAATTGGGTGAAGAATAGCTCGTTGGAAATCTTATAGAGTCTAATTTCAGTATACTTTCCATAAAAATTTTAATTTTCCAATTTGGAGGTCATTTTCCCTATCAAAAATCAAATCTCCCAAGATTGGTCAAAATGTGCAAAATGAGGCTGCCTAAATGCAGAGTGTTGAAGGTCTTCATCAACTCCAAATTGAGCTCATGATAGCTCATTGGAAAGATATTTATGTATAGTTATCATTTGACTCATCAAGAAAGTCATTTGGACAACCAAGCTAAGAGAAATCTTGATTTTCCCAAGGTCACTCCAGAGGTGCAGCAACCCTCCTGAGGCAACTTGTATTTTTGACATTTCTCTAAAACCATGACAGCTATGTAAAAAGTGAAGGATTTTTTTCTTCCTTGGCCTATTATGGACAAAAACCTATCTCACTTTTTCCAAATTCATTTTTTCTTGCTCAGAAACATCATTTGAGTAAAACCTATCTCGATGTGTGGAACAGGGGATTTGTTGAAATGAAGTGAAATGAAAAGGATAAGGGGCTTCTAAATTCTTGAGAAAAATTTTGGAAGTAGGGAGGGATGTTTTTTTTTTTTTTTTTTTTTTTCTGTGTAAAGACTAAGCTATTGTATTAAAAAAGAAGAAAAAATATTTACAAAGAGGACATAGCCTCTGAGGATGCATAAGGCCACCCTCTGTCAGAAGAACAAAGCAAGTGTGAGTGGCCACCTGAATTACAAAGAGAGTTTCCAGGGAAGTGAGCATAGGCGAAGCAGTTACAGGTGGCCACCTGACTTACAAAAGAGACCCCATCAGAAAAACAGCAGTAAGCTGAGTTGGCGAACCATTGAAACATAGCATGTGTCTTGTGGCTTTCTGCTAGTAGCATTGTGACGAAGGAGAGTAAAGAGACCATGATTTCCAGAGTTCTGGAGACACCACGAACTTTGAAAGGTCCCCTACCCAATAACAAAACCTGGGCGCCGCGGATAGAGAAGAAACCCCACCAAAATCTCCAAAACATGACCATTAAACAAGATAAGAAGCAGGAATTAAGCCTTCGGAGGCTCACCTTGTGCATTGTTATTGAGTTCTGGCGGGAGAGGAAGACAGTCAAACATGGTAGCATCTCCTATATCTTCCAGGCAGATTTCCGGTGGATGAACCGGCTACGGATGCGTGGCCAGTCCAACAACAGTCTCCACAGGGTTAATGTCATCTGGAGGAGGATCTACAGCATTATCAACCTCCGCATTTTCCTGGACATTACGAATCTGAACTTGCTCCCCATCGTCCTCCTCCGGGCTAACAGTGTCCTCCTCTTCCTCCGTGGCCATCACAGTTATCATGAAGGAGACAAGCGATTGATTTCGCCTGCACCTGAAGGTGAAGCGGGAGGTATGAACCTGGCTTTCAGAAGGATCTGACTCCTCTGAGGGAGAAGAAGGAGGCGCGACAATGGCCAGCGGAGGAATTGCTCTGGCTTGAGCTTCCTGCCTTCTTCGTATCCCCCACACTCCCCCTCTTCTCGGGACTCCTCTTTGACGCAGGGCCATGAGCAGGGGAGATCTTAAGCACTTAACACTGAAAGACGAAGTGCCAGGATGCAACCCAGAACCCGTAATCCCTAAAAGGGGAGGCAAAGCCGTGACTCTTCCACACTTAAAATCCTTAAGAGAAGCCGAGACAGAATTATGGTACCACGCTTTCCCCTGCACAGCCGAGAGTAAAGAGAGCGCACTCTGAACAGAGGTGAAGCCTCTGCAACTCCTCACAAAGCCAAAATTGGGCACCTTTCCACCATCATCCCCAGAATTCATAACAATACACCACGCATTCCCAACCTGGAGCCAATGCTCCATTAAATAGGCATATGCTTGGAACTGTCTGGAACCAGACAGAGCATCTCCCATCGATTCAGGGTACAGGGCGCTTAAAGTCACCATGCTTGAACCCATCTCCCACAGTCCTTGCCGTCTCCTCAGCATTTAAAGACTTTAATGCTTGCAGAACCATCCTTTCTAGCCACCGAATGATGCCAGCTGCCCGATGCAACATGCTCAATCGATCCTCAAGCTGCCACCCGCATCCGGGTGAAGTAGGGAGGGATGTTAGGAAATAGGGGAAAGTGGAATTTCAAATATTGAGTGAGGGGAAGGGGTCCAAAAGGGAAAAACACGGGCCTAGCCTAGAAAATTGTCAAATTGTAGCAAGAAGCTAGGGTTTGTGGGAAAATGATGAATTTGAAGGATATCAATGATGGGAAGTGCTTAATAAGGTACATTAAGGATAGGGGAAGGTGTATGAACATCAGGATACAAGTTTTGTTGATGATTTGACCATCCAAGAAAAATTACTTTCAAAACCCTAGGAGAGGGAAATGAATCTTACCTAGGCACAACTGAGGCACGAACAAGGTGTAAAATGACCTATTGGAACCTGAAATGATGATGACAACTCTCTACATGATGGTACACTCAGCTGAATGGTGACATGGACTGACATTTGGACAACTTTGAAAGAAGTGAAAATAAATCCTAAACCTAATACCTAATGACCAAATTTTACTTGAAGACTCACTGAAATCACAAAATTTTGACCTTGACACCCTAATACCACTTTATAAGAGTGTATTTGACCACTGGTGGAAGGCTTCAAAGACTGAAACTAACATTGGCTCCAATGGGGATGGTAGCTCCTTGGAGGTGCCAAGAACCGCAGATCTTTGGGAGAGCAGACCAGTGCCTTATCGATTGGGCAATATGGAGTCAATATCTTGGCAACAAAAACATCAAAACTCAAGACTCATAACTGAAATGAAATTGATGCAATACTAGAACACAACTGAAAAACTAGAAAATATGCTCAAAATGGAGCTTATTCAAATAAAAACTACTCTAGCTATTCCATTCATCATTTGATCAAGTGAAATGAAACAACCAATGCAACCAAGTAAGCATTCTGGCTGTTGTTTGCATTCTCCACACATGCTTGCTTATGAACAACAAGAGAGAACTACTGAAAGGCAACTCCCATGAAAACTTGTAAACAGATCCATTGAATACTATGGGTTCTCCATCTGACTCCAAAAACACTGCATAAGGATCTTGAACTTCATGCACACTGGGACATAGCTCATCCAATGGATTACTTTTCTTCTCCTCGTACCATGAATGCAAACTTTCATCTAAGCTTTGTGACGAGACTCCTGCTAAAAATGACAAAGAAACCGGCTTTTAGATCAAGTTTGTGTCAATACATGTTTCAAGCTCATAGGTAGCTAATGGAGAAGGACATTGAGTGCAGACATCACCCAACACATTAGCTATTGGACCGTGAAAAACTTGAAAAGACTGTCACAACCCATTTTCTATTGGTTCTAAAGAAATTGCATGATTTTCCATAGGCTGCTCATTTGAAGATATACTATGCAAACTAAAATGATTCAAAACAAAATGGTACAGAATCATCTTGCATCATTTGATCATATGTTCTAGCTTCCAGGTCTTCATCTACAACTTGACATTCAATGGCATTCGAGGGCTGCAAATCTAGATAAGAGAAGTCTTGAATAAGGATTTCATTGCCCTCAAGATGGTCCAAATCGAAACTTATCGACGATTGATTTCTGATTGCATGAAAGTTGTCTCTGATGATCTGAAACGAAGCAAAACAAAAAGTCAAAGATCCTTCACTTACTTCAAAATTTGCTGCACTTTCCTCCTTATTTCCATAGCTAATATGCAACGGCTGATCATTGTACTCGAACTGAGGAAAGTGAACTTCCTCCTCCCACAAACTAGCTGTTGATTTGTCTACAAGATTAGCTTCTGTTTGGAGAACATAATCATCATCATATTGATCAAACTGAGGCAAATCGTTAGTAAAAAATACATCATCAAGCATGCTTGTCATATCAACAGATCTCTCTTCTCCAAGATGATCTATAGAACAATCATTATCAGGTCTATGGCAACTGGGATAAGAAACAGAATGTTTTGGATCAACAACTTGTTCTTCTTCAATCGGCGAGCCATGGTCTTGAACTTCATACTCATTTCATGTAGTGATATTCTACATCATCTCTTCCACTACACTTACCAAAATGTCGAGCTTTACCTCTAAATATGTCAATTCCTCTGGATCTATGTTCTTCATCTCTTCTTCCTTCAACTTTGCCCTTCTAATCAACAAATTAACCTCTACATCTACTGCACTGTTTTGCATCTCTTCAAGTGTTGCAAGGTTCCTTTCCCTCAGGTGAAATTCCATTTTTGGATCAAAGGCTTCCAGGTAGTGCAAGAGAGCATATCCAGGAGGAGGTCTTATAGTAATATGCATCGAACAATAAATCTGGCAGAAAATTGTTGTACTGTCTCCCCTGGCTATCTTTTCAACTAGTTATACTCTTCTATAATCAAGAAAGGGTTTTGTCTTACCACCCACTTGTCGAGGAAAACTTTGACGAACTTCTGTAAATCTGAGATGCTCGCATCAGGCAAGGTCTTGAACCAACTCTTGACTTTTCCTTGCAAAGAAAGAGAAAAAAGCCTAATACTGACATCTTCTTCATCAACTTCAAAAAGGTCGAGAAAAGACTCAAAATTCAATACATGTCTCTCAGCAGTAATGTCGTTACAGTCACCATCAAATCTTGGTAGATATAGATCATGATTTTTAGGGAAAGCATGGGATATAGGAGGTAAAATCAGAGGCTTGTATCGATCTGGAATTTTACAAGGTATAGGGGTATGTACAAAAGGTGTAGCATTAGCCTTGGTCTCTTGAGGCTCATCAATTTGAAGACAGTCATCACAAGCTTCAAAAAAAGGATCTTGATCAAGCTCAAAGGCATGCAAATCTTTAGTATTCACAATCTTCAAAGGGAAGGAATCAAATGCAGGCCGAGGATCTTTTCTCAAATACAATATACTTTGCAAAGCCTTCTTGACATTCTCGAGAAAAGAGAAGAAATAATTTATAACAAAGAACATAATTTCTTGGATGAAATTCCAACTTGAAGACCTGATCTTTCCATATTGTCCTTTCATGTTTCTACTGGTTAGGTTCATTCTCCAGTGCATTCCTTGGATCTGATCTCGAAACTGATTTGGAGTCGCCAAGTGAATGATTTCAGCCTTGATGTGTTTGATCGTTGTTCACCATCAACAATCAGATCTG
The DNA here is from genome assembly GCA_031772625.1 of Pinus tabuliformis. Lineage (NCBI taxonomy): Eukaryota > Viridiplantae > Streptophyta > Pinopsida > Pinales > Pinaceae > Pinus > Pinus tabuliformis. The sequence goes on along the minus strand of CM062815.1, from coordinate 647,937,468 downwards.
AACTTGATTACATTTTGCTGAGGAACACAAAACTACATTCCCCAGTATGGTCGCCACTATGTTAGCACCTAAATCTACCTCAGGCTGAATGAAGGTAGGTCTAGGGTAACATCAAACCACACTTAACCTAGTAGCTAGCCCTACCAGGTCGGGAGAGGGCTCTCTCCTTGTCAATCTCAATTAGAATATGGAAACTAGGGCTTGAGGTGACTAAAATGAATGTTTATTTTAGGCTAGGTATAGTAGATTAGGGTTTCTGGTTTGATTTTAGGTTTTGGTTGCTGGATCAATTGGAGAAGGCAGATTGGATCCGGGAAATCAACTCAAGGATACAATCATGTCCTGTGGGGCAGGGTAGACAAGAGCTTATGTACTAGCAAAGGATTGAGATGGTAGAGTAATACTGCTGAGGAGTTGAGGAGGGAACAAGAAACTATGAATCATCTTCAAACAGTGAAAACATTCAAAACTAAATGCATTCCCAAGACAAAGCACTACAAATCTAGTGTATTTTGTCTATTCACCTTGATTCATTTAGTTTAGAAGAAAAAGAGAGATGTTGACACATACAAAACATCAAAAAAACTCATTACAAAGAAGAAACAATACATAAACTCGCTATCACAAGAATCCCACAAAAATAGTTGTGAAACCTAGTTTTATTCCTTGCCAAACTGCTGATACAAATGTTCAGTGAGTCCAACACTTCTACCAAAGTCCAACCTTTACAAATGAATCAAAAAGTACATGATATAGGAAAGGAAACTATTCAAGCTAGCTATCAGGGTCGAATCCATGAGAAAATGGGTGGTTTCAACCATATCTAAAATAAGAACATGAATATAGGCAGTGGAATAGCTTGCCTCTAAAACCAAGGAAACCAATTCATTCAGCTCAAAACCATCTTTCACTTGATGTATCTACCATATCAAGTGTTTTACATCCATAATTACATCAATTTACATCATTTACCATGCTAATTTCACCAAGAGAGCAAGAAAAAGTCAACTGTAGAGAAAACTAGGCGAAATTTGGATTTTTGAACAAAACTGGCAAAATTCAATCTATGTGCAGAGCCACTGATCCTATGCGCAACGCTTTTTCTAGGCCAATTTTGGATGGCTTCCTGGAGTCAAAATAAAGTGCAGAATAGCTCGTTGGAAAGCTTGATGAGTCTAATTTCTGGAACAACTTGAATTTATGAATTTGGAGTCCATTTTCCCCTCCAAAAATTGATTCTCCCAAGACTGCTTCCTGTGTGGCAAAAAAGTGGCAGAAAGGGCACTTTTTTTGGCGTTTTTTGCCCTTTTGGAGACCTAGAACTTGTCCAAATTTCTCAGCCATTTCTTAGCTTCCATATTTTTTCCATGCTAATTCCAAAAACATAAACTCTTTTGCAAGAAAGTGTCCCCAACAAAAGCGCACTGCGCACCTATTGCAATTTCCTGTGCTAAAAATTTCTATGCGTAATGCCACTGATTCTACGCGCAGCGCCATTTTCATACCGAGTCTTGGAGGCCTTACCGGTGTCCAAATTGGGTATAGTATAGCTCTTTGGAAATATTATCAAGTCTACTTTCCATAAAATCTTTAATTTTCTAATTTGGGGGTCACTTGCCCTATCAAAAGTCAAATCTCCCAAGACTGGTCAAAATGTACAAAATGAGGCTGCCTAAATGCAGAGTGTTGTTGCAGTCAAATTTTGGAGGTCTTCCTAAACTCCAAATTGAGCTCATGATAGCTCATTTGAAATATATTTATGTATAGTTTTCATTTGACTCATCAAGAAAGTCATTTGGTCAACCAATCTAGGAGAAATCTTGTTTTTCCCAAGGTCACTCTAGAGGTGTAGCAGCCCTCCTGAGGCAACTTGTATTTTTGACATTTCTTTAAAACCATGAAATCTGTGTAAAAAGTGAAGGAGGTTTTTCTTCCTTGGCCTATTGTGGATAAAAACCTCTCTCATTGTTTCCCAATTCATTTTTTCTTGCTCAGAAACATCATTTGAGTAAAACCTATCCTGATGTGTGGAATGGGGGATTTGTCGAAATGAAGTGAAATGAAGGGGATAAGGGGCTTCTAAATTCTTGAGAAAATTTTTGGAAGTAGGGAGGGATGTTAGGAAATAGGGGAAAGTGGAATTTCAAAGATTGAGTGAGGAGAAGGGGTCCAAAAGGGAAAAACACAGGCCTAGCCTAGAAAATTGTCAGATTGTAGGAAGAATTATTGATTTTAGACTTCTGCGATCTGAGTTCTGTGTGGTTGTATCTTCCGGATTCATCGCATCTGTTTTTAAGTGCATCGACGTTTCGAACCAGCCTCTGTGGTTCATCATCAGGATGAGAATAATTGAAGAAGTCAGTGACGGGTGAAGGTGAATAAATAGGTAAAGGTAAAGAGAGAGCAGAGCCGACAGCATCTAGGTAAGAGGAGAGGTTCCTTGTGTAATTGTTTTCTGTATATTTGTTATTTTTAATTCAATTGGGACAAGATTAGTATATTTTTATTTTTATTGATTGGTTTAATGTATTGAGAAATGCATATATTGCTTTATGTATATTTGATTTAATGATTTGTTATTATGTATGATTGATTTTAATATATATTATATATTGATTTTAATATATATTAAATATTGATTTTTAATATATATTATGTCTTGTTTTAATATGTGTTATGTTTATTTCTTTTATACTTTTATATGTTCTTTTTGTTTTGATATTAAAGAGCTAGGATGTGTATTTAATGATTTAGTATATTATGGTATATGCCTGTATTATGTTTTGATGTGTATTATGTTTTTGATTCATATAATGATTATATGTATGTGTTATGTTTTGGATTATATGATGATTTGATATATATTTTATGTTTTGTATTATTTATGATATAAATTTATTAATATAGTATGTATTAATATATTTTTAATTGTTTTGAATAAATTTATTGATTTGATATGTATTAATAAATTTGTTGATTTAATATATGTCATGTTTTTAATTATGTATTCCCAAATTTATTGATGTAGTGTATATTATTTTATTTTATTGATTTAATATGTATATATTGATATGTTATGCTTTGATTTATATATTAATTCAATATATGTCAAGTTTTGATTTATATGTTTTTTGTATTATTTGTGTTATAAATTTGTTAATTTAATATGACTTAATATATTTATTGATTAAATGAATTTATTGATTCAATATGTACTAATCAATTTATTGATTTAATATAATATGTTTCAAGAAAAGTATTAATAAATTTATTGTTTTGATGTGTATTATGTTTTATTTATTTAGTATATATTAATGTGTATATAGGTTCATTTTATTATGACATATATATGTGAATTATTATTTTATGTGTTTATTTGAGATGTAGATTTGTTGGTTTAATAGGTATAAATTTATTTTAATTTAATTAAATAAGTTTATATATTTAATATGTATTAATAATTTTATTGATTTTGTATGAATTTATTTTATTTTAAATATATGTTTTGCATTATTAGAGATATTTGATATAAAATGTTTTCCTATATATATGTATAGAATTAGGTTGCTATTGTATATATATATATATATATATATATATATATATATATATATATATATATATGTATATATTTATATATGTATATATTTATATATATATATATTTTATATATGTGGAATTTTTATTTAGGGAGTTAAATTAATGTGATATGTAGAAGGTGAGGGAAATGGATCAGACAAAGGGATGAATAGGGAAAGGGGCTAAGAAGAAGCAGAATCCTCTATTATAGTGGGAATCCAGTTATCGCTTATTTTCCAACCATCATCTCGATTTAGGTTGTTAGGGTGTTTTCTTATTTCAATCGCTTCTCTGAATTTTCTATGGTGGTAATGATCAATTTTGGCCATGACACAGGAGTCTTCTATGCAAACGTGGTGATTGGTTTTGCTTGAGTGTTCAGCTAAGGCAGAGGTTTTGGAGCGGTTGTGGTTGATGTCTGCAGCATGTTCTTGAATCCTTGTTAATATAGATCTCCCGGTTTCTCCAATGTAAGACTTCCCGCATGAACAAGGGACCATGTATACCCCTTTGTGGTGCTTAGGGTCGATGGGATCTTTCACAGATTTAAGGCATCTACCAATAGTTTTCAAGGGTTTGAAAGTGGTCAAGGCCATTGACCACTTTCAAACCCTTGAAAACTATTGGTAGATGCCTTAAATCTGTGAAAGATCCCATCGACCCTAAGCACCACAAAGGGGTATACATGGTCCCTTGTTCATGCGGGAAGTCTTACATTGGAGAAACCGGGAGATCTATATTAACAAGGATTCAAGAACATGCTGCAGACATCAACCACAACCGCTCCAAAACCTCTGCCTTAGCTGAACACTCAAGCAAAACCAATCACCACGTTTGCATAGAAGACTCCTGTGTCATGGCCAAAATTGATCATTACCACCATAGAAAATTCAGAGAAGCGATTGAAATAAGAAAACACCCTAACAACCTAAATCGAGATGATGGTTGGAAAATAAGCGATAACTGGATTCCCACTATAATAGAGGATTCTGCTTCTTCTTAGCCCCTTTCCCTATTCATCCCTTTGTCTGATCCATTTCCCTCACCTTCTACATATCACATTAATTTAACTCCCTAAATAAAAATTCCACATATATAAAATATATATATATATAAATATATACATATATAAATATATATATATATATATATATATATATATATATATATATATATATATATATATATATATATATACAATAGCAACCTAATTCTATACATATATATAGGAAAACATTTTATATCAAATATCTCTAATAATGCAAAACATATATTTAAAATAAAATAAATTCATACAAAATCAATAAAATTATTAATACATATTAAATATATAAACTTATTTAATTAAATTAAAATAAATTTATACCTATTAAACCAACAAATCTACATCTCAAATAAACACATAAAATAATAATTCACATATATATGTCATAATAAAATGAACCTATATACACATTAATATATACTAAATAAATAAAACATAATACACATCAAAACAATAAATTTATTAATACTTTTCTTGAAACATATTATATTAAATCAATAAATTGATTAGTACATATTGAATCAATAAATTCATTTAATCAATAAATATATTAAGTCATATTAAATTAACAAATTTATAACACAAATAATACAAAAAACATATAAATCAAAACTTGACATATATTGAATTAATATATAAATCAAAGCATAACATATCAATATATACATATTAAATCAATAAAATAAAATAATATACACTACATCAATAAATTTGGGAATACATAATTAAAAACATGACATATATTAAATCAACAAATTTATTAATACATATCAAATCAATAAATTTATTCAAAACAATTAAAAATATATTAATACATACTATATTAATAAATTTATATCATAAATAATACAAAACATAAAATATATATCAAATCATCATATAATCCAAAACATAACACATACATATAATCATTATATGAATCAAAAACATAATACACATCAAAACATAATACAGGCATATACCATAATATACTAAATCATTAAATACACATCCTAGCTCTTTAATATCAAAACAAAAAGAACATATAAAAGTATAAAAGAAATAAACATAACACATATTAAAACAAGACATAATATATATTAAAAATCAATATTTAATATATATTAAAATCAATATATAATATATATTAAAATCAATCATACATAATAACAAATCATTAAATCAAATATACATAAAGCAATATATGCATTTCTCAATACATTAAACCAATCAATAAAAATAAAAATATACTAATCTTGTCCCAATTGAATTAAAAATAACAAATATACAGAAAACAATTACACAAGGAACCTCTCCTCTTACCTAGATGCTGTCGGCTCTGCTCTCTCTTTACCTTTACCTATTTATTCACCTTCACCCGTCACTGACTTCTTCAATTATTCTCATCCTGATGATGAACCACAGAGGCTGGTTCGAAACGTCGATGCACTTAAAAACAGATGCGTTGTAGGAAGAAGTTAGGGTTTGTGGGAAAATAATGAATTTGAAGGATATCAGTGATGGGAAGTGCTTAATAAGGTAGATTAAGGATAGGGGAAGGTGTATGAACATCAGGATACAAGTTTTGTTGATGATTTGACCATCCAAGAGAAATTACTTTCAAAACCCTAGGAGAGGGAAATGAATCTTACCTAGGCACAACTAAAGCACGAACAAGGTGTAAAATGACCCATTGGAACCTGAAATGATGATGACAACTCTCTGCATGATGGTACACTTAGCTAAATGGTGACATGAACCAACATTTGGACAACTTTGAAAGAAGTGAAAACAAATCCTAAACCTAATACCTAATGACCAAATTTTACTTGAAGACTCACTGAAATGACAAAATTTTGACCTTGACACCCTAATACCACTTTATAAGATCATATTTGATCATTGGTGGAAGGCTTAAAATATTGATACTAACACCACCCAGCCTTTGACTCCATAGCCCAATGGAAATGATTCAAATATGATCTACCCCAACCAAACAAACAAACAACTAATTAATCAAGTGATAAATTTCTTTCATTATTTTATCTAGCCTAACACATTAAAGCATTGGAAATAAAGCTAAATCCTAAATACATAGAGAGAGACCTCTCTAGGTCTATGAGGGCTAGATCCTAGACTCCTAAGTAGTTTGATGTATCTTTTGTAACTTTGTCTTTCCAATCTTCAAAATCACAGAATGATAACACCTCTCAAATACCTATGAATCCACTTCACCGCCATCCAAATTATGTTCTTTTCCTGGATTGTTCATGTACGTGCTTATAACTCCCACTGCACATGCAATATCAGACCTTGTGCAAACCATTGCATACATTAAGATTCCAACAACTGATGCATATGGAACTTTAGACATAAGCGATTTCTTCCTAAGTCTTGGGACACAACTCCTTAGTTTGAAATAGCTAGCCAAAGGTATACTAACCGGTTTTGCATTTTTCATATTAAATCTTTTCAAGACCTTTTCTATGTACTCGCTCTGAGACAATGTTAATTTTTTATTCTTCCTATCTCTAGTCATTCTCATACAAAGGATTTGTTTTGCAGCACCCAAATCGTTAATTGCAAATGAGTTCGCCAATTTTCTTTTGAGCACATTTATTTCCTGCATGTTAGAACCTGCAACAAGCATGTCATCCACATACAATAACAATATAATATAGCTCCCATCATTTTTCCTTTTGAGATAAACACAATGATCAGAGTGACACCTAGTATAATCTTGTTCAAAAATAAACCTATCAAATTTTAGATACCACTACCTTGGAGCCTATTTTAAGCCATGCAAGCTCTTCTTCAACCTACACACTAGTTTCTCCTTCTCGTTTACCTCATATCCTTGTGGTTGTTGCATGTATATCTCTTCCTCCAAATCCCCATGGAGAAAGGCTATATTTACATCTACCTACTCAAGATGCAAATCTTCAGTTGCTACTAGACTTAAAATAGTTCTAATTCAAGTCATTTTAATTACAAGAGAAAATATCTCATTAATGTCTATATCCATTTTCTATGCAAACCCCTTCACCACAAGTCTAGCTTTATCCATTTTTCTACCTCCATCTTCTTCCTTCAACCTGTAAACCCATTTATTCTATAATGTTGTTTTACCTGCAGGCAACCTAACTAACTCCTAAGTCTATTTATGTGCTAAGGAGTCCATCTCTTCTTTCATTGCTTGCTCCCACTTCTTCCTAGTTTCTACATGCACTGCTTCTTCATAACATTCTGGTTCACCAGAATCAGTCAACCATACATAATATAATGAAGTAGAGTATCATTCATGGGGTCTACTTATCCTGGTAGATATTATAACACCACTTTCAGGTGTTTGAAGTGGTTGTTGTTGTTTTTGTTGCTGTTGTTGTTCCAGCTGTTGATCATTATGATTTTCAAGAACCTTCACTTTTTCTGTGATGTCATCAAGAACTGTGTATTCTTTGTTTTCTTTTTCCTGTTTCTTTTCCTACATCTGATCCTTATACAAAACCTTTTCATTGGATGTGACATCTTTGCTCCTAATGATTTTGTGTTTTTCATAATCATAAAAGAGATAACACAAATCATTAACACCATATCCAATAAAGGTACATTTCTTTGATTTTGCCTCAAACTTTGTTCTATTTTCTTTATTAATGTGTACAAAGGCTTCACAACCAAAAGTCTTTAAAACTGAGTAGTTTATCTTTTTACCTTTCCATGCCTCCTCTGTAATACCACCATCCAAGGAACTTGAAGGCCCTCTGTTTATTATATAAACAACAATATCTACAGCGTCTGCCCAAAATTGTAAAGGCAATCTTGCATGCAATCTCATGCACCTTGCACGCTCCATGATTGTCCTGTTCATCCTTTCTGACACACCATTTTATTGTGGTGTTCCTGGAACTGTCTTCTCTCTACAAATTCCATTCTCTGAACAGTACCTAACAAACTCTTTGCTGCAATATTCACCACCATTGTTTGAGTTGAGACACTTTAACCTTTTTCCTGTCTCATTTTCAACCAAAGATTTCCATTTCTTGAAAGTATCAAATACATCAGATTTATTTTGAATACAGTAAATCTAGGTTTTTCTAATTGCATCATCAATAAAAGTAACATAATAACAAGAACCACTGAGAGATGATACGTGAGCACGTCCCCATACATCTATATGCACAAGCTCTAATTTTTCGCTCTTCTTTTCTTTCTCAACTCTGATGAATCTGACTCTCTTCTGTTTTCCATAAACATAATTTTCATAGAATTTTAAATAAACATGCTTCAAACCTAACAACAAATTTCTTGAGTGAAGAATCTCCATCCCCTTCTCAGTCATGTGCCCAAGCCTATGATGCCACAATGTCGTATCTTCTCCTATAGAGGTTAAAGCATTAACATAATTAGAAATACCATTGCATAAATACAATGTACCAACCTTTTCTCCTTTTGCTATTATCAGGGCTCCTTTAGTGACCTTCTAGGTTTCATTTGTAAAAGTAGTCACATAGCCTTCACCTCTGAACTGCCCTGTTGAAATCATTTTTTCTTCAGATCTGGAACATTCCTTACCTCCTTCAATAAACATTGGTTTCCATTCTACTGTTTTATGAAAACTGTACCCATTCCAATGATTTTACAGGGTTTATCATCACCCAATCGAACCTATCGAAAATCTCCTTGAACATAATCATGAAAATGTTTCCTGTCAAGTGTGGCATGGAATGAGGCCCTTGAATCTACTACCCAAACATTAATAATATTTTCTAATGAAAGAATCAAAGAACCTTGCAACACATCACCTGTCACATTCACTTCATGATTGTTTTCTTGTTCTGAATCTCCTTTTTTTCCCTTCCGAGACTTGTAGTCTTTCTTCAAGTGTCCTTTCTTCCCACATTTCTAGCACACTATCCCTGATATGGACTTGGATCTGCCTTTCCTTGATTTACTACGATATCCTAGGCTCTTTCCTCTTTCCATTTTTCTTCCCCTAGTCTTTGCAGTCAAAGCATTACTTGATGTCTCACCAGAGTTTTTCCGATGCATTTCCTCACTAAGGATTGCACCGACAACATCATCAAACTTTAAAGTACTATATCCAGAGATACATTTACTAATGGCCATAACTAAACCATTCCAACTTTCTAGCAATGAGCATAGAAATAACAAAGCCCTAACTTCATCATCAAAATTAACCCCTACAGAACATAATTCATTGGTAACTGTATTAAATTCACTTAAATGATCAACAACAGATCCACCTTCTGACATCTTCATATTAAATAAATGCTTCATAAGAAATACCTTATTTGAGGCTGAGTGTTTTTCATATAATTTGGCCAATGCCAACATTAAACTCTCTGTTGTCGTTTCCTTTGAAATATTAAAGGCTACCGACACCGCTAGGCACGGCCGTATTGTTCCAAGTGCCTTTTTGTCGAGAATATCCCATTTTGTGTTTGTCATACTCGTTGTCTTCTTTGTCTTTCGACTCAATCATCAGTACAGATCTTTTTAATACAAATAACCTTCCATCTTCTGCCATTACTCCCACTTGAACCAAGAACCCTTCTCTCCTACGAGTTTATCAGCAAAATAGACCTTCGGCTCTGATACCAGTTGTTAGAAAATTATTTATTACAGAGAAATGGAACACATAAAATATATTGCAGAAATACAAACATGGAAAATGCATAAAACAAGAGAAACACAAATATACGTGGTTCACCCAATTTGGGCTACGTCCATGGAGAAACAGCCAATCCTTCCTTTTATATTATCAAACAAAATAAAGAGATATAACCTACATCAGATCCATTGTAATTTCCTCTTCTCTCTCACATAATATCCTCTCTCTTTCTCACTCAGAATATAGATCTATATAGACACAATACAATTCCCTCATATATAGCGATGGGTTGCCTTCTAGGGAAAAAAACCCATAAATTAAACATAACTTCCACCGTCAGATCTCCGCCTAATGAACGGCCCAAATTGACTACAAAATTACAACGTTTTACAAGGCAATTTTACATCTATTTTTAGCTTCAGGGGCGTTGTCCCCCCTAGACCCCCCTGGCGGCGTACATTTTATAGGCATCATTGTCGCCACATTACAAACTGGGGTCCAATGCAACGATACCTCTGAATAAAGAAGATAATCAGGCTCCACACCCAACACCTATCATGCCATACCTTCCTCTGCAAATGGATAATCTCAGTGTGTAGGAGTGTTATAACACCATTTACCACCCTTGGTATATTTGATGCTCTATGATATGGCCTAGGGAAACCCTTCCCTACCAGACTTGGTCCATTTTCTAAAAAACAATGTTTTAAATCCCATACGCAATTATGCCCTATCTAAAGCGTGTGTACATGTGGGTCATCCTATACCCAACCCACATATATGTGTTAAAACATTAAAAAATATATAATCTCCCTTAATTCAGGCGGGGTTTACGGGTTTGACTGGATACCCACCTACTATAGCTCGTGGCCCAACTATTTCCCAACTGAAAAAAACTAATTTGGAGAAGTATAAATACATCTCCATGGGAAGGCCTAAGGGAGGAGGAAGGATTAGATATTGATATTATAGTCTATTACATCCTTGATCAAGTTTGAAGATATCCCTATGCCTTCTGCACTCCTATTCATAGGAAACCCATGTTTCCTTCTTGAGATGTTCATCATCCCTTCATGACATCCTTGTGTATACTTATGGAGGAGGATTACTGAGGCCTGGGTAGGATGGATCCAGAGGACAGTTTCGCTTGGAGTTGGTGAATGACTCAGGTTGTAGTTCTTTCGTATTTTCTTTAGCTTACATTAATAAAGAGGTGTTGTCTTGTTCATGATGATTATGGTATTTATGCATTAATTTATGTCATGATTTTCTTATAAAATATCACATTAATGCTTATTTTATTACATGCTTATATGATCTAACCTTGATATCATGAACATGCTTTCAGTTATTTTTGGTGTATATGCTTTGCCTTGAATGAATTGCAGGTCTTAAAGCGCAAGGAAGAAGCAGAGGGTTTGAACCCTACGGGAACGACCTCAAACGTAGGACCTATAGGTAAGACCTTCTATACCAATTTTAACTGTTTAAGTATTAGGACTGCTTGTTTCTGTGTCTCTTTATGTTGTATGCCCTCCGCTCTATTGGGGTTCCCAACCCAAGACCTTAGGGTGATTCTACACGAAACAAGGAGGGCCTACATTCTGAATTTGTCCAAGCTATTTAACTGGTTTAACCTCTTATGTTATGCTTTGGTGACATCTAAATCCAATTGGGTTGAAATTCTCAAAGTATTGTACTCAAACTCAATAGAGAGAAGAACTTTATTTCCATAGAGATCATATGGGGTAAAACTAGTAGTTATTTTCCAAGTTGTGTTATAGGCCCAACTAGCCTCCACTACTGCCTAATCCTTCCTGCTACTACTCACAACCTTGGTGAGGGTTCCCTCTAATGCCCTATTTGTGACCTTTACTTGTCCATTGAGCTGGGGATGATAGGCAGTAGATTTTTTGTGCTTGATATGATGTTGCCTTAACATATTCTCGATCAGATGTGATGTGAACTGAGCTCCCTGATCGGTGCTTATCTCTCTGGGGTACCAAAATTTGTATAACACAATCTCCACTAAGAACTTAGCCATTTTATCCTTTGTTTCCACCTTGAGAACCTTTGTCTCAACCCACTTTGTCAAATAATCAGTGCACACAATGATGCACTTTTTCTTCCCTGATGGCGGATCAATTGGCCCAATGAAATCCATGCCCCACTTGTGAAATGGATCCAAATCCACCTAAGGTTTTAGGGGAATTTCATGCTTGGGTGTAGGTTTCCCCATCCTATGGCACTGATCACATCTACCGATATATCTTCTTGCATCTTGGTGTAGAGTGGGCCAGTAGTAGCCATCTTGTAGAGCTTTCAAAGTTGTTCTCTTGGCAGCAAAATGACCTCCACAAGGCCCATCATGAAAATCTGAGAGGATGTCAAAGACTGCCACTTCCTTGAAACATCTCCTCAATATTTTATCTGGTCCTAGCTTGAAGAGATTCCCCCAATCCAAGTGAAAAGGCACTCTTCCTTAACTTTCTTCTCTTCTCCCTGGATGAAAGATTTGGAGGAAATTTTGCATCAACTAAGTAGTTGGGTATGCCAAAAAACCATGGAGAGAGCACTGATATAGAAAATAAGTGCTCATCTGGAAGTTGATTATCAACCATCCCTTCATCACCTGCAGGCAAAAAATGTCTAGACAGAAAATCTGCAACTACATTTTATTTTCCTGTCTTATCAATTATAGTTAAATCAAATTGTTGTAACAATAGAAACCATATAATAATCATAGCATTCACATCAAGCTTCTTCATTAAGTATTTGATAGATGCATGGTCAATATGCACAAATTTTTGGTATCCAGTGATGTAGTGTCTGAGCTTTTTCAAAGAGTGTACAACAACTAGGAGTTCTTCCTCAGTCATAATGTAGTTCAATTCAGCCTCAGAAAATTTTTTACTAATGAAGTAAATGGCATAAGGTAACTTACCATCTATTTGGCCTAAAGTTGCCCCCACAGCTTTGTCAGATGAATCAGCATGCATATGGAAAGGAAGAGTCTAGTTTGGGCCTCTAAGTATGGGTGCAATGGTTAATTTGTCTTTCAAGATCTTTAGCGCCTCTTGGTAGCTATCTGTACATCAGAATTCTGAGTCCTTGGCCAACAATCCAAACAATGGTGAGGCTAATTTGTTGAAGTCCTTGATAAAACTCCTATAATATCAAGCTAAGCCCAAGAAACTTCTAACATTCCTCTGCTTTTGAGGAGTGGGGACCCTTTTTATGATGCCAATTTTGTTTGGGTCCACTTGTATTCCCTCCTGAGATATTGAATGGCTAAGGATAGTCCCTGCATTCATTAATAATTCACACTTCTCAAGACTAAATGAGAGGTTCATTTCAATGCACTTCTTCAGAACTTTACTCAGGTTAGAGAGAGCCTCCAAGAAATCACACCTATAGGTAGTGAAATTATCCATGTAGATCTCTATAGATTCATGGACCAGATCAGCAAAGATGCTCAGAGCTACCCTTTGAAAAGTGGCAGGGGCATTACATAATTCGAAAGGAAGGACCCTATAAGAAAATTTACTTGAAGGATAAGTGAATGTAGTTTTTTCCTGGTCCTCAGGGTTGATTTGGATCTGATTGTAACCACTGAATCCATCCAGGAAAGAGAATAACTTATTCCATGCAATACCATCTAAAACTTGATCAATGAAAGGTAAAGGGAAATGGTCTTTCTTGGTGGCTTTGTTCAATTCTCTGTAATCCACACAGATCCTCCACTTCCCATTCTTCTTTGGGACCAAAACTAGAGGGGACACCCACTCACTATCTGAGATGGGGTATATGAATCGTGCATCCAACAACTTTTGCAATTCTTCCTTTATTGTGTCTTTGAGGACTAGGTTCGTTATCCTCTGAGGTTGGTGCACATGTTTGCATCACTCCTTGATGTAGATGTGATGAGTACAAACTGAAGTATGCACCCCTTTCATTTCTTTATAGCTCCAAGCAAAGGCATCTAAGTGCTCTCTCATCATTTTGCACAACTTATGTTGTTGGTTGGTTGAGAGAGAGGGGTTACTCTTTAAGGTTCTAAATGGACCAAATTCTACAAGTTTGACATGTGCAGGACTTGGGTCAACTAGGCATAACTCAATCCAAGGATTTCCCTCGAATTCCTTCACAAGCTCATCAAGAGGGAAGGTATTGGGGGGTTGGTTCTGGAGGATCTGGTCAATGAGCTCATCTTCATTAGGTTGTCCCCCTCCTATAACAACATCTAGGGTACAGAATGGATGGTATTTTGTATGGTACAGTTCTTCTTCCTCCTCCTCCTCCAACCATAGGGGTAATTCATGTCAAAAAAGCACAGCATGAGAGGCTACTCCAGTTAAATGGCTTAGATGAATTCAGAATCCAGGCCCTCCTACACAACGAGGTTATCCAATTGCAGAGGAAGGTCTGGCATGATAGGCACATCAACGACAAAGTTTTTCAAGAAGGGGATAGGGCCTTACTATATGACTTTAGGTTCAAGGATTTCAAACAAAAATTGATGACAAGATGGTTAGGCCCATACCTAATAGAGAAATTCCATGACAATATAGTTTTTCAAATCAGGACCATTGATGAGGGATGGATTTGCTTGCTTGTCAATGGCTACAGGTTGAAGGTATAGAGAAATCTTATGTCTAAGAAAGAATTCATAAACACCATCAACAGAGAAGTTAATGTGATTGGAAGTTTCAAAGCTTCCAAGCCATAACATTCCTAAATACCATTTTTTGTGGGAAAAATAAAAAGACAATAAAATGCCTAGGTGAAAACCTCTCCTGAGGCAGCTTATGTGTCTCTCAAAAAAGAAGAAGAAAAAAAAAGGAGGGATGCTTCCTGTAATAGCTTTGATGTGTAATTCAGTGAAGTAGAGGGTTGAAATTCCTAGTTGATGCCAATATGTTATAGTCCCTCTATTCTATAGCCAAAAAAATTCTTGCAATCCATAATTTGAGTGATATTTCCTATGGACTTTAGGGTGCACCAACATACAAGTTATGGACAGATGAATGAGAGGGTGCACTTACTTTTACCACATGGCCTAAGATAAGGATAATTGGAGACCAAATCGACCCTTGGAAGTGTTATTTCACCCTTTGAGGCTTCTTGTAGCAATTTTTTGGGCTTCCTATAGCTTCATGTAGCTTCCTCCTATAGAAGTGGAAGAGTAGGGTTCGACTCTCCTCGATGGCTCCCCAAACTCGTCCTCACCTTAACTGTTTTTTGAAATGAGCATAGATGCAAGAGAATTCGAGCCTTAGTACATTATATTCTATTTTTTGCTAGGGCTTGGAGTGTTGTGATGACTTGGCAAAGGCATGAGGTTTCCTCTTTTGGACCGTTGTCCTCACCTGGAGTAATCATTCCCTCATCCCTGGTAATCACCACCCACTCTTTGTGATCTAATCTTGGCTGATGTGAAACCTCCACGTTGCATGAGGGCTCTTAAATCATTTTTTGTTCACTAACCGAGGGTGGCCAAGTTAACTAGCCACCTCTGGCTTATAAAAATACCTCTTATTGATGTTCATACATTTTTCATTATTTACACGTAGGGAGGAGATGAAAGGTTTCCATACCTATGCCTACCTCGTGATTCACTGATGCAAGGGTGTGCATGATAGAGTATTGGACCTTTATACTATCACCAAGGCAGTTGCCTTGATGTTTTTTTTTGTTCTTATGTATATCTTCTCTGCTCCTCATGGTATTTGATTGTTTCTGTTGCTATGTGTGCAAGTCCTTTATTGATGTTCGAGGTGCTGTTGTTGTTGTTGGAGAGTCCTGGTTAGAGTGACAGAGTGCCTCATGATTTTGTATCACCACTTCTTTAGGACCAAAACTAGAGGGGACACCCACTCACTATATGAGATGGGGTATATGAACCCTGCATCCGACAACTTTTGCAATTCTTCCTTTACTATGTCTTTGAGGGCTAGGTTCATTCCCCTCTGAGGTTGGCACACAGGTTTGATTCACTCCTTGATGTAGATGTGATGAGTAAAAGCTGAAGGATGAACCCCTTTCATTTATTTATAGCTCCAAGAAAAGGCATCTAAGTGCTCTCTCAGCATTTCGCACAACTTCTCTTCTTGGTTGGTTGAGAGAGAGGAGTTAATATTCAAGATTCTAGATGGACCAAATTCTACAAGTTTGACATGTGTAAGACTTGGGTCAACTAGGAATAACTCAGTCCAAGGCTTACCCTCGAATTCCTTCATAATCTCATCAAGAGGTAAGGTATTTGGGGTTGGTTCTAGAGGATCTAGTCAATGAGGTCATCTTCATTCAGGTTCACCACCTCCTATAACAACATCTAGGGTACAGATTGGATGGGATGTTGTATGATAGACTTATTCTTCCTCCTCCTCCAACCATAGGGATAATTCATGCTCAATGGATGGTTGAGAAGGAGGGTACAATACCAACTATTTTGACAAATGCCCATTCTTAATGGTCATGTTGCCATCCCTGCAACTTATGTAAGCATTAACAGTGACTAGCCATGGTCTTCCAAATATGAGAGGATAACCATTAAATTTGGTTTTGGGATGGATAACTAGGAAGTTAGTAGGATACTCATAGGAGTCAATAAAGACAATTACATCCTCAACACCTCCCTTGGGAGCCACTGTGGACCTATCTACAAGTTGTAGCACTGTAGTGGAATTTCTCTAGGATCCTTGGAGGTTTAGCTTTAGCATGGTTTCTTTATTCATCACATTGATGGTAGGGGTGTTTTTTGTCTCCTCCCAGGATGTTTGAAGCATTTCTCTCTAATAATATTATTGTATATGGGAACATCCTT
Source organism: Pinus tabuliformis (assembly GCA_031772625.1). NCBI lineage: Eukaryota > Viridiplantae > Streptophyta > Pinopsida > Pinales > Pinaceae > Pinus > Pinus tabuliformis. The sequence goes on along the minus strand of CM062815.1, from coordinate 647,920,407 downwards.
GATAGCTTGGAGGAGGGGAATTTTAACACACGTGTTCTTCAATTCTCCCAGAAATTCAATCTCTTCGGGGGTGTGTTGGTTAGGATAGATCAATCTCTTAGAAAAAGGAGATGGTTTTACTTGAGGGCTACTCTCTTCCTTTTCCTCTTCAACCTTCTCAGGTAGAGATGGAGGTTGGTTATCTGGAAGCACTCTTCCAAACCTGAGGTTTGTTTCTTAAATATCCATAGCATAGGCAAGGTAAGATGTCTCTCCACTATAGACCTATTGTGCATGTTTGTTATTCGGGTTAAGATTGGGTTGAGCGGGCATCTGAGGTTGCTTGGGTGGAGTAGGATGAGTGTGTTGTGGTTGAGATGGAGATGGAGGCAGTAAACAAGGAGGTTGGTTGAGTTGAGGTCTCCACCCTTGTGATGGGTTATTCCACTGAGGACGTGGAGAAGCATATGGCTGAAATGATTGATTGACAGGGTGGGAAGGATATTGGGGTGCATAAGGCCAAGAAGGAGGTGTGGACCGTGATGGATGAGTGGAAGAGTACCAAGGTGTCAAGGATGAATTCTAGTTGGGATGGTAATAAGAGTAGGATGCACCTTGCATACCTTGCTGGTATGGCCGAGGTCCTTGAGGCCTCCTTTGATTGAAGAAACAAAGATGCTCAGCTCCACCTTCCACCCCTTGGTATACAACTTTCAATCTAGGCAAAGAAGGACACTTATCTGTGGCATGGTTTTCCTCACAGACTGAGCAAACCTCTATAACATTTAATGGACATTCATTTCTAGGGTGCCTTCTAGTGCATTTTTGGAAAAATATATTTAAGGCCCTTTATGCTTCCTCTTGTCTCCTCTTGATCTTCATGGTATCCATTTGCAAAGCAAAGGTATGCAACATTTCACTTTTAAAGTCCTCCAACATGTTTCCAATTTCATTCTTGATGGATGATGTGGAGGGAGAGGAATTGACCAAAGCTTGACTAGCCCTACCCTTCTTCCTAGCAGCCCTAGAATGGGTTTTGAACATTGTTTTGATGTCTTCATAGGGTAACTAATAGATACCTCCCCTAGATAGAATTAATATGGTTTCCATCATTTCCTCTCTGATTCCTCAGATAAGTAATAAATTGAGTGATTCAGGATCAAGGGTAAATTAGGCCCTCCTATAATTGAGTTGGAATATTTCCTCATAGTCTTCTAGGGGTTCATCAAGTCCAAGATTCATTCTAAATATTTTCTCTTTGGTTTCTTTGGACCCACAATAGTCCTTGTACTTGTTTCTAAATGCTTGTTGCATCTGACCCCGGGTAGTGATGTTATCCCCACGTAGACCCATAAACTAGTGCAAGGTTGCATCCTTAAGGGTAGATAGGAAAAACTTCGGATTTTGGTCATCAGAGGTATATTCATAAGTCATATAGACAAAATCAAACTCAAACATAAAAGTATCAAGGTCCTCAGAGGTTAAGCAATGGAAGTGAGGAAGGGCAGTATGGCTTATATTCTTCATTCTAGCATCTCCATTATTTTCCATGATAGGAAAAAATTCCTCATTCATTTTTCAGCCATGGTGTGGGTTGTGGAATGGGCTCTTCTTCTTCCCCAATAAGTTCTTCAAATATCTCGGGTTGTTCACCTAAGGGGTCTTCTAAATCCCCTGTAGTCATAGAGGTAATTTGATTGCTTGATGGTGTGGGGGTGTTTGGCAAGAATTTTCCTAGAGTGTCTCTACTCCTACGAGGCATGAAAGAAGACTTTTTCTTCTTTTATATGATTTTTTTTAAACTTAATGAAAAATAGAAAGAAAAGCATAAATAACATCTACCTAGACACCTCCCTGGAAACGACACCAAAAAGTGATGAGCCTTAGTATTGTAACAAGAATGTTGCAACTCCCAAAGCTACCAACTTTAATTATCAACCCGAGGTTCGTACAAACTTAAGAGGTATCGTAACTATATGTGCAGCATACAATGTGTCATTATTTCACTGCCATGATGTAATGGAGTGAATGTGATGAAATCAAATCCTAAACTAATTGCATAAATGGAAATTTTACTTTGAAAAGAAATTAATCCTAGGGAAGAACAACAATCTGTAATTGTAAGAGAACACAAGAATTATGCTAACTGTATAAAGGAAAGATACACTAATTGCAACCAACCATCTAGCTATCAGATTCACTTGAAAATGGAATATTATTCTCTCAATTCACAACTCAAGAATTCATGCATCATTCATCTAGTTCATGCTTGCATATTAAGTAATGTCCTAATGTAATGAAGAAACTAATGTTATTTTCTCTTTCAAGAAAGGAAAAGAAATGGAAGGAATGGCCTATGTGGTACCTCTGATCATGGATTCCAAGTTGGGGGATTAACCTACTCCTATACTAATCTACACTGCCATTACAGGTCAAAACAGGGGAAAAATAGACTGTTACAGGTGTGCTACAGGAAGTTGCTATAGGATTCATGTATTGCTACAAGAAGTCCTGAAATTATATGGGAAGTTTTTCGAGAGGGTTTGGAGGGATAAAGTGATGGAAATGTGGTTGAATGTTGTGGGAAACGTATATAAGGTGACCAACACCCCTATCCAAACCTAGCAGTTTAGGAAGGCCACCTTTGGGCTAAGAGGGTTGTTCACGATGACCTAAACATAGAGATCAAGAAAATTGGTTGGAATTCATCAAAATAGAGTGTAGAAGTCCTCGATGGAGGTCATGAAAATACCCCTTTCCTGCAAATCCAATAGTCATTCAACATCACATGCACTTTTTCTTCTTTTCATTTGCAAAATATTACAATCAATGGTGGAAAAGATGAGTTGAATTTGGAAACTAAGTGATGCTAAGAACGTGATCTATGCAATGAATTAACTTCTAAGATATAGCAATCATATGTAAATCAAGATAAAAAATGTATAATTTTCTAAGAAATCATAAGCAAGAAATCACACAATGTTTTTGGGTTGTGATGTTGGATACCTCTAATCATGCTCCCATGAGAGATATGAGAGGCCACAATCATAGACTTTTGGAGGAACTATACTCTACTGAAATGCAACAACTAATAAAACATTCTAAGCTAAAAGAAGTATAAATACATAATATGGACTTAAGCTATTGGGTTTGGGCCCAAACCCAAGAGCTTCAACCCTCTAGACTAACTCAGTAATGGATCAAAAGGAAACTTCTCATTTTCATTCCAGAAATGTCAAATACATCATCAAAAATAGTAGTCACAAGTGCTTAAGCTCAATAGCCTCTTAGCTACAACCAAAATTCAAATCCTAATGAGTTCCTTGGCATGTTTATTTATACAAAAGTGTAACTACCAACATCTCCCTATAAAATAGAGATGTTGGTCTCCCAAACTCGAGAAAGGTGGATCTAGATCTTCCTCGAATTGCATTGGCTTGGTTGCCAATGACCTCGAGTTGATGAGAGATAAGGTAGTGATATTTGACTAATTGAAGGAATTAAGGAGGTGGAAAATCTCCTAGAATCTCTCCTTGTTGTCTACTCCGAGCTCCTGCATTCAAATTATCTCAAAATTGCTCCAATTCCTACATTTAAAACATATTAGGCCACATGACATAGCAACACATATTTTACTCCTCACACTAAGAATAATATAACAAAATTTGTAAATAAATGTGAGAAAGAGATGATTTTAAAGTTGGAGGATGGTATTGTGACCCTTATGATATACCTATTGATGAGCCTCATCACCAAGAATAAAACCCATGCTTTAATAAGTTATAATAATAATAATAGTAAATATTTTCTTCATTCTTTTGATAAATACATTTTATTGTGCCTCAAGCACATTTATGAAGACCAAACCTGGTTACATATTTCAACACTCCCTCTTAACTACGGAGGTATTCATAATAAGTACAAGCACAAGGAAGATATTAGAACACATGCACCATGAATAATGTAGGCACCGCAATGCCATGAGCTAGATTGTTGACTAGGGAAATCTATCCAAGGTCTTCCAATAGTTTAGGCATTCACAATGCCATGGACTAGATTCCTGACCAGGGAAATCTATCCAGGTGGCACTAATATGGACTAAAGTTTTCATCCTCTCTAGGTACCATCAAACTTACATGCTAACCGCCAATCTAGGGATCTAGGTGCATATATGAGGTCAGATCTCGATGACCAACACCACCCTCCCTACTTTGGTAACTAGATATCAACACTGAGTGCCAACCAGATGTACTATCAGTCAATGTGTCTCACATACAAAGCCTCAACTTTCCTGATTATGTCAATCGGTAGCAAATCCTCCCTGATCAAACAGATCGATAACAATAAATCTCTCCCAATCAAACTGATCAATAACAATAAGCATGTAAAAAATGCTATCAAACCTATGAGAGATTTACATGTAAAAGAACAACCCCAATGGGTCTTCCATAAAACTAGATGTTGCTTCTCAATTTATCACAGTAGGACTTTCAAATGAATCTTGACATAATATTCCTCAATCATACATTTTCCTTTCCTACTCCATATGCAACGACATATTCTTCAATCAGATCCTGCTTTTCTTATCTTAGTAGCCCCTCAAATACATTCCCCAATTTCTTCTTTTAAGGTGTCCCTTATGACTATGATATGACCTCCCTCTCAAGTAGGGATATTCCTTTCATTCAATCTCCCTCTTAATTTTAAGGAGATTTCTTCCATCCAAGCTCTCTCTTAAATTAGGGAGATTTCTTTAATCCAAGCTCCCTCTTAACTTAGGGAGCTCCACTTCTTTTCATCAGAGAATCTGTTATGGATTCCATTCTTCTCATCAAATTTATCATGAACATTATAATTTTATTCATCATGCTTATCATAAAAAATTTACTTACGAACATCTTCATCATCTTGAAGATTATGTACCTGCACAACTTGGATAGCAAGTACACCCAAATCTATAGAAGCATGAAGTTAACCATATCATAATCATATAATAATGGAAACATTCAATTAAATACCCAAACTTAGTTACAAACAAGAGACACATATTTTCCAACTTCTTTCTAGGGTTTTTGTCACAAACCCTTAACTATATCATCAAGACTTTGAGCATTTCTAACATAACAACCTTCATTACATCTAGGGTTTCAATGTTTCTTTCAAAGGTATGACATAACCTACTACAAACTATTGTAAACCCAAGAAGAAATTTAGACAAATATAGATCTACAATGCATCTAACAACTTTAGAATTCATATGTTAGACTTCCTACTAGGATTTAGTGCAAAACCCTAGATTTCATACATGAGCTTTAACAATCAAAACCAATCATAACTCAATTAAAAGTAACAACATGACTAGCTTCCACTAGGGTTTGTTGTAAACCCTAGATTTTAATAATTCTCAATAACAACAATACAATTTCAGATTTTATCAACTTTTCATAAATCCCAGATTATCACATTGTCATCATATATAAGAGATTTTAACTTCTACTAAGGTTTAGTTATGAAACCGTGGAATTCATAAATAATATCATCCTATAGAATCAAACTTCAACTAGGGCTTAGTTCCAAACCATAGGACTTATGACCATCAATAATTAGGTCAACACATATATGTTGGATTCCATCATCATGCACAAGCATATCATGATATGTGTTAGTCAAACCCAAAGACACAAATATCAATAAAAGTTAGACATATAACAAACTTGATTAGACTAGGGTTTGATCAAACAAACACAAATATACCAAGGATTTCATGCCTATGACAATGTTTAAAATAAGGGTTTTACTTATACATCCTACCAAACCCTAATGATCTAGGGTTTCAATACAAAATATAGCAAACCCTAAATTAGCAATACTTCAAAGGTTTGGGATTACCATTCAACCCTAACAAGTTATTGTTTTCATAACCATACCAAAACCCCAAACATGACATTATCAAAGCATAAGAATTTTCATCAATAACCCTAAGAAGTTTAGGGTTTCACACATTATTATTGACATTCCCTTAAGTTAGGGTTTTCACAAATAACCTTTCTAGGGTTCCACAAGAGTAATCAAAGATATGAGGAGGGTAGGTTTATCTAATGATGAATCACCAAATCAAGAATATTTGAAATTCAAGAAAGCTAGACACAATGATGTTAGATATAGTTTACCAAGAATGAATATGAAGAGATAAAAACCTTGTAGTTCAAAACATACCTCTTGTTTCTTAACAAACCTTGTAATTCCAATGCTTTGTCTTGTGAGGCCTTCTTCCTTGAGTCTTCAACAAGTTTTTCCTAAACAAGGAAAATATGAAAATGTGATTAGTATTTAATGCAAGCAAAACTAGATAAGCATGGAAAACTAAAAATGAAAAAGGTTATAAGATACTTATCTTTGGAGGTTGGTGAGGGCTCCCTCCAAGCTTAAGGGAAACCTATAACCTTATAAAAACAATTCAAAAAAAAAAATTCTAAAGTTATTTTAAACCTACAAATACTAGAAATCAAGCAATGAAATAAATAACGCTTATATCAAAGGACTTAGTAGTGTAAGTCCCTTATATCCAGTTCTTCAGGCTTATTCTTCTTTGGAGAACCTTCTTCAACAACATTGGCTTGGTCTCTGTTTCTTTTCTTGTTCTTCGGATTGTCAGGACAGTCACTTCTATAGTGACCCATTTGTGACATTGGTAGCATTATATCTTGGACATATCAACCTTCCTTCTTGGCCCTCTTAACTTCTTGGAGTTTCCTTTCTTGTGAGAAGAAAATTATGCATTTGAAACATTTTCTTCTTCATTGTTGGATACTAATGATATTCTCATTTCTTCTTGGGTGCAAGCATTCCATAATTTCTCGAAGGTAGGAGATTCTTTCCAACTGTTGAGACCTGAAGAAAAATAACTCCAAGTACGTGTCAATCCCAATAATGTAGTGATTACTAGCTCCTATTCTAGTACAATTTCATTTATGGCTTGAAGTTCATCTCTAATTCTAGATATCATTACAAAGAAGGAAGCCACATTGACATCCTTTGTCATTTTTGTAGTCCTTTATTCATCCTTCAAACTTGCTACTTGACCGATGTTCTTGATAGTGAACAAATTTTATAAGGCTTCATACATTTCTTGAGCATGATCTATATTGGAAATGTATGGGACAATATTGTCCTTTATTATTTCTACCATTAGTGTCATACCCAATATTTCTGACTCTCTATACTTCACTTTGTCCGCATCACTAGATTATTTGGTAGGTTTCGTCACCTTTCCTTTGACCAAATCCAAGACCTTGTTCTTTTCAAAAATGAGGTCAATTCACTTCTTCCATGCCCTGTAATTTGATGCTCCCTCCAATTTGTTCTCACTCTTTATTATGTTAGGCATTGTCCTTGAAGATAGTGAGCTTCTTCCCTTATAAGAGCTTCTTATATGATCCCTTGATCAATCCTTTAGATTTCTTCCAGTAAATTCTCAAAACTTCATTTTTCCTTCTTCACCTTAGCTCTAATACCATGTTAGAAAATCAGAAAGGCAGAAATATTTTCTTATATAGATAATTACTTGTGATTATTTTATCTTCATGTTCTTCTTTTATCTTTTATTTCATCAAGAAATTACCAAAACAATAGCACAAGGACAATAGATGTGGGTAGATAGCCAGGGGAAAACCCCTATCTAGGGGAAAACCCAGTCAACAATTCTTCCTTCAATAGTTTCTCAAGATTATCCAAGAATCTTGAACTAGACAAATACTTCCTCCACACCAAGTCAACCCTCAATCCTTCTTGCAGATGATAACTCTTCAAAAACAACTTTGACCTAGCATCATCAACTTGCAGTAGCAACTTCAACCCAAAAGCAGCAACCACAACAACTTCGACTAGATTAAGAAAACCTCGATCTCCGTAGATAATCCTCAAGAGTGAGAGATAGATGGCCCAAAATTTCAATCTTGATGTCTTCTTTCTTCCTCCAAAATCTTGCACTCCTTTCCATCCTCCTTCCATCTCTTTTCCAACTTCTCACTTCCTAGCTTCTAGCTTCTAGATATCAAACTATGAGAGAGAGGGTGAATTTATCCAAATGAATTTGAATTTCCTTGTATATATAGCCTTCTAGTGAGGTCGAATTACCCTTCTTGAGGCCAACTTGAGCTTCTTGAGGTCGACTTGGTGTGGAGGTGACAAAATTCATTTTTGACTAAAAAATGATTATTTTTACATGATTAAAAAACCCAAGAAGGGTCTCTTTTAATGGACAATGACTCTAATAATTCAAAATAAATCCTAGAAGTCCTCAATGGGGTCTTTGACATAAAACAAGATGACCCAAGCATGAAACCCATGCTTCAATAAGTCATAATAATAATTATAATAATAATATTTTCTTCATTCTTTTGATAAATACATTTTATTGTGACTCAAGTACATTTATGAAGTCCGAACCTAGTTACATATTTCAACAGAAGATTTCACCTCTTATCCCTTGAGCTCATCCTCTCATAAAGAGTGGATCTCAAGCCTAGATTTGTAAATGGATAAGAATTTCTAAACTACCATCCTCTCTTATATATTTACTGCCATCCACAAGCTAGAGTTTGACTTTTGGAGACTAATCATACCCTTATGTTGTTGCTTTGGTCATAAGAGAGTTATCATTTCCATGCATTAGGGTGGCTTTGAGGTGTGTATTGTGTCAAGGAAGGACAAGTGAACTTGGGAGGATATCTACAAGATCAAATTCCATTTTTGGTTGTAAACTCTCTCCCTTTCATATTAATATAAAGAGTATATTGTTTTCCTACATGTGTCATGTTATGTTTATATACATGTGTTTCAATGCTATGGTGATCCATTGAATAAAGTGATTGGATAATTCTACATAGATGTCATGGATATTTGTCTTATGTTGTTTGTTTGTGCAAGTTCTAATTATAGCGATCAGAGTTACAGTTGGAGTTGATAAGCTAAGAGGAGAGAAGAGTCTGCGATAAATCACAAGTAAGCATCTTTCCATTCTCTAATTATTCTAAAGAAAACTTTATAGTCTTTGATTTATTTTGTTCTAGACCAGACCACTAGGTCTAGGGAAGATACCTCTGTCCATAGTCATAGATTTCGTATAACACATTAGGCAAAGTGTGTCGCCTTGGGGTGCACCAATTTTTTTTGTGAAGAATAAGGATGGTACTCTCAAGTTGTGCATTGATTACAAGCAAATGAACAAGGTGACGATCAAGAACATGTATCTGTTACCAATAATGGATGATTTGTTTGATCAATGGAAGGAGAAACAGTTTTCTGGAAGAATGATTTGAGATCAATATATCATCAAGTTCGCATCAAAGAAGAGGAAATATACAAGATTTCTTTCCAGACCATGTGATGGGTCCTATCAATAGGTACATTTTGACGCCCATTGTGTTATCCTTCAACCCTTAAACTCTTTTTTTCTCACATTAATTTACATTTTGTATCCATAATGTGCTTAGTAGGAATACTAAAGGGTCATTTTCATATTCCATGGCCTAATGTGGTTAACATGCAGGAAAACGAAGAATTTTTGGAGATATTTACTATGCAGGGGATCATTGGAGGCATCTAAAGAGAATATAATAGGCTTGTCCACTGCATTAAATCTCCAACTTGACTTGAGACTCTAAGATTCGTCACTAACAGCGTGAAGTCCACTGGCAGCCGATGATCCCACATGCATGTGGAAATCTAAGGGAACCAGATCCACTAATTTTGAAATTTTTGAGGGAAGCAATCCTCCTCTCAAGGGAGCTACCCCTCATTCACCTTTTGTATAAATAAACAGGTCTAAGGGCTCATTAGGATTTGAACTTTTTGAGCTAGGAAGAGTAATTGAAGGATGAGTACATAAGACTGTTATCTTAATTTTGAGATTATCTATTTGCACTCTATTTTTTGTTAATGAAAGGTATTTTGTTGATCTGCATCTAAGTTAGCTTAAGAGGGTTGGAACCCTTGGATTAGGGCCCAACCCAGAGGCCTTAGTCCCTCTCATGTATTTTTCCTTTGTTTTGGTTCAAGAAGTTGTATTTATTTCCTTGTTTAAGTAGGAGTTGCATTGCAAAAATTATAGTTGCAAGTCTGATCACCACCTCTCTTGTGGGAAGTGTGGTTAAAGAGTCTACAACAACAAGTGAAAAACATGTGCTTATGATTCCTTGGAAAATTTCTAGGATTTGGATTAAAATTATTTTTTCATGCTTGGTTTCTGCACCTTAGAATTTAATCTCATGATTTGGAAAATTGATTAGATGCATGTTGTAGGACAAAGTATATTTTGAAGAAATAAAATTCAACTCATTGTTTCCACTTTGATTATTTTTACTGCAGTATGGATTAGTAGGTGTGTGTTCTTGATTGCTAGTCTGCATAGGATGTCAATGACTTGCAAGGATTGGAACAGTCATCCAGATCCACTTAGACATCTCCATTCTCCCTCGAGACATCTCATACTGCTCTCAATCTCTGCCACCGAGATCATGTTTTCAGGGCTAGTGAAGGACACCATGGGAATGAAATTTTATCCAAGATATGCCTCTAAGGGGTGCTAATCTTGGAAAAAGGCCTCGTTCATATTTCATCATCCTCATCCACCTTCCTTCACCTTCAGAACACCTTTTTTCGCTTAGAAATATCTCGGACCCACTTCTATAGCATAACAAGACACTCCTGTAGTAAAACAGAGCCTCTTGTAGCACCCTATAGCAGTCTTGTAGCATTGTCTAAATTCAACCAAATTTACCCTAAGACCTTGACTTTTTCATTTTGAAGTTGAATAGTGGCCCCCAAACTTTGATTCCATGATTAGGGAGACTTATGGACCACTCCAAACCTATCCTTCCTCCATTGCATGATCCGGATTTAAATAGGAATGCAATAAATTACAGATATGACCATAAATATAGAGATGCAATAGAAAAGATACTTCATTTCACTGATGTAAAATACTAAAATATGCTTACAAACAGAAATGGAAATAAACTAGCTCGGGTGATGGTAGCTTATCTCTGAGAAGAGATGTGGCGGCTACATGCCTCTGAACTATCTTACAATGAGGCTCGAAGGCCTATTTATTATTGAGAAACAATGGAAAACCCTAAACATCCAAAAACCTAACCCTAGGAGATGAAGCGCCAAACTATGGCCCCGTTTGGGTAAATTGGTACATCAACTTCCCGAGGTCGTAACTTGGGCATACGATCTACATTTGATGCATGCAATACCTCGTTAGAAAGATCTATCTGAGGACTACAACTTTTAAGTGATCAACATTGGTCCATGGACAATGTTGCTCCCATTTTTCCTTAAAAACGTCTTTTAGGGCCTCAAAACGGCTCTGGAAGTTCAAGACCCAAAAAACTGCTAAAAATAGTAAACTTTGCTACAATTAAGGAAACTAAAAAACTAAAAGAAACAATGGTGGGGGTCCAAGTGGAATTGGTAGGTGCCCACCATTATCCACCTGGATCATTCCTCCCCCCTTAGGAAGCAATGGTCCCCATTGCGTTGAGTTCCTCCATGAGATGAGGAAACTTCTGCTGAACTTGGCCCTGGTGAGCCACTTGCCCTGGTGAAGGAGTTGGCCTACTGTGCTTGATTTGTGTGTCCATGATTCGATTAGTTGTAGCTTGTTCCATGCAATTTAGATTTAACTCTATTGGTGTGAGCTGTTATGCAATGTCAGATGTGTCTAGTGATGGTGGAAAGTATGGCCGAAGGCGGTCCATATTGAACACTGGGTGCAGGCCAAGGAATGGGGGAATGTTGAGCTCAATTGCATTATCTCTCATAGCCTTGGTAATGGTGTAAGGACCATATAAGAGTGTTCTGAATTTCCAATAGGCTCTGGTAAGGCATTCCTTTTGCAAATGTAACCAGAATTTGTTGCCCACCTGAAACTTGTGTGGCACCCGATGTTTATCATGTCACTACTTGTACTTGGCATTTGATTTCTCCAGAATTTCATGGACTTGTTGGCAGATATGTTGGATTTTCTCAATGAAGTTGTTTGCCTTATCTGTTTTGGACTGGACATGAGTCGAATCCGCCTAACTAGCTGCAAATGGCATGGCCACATCAATGGGACATAGTGGCTAGAATCCCAATCCCACCTGAAAAAGGATGTGGCCAATCGAGCTGTGGAGAGCCTGGTTATAGTTGTGTTGAACATAGGGAAGGCTCTCATCCCATGTGCATGGATGCTTTGATTTGTACATGCGCAGAATGTGTAATATCATCCTGTTGACAACCTTTGTTTGGCCATCGGTTTGGGGATGGAAGGTTCTAGACTTAGTGAGTTTGGCGTCTAGCATCAGCCAGAGACTAGACCAAAATGTACTGAGGAATCTATTGTCCAGATCTGAGATGATAGACTGTGGGATCCCAAAGTGTACCCACACTCGTTCAAAGAAGAGTTTAGCAGTGGCTTCTACTGTGATATTCTTCTTGCAGGCCGCCATAATGGCCATTTTCGAGAACTTGTCGACGACCACAAAAACACAATGATTTCCATGCTTAGTAGAAGGAAGGCCCGACATGTAATCCATGGAGATGGATTCCCATGGTCGACTAGGGGTAAGAAGTGAAGTATATAGGCCTTGCTTCTTGATGATCGGTTTGGAAATGGCATGGGAAGTGCAGGATCTGATGTACTTCCCGACATCCTGTCAAAGATTCATCCAATAGAAATATTTATGCAGTACTACCACCATTTTCTCAACCCAGAAATTCCCAATAGCCTAACTATAGTGTTATTCCCAAATCATCTTGGCACACTCACTTGAAGGAACACAAAGGTGACCCAAGTGGCATAACAGGGCATCCTAGAGGTGAATATCTGGAATATGTTGACCCTCCAAGAGTGTTTGGTATGTATGGCCAAATTCTTGGTCGCTTTTGCAGAGAAGTGGCCAATCAAAATTCTTGTGCCCACAAGACTTGAGCAAGGTGGTTAACGCCATGATCGGTGGTCAACTAAGGCAATCTGCAACATTATTGGTGCTACCCTTCTTATACTTGATATTCAAATGGAACTGTTGTAGGTATGTGGACCACTTCTGATGGTGATCATTTTGCAACTTCCCTTGTGCCTGTATGAAGTGTAGGGGCCAATGGTCTGTGTGGATGACCATTTCCTTCCCCAAAATGTAATGCTTCCATTGTCGGCAGACCTACACAATGGAATAGATCTCTTTGTCATAAGTGGGATACTTCCGGACTTTGTCTGAAAATGTCTCACTATGATATGCCATTCGATGCCCGTGTTGAGCGAGGATTGCACCAATAGCATAGTCAGAGGCATCTGTCTCGATCTCAAATCGATGTTGCAAGTCTAGTAATGTGAGCACTAGTGCCGAGCAGAGGCGGTGTTTCAACTCTGTGAATTCCTTCTGTGGTATTCTTCTTGCAGGCCGCCATAATGCCCATCTTCGAGAACCTATTGACGACCACAAAAACACAGTCATTTCCATGCTTAGTAGAAGGAAGGCCCAACATGTAATCCATGGAGATGGATTCCCAAGGTTGACTAGGGGTAGGAAGCGGGGTATAGAGGCCTTGCTTCTTGATGGTTGGTTTGGCAATGGCACAGGCAGTGCATGATCTAATGTACTTTCCGACATCCTATAGAAGATTCAAACAATAGAAATACTTCTGCAATACTGCCACCGTTTTCTCGACCCCGAAATGCCCAGTAGCCCTACTGTAGTGTTCTTCCCAAATCATCTTGGCACGCTTGCTTGAAGGAACACAAAGGTGACCCAAGTGGCATAACAGGGCATCCTAGAGGTGAATATCTAGAATATGCTAACCCTCCAAGAGTGTTTGGTATGTGTGGCCGAATTCTGGGTCGCTTTTGTAGAGAAGTGGCCAATCAAAAGTCTCATGCCCACAAGAGTTGAGCATGGTGGTTAACGCCATGATCGGTGGTCAACTGAGGAAATCTACAACATTATTGGTGCTACCCTTCTTATACTTGATATTCAAATGGAACTATTGTAGGTATGTGGACCACTTCTGATGGCGATCATTCTAGAACTTCCCTTGCATCTGTATGAACTGTAGGGGTTGGTGGTCTGTGTGGATGATCATTTCCTTCCCCAAAATGTAATGCTTCCATTGTTGGCAGGCCTACATAATGGAATGGAATACATCTCTTTATCTTAAGTGGGATACTTTCGGACTGTGTCTGATTGTGCCTCACTGTGATATGCCACTCGATGCCCGCGTTGAGTAAGGAGTGCACCAATAGCATAGTCAGAGGCATTTGTCTCGATCTCAAATCGCTGTTGCAAGTCTAGTAATGTGAGCAGTGGTGCTGAGCAGAGGCGGTGTTTCAACTCTATGAATGCCTTCTATTGAGATTCAAACCAAAATAATTTTTCTTTCGCTCCTCCCTTGGTGACTTGACTCAAGGGCCAAGTGATATGAGAGAATCCCAACATGAACTTGTAGTAGAAATTGGCAAGACCCAGAAAGCTATGGAGCTCTGTCAGAGTGGTTGGAACTGACCAATCCCAAATGACTTGGATCTTGGCTCGATCTACATGCATCCCTCGTTCATCAATAATATATCCCAGATAATAAACTTGGTTCATGCCAAAAGTGAATTTCTCCAAATTGGCATATAGCTTTTGTTGCCGCAGTGTTTGGAGAACATGCCAGATGTGATGGAGGTGCTCTTCCCAACTCTGGCTGAAGATCAGGATGTCATCCAAGTATACCACTACAAATGAGTTGGTGAATGGCCGCAAGATTTCATCCATCAACCTCATGAAGGTTGCAGGAGCATTCGCCAACCTGAAAGGCATAACCAACCATTCGAAAAGGCCCTCCTTGGCTTTGAAAGCAATCTTCCACACATTGGAGGGTTCGATTGATACCTGGTGATATTCTGACTTGAAGTCAATCTCACTAAAATATTTTTCCCCCTTTAGTGGGTCCAGAATGTCATCAATTCATGGGATCAAGTACCTATTCCATACAGTGATCTTGTTCAGCGCCCGATAGTCAATACAAAGTCTCCAGGTCCCATCCTTCTTCTGTACCAATACGATCAAGCTCCCACAAGGCGATGAACTCGGTCGGATGTGACCTTTCTGTAGAAATTCCTGAATCTGCCTCTTGATTTCGTCATTCTCCATAACGAAGCACCAATAGATTGGTCCATTGCGTAGTGGTGCACCTAGGGTCAGATCAATGGAGTGCTTGACCTGGCAGTGCAGAGGCACCCCTGTGGGGGAGGTGAAGATTTCCTCGTACTCCTCCACAACCTTGTTCATCTGTTGTTGTCGTGCAGAGAGGCCCTATCTGGAGGTCATGGCCACCATCTTATTCTTTCCTTGAGGGCATATCATCAGGAAAACAAATTTATCGGTTTTGGAAATGAGCTTACTGCATTATTTTGCAGTAACCAAAGAGATGGTGATAGGTGGTGCTACCTCTAGTATCCTGTACAACTTATTTCCCGAAGTAAAAATAATAGCACAAGGCCTTGACTCATACATAGCATGTCACTTTCATAAGTATGGTTGACCTAATAATACATCAAAAACATCAAGGGGAGCAACGTCACATAATACCTCATCTGTGGAGGCCTTGATGTTGTATGGAAGGCGACACTGCTGCCTTACACACAGATCTCGTCCTTGGTGAAGCCACACAATGGTGTACAATTGTGGATGTGTTGTGGTCGGTAAGCCCAGCCGCTTCACTACCTCTGCCGAAATGAGGTTCTTTTGGCTCCTGTTGTCGATAATGAACTGTAGCGGGGAACCCTTTACCCACATCTAGAAGTGGAAGAGTGTTGTAGGGAAAAGTATCCGATTCGGATGACCCTATCCCACTCTAAGGGTGATAGTACCTCAGCAACAACTGTAAACAAAACTACTTAAGGTTTACTTCTTTATGAAAGCAAGAGAGAATGAAGAAATGCACTAACCGTTGCCTTGCGCTTAATATTTGCTCCAATCTCTTCTCTTTGCTGCTTGCTCCTAGCTCTTTGCTCTTTTGTTGGCCCAGCTACAATGAGATCCTGCAAAATAACAAAGAAGGAAACTACAAGAAGCATGCATTCATAACTAATTCAAGGATTAGCATAAATCAAATATACAATCATCACAATACATCATTGAAACAAATGCATATAGAAGAACCTCAATAGCTTTTATTAATGGAAGAAGTAAAGTTCTGAGAAGGTTACAACCATTGAAGGCTCCAATCCAGCAACACCTCCCAGCAGAAAGAATTTCTCCTCTTCACCTCCTTCAAGCAATCACCCAATAGTTCTATAGTGAAACCAACAGCATGTCATTACTTTGCACAAAATTCCAGCCTCCTGAGCTCATAGGAGAGAGCTCAATATATAGATGAATTGAGAAAGGATGAGTTAGCTTGCAACTGATGTGTAGCTGCCTTGTGTCCTCTCTCTCTTCAGTTGATCTTCAGTTCTTGAGTCCACTTGGAGAACCTTGCTTCCACTTGGAGAAATAGAGCCTCTGACTCATCACAAGGCGAAATCCCTGATCCAAGTGTCATTTTTGGAAGATTCCAGAGCAATGACTCAGTGTGCCACTTGTCCCATCTCGCTCAGCGCAGGTGGCCTTTGTTCTACCTGCTTTGCAACGCAGGTACACCATGGAGGAGTTGAGTTTCAGCGCAGAAGCCTAGTGGAGCACCTGCTTTGATTTTAGGATTGCTTGTTTTTGAGTGTTTTCAGGTGGAGAACTGATCTGAGAGCTGTTGGTTTGCTGACCTTGTTCCTCTAGGGGTAGGAACATCATGTTTAGGGACTTTGGATCCCTTGGATTATTGACAATTCATGCCTGATGCTGCAAGGCACAAAATTGTCTATAACAGATGCCCCCTAAAGTATGAGGTCGTTTATCGGGTGAAATGCTTTATTAGGAGGATCCGAAGTTCATTCAATCTGCTGAGAAGTTTCCTGTAATAAGATACAATACAATACATTATTTTTCATACTTTTTCATGATCTAGCTGAGGCGGGCATTCCCTTGCTCAGCTTTATAAATTCATTTTGGTACATAGAACAGACGATCGTCTGACGGTAGACTGATAATTCCCTGTTGAAATTATCATCCTTTGAGAAGGATGATCATCTACTGCAATGATGTACATATCAAATGTCTTTATATCCTGAATATATATCACAGCCCGGATGGATGAAACTAGATCCGGGGTCTTCAATCTCTTCCGATCTTCACTCGATGTACAAGTCCATCCATGTGAGAGTTTCTTGAAGTCGAACATGGAAAGACATCGCTTGATTACCGGTCAATGATGTAAACCGTTAACAAGCGCGAGAGGAATCACCGATAAGGATGATGACCCTCAAGGTACAGCAGTACAATTCACATGGTGGGAATAAGGGACTTGGCGTCGACCACCATGTAAAATCTTCTGGTCGAAGGTCATTGATGTATACCTGTCGCCGGAAGTGAGAAACTTGCCATTAAGGCATGCAAGCTTCAAAGTACTGAAGGGGTTGTTCCTAGATCAACTCCTTGGATAATGAGCTGATGTCGACAAGGAGCGATCTGTCAGAGGAGGGCCTTAATGAATCCCACATCATTGACACGGAACGGAGCTAGTGATTGTGATGAGGTGAAAACAAACTGTGATGTATGATTCAGGGTGGCGATCATGAAATGGATGAAGGACAATGTATGGCAGTGGATGGGACACGGTTGAATCTTTGCAGAACAACATCTCTTGAACATATAACGACACTGATGTGATGGATCGGTAGCATTACCCCAAATGTGGATGGTGTGGCGAGGACCATGGTGATGAGACCTGTGAATGAAACAACCCAACCCGATGTGATACGGAGGACAAAGTGTCATGTTCAAGAGCGACTTGCTACCATTAAAGCTGTGAGGTTCTCCCAATTTTTCCCCAGTCATTGCTGACCAGTACCTCTTTATTTTTGTCAAGCTTGAGGAGGATAACATATGCTTGTTCTATAACCTGCCCTTCGGGCAAGCCCATCGCTATGTTTTAACGAGCCTAGCGATAGGGAAACTCGTTCTCGTCTAAAGACAAGTTTGTCGCTATCTAATGAATTTAACGAGTCTAACGACAAGGATAACTCGGTCCTTTTCATTTTTAGAGAGTCTGAAAAGGTACATAAAGTCAACTCCAGAATTCCTTTTTCGTCATCTAATCCCTTCAGTCCGAAAAAGTATAAAACAATACAGAAGGGATGAATTTTCGATTGCTTTAACGAGCCGAACAAAACAAGCGCTCGATCTTTTTGTGCAATAATCCCTCAGGTCCAAAAAGATTAAAATCTAGAGGAGGGATAGCTTTCCGGTCGCTTTAACGAGCTGGAAGGCCAAAACTCGGCAATCTTTTCATATTTTACGAGTCAGTGAAAAGAGCTTAAAGACGACTCGTCTTTCGAGGAACGAGTGATGAACAGGGCAACAGCAGATTCCAGGTACAGGTTGGAATATTCCAATCACGGCAGTGTCACAAGGATGGCTTAGTGAAATCACTCTTCGCAGCTGTTCCTCAAAATGGGTAAACAAACATATGGAGATGAACGATTGGCCAAATGAACGGATGGAGGTGAGACTGCAAGAACATGACCAAGGGCTTTAATATGGCTGTCAAAGGTTACATTTACCAATGTTATTTACCGGTTCATTTTTTCTGGGTGAGCTTGAACTCTAGGGGAAGATTGCTCACAACTTATGTTTATTTTTTAACGAGCATGAACTATGTGCTAAAACTGCTCGGATCTTGCATTTATTTTTTAACGAGCATGGACTGTGTGCTAAAACTGCTCGATAAGTTTGCATGCCCCCAGCATAATGTCTTCAAATCGAGGTGCATGTGCCCCCAGCATAATGTCTTCAAACCGAGGTGCATGCCCCCCAAGCTTCATTGCATTCAACTTGGTGATTGGAATGAAGGTTCACTTTTGAGATTTGAAGAGGGGATTGTTTCATTTTTTAACGAGGTTGACACAAGATAAGAACCATCCTCGAGTCCTTGTTTCATTTTTTAACGAGGTTGACACAAGATAAGAACCGTCCTCGGAGCCCACTGTATTTACAGTACTTTCTTAGGGCGATGATCCATGCCGACAAAATATTTAGGAATCTTCTGAATCCAACCAGAAGATTGGATTAGATTTCATTTTGTAGGTTTCCACCGTGGCCACTCCCGCCAGATTACTTGGAGGCGGTAAGGCGAAAGTACCCATTAAGGCAGGGTCTTTTAGGAGACCTACTCCGATATTTTGGAGCAAATGATTGCTTCCATGGATCATTGGAATGCTTCCTGTAACTTGTGAACTGTTGTGGAGAAAAGTTTGTTGGTCAACGATTGTAATTCCTCCTTGGAAGGGGAATGCAATCTTCCTGAAGTAGGTCGACACAACTGCGGCCATGGCATAGATCCATGGTCTTCCAAGTAGGATGTTGTAATCGAGGTTTCCATCAATTACTTCAACATCAATTCCTATTGTTTTTCCCCCCAGTTCAACTTGCAAGTTACTTAAAATCCCGTATGGAGTGTATGATCGTCCATCAAATGCTTTTAACGTTGTTGACGATTTCGACAAGGGTGGTGAGCCTAAATCTTTCCAGCAACTCATCGACATAAGACATGTAGATGCCCCCTCATCAATAATTGTTCGATGAACAGTTTTGTTGAGGGCTTTCACTTGAATAAGGAAAGCTAGTTGAACTGGTAATTGCGGGTCATATCCTTTATGATCAAAGGCCACAAGATTGGAATCCATTGGGCCAATCCCACCTATTGCTGATAATAAAGCTTGCTCTTGGGAGGGGTAATTTTGTGGTACCTCAAGTGTCGACATAGTGGACGGCGATTGGGCTAGGTCCTTTACTATATTATAATTCTGTGCTTCTTTGGCACGAGGATTAAATGTCGATTTGTGTACTACTCCCTTTGGCGACTTTATCATTGGCTCAGGAACGATGGGTGGCACAACTTCGGTCAAAGTTGTTGTTGAACTACTAGGTCGTTCATTAACCTTGTTGTTCGACAGCTTTGGATTCCCGTAATCTTTATTCCTTGTCAAAGCATTATTCTGTTGCTTTGAGGTAGACAACATAAGCACTTGGGATCCGGAAGCATTTTGATTAGCAACCAGATTTTGACCTGGATTAGGAAACGGATCAGTTAATACTGCTGGGGTTTTTGAACTCTTAAAGAGTTTCTTAACTTTAGCTATATGTGGACAATATTTCGTCCAATGATCCTCATCGCATATATGACACCCTGCCGGGGGTTTCCTTTTTCTTCCTGTCTTTTTCTTCTTGCCCCCTGGTTGCTTCAGTTGTTTGCCCTTGTCGGTCGACATGGCATTTACTTCTGAGGCAAGAAGTTTTTCATTTGCATTTTGACTGTAAATTTTGTGCTTGCCAATCACGTCATCACCGGCGTGAGAGTCATTGTTTGATTTAGGAGGAGGAGGAATTGAGAATTCCGGTCTAGGGGCATCAGGTATTTTGTCGTAGAGCGTGCCGGACCAAGTATAGACCAAGTCCAGATATTGCGCACGAGCGATAACCTGCTCTTCCGTTACGACCCCCCCCTTTGCCACATCTTCCGTGATGGCAGGAAGTAATGACTTGATAAACCATTCAGCGAATAGCTGATCGGGAACGTACGTTTTTACCATCCTACGACGACGTCGCCACTCATGTATATGATCAGATATGTGGGTGGCAGTCGTCTGTTTGAAGTTGGTGAGGAGTTCTGTTCCCGTTTCATACCTTATCGGTAATTGAAAATGGGTTAAAAAGGTTGTGGCTAAGGTACTGAAGTTGTCGAACGAAGCTCTAGGCAATTCAATGTACCATTTTGCCACTGGACCCGTTAACGTCCTCTGAAAGAGGCGAAGTCTTATCGAATCATCATTCAAGGTGTTCGATGAACACCATAGATGGAATGTCATCACATGATTCGACGGGTCTTCACCCGGATTTCCATTAAACTTAGGAATATCTGACGAAAGTTTATGTGGAATTGCTGGCCACCAAGGGGCATAAGCAATTGGATCATTCGTCAGCCGGTTTAGATCTGGTAATTCTAGAGTTGCTGCAAAGGGCAACTGTTGATTCAGGTTAGGCGAAGCATATCCAGGATAAGATGGGATTGCCTGAGCAATGGGTCTTTGCAGACCAGCATAATGCTGACAACTTTGACAAGGTTGATGGGCATAACCATTATAGTATGGTTGCCCATTACTTACAAAGACTTGTTGCTCAGGTCCTTGATATGATTGCTGGAATGGCGGTTGTTGACCAATACTGGATGATTGACCAGGATGAGGAGTTACAGTAGTTGTTTGAGCCTGAGTCACTCCAGATAAGGAGGTACTACCCTGAGATTGCGATTGAGTCGTTGAGACAAGTGGTTGTTGTATTGCAACCTGAGATTGGGGTTGACATACAACAGGTGGAGCTTGTACTTGCGACACATTCACTATAGCAGGTATGGTGGGAATATTCGACACAGGGTGTACTGGTTGCATCGAATATACAACTCCTAGTTGTTGAGGCAGTATTGGTACCCAACCGCTGGATGTAATTCCAGTTTGACCTGAACTTTGTTGTGAACTCACGTATGGGTATCCTCCCGGAGGAGGTAATGAAAGGGCATACTGCCCCCCATACGGTATCAATCTGGAACTCAAGGGGATTGATTGCCCAGATTGACCTCCAAATGGATCAATTTGGCGAGTTTCAACATAAGAAATACCAGATGATAATCCGGATGAAGAAATAGGAACTAACCATGTCGTTGTCCCTGATTGGACTCCGGCTTGTTGTTGACAATTTGCCGGGACAGATGGTATACCAGCGAACATCGTTGGAGTAGCAACAGGAGGCTCTGCTGCTGCTGTGTCGGACGACACAGTCCTAGATGTCGATGGTTGTTCAGACATATCTAGTCTATCCAAAAGATTTCTTAGCGATTCTACAGGAACTTCCACTTGTGGTGGACTAACTTCGAAGATCAACGAGGGAAAGGTGATGATTATTCCGCTTAAAATAAATTTTATAACGACGCTTTAGACACAACTTGCTTTTTCAGTTTTAAAGAGTCGAGAAAAAGCTAAAGATGACTCTAGTCTCCTTCGATGTTTTAACGAGCCCGAAGTGACAAATGCTCGGATGGACTTTTTTAGTTATAGAGTTTGAAAAAGGCCAAAAGAAACTGCTCTGGAGATCTAGGCAGAGGGTGTGCCAAACCTTTCGCAAAACCACAGAATACGTTTTACGGTATGGGTGGTCAATCTTCGTGAATGCTGTGTTCACTGCATTGCGATCAGTAGGGCGGCCGACACGGCTTCCTAAGGATAAAAGATATATGCCTATAGGGGTCTCCCAATATATACTCGACGGTACGTGGGAGCACAAGTCCGTATTAGTGCCACCGACTCTCAGGAGGAATCACCCACCTTCTTCGAGATCGACAGTCACTACATTTAACGACGCCGGAACACGTCTCTAGCTTAGACCTCTATGTGTTTGCGTTATGTTTCAATGCGTTGTTAGGTTCATTCAGTATATTTTAAGTTGATCTTTTTAAAGTTTGCCTTTCAAGGTTCACCACGAGATGTATATGACAAATTCCTAAATGCAGCCTAAGATGAGAAGCAAGCTTTTTCAAATCTTTTTGACTGATGAAAATCTTAACTACTGAGGGAGAAGAAAAGCATATCTTTTCACACAGTTCATACAGCACAAACTAATGCACTTTCTCCTAAATCATCATGCAAACTTTTTCAAATGCAAAATGCACAATGCCAGTATTTCTTTTCCCTTTCTTAATGTTGATGTATTACAAAAAGAAAGTTGTTATATAACTTTGATTTCGATTTAAAGCGAAAACAAACAAGCTTGTCCAAAATCAAAAGACACCTTAAGATTTACTTGTTTAATCACTGGAAATACATGAAATCAAACCATAATGACGAAAGTAAAAAGACTAATCAGTTATGGACAGCAAACAAGCTAACTCTTTTAGACCAGCAAAATGCCTAACACAGGTTCAGATCCAAGAGGCCAAAGCAAGACTAGTTCACTTTCGTTATGGGAAATTGTAAATGATGTAAGAAATACAAAAGAACAAGTACAATTTCGTTATATAACAGAGGCGGAATGATGGCAAGTAAGGTTGGTTTCAGAACAGGTACAAGACTGGTAACTGGCTGCAAAATCTATAGTGAAAACAGGCAAGAAAAAGGGAGGAAACCCCAAATGCACAAGGCAAAATTGGGCCAACGCAGGTGCTGCACAGCCAGTCTGGCTCTCAGCGCAGGTAGCCCCTTCGGGACCTGCGTTGCAAAGCAGGTAGCCTGTGTACTACCTGCTTTGGAAAACGAAAGTTGCGTTTTCACAGTTTCCGGGTCACAATTTTCTCAAAAATTCACAGTTTTTGCTCAAATCAGAAGCTATCAGTCAAGCACACACTAAGGGATGACAAGGAAGATGAAAAGCTATCACTAAGAGCTTACAAGGATCCTTGTAGATCAGCTCTTCAAATCATGAACAAGCTCAGAAATGAGCTAGAGTAGCTGCCCTCTACTTCGCTTTTGATATAGTCAAAAGCTTTTCGATTTGGTACTCTTTTGTTCAGGAAATGAATAGCAAAATACTACAAACAATCAAACAGATATGATCCCCAGCGGAGTCGCCAGTTTGTTGTAGGGAAAAGTATCCGATTCGGATGACCCTATCCCACTCTAAGGGTGATAGTACCTCAGCAACAACTGTAAACAAAACTACTTAAGGTTTACTTCTTTATGAAAGCAAGAGAGAATGAAGAAATGCACTAACCGTTGCCTTGCGCTTAATATTTGCTCCAATCTCTTCTCTTTGCTGCTTGCTCCTAGCTCTTTGCTCTTTTGTTGGCCCAGCTACAATGAGATCCTGCAAAATAACAAAGAAGGAAACTACAAGAAGCATGCATTCATAACTGATTCAAGGATTAGCATAAATCAAATATACAATCATCACAATACATCATTGAAACAAATGCATATAGAAGAACCTCAATAGCTTTTATTAATGGAGGAAGTAAAGTTCTGAGAAGGTTACAACCATTGAAGGCTCCAATCCAGCAACACCTCCCAGCAGAAAGAATTTCTCCTCTTCACCTCCTTCAAGCAATCACCCAATAGTTCTATAGTGAAACCAACAGCATGTCATTACTTTGCACAAAATTCCAGCCTCCTGAGCTCATAGGAGAGAGCTCAATATATAGATGAATTGAGAAAGGATGAGTCAGCTTGCAACTGATGTGTAGCTGCCTTGTGTCCTCTCTCTCTTCAGTTGATCTTCAGTTCTTGAGTTCACTTGGAGAACCTTGCTTCCACTTGGAGAAACAGAGCCTCTGACTCATCACAAGGCGAAATCCCTAATCCAAGTGTCATTTTTGGAAGATTCCAGAGCAATGACTCAGTGTGCCACTTGTCCCATCTCGCTCAGCGCAGGTGGCCTTTGTTCTACCTGCTTTGCAACGCAGGTACACCATGGAGGAGTTGAGTTTCAGCGCAGAAGCCTAGTGGAGCACCTGCTTTGATTTCAGGATTGCTTGTTTTTGAGTGTTTTCAGGTGGAGAACTGATCTGAGAGCTATTGGTTTGCTGACCTTGTTCCTTTAGGGGTAGGAACATCATGTTTAGGGACTTTGGATCCCTTGGATTATTGACAATTCATGCCTGATGCTGCAAGGCACAAAATTGTCTATAACAAAGAGGCACTCCTCCTCCTCTAGATCTTCGGGTTCCTCCTTCTAGATCTTCATGGTGGCAATGGTGGCATTGGGCTCCGCATTGATAATCTGCTTCCATTTATCATTCCCTTATCAGGTTCTGACTCAGATTCGGAACATGAATCTGATTCCGAAGACTTTAGCTTGGCCACCAATGGCTACTTGGCCCGACACTCACTTGTGTTGTGAGTGGAGCTCTTATGGAACTCACACCACTTTCCTGTGTCCTTCTTCGGCTTCACGATGTTGTTCTTTTCTTGTGGCTTTGGTGATTTTTCCTTGGCCACCCCACCTTGTCTTTGTCCTTTGTTCAGTGGTTTGGGGGCACCTTTCCCTTGCTTCAGATTCACAGATCCACTGTCTCACTTCTTCTGTTTAAACTTCTACTTGATCTTGATAGCTTATCAGTACGTTGTGTCGAGCAAGGAGATGTTCAGGAACTCCATCTCATCCTATTTATACCTGTGCAGGTAGTCGTGGTATTTGAGTACCAAATGCAACTCATAATCCTTGATACCCAAATTTGTGCGAAGGGTATGAAAAATATTGATAAACTTCGGCACGTCTTTGTTCCTTCCTTGCCGCAACGTGGTCCACTTTATGTATTTATCCTCATAGCTTCTGACAGTGTAGTACTGCTCCTTGCTAGCATTTTGGAATGAATTCCAAGTGGGCGTAGCTAAAAACAGTGAGATCGTACTTTCATCCTTTAGCTCACAGTAGGTTTCTCACTAGTCCTTGACGTGGGGGGTGGCTTTGAGAAGAGCGAAAGTAATCTTTTCCCGACCGGAAAAATCATGAAGAGAAAAATACCCTTCTAGCAGATTTAACCATTTATTTATAGCGTCTGCATCTATCTGACCCTCAAATATGGGAATATCAAAGTTAACTTGTACCTTAAAGGGTGTGGCACTTCCAAAGTAGCTGCTGGAAGTAGATGTGTCGCCCCTGGGTAGCTGCTAAAGGATTTGGGCAAAGTTGTCCATCATCGCATTCCTTTGTCACTCGAGGGCCTATTTGAGCAAGATTTTGATAAGATGTCCTGCCCCCTCACCTTTCTTTTCATCCGCCATGGGAGGCCGTCAGGATTTACGAGGTTGGTCTTGCAAAGGTTCGACTAGTTCAAGCCCTAACTCCTTATATCCCGACCTCATTGGGGACATGCAAAGAAAAACAAAGAAAGAGCAAAACCCTCTGATACCACTGATCCAAATTTAAACAGGAACGCAAAAAATTATAGATATGACCATAAATATAGAGATGCAATAGAAATAATACTTCATTTCATTGGTGTAAAATACTGAAATATGCTTACAAACAGGAATGGAAATAAACTAGCTCGGATGATTAGCTTATCTCTAAGAAGAGATGTGGCGACTACATGCCTCTGAATTGTCTTACAATGAGGCTCGAAGGCCTATTTATTGTTTAGAAACAATGGAAAACCCTAAACATCCAAAAACCTAACCCTAGGAGATGAAGCACCAAACTATGGGCCCCGTTTGGGTAAATTGGCACATCAACTTCCTAGGGTCGTAACTTGGGCATATGATCTCTGTTTGACGCGCACAATGCCTCGTTAGAAAGATCTATTTGAGGACCTCATTTAGGGCCTGAAAATGGCTCTAGAAGTTCAGGACCTGAAAAACTGCTAAAAATAGTCAATTGTGCTAAAATTAAGGAAATTGAAAAACTGAAAGAAACAATGGTGGGGGTCCAAGTGGAATTAGTGGGTGGCCACCAATGTCCACCTGGATCATTGTGAGAACAAAACAAAAAATAGAGTTAGGAAGAAAATTTTCACATTTGAATTCCAATGAGTGTTCTTTCATGTGTTGTAGACTCAATTCTTTTTTTCCAAGAAATTTTCAATTAGATTAATGATTTCCATTCTGCAAGTAGAATGTTGATTTGATTGGTTTTGAAATAGAGTAGCATAGTTTATTTCTGCAACTAGTGTAGCCTTTTCCTTTCTTGTAGTTACAAGTAGCCTCTACATTTAATGAATGATACTTTCATTTTTGCAATTAGAATAATGTTCATTTCCTTGCAATTATGATATGTTTTCATAGAAATTATCTTTGTAGTTAGCTAAAGGAGTGGTATCTGTGTACCTTGATTTGATCCAATGATTGAGGGTGACATGAGTAGACCTTAACCTATTATGCATATAACACTATCACCTCTAAGTGTGTACGAACTTCGGATTGATAATTTAAGTTGAGAGCCTTGGGAGTTGCAACATCCTTGATGCAATACCAAGGATCATCACTTTTTAGCATCATTACCAAGGAGGTGTCCAAGTATTTATTTCTACTTAGAAGTTGCTTGTTTTATTCCTTTCTATTTTTCATTAGTACCGTTAGTTTGAAAGCTTAAAAAAAATATAAACAAGAAAAAAATTCACAAAAATAGAGTTAGTTATTTCATGCCTCATAAGAGTAGGTATAGTTAAGGGAAATTCCTACCAAAACCCCCGCCCCTTCAAGCAAAAAACCATCATTCGTCTTTGGTGACTGTGAACTTCCCTCTCTAACTACAGGGGAGTTAGAAAACCCTCTAGGTGAGGAACCTAAAAATTTTTAGGAACCCGTAGGAGAAGAAGAGCCCACCTTGCCTACCCACACCATGGCTAAAATTAGATAGAATGAGATTTTTCCTATTCAAGAAACTAATAGGGAGGCTAGAATGGAGAATATAAGTCTTACTGCCTTTCCACATTTCCATGGCCTAACCTCTCAAGACCCTGACACCTTCATGTTTGAGTTTGTTGTTGTTTGTAGGGCATATGACTATAACTTTGATGAACAAAAGTTGAAGTTGTTTCCATCCACCCTCAAAGATGCAGCCTTGTGCTGGTTTGTGGGTTTACCTAGAAGCAACATCACTACTTGGGATGCAACAAGCCTTTAATGAAAAGTACATGGATTACTATAGGTCCAAATAAACAAAGGAGGAAATCTTTAGGATGACACTAGGACCAAATGAATCTTTAGAGGACTATGAGGAAAGATTATGACTCAATTATAGGAGGGCTAATGGTACCCTTGACCCTGAGTCACTCAAGTTAGTTCTTCTCCAAGGGACCAAGGAGGATGTGATGGAGACCCTCAACATGTTGTCTAGAGGGGACATCTACCAATTTCCTTATGATGACATCAAGGCAGTGTTTAATAATCACTTTAGGGATACTAGGAAAAATGGTATGTCTAGCCAAGGCTTGGTTATTTCTTCTCCCTCTACATCATCCATTAAACATGATATATGAAGTATGTTGGAGGATTTCAAGAGTGAAATGTTGCATACCTTTTCCCTATAGATGGATACTATGCAAATCAAAAGGAAGCAAGAGGAAGCAGAAAGAACATTAGCTATATTTTGCCTTAAATTCACTAAGAGACATTATAGAGATGAGTACCCATTGAATGTCATAGATGTATGCTTTGTATGTGAAGAAAACCATGCAACATACAAATGTCCTATGTTGTTGGGCCTAAAATTTGTATCCCAAGGGGTAGAAGGTGGTTTGGAACAACTCTGCTTCGTTAACCAAAGGAGGCCTCAAGGCCCTCGGCCATATCAATAGGGCATTCAAGGTACACATTATCCCCCTTACAATCCAAATCAAAATGCACCTTTCCAGCCTTGGTACCATTCCCCTCACCAATCATGGCCTGTCCCCTCTCCTTGGCCTTATTTTCCTCAATATCCTCCTCAAACTATCAACCCTCCTTTCCATCCATATCCACCTCAATCTCCTCAATGGGGAAACTCCTCACAAGTTGGGAGGACTCAAACAACCCAACCTCCTGATTTAATGCCTCCACCACAACCTCAACCAAAAGTTCCTCACCATAACCCACCTAAGCAACCTCAACTTCCTGCCCAACCCAATCTGAACCCAAACAATAAGCAGGAACAGTAAGTGTAGAGTGGGGAAATATCTTATCCTACCTATGGCAATGGAAATGCAAGAAATCAACCTTCGATCTGGGAAGGTACTTCCAGATTTTCACCCACCTTCTCCACCTGAAGAATTTGAATGAGAGAAGGAAGAAAGTGCCCCTCAAGCCAATGCACCTTCTTACCGTGAGAGGTTGATCCAACCTAAACAACATACCCTGGAAGAGGCAGAACTTCTAGGAGAATTAAAGAACTTGTGTGTCAAAATACCCCTTCTCCAAGCCATCAAAGATGTCCCCATTTACAACAAGATTATCAAGGAAGAATGTTTCAAAAGGCTTGGGAGAAGAAGAAGATATACCCCAACTATCAATGTTGTTGGGTAGATGTCTGATCTAATACTTGGGAGGGTGATCTCCCCAAAATTCTTGGACACTCGTAGCCTAGTAAGGGATCTGTACATATATAGAATTTTGGTCCCTAATACCTTGATATACCTTAAGGATGCAATCGATGTGATGACCAAAAAAACCATGCTCAAGCTCAACCTCCAAGGGGTCTTGAAGAAGACCACTATAGTACTGTAGCTTGCAGATATATCCACAGTAGCTCCTGAGGGAGATATTGAGGATGTAGTGGTCTCCATTGACTCCTAGGATAACCCCACTAATTTCCTTGTCCTCTAGCCAAAAACCAAGTTTAATGGTTACCCTCTCATCCTAGGAAGACCTTAGTTGGCCACTACTGATCCCGACATTAGTTGCAGTGTTGGGAACATAACCATCAAGAATGGGAATCTATCAAAACAAATTGTGTTGTATCCTCCTTCTCAACCTTCTATTGAGCATGACTTGCCCTTGTGGTTAGAGGATGAGGCAGAGGAAGAATTTTATCAAGCATCCCTCTACCTAGTATGCACACTAGACACTACTATGGGGGGAGGCAGCTTCATGAAGATGAACTTGTTGACCATATCTTACAAAATCATCCTCCCACTGACATCTAGTTGATGAACTGATGAAGGAATCTAAGAGTAACCCTTGGAAAGATTTGTGCTCTATTGACCCTAACCTAGAACATGTCAAGGTTGTAGAGGTTATCCCATCCATAACTTTAAAGATCAATCCCTCTTTCTCAGCTAAGCGGGAAGAAAAATTATGCAGTGCGTTGAGGAAACATTTGGATTCTTTTACTTGGGACTATAAAGAGATGAAAGGTTTGTACTCATCATATCTACATCAAAGAGGGATGCAAGTCTGTGTGCCAACCCCAAAGAAGGATCAAACCATCCCTTAAGGACATTGTGAAAGAAGGAAATACAAAAGCCACTCAATGTAAGGTTCATATACCCCATTTCAAATAGTGAGTGGGTGCCCCCCTCCTTATAGTCCCCAAGAAAAATGGGAAGTGGAGGATCTGTGTTGATTATCGAGAACTTAACAAGGCTACAAAAAGGGACCACTTCCCTTTGCCTTTCATTGACCAAGTCTTGGATTGCCTTGCAGGGAAGATAATTTTTTCCTTCCTAGACAGGTTTAGTGGGTACAACCAAATACAAATCATCCTTGAAGACCAAGACAAGACTACATTCACATGTTCTTCGGGTAGCTTTACCTATAGGGTCCTTCCATGTCCTTCCATTCAGTTTTTGTAATGCCCCTATAACATTCCAGATGGAAGTTTTGAGTATCTTTGTTGACCTTCTTCATGACACAGTCAAGATATACATAGACGAATTCACTCCTTATGTTTGTGACTTCTAGGAAGATCTTTCTAACTTGTGTAAAGTCTTAAAGAAATGCATTGAGATGAATATTCCATTAATTCTCTAAAAATGTGAATTTTTTATGGATGCAGGGATTGTCCTAGGCCATTACATATCCAAAGGAGGGATAAAAATTGACCCCAAAAAAAGTTCATCATTAAAATGGTCCTTATCCCTCAAAAGAAAAGAGATGTTAGGAGCTTCCTTGGATTGGTTGGGTATTATAGAAGGTTCATTAAAGACTTCAGTAAATTGGCTTCACCCTTGTTTGGACTATTGGCTAAAGATTCAGACTTTTGTTGGACAAACAAATGTCAAGAGGCCTTTGAAGTGCTAAAAGAAAAATCTGACCACTGCACCCATCCTTAGGGGTCCCAATTGGGCATTACCTTTCCATATACACACATATGCATTAGATAAATCTATAGGGGCAACCTTAGGACAAGTGGAAGACAAATTGCCCTATGTTATCTATTTCATCAGTAAGAACCTTTCTAAAGTTGAGCTAAACTATACAATCACTAAGAAAGAACTCCTAGTTGTGGTACACTCTTTGAACAAGTTTAGGCACTACATCACTGGATATCAAGCTTTTGTCAACATTGATCATGCATCCATTAATTATTTAGTGAATAAACTTGATGTCAATGCTAAGATAATTAGAGGGTTGTTATTATTGCAACAACTTGATTTTACTATTATTGACAAACCAGGGAAAGAGAATGCAGTTGCAGATTTCTTGTCAAGACTGACCTTGTCTGCAAAGAATGAGAAGATGGTAGATGATCATCTCCCAAATGAACACCTATTTTCCATCTTGGTGCTATCTCCTTGGTTTTCTGATATAAATAACTACTTGGTTGTTGGGAGATTCCCTCCTAATCTATCCTCCAAGGAGAAAAGCAATATTATTAAGAAAAGGGCCCCATTCACTTGGATTGGGGGAAATCTTTTCAAGTTGGGGCCATATCAGATTTTGAGAAGATGTGTGAGGGAAGAGGAGGCCTTTGAAATCCTCTCATTATGCCATTATGGACCTTGTGGAGGCCACTTTGTTGCTAAGAGAACAATCTAAAAAGTTCTGCAAGATTGTTCCTACTGGCCCACTCTACATCAAGATGCAAGAAGGCACATCAACGGGTGTGATCAGTGCCAAAGGATGGGTAAGCTCAAACCTAAGGATGAAATTCCATTACAACCTCAACTGACTCTAGATCCATTTTAGAAATGGGGAATGGACTTCATTAGGCCCATTAATATAACAGAGCCATCACGTTTCATGCGTATGTTGTCATTGTATTTCGGCTATCCTAGTTGCTATAATGATGTATGTAGATGTAATTTACACATGTATGTATTGACTATTCTGTATGTATGTGTATGGATCTCATCGAAGCTTGTTGTTGGTATAACATATCACTTTGGATCGTCAGCTATCCTACTTTCCATCTTGTGATGTTTTTCTGCTCTTGTGTTCCATTTCAAGATGCATGTTATCACAGCGTTCTAAGGGGCGCACTCATCCCCCCTTCCGTGTGTTAGAGCCTTTCATGCACCTTCCTTGACTTGCTGCAAGGTCACACCCTTGCTTCCAATAAGTAAATCTTACTTACCTCTGCATGCAACCACAATCAAGGTGATACCGTACTACCACTGCTGGGACTCCTACTCCAAACAGTTTGAGGTCTAGTTGGGACTTCTTACGGGGAGATCCCCTGACATGTTGGTGAGTCCAACACCATCAAAAAAGAGAAAGATCACTAGGATCAAACAAGGGAAACCTCAACCTCATTCAACTCCTAATAAAAATTGATGATTCAACCAGTCAAGGAGGAGAACTGGGACCTGGTGAAGGGAAAATTAAGGAGGTCACCTCCCCTAAAGTCAAGGGTAAACAACATTTTCTACCAATAAAGAGGCCCACCACTAAAGCAGTCACATCTAAGAATCTCAAATAATAATCTACCTAGCTACAGGAGAGGTGAGCTCTAGTATTGCAGCAATGATGCTGCAACTCCTGGGACTCCCTTCTTTACTTTTATCAACCCGGTTGTTCGTAACAATCTTGGAAACGATGGTGTTATATGCACAAGTACTAGCTCTTGCCGCAGGCTATCACTTGATCAGCTGGCACAAGTTCGCTAGGAGCTTAAGCAAACTTCTATGAGCTCTTAGAAGAAGCTTTTAACTGTGATGGATGAAATCTAACTCAAAAGAGGCTAGTCTACTTGCAGAAAGAAGCTGAAAGCTGAAAGGAAATGCAAACCCTAGTTTTACTGACTAACCCTACTGGTGCAAGAAAAGAGATGAAAGTTACGGGAATGGATGTCATTGACTCTTGGAAAGGTAAAATGCATGTGACTAAGCTACTTCTGACGGAAAATATGGAAAGAAACATCTTTTTGTATTTTTGAGTAATTTTGCAGAATTATTATGCATGTGCTTTAACGATTTTTGACTGTGCAGAGGTTGATTGGCAAAAGGAAATGGAGTGGACACCTGCAGGAGGTTGGGAAAGTGAGAAGAGGGCATAAGGATTCCCTAGCACCCTTCCAGAGAGTTTCACAGTGATCAGATCTCGAAAAAATGCTCACGTGAACTTCTACAGGAAGTCTGCAGGGGTTCTACAGGATGTTCTACAGGAAGTTCTACAGGAAGAGCCGAAAGAGGATTTTAGAGGGTTGATGGTGGAAAAACGGTGGGAAAGTGGAAATGGAGGATGGATGAGGGCATGAAGGGGTCTAGGAACCGGTGAATGAAGCTAAGGAGTGATGAAGGTGATTGGATTTGTTCAAGGATGGAGGGAGCAATGTTGCACAAGAATGTAGAAATTAGGGCAAATTGGAAAAGTGTGGCAAATGAAGGGAAGGAATCTTGGATTAGGGGTTGGAGCAGGTTGTATGATGGAGGAAGGATAGGCAGGGATGTATTACAGGTGCTCTGCACACTATTTTCCAAAACTGATCAAACAAAGACTAGAAAAACCAGAGATCTATCTATTTTGACCTAATCTGACCTAAAAACCAAAAACATGATGAACATAAGTTTATAGACAGGAAATCATGCAAGATAACTATGGAAACTAAGCAAGAACAGATCTAAACATGCAAGTACAACTGGTATCAACTTTTCCAACTAAAAATCTAACACTAGCAATTGCATGGAAAGGCAAAAACAGTGTTTTTGTGGTAGCAAGTATGCCTTGGTCTCAGCTCATGGTCCCAAGGAGGGAGAGATGAGATCAAGGATTGCTTGATGGCCTTTTTGCAGATCTTTTCTGTTACCAAACTTTCAAATCAACCTGAAGCATGAAAAGTTATTTTAATCATCAAAAACAACCTAAGTAACAAAGAAAGATCTTAACCTAAATAACAGAAATTATTCTATGAATGCAAGGAAAACACATAAAAGTACACAAAGGAGGTACTGGCACTTAGGTTGGGCCCAACCCCAAGAGATACAGCCTCCTAAGAAATCTCAAAGTTGGTGCAAAGCGAAATTTATCTCCATTACGCAAAAAATAATCATGTCACAATATTGTTTACAGCGAGAGCTTGAAAATGAGCTGAAATGTAGAGCTACACTAAAGTGCGAAAAACAATTGTTCAATAGCTAAACTACCAAGGCTTGAAGCCTTCCTACTTATGCACCACGAGGACTCCCAACAACCCTCCTTAACTTTAGGAGCTTGGCTGCTCAAAACTGCAGTTAATCAGCCACTTCACAAAATCTGCTCGGCTGCCCCTTGAAATCATCTTTGGTGGGTTGTTGAACTCCGAGCTGATGGTGGAGAACTCGAGGAAGGGGTCATTTAGTGCAGGAGACACCCTTCCTACAAATCCTCAGCCTTGTTCTTTCATATTTGGCTATCAACTTGCTCATAATTGCTTGACCTTAGTCCAAAAGATGTCCAAAAATCTGCAATAAGCGCGTATTAGAATTTGTGGTCAAGTGACTATTCTCATGCATTCAATTAACATAAATATATTCAAAAGCATGCATAAAACTATGAAGAATGGTGGATTAATCGAGAATAATATCCAAAATGAGCCCATAAAGTTACCCATTTTTGGGGCTCATCATCACCCCCCTGCTAAATGTGTTGCTCATCCTCTGAGCAACTAATCCAGCTCATCATCTTTGATTGCTTTAACTGCCTCTTTGACATCCCAGGCTTCTGAGGTGAT
This sequence comes from Pinus tabuliformis, assembly GCA_031772625.1. Taxonomy (NCBI): domain Eukaryota; kingdom Viridiplantae; phylum Streptophyta; class Pinopsida; order Pinales; family Pinaceae; genus Pinus; species Pinus tabuliformis. Next base: position 647,885,758 of record CM062815.1, on the reverse strand, counting down.
GTCCTCTTCTCGTTCATGAAACCCTACTTTTCTCTCTATTTCCTGTACAAACCTTTGTGTCCATTGTTTCTTTCTGTATGACTAACATCTCAGGGTGTGTCTTTCCCTTTTCTTGTTGGGTGCCTACTTTGGCTATGGCAGTGTTCATTTGGGCTTTCTCGGCCTTTTCCTTTCTACTTTGTATCCTCTTTTCCCTTGCTATTTTTGTTATTGTTTCTTCCTCTGTTTTAGGCTCAACAGTCTTGCCAAATTATTATTTTTCTTTCTGTTCTTCCTCTGTTTTTCCCTCTGCTTGAATGTCATGTGCTCCCTCATCATTGTTCTTCTCAATTTCTTTAGTTTGCTCCCCCTCCTCACTGCTAGATGGGGTGATGTTCTCAACCAAAGTTCTAATGTTATCATCCCTGGACATGTTTCTGAAGATTTCCCAAGATATGGGGACAGTATAAGTGTGTAAAGCATCTTCCACCAACAGTTTGATGAGCCCATGGTGGGCCAAATGATCTAGGATCCCTTCATTTAGCTTTGTACCACATTCAATTAAGGACTGAAGAAGGAAATATAGGATGCTCAGTTTCTTGGCTGGAGGAAAATCAATCCCATGCCTTAATTCATGTAACAACCTGAAATGATATCCATAGATGATGCTAAACCTCCCTTCACATGTGATATACTTCATAATTTGATAACTAACTTCACTCCAGAGAGGAGGCAAGATTGTCCTTCTAACTCCGTTTTTGTCTTCTACAGGATGCTCCTCAGGCAGAAAAAATGTTTTCTTAGAAACTTGGCCCAATGATCTCTCTTCTTTGCTCCAAGGGAGACCCAATGGTAGACCAGTAATTCTACTGATGAGCTCAAGGGTAAGTTCTAGGTTCAAACCCCTAAAACTGACCGTGGCATGTGTCTTTGAATGTGGTCTCGGGGACATTAAAAACTCTTCAGTTATCTCCTCATCATAACCCTCAATTTTGTCAAAGAAGGATATCCAATTTGCCCAGGTGAAAAGGTCCACCACCTCAGGGTGCTTGTGCAACTTGCTAGAGTCTGAGGGTTCTTTCCTTATGAATCCTCCTAGCATGGTGTTGAGTGCTCTTTTTATGTTTTAACCAGAAAATAAAATGCTCAAGAAAACAAACAGTCAATCAATGGAACAGAGGATAGCTGAATTCGGTTTCTTCTGAACCTAAGAAGGAATTTCTCATGTGTTCCTTACAATATCAAATAGCAATAATTCTCCTGTTTTAAGACCGCTTTCACCTAGAATTTGACTGTCTGGTTATGAAAAGAAGAATTTTGTTTCTACAAAACAAAGCATAAGGACACAGGTTCTCTTCTCAGCACATAGATAGATATGTAAATTTAGTTTTTCATGCACACACAGGCTGGCCTCTACTGCTGCATGTATCTTCCTTACAAGAGAATTTAAAAATGATGAGAAGATTTCTGATGTAGAGGAAAAAACTGGGTAAACTCGGTGAAATATGCAGGCAGACTTTCACTTATTCTCAATGCACAGGTAAACTTTTACTCTCATTTCAATCTAATGTTGTGTTCAATTCACCACCTTACGCAAACAAATCATGCACAAAGAAGTTTCCTCAAGCCTACCTCATTTGGAGCTTGAAATTCGACGAAAATTCCAAGTTTTCCTTCTGCAGAGCTGTTCCCTGCCTTTCCTATAGAACCCTTCCTGTAGAAGGTTCCCGGTTCCTGTAGAATGAAACTGTGCTTCCGATAGAGCCCGATAGGTGGGAGATTTTTGAAAAAAGGAAGAAAAACTGGTGGAGGATGACTGGTTAACTATTCTGGATGCGGTGGATGTGTACTCCAGTCGAGAACGTCATGAGTGCAGAATGAATAGAGGGCGGTGCATGTTTCAACTGAGCGTCTTTTAATTGCGGCGTGATTCGTGTTGAGGGGATGAGGTGGCCAGACCAGACAGTTGATCTGACATCACAGCCATAATGTTTCTACATGGTTCTGACCGCCATCACCTCCTTTCTAACGTTATCCGCCACCACCACTACCAGTCCCAACGATTTTTCCCTGAATGGACACTCCACACATGTTGGCCACACATCTAATCGGCAATTTTGAATGTAACGAGGCTCGTTTGGATTCCACGAGGATATGTAACTGGCCTAGGGTGGCCAGTTGACTAGCCACCAATTCCACTCAATCCAAACCATTCACATAGTCATGCAGCTTTAAAATATGATTTATGCAATTGAAGAACGAGTTTAGGCACTTACTTGCGTGGTCGCGACCGTGTTATGCAGATTTTGGGTTTTGGAACCCATTCCTTCTTTTGTTGTTGTTGCATGCACAGTGCATGCTTAGCCTCGGATGTTGCTAATGTTCATACATTCAAGTAGAGCTCCATGCATGTTTCTTCTGCCATACTTTGTTGTCCCTGTCTCTGGAGTATGTCTTTTAGAGGGATCAGCTGCTACAAGATTCCTGTAGGATGTCCTGTAGCTGCTTCTCCTCCTAGAATGCAAGCTAGAATGAGCAGGGCTATACTGCTGACGAGGGTCTCGGCTGATGAGGAGTCTAGATGGAGGGTAACAAGTATGGTGAGTGAAAAACTGCTGCTTGATTTGTCATTAAAAAGTTTTTGCTGGCAATATGAAGAAAATAGGATTTTTGTGTGTGACTGTGTAGGAACATAAAAAAAATGAGTGCAATGGAGGTGTACAGAGATGGAAAAAGGGCGACATATGGCGATGGATGGAAACAGGGAGGTTTACAGGCCTCATAGGCAGATTCCCAACCTTCGGGTCCTCTTCTGAGATCGATTTTGGCTTGTCTGTAGGTTCTACAGGATCTTCCTGTAGAAGACACAGAACTTCCTGTAGAAGGTGAAATCTTAGCCCGAATGAGACCAAATCTTAGGAAAGGGTAGTGGTCATGGAGGAATGGATTGTGAGGGATGCTTGCAGCCTGGTGCTGACCTCTGTCTTTGTCTTGTGCGATCCTCCTAACCTGCAATGTCCTTCCTGCAACCTGCAATTTATTCAACATAAATTAGGTTTATTTTTATTTTTTTTCTCTTTTTTCTCTTTTTTTTTTTTAGTCTGAGACAGCTGGGGTACCTCCAGGAGGTTTTCACCCTCACTGTCTACCCTGGGTGCCTCCCAGAGGTTTTCACCCAAGGATCTTTTATTCTTTTTTTTGTTTTGGTTTTTTTTGTTTTGTTTTTTTTTGTGTTCAAGGTGTGGGTGGAGTGGAGACAGGGGCCTGCTCCACTACCAACACTGATTTATCCAGAGTTTCAATGAACTCCTGCTTAGAAAGGGGCTTCCTGTAGATTTTCAATCGATGCCCATTGATGAGCATGGGGATGGCTTCTTCATCAATGGTCCTGATAAGGATTGAACTATTGTCGTTGCATTTCTCCACTGTATATGGTCCCAGCCATCTTGTCCTCAGCTTTCCTTTGAAATCCTTGTATCTTGAATCATATAACAGCGCCCAATCTCCTGGTTGAAATTGCTTTTCTTTAAGATGTCGGTCATTCCATATCTTTCTTTGAAGTTGGACACCTCTGAGTGGAGAAAGTCCTGCATTCTCTGTTCATCTAGTCCATTCAGCTGAAGTAATCTTTCCTGTTGTGTGTGGCTGAGATCTAGGTCTAGCTGAGTTGCCAACCTCAATGTGTTACATTCAAATTCTATGGACAGCAAAGCCTTCTTCCCGTAGACTAGCTCATAAGGTGTGAAACCTGTTGTAGTTTTCCAAGTAGTGTTGTAGGCCCAGGTGGTCTCAACCAAGCGATCTACCCAATCTTTTCTACTGCTTCTAACCACTTTAGTCAAAATCTCTTCCAAAGCTCTGTTAGTGACTTCCACCTGTCCATTTTCTTGCAGACGATAAGGAGTGGAAGTTTTGTGCTTAATCCTGTGATGAGCGAGCAGGTCTTCAATCAGGTTAGAGGTAAATTGACTTCCTTGATCTGTGACTAACTCTCTTGGGTAGCCAAACTTGTAGAAGATATTTTCCCTCAAAAACTCAGCCACTTTTTCTTCTGTTGTTGCCTTGATTGCCTTTGTTTCTGCCCACTTTGTCAAGTAGTTCGTGCACACAATGACTTAAGACTTTTGTTTTGAAGGAGGGTTGATAGGACCCACAAATTCCATGCCCCACTCTCAAATGGCTCGAAAGTCACTTGAGGTTGAGGGGCATTTCATCCCTTGGAGTCGGTTTCCCCATCCTTTGACATCGGTCACATTGGCTGATATATCTCCTGACATCTTGATGAAGAGTGGGCCAATAGTAGCCTGCCTGTAGAATTTTGAAGGTGGTTCTTTTTGCTGCAAAGTGGCCTCCACAGGGCCCATCATGACAGGTTAGGAAAATGTCAAAAACTACCTCCTCCCTGACACAACACCTCAAAATTTGATCCGGGCCAAGTTTAAACAGGTTGCCCCCAATCCAAGTGAATGAGCCACTTTTCCTCGTGATCTTACTCTTCTCTTTTGAGGATAGGTGTGGCGGGAACTGTGCTGAAACCAAGTAATTTGCTATATCAGCAAACCATGGAGAGAGTACTAAAATAGCAAACAGGTGTTCATCTGGCATTTGATCATCCACCATCCCTTCTTCACCTGCAGGAAAATCTAGTCTAGACAGAAAATCAGCAACAACATTTTCCTTACCTGGCTTATAAACAATGGTCAAATCAAATTGCTGCAATAAGAGTAACCATATAATGATACGAGCATTTACATTAGGTTTATTCATCCAATACCTAATTGCAGCATGATCAATGTGTATGAATGTTTGATAACCAGTGATGTAGTGTCTGAACTTGTTTAGGGAATGGACTACAGCTAGGAGCTCTTTCTCGGTTACAGTATAGTTTAACTCTGCCTTGGACAGGTTTTTACTGACAAAATATATGGCATACGGTAGCTTCTCTTCAACTTGTCCTAAGGCTGCTCCTATGGCTTTGTTCGAGGCATCTGTGTGAATGTGGAAAGGTAGGGCCCAGTTTGGACCTCTCAATATTGGGGTAGTTACTAGCTTACCTTTCAACGCATCCAGAGCCTCTTGATAGTTGTCAGTCCATATAAACTCAACATCTTTCCCCAAAATACCAAACAATGGAGAGGCTAGCTTACTGAAATCTTTAATGAATCTTCTATAATATCTTTCTAAGCCTAGAAAACTCCGAACATCTTTTAACTTTTGAGGAGGTGGAACCATTTGGATGATAGCAATCTTGTTGGGATCCACCTGTAATCCTTGTTGAGAAATTTTATGACCTAGCACGGTCCCTTCAGTCATCAGGAATTCACATTTTTCAGGACTGAGGGACAAGTTCATTTCAATACACTTGGTTAAAAAATTTCCCAGGTTAGTCAATGCTTCTTGGAAATTGGCCCCATAAGGAGTAAAGTCATCCATATATATTTCCACCGAATCATGAACCAGCTCAGCAAATATGCTCAGTACTGCTCTCTGGAAAGTGGCAGGAGCGTTGTATAACCCAAAGGGAAGGGCCCGGTAGGCAAAGGTACCCCATGGACAAGTGAAAGTGGTCTTATCTTGGTCTTTCAAGCTGATTTGGATCTTATTATACCCGCTAAACCCATCTAGGAAGGAAAATAACTTCTTCCCTGCCAGGCCATCTAACACATGATCTATGAAAGGCAAAGGGAAATGGTCCTTCTTGGTAGCTTTGTTAAGTTCTCGATAATCTACACAGATTCTCCACTTCCCGTTTTTCTTGGGCACAAGCACCAGAGGAGAAACCCACTCACTGTCAGAGATGGGGTAGATGAATCCTGCATCCAGCAACTTTTGTAGTTCTTCTTTGACAATGTCCTTAAGGGCTAGATTCATTCTCCTCTGAGGCTGCTTGACTGGTTTAGAATCCTCTTTAATGTAAATGTGATGGGTACAGACTGAAGGGTGGACTCCTTTCATCTCCTTATAGCTCCAAGCAAAAACATCCAACTGGCGGTTCAATAAGCTACACAGCTCCTTCTCCTGAGAGGAGGATAGGGATGAGTTGATCTTCAAGGTTTTTTTAGGACCAAATTCCACATTCTTAGCTCGGGGAGAGGTCGGATCAGGCACACAGAGATCCACTAAAGCACTGGCTTGGGCGTCTTCTACCAACTCTTCTAATGGCAACACACTAGGAGGTGGATTTTGAATCAAATTCTCAATAAGGTCATCCTCAGTTTGAGGACCTCCCCTGGTGGCTTCCACTGTGCACACTGGTGCAGAGTAGACTTCATCCTCATCTTCCTCCTCCAACCAGAGAGGCAAGTCATGTTCTATTAGAGGTTGGGCAAGAAGATATAGGACTAGCTGTTTGGACATTGGCCCATTCTTAATGGTCATGCTCCCAGCTCGACAACTGATGTAAGCATCTGCAGTAGCTAACCAAGGCCTTCCCAAAATGAGGGGGTATCCAGTGAGTTTTGCCTTTGGCTGAAGGACCAAGAAGTCCGCAGGGTACTCCCAAGAATCAATGGAGACCATGACATCTTCCACAATCCCTTCGGGGGTCACGGTGGAGCGGTCTGCTAACTGCAGTACTGTCAAGGTCTTTCTTAGGGAACTCTGAAGGTTGAGTTTGAGCATAGTGTCCCTAGTCATCACATTAATGGCAACCCCTAGATCAATTAAGGTGTGGGGGATTATGGTGCCATTGATGTGGACATCAACTACAGGACTCCCAAGTCCAGATATTTTGGACAGATTAATTTTCCCAACATCAGGTCGGACAGTTGTCCTATGACATTGATAGTTGGGGCATCTCTCTTGCGCCTTCCTGGGTGCCTGAAACACTTCTCTTTGATCAATTTGTTGTAGATTGGTACATCTTTTATGGCCTAGAGAAGTGGTATTTTTACACATAACTGTTTAAGTTCTCCCAGAAGTTTAGTCTCTTATGGGTTTGGTTGCATGGTTCCAGTTAGTCTCTCAGGAAAGGGTGGAATGGCTTTGGGTTCACTTTCCTATTTCTCTTCTTCATCCTCCTTAGGAGGAGGTTGGCTATCTAGGAGGACCTTCCCAGATCGTAGGTTGATCTCCTGAATCTCCACAGCATAGGTAGGGCATGTTGTCTCTCCAGTATATACCTGTTGGGCCTATCTATTATTGGGGTTCGGGTTTAGTTGAGTAGGCATCTAGGGTTTTCTCGAAGGAATAGGAGGTAATGGTTGTGGTTGAGCAGGTGGTGGAGGCAAAATAGCGGGAGGAGAGTTATACTAGGGCCTCCACCCCTGTTGAGGTGCATTCCACTGAGGTTGTGGCTAAACATGAGAATGAAACGAATGAGTAGTAGGTTGAGTATGGTATTGAGATGGATATGACCAAGGAGGGGGTGCGGACCAGGAAGGATGAGCAGGGGGACCCCAAGAAGGTATGTGAGTGGATTGGTTGGGTTTGTAATAAGTATGGGATGTCCCTTGCATCCCCTACTGGTAAGGTCTCGATCCATGCGGCCTCCTTTGGTTTAGGAAGTAGAGTGGTTCAGTGGCTCCTTTAGCCCCTTGGTACATAGCTTTAAGTTCAGGTAAGGTTGGGCAATGGTTTGTAGGGTGGTCTACCTCACAAACAAAACATATCTCTACTGAGTGCAATGGACACTCGTTACGAGGATACTTCCATGTACATCTAGGACAAAAGATGGCCAAAGACCTCTCAGCTTCCTCTTTCTTCTGTTGGATCTGGAAGGTATCCATTTGCATGGCAATGGTCTGTCTCATCTCACTTTTAAGGTCTTCCATCTGATTTGCAAACTCATGTTTGGAGAAGGTGGCATTGGCTAAAAGTTGATTCCCCCTACCTCTTTTCCGGGCTGCCCTAGAATGGTTTCTAAACACAGTCTTTATGTCATCATAAGGTAGTTGGTAGATGTCTCCTCCAGCCAGCAAATGGAGGGTATCTAGAAGGTCTTCAGGGACTCCTCGGAGCAGAATCAGCTTCAGAGATTTGGGGTCAAATGTGCACCTGGCTCTTTTATAACTGAGTTGGAACTTTTCTTAATAGTCTTCTAAAGATTCATCACTTCCCATGGTCATCCAAAAGGTTTCTCCCTTTGTTTCCTTTAACCTACAGTAATCTCAGTATTTGTTGTTAAAGGCTTGCTACATCTGAGCCCAAGTTGTGATACTGTTTCCAGGTAACCCCATGAACCAGCGTAGTGTTGCATCCTTGAGGGTAGAGGGAAAGAGTTTCAACTTTTGCTCGTCTTCTGCATAGTCATAAGTTCAACAAAGGACAGCAAACTCAAACAAGAAGGTATCAGGGTCTTCATTGGTCAATCCATGGAAGTGAGGTAAGGCTGAGGGACTTATTTTTTTCATTTTTGTGTCCCCATTGGTCTCTTGGATGGGAAAGGCACCTTCTATTCTCTCCTCATCTCCCATACCGTTTCTGTGTTCAGCCATGGTCTCAGGAGGAATGTTTTCTTGCTCTTCTTCTGTTAGAGGATCTTCGTATATCTCTGGAGGTTCACTGCCACCGAAGAAGAGAGAAGGGTGACTCAGTGATGTGGTGGGGGTGTTGGGTAAGAATTTTCCTGAATTGTCTCTATTCCTACGAGGCATGAAATGAAATATTTTTGGTTGATTTTTGTGTTTTTCTCTGCTTGTACCTACAAAACTGAAATTGATTGAACAACAAATTGCAACTAACTAAAATAAACCTTGTTGGAATGAAAATTGTAAAATTGAAATGAAAGCAAGAAATGACTAATCTATGTTGCATAATTGAAATGCTAAGCTACGCTTGCAGAATGGAAATTGCAGAATTGAAATGCTAATATATGCTTGCATAATTGAAATGATAATCTACGCTTGCAGAATTGAAATGCTAGTCTAGGAAAGCAGGAAATGTCTAATCTACTTTTGCGGAAATGAAATTGCAGAATGGAAATGAAACAACTACTCTACTCTTGCTGAAATAAACTACTTAGCAGAAGGTTGCAGTAGAAAATAGAAGAAAAGTAGCAATCACAAATACTCTGACGCTTCCCCGGCAACAGCGCCAAAAAGATGGTGAGCTCTAGTATTGCAGCAATGATGTTGCAACTCCTGGGACTCCCTTATTTACTTTTATCAACCCAGTTGTTTGTAGCAAACTTGGAAGCGAAAATGTTATATGCACAAGTACTAGCTCTTGCTGCAAGCTGTCACTTGATCAGCTGGCACAAGTTCACTAGCAGCTTAAGCCAACTTCTATGAGCTCTTAGAAGAATATTTAAACTGTGATGGATGAAATCTAACTCAAAAGAGGCTAGTCTACTTGCAGAAAGAAGTTGAAAGCTGAAAGGAAATGCAAAACGTAGCAAACCCTACTTTTACTGACTAAACCTATTGGTGCAAGAAAAGAGACGAAATTTGCAGGAATGGATGCCATTGACTCTTGGAAAGGTAAAATGCATGTGACTAAGCTACTTCTGACAGAAAATATGGAAAGAAACATCTTTTTGTATTTTTGAGTAATTTTGCAGAATTATTATGCATGTGCTTTAACAATTTTTGACTGTGCAGAGGTTGATTGGCGAAAGGAAATAGAGTGGGTGCTTGCAGGAGGTTGGGAAGGTGAGAAGAGGGCCTAAGGGGTCCCTAGCACCCTTCCAGAGAGTTTCACAGTGATCAGATCTCGAAAAACTACTCATGTGAACTTCTACAGGAAGTCTGCAGGGGTTCTACAGGATGTTCTACAGGAAGAGCCGAAAGAGGATTTTAGAGGGTTGATGGTGGAAAAAAGGTGGGAAAGTGGAAATGGAGGATGGATGAGGGTATGAAGGGTTCTAGGACCCGGTGAATGAAGCTAAGGAGTGATGAAGGTGATTGGATTTGTTCAAGGATGGAGGGAGCAATGCTGCACAAGAATATAGAAATTAGGGAAAATTTGAAAAGTGTGGCAAATGAAGGGAAGGAATCTTGGATTAGGGGTTGGAGTAGGTTGTATGATGGAGGAAGGATAGGCAGGGATGTATTACAGGTGCTCTGCACACTATTTTCCAAAACTGATCGAACAAAGACTAGAAAAACCAGAGATCTATCTATTTTGACCTAATCTGACCTAAAAACCAGAAACATGATGAACAGAAGTTTATAGACATGAAATCATGCAAGATAACTATGGAAACTAAGCAAGAACAGATCTAAACATGCGAATATAACTAGTATCAATTTTTCCAACTAAAAATCTAACACTAGCAATTGCATGGAAAGGCAAAAGCAGCGTTTTTGTGGCAACAAGTATGCTTTGGTCTCAGCTCATGGTCCCAAGGAGGGAGAGATGAGATCAAGGATTGCTTGATGGCCTTTTTGCAGATCTTTTCTGTTACCAAACTGTCAAATCAACCTGAAGCATGAAAAGTTATTTTAATCATTAAAAACAACCTAAGTAACAAAGCAAGATCTTGACCTAAATAACAGAAATTATTCTATGAATGCAAGGAAAACACATAAAAGTACACAAAGGAGGTACTGGCACTTAGTTTGGGCCCAACCCCAAGAGATACAGCCTCCTAAGAAATCTCAAAGTTGGTGCAAAGCGAAATTTTTCTCCATTACGCAAAAAATAATCATGTCACAATATTGTTTACAGCGAGAGCTCGAAAATGAGCTGAAATGTAGAGCTGCACTAAAGTGCGAAAAACAATTGTTCAATAGCTAAACTACCAAGGCTTGAAGCCTTCCTACTTATGCACCACGAGGACTCCCAACAACCCTCCTTAACTTTAGGAGCTTTGCTGCTCAAAACTGCAGTTAATCAGCCACTTCACAAAATCTGCTCGGTTGCCCCTTGAAATCATCTTTGGTGGGCTGTTGAACTCCGAGCTGATGGTGGAGAACTCAAGGAAGGGGTCATTTTGTGCAGGAGACACCATTCCTACAAATCCTCAACCTTGTTCCTTCGTATTTGGCTATCAACTTGCTCATAAATGCTTGACCTTGGTCCAAAAGATGTCTAAAAATCTGCAATAAGCACGTATTAGACTTTGTGGTCAAGTAACTATTCTCATTCATTCAATTAACATAAATATATTCAAAAGCATGCATAAAACTATGAAGAATGGTGGATTAATTGAGAATAATAGGAAAAATGAGCCCATAAAGTTACCCATTTTTGAGGCTCATTAAGGAGAAGGCAGAGGAGCTACTGGAGAAAAACAGAGGAGCTACAGGCAAAAACAAAACTACTACATGAAGGGACAAATCTGGTACAGGAGCAACAGGGAATGCTACAATAAAGGGAAACCACATGAAAAATGGAAGAAGCAGTTCTCCAATAACTCCAAGAGCCTGAACCATAACATGACCTTGGATCCTAATACAAATTTGTTGAGGGAAGTAGGATTATACCCGTGAAATTTGCAGTCCACCTCTTATTCAAATTGGAAAGAGAGAGGGGTAGAACTCACAGATGGATGCAGATTGAAAAACCAAAGAAGGTAGAGGATGTGGGTATTATGGAGGAGAAATTGGAACAAATGGACAAAGAAATGGATGAACTAAGATAAAGGGAGTCAAGCATGAGAGAACAACTACAATTAGAAAATCAGAGACTAAGGGAGCAGTTGCAGGAAAAGGAGGTACAACTTGCCACCATGGAAAGTTTGTCCATGGAAGCCATACAATGCAGACAACCATCCAAGTCCTATTCCATCTTCCTCAAGGAGAAATGGTTGCAATTCAAGATAAAAAGCATTAACATAATATGGCTCTCTACCATTCTAATACTGTAAGAAGTTCATTGACTTTTTTTAGAAGGTAAGTACTAAGGACAAAGCCAAAATAGTTGTGTTATATATGAATAATATGATCCTCACAAACATGAAATTTTGGGACCCTAACTCAAGATTGGGGGACATGAAATTAATGGTGATAGCCTCTTGGTTGACCCATGAAGAAACAAGGGTTGAGGAAGTGAAGAGGGTGATGACCAAAGAAGAAAATGAGCCTTTGTACATCAAACTGGAGTTAGTGAGCCCCGTGGTTGTCATCAGTAACAACAACATCATCTCCACTGATCCCAAGTTGGCCCCTCAGTACATGGAATCACAAAAACAAGTTATCCTCTTTTTTGAGGACACCTTTAGGTTGTTGGGGACTGAGAGCTTGTAGGCTTTCCAAATTATATGACATGATATACCTCATAGTTTACAAATAAGAGAATATTGCTCTCTTGAAAGACTAAGGAATGCCTTGGAGAAAACCCCACTTTACAAAAGGATCATTCAAATATTAGAGATCAATTGGATAGGGCTCAAACTCAATCCTCCCTTATTGTTGGGCCTACATGAGGGATGAAACCAAGTAGAAGAAAGAAAGGAGTGGGCAGACACATAAGCAACTGTAGCATTCTATCCACAGGGAGGCACACCATATGAGGTGCCTTGGGATGTCAGAGAGGCCACCAGGGCTATGAATGAACTTCACATTAGTGACTGAGTTTCTCAGAGGGTGAGCAACACCTTCGGCAAGGGGGTGATGATGGGTCCCATAAATCGGTATATTATGAGGCCCATTGTGCTATCCTCCAACCCTTAAACTCTATTTTTCTCACATTAATTTACTATTGTAGCCATAATGTTATTAGTAGGAAGACTAAAGGGTGCTTGTCATATTCCATGGCCTAATGTGGTTAATATGCTGACAAAAGAAGCCTTTTGGAGATATTTACTATGCAAGGGCACGTTGGAGGCATCTAGAGAGAATATAGGAGGATACATTAACTCTCCAACTCAACTTGAGTCCTGACATTCCTCACCAACAACTCAAATTCCACTGGTAGTCGATGAACCCAAGTTCATGTGGAGATCCAAGGGACAAAATCCACCAATTTTGAGATTTTTGAGGGAAATAATCCTTCTCTCAAGGAAGTTGTCCCTTAGTCACCTTTTTGTATAAATAAACAAGCCTAAGGGCTCATTCAGATGCAAACTTTTTGAGCTAGGAAGAGTTATTGAGGGCCAAATACTTGAGATTGCTATCTTTATTGTGAGATTATGTATTTTCACTCTAGTTTATGTTAATGAAAGGTCTTTTGTTGATATGCATCTGAGTTAGCTTAAGAGGGTTGGAACCCTTGGGTTAGGGCCCAAACAAGAGGCTTTTGTCCCTCTCATTTATTTTTCCTTTGTTTTGGTTCAAGTTTTTATATTTATTTCCTTGTTTAAGTAGGAGTTTGATTGCAAAAATTGTAGTTGCAAGTATGATCACTACCTCTCTTGTGGGAAGCATGGTTAAAGAGTCTACAACAACAAGAAAAAAACATATGCTTATGATTCCTTGGAAAATTGCTAGGCTTTGGATTAAAATTATTTTACATGCTTGGCTTCTACACCTTAGAAGTCAATCTCATGATTTGGAAAATATATTAGATGCATGTTGTAGGATAGAGTAGAATTTGAAGAAATAAAATTCAACTCATTCTTTCCACTTTGATTAATTTTACTGATATATTGATTAGTAGATGTATGTTCTTGAGTCTGTAGAGGCTTCCAGTGACTTGTAGGGGCTGGCACACTCATCCACATCCACTTAGACATCTCCATTCCCCCCTTGGACACCTCATACTGCTCTCAAGCTCTGCCACCAAGATCATCTTTTCAAGGCCAGTGAAGGACACCATGGGCATGAAATTTTGTGCAAGATAGGCCTCTAAGGGGTGCTAATATTGGAAAAAGCCTCACACATCCTTAATTCATCCTCATCCACCTTCCTTCACCTTCATAACACCTTCTTTTCCCTCAGAAATCTCTCAAATCTACTCATGTAGCTCTACTCCTGTAGCATAACAAGGCACTGATGTAGCACCTTATAGCAGTCTTGTAGCACTGTCTAAATTGAACCATATTTGCCCTAGGACCTTGAATTTTGCATTTTGAAGTTGAGTAATGGCCCCCCAAGCTTTGATTCCATGATTAAGGAGACTCCAAAACCACTCCAAACCTATCCTTCGTCCACTGGAGGCACAAAACAATAAATAGAGTTAGGAAGCAAATTTTCACACTTAAATTCCAATGAGTGTTCTTTCATGTGTTGTAGACCGAATTCCTTCTCTCCAAGCAAGTTGCAATTATATTAATGATTTCCATTTTGTAAGTAGAATGTTGATTTGATTGGTTTGTAAATAGAGTAGCATAGTTTATTTCTGCAATTAGTGTATCCTTTTCCTTTTTTGTAGTTGCAAGTAGCCTCTACATTTAATGAATGGTACTTTCACTTATGTAATTAGAATAATGTTCATTTCATTGCAATTATGATATGTTTTCATAGAAATTATCTTTGTATTTAGCTGAAGGAGTGGTATATGTGTACCTTGATATGATCCAATGACCGACAGTAACATGAGTAGAACTAACCTACTGTGCATATAACACTGTCACCTCTAGGTTTATATGAACCTCGAGTTGATAATTTAAGTTGAGAGCCTTGGTTGTTTCAACATACTTGATGCAATACTAGGGCTCATCACCGGGTATGGGCATTATGAGTTTGTTGTAGTTCCTTTTGGTTTAACTAATGCTCCAACTAATTTCATGTGTTTGATGAATAGTGTGTTGTGTCCTTATCTGGATAAGTTTGTGATAGTATTCATTGATGATAGATTGATATATTCTAAGAATGAGGAAGAGAACGTAGAACACTTAGCAACAATTTTAATAATGTTGAGAGAGAATCAGTTGTATGCCAAGCTTAGTAAGTGAAGTTTCTTTCATACAGAGGTACATTACTTGGAACATGTTGTTTCCAAAGAAGGCATAGAAGTGGACTTGGAAAAGATCAAAGCTATCATTGAATGGGTAGTTCCTAGGAATGTGGATGAGGTCCTGTCATTCATGGGGTTAGTAAGTTATTACAAAAGGTTTATCAAGAACTTGTTAGAGAATGGACAGAGTAATGTGCAACTAGTTATGTGCAGTTGAAGCAGTTTCTTACAAATGCTCTAGTTCTAACTATTGTAGATCTAGATAAAGAGTTCGTGGTGTGTAAAGATGCTTGCAAGAGAAGACATTGTGGAGTCTTGATGTAGGAGGGACAGATGGTATGCTACGAGTCAAAAAAACTAAATGAGCACAGGTAGAACTATGTGACGCATGATATTGAGTTCGCAACGATAATTCATTTATTAAAGATGTAGAGACGCTATCTTCTTGGTAGGAGGTTTATGTTGATGAGTGATAAGAGTGGACAGAGATACTTGTTTGACCAACCTAATCTAAATTACAAGCAAGCTAGGTGGTTGGCCACGCATAGTGAGTTCGACTTTGAGATTAGGTACATCAATGGAAATGAGAACAAGGTTGCAGATGCTCTTAACAGAAGAGTGTCAGTGAATCACATGGCAATTATGAGCTCATATGGGACATATTTACAAGATCATATCTTACAAGCAAAACAGTAGGATGACAGGTACCAACAACATAAGCATACGTTAC
The DNA here is from genome assembly GCA_031772625.1 of Pinus tabuliformis. Lineage (NCBI taxonomy): Eukaryota > Viridiplantae > Streptophyta > Pinopsida > Pinales > Pinaceae > Pinus > Pinus tabuliformis. The sequence continues at coordinate 647,870,331 of CM062815.1, read as the reverse complement.
AATAATAGGGTATAGATGATTAGGATGTGGACTATCATTTCATGGTAGACGATTTGGTGAGATTTAGGGACATGATCTATGTGTTGGACAACAGTGAACTCAAGAATCTTATCTTGAGGGAATTTCATGTTAAGCCATATTAAAGTCACCTAAGATATCAAAAAAAACTTACAGCTGTGAATAATTTCTACTATTGGCCGAATATTAAGAAAGAGGTTGTTGATTTCGTCGCAAGGTGTTTTGATTTTCAAAAAGTAAAAGCAGTGTGTAAACATCCAGGTGGTTTATTGCAACTGATTCTGATTCCAGAATGGAAATGGGAGGTCGTTTCCATGGATTTCATCACAGGTTTGTCGAAGACATATAGACAACATGATTCCATCACGGTTGTGGTTGACAAGCTGATCAAGGTAAGTCACTTCATTCCAGTGAAGTCTACTAATTAAGCTAGTGAGGTAGCTTAGGTATTCATCAGGGAGATAGTGACATTGCATGGTATTCCTAAGAAGATTGTATTCGACAGAGATGCCAGGTTCACTTTGTTGATAATTTTAATCCTCTCTGCAGATAGAGACAATCCCTCTAGCCCAATGAGTGAGTATAGCAACTGAAGGTACAATCAAGTAGACATCTTCCTAGATTATGATTGAAAAATAGAACAAGAGAGAATAGCTACCTTGCTCTGATGCTAATCTGATTTCCTTTGTTGAGATCCTCGAATTGCTTGTGTCAAGGTCTTGTTCCTACTTCTTTCAGTGCTTATGTACCTTCACTAACAACCAAGAGACAATAAAGCATGCCAAACCCAATAGAAAATCCAATAATAATCTATTTAAGCAAAGTCTTTTGGTAGAAATCACATAAGACAAATTTTTGGCCAATGTGTTTCAAACCAACAAGAGTGGTTCATCATTAGGACCAGATGAAGAGGCAGACCATGGAAAAGGCTTAAATAGAGAGCAATGTAGAGACATAATTTCAACTAACGGCTATATTTGAACAATAATATTTAAATTATGATATTAATTTATTAATATAATTAAAAACAAATATTATTCAGTAACAGCTATATTAAACAGCTAGTTTTTGAAAAATAATATTTAAATTAATTTGTTAAAGCCAAAGATTACTAGTTTTTTAAAAATAATATTTCAATAATGATATTAGTTTATTAATTTTAAAAAATATTAATATGTAACAGTTATATTAAATGGCTAGTTTTTGAAAAATAATATTTAAATTGTGATATTACTTTATTACTTTATTAAAAACAAATATTAATAAGTAACTACTATATTAAATAGCGAGTTTCTGAGAAATAATATTAAAAAACAAATAAAATAAAGAAGTTGAGTCAAAAATTATAAAAACGAGTCAAGATCCTAATCGAGACAAGATCATTTGATAAATAATTAATGGAAATAAAATAAACTAAATTAAAAATAACTAATGGAAAAATAAATAAAATAAAACAAAAAAGTACACAAGTCAAAAGAAATATATAAATAAATAAAAATAAAAATAAAAATAGAAACAAATATATATATATATATATATATATAAATAAAACGGGGTCAACAATAAAATATGGAGCTCAGGTCTATTAAACAAATAAAAAAATAATAAAAGGAGTTAAGAACGAATAAGATGATAAAATACATAAAAAAACACGAAGGATCAAGAAAATAAACTCTAATGAAGAATAAATCAACAAATACTATAGAGAGGACGTCAATACCTACATAGATAAACAAACAAACAAAATAAATCCCAAAAAGAAGCCTAAAAAACTAGGAGGACAGGACAGGGACCCAACTTCTACTAATATTCTAACCATCATCTCTATTCAAATTATTAGGTCTTTTTTCAATTTCTAGGGCCTCCCTCATTTTACGATGATGGAAATAACTAACACTAGCAACGACTTGGGCCTTCTCAATGCAGATGTGATGCTTAGATTTATCTGCATGCTCCACCAAAGTAGAGGAGTGGGTCCTGCCATGCCTGATGTCAGTAGCATGCGCACGAATCCTTTGATTAATCGAGCAACCAGTCTCACCAATGTAGGGAGTCCCACAAGAGCATGGGATAACATAAACACCCTTCATATTCTTGGGGTCCACTGGGTCTTTTACAGATCTAAGGGAGCTCTGGATCGTATTTAAAGGCATAAAGGTTGAAGCCACCTTATGCTTCCTTCAGATCCTCGCAATCTTGTCAGTGGTCCCTTGGATAAAAGGAAGATGAACACCAGAAAAACAATCCTTGGTATCTTTCTTAGCACTAGGACCTTTTTCAGCTTTGAGGAAAGCCTTAGTACACTGGTGTCTACTATACCCATTATTAAATAAAACACTTAGGATATGTGCTTTCTCTTCATTGAGATGGTTCTCATCAGAAACTCTTAAATCTCTAGTCGCTAAGGTGTTGAGAACACCAAGCTTTTGAGCTAGGAAATGATGAGAATTAGCATGAAGATATTGTTTCATATGAGTTTTATTACAAAATACCTAATGAGAGAAAGAACCATCATCATTCCTTGAGGGGAGGACGTCAAGGAAGGGTAGACTACCATTACATTCAAATTCCATGGTGAACTTTATAAACTAGATTGATTGTTAAGATGGAGGAAAAATAGTTCCAACTTTTCTTTACCATGGGACCAGATGACACAAGTGTCATCCACAAAACCCTTCCACATCTTAGGCAGAAGACGAGAAGGAGCTAAGGCCTTTGTTTCAAAATCCTCCATGAATAGGTTATCTACCACAGGGGAGAGGGGGAACCCATGGCGACACCGCAATTTTTCTCATAGAATTCCCCATCGAATGAAAAGAAAGTAGAAGTAAGACAAATACCAACTAAATAAGCCATATCAGGATCTGTGATGCACTTGATGACTTCGATGGCCTCTTTGATAGGATATTAGTGTAGAGGGAGACCACATCGAAGCTCACAAGCTTGTCATCTAGATCAAGCTTGAAATTGTTTAACTCATTAACGAAAGATGCAGAGTCCTTGACGAAGGATTCTGTATGGCCAACAAGGGGCTTAAGCTTCAGGGCTAAATATTTAGCAAGAATATAAGTTGGCCCTCCTATCATGTTGACAATGGGTCTCAGAGGAGCCCCTTCCTTATGGATCTTTGGCAGACCATAGATTCTGGGGGTAAGAGGGCAACTTTAAATAAGCTTATGACTGAACGAGTTGACCAAGCTACTAGCCTTTATAGCAAGAGCCACACTTTTGGAAATCTTCTTCAGGGGATCCTTGTTGAGTTTCCTGTAGCTCCCGCTATTATGGAGGTGGTCCAACATCTTCCAACGGTAATCATCTTTATCAAGAATAACCACAGCACCACCTTTGTCGGCTTTGAGAACAACAATATTCTTATTATTGTTTAACGATTTGAGAGCATCAAACTCAGGTTTGTTGATGTTGTTCTTGGGGGGCTTTTCCTTTCTAAGGACAACTGCATGGTCTTTACGAATGATATCTTTAGTGACGTCTAGTAAGTCTCTAATACCATATTCAATGTCACAGATGATATCGTCAATTGGGATCTTTCTAGGAGCAAGAGCAAAATTTAAACCTTTCTCCAAAAGACTAAAGACAAGGGGCATCAAGAGAAAAGCTAGAGAGATTGACAACCCTATTACTAGAAGAGGAAAGAAAATTAGAACAAACAATATTATTGAAACCTATAGTCTTATTACCAATCCTACTATTATTACAATTATCAGAATTGAAAACAAAGTCACTAACCTCATTAATAATATTATTATTATAATAATACAAACATAAATTATTATTGCTATTCCTAATATTATTATTCATATCTGAGGTGAAAATACAGTAACTATTATTATTATTACTAGTAAACCAATTGATATTATTATTATTATTATTATTCAATTGAATATTATTATTAATAGAACCACTTCCACTATTTTTGAAACCAACAGAAACCAAATAAGAATTAACGGACAATGAACGTGAGGGAGTCTAACCCGGTGAATATGAGACTATTCCAGCTTCACCTTCGATGGCGGAAGGGTGAGAAACACCGTCAACCCAAGATCAGAGAGCAGGGATTTGATTAGAATTAATTATGCTTCTGGAAGGACCACGAAAGCAACTAGACTCATTAGGCTGCGATATGAATTTCTTTGAGAGCTTACTAAACTTCTTAGACTGCTTTACTTTCCATATTTCTTCCAAACAAGTAGATTTTAGAGCCAAGCATGCCTTAATCCTTGACCAAAGGGGAGCAGAGATCTTATTAGAAGTTCCAAATGGAGAGACAACAAATTACGAGAAATGAAATCCAAAACCTTTCTCACCCTGCCAATCTCCAAACAAACCAATGCCATGCTAGCATTAAGAAAAATACGACAACCATTAGAATTATTAAGAGGGTGCTTAATCTGAGTGAATAGAGGAACAAGGGAAGAGTCTCTACATCATTTTAGAAAATCTAGATCTATCTTCAACTTGGAAACCCTTACACGAGACCGTTCAAAGTGATGAACTTTAATAGTGGTGTTCTCAACACCTTAGTGACTAGATCTTTAAGAGTTTCTGATGAGAACCATCTCAATGAAGAGAAAACACATCTCCTAAGTGTTTTCTTTAATAATGGGTGTAGTAGAATCCTATGTACTAAGGCTTTCCTCAGAGCTGAAAAAGGTCCTAGTGCTAAGAAAGATACCAAGGATCATTTTTATGGTGTTCATCTTCCTTTTATCCAAGGGACCACTGGCAAGATTGCGAGGGTCCTAAGGAAGCATAAGGTGACTTCAACCTTTAGGCCTTTAAATACCATCCAGAGCTCCCTTAGATCTGTAAAAGACCCAGTGGACCCCAAGAATATGAAGGGTGTTTATGTTATCCCATGCTCTTATGGGACTCCCTACATTGGTGAGACTGGTAGCTCGATTAATCAAAGTATTCATGAGCATGATGTTGACATCAAGCATGGCAGGACCCACTCCTCTGCTTTCGTGAAGCATGCAGATAAATCTAAGCATCACATCTACATTAATAAGGCCCAAGTTGTTGCTCGGGTTAGTCATTTCCATCATCGTAAAATGAGGGGAGGCCCTAGAAATTGAAAAAAAAAAACCCAAAAATTTGAATAGAGATGATGGTTGGAATATTAGTAGAAGTTGGGTCCCTGTCCTGTCCTCCTAGTTTTTTAGGTTTCTTTTTGGGATTTATTTTGTTTGTTTGTTTATCTATGTAGGTATTTTTGTCCTTTCTATAGTATTTGTTGTTGATTTATTCTTCATTAGAGTTTATTTTCTTGATCCTTCGTGTTTTTTAATGTTTTTTATCATCCTATTCATTCTTAACTCCTTTTAGTATTTTTTTATTTGTTTAATGGGCCTGAGCTCCATATTTTATTGTTGACCTCGTTTTATTTATTGATTATTTTTATTTATTTATTTATATATTTCTTTTGACTTGTGTACATTTTTGTTTTATTTTATTTATTTTTCCATTAATTATTTTTAATTTAGTTTAATTTATTTCCATTAATTATTTATCAAATGATCTTGTCTCGATTAGGATCTTCACTCGTTTTTATAATTTTTTACTCAACTTCTTTATTTTTTTTAATATTATTTCTCAGAAACTAGATATTTAATATAGAAGTTACTTATTAATATTTGTTTTTAATAAAGTAATAAACTAGTATCACAATTTAAATATTATTTTTCAAAAACTAGCCGTTTAATATAGCTATTACATATTAATATTTTTAATAAATTAATAAACTAATATCATTATTTAAATATTATTTTTCAAAAACTAGCCGTTTAATATAGTCGTTACCTATTCATATTTTTAATAAATTAATGAAATAATATCATTATTTAAATATATTTTTCAAAAACTAACCATTTAATATAGTCGTTACTAAATAATATTTGTTTTTAATGTATTAATAAATTAATGTCATAGTTTAAATATCATTGTTCAAATATAGTCGTTACTTGAAATTATGTCCCTACATTGCTCTTTATTTAAGCCTTTGTCATGGTCTGCCTCTTCATCTGACCCTGATGATGAACCACTCTGATTAGTTCGAAACGTGTTAGCCAAAAATTTCTCTTATGTGATTTCTACCGAAAGACTTTGCTTAATTCATTATGGATCACAGAAGCTTGAATACATAAAATAATCTATTTAGCTAATCAAGGAATGTCAAACCAATACATACATGAACATATATATTTTGGGAAGATGAACGAGCAGTTGTGTTATTATTTAAAGAATAAAGGGGAAGCTTACAACCATAGCCTTGATGTTGAAAGGCTCTCCTTGAGTGGTTACAATCCAAGTCCAAGCCAAGAAACTCTCCAACACTCCTTCTCCAAGTCTAATGAATAACCTCTAAGCACAAGCTCATCATAGGGGTGCAAATGGACATAGATCAACCATTTGGGAATGGTAGAGAGGAAATTTATAGGCTGGGAGTGAGGCCTCCTCCAAAGATAGGATTAAGCCCACATCTTAAGGAGGTAGTTCATAGGGATGATACCAAGAGGTAAAAATAGAAGGATTCGACCTCATCTATGTGAAATCACCTTGAACTCGTCACTCTGGAAGCTTCTAGATCACAAAGATTCTCATCCTCTTTGGGAAAAATTCCTTTTTGAGACCATCGCGGGTATGAGAGAGAATAGAGCGTTGCCATGGCTGGCTTAATAAGGTGTAATAGGCGATCATTGCGGTTTTGAGATTTATAAGAGCAATGATTCTCATTTTAGGGTTTCATGAGCTATTTCTTTAGGGAAAGCTCTAGATATTTCCCAGTCAAAGTTAAAGGACGGATCTGAGTTGCATACATTGATGAGTATACTATATAATGATCATGTTTTGGGCACTTTAGGGTACATCACAGGGAAGTGTCGGAGCCATGACAAAATATTGTGTAACAGATGACCCCTAAAGCATGAAGGCAGAACGAGGAGTGATGGCTGAAATGCTTTACGAGCTTTTGGCAAGGACGAGGACACGCACTGTCAGGAGACCTGCAAATCAAGGATGCATATACATATACATATCTAATATCAAGACATGAATCCATGGCATGGACGCAGCCATCCGAATGACAGACTAGATAAAAGATCCATGGTATGGGCACAACCATCCAGATAACAAAGATCATCATGAATATAAAGTCTTACGGTATGGTCACGGTCATCCGCATAGTAGAAACATGTGTACAATCATGAATAACATAAAACTCCATCCAGCCTGAGCCATAACAGACAAGACTCGGGGTCTTGCACTCCATCCCAACTTGATCAATGTACGAATCCCAACATGCGAATAAACGTGTTGAAGTTGAACATGTAGAAAACCACCTGATTACTGGCCAATGATGTGGACCATTAATAGGTACAAGAGAAACCACCAATAATGACAATGGCTCTCAAGGTACAACAATACAATTCATGAATGTGATAATGAATTTGAGGTCGAACACTCGTAGAATCACCCGATCAAAAGCCAATAATGAAGTCCTATCGTCGGATGCCAAGAACTGACCATTAAGGCATGGAAGATCTAAGGTATTGAAAGGGAGTTCCTAAGTCATCTTCCTAGATAGTGAGCTGAAGTTGATAGGAATTAACCCATCGAAGGACGGCAATGATGAGTCCCCTATCATCGACACAAAATAATGAATAAAGTGGAATGATATTTAGGACTGTAGCAATGACTCAAACAATGTATAGGTAAATAACTGCAAATTGGACTTCTCTTGAACATATTGGTGACACGACTCCGGAGTGTGGCAGCATCTGACTCAACATGGGACTAAAGGTCATAATGACAGTGTGAAATAGTCAAATGAGAGGTAAAATGGATCACCCAAACCCAGGAGGACAAGTGACTGAGTGAGGATATCCCAAACCCGACACGGGAGCAGAATAGTGTCATGTTCAAGAGAGACATGCTAAGTATACAAAGGATGTCTCATTTTCATTTTCCCCCGCTATTTCTAGTGAGTACCCCAATTATTTTTATCACAAGATTGAAGGGGATAGCATATGCTTGTTATGTAAGTTCATTCTTTGAATGAATCCATCCTAGTAAGTCGAGCCCTAGGAAGGAGAAGCTCGGTCTTGTCAATGTGACAAGCCTTTCATTGCAAAACTTTAATGAGCCTCGTGTAAGAATAACTTGGTATATTTTTCATGTTTAGAGAGTTTGAAAAATAAACGAAAAAAAAAAAAAAAAAAAAACCCATCATGTCCCTTTCCGTAATTTGTCCCTCGAATCCAAAAAGGTAGAAAACAATATCCAAGGGAACCTCTTGACCATATCGACCAAGGTGTACCTTTTTTGTAAATAGTCAGTGTCAGCCTGAAAAAGGGATAAATGTATACTGAGGTGACGTCGATTCATTTACCTTAATGAGTTCGAATTGACAAGTATTCGGCAATATTTTCAATTTTAGAGAGTTAGAAAAGAGTAGAAAGATGACTCCACAGGGGTTACTTTTTCGTTTATTTAAGGAGTCTGAAAAAAGAGATAAAATAAAACTCCTAGAATCAGTCAATAATGATCACTGTTCACATTGAAGGCACCTGTAATTGCACAAGAAACGCACCCATCACTGATATCGAGAAAATATTAAAATATTACAAAAATATTTGACAAAATGACTTTCAAAACTTATAAATAGGTAAAAGTAATTTCATTTTTTACCATTTTACTAAACTGAGCTCTGAAAGTGTTTTTGTGCCCTAATTTCCTTGATTTTCCAGCGGCTATTATGGGAGATCTGGGGTACCATTTTACGATCCGTCTGCGATATGTAAGAGCCTCATCCCTACTCTTGCATTACATTACCTTTTTATGCAATTTTAATGGTGAATTTTAAGCTAGAAAAGAGGATTTTTAAAATTTAGGTCGTCAGTGACTGTCACAGGTATGGTCATCAGACTCGTGATGGTTGCACTTGAGCCTAAAGGCTCACATGATGCCATTGCACTGTTTTGAAAAACAGGCACGAAGGCGCCGAGAGCGATTTTTGGAGATTAAAACCTCATTTTAAAGAAAACAATTGGTGAATTTTATCCATGGAAAAAGCATTAAAAAGTGTTTAAATGTTGTTTGCATGAGAAATATGGTACTAGAGTGGAAAGAAAGAGGCCATGAGGCCGAGGATCACCATGCATCTCAAGATCCAACATGCATAAATGCTATGAGGGATTGTGGCCTACTAAAATTCTTCTGGACCAAGGGTTGATAGCACAGATGGAGTTGCTATCTTATCTGATCAACCTTTGGGATGTAGATTGAGAGATCTTCATTATCAAAGGAAAAGAACTAGAACTGGAGGAAATGGACATATATTTCATCATGGGATTATCCTGTCAAGGAGAAGCCATTCAACTCTTTGGATCTCACCAAGGAGGTGAGAGTACTAGGAGCCTAGTCCATAGATACTGTCCTGGTGCTGAGATAACTAACGAAGGTAAGGTGAAGATTGCAATAATCACCAATAACCTCGTTCTGAGAAAAATATTGTTCACCATGGTGCATTTATCTAGTATGCAAGCTCTTCATAAGGCTTCCAAGTCTCAGTTTCAGTACGTTATTTCTTGTTTAACCCCCACCATCTTCAACTGGTGTGGAGGTCTTTTGGCGAACATGAAACGCAGAAGTACCACATCTTGCCCCTTAAGATCTGAGGCTTGTGAGATGGAGCCAACTCATGCCTCGAGGAGGCATGGGTCAACATATGCACTATCCACCACAGTTCTTCATGTGGATTGAACACCAACTTTTTATGGTGGATGACTATGCTTATGCCGACATAGATTTCAAAGGGGATCCAGATCTACCTCTGCCACCAAGCGAACAGTGGACCGACACAGGTAAAAACTTGTTTTTTTAATTTATTTCGAGTTTTAAAATTTTTATGAGATTGTAATCTGAGACTCAACTTATGATAAATGTGCATATGTAGGACCAGTGAGACCACCAGGCATGTCGCCAATAGCACGGCGAGCTTCCCATACGATAGTGGTTGCAGACTACAAGGAAGGGGTTGACCCCTTAGCCGAGATGGAGTGCAATCTGGAGGCAATCACCTGAGGGGTTCTAGATTATGTCACCATCGACGATGTTCAACTGCATTGGCAGAGACATATAGTTGGAGTTTCTATGAGACTGCATCAGTTGTTAGGTCGAGTGATCAGAGAAGTTGTGTGCTATCATGAGCACCATGCAGTGTGATAGTTCTTCTACTCTTTTACACATTTTGTAGGCTTTGAAAGCCAAGTGTCTCAAAACACTCTATTTTTTGACATTTTGACGTAAACACTTCAGCATACACGATATATATATATGTGCATGTTTTATTTCTACTTATGTGTTCATAACATGATTCAGTTTTAGAAAAGACGCAAATGTCTATCAAGAACAAAATTTGCTAATGCATCAGTTAATGTTTTTAAATTACATGGAATATCTTGATATGTAATGTAATCAAAATTTCTTTCCAGCAATCTTTTTTTTTTTTTTTTAAACTGAAACGGTTATGTTTTATCGATAGAAATCAGGTTGGCAAGGCCTAATCAACCATTACAGCATTCAGAGATTACATTGACTTTCTTTCTGCTTAAGGGATAATGTCCATGATCGTTGTTTCTGCATTTATGCTGATCATTCCTTTCGGTAAAGTGCATCCAATATTTGCCAATCTATCTGCTTCCTTGTTTAATCCTCTGAGAATGTGGAAGAATTGGACTTATTGAAATTCTTTTAGAGTTCTGGTCACTCTTGAAATTTGTTTGTTTAGCACTGGGTCCTTGAGTCTTTTCTTCTCTACCATCGTTTTGATCAGCAGTTCAAAATCGCCAAGGATTAGAATTTCTTCTGGATTTCCTTTCCTGGCCATTTGGCAGGCTTTCAAGAGGCTGATAATTTCAGCTTGATTGTTGGTTTTCGTTCCAAGGCCCCAGCTGAAGTCGTCTTTTTTCCCATCTTGGGAGAAGATCACTCCTCCTACTCCGGACCTCCCTGGTTTGCCTTTTGAGGCTCCATCGAAAAAAAATGATGCACTTGGCCTGTGATTTCCACCATTGCTGGAAGCTGTCTTCTGATTCTCGAATCTGCCATTTTCCTTTGTGCACTGTTCGATTGGGCGTTGGTGGGTTAGCCTTTCCTGTATAGGCATTCAACCACTCCCTCTCTTCGGTTCGCAAGGAGTTGTCGTCTTTGACAGAGGAGTAGTTCAATGTTTCTAAGAGGAGGTTCTTTGCCTGTTCCGCCACTTTTGCTGCTGGCAGTTCAGTGTTGTTAAATATTGTTTCATTCCGTGCTAACCAAAGTTTCCAGCAAACATACTTTGGTACAGCTATCCACACCTTTTGCCAAAGTGATTTGCTTACTATGCTGTATGGATAACTGTTATTCCAGGAGGAGAACATGGTGTCAATCGAGTTTTGAGTTGGAGGAGGCACACTCAGCCCGGTGAAAAAGAATGACCAGACCGCTTTTGCAAATTCACAGGCTAAAAACAGATGATTTGTTGTTTCCGAGTCTCTTTTACAGAGGACGCATCTATGTGGTCCAGCTATGTTCCTTTTACACAGATTATCTCCTGTCAAAATTTTGTTGTGGAACAATGTCCAAAAAAAGAAGTTGATTTTGGGGATGCTAAAGTTGTCCCAAATCTGCTTCCACACGAATTTTAGATGTGTAGAATTCTTTTTGGTCTGCATCTGATAATATCCTTGACTAGATGTGTATTCCCCGGTCTTACCCCAGCCCCAAACATCTTTGTCTTCTTTTTGAACTGGGGAAAAGTCAGAGATTGCGGCTTGGAGAGCGTCTAGCTGAGTGTTTAAATGTTCTGGAATTCTGGGAAAAATCCATCGTTGCCAATTCCCTTTTCTGTCCCAACTGGAGATATCCTCTAATTTCCTTATACCTTTCGACTGTAGCCAGGCTCTTATTTCTGCAATCTCGTGGTTTTCTGCTAGAGGGCGATGTCCCATAACGCTGTCTCTCCAAAGTTTTGTGTTTTTACCATTACCAGGGATTTGGTACAAATGGGATCTGAAAAATTCGATGCTTCTGTAACACAGCTTCCAGACTTGCGTTCCTTTTGGGGGTTTCTCAATATTATATGTTTTTAATGGCTGATTGTTCAGGTATTTCAGATTGAAGATCTGACTCACTGGATGGGATGGCTCTGCGTGGAGCTGCCATAATAGCTTACATCCCAAAGCTACATTTGCATTAACTGGGTCGTGGATTTGAAGTTCGCCTTCTGCCAGTGGCCGTTTCACCATATCCCAGCTAACTAAATGAAATCTATTTGCATTTCCTCTCCCACCTTTCCATAATATATTACGCATAAATCTGGAGATTTGGTCTAAAATTAGTTTTGGAGCCAGCATGAGAGATGCTTGGAACGTGAGCAAAGCAGAAAGAACTGATTTGATGAGCGTCAATTTGCCCCCTGTGGTTAACCAAAAGCCTCCCCAAGCAGTGATCTTCCTTTTGAATTTCGTGATGACTTCCTCCCACAGTTGGTTTCTGTTGGATCCCAGGGTTATTGGAAGGCCCAAATATTTTATTTTTTCCCAATCTACATGTCCTATGTACCCAAACTCGTTTGCGATTGTCTCGATCTTATGTTGCTCAGTGTTCCACCCATAAACAACACTTTTCCTCTCACTTACCAATGCTCCTGATATGCTGCAATATTTCTGAAGTATGCTTTTGAAAGATTTAGCTATTCTTGGAGAGGCCCCTCCAAGCAATAATGAATCGTCGGCGAAGAGGGCATGATTCACCGGTTCTATGCCTTTCACAATTCTGATCCCTGGTAGGCACCCCTTTTGTTTTTCTAGAGTCAGTTTTCTGCTCAGGGAATCTGCCATTAGAATGTAGAGAAATGGTGAGAGGGGGCAGCCCTATCTCAAACCCCTGGTGGCTATAAAGAAGTTAGCAGGTCTACCGTTTATCATGGGCGCGATCCAAATCTTCTCCAGGCATGCCTTGATCAGATTGACGAAGTCCTGACTGAAGCCAAATGATGAGAGAACCCTGTACAAAAAGGAACAATTCACTCTATCAAATGCATTTGCACATATCAATTTTTATGAGCATACCTTGTTCTTTGCATGATTGGATGGATTGTAGAGCTTCCTGGACTTGAATGACATTGTCCAGGATGTGCCTTCCTTTCACAAACCCCCCTTGGGCAGGAGAAATTAATTTTTGCAGGAGAGGTTTGATTCTATTTGCCAGCAGTTTGGTCACAATCTTGTAGGACGAATTACACAGTGAGATTGGCCTGTATCTGTCAAAAGAGCTTGGGCTTGCTTCCTTTGGAATTAATGCAAGGAAGGTAGAATTTATGCCTCCTCCAATCTTTGCCTTTTTCATGAAACCATGGACCATTATGATGAGATCAGTTTTAATTAGATCCCAGCATTTTCTGTAGAAGTGGATTGAGAACCCTTCTGGCCCAGGTGCTTTATCTGGCTCCATGGACCAGACAATATTGGAAATCTCCTCCTTTGTGGTGGGTCTCAATAGAATGTTATTGTCCTCTGCGCTGACAAGCTGTGGAATATTTGTGAGAAATTCCTCAACATCCTCCTCACTCCCGTCCTTATATGCACTGAGTAGATTTTGAAAGTGGTTCACAGCGGCCTCCTTGATTTGATCAAATCCTCTGCATACCTGACCCCTAGATGTGATGATTTCTGCAATGTGATTTCTCGACAGACGAGCCCTATATTGTCTGTGGAAATACTTAGTATTTCTGTCCCCAGCTTTGAGCCACAAGCTGCGTGACTTGATGCGCCAATATTCTTCCTCGATTCTAAAAGAATTGTATGTTTTCCTCTGTGCAATTTTTTCATTATCTAGATCAATAGCTGAGATATCTTTCTCTTCCATTTCCACTTGGAGATCTTCCAACTGGTTGACTGCATCTTTTCTCTGACTGGTGGGAGTGACTGTGACTTTCTTTATCCATTCTTTTAAAGCCTTCTTTGTGTTTTTCATTTTTTGTTCCCAAACGTAACTTGGGGAGCCTGATATTTCTATTCTCCATGCTGTTTGGACCGTTTCGTGGAACCCTTCCCTTTCTGTCCAAAGAGGGCTGAAACGAAATGGAAGAGGGCCGAGGTCTTCTTCTTCCTTTAGACATAGCAAGATTGGTTTATGATCTGAGGTTAATTTCGGAAGAATATTGGAGAAAAAAATTCTTTTATTCAGCATGATAGAACTGTTGGTGAGAAATCTGTCCAGCATTGCTGAGATGTGCTGATCCCCTGTTCTATTATTAGTCCAGGTGTATTCCCCTTTTACAGGTTTGAAATCTACTAAGTCCCATTGTTGAATGAGGTTTTCCACTGTGGTGAGAAAGGGGTCTCTCAGATTGGTCCCTCCTCTCTTTTCTTTGTGGTCTAAGATTATATTCAGATCTCCCCCTATGACTATATTCAAAGGATTATGCAATTCCAAGTAGTCTAAGAGAGTTTTCCAGCAATCTTTCTTCTCATCATAATGCACAGGTACATACATATTAAACAGGGCTAGCTTGAAATTACTTACTGTGTGGCGCAGTTCTGTATAAATCCAGTGCTGGGTCACATGGGAGCTCTCTAAAGAGAAGAAGTTTTTGGACCAGAATGTGCCTATTCCTCCCGCCGAACCTCTTGCACTGACTACCTTTCCTGAATCAAATTTCCATCTTGTATTGCTTGTATTCAGAAGGGTTTCCCCTTCTATTTTTGTCTCTTGGAGCATAAGGATGTCTGTGGCTTCCATCTTCAATAAATCTCTGATAGCCTCTGCCTTATTGGGATTCCCCAGACCCCTGCAGTTCCAAGAGATCAGCTGCATCATTTATGACTGGTTGGGGTAGGTCCACCTGCCTTGGGGGCCCTTAGTCTGGTGTTCCTTCCGAGAGTCATTTCTATGGTGGCTTGACTTCCCGAGGTTTTTTGTCTCTCTGATTCTTCCTCCCTAGTTTCTCTGTTTGTTTTCCTTCCCGCTCGCTTTGATGTCCTTTCTAGGGTCTCTTCATCCGATGAACCCTCGTTTTCAACATTCTTCTTCTTTTGTTTGATAATATCAGCATATGAGGGGGATGAAATAATGCATGGGTTCAGATTTGAGGTGTTGCCTGGATCTGATGGCTCGGTGTTGTTCTGCTGGGAAGTTTCTTCCCTTTCCGCCTCTGGTGGATCGGAGGATGGGTTGAGAGATTCAAATGGATTTTTGTCCTCCTCTATGCTGATAGTTTCCTTGTTTCCAGCGTTTTGTGTGCTTCCATTTTCTTACCCTGCTTTGTTTCTTGTCTCCTTGCCTTTGTTTTTGTTGTTCTGCCTGTTATTTGTTGATTTCTTTACCTGTTTCCATTGCTCTCCTTTTTCTTTCTCTGCAGCTTCCTCGTTTTTTTCTTGCAATATCTTGCAAAGTGCCCATATTCATGGCAGTGCCGGCACTTAAAAGGCAACTGCTCATAATCAAGCTCTTGAATATGGGTCCAGTCCGCTACTGAGAGTTTGATGGCTTCGGGTAATCCTACTTCAAGATCGACCTCAACGCAGATGCGGGCACAAGAGTATTGATCCTTCCTCGGCGCCTGATCTATGTATCTGCCAAGAGCATTACCTATGGATTGCAGAGAGTTCTGGCTCCAGCAGTGGAGGGGGAGATGTGGAAGGCGTACCCACACAAGTACCGCCGTGGGCACATCCTGAGCTGGATCAAAGTCAGGAGACCATTTGTTCAGATAGAGTCCTTGAGGACCCATGAAGTATGGTCCGTTTCTAAATATCAGACTTCTATCCTCCGCATTTTCGAACACAAACACAAAGAAACCCTTGCCAACGAAATGGCTTTTTATACCTTCTCTGACCAGGGGTGTCCAGTTTCGCCTTACCCATTCCTCAACAGCTTTCGGGGATGGCCATAACCCTGTAAACTGACCGATGAGGCCTCTTTCGGCGAGATTCAGTGCTGTTCTACATGTTTCTTCCACCGGCAATGCCACCGTGGGAATACTTCCTAGTTTTTTGACAAACTTGGACTGAGAGCCAGTCGTCCATTTCCCAGATGCTGCAACTAGGGTTCTGAACGCTTCTAGTTCTGGAGGTAATGGGGGGGTAGCCACAGAGCCCCCACCAGGATCCATGTCTAAAGCACTCGAAGAAAGAAAGGCTGGCTTGGCGCTGCTAGGTCAGTAGCAGCGCCTCCATGCGGGGGCGCGGATCCTACCAAATATATTTTGACCTGTCCCAAATACAAATTTCCTGCCGATGTCTTCCTGCTTGAGATTTACAGAAGCCTCGATCTGTTCAAAACCTTCTTGTCCTCTGCGACAATGACCAGCACCCGGCCTGCAGGCGCGAGGGAAGCCCTCTGCGGGGTTCGATCCGGTCCACAGCAGCTTGCTCTCGATGATATGTGAGGGATTTTGACAAAAAAAAATGGGATTGTGTACACAAAAATTTCTTTCCAGCAATCTAACACATAGATACATACGCAATATTTGTATATGTATATATATATATATATATATATATATATATATATATATATATATATATATATATATATCTATATATATATGTATATGTATATGTATATGTATATGTATATGTATATGTATATGTACATATATATGTATATGTATATATATATATATATATATATATATATATATATATATATATATATATATATGTATATGTATGTA
Source organism: Pinus tabuliformis (assembly GCA_031772625.1). Lineage (NCBI taxonomy): Eukaryota > Viridiplantae > Streptophyta > Pinopsida > Pinales > Pinaceae > Pinus > Pinus tabuliformis. The sequence continues at coordinate 647,853,575 of CM062815.1, read as the reverse complement.
TGTATATATATAACATGATTCAGTTTTACAAATGACGCAAATGTCTATCAAGAACAAAATTTGCTAATGCATCAGTTAATGTATTTAAATTACATGGAATATGTTGATATGTAATGTAATCAAAATTTCTTTCTAACAATCTAACACATAGATACATACGCAATATTTGTGTATTTCTTACTGAATAATGATTGTTCAATTGTAACACAACGAGCTGTGAATCCAACTTAACAACTAAATCCCTAATGCCAAGAGCAATTGCTTCTAACAAGAGTTCAATAACTGCACTATACTCAGTGATATTATTGGTTGTTTGACCAAGGAAGATACCTTGTAAGATAATCATCTTGCCACTAGGGTCATAGAGTACCCATGCTGCGGAAGAGAGGTTTCGTGTGCTACGACAAGCACCATCAGCAAAACCAATGTAATGACCTGATGACATTTGCAAACCGAGTGGAACACATGGTAAGCAGAAAAACATATGTCTACAAAGAAAACAAACACACCAAAAAATCAAAATGCACACTAATGAATTAACACATTAATGTACAAAAGTTATCATATGAATTTCACGCATAATACTTTCTGAGATACAACCCATTCCAGGGCTATGACAATGCAATTCCCTCATAATCACATAGCTCATAAACACCTTTGTGTAACACACGCTTGACAATGTAGGGCCCATGCCACATAGGTTCGAACTTTCTTGCCCCCAACTTATCATTGGCTTAATCATAAATAGGACCAAGTCACCCTCAACGAAAGTGCGAGGAGAAATGTTTTGGTCAAAATGAGCTTTGACTCGTTTCTTTTGAGCTTTGATGGCTATCAGAGCGATGCGACGAGTCTAGTCGAGTCTCTCAAGATACAGTAGCCACTCCTCTCCAGGCGAGGTATTCGGAAGAAGTTTGATAGCTAGCTTAAGCAAAGGGATTTCGCATTCGTTTGGAAGAGTTGCCTCTAAACCGTACACCAGCTAGAACAAAGTGAATCCAGTGGTTTTCTTAGCAGAAGTTCAGTACTTAGGCCAAAGAGCTGAGAAAAGAACTAAATTCCAATCTTTTATGTGCTTCCCAATAGTACGCTGAAGCACAGTAATCAAAACCTTATTGACTGCTTCAACTTGGCCATTGGCTTGTGGATAATACGGAGTCGAGCTATCATGTCCAAGGCCCAACTGAACGGTTAACTCTGCTATCATGCACTGACGAAAATGTGATCCATGGTCAGTCACGATAACTTGAGGGACATCAAAATGTGCTATAATGTGGTTAAAAAGGAGCTGTGTGGCAATAATACCGTCAGCATTGTATGTAGGCATCACCTTAGCCCATTTCGTAAAATAGTCAACATCGACGATGATATAACCATGTCCCCCGGTCGAGCGAGGGTTACATGTCATGAAATCAATGCCCCATTTGGAAAATGGGCCAACGGTAATTATGGGGTGTAGGGGTGCGAGTGGGGCGCACTGCTTGCGGTTGAAAATATGGAATTCATGGCATTTTTGGACAGCTAGAATGCAATCTTTGAATATAGAAGGCCAAAAATAATTGGCACGAAGGATCTTCTGAGTAGTGGCATATCCAGACATATTACCACCACAGGAACTAGAGTGGCAATCATTTAACACCCGCTCAACCTCTTCAAGGGTGAGACATCTGCGAAGAAAAGAGTCCACACCGACCCAATACAATGTATCATCGATGATCCGATAGGGTTGGGACTGATGTCAAATGAGGCATCGGTCCGATTGGGACAATTCAGATTGAAAGGTATGGATTTGGAGATAAACAATAATGTCTCCATACTAGGGGTCAAGAGTGTTGATCAGAAACAATGTTTCATTGGGTATCTGCTCAGTAAAATCAGTTGGGGTGCTTGCAGACAAAAGAGCACAGATTAACTCAGCAAAGACGAGCGATTTCTTTGATTTGGCAGCAGTAAATTCCAAATCAAACTCTTGCAGGATGAAGATCCATTTGGAGTATTTTCCCCCAAGTAACTAGCAAGTCAGTATATATTTCATGGGGTTGCAATCGAAAATCATGGTGGTTTTCCATAAAAGGATATAGTGTCGAAACCTTTGGACGGCATGAACTGCCACCAAAGAAAGCTTCTCGACGTGAGCATAGCAAGACTTAGTATCAAGAATATTCTGGCTCAGATAATAAACCACGTGCTCGTTGTTGTCGTCGTCATCCTGAACTAATACCATAGCAATGGTGGTATCATTCATAGCCAAATGCAGGAAAAAATCGCGGTAGTAATTGGGGGGATGCAATAAAGGAGCACTATTCAGGGCTTTCTTTAAAGCATTGAAGGATTCTTGGGAAAATTCATCCCAGATAAAAGGGATCCCCTTCTTAAGTAAGCTAGTATAACCTAAGGCAAGTTTGGCGTAATTTGGGACAAATCGACGGAGAAAATTAGCTTTTCCCTACAAGCTCTGCAATTACAATAGTGATGAAGGAGGGGGTAGATTGAATATGGCCTCAACTTTTAAAGGATCAATCTTGCTTCCTTCACGAGACATCACAAAACCTAAGAGTTGTCCAGACTCAATGCAAAATAGACACTTGTGTGGATTGAGATGGAAATTATAATGCTAACATCATAAAAAGATAGATCTTAAGTGATCCAAATGGTCATGATGTTTAGCCGAATGAGCAGGCAAGTCGTCGAGGCATGGTTGAACAACGTGTCGAATGTCATGGAATGCATAGGACATTTCTCGCTGAAAGGTAATGCCAACATTCTTTAGACCGAAAGGAAGCTTTTTGTAAGAAAAAGTACCCTAGGTACAGATAAAGGTCATTTTATGCTGATCGGCGGGTGAAATGTTAATCTGGTTATAGCCAGAAAAGCCATCCATGAAATAAAAAACCTCACTCCCTGTGCATTCTTCGATGATTTGGTCGATAAAGGGAATAGGATAATTTTCCTTAGGACACGCGTGATTGGTATCGTAGTAATCTACTTCTGCTTTGATCGCAATAGCCTTTCGAGGGTGCATAGTGCGAAGCCGTTGCCAAACAGGCTTAGCACCAGGATAAGTCAGAATCTTGTGCACCACTATGGATGGATCGATACCAAGCATCTCCCCATATGACCAAGTGAAAATGTCTCGAAATTCTTTAAAAAGCTAAGTATGCATCTTGATCTCATATGTAGAACAAGAAACCCCAATATGGATGTTCTCGACAATGCCCGGTTTAATGGAAATGTCAAGGGGCATCATAGCAGTGATGTTTCCCATACTACCCTCTAACAAGACTTCATGCACTCAGATGGGTGTCTAAAGTGGAGGTGTAGGAGAATGAGAAATAGACGCATCAAGACAAGAAGGCATCCCATCGAGGCTAGGGAGGAAGGAAGAATGATGATGTAGATTGTCCCATGGAACGTTGTTCAGAGACATGGCCTCCATGATACTTTCATCAATGGGGAATGTCTAGTTCAAGGGATCTAAAGAATCCCAAGAACCAAGCCATGGGGATGGCACATAAGTGTCTAGGTTCATACTGAAGACAATATGACTTTCTGAAGTGGGCATCGAAGCTAACACAATTTCTTGATAATTTATCTCCAATGGAATTAAAGGCATAACATCGCCAAATAAGTCAATTTGATCTTCAATAGGGATAATCCAAGGATCTGAAGAACCTGACATCATATTGGCTGAATGAAAATTTGGATGTGGGAGAGTAAAAGTACCCATTAAAGCAGAGTCTTTGAAGAGACCTGTTTCCACGCTCCTGTAAGGAATTTCAGTATTACCCACATAAGGAACATTACCGTTGGATGAACCAAAAGAAAAGAAAGACAATTGATCAATCGTGACTATTTTTCCTTCATTAGGAAAACGAAGTACGCGGAACAAAGAAGACACCACACAAAACATGGCATGAGTCCAGCTTCGCCTAAGAAGAAGGTTGTAGTTGAGATTAGCATCGATAACTTCTACTTCTAACTCAACAATCTTTCCCTCTAATGTAATCGATAAGTTCATGAGAATATTGTATGGTTGCGAACCTCTGCCATCAAAGGCTTCCAAGGTGTTCAGAGATTGGTTAAGAGGAGGACAGCCAATGGCTTTCCAACATAAAAATGACATGATGTAGGTAGAGGCACCTTCATCAATAACCATTCGATGAATCGTCTTTCCTTTGATAAGGACCTGGATCAGAAATGCAATTTGATGAGGAAGATGAGGTACATGATTCTCTAGATCGAAAGTAATCAGACTCGAATAAGAAGGATCGATAGCACCTATAGCAGACAGCAGTGACTTTCACTGCGTTGGACAAGATTGAAGAACCTCCAAGGCAGACATCGTCGAAGGTGCCTGAGCTAAATCCTCAACAATATTGTAATGTTGTGAAACTCTAGCATTCAGATTAAAAGATGACTCCTGAAGAACACCTTTGGGGGGTGGTCAGATGATGGACTCACTGTTAGGGCGCTTGATATGGAGTGGGCCAGAAGAGGGTGGATTAGAAGTAGAAGGAGCATCAACAACTTCTTTCTCCATAGTCTTCTTAGATGTAGCTTGATAGTCCTTGGTTTGAGTAGCGATTGAGATAGGTGATGAACCTTGCATCATGAACACCTGGGAACCTGAGGAAGTAGAAGACTGAGGCTGGTCTACCAATTGGGTCTACTATGATGGAAAGGTTTATTTTAAGACTGTTGGAGTCCCTTTCGTTAAGTGACTAACTTCAAATCGTCGGGGACAATCCTTAGTGTAATGATCCTCCTCACGAATGAAGCAAGAATACTTGGGCTTTCTTCGAGAAGCGTCATCAACAGAAGACTTAGGAGGGTCCTATTTCGGGGCATCGACTTTGGCCTTACCTTTTCCCTTCTTATTACCTTTAGAGGACTTATCTGTTGTGGGAGACTGAACATCATGAACCTCAGAGGTTTTACCAGGACTGGATGAATTCTTAGATGGATTATTGGGACCATTGTTTGAGACCGATTTTTTCTTCGAAGAAGTTTTCGCAGGAGTCTGAGACATGTAACCAATCACACCATCAACAGATGGTGTATCTGAAGACTTTGATGCTGTCAAATTCAATGATGGTCTAGGAGCATCAAGTAATATTTCATATAATGTGCCAGATTGGGAATAGACCAAGTCTAAATACTGGGCATGGGCGATAACTTTCTCTTCTATAACACATCCACCCATGGCTATGTCCTTAGCAATTTTGTTGACGAAGGATTTTGTGAACCACTATGTCAACAACTCATTGCAATCTCAAACTTGTTGAGGCGACGTTGACGTCTTCATTCATGGATATGATCGGAGATGTGGGTCATGGTGTCTTGCTTAAGTGACGTAAGCAAATGGGTGCTAGTTTCATAGCAAACTCACAGCTGGAAATGAGTGAGGAAATCCATAGCAAGAGAGTTGAAGTCACCATAGGTACCTCGAGGCAATTCAATGTACTGCTTAGCAGCATAACCTGTGAGAGTTCTTTTGAAAATTCGAAGACGGATAGAACCATTGACGTATGAATTGGAGGAACACCAGAGGTGATATGTCATCACAGGGGCTTGTGGATCCTCCTTCGCTTTTCCCTCGAATTTGGGGCAATCACTCAGAATCATCATTGGAACTAGAGGCCAGTACAACGAATGAAGAATGGGATCATTCGTGAGCCTCAAAACATCAAGCAACTCCAACATAGCCAAGAAAGGCAATTGCATGTTAAACGACATATAAGGCCTTTGAGGAGACCCAAACTCTGGAGTCCATCCTTGTTGGTAATGATTTCCCCCCCACAATGGAGGATTTTGTCCATATGGAATTTGATTTTGTCCCCACTGAGGGTTACCTCTCCCATAAGGAGGATTCCATCCTAGGTAGTTTTGATACTACCCTGCCATAGGTCGTTGATGAGCATTGTATGTGTGTTATAAGGCTATTGAACATGCTGACCCTGAATGTAAGGATTTTGAACCTGCTACTGCAGGGGTTGACCTTGACCTTGCAAAGGCTAACCTTGCTGATATGTATATAAGGCTTGCTGCTACCAAGGGTGACCTTGTTGCTGCAAAGGTTGGCTTTGTTGCTGTAAAGGTTGGCCCTGCAGCTGCAAAGGTTGGCCTTGTGAGGAAAAAGGTTGGGAGGATTGCTGAAAAAACTGCATCTACGGCTGCAAAGTTTGTTGTGATTGTTGCAAAGGTTTCCATTGTGGTTGTAGCAGTTGTCCTCATTGTTGCAATGCTTGCCCTTGCTACTGTAAAGATTGCCCTTGCTGTTGCAAAGGTTTCCCTTGCTACTGTGAAGGTTGTCCTTGTTGCTGTAAGGGTATTTGGATAGTTCCTGGGGTTATATCCTGAGGGTATTGATAGTTCTTGAATTGGATTTGGCCAATCCACCAGGTACATTGGATTGGCCAAGCTGAACATAAGGCCCAACTTGAGGAATGTGAGGTGGATTTACCATAGCTTGTGAACCATATGAGACATAAGCTGGTTGTAATGGGACCTGAGCCATATATGGTTGTTGGTATTGGACATTACCTGACCCAAATGGACCAGCAGGGTTAGGAATAGCACTGTAAAAGGGTTGATTCATTCCAACCATGTGAGTTTGTAATCCACTCACACTTGTTTCACCAAACATAATGGGGATATTCAAATCTTCCCCCCCAAGCGGTGGCAGAGTTTGTCCACTTGCTGGAGGGATAGAAGAACTTATCGAGACCTGACCTAAGATCGTCGGTTGAACTGGAAGAGTCAGTCGAAATGACGAAACAGGTTAAGACAGAATGGTAGGTTGAACTAGAACTGAAGTGACTGCAGTTTTCACAATCGGTCGAGAGGTCGTGTTTTGAACGAACAGACTTGACGTAGGCATAGCGCCGAAGACCAAATGGGGTTTTGATACAATGATGAGGCACGAGGAGTGCCTGAAACCAACTGAGCTAGAGAGGTATAACCATGCAGTAATATGGGCTTAGTAAACTCAGGATAAGAGAGAGATGAGACGCTTCCTGTAAAAGGGAAGCCTTCTAGAGGGAACTCATATCCCTGCTCATCATCTACGGGAGGAGTGTGAGTAGCGGAAACTTCTGAATGACCCGGAGAGGAGACTAGGATCTCGCCTTCTAACTGCATAGATGGAAACAACTAGTGACGAGGAACCGGAGATGTCTGAGGACATAACTCCAAAGGAATACCAGGCCGATTGTACGGAATATACGGATGCTGTGGAGATATCACAACAGGATCGAACAATGGGTTCAGTGGATAAACAACTAGTCTATGCAGACTTTCTAGAGTCTGTGGACTCTCGGGTGTTCGGATAGGATTATCAGAGGAATCCATATTAGATTCTTATGATGACTAGCAATCTGATGGAGGTGGGTGAGAAGACAAAGGTTGGATACTCAGAACAATTCCAAGTTCAACACATTGATCCTCAAGTGAATGAGGAATTTCCTTATGAACTCCTTGGGAGGACCCTTTAGTATCAGATAATGAAGGGGAACTATGAGATAGACTCAATGGTTCAGCCACGATGGCCTCCCCTCAACAGCAAAAACGGAAATGAAACAATTTGATTAAGGCTTTAACAATATTGAAATTAACAGGGAATTACTTAATTTGGTCTAAGAAGCAATTGCTTGGGATTGACATGTTTATCGCGGGAAGCTAAATTTTTAGAAACAAAAACATTGCCTTTTCATTTTTCAAGAGTTGAGAAAAGGGCGAAAAGGTGACTCTAGTCACTTTCAATAGTTTTGCGAGCGTGAAAGGACAACTTGCTCGATGATCTCTTCAAATTTAAAGAGTCATAAAAGATCAAATGATTGCTCAGGTGAATCTAGGTAAAAGGAGTACCAAGTAACCGTGAAATGCAATATACACCTTAGCAAATAAATTTACCAAGGACTTGACGTATGTGCAGGCAATCTCCCCGAATGTTGTGTTCAATGTATCATGTTTACAGGGCAGCAGACTCAGCTTCCTACGGATAAAGGATTGCAACCTAAAGGGGTCTCCCTTTATATACACGATGATACGGGGAGCACAAGTCCATGCTAGCGTTGTTTAATGCTGAAGCGAACGACAACTGCTAAGTTTTAAAGATGCCAAAACACGTCTCTAACCTAGACCACTAGATATGATCATTAATGTTTCAAATTCTCCTTAGGTTAATTGATAAATTTTAAATTTGATCTTGTAATTATGTCTCAATTTCAAGGCCTTAACGATGTTTCTTCTTCCTAAAATGAAAACTAGATGATGAAATGAAATCTTTCAATTCGATGAATGTTATCTATGTAGGGAAGAAAGTCACTCAAATCATGCATCAAACCAAATGCAATATGCATCTATGACCATCTTCAAATGCTAAATGCAAAATATGAAATCTAATCTTTCATATGATAAGCAAATGCAATGCCAAAACAAATCTTAAAGCAAAATTTCCTTAAGATGTAATGATGATTTTTCTCTTTTTTCAAAAAAGAAACTAATGTAACGTAGTGCAAAGGGAAAGAGAATGCAAGCAAACCAAGAAGTATGAAAATCACTTTCACCTCAATGATTCGAATGCAACACAAAATGTTCTGATAACTAGAAAAAGAATGGCACTTTCACTTTCAGTTCGAAACATAAACAACTTCAAAGAAAACACTTTCTTTTGATTCCAAAGAGACAATCGATCTATGATCTATTGTTCGTCAAATGAAGCTTAAGCAACTTTCACTATATCCTCTAATGAAAAAAACTTAAGTCATAAGAACCAAAAGTAAACTACAATCATGTCTAAACACACAAAGGCTCTTTAGCACAAGCAGTCGATCTCTAACCTTTGGTGGGAAGACCAACGAATGTACTGAGGTTGACCTAGAAGACCTAGAACCCTAAAAGGCTAATCAAAATTCAAGAACATTCAAGCCAAGCTAAAAGAAAATTGTAATCAGACAATGGGAGGGTCAATGAGAAACACATTGGTAAATCTCAGGGGGAAGACAACTGAAACTGAAAATCAAAGAGAAAACCCTAAATTTCTTACTTTTCTGCAATCATCACACCTGTCAGGAGTAAAGTAGCTATCATCGCTACTATAACTAAAAAACTCGCGATAGCATCGTGACTGTCATGCTCAAATCTACGATGGTCAAGGAAAAGGACAAAGAAATCCAAAATCTTCAAAAACAGCTCAAGTTAACAATCTTCAGGCATCTACCAGGTAATGACACTGACTGCAAGCAAGCAATGAAGTCTAAAAATCAATGGTTGATCAAACTCATCAAAAGACAAGGTGAAGGGAGGGAAGGAAAGGGTCGTAGGCTCCCTAGTGGAGTCATTGTTTTGTTGACAAGGTTAATCCTCTCCATGGACAAAGGCGATCCCTCTAGCCCAATGAGTGGGTCTAGAAACTAAAGGGACAATCAACTAGAGATCTTCCTAGATTATGATTGAAAAATAGAACAAGAGAGAATGCCTACCTTGCTTTGATGCTAATCCAATTTCCTTTGTTGAGATCCTTGAAATGCTTGTGTCAAGGTCTTGTTCCTGCTTCTTTTAGCACTTATGTACCTGCACAAACAACCAAGAGACAACAAAGCATGCCAAACCCAATAGCAAATCCAATAATAATCTATTTAGTTGATCAAGGAATGCCAAACCAATACATACATGAACATATATATTTTGGGAAGATGAACCAACAGTTGTATTATTATTTAAAGAATAAAGGGGAAGCTTAAAACCATAGCCTTGATGTTGAAAGGCTCTCCTTGAGTGGTAATCCAAGTCCAAGCTAAGAAACTCTCCAACACTCCTTCTCCAAGTATAATGAATAACCTCTAAGCACAAGCTCAGCATAGGGGTGCAAATGGACATAGATCAACCATTTGGGAATGGTAGAGGGGGAATCTATAGGCTGGGAGAGGAAGTTAGGCCTCCTCCAAAGATAAGATTAGGCCCACATCTTAAGGAGGTAGCTCATAGGATGATACCAAGAGGTCAAAATAGGAGGATTCAACCTCATCTATGTGAAACCAGCTCGAACTCGCCACTTTGGAAGCTTCTAGATCACGAAGATTCTCATCCTCTTTGGGAAAAATTCCTTTTTGAGACCATCGTGGGTATGAGAGAGAATAGAGCGATGCCATGTCTGGCTTAACAAGGTGCAACAGGCGATCATCGCGGTTTTGAGCTTCATAAGAGCGATGATTCTCATTTTAGGGTTTCATGAGCTATTTCTTCAGGGAAAGCTCTAGATATTTTCTAGGCAAAGTTAAAGGAGGGATCTGAGCTATATACGTTGATGAGTATACTGTATAATGATCATGTTTCGGGCACTTTAGGGTATGTCACAGGGAAGTGTAGAAGGTGTGACAAAATATTGTGTAACACACTTCTAGGTTTTGGAAGGAATTATTTGCAAGTTTAGGTATAGAGTTGGATTTTAGTACAACTTATCATCCACAGACAAAGAGGGTCAATAGGAATCTAGAGGACATGTTGAGAATGTATATTATTCACCGACAAAGGATATGGGAGGAGTATTTTCCACTGGTAGAGTTTTCTTATAATAATGGGTATCTTGAGTCCTTAAAGATGAGTCTATTTGAGGCACTTTGTGGGCAAAGTTGTAATACTCTTATCGCTGGTGTGATCCAGTGAACAAGGTGTTGATTGAACCATACATGTTGGCAGAGGTGGAATAGGAAATGTAGGTTACCAAGAAGAATCTAAAGGCAACAAAGGACAAACATAAGGGTTATGCAGACCAGTACAGGGTGTTTAAGGAGTTTCAGGTTGGGGGATATGTGTACTTGCGCATCAAGCCCAAGAAGAGCTCTTTGAGGATTGGGTCATGTGCTAAGTTGACACCTCGATATTGTGGGCCTTTCGATATCCTTGAGAGGATTGGACTAGTGGCCTATAGACTTGCACTGCTACCGATAATGAAATTCCATGATGATTTCCATGTTTAATTTCTTAAAATATATGTGAAAGATGTTGATCATGTGATTGATTGGTCTGTATTGTAGGTGGAGCCAGAAGGAGAATTCCAGCCAGAACCTTAATACATATTTTAGTGGAAACAACTCATGCTCCAGAATCGAGCAAGTTAAAGTGTAGTGGAAACACTTTGGGCCTAATGAAGCTACATGGGAGATGGCAGATCAAATGCGGGCTATGTATCCTTCATTGTTTGTCGGTTGAGGCAAAGGTGTTTTGGTATATGTACATATTTATGTATGGTTGTTGTTGTAAATACCACAATGAGATGTCTTATAAAGCTCCAATAAGAAATATGGATGTCATGTTGTTTTTTCTTTTTAGCAAGTTGTTCATTGTAAATATTGCATCGAGCTAAGTTATAAAGCTCCATGGGCAGTATGTTTTTGTCAGTAGTCTTGCTGGTCATAGGTGTCATAGAACACCGAGAATGGTGTTCCCATAATGGGGTGGGGTATGTAACATCCCTGGGATAAAATTTCATGTAATAATGTTAGTAAAGGAAAAATAATAAGACTAGGTCATGGGACACGGATTCCAAGCAGAATGTTGGGAAAAACATCCTAGTGGGCATCACTTGTTGTTTATTATGGCTAAGGAAATTGGCAAAGGCAAAGAGGCATTAATTGATATTTATTTATCAAAATAAAGGAAAATAAGAGAAAAGGGAGAGGAAAGGTCACAAGTTTGCATGAGAGGAAAATTGAAGGAAAAATAGAGAAAATTGAATAAAATAGAGGCCTTAATGATAAAAAGGCTTCTCAAGATTAGTTCACAACTTTTTGTTAGTTTGACTTTGGAATTAATTTTAGAGAGAGAAGAGAACCAAGAGGAGAAAGCAAATAAGCAAGCAAAGAAAGGCAAAGGAAGGACAAGGAAAGCAAAGGACAAGTAAGGAAGGTTGGATCAAGCAAATTCAGCAGGAGGACTTGCAGGTAATAGGTTGCATGTGTGATTTCCTAGTTGCTTTGTGAATGCATGGTACATGCATTTGTGTATTTGGTTCTCTTGTTGTCATTAGCATGTGTTTTGCTTGGTGTGACAGTGGTTTCAACCTTGTCTTGCCATTTCTGGATAACCATGGTGTGATGGGGTCCTTTCATTTGGTTGAGCTTTGGATTATTGAAAGGTTTTGGAACTGGGTGAGGTGGTCTCAGGAAAATTCCCAAGGGTTGGGGGTGGAGGTGGTTTAATCTCCGTAAAGCCCTTGACAGGTGGGTGGAGACATGAAAATTCCTCAAGGTATTGGTGAAGAAACTTTGAGGCATCCAAACTCGTTTTGGGCTTAGTGATCTCTTGACTAGTTTTGGCGGGATCATGATATCCTGAGGGTGGAGGTCGTTTAATCTTCGGGAAGCCTTGGTTGTTTATGTATTGGTTTGCTTATGTGATCTATTGACTAGTTTTGGCGAGATCACAAGAGCATGAGGGTGGAGGTGGTGTAATCTCCAGGGATCCCTGGTTATTTATGTCTTTAGATCCCACATTCATGCTTGGAATATGGCACGCGGGTGATTGACTGGAAGAAATATTTGGTTCAACTCAATCTATGGTCGGGTGATACGTGGAAGTCCCTAAATTGGTTGGATTTTTCATATGTTAATAAGACATCTTCTCCTATTGTATTCTATGATTACGTATACTTGTAATTATGTGTCTTTGATGTTTGTTTTATCATGGTAATATGCTAGTTATATGCATGGTTCCATAACAGGTTCTAGTTATGGCTCTTGATATGTTTTGATTAAATTATGAATGGTTAATGAATGCATGGGCTAACAAATGTTATTTCAACTATTATGAGATGGAATTAAACCTTCTTGATGATTCTTAGATAAGTTTCATACCCCTATGTTCAGATATGCATTCATGACCTGTAGATTACATGTTCATCATATGTTTAATGAAATGATTGTCATGGTTAGGCTTGGTTAGGTCAATTCCTTGATCAAGATTTGTAAGAATGGATTTGTCTTGATGTTATTTATCATTCTGGAAAGTCTCATTGAGTTTTAGGCAGTGGTCTGGAGGCTAACCTGAAATTGTGGCTCAGATCTTGGGACCACACCCTCCGAACTAGAAGTTTTGGACTATAATCGTACCCTTACAAGCTTATGCATGTGGTTGGAGGCCTATAATTGCATGGAGGCCTTGTCATGCATGTGGTTGTCAGCCCAGGTCACTAAAAGAATATCCAACTCACAGTTTGGGCATTTTGAGTGGTTATCTAACTTCTGGGTGTCCTATAGATCCTGACGAAGGTCAATAAAGTTCCAATTTGTCGACTCCACTTCCTTAATTGTAATTAGGAGGTTGGGTCATGTCATAGTAACCCTCAGCTCATGTTTACCTTGATAGGACGATTAAAGTGGGTAAATGTGGGAGGGGTGGTTACAAATAACCCTTTTTGTTGTCCCCTCATGTAAATATGATTTTGTGGTATGTCTATGTAAATGGATGTAATTAATTCTGACAATATGAAAATGAATGGACTAAGAAAGAATACATGGATTCAAATTTTGAGGGGAGAAGCTACTTGGTAATTTCTTGGGGAAACTCTCAAGCTTTGAAGTTTTAAATTAATTTTCCACCCACACCCTTGTTCAAATAAAAGAGAAATTGTACAATCTATTAAAATTATGTATGGGCACTTGAGAAAAGGATGAGTTGTCCTAATGTTGGGGAAGATGTTGGCTTTGGTCAACACACAATCCTGTTGGAAGTGCATAAGGAGTATGAGGGGAAGATACATAATGAATGTGGGAACAAAAAAATGTACTCAATAGAGAAGAATGGGGAACACACATGACTGTGTGGATGCGTAGGTAATAGTAAAGGAAAAGGAGTAGTAGAGGCATTCAAGAAAGGAATGCACAGATAGGAGATGCACTGAGAAAGCATAGACAAAAAAGAGGCAAAGACACTCGAATGAAAGAGAGCCACAAGTGGAGACTGAGCTTCTTTGGACTCTTGTATGATTTATCAGGTGGAGCACTAGTGTGTGCTCTAGACTCTTGAAGTTCTATTAGTCAGGTGGATACTAGATCTTTGAATTCCTATGTGATTGTCAATCAGGTGAAGACTCGTTCTCTAGATTCTTGAGTGTGTTTCTTAACAAGTGGAGACCAAGATCTTTAGATCCTCATGGAGCCTATCATGTGGAAGAATAATGTGCTATGGATTCTTGCAAGAGACAGGTGAAGGCACTGTGAGCTCTAGAATCCTGAAGTGTGAAGCAGGTGGATATCCCCTGGACTTTTGATTCCAATAGTGATTGGTTGTGTGGAGCATTGTGTGCTCTGGATTCCCATGTGATGTTCACTTTACTGGTGTTAATTTCCCTAAAGTTCTTCACTTTTTGGGTTTTGAATTTGGCTAGGGGGTGGTCATTTTCAAGAAAGAATGGCAATGTAGTGATCTATGGTTGGGAGGAGAGTTGAAGTCCCTCTCTCCGTTCTAGTCATCTAGCCATTAAGATAATTGACTTACTTGTATTGTTGTGCATAATTGTGCAATGTTAATATTGATTAATGTTGTTAAATATTAATGGTGTATCAACACTCTTAAGGAGTAATGAATGTTCTTATATGTTGCATTGAGAAGACTATGTCAATGGTTCCATGGTTGTGAGAGATTGTAGGTCACTATCTTGCTAATATGATCTTGAACTATAGAATATTACATCCTTATGCTTGATTATTAACATGTACAATAGGCTGATAATGTTTGCGATTTCATTATATTATATACATGAATATCTTAAATAGTTGTTGCTTAAAGGTTGTTGAAGGCCTATTATTAATACTATGTATGGATGTTTTATAATTCCAATAAGCTATTGTGGCTTTTGTAATTCCAGATTTGTATATTATAACTGTTAAAGACAGTCTCTATGTTTGAGAACTTATGAAATCCTGTTGTTCAAAAGTATTATATATGGCTTGCTAAGATTTGTCATGGATCTCTATTATGCATGGGTGATTGTTATTTTCCTTGCTCATAGAGAAATACATAAAGTAATGCATCATATATATATATATATATATATATATATATATAAAATAAGGATCTGGTATTACTGTGGCTAAAATCACAATGCTATTGGACATGGTTTGACTTGCCTTAATGCCTAATTGGGAGGCAAATTTATACTTTTGCTATGGTGTTTTCATCTATAGTTAGCACTTGAATGAGTTGTGAGGATGTATTCTTGTGTTTGTGCATGTTTTAGACATAACCAGGTTCTTAGGAAAACCTCGGTTACACCCTTGAAACACTTGAAGAAAACCAAGAAAGTTGTTTTGAGTCATTAAGGTAGAAGTAGCCTTTGTATTAGGGTCAGATTCAATCAATATATATAGATAGATAGATAGATAGATAGATAGATATATTAGAAGGATTTGGCATTGTTGTGGCTAAAATCACAGAGTGCTATTGGCCATGGATTGGTGATGGTATTTTTATCTATAGTTAGCACTTGAATGAGTTATGATGATGTATTCCTGTGTTTGTGCATGTTTAAGATAGAAGCATTTTCCTAGGAAAACCTTGGCTACATCCTTGAAATACTTGAATAAAACCCATAAAGTTGTTTTGAGTCATTAAGGTAGAAGTAGCCTCTGTATCCGGATGGATTTAGGCTATCTAGATATATTCGAGAATCCAAAACTTCTTTCAAGTAACAATTCACTGCGAAATCACAACTAGATAGGCTAGATGCGTGTGAGGAGAGTGAACTAGAGATACTCGGTGGGGCCTAGTTGGGTAACTCTGCGAGTCCTAGATGAGTGGACCAAACTGGATATATGGGAGTGGTGAAAAATGATCTAAAGTGGAGGTACTAGATGTATCGTACATACAAATGTTTGTGGGTAGACTGGATGTATCTAGGAGTCTAGGAGTTTCCAAGCGAAATTGATGGGATGTTAGGTTAATCAAATGTAACACCTCCCTTGCACCTTGGAAGATTCCAAGTGGGTGGGAGGCAGCGCTAGATACAATGCAAGTAAGACAACATGAAGATATATTTTTGGCTACTTGTTGAAATGGAAAAAATGATGGAACATCAGAATGTGATAGGGTTTTTATAGTGGATTGACATGATAATGGTCCTTTCATCTATGCTTCTTCATAATCTAATCTATGAGTTCAGGAAAGTCTCAATCACTCTTGGAAATGAAATTCCAAAGTGATAGAAAGTGGATTAAAATTGTAAAATATCTTGGATTTGCAAAATTGTACTTAGAAGTGCCCTAGTGGATGCCCAATTTTGGGATTTTCAAGAAATTTACTTGTTAACTGAAAGGGAGTTTTAAAATTATTGAAATTGATTGAAATATTTATATAATTGTATATGAATCAACTGCTTGTAGCTGGAGCACACAGAAGAATTCCAAGCTCCATTGGTACACATAGTGGATAGGTGTATCGGGGTGCTCCAAAGTAGAGACAGTGGTTGGGCATAAGTTCAAGGATCCTATTGTAATCATGAAGCTACAAATAGGATCTTAAGGATGTCAAGAAACAACAATGCTCACAACTATTAACAGCTTTTGATTATACATGTATTTGAATGCACTGGGGACAATGCCTAAATAAAGGGGAGGGGAATGTAATATTCTTGAATTAATCCTTGAGATGTAATATATATATATAATATTTAGGCTAGTGAGTTAGATTCTATTGAGGCATGTGTGCCTGCATGTGTACGTGGGTGGGCCACAATACTTATGTGTTTTAAGGCCAAAGTGTTTGTGTGGTAAAAGGAAAGTAAACCTAGCAGACACAATATGTAGATATATTGAGATTAACACAATAACACCACAATTGTAGTCTAGGTGATGAAAAGAGTATGGGGGGTTGGGAATCCACGGTAGGAAAAGTGTTTTGATATATTTGATATCATTAAAATATAAAGAAAGGGTCCCACCATTCCTATAAAAAGATGGTTCCCTTATTCAGTTGGATTTGGATAATAGAGACATATGTTCCTGTGCAAGGGAGGGTACTTGGAGACCCTTGAGGGTAGCAAGAACTCATGGAGGCCACAAGGTCGGAGACGCCCCTAGTTGGCTCAAGTTTGATACCTGAGAGGTAATGACACACCCTGAGGAACTGCAAGGGTAGAGAAGGGGGTACACTACTTGGGTGTGGGGGCTGATGGGGGATGTGAACATGTTGGTTGGAGGTTGTTGGGGTTTGGTACCTTGGCCTTGTTTGTATTATGTACTAGATATGCACCTGGATTGAGAAATTGTTGCCATAGTGGAGTCACGCCCCCAACTCAGGGGTAACTGATTGCTGTGAGAGATGGACCAACATGGTCTATCTATGGGTGGCATATTCGAGGTTTGTAACTAGTTGGCGAATTTTATCAGAGGAGTACTCAAACTTATTTATGTTATTTATGATTTCCATGCATGTTGCTATGTTTCTTTGGTCATGCTATATTTATGTTGTGTTGTTACAATGTCAGTACCACTGTGAGTGGCATCGCCCCAACTAGGTAGTCGGGGGATGTTACATGTTAACACCCAAGATTTACCATTATGTTGAAAACAACATGAGAACTATACCATAATCATAAGTCAATATTTGATTGCATGAAGTGCACACCACTTTGATATTGTCACAATTGATCAAGGGGAAATACACCTATTTGCAAATATTTTGGGGTTCATATAATCTAGACCACTACTTCATCAAAATACCCAATATGGTCTCTAATTCATTTACAAAAGGACCTCCTCTACATTATTTTGAAGAAACTTGGTCTTCATCAAGCCATTAAAATATTGTTTTTTTTTTTTTTTCTATTGGATTTCCCATCTTGCTCCCATTTTGCTACATTGCCCACTTGTTTTTTGTTCCTCCATAGAAAATCTTGCAAACTCCTCCCCTGTTCCTTAAAATATTGGTATGGAAGACAACTCAACTGCTACCCACAATAGCAATTGCTAATCTCAAGGGACTTAACCATATTTGAAACTATTACTTATGACCTCCTCATCAACAACATTGCTATTAGTGAATGGTTTAATGAATTGAACTAACCCTTTTGGATGCATTGCCTACACACTTATATGGAGATTGGATTTAACCTATTTACTTTTTTCTGTTTTCTTTTTATTTATTTATTTTTTCAATATAAAAATCATTTCTATGAAAATCTCCAATGAGAGAAGATTTCAGATCACTTTATCATATGCAAGTTAATCCCCCCCCCCTCTCTCACACACACACTTATATGGAGATTGGATTTAACCTATTTACTTTTTTCCATTTTCTTTTTATTTATTTATTTTTTCAATATAAAAATCATTTCTATGAAAATCTCTAATGAGAGAAGATTTCAAATCACTTTATCATATGCAAGTTAATCCCCCTCTCTCTCTCTATATATATATATATCTATATATATAATTGATCTTAAGAAGATTACAAATTTTACCATTTCTAACAAATTAAACAAATTAGAGCTAGAGTTTATTATTTTTAAAGAAATTAATTATTGTTTGAATCTTTTACATTCCAAAGATTCAAACAGTATCACAATATGAATAATTGTGGAAATCTCCACACTTAAAAAAAATTGAGAATATTATTATTCTCCTCACATTCATCTAACTTATCTACTGGAAAGCCTTAAAAATTTAAATTCTCCCAAAATGATTTCCATCTTCAACACCCTTTCATAAAATTTAAACTTAAAACATAATAGAAACCGAACTCAACCAAAACCAATTAATCTACCCCTCATAATTGCTCTTCTCATATCTATTTTAAATTTGATATCTATGTTTGCTTTAGTTTTTAGGTCTATATTTGCTGGATTGCAAACATAGGATAAACCAACTATAGTTTACCACCACCATGTAAAAGAGAGTTTTATGTAAATTTTTAATTAATTTGAATATTAATTAAAACTTATGTGGCTTATGTTGTTTAATTTATGTTAAATGTTGACAAAAATTTAGATCACCATACTGATTTGTTTGTTCTTCAGTTTGCCACTGCTGTAAAGGGTTGTATGTTCTTCAGTTTGCCACTGCTGTAAAGGGTTTTATGCGGTCATGCTGAAAAACCCCGGCTTCTCTATATTCGATTTTCTACACCATTGCTCTAAAGCCCAGTCAATAACTACTTGCAATGCAGGCTGTTGCTTATTTGCCTCGATCAGGGCTGTCCTTTCTCAGGCGAGTGTTTTCAACAACCCAGCTGCACCATCAAAACTTGAGCTCTGCAACATCGCAATGGCACGATTCCACGGTCCCGAAGATCTTCCAAAAGGGTAAGGGGCTTGTACCGTTTCATGAAGTCATTTTGAGGCATAAATTTTACTCAACAAATGCGTCCGCCACGGTTCAAATCCCCAAGGAAACTCAATCAGCACGGGACAAGGAGGAAAACCCTAAATCGCAAGCCCTAAACAGCTCGCACAAGGCCATTCAATCTTTACGAAAAAAGGAACTGGACAGAGAAATATGGAAAGTTCTTCAAAAGGGCGACAACGACTTGGAAGAAACTCTAAATAAAACCCTAAATAAATTGTGTTTTCAGCTAAGTCATCAGCACGTAATGTTAGTATTGCCTAAAATAAAGTCTCCAATTTTAGCTCTGAGGTTTTTTCGATGGGCCACATCGCAACCACGGTTCAGACATAATTGTTCAACTTACGATGCGATTGTCAATATTCTCGGCCATTCTAAGGACTTTAAAACCCTGCATATGGTTTTGTCAGAGAGATTGGATGCACGCTGTGATCTTTCTTCGCGAACGTTCACGTTCGCCACTGCCTGGCATGATGATTTCAACATGCTCAATGAAGTCATAGGAATCATCGAGAAGATAGGCAGAGTACATGCTTACGATATGCTTATCACGGCTCTTTGTAAAAGACATTATACCAATGCAGCCTTAAGGGTATTGGAAAAGATGGTGATGGCTGGTTATGCTCCGAGAATAAGCACGTTTCGGCCATTTATTTTGTCTTACCGTCGGAGAAACCAAATGGATATGGTACAGGGGATTCATGAGACAATGAAGATTTTCCGCGTGCCGATCAAACCTTCGATGGAAATGAAAGCTAGGGATTTGGAACTGTCGGATGACTAATTGTGCAACTAGGTTTTACAGAGAAACCATGTTTGTCAGGCAATGCAGTACGGCCGTTGAAATTCCATTTGCTATGCAGATTCATCATGAATTTTTCGGGTAAGGTTTTTTTTTCTTTAAATAATCTGTGGGGAGCTATGACTTGCATTTTGAATTTAGGTAACATTGAATATTTTAGGGTTTGTATCAGGTCAGGCCCAGACCAAATGCTTTTATTTTTTCACTGTGGGGAGATATTAACCCCACCACAGCATTGTAATGGCCCCAGTTCAACATGGGGAGCTGTCAAACTCGGCCAGAGTACACCGCAGCAATGTCTCAACCAGTAGATCACTGCTTGATAGACATACACATTCATCATTGTTATCTTTATGTATTCAGCTGAGTTTACTGGAGGCCTGTTAGGTAATGTATTCAGCTGAGTTTGCTGAAGGTCTTTTAGATCATGTATTCAGTTGAGTTTGCTGGAGGCCTGTTGGGTCATTGCAGGTATGAACCAAAGGGTTTTCTCACTGACTTAATTTTTGGGGCGTTTAGTTTGCATACTGAATGCAAGTTATATGAAGATGTTTGATCTAATGGTGATTTTCATTGTTGAAGCTTGAAAGCAAATATTTCCTTGATTTCACCTAAAGTGCATGAAAAATTATGGTTAGATATTGCTGCATCATGCAAATCATACAGAAAATGTGAATATGCAGATGTAGATGTTTCAAAGGTAAACATGACAACTTTTGCTGTCTATCTAAATGTTTTATCTGACAACATAATACTGTGGTTATAATGCAGTAAATCTGTATCAAGAACTTCATCATGAACATGTGAACCAGTAAGGAGTGGTGGTGCTTAAAGAAAGGATGATTATTTCCAGCATTCATAGAAGAGCTAATATAACAATATATTTGATATTAACTCAATGTGTTACATATAGGAATTGAAACTGCCTTGGGAAGATAACAATCACTGCTTCCAATCATCTGAGATAAACTCTATCGACATTTTCTAACTTATTTTAAACAAATGTTAGATGAAATAATGACATTTTCTAACTTACTTTTAAACAAATGTGGGATGAAATAATATTTGCTGTGCATATTGTCTCAAGTTGTATATAGTATGTGTCGATTATTAATGTGTTAGTCAGGAATTTGTAAGAATAATTTTTTGGGCTTGGTTGTGGTGGTGGTTGTATTAAGTAGTTTTTTTGGGCTTGGTTGTGGTGGTTGTTGTATTAAGTAGTTTTTTTGGGCTCGGGTCAGGATAAGCAAGTGCAATTAGTAATAGCTTTATGGAAGTCATTGTTTGTCTTGGAACAAAACAATCTTGAATATATCAATGTGCTATCCAGTGTTTTAAAAGACTGCTGAACTGATTTGGAATCAGTTGAGCCGATCGAGCCGGAGCTTGCCCGGACCGACTCAGTACAAAAATCGAGCCAAAGTCCGGTCTATTACCGAACCGACTGAGCCGGTCCCTGACTCGGTTGGTTCGGTAATAGACTGGCTGGCTCGGCCGAGTTCAACATAACCTGACCGAGCTAGTCAAACCCGGTCCGCAGCGGAAAAGGGAGGGAAAGCAAACTCCAAATTAGTTTTTTGGTTTTTTAGGTTTTTTGCATGTCCATCTAACCTCTCCAAAGCCTATAAAAGTTACCCAACCCTCTCACATTTCCTTACAATATCTCATTGCATTTGTGAGGAGTTTGTGAAGAGTTGTGGAGTTGGTTTTTGGAGCAGTAGTGATGAGTCTCTTGGGCAATCGTTGGAGCAGCAGTGATGAGTCTCTTGGGTAATCGTTGGAGCAACATTGAGGAGGCTAGAGCCTAGAGGTATCTTTTTTTTCACTTCTCAAATCTATCTTTGCTTGTGATTTTTTATGCAAATATGGAAATTGAAAAAAGTCATTTTTGTAAAAGAAATGAACATTGAAGAGTTTGTTTGTTTATTTTTTGGTGAGATTTGTTTCTTTTCATTTCCAAGTCCAAATATTAGAAAATGACTCATAGAATGAAATATGCTACTTGGGCATACGCTGAGATTATTGATAATCAAATGCATTGCAAATTTTGTCATAGAAAAATTAAGGGAGGTGGAGGGGCATTCATAGGTTGGAACAACATTTGGCTGGAATTAGAGACCAAATTACTCCATTTGTAGCACCAACAAAACAAATTGGGGATATTAGGAAGCAGTTACTACAAAAAATTGAGAAGTTTGAGGAAGAAAAAGCTAGGCAAAAAGAAATAGAGGCTGCCAACCCCAATTTTGATTGAGAGCTCTTCATCTATCCCTTGCATTGATGCATCCAACCCCTTTCGTTATGTTCCTCCCTCTTTGGAGTTTATTCAAGAAAAGTGCAAGGGTAAAATTAACAAGAAGGGTGATATCAAAAGTTATTTCACACCCTCATCTCCGTCTGATAGTGCACATGGACCTCAAGCTAATAGAGGTCAAATGTAACCCACTTTAGATGACAATTGGAAGAAATAATTGAGAGAAACTGCCTGTGATTACATGACTAGATGGTGGTATGATGTTGATATCTTCTTCAATGTTTTTCGTTCACCATATTATGAACCTATGTTTGATGCCATATTTGTAGTTGGAAAAGGTTTCAAAGGCCCTACTGTGCATGAGTTAAGGGGATCTGTTTTGCAGAAAGAGGCTTTGTCCATTGATGAATATTTGAAAGATTTCAAAAGCTCCTAGGAAAAAATAGGATGTATCATCATGTCAAATAAATGGACTAATCACAGGAACTGTACCATCATAAATTTTCTTATCTTTTGCCCACAGGGAACCATGTTTCTAAAATCAGTTGATGGATCTGATAGGGTGAAAGATGCACACAACATTTTGGATGAGGTTGTTGAAGAGGTGGGGTGGCTAATGTTGTTCAAATCATCACAAATAATGCATCTATCTATGTTCGCGTTGGTAAAATGTTAGAAGAAAAACACAAAACATCTTTTGGACGAGGTGGGGTGGCTAATGTTGTTCAAATCATCACAAATAATGCATCTATCTATGTTCACGTTGGTAAAATGTTAGAAGAAAAACACAAAACATCTTTTGGACCTCATGTGTTGCACATTGCATAGACCTCATGCTTGGGGATATTGGTAAAATAAATTGGATCAAAAACACTGTAGAGCATGCCAAAAACATAACAAAATATATCTACAATCACTCATGGATTTTGAACCTGATGAAGAAATACACAAGGGGCAAGGATATTGTTAGGCCTGGCATAACTAGATTTGCAACTCATTTTTTTGACATTGCAATTTATGCTTTCCTAACATAGAAACTTGCAAAGGGTGTTCTATTGTGATGAATGGAATGAATGTCAATGGTCTTGCAAACAGGATGGCAAAGATATGATAAAAAAAGTTAATGAAGAAATATTTTGGAAAAAGGCAGCAAAGATTGTGAAGGTTGTTGAGCCACTGGTTAAGGTGTTGCAGTTGGTGGATGGGGAAATATTGGCTATGGGCTTCATCTATGAGGCTATGGATCAAGCAAAGGAGCAAATAAAAGAATCATACAAGGATAGAGTGGCTAAGTATAGGACCATTTGGGAAATCATTGATCAAGGATGGAACAATCAACTCCATCGCCCTATACATGCAACTAGGTTTTTCCTGAACCCAAGGTATCATTATAAAGCTCTGGAGGTAGAAGCTTTGATTGGGGAGTTTAGAGATGGATTGATTGAGTGCCTTGAGTGCATGGTTTCTAAGGAGAGTGGCCAATTGGAGATACACCGACAGATCACTTGTTTCAGCAGAGCCACATGTACCTTTGGCAAGAACTTAGCAAGGATTGGAAGGGAAGTAGGTGAGCCAGGTAAACAAACAATTTCAATCAAATTCAAGCTTCTGTGATCCATATTTTGATTTGAAAACAACTTCGGAAGAAATCACATTGGTATATTTAGGCCAATGTGTTTCGAACCAACTAGTGTGGTTCATCATCATCATCTAGTCTTGTGGTTCATCATCATCATCTGGTCTTGATGATGAACCACACTGGTTGGTACGAAACACGTCGGCCTAAATATACCAATGTGATTTCTTCTAAAGTTGTTTTCAAAACAATTTCGATTTTCAAATTCTTATTTTGTTAAGTTTTTTATAATTTGAAAGTTGGATATAATTTGTTGAGCTAACTCATTACACAACTATGTTTTTTGCAGCACAATGGTGGGAGGCATTTGGTAGCCATTGTCTTTAATTGCAGAAGTTTGCAATCCGTATTTTGAGTCAAACTTGCAATGCTTCTGAGTGTGAGCGCAATTGGTCTGTATTTGAGAGGATTCACACAAAGAAGAGACACTTTTTGGAACAAAAACGGTTAAATGATCTAGTCTATGTCCAATACAACCTCAGGCTAAGACGCAACCAATTGTTGAACAAAAGATCTGATACAGATCTGATTATGTTGGAAGATATTGATCCAACATCAAATTGGGTAGTGGAGAGTCATCCAACAGAGTTTGATTTTGGTCAGGATATTGGTCTTGATTTCCATTTACAGATGGAGGCATTAGTTGAACATAATGTTCAGTTAAATGTAGATCCACTAGTACCAGGCCCAACCCCAAGTCCTCCAGTTTCAAGCACTTCCTCTACTTAGCCACGACGCAAGCGCATAACTCGTCTATCTCAGTGTGCAACTGTTGCGCCTACTAGTGCTACTACTTCTATAGTTGCAGTCGGAGATCGTGATGAGGAGGAGGAGACATGGGTTTCCCCGTCTGACTCTGATTTAGAGTCTGAGTCAAATGATGTTGCCTTTGTTACCGCTCAAACTAGTAGGGAACCTAAAGGGGATTCCTAAAGCGAAAATGTTAGGCAAAGGGAAACAAATGGAGACTTAGCCCACTGTCACCTTAGCTAAGACTCCTTTCTATTTACGGACTTTCACCGATGGGAGGAGACCTAGTATATTATGGAGTCACCGATGAAGGAAAAATCAATGAATGGATACAAGTGATCCAAATAATCCCTTTCTCGGAAGAGCTTGAAGGATGGAGCTTGCTTGCTTTCTAAGTAAGGTACAATGTCTTCTAAGAAAGGAAGGGAGGATTTGAGAGTTAGGTTTATGTGATATGACTTGTGAAGGAGTTTCTCAATTCCTAAAATCCTTGTTGAAATTGGTATCCCATATGGTTTTTGAAGAATCATCTTTTCAAAAGAACGAGACCACACGAGACCAAGTGGACCTAGTCTAGGGTAGGAAGAAGGGGTATGGCAATCAATGATGTTCTTACCCTAGACAAGGTGGGGGAAAGGATCAAAGATTTTTTTTCACTTCAAGGTGATGAATTGATTCTATAAGGTACTAGCCTTGGGGATGTTAGGGCAAAGTTTGATCTTGGAACTAGGGCTTGGATTTTCTCCCATCTCCACTGTCAGAATGGCTTCAAAATTGGAGGAAGCGTTGAGGAGACACCAACACAAGAGACCCTAGGAAACCGAACTTTTTGGAGGGATAATTTGTCAGGAAAATGATGCCCTACGTGACCGAGCTTGGTTAGACCTGGAAAAAGGTGAAAAAGATGTGATTTTAGGTGACCAATAGATCAGTGCCTTAGTCTTGGGAGAATGGAGTCTATGATGAATATGAGTCAGAGCCTTTTGTTCATGGTCAAGGAGGCCTCAAGACTACTTCGCTAGCCTTCTAGGTCAAAGAGAAGCAATCTTGCAGCTTTTATACTTTGATGTGCAAAAGAGATGGCTTATCAAGGTCAATTCATTGATAGAATTACCCTTAGGAGATTTTGTTCACATTACATGGCCCATACATTGAGAGATGCTATAATAGAGACAAAATTCCACAATTTAAAGCAGTGAATGCATGCAACAATTAGCCCTAAAAATAGCGAAAATCCCAGTTCAATGTATATGACAAAGTAAAACAAGAATAACATTAAAAGCATGTACTTACATGTAACAGAATATATCCAACCATCCACAATTGGCAAAAGAGAAGCTCCAAGATAAGATAGACCAATACCCACACATAAAAATTCATCCATAAAGTTCCATTTCATCCTCTAGAAAAAGTGCAAAATTCTCAAGAGAGAGAAAAGATCAAATCCAAAGTGATGATACAAAGGGAACTCATCTAACTCCTATTTATACACTCATTAGGAGTTCAAATTATCTAATTGGGTCTACATTAGCTCCTAAAATAAAATAATGTGCAAATTAACTAACTTTTGGTGACAAGCCCACCAAACTAGCTCACAAAGAAAATAATAAGTCTCTCAAGAGGTCAGATGGTAAATAATATATGTTGTAGGGCCTCCCAAGAGACCTGATGAGGTCCATAGGTGCCATAATGAAGAATAGGGCCCTCAAAAGTGATGGAGAAGGGGTTGACCCCTTGTTCTCCAAACAATAAACATGTGGTGTTCTCAATGGGTGTGGGGGCACAACCATAACCTAATGGGCCTCCAAATGAGTTGAAAACGCTTGTAGATCATCTATAAGGGCTCTGATGATGGTGTAAGTGATGCCACATCATCCTACAAGTCTTGGGTAAGCTAACAAGTGTATGGTACATCTGTGGGGTCAGCTGGGTAAAGGTGATTTAGGTGCATCTTTCTCGTCTAATAAGTGAATCTTAAACAATCTTTGCACATCCTCGGGGATCCATGGAGTGGCTACCATTGTGGAGGCCCATGGATTTCAACACACACCCTACATGTGCCAATGTATCCCTCTTGAATATTAAGATCCTATGTAGGGAAACCAAACCCAAGATGTAGACCATCTGCAATCTTGCATAAAATCCAATGCGTCCCCTAGTCTTTCAGTACGACAAGTCATTAGAGAAATCAAGTAAATGAGCTTACCAACCATGGACCACAGGTGGGAACTTCATAATGGCATGCCCTTCCATAATGGGCTTCGGGTCTCCCAAACTCCAAATGGGGTTAACCAAGTATCCTATTAGGTGGTTTCTACTTCTAAAGGGGATAATATGTTCAAGATACATCCTTTAAAAGGTGGTGGTATCTGATAGAGAGATGAATGGAGTAGGGGATGAGAAGAGATAACCCTGGGCCACATGTTGGGGTGCAAGGGTAGCTAATAAAAGGGAAGCCCACACTTGGGTTTATAACGTATAGGAGGGAGCAAACGTGGTACATAAGGTGTCGTAGCATTGATTTTTCCACCCTTCTTTATATGCCTTTTGCATTTTTATGATTTTTCTTTGATTAACTGCTCGGGCTCAAGGGGTAAGAGCATAATGTGTGAGATATATCAATGAATACCCCTTTTTAAAGTAGGGTGGTTCATTGCCCACTAGGGCTTGGGACAATTATGGGTTCTTCTATGATGAAGGAGGTTCATAGAACCTATAAGAATTAGGGTGATGGTCATGATGATGTGGTAGAACTCATGTATTGACTTTTGTCGACATGCTAAATGTGTTTTTCCCAACCACTTTTTGCATTTTGTGGTACATTTTCCTGTTGAATGTGGCCAATTATGCTCTTATCTTTCTTTTTAGCTCCATCAACCTCCAGGGCATTATTCCAGGCCTAACCCAAGGTGTGGGCAAGGAGAAAGGGAAAGTTAACCCTATGTGGACCCAGGTGGGAGCAATGATAAATGGGGTCATAATGAGTGGAAATGGGGGAATATATGCAACTAAAATCAAGGTTTCCTGCATCAACCTTCAGGGCATTATTCCAGGCCTAACTGAAGGTGTGGGCAAGGGGAAGGGGAAAGCTAACCCTATGTGGACCCAGGTGGGAGCAATGATAAACGGGATAATAATGAGTGGAAATGGGTGAATACATGCAACTAAAGTCAGGGTTTCCCATGAAATACCATCTCTAAAGCCAAATGGTCAGTAAAAAAGATCCCACAGGACTAGAATCCAAGGTTAATATCCAAAAGGGGTATAGGGGGCAAGAGCATAGAACTAGCCCATTCTTTCCGTCGAATCCTCCCATTAATCCATGCCCAAAAGTGTCCATGATAAGAAAACTACATTACTCAATTACCAAATGGAAAGGCATACCTTTAGGTTCGGGAAGCCCACCTTCAAACATGTGATCATGGCAAATGGGTGAGGGACCACATGGCTGGCTCAGGTGGCATAGTAATGGCATAATGAGCTAGCTAGTGGCTGCAAAGGGTCGTTGGTTGTCCACTGAGGACCATCTTGGAGAAAAAAAATCTCCTGGGGATATCACCCACAAAATGGTGGTTTACAAGCTTCTCTAGCAGTAACCAATAGTGACTAGTGACTAGTGATGTTTTACTTTTGTTGTAGAGGCCATTTAAAGCCTCTTTGTTATGTGTTTTTGTTATAATCTCTATATATTACATGTATTAGACAGTGCACTGGGTACCATTTTGACATAATGCTTTGTGTTTGGAAACATGAATGAAAATCTTTAAAATTATGTTTTTAAAAAATAAAAATAAAGATTTAATGTATTTTTTACAAAGATCGAGTCATTGAGATCAACTAGGACGAGTCGATACCGAGTCGGAGTCGACCTTCGACCGGTTTGGAGTCTGAGTCAAAGTTTTTAAACATTGGTGCTCTCTGGTTTTCTTGTGAATGACGATTGTAAAATATTGTAGGTTTTGCTCATTGCTATTGCCATTGTCTTTCTGCAGAGAAATGTAAATTATATTTTTAGCAATAGTATAGTTGATGTTTGGCCATTGTTAACATTTGTTGGATTTGCATTTGGAGAGGTTTAGAGTGGTAATATGCACATCGAAGATCTTCACGAGCGACCAGGGCAAATGATCTCGGGAAAACATGTCAAACCTTAGACTTGGCCCTTTTGAGATTACAAATTAGGTTATTGTAAATTTTCCAAGCTTTATTATTTTGAGAGTGCCATTGAACTTCGAAATTTATCAGGAACTATAAGAAACCTTAAGATATAAATGTTGATAAAGTATAAGAATAAGATATAAATGTTGATAAAATATAAGAATAACAATAAGAGAGAACATGAACCAGAGAGTTTGAGAGTTCTTATCCCATGGCCATTTAAAAACAACTAAAGTGAAAATCATGTAAAATGTTAGCATGACAATTTAGTGTAATCTCTGGATGAAAATACAGTGTCAATTAGACTATAATGACCATATTATAAAACATATTATAGCTATTAATAAAACTTTGTTTTCATCAACTTTCACATCCAAGGCAAAGCTAAATATGAATGAAAGTAAACCAAATCTGTGGTAGTATGAGTTTCAGTGTCTCCAAATTAACCAATAATACGACAACCTGTTCCAAGTCCAACCCTTGCTCATGCCAATCATAGCCATTTGTTGACCATGAATTAAAACAAGCTTAACATATGATTGCATCTCACTTGTACACTAAGAAAAAAACCTTCAACCTTGGGTTAACTAGACATTGAATTGCATGGGTTGTGCTTCGTATTTGTAAAGTATTTACACTAGCAAAACTAACAATTGAATGAAATATTGATTCAACCCCTCAGTGTTTCTAACATATACTTAAATGTATTCAATAAAATGCCATATATCTCACATACTCTCTTTTTTTAACAAATTTTATAGTCTATTTAAGGGTAAAACATCCTACCCCTCATTTGAAGCTTTGCCCTCAAATAGTTAGATGATACCAAGTCACATAAGACATCTTCAAATTTGTGCTAACATGTTTCCTTACTTGATTAGCCATCAATCCATCTTTGATATGTTACACAATTGTTTTTTCTTTGATTACATGTATGTTGTTGATTCTCCCCTTTTCTCAAAATGTAGAGATTGATGTTTGTTATATTGTTATTAATGGCTCCCATGATAGCAAAGATGGCAAGGTCCATATTTGCTTTATCTCTTGGCTTGTCTTATTTTGGATGGCATGTCTAGATCTATTTTCTACTTTACCCATCACCTTGCAAGTTGGATATCAATTTCTTCAAGCATTTTGCTAGGATTATATTTTAGTTTTTTCTTAATTTTACTTTTAAATTTCACCAATTCTTTGCCTACATTTTATCTTGATTTATCATTGCTTCTACATCTCAAAGATATTTTCTTAACTCTCCACATCATATCTTCATGTATGATCAATTCTACTTCCTGTAGACATTTTCTAACCCTCTCAACTTTGTTGAAAAAGTTTTGATTATGAATTTTAAATCTTTTTATTTCATTTGTCTTTGCAAGTAGTACGACTTTTTGGACTTTCCGATGCCGAATCTGGCGGAAAAATTTGAGGTGAAATCTTGATTTGTGTTATTTAAACTAGTTTTTTTGATTGTATATATGGATTCAACACCTTGAAAAACCCCTAAGACACTTCGATTGTGTAGGAGTTACCCATCATGCTTGTGATTTCAATAAATTCCTACCAACATTTAGAGAAATTAGACTAGAAAAACCCACTGGAAAAGCTTCCAAAAAGTAGCACTAAAAACAACTATGTTCTTTTTACTCTACCTTTTTCTTTTTCAAATTTTATTTTTTTCTTCTCACAAATTTTATTTTTTTCTTCTCACAGTGCTTCGCTTCCCTAAAAAGTGTTTAATGAGAATTGAGACTTCTAACCCTCTTAACTTTGTTGAAAAGGTTTTGATTATGAATTTTCAATCTTAGCTTCCCCTAAAAAGTGTTTAATGAGAAATGAGACTTCTAACCCTCTTAACTTTGTTGAAAAAGTTTTGATTATGAATTTTCAATCTTTTTATTTCATTCATCTTTGCAAGTGGATTTTTTTACTCGACCTTTTCCTTTTTCCATTTCTATTTTTTTCTTCTCAGAAGTCCTTAATGAGAAATGAGACTTCGATATCTTAATATACTTTTTTACTTCTCATTTCACTTCTTTCATCTTTGATTTTCTTTATATGTTTAGAATGAAGGAAATCCAATTCTTCCCTTCTTCTTTCCTTATTCGTCTATTGTGAAAATATATGTTTAAATGTTTCCTATTTTGTGTCAAAATCAAGGTCCGCTTCATCAATTTCTTTTATAATATCTATGATTAAAGAGGATCACTAAATATTCACACTTTCTTCACATTCGTAAATAGTAGGTATTGGTAATTGGGGTTAACTTACAAATGATAAACGTACTTTACTAAGAAGTTTGAAACTTTATTCAAAAAGTTGTTTTAAATCTCCTGCTACAATGTAACTTATGAGTTTAAAGTTATGAAAATTCTAACTTCAAATTCTCACAAGAGGTTGAAATTCTCTAAAATAAAAAACTTTTCAATATTTTTAAATTAAACCAAAAAAATGTTATAAATGTTTTATTACAATTTTTTTTCTTTTAATCAAATTTTATACCTATTCAAATATGATATCACTTCAATTCTTCTTGTAAATATTCAAATATGATATATCACTTCAACTCTTTATACATATTAAATATGATATATCACTTCAACTCTTCTTTAGGATTAAATTAAAGATTAACCTTGTATATCTTCCAACTTTTAAAATTCCACACCAAAGCATTACTATGGAAAAAGCCAAGCTTAGTATTTCCTTAATTGATATACCACATGAATTAGTGACTTTTCAATTTATTTGTACTAATTTGCAGAATGAGAAAGACCTCGTACTTTTAAAGGAGCAGCATGAGAGCTCCTTCCAAGTATTCAGAAACGTGCGCTCTTTAAATGAAGCCTGTTGAAAGGTGTAAAAACATAGCAAATGACAGGAACAGAGTTTAAGAGACTCATGTCCGTTAATTGCAATCACCCATTAAAGGATTACATTGAATTGTCGAGATCTTTCACCACAGATTCATTCTGTTGTTGCAACAGCTTTACCAATTCACTATAAATATGGGAGATAGGACTGAACAAACATACAGATTGTTACATTCTATTTTGGAAGTAAAGATGTGACAATAGAAACTGCCACCAACCAAAATCTAAAAGAGAAAAGAGAACACAAGAATGAAAGGGAGACCCAAAAGTAGCACCAAAAGTGATAGTGAAAAGAGAAAATGCACAAGGAAACAGAAATGTGAGTAGACAGCAATACCACAGATATACCAGAGAGAAACTAGCAAACGATCATATTCTCATATTCCTTACCTTTTGCACGTAGTTTATCTCAGATTAGTTTCACTATTCTCTATTTAATATGAAGTGGTGTTGACCTTTATATGATAGCACATATCCTGCTACATTTTTTTATGCTTAATTGCATTAAAAAATGCCTTCAAATGCTTTGAATAACCATATGCTATCCTGAAAAGCGCCAAGCTAAGCCATGTCAGATGTTTCCCTTCATCAAGCCATTAGTGAAAAACTTTCCAAATCCATCTTCCTGCTCTCAAAACCCCCCATATGCAAATCCAGCAAATGGAAACAAAGACCAGCAGAGCAGCGATACTACAACTGTGACATTATGTCTGCAGAAAGGCAATATCAATGAGGGAAACATCCAATATTTTACATTTTGTCATTCAAATCAGAACCAGATAGTATATCAGGTCAGGTGATATAGTTTTTGGCAAAATCATGAATTTTTAAGTTGTTTAAAATGTGTTTTTGAATGTATAAATGGACTCAGCACCCTGAAAAGCCCCCAGATACTCAATTTCTGCATATTATATCACTGAAACTTAAAATTCCAAGAAATCCCAACTGGATTTCAGTGAAAAAGTGACCAGAGAAATTGCTCAGAAAAAAGCAAAAACGTCTAATAGTTGGACTTCTGGCTGCATTCAAGATTGTTTTGTTGCAAGTGATAACTTGCAGGAAGATTCTTGATAATTAATAATATGACTTGCTCACAAAAAAACCATGACACATATAAAGCACCCTTTCCAGAAAGGAAACTACTTAATTCTTCCTGAACATCAAATAGTTGTATTAGGCCAGCAAACATAATCAAGCTTAAATATTCGTGATTAAAAATTCAGAGATGAACACATTTTGTAATCAACTAAAGTAAAAGAGGTATTTATATGATGAAAACACTTCCCAATCAAAACTTTAAGCATATCCAACTTGTTGATAGGCATTTTTAGGAAAGCATGTGAAAGGCCTACTGTGCAAGCAACATTAACAAAAACCGTAACTAATATACTACCACCGATCGATCCCAACTCCAATTCCATTCACTTTTTTTTCCAACAAAAGATTGCGAACTTCTTCCTGTCGTCCAGATTTTCGACAAGCCCCAATGAAATAGTTATAGTTATTTGTATCCAGTTTGCTATCGTTTCCACATTGCTGAATCAGGAATGAATGTGCTTCATCAAAACCTTTGCTTTGCAAGAGACTGTCAAGAAGATGCCAGTAACTAGCATACAAAGGGTTAATTCCTTCCTCTTTTAGTCTATCTAGGAGCCGAATTGCACCTTCGATGTTCCCCATCTTGCAAGTTGCACGAATCATTATATTATATGTATGAGCATCCGGTTTGCAGCCTCTTTCAACCATACTCTGATGAAATTGGGTTACCTCTTCAAATTTTTTCCTATCACAAAGTGCATTTAAAACAAGATTATAGCACAAAGAATCTTGAGGAGAGTCTTTCATCATTTCAAAAATTTCCTGCACCTTATCCATCTTATTTTTCTGACAGTACAACTGTATAAGTGGACGATACGTCGACAACCTCGGAGCACAATCCGCACTTGCCATCTTTTCCAGTACCATTAATGCTGCATTGACATAATTCTTTTTACAGAGAGCCGCAATAAGCATTTCATAAGCGTCTCTTCTGAGGGATAACTCCAGCTTCCCAAACACTTCCATGATTTTGTTTAGCATATCTGAATCATCATGCCAGATGGTAGCGAATGAAAATACTGCGGAAGAATTACTGCAACAAGCAGCGGATCTCTCTGACAAAACCCTCTGCAGGGTTTCAAAGTCCTTAGAGCGGCCGAGAATATTCACAAGCCTGTCATATGTTTGAGTGTCGTGTTTGAACCCTGGTTTTGGTTTGGCCCATTGAAAAAACCTCAAAGCCAAACTTGGGGAATCTATTTTCCCCAATATGAACAATGCCAGCAAGGGACTTAACTGAATGCCCAAACGATTTAGGGTTTCATCGAGGTCTTCACCGCCCTTTTCAACAGCTAGACACATTTCCTTTATAGCATCCGCCAGCTTCCATTTATTTTTTTCTAAGGTTTCATCAGCTTTGATCGATCCAGCCAAGGTGCCGTCGTCGACTTCGCTGTCTAGAGATTGTAATTCGGGGTTTTCGTCCTCGCTCCAGACTGCTTGAGATTCCTCGCAGATTTTAACAGTGGTGGATGCATCCGTTGAGTAAAATTTAGGGCTCAAAATGGGTTCATGAAAACGAAGAGAGTTCTTACAATTTTCGAAGATTTTAAGAGCCGTGGAATCCAGATTTTGGGGCCATTCCGGTGATGCAGATCTCCACTGTTGAAGGTGCGGCTGGATTGTTGCAAATGCTCGCCTGATAGAGGCCAGTCCTGCACAACGAGCACAAGCCATGCCCTGCATTGCAAGAAGTTGTTTTTGTACAAAAGGAATTTCCCCGTTTGAAACGAGGACATTAATGAAATAGCATTTGGAAAAGTAGGAGTGCAGGTTTTCTAATTGCTAGGGGTTGAGGGAAGTGGGGTTTAAGGGTAGGACTTGACCAAATGACATTTGGGTTGGACTTCATATATGTATATAGATATTTATCCTTCAACGCTAAAATTTTATCCACCCTAACTATATATATTTTTTAATTCTTACAATGTTAATGTTATTTTGTTCTTTAATGTTCAATTAGTTTAAATTCATATTTAATGTTCAATTAGGGTTGTGTTTAACCATTTTTGTTGGTTATTAGTAAGTTGATATTGAGATATTTATAAATAAATATTATAAAATAAAAGTAAATTTTAAAATATTAATGGTTTTTTTAAAGCTTGGTAAGATTATATTTAAAATATTAATGGTTTTTTTTTAAAGCTTGGTAAGATTACATCTTCATCATGTCCAATATATCATTTTGATTGGGGGAAGGAATTGAATCAGTGACTTCAAATCAAAGAGTGTCTTAATAGAGTATCCAATTATCCTCTATCCAATACCCCATGGACAATATTAATGGGTTTTTAATTTAAATATAAGTTTAAGAAATTATTCTCTTCTAAATTGTTAAATCACGTGTTAATGTTTTTGTTGGTAGTGTAAGTTTTTGATGGCAGACCTTTCACTCATACTAGCATAGCGATAAGTTTTGTGTCATGTGTTGACTTCATTTCACAAACGAGTGTCTAACAAAGGTGTTGTCTAATCTAGTGTTAGCATCTTTTAGTGTTTATTATTAAAAGATAGTCTCACTTTAAGAATGTGCCGAGATATAAAAATATGTTGTAAGGAAGAGTTTCACTATTATGTTTTAGCTTCCACTATGACAAAGCTTATGTTATTTATTTTCAACTCTTTAGATGCATAACATATTCACATTCGTCTTGTTTAATATATATCATGAAACAAAGTATTAAGAGTTACCTATAACATAACAAGCATCCACATAAAGGATACTAGTCACAATCTAAACATTAGGGTGTCTTATATTACTCTAATCCAATATGATTACCCAATGCATCATCATGTCTATATCAACATTGTAGACTCACCAACCAATTGAAATAGCAGCAATTCCAACCACCACTACCAAACAACTGCTTGTGGACCTTGATGGCTATTTATACATTTCATATCAATGGTTATCTTTGACCATATTAAAATCCCAACTTAACTAACTTAATATTTGGCCACATAGATGCATTCTATTACATGCAAATAACTACCAACCAAGCTAAGTCATAAAATAGGGATTCCCTTGATCTTCTCAACCTTATTTGCATTAGACTATATTATTTCTTTAGTTCCACATGGTGCAACTAAGATCATCCAAGTGCCCATTTTCTTCACTTGCTATATTGCATTACTCCAAAAATGAAGAGGCCAACAAGCCCTAACCACACATGTTCACTCATCATAGAGACAGCTTTGTTATTCTTCTATTGCGCTTGACTCTTGTACTTTCCCTTCAAACAAAAGGATAAATTCAAGGACTAATTTTAAAGCATAGTTCGTGCATTATCAAAAGGTAGCAAACTCTTATTCCAACACTGTTAGAAGGTAGCAAATTCTTATTCCACTTTCCTAACAAAATTGGGCCGATGTGATGAAGGATTGGGATTTCTCACTATTTGGCTTAGCAGGCTACACTAGAAGAACAATATGCCACTCTAAGTTGGTGGATGATTACAATTGTCAAAGATCTAAACATGTAGCTTGCACAATTGGATAGAACTCTATGATTTTTTTCTTTCCCACTAATGCAACAACATGGAGGGTTGCTAACTAGTTATGTATCTATCGATTCTCATTCAACTTAACCACACAATCTAAACGAATGGCTAGAGCTAGGGCCTCAATATTCATATACTTGATTTTGTCCAACAACTCTTCGATATGACTCCTCATCGTTGTAAGAACCTCATCTAGCCCCACACCTTGTTTTAGATGGTCAGTCTCTCCTTTGTGGCTCACTATGTAACACCCCCTCCCGGGGCTACCCAAAGTAACCATGCCAACCAAGGTAAACATGAGAAGAGAGGCTATTATGATCAAACTCGACCTCCTATGTGATCTTAAGGAAGTGGAATCGACGGAACATCACACACAGTTATCCAACATCATCAATAGAACCCTAGGGAGACGAGTCAACCACTCAGACAGCCTGTCCCTGGGTCCCACTATTATTCTAGATCTCTTAGGCCATAGTCATTATCATGCTATGGGAAAGGGAGCAACCAATAACCTAAATTTGCTCTCACAAGCCTGCTTGCTGGTGACTATGGACCAAAAGTGCCAGTTCTGTGCCAGTGACCCCTAGAATTTAAGCCACTTTTCTAGCCGAGAATCTCGGCCTCTACCCAAAACTTGCTACAACCTTCAAAATTCATTAAAGGCATGATAACAATGTTGATCAATCAAAATCAACCTCAAGACTAGGCCTGAGCATCCCCAACCGAGACTGACATTTTTTCAAACACTTGGCATCAATGCAACCTACAAGTCTAGGATACAAGACAAAGTATAAATGACTGAAACAACTTATGAAACATAACCAGAAGGATCACATACTTTTCCATTGAACTACTACATCATCAATTAAGTCTTCCATCCATCCATTTAATAATTACAAGTAAATACATGAAATAACCATGACATGAACCAATTGTTTAACCATGCTTATAACCAGCATAAGACCATATAAATATCAGAAATATGAAAACCATTAAATCCACATATAAACCAGTGCAAAAGTAAGAGAACTTAGCATTTATTAATCACAGGCAAATCCGACTGGGTTTGGGACTTCCACGTACCACTCGACCATAGACATGGCTGAAACAAATCTCTCTTTCAGCCAGTCACCCCCGTGCCATATTCCAAGCATGAATGTGGGATCTCATGGAACAACCAATCCATGAACAACCAAGGGAATCTAGAGGTTGAACCACCTCCACCCTCATCAAACCGTGATCACACCAAAACCGGTGCTACGATCACAACTGAACCGAACTTGAAATGTCGTTTAGAATCCATCATTATCCTTGAGGAATTTTCTGTCTCCTTGTCTCTTAGGCTTATCCGCAATCCAATCCTGGATCACTAGGGCCTAAATCAAGACTAGTCTCTCAGGCTTTACCACAATCCAAACCTAAATCACTAGGCCCTAAACCGAGACTTCTCCCTTAGGCTTTACCGTGTATCCTGCCAAAACCGTTCAAGGGATTCTTAGGCCTTTGGGAATGAACCTTGAGACCACCTCTGCCCTGGATTCCAAAATCCATATGACAAACCAAAGCTTAAAAACCAAAATAAACATCCCAACACCATGGCATCCATAAAAAGGCAAGGCTAGGTTGAAAACCACTGTCATAACCTGGCAAAACCATGCCACTGACAACAAGAGAACCATACACCAACATGCAAAGCCATGCATATCCAAACCAGCTAGGAAACCACATATGCAAAAGGTTACCTGCAAGTATTCCCGCTAAAGTTTCTTGATCATGATTTTTCTTCCTTGATCCTTGCTTTCCATCCTTTCCCTTTGCTTGCTTTTCCTTCCTTGATCCAGAACTAGAGTGCTCCAAGAAAAAATTTGAGTGACCAAGAGTGAGAGAGAGAGAATAATGAGAGAGCTCCAAACTTGAACTGACCAAATATGAGACAAGATCTTAATACTGACCAAGAGGTTGCCAACTGATCCTAAGAAACCTTTTTATGAACGAGGCCTCTAATTTCTTCATTTTCCCTTATTTTCCTTCATTTTCCTCCTCACATGCAACCGGTGACCCTTCACCTTCCTTTTCTCCTAATTTCCTTTATTTTCATAAATAAATGTGCCAAAAATTTGCCTTTTAATGCCTTTGCCTTAGCCTTTTCCAATTTTCCTTAGCCACAACATACATTCAGTGATGCCCACTAGGGTATCTTTGCCCAACATTCAACTTGGAATAAGTGTCCCTTACCCGCTGTCTTATTTTTGCCTTTATTTACATTATTACATAGAATTTTCACTAGGGATGTTACACATTACAACCATTCTTATTGATTTTGGACATCATTGATTAAGGGAGTGACTTTGTCCATCGGTTTCCATAACTACTAGTGATCCTAGTTTCATTTGCTATCAAACTATACCTATAAACATAGTGTTTGTTGGCATAGTTGTCTCCATGATTAATATAGTACATCCTTTATAACATTGCGGATTTAGTCTCTGTGAATTACAATGTAATGGTAGATATATTAGATAGGTTGGTGAGTTTGTTGGGTTTAGAAGCAAGTACACTACATCAATGACCTCAAGTGGTTGAAAAACAAGGATAAAGTCATCCATTTGTGTGTCAACATGCCACAATTTGAGCCAAAGGTGCATCAAGAAAACTTACACCATCTTCAAACATCGCTCCAACATCTACTTGACTAACACTTACATGTCTGGATCAATAGTGACCTTTTCCAATTGGATGTTTAGGTGTTGGTTAACCTAGTGAAGCTCATCATGACTTTAGTAGGCCTTTTCCACTTCCTACTCAACTTCCCTTGTGCACATCAATTAGATACTTGGACACATTAGTGACATCATTTGTGGCTATGATCATTATATTGTACCACCAGTAGAAGGTTATGTCATTAAAAGTGACATTTTGGCCATCCTTATGTACTCACCATGGCTCATATTGAGCAACAATGATGGTACACCCCTAAGTAGGTTGAAGCTATCAACCCTATGGGGGTGAACATGCCAAAAGTCAATAGTGAGTACCCAAATACGAAGGTGGCTCCAATAGCATAGGCATTTGTACATGTAGGCATTCATTTTTTCATCAAGAGCACTAAGAAATCGATAGTTCACCTTGAACATATAACTCTATCATGGATAGTGCCTTAAGTGAACATTCCCCATTGCTTGATTTATTTGTAAGTCAATATATCATAATCTGGTAGGTCGTTTGAATCCTCTTATCCCTAATTAGGAAAATTGTTGTCTTGTGGCCTCCTCTTTGGGTGTCGTGCTTCTCATATGGGATTTATTCCCTTAGTTACCCATTGTGTATCCCATGCCCCTAGATAACCTCTATGATGTCTCTCCCATCCATGTATAGGTTAGTGAGAATGTGAATATAATGGGTATGAATGGGGCAAGCCCTGTCCAACCATAATGCATTTTGGTGCACCAAAGTGATCAAGAACTTATTCCATTGGGAAATCTCTCATTTGTTTCTAAAGGTAGAAAGTTCCAATGAGTTCATAAAGGTGAAGTGTTGAAAATGCAGCAAGAACAAACTAGTTTTGACTTTGCCTTGGTCAAACTAGATTAAAATTCAAATTTAAATTTTAGCATAATACTTGGAGGTAGTTAACTGAGGTGACATGGCTCTTGTCACTCAGTTAACCCAGTAAATTCAAGTTGGAGAAACTTGAGTTCATTTCTACATGATTGATTGCTAATTTGTAGCAATCTATTTCAATTAATTTGAGTTATTTTCAGTTTAACTAGTGGAGGTCAAGTTGTGGGTGTGTAACTTCAACCACACTTAGTGAGCAATCAGTGAACTTATCAATCAACCCAAAATAATTGTTGCATGCACATAATTTGAGTTACCCAATTGAGATTGAATTTCAAGGGAAGTGTACTATTAGTTGTAAACTAATCTAAGTTGTATAGGTAGTGCATGCAGTCAGAGGATTGGCCTATGCTAATTGCGCAATTCCTTGGTGTGAAATTCCTAAATAATAGGGGCAATTTCCAAGGGAACGACACAAGGAAATAGGAGGTTTGGAAGGCTTGAAATTGGGTAAGTGTTGGGCCAGGTTCAATCAGTCAGGCAGAGAGATAGACTATACTAGTGTAGGGTGTGCTCAGGCTTGAGAAAGCATTGTATTTCTTCTCTATTCTCTAATTAATGCAATACATATAGTAAGGGGTTTTGAGCAGTTTCTTTCCCCTAGATAAATCTATATGTATGTGTGATGTTTCCTTTTGCATGTCAATGATTCTTGTTTTAGATGGTGAATTAAACATCTACAGATCAATAGAATAGCTTCAAGTCTTGTGATTTAGTAAATTTCATTGGCAATTTTGAATCTACACATTAATTTCTACATGGTATTAGAGTTTGAATCATTGTAAAGAAGATATTTCGAAGTTGTCATTGCAGGAGGTTTGAGGTTGCAGATTAGATTGCAGGTTTTCTTCAGGATTGAGAAGATGGCTTTCAATGGACTAAGGCTCAACTATGCCCTTGAGGAAAGCTCGAATTATGTTGCATGGAAGGACCATATGGAGTGATCCGAATTGGATTCTTAAACATTCTCTAAGTTTTCATGACTGTTTCAAATTATGTCAAGCTTCAAAATCTTATGGATATCGAGCTTATCAGAAATAACCTCTAAACAATGGCAATTTGTGGTCAGCACGGAACAATAAGGACCCTCAGTCAAAGCGCGCTGATCGTTGGCCCATGGTGATCGCGCAATGACACAAATTGACAAATGGGAGGTCAAATCCAAAAACAGAGGCAATTTAATCACGTATCGCAAGGCGTCCCCCTCAGTGAAGGAAAGCCCCAAGCGCTCGGTCACAAGGAAAGCATAGAACCATACAGAAACCGCCGATTCCGTCAGAAGGCGGGTCCTGCGCTAAAACTGGCAAGATATTAGAAGGGCTTCAAGTGGTAAGCGGGTTCGACCGAGTCCCGCCCGATGCCATACACTGGGTGACACGCGTCCAACGGATGAGAGAGAAAACCGCTCACATTGGACGGGTAAAGGGCATGCTACTTACCCGCCCAATATAGACAGAGACCGTAGGATCTGGAGGTTCTAGATCAACGACGAAGAAATGATCCGATGGATGACTGGATTTGATGGGGAAATAGGCTGAGTCATATAAGATTTGAGGTCCGACATGACCGATGAGTTGGCAGAGGAATTAGTTTCGTGGGCAATCTTGGAGCAATGGAAATAACAACCATTCAAAGAGAATTGACACTTAGTTCATGAGAAAACAAGTGGCCACCTCTCTATGAAGCATTACACAGTGATGATGACGCAGAGCAGGGGAATTCAAGCGGACAGAGGCAAGAGATCCAGAGAGCCGGGAAGCGGAAATGAACAGTTAGGGAGCAGATTGGCTTTAAGCCACGAATAGACAAAGAGTAAAGGGGGCAGAGAAAGAGAAGTAGAAAGCCGAAAGGCAAGAAAGAAGTGAATTGCAGAGAACAGAGAAGCCGAGCTGACCTGCAGAGCAAAGGCAACATCGAGCAGACAGAGACAGAGAGAGTCCGAGAGTCTGTGAACTCCAGAGAAGGCTTGAGAGGTTCAAGCAACTCTTCTGTGTATACCTGTCAGGTATTGAGTACCAAATTGGACTCATACCACTAAGACCAGTTGAGGTTGAGATTCAGTAAGGGGAGTCTGTGTACTCTAGAGACTTGGGGAATCCAAGTACAATCCTACTGATCATCATCTGTTAAGTGAGACTCAAATTGAGCTCCTTATTGTAAAAACTCTACTTTAAGACACAATAGAAAGGCCACCACTGAAGGCTAGACCAGGAGACGTAGCCCAGGAGGATTGGGTGAACTCCTTATTAAATTTGTTGTGTTTATGTGTTCTCTTACTGTTTCAGTGTCTATGTATTTCGCAATCTTATCGATCCATTGCATAAAATAACATAGGCACACCCCAACACTTGAGTCTGTAATACCTTCATTATTTCTCTGAGGTCATTTACAGGTGATTTCAGATCAAGTGGTATTAGAGCTCGTAGTTGTTAAGGTTAGACAAGCTTGTGCTGGATTTTTATTGTTGAATGCTAACTAGATCAAAGCTTAAATTAGGAGAAGGAGAGTTGGTTGAAACTAACCCGAAAATTGGAAGAGCCTATCCTCAGAAGAAAATGTTAGAAGAAAGTCCCTTGGGACCAGACCCCCAATTTATAGATAGTTTCCTGGCCATGAGGTCCATGGTAGAGGAAATGTATAGGGACTTTAGGAAACATAAAGATGAAGATTCATCAGGCTCCAAACAAGATAAAGGAGAAGAAGAGTCTCTCCTCCATGACCACTCAAAAGGCAAAGGGAAAGAAGAAAACTTTCTCACACCTCCTAATAGCCCTGAACATAAAAAGAAGACATCTTTGATTAAATTAGATGTTAAATTTGATTTACCAATATATGATAGAGAGTTGAATGTAGAGAAGCTAGATAATTGGATCAGACAAATTGATGTTTATTGCAGAGTGCAGAGTATCGACTCAGACAAGAGTAAGATTCAGCTGGCCAGCCTACGCCTCGGAGGCACTGCCTTGGTATGGTGGGAAGGCAGGACACAAGCTGACATGAAGAAACATGGTAAGATTCTTTCCGTTTGGAGTGAGTTTGTTTTTGCAATCAAAAAGCAGTTCTATCCACTAGCTTACATGCAGCAAGCCATGATGAGTTGGAAAACTCTTCGCCAATTGAAAGGGAAAAGTGTACAAGGTTACACCCAAGAATTTAGGAAAAGAGCTTTGATTCTAGGAATTTATTTAGACTCACCTGAGACTCTGTTGAAGTACATAGGTGGTCTACACAACTACATGAGGCACACTATCCTCATGTTTAATCCCACTAGTATATATGAGGTATCTGTTCAAGCTACACATCTAGAGGCTAGAGGAAAGAATGGGAACCTAGAAGTTGGGGGATCATCCAAGCCCATTGCAAGCAAGAATAAGGAGAAAATAAAATAGAAATGGAAAGAGAGGAAGGCCAACACTACACAGAAAAGAAAGTCTTCGTGCACTTACTGTAAGAAGGATGGGCATGATGATGAGCACTGTTGG
Organism: Pinus tabuliformis; assembly: GCA_031772625.1. Classification (NCBI taxonomy): domain Eukaryota; kingdom Viridiplantae; phylum Streptophyta; class Pinopsida; order Pinales; family Pinaceae; genus Pinus; species Pinus tabuliformis. The sequence goes on along the minus strand of CM062815.1, from coordinate 647,810,073 downwards.
ATCCTGCATCCGGAGCTGAGACCTAAGAAGTTCAAGGGCAAGAAGAAGAAGACTACTGCAGCTATTCAGAAAGATTTGGGGTTAGACTCAGGATCTGAAACAACAATTGCAGCCACATGTATAAAAGGTAAAAATTCTGAAGCATCTACTAGTAATTCTGCACAATCCACTAATAATGAAGAAAATGAGAGAAAAAGACATGAGCTTTTCCATATTCGAGTTATTTCCAAGCATCAAAAGATTGATACTTTGTTTGATAGTGGCTCACAAGTAAATTTAATTTTTGAAGCAATTGTAAAGAAGTTGGGATTACTAACTACACCTCACAAGAAACCATACCCATTAGGTTGGTTAAGTGATAAAGCACAACTACAAGTGACTAGACAATGTAAACTTAAGTTTTCTTTTGGGTCAGCATTTGTAGATGAGGTTGAGTTAGATATAGTTCCTTTGGATATATGTGGAATTGTTTTAGGAAGTCCTTACTTGTATGATAGAAAAGCTATTTTCTATAGAGCTGAGAACAAGTATCTATTCGTTAAAGATGGAATCAAATATATTATAAGAGCTCACAAGCTCAAGAATAATTATACTCTTATAAACTCGGGGCAGATGAAACGAATTGTAAATTCATGCAAACAATTTTTACTGATGGTTGTAAAGGAAAAGAAACCTGATAAAACCAATTTATTTGAGGGTTGTGATGCTAAATAGCAAGCTGATTTAGAAAAAATTGTTTCAGAATATGATATCTTGTTTCAAGAGCCTAAAGGTCTGCCACCCAAAAAGGAAATAGTGCATGATATTAATTTGCAGCAAGATGCTCCATTTCCTAACATCGGAATGTACAGGTTGTCCGCTTTAGAGAATGCAGAAATCAAGAAGCAGGTGTAGGAATTGCTCGACAATGGGTTCATCAGACCTAGCACATAACCATGTGGGTCTCCAATCGTTTTGGTGAAAAAGAAAGATGGCTCGTGGAGAATGTGCATTGATTACCGAGCATTGAATAAGATAACAATAAAAAATCGTTGTCCCCTTCCTCGCATAGATGATCTATTAGAACAGTTAAAGGAAGCTGTTTATTTTTCCAAGTTAGACTTGCATAGTGGATATCATCAGGGCAGAGTTGCAGAACAATATGCATGCAAAACTGCATTCAAAACAAAGCAGGGATTGTATGAGTGGTTGGTTATGCCTTTTAGCTTAACTAATGCTCATGCTACTTTTATGAGAATAATAAACGATGTATTCAGACCTTTTCTTGATGATTTTGTTATTGTATATCTAGATGACATTCTTATATTTAGCAAAAAGTGGGAAGAACATTTAAAGCATGTTAAGTAGACACTAGATGTTTTGAAAAAAGAAAAACTTTATGTTAAACTCTCAAAATGTGAATTTTTCAAAACATCTTTGAATTATTTGGGACATATAGTAGGGGGGTGGTGAATTGAAGATAGATCCCTCTAAGGTGGCAGTCATTGTAAACTAGCATAAACCCAAATCTGCTACAGAAGTTAGAAGCTTCTTAGGAGCAGTACAATATTGGAAAAAGTTCATTTCTAACATTTCCTTAATTGTAGCTCCCTTACATGCTTTAACAGGATTGAACAAGGTGTTTCAGTGGGGAGGCAAACAGTGGAAAGCCTTCGACACCTTGAAATAAAAGATTAGTACAACACCAGTACTAGCATTGCCTGATCTTCAAAGACCATTTGAGATCCAAACAGATGCCAGTGACTATGCCATGGGAGCAGTGTTGATACAGCACGGTAAACCAATATGTTATCATTCTGAGACATTTAATTCTGCAGTAGTTAACTATCCCACATATGATAAAGAATTGTATGCATTAGTGCAGAGTGTGAAAAAGTGGAAACATTACTTAATGGGCAAAGAGATAGTTATACATACTGATCATTGTTAAGTAAACTTGACTCGGGATAGAGTCAAAGGAGGTTAAACAGTGATGGTTTTGGGGCACATGGTATTGTGCACCCATGGTATTCTACCCGTGGTATTATATGTAATGGAGCCTATAAAAGGCTGGAAGGACTTCATTGTAATGCAATGGCCTGGAGGTGAGCGGTGAAGGCTCACTTGGCCAGATTGGCCAGGGTTTTGGCCAGGATAATGAAATTTCATTATGATCGGGTTTTTCCCCGGATTTGGGGTTTTCCCAGATAAACATGTGTGTTTATGTGTTTATGGTTGTTGCTGGTTATTTGTATATTTTGTTTCTCTCAGTAATTCTCTGTAATTAATTTGTGTTCTCGGGTAAATTTCTTAACAATTGGTATCAGAGCCAAAGGTTGTGTATTGGCTTCAGAAAAATGCTTTTGTTGCCAAGGGTATTTAGCCTAGTGGACATGGAAAAGATTGATGCATAGTTTGTTCGCAGATCTCATCTAAGTGCAGCAAGAACAAGGTTCTAGAAATGTTCAGATGGGCCACTATGCCAACGCTGGAGAATGAACAAGCAGAAGCGCTGCCCTGAGTGCCTCGATTTGGAAGAACGATGAGTCTGAAGAAAATGTGCATGCCCTTACTATGAGGTGAATCGTAGGTGGTCTGAAATTTGTGCTAGGCCCGGTGCCTGCGTCCTCCACTCCTGGATTTGTGAGTGTGAATGGTATGAAGCAGAAAATGCAGGCGGGGGCATGGGAACTTGCACCAAAGGAAAATGAATGGCAATGGATTGATGCGGAGGTGGTGACATTGGTGGTCTACAAGCGTCCAAGGGTGAAACTGTGGCTGCAAAGCATATCCCGGTAAACAAGTTGTGGGTAGACATACACGTGAAGCTGAAGCGCTGAAGCTGGGATGTGTGCAACTGAAGTTGTGTGGCTTGCTCTTAGCGATGAGATCGGACACTGTGGATGTACCACCATGTGATGGAAAGATTGACTGCTCCAAAGATCCTACAAATTCATTAGCATCTAATGATGAGATCCAGAAATATGTGTTCGGATTTGAGTGCAAGGTGAAGGATCATGAAAGCAAATCAAGAGCTCATGGACACTGCGTGAGATTCAATGGCGTAGTGGAGTATATTAAAAAGGACTGTGCCTATATGATATCGGTGCGTCTCGAAGGAGGAGATGAAGGTGAGGAAGCCTTCTGTGGGGCTCATTGGGGATGCCAGAGTTGTTGTGCAACAGATTCTCAAGGAGCCTCCAGAAAGAAGTCGGTGAGCAGAACAGTGAAGGCCGGATTGCAGTTTCCGATGGGAAGGATCGTCAGATATCTGAAGAAAGGGATTTCCGGACCCATAGCTGCGATGAACCTGGTGGCAGCATTGGCGACTGAAAGGCAGCTGCGCGCTACGCAGGAGTAGGAGACCCTTGGCTCCGGCAAAGCCGCCTCTGCCGTCGCTGTTCCAGAAGCTTCAAATCCATCCGCAGGGGAAGCAAGATGCTGAGGAAGGATGGTGACGCCAAAGAAACCGAAGCAGAGAAGTCTGTAGATGAGAAAGAAGATTCGAAGGCGGGTTCGGAGAGATCCAAGGATCGATCCTCGGCGGGTAGTTCTACTGAAGCAGCTCCAGATGGCGCCGAGACGGTGGCCTGGTGCTCGCCGGCTAAGCATCAATGGATCGAAACTGTCTGCGAAATCGACAAGAGTGACGGGATAGGATGATGGGATCAGGAATCGAACCCGTCACCTGTTGAGACAAAATGGGTCAGAATAGCCGCAGCAATAAACAAAAAAAATAATAATTAATGAAGTCAAAATTATTGCATGTAAATGGGCATACTATTGTAAGACCTGGTAAGGCATGTGTACCCCTGGGTAATCACCTGTGAAGTCTGGGTTAGACCTAGGTGATAGGGGGATGTCGGGTTAACAATACCCCGGGTAAAAACTTTGAGGGGGGTAAGAGCTAGAGTGAGCGGGATTGTCTCACTTAGCAGGATTGGCTGGAGTTAGTCAAGGAAACCCAAGTCAAGTTTAAGGGGGAATTGTTAAGTAAAATTGACTCGGGATAAAGTCAAAGGAGGTTAAACAGTGATGGTTTTGGGGCACATGGTATTGTGCACCCATGGTATTATGCCCGTGGTATTATATGTAATGGAGCCCATAAAAGGCTGGAAGGACTTCATTGTAATGCAATGGCCTGGAGGTGAGTGGTGAAGGCTCACTTGGTCGGATTGGCCAGGGTTTTGGCCAGGATAATGAAATTTCATTATGATCGGGTTTTCCCCCGGATTTGGGGTTTTCCCAGATAAACATGTGTGTTTATGTGTTTATGGTTGCTGATGGTTATTTGTATATTTTGTTTCTCTCAGTAATTCTCTGTAATTAATTTGTGTTCTCGGGTAAATTTCTTAACAATCATCAACCACTTCAATATCTACACTCCCAAACTAAGTTGCAGCAATCAAGACATATAGATGGATGGTTTTTCTACAACAGTTTCATTTAGTCATCAAATATAAAAATGACATACACAATCAAGTTGCAGATATGTTATCTAGACCAATTATAAATACATCTACTGTACTTAACCATAATTTAGTATCGCATGAGAGCTACATCGAACAATATGCTCAAGATATAGATTTTAAATATATATATGCAACTTTAAGTCAAGGAAAATGAGTAGAAGAATTGGATTATCATATTAAGGACCAACTCTTGTATCATTGTGGGAAGCTATGCATTCCACAAACTGAAAGATTAAAGATAATTCGAGAAGCACACACTTCTCTAATATCAGGTCACTTTGGTGTAAGTAAAACGGTTGCACAACTGCAAAGATTTTGTTATTGGCCAAAAATGAATGAGACAGTTTCTAGGTTTTTTAGAGGGTGTACCATGTGTGCTAAAAGCAACCCCAACAATAGAAAACTAGGCTTGTACACTCCACTACCAGTTCCTTCTCATCCTTGGGAAAGTGTTTCCATGGACTTTGTTGGAGGACTGCCTAAATCTAGGAAAGGTCATGACTATTTATATGTTGTTGTGGATAGGTTCAGCGAAATGTGTATTTTGATACCTTGTAATAAACAGATTACAGCTGAACAAACTGCAAAATTGTTCTTTTAGCATGTATGGGTTCATTTTGGATTACCCACTTCCATTGTATCTGATCGAGATTCCTGATTTGTTGGGAAGTTTTGGTCGAGTCTGTGGGAACTGATGGACACCAAACTGAAGAAAAGCACAACCTTTCATCCACAGACAGATGGCCAGACAGAAGTTCTCAACAGGACATTGATCCAGTTGCTCAGAGGCTATTGCAACAAGCATCCCAAACTTTGGGATGAACATTTGTGTTATGTACAACATGCTTACAACCGAGCAAAACATTCTTCCACATAGAGATCTCCTTTTGAGACCTGTTTTGGTTTCACACCAAGGTCTCCCTTGGATTTTGTCTTTGGTAAAGACATAGCAGTTGATGGACACAGTGATGTGGACAAGGTAACCAAGTTCATTGAACAAATCCAAGAGATTCACCAGGCAGTACAGGAACAGCTGGAAAAGAGCCAAGCCAAATACAAGGCAAGGCATGACAAGCATCGGATGGAGCATAGTTTCCAAGTTGGTGATCAAGTCTGGTTGTATATCAACAAAGACAGAATGCAAGGTGAAGGTAAAAAGCTAAAGCCAATAAGGCATGGACCTTTCAAGATACTTGAGAAAATTGGTGAGAATGCTTTCCGCCTTGATTTACCAGCTTACATGCACATCTACTCAGTCGTTAATGCGGACAACTTGAGATTATTTGAACCTTCATTAATTGAAGATCCCGAAGAGCAGAGTCAATTGCTTTCTATTGATGATATGTTACCTGAATACCTCAATGAATTGTAGGAAGACACAGTTTTGGACAGGAAGGTGAGGACGACGCATAGGGGAGATGTTGAGTACCTCAGGATTGGACTCAAGGGTTCAAAGCCAAGCAATGCAAAATGGATAAAGATTGGACAAGTGAGACAACTATACCCTCACTTAGTCGATGCTTGAAAACCTACTTTTGGTGGTCCAAAAGATTTTTTAGTGGGAAGGCCGTGATCTGAATTGGATCTTTAAACATTATCTAAGTTTTCATGACTGTTTCAAATTGTGTCAAGCTTCAAAATATTATGGATATCGAGCTTATCAGAAATAACCTCTAAACAATGGCAATTTGTGGTCAACATGGAACAACGAGGACCGTCGGTCGAAGTGCACAGACCGTTGGCCCATGGTGATCGCACATTGGCACAAATTGACAAACGGGAGGTCAAATCCAAAAACAGAGGCAGTTTCTGATACGCGATTAACGCTAATTGCGTATCGCGGGGCGTCCCCCTCAGTGAAGGAAAGCCCCAAGCGCTCAGTCACGAGGAAAGCATAAAACCATACGAAAATCGACGATTCTGTCAAAAGGCGGGTCCCGCGCTAAAACTGGCAGGATATCGGAAGGGCTTCAAGCGGTAAGTGGGTTCGACCGAGCCCTACCCGATGCCATACACTGGGTGACGCGCGTCCAGCGGATGAGAGAGAAAACCATTCACATCGGACGGGTAAAGGGCATGCTACTTACCTGCCAGATATGGATGGAGACCATAGGATCTAGAGGCACCAGATCAATGGCAGAGAAATGATCCGATGGATGACTGGATTCGACGGGGAAATAGGCTGAGTCATATAAGATTTGAGGTCCGGCATGACCGATGAGTTGGCAGAGGAATTAGTTTCGCGAGTAATCTTGGAGCAATGGAAATAACGATTGTTCAAAGAGAACTGACACTCAGTTCGTGAGAAAACAAGTGGCCACCTCTCTATGAAGCGTTACACAGTGATGATGACACAGAGAAGGGGAATTCAAGTGGACAGAGGTAGGAGATCCAGAGAGCCGGGAAGCGGAAAAAAACAATCAGGGAGCAGATTGGCTTTAAGCCACGAACAAATAAAGAATAAAGGGGGTAGAGAAAGAGAAGTAGAAAGCCGAAAGGCAAGAAAGAAGTGAATTGCAGAGAACAGAGAAGCCGAGCTGACTTGTAGAGCAAAGGTAGCATCGAGTAGATAGAGATAGAGAGAGTCCGAGAGTCTGTGAACTCCAGAGAAGGCTTGAGAGGTTCAAGAAACTCTTATGTGGATACCTGTCAGGTATTGAGTACCAAATTGGACTCATACCATTGAGACCAGTTGAGGTCGAGATTCAGTAAGGGGAGTATGTGTACTCTAGAGACTTGGGGAATCCAAGTACAATCCTACTGATTATCATCTCTTAAGTGAGACTCAAATTGAGCTCCTTATTGTAAAAACTTTGCTTTAAGACATAATAGAAAGGCCACCACTGAAGGCTGGACTGGGAGACGTAACCCAAGAGGATTGGGTGAACTCCTTATTAAATTTGTTGTGTTTATGTGTTTGCTTACTGTGTTCTCTTACTGTTTCAATGTCTGTGTATTTCGCAATCTTATTGATCCGTAGCATAAAATAACATAGGCACACCCCAGCGCTTGAGTCTGCAATACCTTCATTGTTTCTCTGAGGTCATTTACGGGTGATTTCAGATCAAGTGGCATCAGAGCTCATAGTTGTTAAGGTTAGACAAGCTTGTGTTGGATTCTTGTGGTTGAATGCTAACAAGATCAAAGCTTAAATTAGGAGAAGGAGAGTTGGTCGAAACTAACTCGGAAATTGGAAGAGCTTATCCTCAGAAGAAAATGTCAGAAGAAAGTCCCTTGGGACCAGACCCCCAATTTAAATATAGTTTCCTGGCCATGGGGTCCATGGTAGAGGAAATGTATAGGGACTTTAGAAAACATAAAGATGAAGATTCATTAGGCTCCAAACAAGATAAAGGAGAAGAAGAGTCTCTCCTCCATGACCACTCAAAAGGCAAAGGGAAAGAAGAAAACTTTCTCACATCTCCTAATAGCCCTGAACATAAAAAGAAGACATATTTGATTAAATTAGATGTTAAATTTGATTTACCAATATATGATGGAGAGTTGAATGCAGAGAAGTTGGATAATTGGATCAGACAAATTGATGTTTATTGCAGAGTGTAGAGTATCGACTCAGACAAGAGTAAGATTCAGCTGGCCAGCCTACGCCTTGGAGGCACTGCCTTGGTATGGTGGGAAGGTAGGACACAAGCTGACATGAAGAAACATGGTAAGATTCTTTCCGTCTGGAGTGAATTTGTTTTTGCAATCAAAAAGCAGTTCTATCCACTAGCTTACATGCAGCAAGCCATGATGAGCTGGCAAACTCTTCGCCAATTGAAAGGGAAAAGTGTACAAGGTTACACCCGTGATCTGAATTGGATCCTTAAACATTCTCTAAGTTTTCATGACTGTTTCAAATTATGTTAAGCTTCAAAATCTTATGGATATCGAGCTTATCAGAAATAACCTCTAAACAATGGCAATTTGTGGTCAGCATGGAACAACGCAGACCCTCGGTCAAAGCGCACAAACTATTGGCCCATGGTGACTGCGCATTGGCACAAATTGACAAAGCTTAAATTAGGAGAAAGAGATTTGGTCGAAACTAACCCAGAAATTGGAAGAGCCTATCCTCAGAAGGAATTCATTGATAATGATATTCTGAAACTAACAACAACTGATGCTCAAAATCTAGCAGATTGGAAGAAGTGTGTTTCCAAGGCAAGGAGGATCATATTGGAGTGAGTACGAGACCATATTGTCTCTAATCTCCATGGGAAAGAGACTCTGTATGCAATGTGACAAGCACTTACATATTTGTTCTAGAATAGTAGTGATCACAGGAAATTGGCACTAAAGGACAAGCTTCAAAATATCGAGATGCAAATGAACGAGACCATTCCACAATACCTAAGCAGGTTTCAACAATGTCATGATGAACTTGGTAAAGTAGGTGTTACTATAGCAAAGGATGATTTGGTGAGCCTAACCCTTCTAAACCTTCCCAAGAGCTGGCATAGATACAAAGATTCGGTGAACGAGAGGGAGAAGCTACCAAATTGGGAACACTTGTGGTTTGATTTGGTACAGGAAGAGATAAGGAAGCACCAGAGACAAGACCTCATCCAAGGGTGAGGATGAGGAGAACTATGCCTTGGATGGAAAGGCAAAGAAAGGGAAAGGGAATAAATACCAATTCAAAGAAGATTCGAGTCAAGGGGGCAAGAAGAAAGACTTGTCCAAAATCAAGTGCTTTCACTGTCATGAATTCGGGCACTATGCAACGAAGTGTACACACAAGAAATCAAGTAAGAAGACCGAACGAAGAGCAATGAGTGAAGCCTTGGCTTCAACTTTTGAACTTGATTTTACCCTCATTGCATGCATGACAATCACATTGATGGCTAGTGTGTGGTATCTCGACCGCAATGCCTCATTCCACATGACAAGAAACAAATAAATTTTTAGTGAATTGGAGGAGAAGGATCTCTAAATGCACATCGATATGGGAGATGATGGAAGGTATAACATGACCAATATTGGTACAACTAATTTTTAGAGGGAGTCTATCTCCCCTCTCAAGCTCAAGGATGTGATTTTTGTACCGGGTCCGAAGAAGAATCTAGTTTCCGTAGTTGTGTTGGAAGACCGTGGCTATGATGTGATATTCAGAAAAGGGAAGGCTTTCTTGAGACATATCACCATGGGACAAGTGAAGCAGATCGAGGTTTGAGTGAAGAACCTCTACAAAATAGATGTGGAACATTGTGCAGCATTGAGCACAAAGCAGAGAAGGTGCAGAGTCGATATGTCGATGAATTATGGCATAGAAGACTTGCCCATTTGCAACGTGGCGCTTTGAAGATCATGCAATAAATTTATACAGGCCCCCACAAAGGAGCACTAGAGCAGCAAGATACATGCAAAGGGTGTATGTTGGGGAAGTACTCAAAATCCACTTTCAATGGTCAGGATAGCAAGGCGCATGCGATCCTTGAATGGATCCACTTTGATGTCTGTGGACCTTTCTAGAGAGCCTCCACTACCAAGCATATGTATTATGTTATATTTGTAAATGATTTCTCACAGAAGTTTTGGATCTACTTCATGTAAAAGAAAGACCAGACATTCTCCAAATTTGTTGAGTTTAAAGCACTTGTTGAGAAAGAGGCTGGTAGGAAAGTGAAGGCTCTAAGGAGTGATAACGATGGTGTGTATGTTTCAAATGAGTTTAAAAATTTATGTGCAAAGGAAGGCATTCGACTGGAGTTGATAGCATCTCATAACCCATAACAAAATGGGGTGGCTGAGAGGAAGAAAAAAAGCATTGTGGGAGCAACATGGGCAATGTTTCATGACCAAATCCTACCTCTACACTTGTGAGCTGAAGCATGCAACACAGAGTCTATTTGCAGAACATGAGTCCTCACGGGATTCTTAGCATGAGTACACTAGATGAAGCTTTTTCAGGGAAGAAACCAGTTGTGTCACACTTTAGGATCTTTGGATCATCAAATTACTGTCATGTTTCCAAGGAAGCAAGGAAAAATATATATCTGACAACATAGTTGGGTATATTTGTGGGGTACAAAGACACACCTCACAACTATCATGTGTACTTGCCATCTCTCAGGATGACAGTGGTCAGAAGAGATGTGAAGTTTGATGAGGAGAAGGAAATGGGGTGTTCTCTTGAGAGGGAGCTTCAATTGCAACTTGATCATGATCTTTTGGCTCCAAATAATGAGCCTCAAGAAGTTGTGCATCAACCAAAAGCAGAGGAGCAGAGAGTGGAGACACCCAGTCAAGTAGATACATCCAGAGAAGGAAGGAATCGAACTAGGGAAGTTGACAAATTATTGCAGGATGTGAGAGAGAATGTGGGAGCACCCACATCATAGCACAGGTAGATGAGGTCACTGGATCGATACACCAGCTACATGGCTCTGATGAGTGAGCTGGTAGAGACAAATCCATCCTCATTTGAGGAAGTTGTAGAGCAACCAATATGGGTTGATGCTATGGTAGAGGAATATGATTCCATTGTCAGAAACAATGTTTGGGAAGTGGTCCCAAGACTAGTGGATGAATCGGTAATTGGTTTGAGATGGCTTTACAAGGTAAAGCATGTAGCATACAGGAGCATAGAGAAACACAAGGCTAGATTTGTGGCTAAGGGGTTCTCTCAGGTGGAGGGAATTGACTATGAGGAGACCTTTGCTCTAGTAGCAAGGTACTCATCCATCAGGTCAATTCTAGCACTGTCAACATAGATGGGGTGGAAGATCCACCGGATGGATGTGAAGACAACATTCCTCAATGAAGTTATTGAGGAGGAGCTATATATTGAGCATCCATAGGGGTTTGAGACCTTTGACAAAGAGTTGCATGTGTGCAAACTCAAGCGAGTGTTGTATGGACTCAATTAAGTAGCCTGTGCTTGGTATACCAGGATCGATAACTATCTCACCAATTTGGGCTTCACCAAAAGTGAAGCAGATGCAAACCTTTATCACATTGTGATAGAATGTAAATTATTGATTATTATTTTATATGTCGATGACTTGATCTTTACTGGTGATGAGAAGTTGATAAGATCTTGCAAGGAGGACCTTGCAAGAGAGTTCGAGATGAAGTACATGGGCCTCATGCACTACTTCCTTGGTTTGGAAGTATGGCAAGGTGATGGGGAATTGTTTGTCTCTCAGGGCAAGTATGCCAATGAAATACTTCATAGGTTCTGCATGGACAGGTGCAAACCCATGGAGACTCCTCTAGCAAGAAACTAGAGGAAGGAGGATGCTACTTCAGGTGAAGTAGTGGAGGCTACCATTTACAGGTATCTTGTGGGTTCACTTATGTATTTGGTGAATACACGACCGGACATGTGTTATGAAATTAACCAACTTAGTCAAGAAATGGTTAAGCCAACCAAACTGTATTGGAAGGCATCAAATCATGTGTTGAGATACCTCAAAGGCACTACTTAGTTTGGTATTTGGTATAAACAAGCAGAGGGAGTGAAGTTGCAAGGCTTCACAGATGCAGATTGGGCAGGGAGTCCATCAGATAGGAAGTGCATTTCAGGAGGAATTTTCAATGTTGGGTCCACAACAGTTTCTTGGTACAACAGGAAGCAGATATTTGTGGCACTCAACTCAGTAGAAGCAAAGTACATGGTTGCAAGTCAAGCAACATGTGAGGTTATCTGGATGAGAAATATTCTTGTTGGGTTATTTGGTTCGAAGATGGATCCTATAGTGATTTATTGTGACAACCAAAGTTGTATCAAACTCCCCGAGAATCCAGTATTTCATGATTGATCCAAGCATATCGACATCTGGTATCACCATCTACGAGATTATGTGTAGAGGCAGATTATGTTGTTGCAGTACATTCCGACAGAGGAACAAGATGCAAATATTTTGACAAAGGCCTTGTCAAGAGGAAAATTCGAGTTCCATAGAAGCAAGATTGGGGTATCTAATAATCCATTTCTTGCTGAGAGGGAGTGTTGAATATGCAACAAGAAAATCTAGTTTTGACTTTGCCTTGGTCAAACTAGATTAAAATTCGAATTTCAATTTCAGAAGAATACTTGGAGGTAGTTAACTAAGGTGACATGGCTCTTGTCACTTAGTTAACTCAGTAAATTTGAGTTGAAGACACTTGAGTTAAATTCTACATGATTGATTGCTAATTTGTAACTTCAGAAGAACTAATGGAGGTCAAGTTGTGGGTGTGTAACTTCAACCACACTTAGTGATAAACTAGTTAACTGATCAATCAACCCAAAATAATTTTTGCATGCAGAGAATTCAAGTTACCCAGTTGAGATTGGAGTTCAAGGGTAGTGTACTATATGTTGTAAACTAATCCAAGTTGTATAGGTGGTGCATGCAGTCAAAGGATTGGCCTATGGTAATTGCGCAATTCCTTGGTGTGAAATTCCTAAATAATAGGGGAAATTTCCCAAGGGAACAACGCAAGGAAATAGGATCTTGGGAAGGCTTGAAATTGGCTAAGTGTTGGGCCAAGTTTAGTCAGTCAAGCAGAGGGATAGACTATACTAGTGCAGGGTGTGCTCAAGCTTGAGCAAGCATTGTATTTCTTCTCTATTCTTTGATTAATGCAATACATATAGTAAGGGATTTTGAGTAGTTGCTTTCCCCTAGATAAATATTTGTGTATGTGTGATGTTTCCTTTAGCATGTCAATGATTCTTGTTTTATACGGTGAATTAAGTTTCGCAGATTAGTAGAGTAGCTTCAAGTATTGTGATTTAGTAAATTTCATTAGCTATTTTGAATCTACACATTAATTTCTAAATGGCTTCCCATATCTATTTGAACTCCATATTCCAAAAGTAGGGAACTTCACCATCTTCTAAGATGATTTGTTTCTTATGCATGGATGACTATAAGTTAAGAACATGTCCTCATAAGCGACATCATGGTCCACCATATTTGTATTCTCCACTTTAACCATAAGGTTTCCCAAGACCTCCACCCGAGGATTCACAAATTCCCTTGCTAGAGTCTCCTTCTTCCTGGGATTTTCGTATTTAAAACTGGCTACTTGTGAATTTCCTTTTCCCTCTGTTCTTTCCTTCCCTTTCATTGTATATAAGAACTACTTCTTTCAATAGTAATTTGGGTGATTAAGGACTAAGAGTAATGAATAAATCAATTAATTTTCATTATTGTGGCATGGACATAAAGCTCAAGTGTGAATGAGAGTTGATCACCACAACATATAAAAGAGAGTTAGAACAGTGTTTAAGTCCTAGTTAAAAATCCATCTCACAATTAATACAAGTAGGTGGGGTAGGTATCCTTCCACTTGTGCAATGCATTTGGATGCAATCATTTTTTATTCCCTGTATAATTAGTAATTAGTCACTTAATAATATTTATGGAGTTTTTCCTTACTCCATTTATGTATCCTTTTTTCAATGTGGATGAAAAGGTCTTTATTCCCTTGATATCATTCCAAAAATCGAAATCTTTCCCTGTTTCTCAAGGATATATCTTGCAAGTCAAAATCTAAGAGGATAAAATGCAAGATGAATTGTAGCCTAGATGGGTTACCTTATATGTGGCCCATTACTGGGCTATATTAACCCTCAACAGAACGTCTAATGCCATAATTATTTGATATCGCATAATTTAGGACTCCACGACATCTAAGAAATATACAACAATGCCAATTCCATCATAAATAAGAGGATCTCTAAGTTTTATCCCAATACATTAAACCACATTTATTATGATATAAAGAAACAAATGAATTTATGATTTATTTTGGCAATATGGTGCCCAAACTCACAAACCCCTCTCTACCACTTAAAAGAGTGTTGGCCACTCGTTTCAGGAACAAAAGAATCTCACATCGCCACATTTACACCCTTACCAAAGAATATATATATATATATATATTTAAATGTATATATTGGTTTTTTTTAAATACTTGTTTTTATTGCTTTTACAAAATTTGAAATGTTTTTTTTTTATTTTTAATTTGTATTTAAAAAGAAACATTTTTTCCTATTCAAGGTTTTCCCCTTCTTTTTTATTTTTTCTATTTTTTTGTTTATTTTTTTTTTCCTTTTTATTTTTTGCAACAACATTGAGCTTCAAGCCATGGCCTCTAAAATGTTACAATTTTAAGTTTGAAAGAAAAGGAGGGTATTATTGATAATGCTTCTTTTCAATTCGAGGGTTGGTCTTAAGCTTTTGAATCCAAGGCTACCAATTGTCAAGGCCATGATTTTAAAAAACTTGTAATTTTATCCTTTAAAAAACAAAGCTGCTACTAGGAGCCCCACTTTTTCCCGACTTTTTGATTCAAGGGTTGATTTTAAGGATTTCATTGCAATGATATTGGTAATCAAGTCTAAATATTTCAAGGAAGTTATAGTTTTAACCTTGAAAATAAAAATGGTGTTACTATAATGCCATTTTTTTATTCGGGGGTTTATTTTAATTTTTTTTAAACCATTATGATGTTGTTAAGGTCATGATTGCAAAAGGTGGTAATTTTAACTTGAAAAAGGAGGGCACTACCAGTAGTACCATTGTTTGAAATTAGGGTTGACATTAGGGTTTTTTACCTAAAATTATGGGTTTTTAGGGCTACAGTTCTTGTTTCAAGGACAACATGTTCATCTAGTCAATAAATATGTTCCTAGATGGCTATTAAGTTATGTTAAATATTGGATTACTATGGAAGGATGTGTTTCTATTATTATTGTATCAAGTATTGTTCCATAGAAGTGTAGAGCATTGAGAGTTAGATATTGATGCATAACAAAGGAAGAAGAAGATCCCATAACAACCATATTAACCATAGTGTCTATGGCATCTCCATAGTGAGTGTCCCCTTCTTTATAACATGACTGAAAAGAAAAGAGCAGAGCATAAGCCTCACCATGTAGCTAGATTTTTCCCAATTTGTGTTTTCCTAAGGCACATATTGTGCTCATTATGTGCATGGTGTGTTATTGCTTGTCTCTTCCATTTCAATTTGGGCTTATTTCAATCATTTATATGCTAAAATTAGTAGTATATGTTTGCAATCTATACGAAACAATGCATATCAAAATATTGTAGAGTATTATAAGATATGTTTTTATGAACTATTCCAATGGAATATCCACAACAATTTACAAAACGGTAGGGCTTCATTTTAAATTCCTAATGTTCAACCTCAAAGGGAAGAACCCATAACCCTAGACTTCAAGGTGCTCTAAGAAGATAAAAAAACCCCAAATATTCCAATAAAGGAAAGAATACAAATAAATTTATAAGAGAGAGAGAGTATGATAGTGTGCTCTTCCTAGTCACATCTCACAGGAGTGAATAATAATGAGTTTATATGAATGAATGGAGGGTTCTCTCCTCCCTTTATATATATAGGAGGTAATGGAGAACGAAAATATATATTTGGTCAACGACCTTACACTAAGCCTATAATAAACACATGTAGGCACAAACAAGTGGAGTGCTACACTTTGAGGGCATACATGTCAAGCTCCAAGGTGATGTCATATGCAACATGGGATCCAAGATGATCTAGTTATGTAATATGTATCCACACACCTCCACCACAAGCCCATAGAGACTCCATCCTTCCCCCTAAGCCATGTATTTATTTCATCCACTACTCCTCCATGAACATTGTTATAACCCACATCCTCAATCCAAATCCAAGCCTCCATATAGGAATTAAAACTGCCCTATACTGTTTAGGGATTAATGCCTCCTCCAAGATGCATAATGTTCTTCCTCTTAAGTAGAGTTTTTTCCATCTCAAAAATCATCTCCATGTGGGCATAATGAAGCACATCACCAAGCTATCAAGAAAAATAAAATTCCATGAGAATTAATGTCAAGTAAGTACCCAATGAAGGTCAAGCAACCACTGAGTATGTTATCTCTAATGTGAAAATCCATCACAATCCATCGCCCATGTGAAAATACATTTGTTAACATCCAAAGGATGAGCATACACTATGTACCCCAAATATCATGGAGCACCCTCAAACATGGTATAGATACATTTAGAGTACTGAAAACTAATATAAGATACAACCATTCAAGCTGCTATATATTGTTACATACAACACATCATTGATCCATTAATAGAAATTTATTTCGTTGTTATACTTCTCTTTCAATATTATATCTTGTGATATTTTTACAACATTGTGTATTCATTAATCTATTCTCAACACAATCTAGATCATTTACAACACATAATATTTGGAAATCTTGGTAAGGTATCAAGCACTTAGCTAGAAAAGGATTATTTGCGCACTAGCTTGTCCTTCAATGAATAATAAATATGGGGGTTTCATTCAATTTAATAATAAGAATTTTTTGGATACAAACTCATTTTCAACCAAGTGTATTTTTAAGACAAGGATTATAAAGGTCATAAACCTTTTTGATGTATAAATCATGATTAGAAACCCTATATAGAGTTGAGACTAGAGTTTTAGCTTAATACCACTACTAGGCTTATTATTGACAGTGTTAAAGAACTCATTATAGATTAATTTTTTTCTTAAGTTTGAACTTCCTTAGCCAACTACATAGTAGAGAGGTTGGAGGTGTATTTGTACAATGGGCTTCAAGAAAAATTGTCTAGCTAAATGTATTAGTGGCTAAGATGAAAGCATAAGTGTTAAATGTTTTATTAATGAATTTAGGAGCTTTCATATTTAGCAAACCACTTGGTGGCTTTGACTTCAATCTATGTGGAAATAATACATTGAACTTTAAATAGAAAAACAAATTTTCCCTTTACCCTTGATTTTGGATAGTCATCCCCTCATCCAACACTTGAAGTGTTTGTGAGTTATCGAATTTAAGTCCCCTTTTTATCATATAACTAAGATAGTAATTGTAACACCCTCCTTCCACATTTAACCACGCTAACTGGTCCATTGAGTTAAACATGTGACAAAGAGTTACCATGATATGATTCAACTCCCCATGTATAGTTAAGGAAGTGGAACTAACAAGAAAAGACCAATCTGACCTTCTTCAGAAGCTACATAACCTTCAGGAGCCAACAAACCCCTCCAGGTGTCCAACCCCTAAGACAACTTGATGTTATTCTGAACTAGACCCTCCAATCGCTCCCACAACAAGGCATCTATGTGATTGCAACCTTGTTTAGGCAATTATGCGCTAGTGGCCCCGAATTCTGAGCCACTTTTTCAGGGCTAGGACTCAGGCCTCTGCCCAGAACTTCATGAAACTTCCAGAAATGGTAAATAATAATGAAATAAGGCTACTAATGTAAAAAATTGAACAAGGACTTGACCTGACCCCTACCATCCATGATAGGAATTCTATCAAACATATCATAAACATGTAATGTATAGGTCATAAATACACATCTGAACATAGGGGTCTCATACTTATCTTAGAATCATCAAGAAGGACTGATGCCTCCTCATAATAACTACAAGATCATCTATTAGGTCATGCATTCATTAACATTTCATCTACTAATCAAAACATGATGAGATCCATAACTCAAGTCTGTCATAAAACATGTTTATAACCAACAAATAACCAAAGAAATATCAATGATGAAACCACCATTAAAGCCACATAATGACAAGAACATTTACTCATGAAATACCAAAGGAAAATGAGCTCTTATTAACATATGAATCTACAAATGAAAATTTGTAAATTGTCGTGATTTTTGAAGATCTCGTGATTCTTATCCTGCATCACATCGTAGGTAAATATCATTAAACAATCCTTATATTTTCTACTTCCATTATTGGGCCAACATCAGCAGTAAGATTTATTATACTCTGCTTTAACCAAAATAATTGCAAAAAGACAGTTAATAGTTCATTATGAATGCTATTTGAAAGGGAATTATGCTTATAATACCTTTACCTGGGAACCCACCGCAAAGCTTTATTGGACATCCCAGAAGAACCTCCTCATTCTTCTTCGGCTTTCGAAGGTTTAAGGCTCTTCCCACCCTCCATCAAATTCATATTCTAGAACGAGTTCTGTGAGAGATTTTCCTTCCATGGCCTCAAGGCAATCCTCCCCTTATTCCTTTCATAGCACCTCAATCTGTCACAGGTCTGAGCAACAACGATGTTTCATCTCTTCACAATGTCGTGCTATGAAACTGCAATGTTGGGGTCTGTAATTAGTGACACCCTCTTGGTAAACTATTAAAACCAATCTTGTAGAACCCTCCTATTGAAATTGATAAATACATTGACATGAATGACTGTATGCTCTGTTTTTCATCTTGCAGGGAAAATATAGAACAATATTGTATCTATCTAGAAACTGTACACAAATTATAACCAGGACAATGCATCGGAATATCGGAATGGGGAAAGATGGTAAGCATCCAATTAATATCGCAACAACTTACAGTATTCGGATTTCCTCAACAGAAAACATAACAGATTGTGTGAAAGTAGCCCTAAGCCCAGACAACGAATTCAATAACACCTCTGCGCAGAAATATAGATAATTTCAATCGGTATCACAAATTTAAAGACTTTTAATGACGGATTTTGCAGGCATCCACAACTTTTACATGTAAAGGATCATTTGAATGCTAAAATACATTGAATTGTCTAAAAGAACATAGATGTGATTTATGTTTTAAAGTCACCATACCTTTGATTTCATCGGCAAGCCCAACCGCGATTGTTCTCCGAATTCGAACAAGCCCAAACCGCTGCACAGACCCGAAGCAGTGAGGGATAAAAGGTAGTGTCAGCAATAATGAAGTTCCGTTAGGATTACCCCTCTGCACGTAGACTTGACCTTGTCTTCAAACCCTAGCAATGGCCGTCAGCATTAGTGATGAGGATTTTCAAGCTTGATTATATTTAGGACCATAAAATCCATAAGCGGCGCTGACAATGTAGAAGAGACTGCATATGAAATTATTTTTCCTTTTAAAGCGGATGGCATGCCTCCTCAAGGGGTATGTGCGCACTTAATCATCTTTAGGAAGAGTGCCCCTCTTGCATAAACATATTTAACTCAGAACCAAGCAATTTCAGTATTTTCCAATAACTTGCAAAGGGTTACTGTACTCGAGGAGATATCATGAAGGCCTTAATCCTTGTGGGAGGTTTTGGAACAAGGCTACGCCCGCTTACTCTGAGCCTTCCCAAGCCTTTGGTGGATTTTGCCAAGTTCTTGCATCATTCTGGTACGTCACCTAACAGTTTTACTGTCCAGATCTTTGGTGTGGGCAATTACATAAGTCTTTGGTGCGGGCAATTACACAGGTTGACGTGCCTAAACCTTGCCCCCTGCCATGCTTGTACGAG
Source organism: Pinus tabuliformis (assembly GCA_031772625.1). NCBI lineage: Eukaryota > Viridiplantae > Streptophyta > Pinopsida > Pinales > Pinaceae > Pinus > Pinus tabuliformis. The sequence continues at coordinate 647,790,339 of CM062815.1, read as the reverse complement.
CAACCTGGTAAAATGAGTTGCATGCAACTTTCCAACTGTCCTCGAAATAGAAAGATGAATGGCATGGCATTCAAAGAAACCAGCTGTATTTTATTCTCTTAAGTTTATTATATTTTATATACCAATAACTCTTTGAAAACCGTTCCTATAATCAATCGATCAATTATAAAAATTTGGGAGCCGTAATTAGCGACACCCTCTTGGTAAACTATTAAAACCAATCTTGCAGAACCCTCCTATTGAAATTGATAAATACATTGACATGAATGACTGTATGCTCTGTTTTTCATCTTGCAGGGAAAATATAGAACAATATTGTATATCTCTCTTCTCTACGCAATGGGGAACTGCGTGATGCTTATAATACCTTTACCTGGCATACCGATTGAGTATGAAGCCATTGTTTCAGAAGCACGCAACGGCCTCAGAATCAGCAAGAAATTGAAACTCCCTGAGCCTCTCTTATAGTTTATGGCAAAGAAATTTGCTTTACGCAATAGGATTCGCATCAACTGCAGCACCCTGTCTGTTTAGAAAGTTCATTGATGGGCATATGAGCATCCAGGCCCTCTGTGTCTCTGCACCTCTTGCATAAACATATTTAACTCAGAACCAGGCAATTTCAATATTTTCCAATAACTTGCAGAGGGTTACTATACTCGAGCAGATATCACGAAGGCCTTAATCCTGTGTGCGGTTTTGGAACAAGGCTACGCCCGCTTACTCTGAGCCTTCCCAAGCCTCTGGTGGATTTTTCCAAGTTCTTGCATCATTCTGGTACGTTGCCTAACAATTTTACTGTCCAGATCTTTGGTGCGGGCAATTACATAGATTGACGTGCCTAAACCTTGCCCCCTGCCATGCTTGTACGAGCAACCTCGTAAAATGAGTTGCATGCAACTTTCCAACTGTCCTCGAAATAGAAAGATGAATGGCATGGCATTCAAAGAAACCAACTGTACTTTATTCTCTTAAATTTTATTATATTTTATATACCAATAACTCTTTGAAAACCGTTCCTATAATCAATCGATCAATTCTAAAAATTCAATACTTCGTTGCACCCATTCCTATGTCATATTCCTATTAGAATATAATATGCATAATAGTATCAAAATATATTACTCGCCATCATTATTGTTGTTAGCGATTCATACTTGTTAATTTGCAATTATGGGATGATTGCTAATTTATGATTATAATATGTAATTAATTTACATATTAATTTTAATACAACAATCCACTTTTATATTTGGTGATGGGGCTCAGTGCAAGAAATTGACATTGTGATGACAATGGTGGAAGCGAAGTGCCCAGTGCCTAACTATGGAGGCAACATTTTTGTTCAGTGATTTTACATAACAATTGGTGTTTTTTAAGTTGATACACAAGGAATTTGGCAGATCAAACAACAATACAACAATAGCACGATGGTAATGGATCTAAGCATCATTAACGTTGCCGACAAGTGACTATCACTCAAATGCAGAGCCTTTTATCACTTTTCTGGACAGTTGGTACACCAAAATAGACCTATGAAAATGACGCAAAGGCAACCATGGATTTTTTGCAATTTCTAGTGCAGTCCTTTGTCATAAATATTTGACATATATGTTAAATACGGACGACTGGTAGTAAGTGGGCAGTCGTCGTTTTTAAAAGGTGAGACTGTTTAATAGTCTTGGATAAGAAAAATGTTTTAGTAAAGTTCATTAATTATGTGCAGGGTTGTCCCACAATATAGGTGAGTGGCTATTAAGTTGATACAAAAAGAGACATCTGTTTGTGAGAAATCTTGGTATTTGCTCGAGTAAAAACGGTTGATCCTGCACCGCAAAGTACTAGTGATATCACGTCTCTTTCCATCAATTCCAAAGCTGTAATTAGTTTATTATCTGATTTCAGGCCCGACAAGGACTACCACCGCTTGCGGATCTTGTTTTAATGATGAATTTCAACATATATTACTTTTCGAAAGAGTATTATTTTTCACTCAAAAGAGTTGCAAAAAGAGCCATCTCATATATAATGCTCTTTTTCTAGTGCTAACATTTCTCAACAAATGGTCTTTTATACATGTTATCACTCAGGTTGTCCCTTTTGACTCCCAAAGGGATACGGCCGAGGTAACCACAAACCAATCTTTGGACTGCAGGTCCTAGCCCACCTGCAGTCAGAGAGGGCTCTCTCTTTAGGATTTAGCTTTGTTTAAGGGATGATTTTAGGCTAGATATGATGCACATGGGTTTGAGTTTGGTGGGATGGTTGATCTATTCAACCAGAGTTGGCATACAAAGTGTAAGAAGTTCAAACCATTGGGCATGGAGTCAATGAATGTGAACTGAAGGGTGCATTTTCCTTGGCAGAAGAGGGGAATATGGAGCAGGATAGCTATGCATGGCACAATGATTAAATGCTGGAACAAGGATGAAATGGAGGTTAGGGGATGAGAGGCAATTAAGGATCTCTCATCTAGCCAAAGAGGGAAAGTGGATGAAGACTATATAGGAGCAATGAAGGATTCCTAAACAGCAGTCAGAAATGAGAAATAGCTTAAACATGATCAATTAAGTATGGATATTTATCACTAATTCAGAGGAAAACATAGATAAATCACAGAAATTGAGAACAGAATACAACTAAGTGAGCTCTGAACTATTCTTTCTTTCTGCTATTTGGATAGTGAAACAATGATGGCATAAACACATATAAACTGTAAACAGAGATAAGAAACACTTATTGGGCTATGTAGAAGCGTTAGGATTCCATAGTCACTCTTTAGTCATTAAAACACAACAGCCAGTTCATCTCCCAAACATTCCAACGATCTTTGATTATAGAGACTCTCAGAAAATACAATGCAAGTCTAGAGGAAGTTATTGACCAACCAACCCTTAAAACAGTGCAGAGGGTGGTTTAAATAGAAAATATTTACAAACATCCCTTGAACAGGTGTCAAGGGAGAAAATATCTCAAAATATCTATCAAAACAGATTCAAAAGAGATCTTGTGCAATAATTTCTTCTAATGCTAAGTTGTGCTGGAAATAAATGCAATAAAATATCTAAAACAGGTGTTCATGAGGGAGCAGCCTCATCAAAATGGCTCTTTAGGGCTGCGCATGGTCCTGCAGCTTCAAAAATGGACTAAAAGAGTTCCTCGAGCCACGCGCTGTCCTCTGTGTGATAACTATGCATTTAAGGAAGCAGCGCTGCTCCAAAAATATGACTGGGAACAATGTCTCTGCAATAACTCTGCCTTGAAAGCCTTCATCTATGCCTTTAGGTGGCTTTAAAGCAACAAAAGAAGTGTTGGTGAGCCTTAATGGCTGAATGATGCTTTGTTGACTTTTGCTGGGCTTGCTTTGCTTTCATCTGCTTTGAAAAACTGGACTGATACTCTTTAAACTGTCTAATCACCCCTTTATCTGCCAATTTAATGCAAGAATAACTGCTGCAAATGCTTCCGTGGCCTTAGGGATGCTATCGGCGCTTGGCCGATCAAAAAATGATGCTTAAACCTTCAAAAAATGCTGCAAAACAGAGGAGAAATGCATGCTGACAGATTGCCGAGGCGAAACCATGCGTTTGGATGTATTTGGGCCTGGAGCGATCTCAAAATGGCTAAGGAAACCATCATTTCCTTTATACCTGGGCGGGCACGGGCGCCGCACACAAAACATTAAAAATGGCCCTTTTATTATAAACAGGCGGAATGCCATAAAAACATGAATTTTCATTGAAAAACGGCCAAATAGCGACACTGTTCATTGAATTAAATCGTGGCCGTTGGATCCGGCGTGGGCCGATCCAACGGCCTAGATCTTATCGCAATATCGGCGTCGGGCGGACCGGGGGGTGGCACATAAAACTTGCGATGAGCGAAACAAAGGGCGGACCCGAAATCCTCTATAAGCCCACTTTTTATTGATATCGGGTCCGGCCCATCGGCGAAACTCTTATCGGCGGGACAAACATATGACCCCCGAAACCATCGAACCCGAAATGATTTTACAGGCCCTCTTTATTTTATTTCGGGTCCGGCCCATCGGCGAACCCAAATCGGCGGATTTTAATGAAAATGATAAGCGGACCCGATATTCATTAAGCTCTGCTTTATTGTATTTCGGCTCCGGAATATCGGAGCACTCCCATTTCGCTGTACAAAGGGCTCCTTTTGGACCCGAAACTTTTATATGTCGTGCCTTAATAATATTTCGGCTCTGCTGGTCGGAGCCATATACATGGGGTGATCGCCGATATAATATGGGCCGTTTATTTGGGGCCCAAAAATGGATGGCTGAGATTAACTCGGCAGCTTTGCAATCGGGGAAACCCGGGGGCGGGCCTTAACAATGGAGCGATGCGATATGGTAATATAAGCGATAATGTTATTGCAATGCGATATATGCAAATATCACAATCAACGATAAGGCGGGGCATGTTATATATATAATATATGCAATGAAATAATGTGATGCGACTGCCGACTGCCGATGCGATATCGCAATCGGCGATCGGCAGTCCACCATCGGCGAAGAACCCATCGACAGCGCACATATATGTTTGTTTTAATGCATAACTCCCCCTCCCAACTGCGATATCGCATCGGAGGGGGTCCAAAAGGGGAGCTTTTCTTTCGGAGCAAGGCTATAACACTAAAGGGAGGCTTTGTGAAATCAGAGGGGCCTTTTTTTAGTGTTTTGAATGGATTATAAGGCATCGGAGGGGGTCCGATAGCCCAAAAGGAGGAATTTTCAAGCATATGAGGGATTTTCATGCCTTGGAAGGAGTCCTAAGGCACTTAAGAGGAATTTTATGCGGTTTGAGAAGGGTTTTAAGGCCAAACAAGGGATTTATGCCTTAAAAAGGCAAACCAAGGCCAGAGGGATGATTTTTATACATATGAAGGGAAACTATGCAAAGGAATGAGTCCTTATGCATTTGGGAGATGGTTAGAGGGGGTATTGAGGGCTCTTGCTAAGTTTCAGATAAACTTAGCAATTCCCGAGGATGTATATGGTTATCTTTCAACCAGGGGGAGGGGATAAGTATATAGGGGAGTAATATACATAGTTTTAGTAGGGGAAGAGGAAATAGATAGGAAGCTACATAGTAAAGTTAGTAGTTAACATGAAAAGTGATAAGAAAGCGCTAAGTATGTGAATCTTAGGCTATTAAGAGGGAAAATGACTCATAGAAGCAGTGTGTACATTTCTTGAGTGAAGCAGATCTTCACCAAGGCAAATGATATGGAGAATGATGAAACTAAGAGGTATCAAGCAAATCTTGACCTCTTTTAGGGGACATTAGTGAGAGATTTGGGAAAAGAGGAAGAAGGGGAAGTTAGACATGCCTCCCTTGAAGTCCTCCAACTGAAAAAATGCCTCAAACCAAAAATGAATTGCTTACCAAAAATTGGAACACAGCAGTGGCATTGAGACTAGCACACTCTCATGGACACTTCTTTTGGCCATCTGTAGCAAAATATGGAGCATTGCAGCATGCATTGTACGACATATTTGGCATGTAAAAATGTCGATCATGAAAGATGATTAACCTGCTGCAGCAGGAGGCTAACAGTGGCTCCACTTGGGGATGGCTTTTCCTTGTGACAAGCCAAGAACAGCAGGTCAGACTGCCTTGTATTCAATTGTTGCTGTGCTCTGCAAAATTTCCTTGGCTGGCTGGCTTATTGATCCTACCTACCTACCTACCCTAACCAACACTTACTTTGCTGTTAGGTGAAGTGAAATAACCAATGCAGCCATTTAAGCAAAATAGACATCAGTGAGCTTTGCGGCTTGTGCCTGCCGGTGAGAAAAACCGAGATCTTGCAATCTGATGTGGCTTTGTTAATCTTTGAGAATATCAGGAAGCTACTGACCTCCTTTGCTGTGTTTAAACACTGTACAAAACTGTCCTGCAACATATATATACAATTGCTAGGCTGAAATAAATAACTGTACAAAATTTTGGGACAACTATCATGCTTTGAAATAGAGAAATCATTAACAAATTGATATTGAGCCTTGCAGCCTGCTAATGGAGAAGAGCGCTGATCTCTTTCATCATTCTTCCTGCCAGCAGATAGGTCATTCAAAACTTGCAGAGGTGCTTGCAATTTATTACAATCTAGCTCGAATAGGACTTGACTGATCTGCGCAGGCTGCTCCTCTTCTTCTTCTTCGAATAACTTAGATGGCTGAAAACAAAGAGGCAGGGGATCCACTTGGATCATTTGATCATATGCTGCTGCTTCTAAGTCTTCCTCAATCTGATATTCGATGGCTCTTTGGGGCTACAAAACTAGAGGCAATACCTTTGGAACAATATTTTGATTAACCTCCAGGCGGTCAATAGCAACACAAGGTGACACTTGATCATACACATCATGATAATTATCCCTGATAAATTGAAAAGACTCAAAACAAAATGGTAAAGTTCCTTCGCTGAAATCAAAATTTTCTGCGCTTTCCTCCTTTACTTCATAGCTGAACTGGGCAAGCTGATCATTACATTCAAGCTGTTGAGCCTAAACTTCGCTTCCTGCCAAAATAGGATCTGATTCCTCTGCAAGGCTGATTTGGTCGTTAGGCTCATAATCATCATCATACAGATCATATTTGGGCAGACAGTTGAAAGAAGAGAAGCTATTATATTCACACAGTATATCAGGAGACTCCTCCTTCACATATGGCTTTATGAATATGTCATCTGATTTGTGGTAGGTTTGTTCGTGAATGTCACTACTTTCCTCATGCACAACAGATGTGTTCTTGTGCTCTAAGCATTCCACTTTCATTGTGATCAGCTGCATCATTTCCTCTGTCCTTTGTAACACACTATGAAGTCTCTCTTCTTGCTCTGCTTTGCGTTGTTCCTCCCTCCTCTTTAGATTTGCCTCCACGTCCACGGCTACATCCTGCATCTGTTTCAAAGTGGACGGGCATCTTTCTCTCAAACAAAATTCCATTTCTGGATCAAAAGCTCTTGGATATTGAAATAGAGCCAGATCAGGGGGAGGCCTAATATTAAATGGCATAGAAAGATAAACTTGATTGAATTGATCAGAAAATTGATGAACAGATTCATTTGGAAGCCTTTTTAACTCATCATAGTCTTGAATGAGTGAGAGGAAACTAACTTTGATCATCCATCTATCAAGGAAGAGCTTGGAACACTGCTGAAGCTTTGAGATGCTGGCCTCAGGCAATGCTTTAAACCAAGTCCTAACTTCACTTTGCAAAGAAAGGGAAAATAGTCTAAGACTAACATCTTCATCTTCCACTTCAAATATATTAAGATAATCTTCAAAAGCCTGGAGATGTTTCTGGGCAGTAATACCATTCTCTCCATCAAATCTAGGGAGATACTCGGGATGATTTGCAGGCAAAGGATTCAGCACAGGAGGCAAAATGAGAGGTTTATATCTATCAGGAACTTTACGAGACACAGGAGTATATACAGGAACTGTAAGACTAGGCTCTATTTTTGGTTCCTCCTTGGCTGTATGATGATCTTCAACAACATTTGAAGACTGCTGCTCTAATGTGCAAGGAGGCTTTTCAACAAGATTTTCCAAAGGAAAAACATAAAAATCTGATATAGAATCATCTTTAAAATACAATATACACAGCAAAACTTTATGGAGAAAAAACATGACCTCTTGGATAGTAATCCAGGTCAAAAGCCTGATCTGCTCATATATCTCTTTTGGGTTCATTTCTCCAGTGGAGTCTTTATTATGAGGATGATGTGGAGTCGCCAGGTGGATGAATTAACCTTGAAGTGCCTGATCTCTGTCCACCGTCACAGATCAGAGCTAAACATGAAAAGCTCTGAAGAAAAGGAACACTTTCTCCAGAAAACAAGGCAAACTGGTCAAAATTGGGGTTTACAGTAATAAACAAATGATTCAGGTCCCCAGTGGAGTCGCCATTATGTTATCACTCAGGTTGTCCCTTTTGACTCCCAAAGGGATACGGCCGAGGTAACCACAAACCAATCTTTGGACTGCAGGTCCTAGCCTACCTGCAGTCAGAGAGGGCTCTCTCTTTAGGATTTAGCTTTGTTTAAGGGATGATTTTAGGCTAGATATGATGCACATGGGTTTTGTTTGAGTTTGGTGGGATGGTTGATCTATTCAAGCAGAGTTGGCATACAAAGTGTAAGAAGTTCAAACCATTGGGCATGGAGTCAATGAATGTGAACTGAAGGGTGCATTTTCCTTGGCAGAAGAGGGGAATATGGAGCAGGATAGCTACACATGGCACAATGATTAAATGCTGGAACAAGGATGAAATGGAGGTTAGGGGATGAGAGGCAATTAAGGATCTCTCATCCAGGCAAATAGGGAAAGTGGATGAAGACTATATAGGAGCAATGAAGGATTCCTAAACAGCATTCAGAAATGAGAAATAGCTTAAACATGATCAATTAAGTATGCATATTTATCACTAATTTAGAGGAAAACATAGATAAATCACAGAAATTGAGAACAGAATACAACTAAGTGAGCTCTGAACTATTCTTTCTTTCTGCTATTTGGATAGTGAAACAATTATGGCATAAACACATATAAACTGTAAACAGAGATAAGAAACACTTATTGGGCTATGTAGAAGTGTTAGGATTCCATAGTCACTCTTCAGTCATTAAAACACAACAGCCAGTTCATCTCCCAAACATTCCAGCGATCTTTGATTATAGAGACTCTCAGAAAATACAATGCAAGTCTAGAGGAAGTTATCGACCAACCAACCCTTAAAACAGTGCAGAGGGTGGTTTAAATAGAAAATATTTACAAACATCCCTTGAATAGGTGTCAAGGGAGAAAATATCTCAAAATATATATCAAAACAGATTCAAAAGAGATCTTGTGCAATAATTGCTTCTAATGCTAAGTTGTGCTAGAAATAAATGTAATAAAATATCTAAAATAGGTGTTCATGAGGGAGCATCCTCATCAAAATGGCTCTTTAGGGCTGCGCATGGTCCTGCAGCTTCAAAAATGGACTAAAAGAATTCCTCGAGCCACGCGCTGTCCTCTGTGTGATAACTATGCATTTAAGGAAGCAACACTGCTCCAAAAATATGACTAGGAACAATGTCTCTGCAATACCTCTGCCTTGAAAGCCTTCATCTATGCCTTTAGGTGGCTTTAAAGCAACAAAAGAAGTGTTGGTGAGCCTTAATGGCTGAATGATGCTTTGTTGACTTTTGCTGGGCTTGCTTTGCTTTCATCTGCTTTGAAAAACTGGACTGTTACTCTTTAAACTGTCTAATCACCCCTTTATCTGCCAATTTGATGCAAGAATAACTGCTGCAAATGCTTCCGTGGCCTTAGGGATGCTATTGGCGCTTGGCTGATCAAAAAATGATGCTTAAACCTTCAAAAAATGCTGCGAAACAGAGAAGAAATGCATGCTGACAGATTGCCGAGGCAAAACCATGCGTTTGGATATATTTGGGCCTGGAGCGATCTCAAAATGGTTAAGGAAACCATCATTTCCTTTATACCTGGGCGGGCACGGGCACCGCACACAAAACATTAAAAATGGCCCTTTTATTATAAACAGGTGGAATGCCATAAAAACATGAATTTTCATTGAAAAACGGCCAAATAGCGACACTGTTCATTGAATTAAATTGTGGCCGTTGGATCCGGCGTGGGTCGATCCAACGACCCAGATCTTATCGCAATATTGGCGTCGGGCGGACCGGGGGTGGCACATAAAACTTGTGATGAGCGAAACAAAGGGCGGACCCGAAATCCTCTATAAGCCCACTTTTTATTGATATCGGGTCCGGCCCATCGGCGAAACTCTTATCGGCGGGACAAACATATGACCCCCGAAACCATCAGACCCGAAATGCTTTTACAGGCCCTCTTTATTTTATTTCGGGTCCGGCCCATCGGCGAACCCAAATCGGCGGATTTTAATGAAAATGATAAGCGGACCCGATATTCATTAAGCTCTGCTTTATTGTATTTCGGCTCCGGAATATCGGAGCACTCCCATTTCGTTGTACAAAGGGCTCCTTTCAGACCCGAAACTTTTATATGTCGTGCCTTAATAATATTTTGGCTCCGCTGGTCGGAGCCATATACATGGGGTGATCGCCGATATAATATGGGCCGTTGATCTGGGGCCCAAAAATGGATGGCTGAGATTAACTCGGCAGCTTTGCAATCGGGGAAACCCGGGGGCGGGCCTTAACAATGGAGCAATGCGATATGGTAATATAAGCGATAATGTTATTGCAATGCGATATATGCAAATATCACAATCGACGATAAGGCGAGGCATGTTATATATATAATATATGCAATGAAATAATGTGATGCGACTGCCGACTGCCGATGCGATATCGCAATCGGCGATCGGCGGTCCACCATCGGCGAAGAACCCATCGGCAGCACACATATATGTTTGTTTTAATGCATAACTCCCCCTCCCGACTGCGATATCGCATCGGAGGGGGTCCAAAAAGGGAGCTTTTCATTCGGAGCAAGGCTATAACACTAAAGGGAGGCTTTGTGAAATCAGAGGGGCCTTTTTTTTAGTGTTTTGAATGGATTATAAGGCATCGGAGGGGGTCCGATAGCCCAAAAGGAGGAATTTTCAAGCATATGAGGGATTTTCATGCCTTGGAAGGAGTCCTAAGGCACTTAAGAGGAATTTTATGTGGTTTGAGAAGGGTTTTAAGGCCAAACAAGGGATTTATGCCTTAAAAAGGCAAACCAAGGCCAGAGGGATGATTTTTATACATATGAAGGGAAACTATGCAAAGGAATGAGTCCTTATGCATTTGGGAGATGGTTAGAGGGGGTATTGAGGGTTCTTGCTAAGTTTCAGATAAACTTAGCAATTCCCGAGGATGTATATGGTTATCTTTCAACCAGGGGGAGGGGATAAGTATATAGGGGAGTAATATACATAGTTTTAGTAGGGGAAGGGGAAATAGATAGGGAGCTACATAGTAAAGTTAGTAGTTAACATGAAAAGTGATAAGAAAGCGCTAAGTATGTGAATCTTAGGCTATTAAGAGGGAAAATGACTCATAGAAGCAGTGTGTACATTTCTTGAGTGAAGCAGATCTTCACCAAGGCAAATGATATGGAGAATGATGAAACTAAGAGGTATCAAGCAGATCTTGACCTCTTTTAGGGGAAGTTAGTGAGAGATTTGGGAAAAGAGGAAGAAGGGGAAGTTAGACATGCCTCGCTTGAAGTCCTCCAACTGAAAAACTGCCTCAAACCAAAAATGAATTGCTTACCAAAAATTGGAACACAGCAGTGGCATTGAGACTAGCACACTCTCATGGACACTTCTTTTGGCCATCTGTAGCAAAATATGGAGCATTGCAGCATGCATTGTACGACATATTTGGCATGTAAAAATGTCGATCATGAAAGATGATTAACCTGCTGCAGCAGGAGGCTAACAATACCCCACTTGATGCATCGCTCAAAAAAAGGGCTTCAATGCCACTTTCTTTGTTTTAAATAAAGCAACATCTTTGCTTTGTGAAAATTACCTTCTAAATTCAAAGACACATGTTATTATTCTTATTTTATCCAATATCTCACTTTTGATCCATTCGAAATATCAATTAGTTTTTAATATAAATATGCAAATTGGCATAGCTTCCTCATATGTAATCAAATTTCAATAATCTTTTCTTTTATTCAACATATTTTTTTGAGACCTATAATCTAGTATTTGAATTTCAATTATAGTCATTTTTATTTTTTATTTTTTTGTTTATAGTTCATTTTTATTTGCAAGAACCTTCACAGTCTGTGTATTACTATGGAATATTTCCCTCACCATATTGAAAAATATTTCTATTCATTGTCATGGAAAAAACAAACAAGAACATTAAGTTAAAAGTAAGCTAAACACTAGAATACAATAATTGAAAGCAAAAAATTGAAGGTTGCATAAACCCAACAATCGTTTTGAAAACATAAAACCAAAAATGTTTATTTTACTCAAATCACCCTAGAATCAAGTGAACAAAAAATTGAAGCTCACATTGATTCTTCTACAAAATAATGTTTTTCATAATAAGAGAATTTAATTCATCACTATCAAGAAATTGATAAATTTCATTTCAATACTAATTTTGATGATGATGATGACTTGAATGGTAAATAATTTTATGAATCCATAACATGTGATGCTTAAGCACAAATAAATGCGTTGTTTGTTTGGCATGAATGTTTCCTTGGCTTTGATATTGATAATGATGACCATTATTTGAATGAGGATACTCTTCATAATCCTCTTATGGTTGTTTGTGACACTTTCTTTGTGTTTTGTTTGGTTAATGTTGGAGCAATTATAAGTGGCATTTCATCTTATGATAATTTTTTTACTAGTAATGAAGCTTATGCTTCCTTTGTGGGTTTGTCTAACATTGAACCCTTGTGTCCCCATTTTAATGATGGTGCTTATGATTCTTTTGATGGTGTTTGTTGAAAATGGGCATCTACTACACTTGCACTATTGAAAACTCATGGTTCCAAAATGCTTTGTTTGAGGGGATACACAAGTAGAAATTGTGGTAAAAATGGACGAGGAATATTCAATCATAATGACCTTGAGACCTACAAAATTAGACCTTTTCTATTTTGAGAATTCATTTTTATCACCATGTTTATTGAAAATTAATAAATATACATATAATCAAATTTAAGATAAAGAATGACAATATACAGAACTTGATACATATTTTTTTTACTATGGTCTCATTGTTATGTTTAAGCCCCGACCATTTGGTCTACCTTAAGGAGATGGTATTATCAAAATTCCTCTTTTTTCAATGACCTTAAACTTCTATTTTAAGATCATCATCACTAGTTTTCTCATCGAGAGCTTTCCAATGATATAAGTTTCATCCAATTATGAGATTTAGACACATAAAAAATGGCCATCAAAAGATTTACTCCCTAATTCATGCCATCATTTGATTTCATTGACACGTGGCTAACACATGGCAGTCCAACCCACTTGTCACCACAACATAGTGTAATTTCTACAAGCCTAACACTTCATTGGGTCATGTCATATCAGAATCCAAGTCTTCTAACTAAATGGACTTTTGAGATTTTATGGATATCCAAAAGGTTGACTAAATGAATAAGTGCCTTATCTGGATCTAGATGAATCAAAAACAAATCAGAAAAAAAAATCAAGTCATGTATATTGTCATTCTTTATCTTAAATTTCGTTATATTTATAATTTTTATTTTTTAATAAATGGGGCATGTTACAATTTCTATATGCAAGTGATCTTCATTACTATGTTGCCATAATCCTTTTATCAATGTCAATGCTTAAATATGGCTTGGATTCATAGTAATCACATTCTACACCTTTATTTCATCATACATTAGATTACTCACCATCCACATCTAAGTCGTACATGCATGCTACTCATTGTGATAGAATGCAATTTCGCTCTTCTTAAAAGTATAAATATCTTTATGTTTACAATTATTCTTATACATCTTTAGAGAAAGGAGGAAAATGGAAAAGCTTGGATAAATTGTTGAATTAACTCCTACTTATGAATCATAAACAATGTCTACATTATATCATGGATTTGTAATAATGTAGATCAAGCATAGAAGTCTACAAAAGCATCAAAGATGAGGATAAGAGAGAGACGTTATGGATGGAGATCACTTGAAAGACTGATCATGGAGATGGTTATGCATATGGTCTAATTATGAAATAATTTTTATGGTCATATGTTGTAATATGAAGGGACTAATTCCCCGGATGTGGGTGACACAAACGAATTAAATGAGCATCATGACAGATTGTAAGACCAGGTATTGCCAGCTGCAGGGCAACGTGGCTTCCCAGGTTCTCACCTCGCGCAAGAGGGATAGCGTTATTAAGGATGGATACTGTAGGATTTTTGCATTAATGGAGTGCGCTGTTCAAAGCAAAACTGTGGTTGTTATAATCATGGTGATCCTGTATGTTCTCTTCACACCTCGCACTTAGTCTTATTGTTCCGGGCCCTAGTTTGATGTGGTTTTTGGTGACAGGCAGAACCTTGTAAACAAAGGCAAGCTCCAGGTCGGCTCTCTGTTTTTCTGGAAGAGGCTCTATTACGCTAAGGTTCCCCACGGCAGGATTAGCACGACTTTAAGGGGTAAGCTTTCTAAAGCTCTTGAATTTAGAATTGGACGTGTTGCATCTCTGTCTCGGGCATTCTCTGTGCGTTTGATTCAGTCTCTGTGTCAATCATTTTATCCCCCTGTTGTTGTCTCTGGTTTCTCTGTGCCTTCCCCTTCGCTCTTCATAATGGTTCTCCAGGGTGGGAGGAATTGTTCCGGGGGGCGACATGGAAGCGACAAACATCCAACCGCTAGTCATTCTGTGGACCCTGAACAGTCGCCTATCAATCTTCCCTCCTCTCATGTGGATGCGCCTCCTCTGAGCCCTGTGCGCAAGACAATTCCAAATAGTGCTTTCCAAACCATGCATTTCAAATTTCAAATCAATCTGAATAGGCCTCTGATTACTACTCACATCACTATAATCCTTTCGGAAGAAGGAAATCAAATCTCCCCTCTGTCATGCATGGCTCTTGATCCTTCTCAAAGCAGTGAGCATTTAATGGATGAGGGAAGCCCGGAGAATCAGACGAATGATAATTTTGGTCAGGATGAAATTCCCAAAAGCATTCTGCCTCTTGAAGACATAAATCCAATGGCTGGGGAAGGGACTTTTGGAACTACAAGTCACTCCTTGGTGAACCCAGCAAGCGAGACAGGTGGCAATGAAAGTTTGAGGATTGGTAGCGCGTGTCTGGTAGCGGAGAAGACTCCTGGTGAGGATGTGGAAGTTTAATGCCACCTGGGCCTGTTTTTTCTCCCTTTTTGGTTTTGATATCGCTCAGATGACCACTTCCAGGCAACTCTGCTCACAGTCAAGGTTCAGCATCTTCAACCTGTTGTTTTGGCTTCCCTTCGGGGAAGTGGTTGTTTATTTACCGGCTGGTTTGCCAAGTACTTAGGCTTTTTTGCTGTCAATGTCTCTATCTACGTCCTACGAGTCTATTTCTGGGGTCTATATCTGTTTTCTAGCTCTTTGTAACTGGTCTCCCCAGGTTCTTTTTGTAAGGGGGCAGTTCTACTGTGTTGAGTGCTCTCGGGTTCTGTTCTCTGAGGCCTCAACTCCTTGTAAAAATATTCCTCTTTTCAGTTAATAGAATTTAGTCTTTGCAGAGAAAAAAAATATGAAGGGACTAATTTCACAATAAATTTAATTGAATTACCCCTTAGATGATTTCTTCAGTGTAAACTTCCAATATCCCTGCTTCAATATATGGTTGTACATATTTGTTGTTGACTGGTGAAGTTGTCATTTAAGCTCTTTTCTAAGGACACCCTATTGACTTATGCCATCAATTGCATAATCATACAATTGTCCCTCTCTTAGACTAATTTCCTACTGGATCTACCAAACACCAAGAGGGATCAAATCTCTCAATACAGAAATCTCTTTTCTAGTGCAAAACTTGAAGAAAGGTTTGCAACTCAAGAGATTTGATTCATTTCTATGCTTGGTACATCCAAAGATGGATCTATGTTGATACTTGATAATACTATTTATATTTTATATAAATTTCGCAACTCTATACATAGAATTTTTATTTTTATTTGTATTTTTATTTATTTTAGTATTATTATTATTATTTTTTAAAATAATACATATAGTTACACAGATATGCGCATGTAGCATTTTTCTTTGATATGTTTTATAATTTAATTTGTTAATGTGATATGCATAATGTTTATGTTTATATATATATATATATATAGAGAGAGAGAGAGAGAGAGAGAGAAAGAGAGAGAGAGAGAGAGAGAGAGAGAGAGAGAGAGATTTTATTGTATGTATTCAGTTTTAATATTTTATTAATTAAATTTAAATATGAATTTTAAAATGCCATGGTTATAATTATGAATCATCATTGTTTTAATTATATGGTAAATGAACCTTAATTTATAGCTATTATTTACATTATATATATATATATATGTCACACCTCTATATATAGAAATATTCTTATTTCTAATGAGTAATCAGGGAAAGAACTGAAGAAATCTTAGTTGTTTCTCTTATGGTTTCAAATTCTGGAGGGCTTGATCTTCTACATCCTCCACCTAATCCTAATATCAATGCTTTCAATGTAATGGTCTGTAATGTGTGGACGTTCCAATGCTCCAAGCTAGCCCAATTTGTGAAAAAATTGAATGATGTCTCGAAAATTGTGGTTCATGCCAATCCATCTCGTGCAAGAGCTCTTAAGCTAGTAAAGAGAGAGACATGATCAAACATTTTATGGACTTATGGCCCTCACCGCACACTTTGAATCTCTAGGTGGATAAAAACTAGAGACCCATGATTGAAGGACAACTTTATACGTCCTTCTATAGGAGGGGTTTATTCTCTTCCCTGTTTGAAAATAAAACACATCAAGATCTAATTTTTTGAAGTCGATCATATTTTATGGGGCCCATGGTTTGTTTCTAAATCAATGGAGTCCATATTTCAACTCTGAAAATGATGTTCCTTTAGTTGTTCCTGTTTGGGTTAAATTTCTTTTCCCCTTCACTATTAGCATGAGGACACCTTTACGAACATTGGAAATGCTACAGGCTACTATGTTGATTGGGTATAACCATAAGAAGGTATGCAATATTGTGCTAGTAGTTGTGTAGAACTAGATCTTGATAAGGGACTGCCAATGACAACAAATCTCCAACTAGATAATTGGACTCATTATCAGGAAGTGGATTATGATCAAATACCATTTAAATATAAGAACTGTAATGAATATGGACATTTCTCCTCAAGATTCCAAAAATCTAAAGGAATCCAAAAAAATAATGAGGAGGGAAAACAATGGCAACAACCATAAGGACACAAGAAGGAAATTGATTGGGACCTGGAGGTCCTCCCTCTCCAAATAAATTAATAACCAAAGTTGAAAAAATATCCTCTAGCAAAAACAACGGGTTGGTAGGGAAGAAAGTTGATAATTTCAATTAGGCACATGAAGAACGGGAAATCCCCGATCTGGTACACCAAGAGATCCATCTAGTCAACTCCCAACACATGAGTTCTCAGGGTCAAAATGACATGCCTCTCCTAAAAAAATTTCAAACTCAAAAAAATTTAGTCATGGAGGAAGAGGCTACATGAGAAGAGGAAGAGGTATTCCATTCCCCTAGAAACACTAAGAACCATAAGGGTTATTTGGTTTATGAATTTGTAAATAAAAAATCAGAGGGTGAAAAGGTGATTTAAGTAGGCCACAAAAATATATATGTTAGAAGTGCACATGCGAAGAAGGATAAAGAGCTAGGCTCTTAAAGGTCATTGGAAGAGGATTTCAGATAATCTATAAACAAAAAAAGAACAAGGACTTGGGAGCAGAAAAAGAAACCTCGCCTGCAAAAAAGGGAAAAAAGGAAGTAAGATGATGTTGCACCTGAAAAAAAGTTTGAAGATGATAACACTTCCTCCTCTCCATCCATTTTAGAAATATTAAAGAAAAACTTAAGTCCCTCCTCTCCTTTGATAAGACGTAGGAAAGATTGCAAAGAAAGGAACAATGCTTAGAAATTTCCAACCTTTTATGATTCACTGGGAGTGCCTTTTGCTCATTCTTGACAATTATTTTATTTTGTATTAGTTTGTGTTATGAAACCAGCTCAAGAAAAGATAGAAAAGATAGATCAACGCCTTAGAATTCAGCCTCTTCGAGGGGGCAACCTCCTTTACATTACATAAATGAACAATTCTTCGATGATTCAAATGACAAAACCTCCTTTCTATATATAGGAGTCTAAGGAGTCACAATATAATCCAGCCGACCTAACAATAATAATATAAAGCCACAAAAATAACAATAGAGGGATTCTATGGGCACATTAATAACAATATGGGGGCAATGGGGGCACAACAATATAAATAAGGGGTATAACTACAATAGTAATGGGGTAATCACTAGTATTATAGGGACCCAACATGCCCCTCTCCTTCAAAAAAGTGTTGTCCTCAACGCTTGAGTAGTTCTGGATACTTCTGCATAAAATTCTCATCCTCCCATGTGGAATCTTCAGCGGATAAGTTCTTCCACTTGATAAGGTACTCTGAAATTGATCGATTTCGTAGCTGTCGAGTTCTTGTTTCTATAACTGCTTCCGGTTCCAATATAATTTTTCCTTCCTCGTCAAGTTCTGGCAATATTGTTTGAACTGGGAGCTTGTCGCCTATAACCTTCTTTAAGCATGAAACATGGAAAACTGGGTGCAATCGAGAAGCTGCAGGAAGCTCCAATTTGTATGCCATAGTACCAATCTTTTGCAACACCTTGTACGGACCATAATACTTTGGTGATAATTTATTATCCTTCTTAGCTTGCTTGAGGGACATTTGCTTATATGGTTGTAGCCGTAGGAATACCCAATCACCTACATCAAAACTTCTTTCACTGCGATGTTGATCTGCCTGTTGTTTCATTCTATTCTGTGCCAACACGAGGTTATCCTTTAAGAGTTGGAGGACTTGTTGTTGATGTTCGATGTGATGTTCCACTGCCTGAACCTTAGAATTTTCTCTTAAATATGATGTGATGGATGGTGGTTGATACCCATAAAGTGCCATAAATGGGGTCATTTTTGTTGCTGTATGAAAGGAAGTGTTATACCACCATTCAGCCAGAGGCAACCATTTGACCCATTGTGTCTGTTTATCAGATACAAAGCAACGAAGATATCCTTCCAAACATTTGTTTACTATCTCAGTTTGCCCATCAGATTGAGGACGATAAGATGAGCTATGAGCTAACTGAGTACCAAGACAAGTTCTGTCCAAAAATTTCCAGTGAAAATGGGATCTCTGTCACTTACAATAATCTTTGGGTTTCCATGTAGCTTTTGAATTGTTTCCATAAATGCAGTAGAAACTGTACTGGCTCTAAATGGATGTGATAATGCACAAAAGTGTGCATACTTGGTAAGTCTGTCAACTACCACCATGATGACACTCTTTCCCTCAGACTTGGGTAAACCTGTGATAAAATCCATTGATACCTCCTCCCAACTTTGGCTTGGAATGGATAAAGGTTGTAATAGACCCGGTGTCTTAATTGTTTCAACTTTATTTTGTTGGCAAACCAAACATTCTGCCACAAACTTTTGAATATCTGATTTAAGGCCATCCCAAAAAAATTCCTTCTTAACCCTGTGGTAAGTTTTTAAAAATCCTGACTGCCCTCCTAAGGGAGAAGTGTGCAATTCCATAAGAATCTTTTGTTTTAGCTGGGAATTCTTACAGAGGTATAAGCGATCTTTGTACCATAACGAATTTCCAGCTAAATGTATCAGACGTACTGGAATCTTGTTGTAGCTTTCGAATAAGTGCCCACACTTCTTCGTCATTCTTCCATTCCTCCCTTGCTTCATTTATCCAATCTGGTTGGATAATAGAAATGGCGCACAACAATGCTTCCACATCCTCATCCTTTCTTGAGAGTGCATCTGCCACCACATTTTGCTTCCCTTTTTTGTAGATGATTTCAAAGTCATAACCCAACATCTTTGTGACCCACTTTTGTTGCTCTTCAGAGGATAATCTTTGTTCTAAAAAGTATTTAAGGCTATCATGATCCGTTTTTACCTTGAAGTGTCTTCCCATTAGGTAGGGTCGCCATTTCTTAAGTGCATGGAGTATTGCCAACATTTCCTTCTCATAAATAGCTTTTCTTAAAAACTTTCCCTTGATTGGACGACTTTCAAAAGCAATGGGTCTTTCATCTTGCATTAGAACAACACCAATTCCATTTCCTGAAGCATCACATTCCACAATAAAGGTTTTTGTGAAGTCCGGTGTAGCTAAGACCGGTGCTTGGCACATTGCCTCTTTAAGATGTTCAAAGGCCTTTGTTGCTTCCGGAGTCCATGAAAATGCATCTTTCTTCAATAATGTTGTTAGAGGTGCTGCTATTCTCCCATAATTCTTAACAAACTTGCGATAATACCCTGTCAACCCAAGAAATCCTCGCAAATGCTTTATGGATGTGGGGATTTTCCATTCCTTAATGGCTTTAATTTTGCTAGGGTCTACCTTAACTCCTTCATGAGATACAATATGACCCAAATATTCCACCTCCTGGACTCCAAAAAACATTTGGATCTTTTGGCATATAATTGTTTCTCCTCCAATAGTTGTAGCACCCTGTCAACATGTTCAACATGATCCTTCCAAGACTTGCTGTAGATAAGTATATCATCAAAAAATACTAACACAAATTTTCTAAGGAATGGTTTGAAAATTGAATTCATCAAACCTTGAAATGTTGAAGGTGCATTGGTAAGGCCAAAAGGCATGACCAAAAATTCATAATGACCCTCATGAGTTCTAAATGCCGTTTTCGGAATGTCTTCAATCTTCATTCTGATTTGATGATATCCTGAACGAAGATCCAACTTGGTGAAGTAAATTGATCCATGCAATTCATCCAGTAATTCATCAATGACAGGAATGGGGAACTTATCTTTAATAGTGAGCTTGTTGAGCTCCCTATAATCCGGACACATGCGCCATGATCCATCCTTCTTGTGCACCAATACTACTGGAGCAGAGAAAGAACTTTGACTCGGTTGAATTATACCAGCCTCTAGCATTTCTGCAACCATACGTTCAATTTCACTTTTTTGGACATAGGGATATCTGTACGGCCTGATGTTTGGAGGAACACTTCCTGGAATCAGATGAATAGCATGATCATGATCACGCATAGGTGGGAGACCTTTGGGAGTCTCAAATACCTTGGAATGATTGTCCAGGACTTTTTGGAGATCTGGAGAAATAGATGATTCTAATGTGGAAACATCTAGCGAACATAATTGTGCAATTACACCCCTTTGCTCCTTTTTTAGAAGCTTTGTCATACCATTAGAGCTGATTATCTTTCTGGTTTCCCTGCAATACCCCTTAATTCAACTTCCTTTCCTTCCGTAGAAAATTTGATGAAAAGTTCTTGAAAATTAAAAGCTATTGTACCCAAGGATTGTAGCCATTGGACTCCTAGTACAACATCAGCACCTCCCATTGGAATGGAAAGCATTGGGCTAGTCAATACATATTCTCCCATGGATAGCTTGATATTATGGCACTTTCCAGAGCAATTTATTGTTCCTCCATTTGCAATCATCACTTGACACTCTGGTGCTGGATATAGGAAGCAATTCAATTCTTTTGCTACCCTACAATGAATAAAATTGTGGGTGCTTCCTGAATCAATCAACACTATTACCTTTTTCTTCTTGATTTGTCCTTCTATCTTGATGGTTTGAGGAGTGGTAATTCCCGCCAATGCATTACAAGATATGGTCGGATTTATTTGTTCTTCATCTAGGCTTTGTTCCTGGAGCATATCCTCTTCTTTTGACCTTTCTTGCTCCTTTTCTTCTTCCTCTTCACAATCTATGTAGAATAATTTCTTCTCAGCACACTTATGACCTTTAGTGTATTTGCTATCACAACTATAACAAAGCCCTTTTGCTCTTTTTTCTTCCAATTGTTGTGGTGTCAACCTTATAGGTTGTGGAAGACTAGGGGCAACTGCACTTCCGTCTTTATAGTTGTGAGTGGTATGCTTCCTGGTTGCCATAATTTTGCTTTCCATTTTTCTTGCTAACCTGAATGCCTTCTCTAATGAATCAGGTTCCCAAAGTCGAACATCATGTTGGATATTATCCTTTAAAGACCCTATGAACACATCAATCCTATGCTCCTCTGGAATATCTTTTACCCTTATGTTCAATTTTTGGAACTCCTCAATGTGCTCCATTATTGAACCCTTTTGTTTGAGACTTATCAATTGGCTAAAAAAAGTGTTGCTTTTTGTATCCTCATAATGTGCTATCAATTCTTCCGTAAAAATTGCCCAAGTGATAAATTGTTTACGAGAGCAAAGCCATTGATACCATACAAACTGATTTGGTTCCAAATATAAAGTTGCCATACGTACCTTTTGTGTGTTTTGCACATTATTGAGATCGAAGAACTGCTCCATCTGTAATATCCATGTGGCGGGATCCTTGCCATCAAACTTCCTCATATCGATTTTTGGAATATGGTGGGTCTTCGATCCAACATTAGAGTCTATGGAATCATGATTAACATTTCTTTTGTTCACATCATGAGTTTCCTTTACAACCTTTTCACCATTAGTAAGTATTTCTTGTAGAAAATTTGTCAAATCTGTCTTCAAATCTGCCATGTCTGTCTTCAAATCTGTCCTCAAATCTACCTTCAGATCATCCATTTTAGCTTCCATGCCCTTTATCTTAGATTCCACGCCATTTATCTTAGCATCTGTTAGCTTTTGTGAGCGTGACATTTGTTGCACTTGTTCTTGTAATTTTGATATATCATGTAGCATTTCTTCCTCTTCTTCATGAGTCATGCTAGAGCTTTCAGGTTCCTTACTAGGTGTTTGCATTTTCTTTCCTCGGGGCATCAGTTACCGATAATAATGCTTTACTATGCCCTTTGAATTCCTTCAAACCAAGCTTATGCAAAAATTAAAAAAAAAACTACACACCTTTTTTACTTTGTAGAAGCCTGATATTGAATCTGATGTATCTCTGTAATTTCAAATCATCCAGTTCTGAAATTGTGACCTGTAGTAGCCTTCTATGTCCTCTTTCCAATGCCATTAGTCTGATCCAAATTGGATTCTCCAAGAAAGAGTTATGCACAATCTCCTGCAGTGACCTGATTATAGACTAGTTCAGTAGAGCGAAATTGTATGAAGTGCCACGTGTCACTGTTTCAACCTTTGACTCTAAAAATATATATAAAAGAAAACTACAGTCCGTCCTCTTTCTGTACCTTCTTACGAAATTTCAATCCGATGCTCAGAAAGAAAGTTATGACGATTTTTCCCAGGTCACCTATTTTGAGTGTAATTCAGGAGTCTGCAAAAAGACCAACTTCCTCAGATCATATCTCCGAAAATATCACGCGAAAATCTCTGAAATTCGGACCCAAGGTTCAGCGTGATTTCTTCTCAAATGTGTTTTTTTTGCGACTTCTGAAACGTCACAGAAAAAAATTTATAGCGAAAATGCCACGATGACCTGTTTGGAGCAGCGAAACCCTAGAATCCAAAGCTTTGATACCAAATATTATGAAACCAGCTCAAGAAAAGATAGAAAAGATAGATCAACGCCTTAGAATTTAGCCTCTTCGAGGGGGAAACCTCCTTTACATTACATAAATGAACAATTCTTCGATGATTCAAATGACAAAACCTCCTTTCTATATATAGGAGTCTAAGGAGTCACAATATAATCCAGCCGACCTAACAATAATAATATAAAGCCACAAAAATAACAATAGAGGGATTCTATGGGCACATTAATAACAATATGGGGGCAATGGGGACACAACAATATAAATAAGGGGTATAACTACAATAGTAATGGGGTAATCACTAGTATTATAGGGACCCAACAATTTGTGTAAAGGGTCCAAAGAAGTAATTTCACCTCCTATTTGTTAGTATGTGTTGTAAATTTTTCAAATTGTGCAGGGTCGTTGGCATATTTACGCATATAGGCATAATGGTTAGATATCAGAGAAGTAAGACTTTTTTTATCCATTAGGCATTCCAAGGAGTCATGTGTGTGAGTCAAATAATTGGAATAGCTTCCCCTTTCTTGTAATTGTTGTGTCCACAATGCAAAGTTTTATAAATATAATATTCTTGTTATGTTTAAAAACAAAAACACTTATCTCTAGTTATATGTTTATTAATTAAATTTAAACAAGAAACTATCATGGATATGAATATGAATCATTATTATTTAAATTTCTTTTAATATGATATGCATATTATAATTTTTTCCCCAAAGAGGTTGTTTGAAATTTTACTAATATAAAAAAATTACAATATAACAAATTGAATTGAATAAACTTATTATTTCTCTTTTTTATTATTGATGTAACATTTCACTACAACATCTGATTTAATGTGTCACTACAACATCTCCCTTACACTAGGTTGTAGAGCACCTATTAACGCAATACTATCATTATGTGTTAACAATGTTATGATGGTGTCTATTTTTGTCTGCATATGTATTAGCAAAAGATGTATATATGATGGGAATATTGATGCAGGAGCATTCAGCTCAGAAGAATCATTGTATTTTAGTAGACATAGGGGGGTCTTGTGTTTTAAGGAAGTTGGTTTCCTAAGTGTTAAAATTAATGTAATTACTTAGGCTTTTGAGTGATTTTAATGAGAATAGGAATTAATTAAGTATTGTGAGGCATATTTGTAAATGTTCTCGAATGTTGGAGAACATGAGAGATTTAGGATAGTTGAAAGATTTGAGAATCAGTTGTAAATCTTAGATTAGGAGTTGGTTTCATGATTTGTGGATTAAAGAGGATCCTTAGGGATAAAGATGAGATTTTAGGATTTTGTTGAGAAGTTTATGGATCTAAACCAGGAATTGGTTATAGAATCCTTTTGTATAAATGTAAGCCTAAAAGGCATAGAAAGGGGTTAGCTAGTTACTTAGTTAGAGGGTTTGACTGTAAGCCTATGGGCAGGTAGGAAAACAGAGGCCACTGATTAGAATATCAGGCCAGAGAGAGAGAGACTCGTATGTAAATATTTATTTATCAATACAGAGAATTCGATTCTGAATTGTGTGGTGTGTATTGATTAATGGAGTTATGAATTATGTGTGAAAACTAGAGTTTCTGCATAGTATATGTATGCAGGTGGAGTTCAAGCAGAACACAGAGAAGAAGTGATATGAAGGATCATATTGGATCGCTTGAATCCATTCGAAGAATCACAGTCGAGATTCAGGAGTGACTGTGTTAAGAGCATGCAGAGTTAAATCAAGAGGGAGTTGTGTTGCAGGGCAACTAAATATTGAAACCCTAAAGAAACCTGAAACCACAGAAACACTGAGAAATGGCATAAAAACGAAGTAGAGGAAGGACGAAGAAATGAGGTGACGATGTACAGGGGTCGTTGGATCTAGGAGATCAAAGAACGAGGTTGAAGGTGATGGGCGATCAAGATTAAGTCATGCAACATAAAGTAAAAGAAATGAATGGTGGAAATTAAACTTAAGTGTTAGTGGAACTGTGTTTTAAAACAGATTCCATTGACAAACGATCAAACATAGAGAAGAACCGTCGGATCGTACAGATCGACGGACAGTAATGGCGGAAGGTGAGGAATTGCCGGAAGTTGATCTGGATCGTCAAATCAACAGATCCGTTAGATCGACGATTATCGCGTGGGTAAAATGCGTGAGTGTTAATGCGCGAGAAAAGTAGTTTCATAATAGGAAATGGTTTATCGCACGGTCTCTCTAAGTGGTAAGTGGTAATTCGAGGTGGTCACCCGATTCCATTTATCAGTTGACACGTAGCACGCCGTAGGACAGAGGAAACCGCTTTATCGGGCGGGTAATCCTTGTGCAAGTGGCTCATGCGATATGGCTATTAACCATTGGATCAGAGATAGGTGAAATCAACGGTGGAGGATTGAACCGATAAAGGTGAGCATCGGTATATGTGTAAGGTGGCGGAAAGGTAGGATTAAATGTGTTTTATGTGTATTTCTATTATATGGGTTATAATAGAAATAAATCGGCTTAATGAATTATGGTTTAAATCGGGTGTAACCAAAGGAAATTGACCATGGGATGAGGTTTGGTCAATATGCGCGGGGTATAGATTAACTAAAGTTTATGAGGGTGTATAAGATTCCGCTGGAAAGCTTTATTAAAGTTTAAAACTTTGGATAGTCCAAATGAAATGTTTCCGCATAAAGCTTAATTAAGAAGCCTTAAACCTTTATTTGTGAATATTTTCACCATGGATCAGGTGATTAAGGCCCGGGACCAGTGACATGCAGTTTTATTTACATAATGTGGGTATTGTCAGCTTAGGTTGGCGTCAAAGATCATCTTGTAACATATGATACATGGAACATTTTTTTACCATTTTTAACATTTTGTTGAAAATAACATATGGTCCTCTCTTTTTTTGTTTGTGTTGGGAGCACTAAATCTTCAATAATTACTTACAATATCATTTAAACTTCTTTTAATATAATTATGCACTTTTTCATTTCTTTTATCGTTATTTAACTTTACTATAATCAAATAATTATTATTTTAATAATGACTCTATTCCCTACCTAAATTAAACATTAAAAGAAATTTTAATCATGTGAATTTAGTCCCTTTTATAACATATTTTATGAATAAAAAATCAAGAAAAGTGTTTAAATGTAATTTTTTACTTGATTAAATATGATGTATTTCAATTATCCTTCTTAATATCCCAAAATTAATATGAACAAACGATATTAAAAAAATATTAAAAATGTGTTCAAATATAATTTTTTACTTATATCAATTATCCTTATAAAAAGTCCCAAAAATAATCTTAACAAACAATGTTATGTTGGATAAACTTGACTTAATAGACGTTAAAATCCCAATATTAAAAATGTTGGATAATAGACATTAAAATCCTACTAATAATTAATAAGTAGTATGTGTAGTTACTCACTAATGTGATCATTAATGTTTCATTATCATTTTATAGACCATTCTATAAAACCCTAGTTCTTATTGAGCAGTTTACAAACCCCATTGCTTTATTGAGCAGTTCCATCTACTGACACTCCACATGCTCCAGAATAATCCACATTTATTGGCGTTTTTCTTAGTTAGTACATCCTTACATAAGACAATTGTATGATGACTCTACATGTGCATACTTTCATATGGTTCATCCTATCAGTGATGGCATTTGACAGGAAAATTTCTCGTCATGGGGTGATTTTCCCGTCAAATACGATTAAAAAATTTGTTATACTGCCAAAAAAAATCTTCAAACTGTGAAATCAAGTCAAGGAGGTTTGAAAACTATCAAATTTAATGGGTGGGTTTATTTTGAAATTCCAACCTTGCCTCCTACTTTCAAGCTAGCTCATGTTTGTGTTATGGAAAGTTTCTTTCACCACATAACATAATTGCACCTCAAAACCTCTAGACAATGCTTCAATAATGGCAGCGACGATGGGCTCTGAGTTTGACAACTTTATATATTCAATCTCACTGGTATGTTTCCTTATTTTAGGTTGAAATATTTTCTATAATCTCTTATTGGTTTTCTCTATTGTTTCTAATTTATATCTTGTTCTATGGAAAGGTTTTTTCTAAGGGGAGGCTAGAAACTCCTCTCCCTTGCTTTCCCTTGTTTAGTTTCCTACCTTATCTAGTTGTTCAGGCTTCCTCTTAGTCCTTCCACTTGTTCTCCCCATCCCTTTTTTTCTTCTCTTTGTGGTTAGCTACTTTAGCTACTCTCTTACTCCCTAACTTTTGATTCTATCCATCTTGTTGTTTATGCCTTAATATTTCCCCTGTATCCATGAAGATATCCAACTCCTCTAGTTGATGAGGATATGAAGGAATTAGAAAACAACTTCACTCCAAGGCCCAATCGGGAGTAAAGAGATTTACAATAGTACATAGATAAAACATCCCAACCATAGTTCATAGGGAAATCTCCAATGCATAATAAGAAGCTCAAGCGTAACAACAATTTATTTATGATGTAGAGGAAGAAGAAAATGTGGATCATTGGATCCCTCATTCAAGGAACCCTTGCCCCAGGAAAACCAAATATTTCTAGATCATAGATTTGTATTGGTAGATCAATATAATCATGGGCAAGGTGCTAGTTGAAATATCTAAATCTCAACAAGAGATTTATTCAACGTTGATAGATTGAAACTCTAAATAAAAAAATTGGACACTAAAGTCTGCCTCCTCACAAAGAAAATTATTGATTTGGATTTCTTATCCTTTGAGGACGACAAACTTGATGCAACCCCGATACAAGTGGACTCTCCTACAATATAATTGACAATTATAATGCTAGTGTTTGTTTTTATTTCTTTTTGGATGAGTAGCACTACTACTACCCATAATAAATATAAGTCAAGGTTCCATAGGTAATCTCGTAATTTTATGAAACTATCAATGTTATATAACAATAATTCGAATATTTTACATGTAACACCCCCCTCCCACATTTACCCGCTTTTAAAATACCTCTGGTTAAATGTGAAGCGGAGTGCCACTATGACATGACCTGACCTCCAAGCTCTAGTTAAGGAAGTGGGGCCAACAAACTAACCACAAACTGGCAACTCACATCATCCCTCAAGGATACAAGACACTCAGGGGCCAAAGGACCACCCGACCTGAGGTGATCAAACCCTGAGTTGGAGCTCTTTTTAACTGAGCTAGACCCCCAACTGCATGCACGATAAGGATTGGGTGTGGTTATAGGCCTTCAACTGCATTTATGACACTAGCTCCATGTTGTTGTTACCCAACTTGCCAAGTTCAGAGAGTGTGGACCTAAGATCTGAGCCACAATTCCATACCAGCCTCCAGAACGCTGCCCAAAACTGCCTGAGAGTTTCCAGAATCATAAATCACATAATGACAAGGCTAAAAATACAAACTTGAGTCAAAAACTTCACCTAAACAGACTAGAACATACTAGTCATTTTTTCAAACACATGGTACACAGGTAAGCTGCAAGTCATGTATGCATATCTAAGTGTAAACCTTTGTTCTTTAGCTATGAATCACTGAGAAGGTATAATGCCCTCTTAATTAGTTTCAACAAAACTTGTTAGCAAATGCATTCATCAACCATTCATCAACTAATCAAAGCATAATAAGAGCCATATCTAGAACATGTTATAGAACCATGCTTATAACTAGGATATAATCATAATATTAACCATGACAGAACAAACATCAAAGCCACATAATAACAAGTATAAATTCTCATAGAGTACAATAGAAAAATAGCTCTTATTAACTTATGCAAAATCCAACCAAGTCAGGGACTTCCACATACCACCTGACCATAGATTGAGCTGAACCAAATATTTCTTTCAGCCAATCACCCCCATGCCATATTCCAAGCATGAATGTGGGATCTCATGGGATAAACCAATACATAAACAACCAAGGGAATCCAAAGGTTAAACCACCTCCACCCTCAAACTATCGTGATCTTGCCAAAACCGATCAAGAGATCACAAAACTAAAACAATCTTAGATGCCTCAAAATTCCTTCACCGTACCTTGAGGAATTTTCCTATCTCCACCCACCTGTCAAGGGAATCCTGGAGAAAACCATCTCCACCCTCAACCCTTGGGAATTTTCCTGACACCACCTCACCTAGTTCCAAAATCTTCTAGCAATCCAAATCTCAACCAGAAAATAATCCCATCACACCATGGCTATCCAGGAAATGGCATGGAAAGGCAAGGATGAAACCACTTTCAAACTTGACAAAACCCATGCCAATGACAAAAAATGAACCAAAGAAATGCATTCACACCTTAGCTAGGAAATCGCACATGCAACCTATTATCTGCAAAATCCTTTTGTTGAAGCTATTGATCTAACCTTATCCTTGCTTCCTTTTCTTTTCCTTGCTTGTCCTCTTCCTTCCTTTTCTTTTCTTGCTTTCTCCTATTGGTGCTCTTCTCTCTCTCTCTCTAACTAATTCCAAAGCCAAACTGACAAAAAAATAAACCAACAAAAGCTCAACTAACAAAAGTTGTGAGCTGATTATGAGAAGCCTTTTTATCATTGATACCTCTATTTTCTTCATTTTCCTTCATTTTTCCTCTAATTTCCCTCTCATGCAAATTTGTGTCTTTCACCTTCCTTTTATCCTAGTTTCCTTTATTTTCATAAATAAATGTCAATTAATGCCTCTTTTCATTTATCAATTTCTTTAGCCATTAATAAACTGAAATTGATGCCCACTATAATGTTTTGCCAACATTCAGCTTGGAATACATGTCCCATGTTAACAGCAGAAAATCATACACATATTTGTACAATCCAAAAGACGCCTTAAGTCATCCAGCAGAATGTACAAGTGAATATTTTCCAAATGATACATTATGAAAGTTCAATTTAATTTCTCCTAAGGTCTAATGTATTTAAACTAAAAATTGACGATTGTGTGCCTTTTCCTTCGATAGTTGCGCGATAATGCGGCATTTCCTTCGAAAGTCGAACAGTCGAAGAAATGGCCGACTTGGAAAATTCGGGACCACTTCCCACACTTGGAAGATGATTCCTAACATGTTCTAGTTAAGGACAATCAAATTCGAGTCACCTTGAATATATGCATCCCTCAAAGGAATCCTCTTGTCCTACTCATAAGTCATTTTCATTCATGAACCAAGAGAGGGAAGAGAGATTCAATTTTTTTTATATAAATAGGCCATGGGAGGACCAAAGAGAAGACAATGTATGTTGGCCAAATTGTTATCAGAGAAATCCTTCATTTCATTATTGAAGCAGAAGAAGTAGAGCACTATTGTGTTGGCAGAATTGCTGCTTAGCAATCCATCACTCTAGTGTGGAGAGGATTTCACCATTAGGAAAGCCTTGATACTTCTTTGATAGAGAGGAGAAGCTTGCAAAGGGAGTGAAGAAAGGAACCCCCTTGCTGAGGATTTGTAAGCACCATAGCTCAAATAATTATCTTCAAGTGTTTAGTATTCATCTATTATATTCATATTCTACCACCAGTAGTCAATAAAGGGATCCATTTTCCATAATTGCGTTGAATTGTTTGCTTCATTAAGAATTATTATATGTTTATCTCTTTGTTTTATTTTATTTTTGTATATGCATTGTTTTCACCATTTGTAATGCTTTTTTTCTTCATGCTTGTCCACTGATAACAACCAAATTGCTTGTATTTCTTTGCAGGGAACAACCAACTACTAAGAAGGTGTTTTTTGGTACCCCATTGCTACAAAAACACTACAACAAGATTGGCAACTCCATTATTGTCTTTTCTTTACTCTAAACAGTTTTTTGTAGGACCCTCTCTCTGCATTATCACCTCACAAGGCATTCAACATCTCTCTGGAATTTTTGTAGGACATTTTGGACCTGTTGGTGGCTGAGAAACTTGCTTGTTCATAGTTTTTTTGTCCATCATGCGACTTTCTTACAAACAGATGCGCAGGCCACGAATTTTTCTCAGATAGACACACAACTGCATCTATGCATGGTAAAACCTGCGCATTTTCCATAAAGAAAAAAATTCCTTGTAATTTCACTTTTCTCAGGTGATTGGCAGCCTTTAGTGAATTGCCTTCACCTCTACAATTTTTTTTCCAGTTAGTTTAGATTACTTAATTTCTTTACTAATCACAATTAGTAGGGTAATTAGATTATCTTTATTTTTATTTGAAATTCTCACATAGCTTAATTAGGGGGAAAAGTAAGTGGCCAAATTCCACATATATTTTTCAATCTATTTTGCTAGTTTTTGCAAATCACATAGCTTAATTAGTAAAGGAGTAAGTTGTCCATCATCCATAAATCTTATTACTAAACAAAGCATTTATTCATTTCATTAGTTTTGGGACTAGTTCCAAGTGTCATTATAGAAAGTAAGTAATTTATGTTTCCCTTGCATCTTTTAGGTGAACCTAGGCTTGCTTATGAAAGCTTTCTTAAATCACTTGTGTAAAATCCCATCTCCCTTTAGGAACACATCGTGTAATAGGAGAAAGAATAAGTGGCCCATTATCCACACATCATTTCCTTTTCATGCAAGGAACAACTGAAATCTAGTGTAATTAGGAGGATATTGTAACATATCACCGAATATCCACATCTTATCACACTTTGCATGTTCACATTCTCACTTGCACACAATTACACATCACACACTAAGCTTCTATAAGCTTTGTATAAGAAGTCATCCAATTTCCAGAGCTTTTGGTACTTATATTGTGTTGGCTTGCATCTCACACCCTAAGAAAAGCAAGAATCTTAGAAGCAACCATAACTTGAACCAACTAAATTCCCCACATGGGCCATAAAAGAATTTATAGTTCAGGTTAGGACCATTGGGGGTAAGAATCCCATAAGATTCCATGGTCATGTTACATCTTTGAGACATAGCAGTTTACTTTTAGGGTGCTTAAAATCCTTCAATCATCCCACGAAAAAAAAAACCCAAGTATGGAAAAGACCTAATTCAGAGTGGGTTCAACTAAGGTCTAGTGCATGCAGTACTATTTGGGGCTACCCGACCCATCTAGTGCTCAGTAGTAGTAAATGACTACAAAGAAGCTAAAGACTTAAATTCTCACGTGGGACGAAGGTACTTTAGTGTCCAAAATATAGGGCATCCATCCCTATAGGTGGAGGTACAAACAAGTTACCATGGTTGATTCTTCAGCTACTAGAAAGTGTTGCCAGTTCTTTCGGGATGTTTCCCCAGTACCTGTCAGAAGATAGCTCCGCAAGGCCCAGTTACTTTGAGAGTGGCAAGAACAACTAGGTCTTTAGAGGATATTTTATCATATGCAAAAACAAATGAAAACCATTTTTTTGTTTGATTGATCACATAGTCTAAGTTAAAGGGTGAGTAATCATTTTATTTTCGCTTTGTTTAATGTATGTGATTTATTTTCTTTGAGAATTATCTCCTTCCCTCAATCACATCAAGTAGTACACACTCTACTCGACAGCATAGGGGACCCCAAGGCTCCCTGTCGATCTAGAAATTTTCAAAACTTCCCTCCATTACCATGAGGAGTGTCAAGTCTCTCGCTGTTTAGGCACATAATACACCACACAACTACCATTATAGGATCTTCCTTTATCGGTGCAACTTTGCTTGGAACTCCTCCTCGTCAAAGTAACCCATTCACCACCCCTTAGGGAGCCCCCATAACTCCCCTCCCGGGAGTCCACTGTTGAAAAGTGTGCAACAAGAAATTCTTGTTGAGATTGCAACAAGATGATGGAGCTTAGTGAAAAGAGTCGCCTTCACTAAGTGGGCCCGCAAGCAAATTATGGTGCAAGTTCTATTTTTGGATACCAGCAGGGATGATCATAGTATGGGTGATCACAGTATGAGTGATCACAGTATGGGTGACCACAGTATGGGTGACCACAATATGAGTGATCACAGTATGAGTGATCAAAGTCTATTTTTAGACTGGCTGTCAAAAATAGAAAAGTCAAATATTATTGTCTCATAATAATATTTGGACTATAAAGTTGATCTTATTCTCTTGTAGCACTTCAGGATGAGCTACGGATGTGGTACATGCAGATCCCAGAAGGAAATACGTGGTTACCTATGGGATGACTAATATTTTCATGCAGGACTTCAGTTAGAACTCAAGTGAGTTGAGTTTAGTGGACTTGAGGTGCAGTTGATGGAGTTGTGTTCAGTTTAGCTTTGTTAAACTGGTTGTATTTAGTCTAACTGGAAAATAGACTAGAGATGAGTTGGGTGAATTAGTTATTAATTAATTCACAAGTTATTAACTCATAATGCAACTATAGAATACATCAGTTAACTCAGTTGCATGTCAGTGCATGTTCAGTTCAGCAGGGACAGGTGTTAGAGGATAATATTTCTATCAGTTGTGACTATAGTTGTGCATGATGATTTGCACAATAAAAGGGATTGAGTATGCCAATGAATTGGACAATATCAAGAATTGTAGCTTGTGCTCACGTCCAACACAGTGTGAGTGATTATTTGCAGGTCAAATACGAGTTTGGTAAGCCATTCTCATCAGTTCTTGAGTAGGTATTGAGCTGGAGAGGCAGGCAAGCAGTGGAATAGATTTGGAGATCAGATCTGAGCTGTATTGTGTG
Source organism: Pinus tabuliformis (assembly GCA_031772625.1). NCBI lineage: Eukaryota > Viridiplantae > Streptophyta > Pinopsida > Pinales > Pinaceae > Pinus > Pinus tabuliformis. The sequence continues at coordinate 647,756,498 of CM062815.1, read as the reverse complement.
TACCAGGTGGAGCTGGTACTGGATTTCTTGTGATAAGCATTGTACTTTGTAATGTTACAAGATTCAATCAATATAATATACAGATAGTGTGGGGTTTTTAGCGAGATGCTTTCACCGGGATACATACTGTGTTAATGAGTTTGATTGATCCTTCTATGTGTGCCTGTGAATGTTTCTGCTTCTGTAAATTGATGATCAACGTAGAGGAGATTATGTATTATACATGTTCCGCTTATAATTGTATGATCAGGATAATCTCTGTGAATATGTGTTAAATTATTCAAAATTTCTACATCCACGTAGTTATCACCAGGGTAACCATCCTCATCCGAGAACCCCTATGTACATAACTATTCAAAATCATTTCACAATGGATGAAAACTTGCAAGTCCTATTTTTAGCTTCTTTAAACCTTCCCGATTTAAGAAAGTTAACCAATGACCCAATTTCACATGACCATAATTGGCCACCCATGCCCACTAAGCTCCCTATGAACTTTGGAGAAGATACAAGAAATCATGTCATGACCTTTCACCTATGGTGTTCATCCAATAGTATCACAGACGATACTATTCAATTACGACTATTTCAACGCACCCTTACAGGGCCTGCCACAAAATGGTATATTGACCAACCTTCTATGTCACATTAGAGATTTAGTTCCCTAGCCACAACATTCCTAACATTCTTCCTATTGAGAATGCAACAAGATGATGGAGCTTAGTGGAAAGAAGTCGCCTTCACTAAGTGGGCCCTCAGGCGATTTTTGGCGCAAAGTCTATTTTTAGACTATGTCTATTTTTAGACATATGGATCATGGTCTATGAGTTGTAGGATGCTATCTGTGGATGATTGGTCATGTCGGTAAAAATAGATGGACTTCTATTTTTTGACATATGGGTGGTTTCTATTTTTAGACTGCCAGGCTAAAAATAGAACAGTTGAATATTATTGTCTCATAATAATATTTGGACTATAAACATTATCTTATCCTCTTGGAGCACTTTAGTTTGAGCTACAGATGTGGCACATGCAGCTGTCAGAAGGAAATACGCTTTCTTTGTGGGTCAGTTGAGCTATTGCATGCAGGACTTCAGTTAGAACTCATGTGGTTGAGTTTTGGTGGAGTTGATTGTGTAGTTGATGGAGTCGTGTTCAATTTGACTTGGTTGAACTAGTTGTATTTTTAGTCTAACTAAAGAATACACTAGTGATGAGTTGTGTGAATTAAATATTAATTAATTCAATAATTATTAACTCATAAAGCAACTGAAGAATACATCAGTTAACTCAGTGCATGTACAGTTCAATGGAGACAGGTGTTAGAGGTTGAGATTGCTATCAGTTGTGACTATAGTTGCGCATGAGATTTGCACATGCATGGATGGAGATTGCCCATGAGGCTTGCATAGTATAACCAAAGGAATTCGATTTCACAGAGTGATTGATTCTCTTGTAGGATTGCGCAGTGGAGGCATGCAAACAGTGGAGAAGATTTGAGGCATCAGATCTGAGCTAGTTTGTGTGTAACAGGTGGAGATAGTACTGAGTACTTGTGAGGAGTATTGTACTATGTATTGTTACATGTTCTCTATGATTATAATATAAAAATAGTGTGGGGTTTTAAGCTGTATGCTTTCCCCGGGTTACATACTGTGTTAATGTGTGCATGCGATTGATGTTTCATTGTTTTTAATGCTGCTAAATTGATGATCCACGTAGAGGAGATTATGTATTGTGCATGTGTTCCAAAATAGTGTATAATCGGGATAATCTTTGTGAATAAGTGTCATATTATTCAAAATTTCTACATGGTATCAGAGTTGTTGATCATCAGATCTATTATTCAGAAAGTGTTTACATTTTATTTCTTCAGGCAGAGTCTGTAATCGGGCCAGGTAGCCTCTGGATTCATCCTTCCTTTGGAAGGTGAGATATCCGGTAAAAGCCCATACAGTCAATCTCTGTACGAGAAATACTTTGTTCTCACAAATTCTAGATTAGAGGCAGTTGAGTTTGGAGCTAGTGGAATTTGAATTTGCAGCAGTGTTTTCTTGGTGTCAACGTTGCAATGTCTTTCAACGGATTGCGATTGGAGTATGCTCTTGAGGGCAGCTCAAACTATATTGCATGGAAGGACAGGATGGAGGCGGTATTAGATGATAATGGGTTAAACGAGTTCATAGAGGTTGATGTCCCAAAGCCTACTGATACCGCGCAAGTTGATGCTTGGCAAAAGAAGACAACAAAGTGTCGAAGCATTCTATTGGAGGGCGTGAAGGATCACATTGTGTCTAGCCTGCATGGAAAGGCTTCTCCATACTTGATGTGGAAATTTTTGACAGATCTATTCCAAAGCAAGAGCGATCAGAGGAAGCTGGCGCTCAAGGATAAACTCAGAAACATTAAATTCGAGAAGGGAGACAGTATGCCCAAGTATCTCACGATGTTCACTCAGTGCAGGGATGAGCTGGGAAGTGTGGGGGTGACTGTCGATGATGAGGACTTGGTGAGCTTGGCTCTCCTTGGGCTTTCGAAGAGTTGGCATTCCTATCAGGACTCTATCAATGGTCGGGAGAAATTGCCAGGATGGGAGAGACTTTGGTTAGATCTTGTGCAGGAGGAGATCAGGCGGAATACCAGGGACAGATCTTCATCAAAGGGAACTGATGAAGAAAATTACGCTTTGACTGCCAAAGCAAAGAAGGGGAAGAACAAGAAAGCTTCTCATTCCAGTGTGAAAGGCAAGAAGTAGGACATGTACAATGTGAAGTGTTTTCACTGCCACCAGCATGGACACTATGCCACTAATTGCCCGCAGAAGAAGAAGAACAAGCAAGCTGTTGGATCTGCAGTAGGAGAGGCTCTAGCCTTGTAGTTTGAGCTTGATTTTCATTGATCGCATGCTTGGTTTCAAGTGTGATGGGATTGGTGTGGTTATTGGACAGTGGTGCGTCTTTTCACATGACAGGAGATCGAGATTTGTTTTCTGATCTGAGGAGAAAGATCTTGGAGTGCACATCGAGATGGGCGATGATGGTAGATATAGTGCGACTGGTATCGGTACCATTTCCTTTGAGAGGGAGTTTGGTAAACCCTTTGTATTGAAGGAAGTGATGCATGTTCCAGGATTGAAGAAGAATCTTATCTTTGTGGCGATGTTAGAAGACAAGGGATATGTTGTTGTTTTCAGCGAGGGAAAGGCTTTCCTGCGCAGTAAGACAACTGGAGAAACCCGGAAGATAGGGGTTTAAGTAAGGAACCTTTATTAGTTGCATGTAGATGGCTGTGCAACAATGGCATGCAAGGCAGAAGGATTGGTGAGCCGGGATGATGGCGAGCTGTGGCATAAGAGATTGGGTCACCTTCACCATGGAGCCTTGAAGATGCTGCAGCAGATCACTACAGGGCTTCCTAAAGGCACTCTTGCGCAGTCAGATCAGTGCAAGGGGTGTACTTTGGGAAAGTTTGTGAAAGCCACCTTTCATGAGAAGGATAGTCGCGCCACGACGATCCTTGAGAGAATTCACACAGACATGTGTGGACCTTTCTCAGTTGCTTCGACAGCAAAACATAGGTATTATGTGATCTTTGTTGATGATTTCTCTCGTAAGTGCTGGATCTTCTTCATGCAGAAGAAGAGCGAGACATACTCAAATTTCTGTGAGTTCAAAGAACTGGTTGAGAAGGAGTCAGGGAAGAAGGTGAAGGCTCTTAGGAGCGACAATGGTGGTGAATACATCTCTGGCGAGTTCAAGGATTTTTGTAGTGCATAAGGGATTCGAAGAGAGCTCATAGCTCCCCATAACCCACAGCAGAACGGGGTTGCTGAGCGGAAGAACAGAACGATCGTGGGTGCTGCACGGGTGATGTTGCATGATCAGGGCCTACCCCTTCACTTGTGGGCGGAAGCATGTAATACTACAGCATATGTGTAGAATCATTGTCCTCATAGGATACTTGGCATGAGTACACCCTGTTGTGGGGAAAAATGCCTATGCAGGACGATCCTATCCACCTAAGGTGTGACAGTGCCTTAGCAACAAACAGAGACAGCTATTCTAGTATTCTTCCTTTATGAATTAAGAATGAAGAGAGATGGATGGACTAACCGGTGTCTTCCGTTTGTCCCTCGATCCGGTTTCTCTTCTCTTTGGGAGTTCACAGCTACTTGTCTTCTCGCTCGCCCAGCTTCAACAGGTCTTTGCAAGATTACAAGAGAAGAACACTACACAAAGACATAGATTCATAAACATAACTAGTTCAGGATTAGAAGCAAACTAAACATACTAATGCAACCATACATCAAAGATACATCAGTATATAGGAGAAAACCAAGATAGATTTATTGATGAATAACAAGGTTCAGGAAGAGATACAACCCAGAGGGCTCCAATCTAGCATCTCCTTCCCAGCAAAATGGAATTCCTATCTTCACCTCCCTTCAAAGCATTAAACACCCAATAATTCCAATCTCAAACCAACAACAATTCTTTGCAATAACAAAATTCCAGCCTCCAGATCTCATGGAGGAGAGATCCATATATAGATGTTTGGAGAGAGGATGAGTCAGCTTGAGATCTGACTAGTGTCCTCTCCCTCTGTCAGTTCTTGATTCCACTTGGAGGTTCTTGCTTCCACTTGGAGATTTGGAACCTCTTACTCATCATAGTCGAATTCCCTGAGGCAAGTGTCATTTTGGAAGCTTCCTAGGTTTTGACACCTTGAGAAATGAGCTTGCCACATGTCCACTCTCGCTCAGCGCAGGTAGCCAGTGTTGGCTTTGACATTCAGCACAGGTAGCCAGTGTTGGCTTTGACATTCAGCGCAGACAGCCAGTGGAGCCATTGACATGATCCTGAATTGACTTGTTTTTGAGCAGTTTCTGGTGGAGAACTTCTGTGAATTGTTGTGGTTTGTTAGCCTTGTTCCTCTAGGGGTAGGAACAACATGTTTAGGGACTTTGGATCCCTTAGATTATGGACATTTCGTGCTCAATGCTGTAAGGCACAAAAATGTCTATAACAGTTGCCCCCTAAAGTATGAGGCCGTTTATCGGGTGAAATGCTTTATCCAGGAGGGTCCGAAGTTCATCCGATGCTGGGAGGAGACCTGTAATAAGATACAATACAATACATTATTTTTCATACTGCTTTCATGATCTAGCTGAGGCGGGCATTCCCATGCTCAGCTTTATAAATTCATTTTCTGTACATAGAACAGACAATCGTCTAATGGTAGACTGATAATTTTGATGAAATTATCATCCTTTGAGTAGGATGATCATCTGCTGCAATGATGTACATGTCAAATGTCTTTATCTTTCCTGAATATATATCGCAGCCCGGATGGATGAAACTAGATCCGGGGTCTTCAAACTTGTTCAATCTTCACTCTGAGTACAAGTCGATCCATGTGAGAATTGTTCTGAAGTCGAACATGGAAAGACATCGCTTGATTACCGGTCAATGAGGTAAACCGTTAACAAGCGCGAGAGGAATCACCGATAATGCTAATGACCCTCAAGGTACTACAGTATAATTCACGTGGTGTGAATAAAGGACTTGGCGTCGAACACCACACAAAATCTTTCGGTCGAAGGTCATTGATGTATACCTGTCACCGGAAGTGAGAAACTTGCCATTGAGGCATGCAAGCTTCAAAGTACTGAAGGGGTTGTTCCTAGATCAACTTCTTGGATAGTGAGTTGATGTTGACAAGAAGCGATCCGTCAAAGGAGGGCCTTAATGAATCCCACATCAGTGACACGGAACGGAGCTAATGATTTTGATGGAGGTGAAAACGATCTGTGACATATGATTTAGGGTGGCGGTCATGAAAGGATGAAGGATAATGTATGGCAGTGGATGGGACACGGTTGACTCTTTCTGAACGACTTCTCTTGAACATATGGCAACACTGATGCGATGGATCGGTAGCATTACCCAAATATGGATGGTATGGCGAGACCATGGTGATGTGACCGGTGAATGAAACAACCCAAACCGATTGTGGTACGGAGGAAAAGTGTCATGTTCAAGAGCGACTTGCTACCATCAAAGTTTTCTTTAGTTTCTCCCAATTTTTCCCCAGTCATTGCTAACCAGTACCTCTTTATTTTTGTCAAGCTTGAGGAGGATAACATATGCTTGTTCTATAACCTGCCCTTCGGGCAAGCCCATCGCTATGTTTTAACGAGCCTAGCGATAGTGAAACTCGTTCTCGTCTAAAGACAAGTTTGTCGCTATTTAGTGATTTTAACGAGTCTAACGACAAAGATAACTCGGTCCTTTTCATTTTTAGAGAGTCTGAAAAGGTACATAAAGTTAACTCCAAAAGTCCTTTTTCGTCATCTAATCCCTTAAGTCCGAAAAAGTATAAAAAAATACAAAAGGGATGAGTTTTCGATAGTTTTAACGAGCCGAACAAAACAAGTGCTCGATCTTTTTGGGTAATAATCCCTCAGGTCCAAAAAGATTAAAATCTAGAGGAGGGATAACACTTCCTGTCCCTTTAACGAGCTGGAAGGCCAAGGACTCGGCAATCTTTTCATATTTTACGATTCAGTTGAAAAGAGCTTAAAGAAGACTCTTTTTTTTAGGAACGAGTGATAAACAGGGTTAGCAGCTGATTCCAGGTACAGGTTGGAATTTTCCAATCACGGCAGTGTCACAAGGATGGCTAGGTGAAATCACTCTTCGCAGCTGTTCCTCAAAATGGGTAAACAATCATATGGAGGTGAATGATCGGCCAAATGAAAAGTGGAGGTGACGGTGCAAACACGACCAAGGCTTTAATGGCGGATGAGGTTACATTCACAGTGGTTATTTACCGGGTAGTGGTTCATTTTTTATTTTAAAATGAGCTTAAACGCTGGTGGAAACACTTGCTCATTGCTTATGTTTATTTTTTAACGAGCATGAAGTCCGCGTTAAAACTGCTCGGTGCTTATGTTTATTTTTTAACGAGCATGAAGTCCGCGTTAAAACTGCTCGGATCTTGTGTTTATTTTTTAACGAGCATGAACTTTGTGCTAAAACTGCTCGAATCTTGCGTTTATTTTTTAACTAGCATGAGCTGTGTGCTAAAACTGCTCGATGATAAGTTTGCATGCTCCCAGCATAACAACGGAAATCGAGGTGCATGCCTCATGACTCCTTGTTTCATTTTTTAACGAGGTTGACACGAGATTAGAACCATCCTCGGAGCCCACTGTATTTACAGTATTTCTATTATGGCGATGATCCACGTTGACAAAATGTTTAGGAATCTTCCGAATCCATTAGATATAAAAGATTTCATATTGTAGGTTTCCACTGTGGCCACTTCCGCCAGATTACTTGCAGACGGTAGGGCAAAAGTACCCATTAAGGCAGGGTCTTTTAGGAGACCTACTCCAATATTTTGAAGCGAATGATTGCTTCCATGGATCATTGGAATGCTTCCCGTAACTTGTGAACTGTCGGGGAGGAAAGTTTGTTGGTCGACGACTGTAATTCCTCCTTGAAAGGGAAATGCAATCTTCCTGAAGTAGGTCGAAACAACTGCGGCCATGGCATATATCCAGGGCCTTCCCAGTAGGATGTTGTAATCGAGGTTTCCATCAATTACTTCAACATCAATTCCTACTGTTTTGCCCCCTAGTTCAACTTGCAAGTTACTTAAAATCCCGTATGGAGTGTATGATCGTCCATCAAATGCTTTTAACGTCGTTGACGATCTCGACAAGGGTGGTGAGCCTAAATTCTTCCAGCAACTCATCGACATAATACACGTAGATGCCCCCTCATCAACAATTGTTCGATGAACAGTTTTGTTGAGATCTTTCACTTGAATAAGGAAAGCTAGTTGAGCTGGTAACTGAGGGTCATATCCTTTATGATCAAAGGCCACGAGATTGGAGTCCATTGGGTCAATTTCACCTATTGCTGATAATAAAGCTTGCTCTTGGGAGAGGCAATTTTGCGGTACCTCAAGCGTCGACATAGTGGACGGCGATTGGGCTAGGTCCTCTATTATATTATAATTCTGTGCTATTTTTGCACGAGGATTAAATGTCGACTTGTACACTACTCCCTTTGGCGACTTTATCATTTGTTCAGGAATGGTGGGTGGCACAACTTTGGTCAAAGTTGTTGTCGAACTACTAGGTTGTTCATTAGCCTTGTTATTCGACACCTGTGGATTCCCGTAATCTTTATTCCTTGCCAAAGCATCATTTTGCTGCTTTGAGATAGACAACATAAGCACTTGGGATCGGGAAGCATTTTGATTAGCAACCAGTTTGGTACCCGGGCTTGGAAACGGATCAGTCAATACTGCTGAGGTTTTTGAACTCTTAAAGAGTTTCTTAACTTCAGCTATATGTGGACAATCTCTCGTCCAATGATCCTCATCGCATATATGACACCCCGTAGGGGGTTTCCTTTTTCTCCCTTTATTTTTCTTCTTGCCCCCTGGTTGCTTCAGTTGTTTGCCCTTGTCGGTCGACGTGGCATTTACTTCCGAGGCAAGAAGTTCCTCATTTGCATTTTGACTGGAAATCTTACGGGCCCTTTTAGATGTAGCCTTTGTCGATTTCGTGTCTGTCTTGCCAATCACGCCATCGATGGCATGAGAATCATTGTTTGATTTAGGAGGAGGAGGAATTGAGAATTCCGGTCTAGGGGCGTCAGGTATTTTGTCGTAGAGCGTGCCAGACTGAGTATAGACCAAGTCCAGATATTGCGCACGAGCGATGACTTGCTCTTCCGTTACGACTCCCCCCTTTGCCACATCTTCCGTGATTGTAGGAAGTAAGGATTTGATAAACCATTCAGCTAATAGTTGATCGGGAACGTACGTTTTTACCATCCTACGACGACATCGCCACTCATGTATATGATCAGATATGTGAGTGGCCGTTGTCTGTTTGAAGTTGGTTAGGAGTTCTGTTCCCATTTCATACCTTATCGGTAATTGAAAATGGGTTAAGAAAGTCGTGGCTAAGGTACTGAAGTTGTTGAATGAAGCTCTAGGCAATTCAATATACCATTTTGCCGCTGGACCAGTTAACGTCCTCTGAAAAAGGCGAAGCCTAATTGAATCATCGTTTAGGGTGTTTGATGAACACCACAGATGAAAAGTCATCACGTGATTCGATGGGTCTTCACCTGGATTTCCGTTGAATTTAGGAATGTACGATGGAAGTTTGTGAGGAATCGCTAGCCACCAAGGGGCGTAAGCAATTGGATTGTTTGTTAATCGGTGTAAATCGGGCAACTCTAAAGTTGCCACGAATGGTAACTGTTGATTCAGGTTAGGTGAGGCATACCCAGGGTACGATGGAATTGCCTGAGCAGTGGGCCTTTGCATACCAGCGTAATGTAATTGATGTTGGTATGACTGATACGATTGGTGGACTTGACCACTGTAAAGCAGTTGGTTTTGACCGTTTTGAATGTACGGTTGTCCACTGTTCGCAAAGATCTGCTGCTCAGAACCTTGGTACACTTGCTGGAATTGTGGTTGTTGGTATTGCACCAGCCACGGTTGTGAAGCCATGTTCTGCTGCGCTATACTAACCGGCGGACCAAGATGTGGGGTAATTGTACCCGTTTGGACCTGTGTCGCCCCACCAGTTGGCGATTGTGGTTGTGTCACAGGGTCAAGGGGCTGTTGCATTACAACCTGAGAAATCTGAGGTTGACATACAACAGGCATTGTTTGAACTTGTGACACTGTTACAATAGCTGGTGTTGTCGGGATGTTCGACATAGGTACACATTGTTGCATAGAATACACAACTCTTGGCTGTTGGGGTAGCATAGGTACCCAACCACTTGTCGTAACTCCAGTATAACCTGAATACTGTCGAGAACTCCCGTATGGATATCCTCCCGGAGGTGGTAATGACAGGGCATACTGCCCCCCATATGGTAGCAATCCGGAACTCAAGGGGATTGTTTGCCCTTGGGGACTGGACGGCCCAAATTAACCTCCATAGGGATCAATTTGTCGAGTTTCAACATAAGAGTTGCCGGTTATTATTCCGGATGAACAAACCGGAACAGACCACACTGTCGAAATAGTCCCTGGGTGGACTCCTTCTAGTAGTTGCGAGCTAGTTGGGACAGATGGTATGCCGGCAAACATCGTTGGAGTGACGGCAGGGAGTTCTGCTGTCGCTGTGTCGTTCGACACAGTCCTAGATGTTGACGGTTGTTCAGACATTTTGAGTCTATCCAATAGATTGCCTAGTGATTCTACAGGAACTTCCACTGGTGATAGACTAACTTCTGATGTAGAAGGAAATAGAGTGACCCCTACTCCAAAATGGGTTGGAGTACTTGCTTGCGGATCTTCTACAATTTCCTCTATCGCAATCAAACCCGGTGGAAGAGGAAGACTGTCAGGTCCGTAAAATATTTCTGGTGCCGAAGAAGGGGTTGATTCGACAGCGACAGTTGTTTGAGGAGCAAGACTCTCTGAACTGGTCACAGATGGAACGGGTTCAGTAACGCAAGTATTTGCTCTCAGACTAGGATCAGTGTCACTGTCCCTCTGTGGCTGTTGAACTTCTTCAATAGAGGCAGGGTTTCCAGAAATGTTTGGAGTAACCGGAATCTCAGATGTTGTTGGAACACTTGTTCTAACTTTGATAGGAGATTTCGAACCAGTTAAACGAGTTCGCTTTGTCCGTACTGTTTTCGATTCCGGAGACAAAGACGGTTGACTCGTGAGCCTCCGCGAATGACGGGGTTTCAATTGACTTTCTTCCATGATTGCGGATTACTCGATCAACCAAAATACAAAAGGGGAAAATGTGTTTCCGAATTGAATGAATTTTTTAGACGCTTTAGACACAACTTGCTTTTTCACTTTTAAAGAGTCGAGAAAAAGCTAAAGATGACTCTAGTCTCCTTCGATGTTTTAACGAGCCCAAAGTGACAAATGCTCAGATGGACTTTTTCCGTTATAGAGTCTGAAAAAGGCCAAAAGGAACTGCTCTGGAGTTCTAGGCAGAGGGTGTGCCAAAATTTTCGCAAAACCGCAGAATACTTTTTAAGGTACGAGCGGTCGATCTTCCTGAACGCTGTGTTCAGTGCATTGCGATCAGTAGGGCGGCCGACACGACTTCCTAAGGATAAAGGTTAAATTCCTATAGGGGTCTCCCAATATATACACGATGGTACGTGGGAGCACAATCCGTATTGGCGCTATCGTCCCTCAGGAGGAATCACCCACCTTCAACGAGATCGACAGTCACCAGGCTTTACGACGCCGGAACACGTCTCTAGCCTAGACCTCTATGTTGTGCGTTATGTTGCAAAGCGTTGTTAAGTTCATTCAGTTTATTTTAAGTTGATCTTTTTAGAAGTTTGCCTTTCTGGATCACCACGAGATGTATGATACAATTCCTAAATGCAGTCTAAGATGATAAGCAAGCTTTATATCTTTTCAACTTTGAAAATCCTAGCTACTAAGCGAAAAGAAAGACACCATCTTTTCTCAAAGAGCAATCAACACACTCTAATGCACTTTTCCTAAATCAAGTATGCAAACTATCAAAATGCAAATGCACAATGTAGGTGTTTGTTTTCCGCTTTCTTAGTATTGATGCCTACAAGGAAAGCTTTTTGTACAACTTTGAATTTGCTTTTAAATGACAAGTACAAACAAGTTTACTTTTTCGAAATCAGGAAGGGTAGAAGAGATTACAACACTTTACGACTTTCGAAATGAACACTTGTTTTGACACTTAAAAGAGACAAACTCAAACCAATAAGCAAAAGAAAATGTATAATCAACTGTAAACAGCCAATGAACTCTCTCTTAAGATCACAATCAACAGATCTGAATCAAGGGCTACAGGATGATTATTTCACTCATGCAAAGGAAAACTGTAAATGACGCCACAAACACATAAAAACACTCACAGTCTTTTTGTACAAAAGGAGGCGGAATTCAAGCAGAGAAAAGGAGTTATTAGACTGGTACCTATGCTGGTTACAGGCTGCAAAAATCAGAGATCAAAACAGGGCAACAGAGAGCAGAGAACCCCAGCTGCACAAGGCAAAACTGGTTCAGCGCAACCTCAACACTGGGGTTTTGACATTCAGCGCAGGTGGCCTTCACGGGACCTGCGTTGAAATGCAGAATCCCTTCACAGGGTTCGCGCTGAACGAGAAATGAGAGTTTCTCACTGGGTTCTGGGTCACAGATTGCTAATTAATCAACGGTTTCAGGCCAAATAAAAGCAACAAGCAAGGTACAATCAAAGGGATGCTTTGAGGGGGTACTAAGATCTATCACAAAGGATCATCAAATCATTTGTGAGTCCATTGTTCAGATCATAGACAAATCCAGTGATTGGATCAAGGCAGCAACTGTCTACTTTGCAACTGAGAATAGCAGAAGCAGTTCGATTGTTGCTGTTGAGTCTATGAAACAAACAATGATAGAAACACAAATAAAATGACTAAACAGATCTCCCCAGTGGAGTCGCCAATTTGTTGTGGGGAAAAATGCCTATGCAGGACGATCCTATCCACCTAAGGTGTGACAGTGCCTTAGCAACAAACAGAGACAGCTATTCTAGTATTCTTCCTTTATGAATTAAGAATGAAGAGAGATGGATGGACTAACCGGTGTCTTCCGTTTGTCCCTCGATCCGGTTTCTCTTCTCTTTGGGAGTTCACAGCTACTTGTCTTCTCGCTCGCCCAGCTTCAACAGGTCTCTGCAAGATTACAAGAGAAGAACACTTCACAAAGACATAGATTCATAAACATAACTAGTTCAGGATTAGAAGCAAACTAAACATACTAATGCAACCATACATCAAAGATACATTAGTATATAGGAGAAAACCAAGATAGCTTTGTTGATGAATAACAAGGTTCAGGAAGAGATACAACCCAGAGGGCTCCAATCCAACATCTCCTTCCCAGCAAAATGGAATTCCTATCTTCACCTCCCTTCAAAGCACTAAACACCCAATGATTCCAATCTCAAACCAACAGCGATTCTTTGCAATAACAAAATTCCAGCCTCCAGATCTCATGGAGGAGAGATCCATATATAGATGTTTGGAGAGAGAATGAGTCAGCTTGAGATCTGACTAGTGTCCTCTCCCTCTGTCAGTTCTTGATTCCACTTGGAGGTTCTTGCTTCCACTTGGAGATTTGGAACCTCTTACTCATCATAGTCGAATTCCCTGAGGCAAGTGTCATTTTGGAAGCTTCCTGGGTTTTGACACCTTGAGAAATGAGCTTGCCACATGTCCACTCTCGCTCAGCGCAGGTAGCCAGTGTTGGCTTTGACATTCAGCGCAGACAGCCAGTGTTGGCTTTGACATGATCCTGAATTGACTTGTTTTTGAGCAGTTTCTGGTGGAGAACTTCTGTGAATTGTTGTGGTTTGTTAGCCTTGTTCCTCTAGGGGTAGGAACAACATGTTTAGGGACTTTGGATCCCTTAGATTATGGAAATTTCGTGCTCAATGCTGTAAGGCACAAAAATGTCTATAACACACCCGAGGAGGCTTATTCTGGTAAGAAGCCTGATCTTTCTCATTTGAGGATTTTTGGTGCTAACGTTTGCATGCATGTGACGAAGGATGCTAGGAAGAAGTTGGAGCCGACCGCAGAGGTTGGGATATTTGTGGGGTACACTGATACGCCCCACAACTATCGTGTGTATTTGCCAAACAGTGGCAAGACTATTGTGTGACGGGATATAAAATTTCAAAAGGAGAAAGCCATGAAGTGTTCGCTTGAGAGGGAGCCACACTTGCATGCAGATGAGGAGCTATTAGTTCCTAAGGATGAGCTTCAGGACGTGGATCAGCCACAGGATGAAGTTCATGGAGTGGAAGAGATCACTCATGCAGCGCCAACCATCAGAGGGAAAAAGCGCTTGAGAGAAGCTGAGCGACTGGCTCAAGATGTAGAGAAAGTTGTAGGACCATCTACAGCCCAACGCAGGCAGAGACATTCACCTGATCAGTACACTGGATACATGGCTCTTATGAGAAAATCTGTTGTGACTGAGCCATCCTCTTTCGAGGAAGCTGTGGAGGATCCCGCATGGGTAGACGCCACGGTGGAAGAGTATAATTCGATTGTCAGAAACAGTGCATGGGAGATTGTCCCAAGAGCAGAAGGGAAATTAGTGGTGGGTTCGAGATGGATCTACAAAGTTAAGCAGGCAACTGACGGGAGTGTGGAGAAGTATAAGGCAAGATTTGTTGCCTGAGGCTTTTCGCAGATAGAGGGGATCGATTATGAGGAGACCTTTGCACCTGTCACAAGGTATTCTTCCATACGGACGATTCTTGCTCTCTCAACGCAGATGGGGTGGCACATTCATCAGATGGATGTGAAGACTACATTCCTCAACGAAGTCATTGAGGAGGAGGTGTACATAGAACAGCCCAAAGGTTTTGAGATCTTCAGCAGCGAGTCGCATGTGTGCAGGCTCAAGAGAGCGCTGTATGGGTTGAAACAAGCACCACGTGCTTGGTACACACGGATATACAGTTATTTCACCAGAATTGGAATCTCCAAGAGTGAGGCGGATCCTAACCTGTACCAGATTGTGGTGGAGGGTAAGTTGCTTATCATTGTACTTTATGTAGATGATTTGATTCTAACGGGTGATGAGCTGTTGATACTTTTATGCAAGGATGATCTTGCTAAGGAGTTTGAGATGAAGGACTTGGGCCTTCTTCATTATTTCTTTGGATTGGAAATCTGGCAGCGCAGTGATGGACTATTTGTTTCTCAGGGTAAGTATGCTCGAGAGATACTGGAGAAGTTCAACATGCATGGCTGCAAGCCTGTTGATACTCCTCTTCCTGGAGGTTGGAGGAAGGAGGATGCCACTTCAGCAGAAGAAGTGGATGCCACTATTTATCGACAGTTGGTGGGGTCGCTTATGTATCTCGTCAATACATGACCCGATATATGCTATGTTGTTAACCAACTTTCACAAGCTATGGTAGAGCCAACCAAGCTCTTCTGGAAGGCAAGCAAGCAAGTATTGCGTTATCTCAGAGGCACATCGGGACATGGATTGTGGTACAGACAGGAGGATGAGGTGAAGCTATGTGGCTCACTGATGCATATTGGGCAGGGAGCCCAACGGATAGAAAGAGCACATCAGGAGGGGTCTTCACTATCGGGTCGACAGTAGTTTCTTGGTACAGCAAGAAGCAGATATCCGTGGCACTCAGTTCAGCAGAGGCCGAGTATATGGCAACAAGTTTGGTTGCATGCGAGGCTATATGGATGAGGAAGATCCTGGTCGGGTTGTTCGGTTCTTACTTGGAGCCTACTGTGATTTACTGTGATAACCAGAGTTGCATTAAACTCTTGGCTAATCCTGTATTTCATGATAGATCTAAGCACATTGACATCAGGTACCATCATATCAGAGATTGTGTGCAGCGGAGAATCATGTTACTTTCATACATTCCAATGGAGGATCGGGATGCTGATATCTTGACGAAGGCTCTCACCAGGAGAAAATTCGAATACCACCGAGGCAGGATAGGGTTTGTTGATAATCCATATCTTGTTGAGAGGGAGTGTTGAGAATGCAACAAGATGATGGAGCTTAGTGGAAAGAAGTCGCCTTCACTAAGTGGGCCCGCAGGCTATTTTTGGCGCAGAGTCTATTTTTAGACTATGTCTATTTTTAGACATATGGATCATGGTCTATGATTTGTAGGATGCTATTTTTGGATGATTGGTCATGTCGGTAAAAATAGATGGACTTCTATTTTTAGACATATGGGCGGTTTCTATTTTTAGACTGCCAGGCTAAAAATAGAACAGTTGAATATTACTGTCGCATAATAATATTTGGACTATAAACATTATCTTATCCTCTTGGAGCACTTCAGTTTGAGCTACAGATGTGGCACATGCAGCTGTCAGAAGGAAATATGCTTTCTTTGTGGGTCAGTTGAGCTATTGCATGCAGGACTTCAGTTAGAACTCATGTGGTTGAGTTTCGGTGGAGTTGATTGTGGAGTTGATGGAGTTGTGTTCAGTTTGACTTGGTTGAACTAGTTGTATTTTTAGTCTAATTAAAGAATACACTAGTGATGAGTTGTGTGAATTAAATATTAATTAATTCACTAATTATTAACTCATAAAGCAACTGAAGAATACATCAGTTAACTCAGTGCATGTACAGTTCAGTGGAGACAGGTGTTAGAGGTTGAGATTGCTATCAGTTGTGACTATAGTTGTGCATGAGATTTGCACATGCATGGATGGAGATTGCCCATGAGGCTTGCGTAGTATAACCAAAGGAATTCAATTTCACAGAGTGATTGATTCTCTTGCAAGATTGCGCAATGGAGGCATGCAAACAGTGGAGAAGATTTGAGGCATTAGATCTGAGCTAGTTTGTGTGTAACAGGTGGAGATAGTACTGAGTACTTGTGAGGAGTATTTTACTATGTATTGTTACATGTTCTCTATCATTATAATATACAGATAGTGTGGGGTTTTCAGCTGTATGCTTTCCCCGGGTTACATACTGTGTTAATGTGTGCATGCGATTGATGTTTCATTATTTTTAATGCTGCTAAATTAATGATCAACGTAGATGAGATTATGTATTGTGCATGTATTTCGCAATAGTGTATAATCGGGATAATCTCTATGAATAAGTGTCATGTTATTCAAAATTTCTACAATTCCAATTATCGGTGTGTCGGGATTCATTCCTAGAACTCCTCACCCATTTCAAATAAACACCTTCTATACACATATCGAATCACATCCATGAGTGGCCGAAATGACGTAGCTTATGTAAATCACATTTGGAAGACAAACTCCTCATCAACCTGTTTTTGAGATCTCTCATGTCGTAAATCTCAAAATATGTCGAAAATTCATTCCCACAAAATGAGGAAGAGGCCATTAGAAAATCTTAACAATTAGATCTTATATACACATAGTTTGGATACCTCTACCTTGTTCTTCCAAACGCCCCATGCATAAAAACTTTTAAATAAGAGACACCAGGTGCATCTAATGTTGTCAATGAATTGATCGGGACCATAGGCCAAAACCAACCTAGCAACACCTTCCAGTACCCTAGATACAATTCCAACCATTCGGTGCCATAGCACCACCTCACCACATAGGCTATTACACTGGTCAATATATGCCTATGCAAAATCTTGCTATGCAGGTCAACCAATATCAGCCCATGCAGGGTGGCCAATACCCTCCCACACAAGGTGGCCCATACCCCCCTAGGAACATGGAAGCAATTCCTCCTTCCCATAACTCATATGCCAGTCAGGGACAAGGGAACCAATATTTCTCTTTCCCCGCACCTCAACAGAATAACCCACCATCACAAGCTAATGTAGGGGTTAATCTATGTATCCTTCTCTCGCTCAATAAAAATAATATGTTGAACAATTGAACACACCTAACTCACCTAACGTTGCAAAGAAAAAATCAAAGAGCAAGCCAAAGGGAGAGCCTGACCAAGGGGGCAGTAATCAACAAAAACCTCCACGAGCATCAGCTGGGGGCAACCCCAACCAAAACCAAAACTAGGGACCAACCAATTAACAACCCACAAAGGAAAAACAAGAACATGAGTCTACGGACTAATCATGTGTGTGCCATTTTTGTTGAATATTCTCATTACACCCATCATTTTCCTCAACTCCCTGAGTTGAAAAGAATGAAAGACACTAGGAGAAAGGGGGGAAACCAACAACTTGTATTGATGCAGAATCCCTTCCCCCATCAAGGAGTGGTAAATACCGAGCAGGAATACTCCCAATAACACCATAACCCTCTTAGAGGAAGTTCCAAAAGTGCCTCAAACCGCGACATTTACATGGTAGGGGAAGATGTTCTCCTGCAGACATACAACCGAGAGACCCACCTTATTGGGGAAGATGTTCTCCCTAATTGGTCACAACTTACACTGGATTCGGCCCCACACAATTTCAACCATCAACACTCCTAGGGACATTCTCAAGAGACCCACCTGTGATAGAGGATACCTCTCTGGCCACAGGAGCCCCGGTGTTCATGATGAGTTCATAAAACAACCATCAAGATCAGGAACCATTTCCAGATACAAACAACAATGTTGTTCTTGATCATTCATTCTTACCATACATTATCACCCAAACACCCTTCTTATTCCCTCCACCTGATTTTCTCTCGTACAAAGTCATTGCAACACTCTCATTGCCCAATATGGCTCTAGTGATAACAGTTTGGTATAAGGCTCCTCAGGCCCTGTTGGAAAACTCAGGTATCACATGTAACCCCTTCTCAGGATAACACCCCACAACAAGTAATGCATACATCAACACCAGATAGTGCCAGAAAAAGGGATAAGCAAAAAGGAAAGAAGGTGGAAGCTTCAAATGCTTCCTCCTTTAGTATACCTCCATCCTATGCTTTGGGTGATGTAGTTGGGAATCCTACCAATATGTACCTCGAGTTAGACGAGTTAAAATCTCTTATGCATGCCCCAAAAGCGTCAGTGAATCCTCCTCCCCCTAGTGGCGAAAAGACCACACCCACGCATTATAAGGCATTGTGCACCAATCATGCATGCGACATATGTGAAAAATAAAAGCATTAAACTCATCATTGCCACAAAATCCTTTGATATCAATATGTGTTAGGTGCACTCACCTAAGCCAATATCGTGACTCCATCACTACCAGCCACCCCAATGGAAAATGATGGGTCTAAAACCATTTTTTTATTTTACGAGGGAAGAAGCTCATGCCCATATCCCTCTTTTGGTCCCTCAACCTCTCGGCATGCATGGAGACAAACAAAATTAGTGACACCCCAACATACCTCCATGTGCGCTTTATGTGACGGACCAAACCATTTCCTAAACCAATGCCCTATGTTACGGGCATTTAGGAGGTATTACCATAACCTACACATTGATGGGCCTCTAAATTAGATATAAATTAAGGCCCATGCCTCTAAATTAAACATAAATTAAGGCCTATGACCATCCTTCAGCGCATTAAACCTCTCTTTTTGCATTAGATAATTCATTAGGAGGGTTTATGAATAATTGCATATTTGTGCCTAATATTATTTATTTTTGTGGAATATTATGAGAATATTAGGAAAATTATGAAGATTTGGAGGAGGAGATAATTTTGTATAAGTACCAAATCGAATTTTCCTCTAAATAGATTTTCATTAGTGTTACTGTGGAGAGAGCTTGTATTTTTGTAGCCCCATTGTATTTTCTTGCAGGGGTGTAATTCTATTGATGAAAATAATGAAGATTGGTGTCATGTTCAACTTCTAAATCTTGTTCTCCTCCATAGGTCTCTGAGTTTCCTTGGGCTTGGCCATCCCAAGAGCTTCAAATCCCTTTTGTATCATTTTCTTTCCTTCTTTTCACTTATTATTCACATGCATCTCTTGTTTTTATTTCTTTCTATTTCTGCATTTAGTATTAATGATTTCTTGTTGTAGGATTGAGTTAAATGATTGATGTAAGTTATTTTGCAGGATCACAAGCATCATTTAATCCTTGGAAAATATTTGGAATTTCATAGTAATCATTGAGCTGCTTGGATTAGTCTTCTTATTCCCAAATCTAGATTTCTAGAACTCCTTTGTGGCAAAGAACATTAAATTTCTGCTATTTTTTAGAGCATGCTAACGAGCTTCAATCGAGTTGGTTCCACTTGAATTAGATCACAAAAACATTCTAGTTCATAACAAAAATTAACCCATTGCATTTGCACTTGATTAGGTTAGCCAGTTTTTAGATTTACTAGCTCACTAATTCTCGAATGTCTAGATTTTCGACTAGTAATGTTTTTCTATTTTTAACATGGCTTAACAGAGGTCTTTTTGAGTGATTCCACTTGGAATGGGGACCTAAGACATCCTAGTTAATAAAAAAAATTGTCCCATCCAGTTTGGATTTGATTTTCTTGTTCATTCAATGAGTTATAATTTCGTATAGTAAATTTGTAACATCCTGTAGTAAATCAAGGGATCCTGTAGGAAACCCTGTTTTGAGCCCGAATTGAGAAAAGTCATCATTGAAGCTGGAATTAGGCCT
This sequence comes from Pinus tabuliformis, assembly GCA_031772625.1. Classification (NCBI taxonomy): domain Eukaryota; kingdom Viridiplantae; phylum Streptophyta; class Pinopsida; order Pinales; family Pinaceae; genus Pinus; species Pinus tabuliformis. The sequence continues at coordinate 647,736,416 of CM062815.1, read as the reverse complement.
CTTCTTGACCTCCATGCCATCAATACCATTTTAACCCTCTTGCTCCACACTTTTCTTCCGTGCCAAAGATCAAGGAAAGATTAGTATTTGCATTTATAAAGAAAAAAGATTTAAAAAATGAGTTCTTTGATATTTACACATGCACACAGCAGTTAGTACTTTCTAGATCAGATTGCATGCTCAGTTATTTTAAATCATCACATGTGATAAATAGGTTTAAGCTAGGTTTCTTTTACATTCAGTTCATGATCTTTATGTAATTATAATAGGTTTCTTTCCTTGTACTTTCTTTCTTGCAATAGGTTAAGGTTCCATTTCGGACATTTTATTTTCTACAATTAGTTTAGGATTTGACTTCAATACATGCACTCCATTACATCATGACAGCAAAGGAATGACACATTGTATGATGCACATATAGTATCGATACCTCTTAAGTTTGTACGAACCCCGGGTTGATAATTAAAGTCGGTAACCTTGGGAGTTGCAACATTCTTGCTGCAATACTGAGGCTCATCACACATCAACTTGAGCAATAGACCCAGGCACAGGTGTCATATTTGCCACTTTTTTCAGGAAACCATCATACCCAGTGTTTCCCACACTTTTCTCGATTTCGTGAACTATTGGATTTCATGTGTCAATTCATCATTGAGAACTCCGATCTAGTAGAACTAGATACCCAATCCTCGGATAACACCACACCATTGGGGGATGACGAATCTAGGTCCATCTTGTGCATATTCAAGGACAAAAGCTGAATGAGAAATATTCAGGCACCCATAACCATGTCAACCCCCACCACCATTGGTTTGGATCTAGAAGAAAGGCAAAATGGCCTCATGCTACTTTATCAAAATCACCCCACACAACATCGTATGCAATAGACCCTATCACCTAGTAAATCAATGTCAGGAATTGGGCAAGATTAAAGTCATCTTTCACTTGTTGTTCCATACTCCATGACCTAACCACGTTAGAAATTCACCCCATCAGTGTCACATCTGCTCTCAAGCACACCATACATGGAATTGTCAGTACCTTCCACGTTTTCGAGTAGTGAGAGTAGTAGTGAGACAACCTCACATTAGGAACACACCACATGTTGATACTAAGATCCAAAGTTTGTCAGTACCCAGCATTTCCCCACCTCATGACACCAACCAGGCGTCATCGTCTCACACTATGGATGATATTGACACCCACACCATTTATAGTGTTAGCACTAGTTCTGTGTGCAATATTTGCACTAATAACTCTCATAGTTCTGAGACATGTCATATGTTGCAAACATTTAGACAACTTAGGATTCAACATCAACCTCATCATGAGGAAGAAAAATTTTCCCCTCGAACACCACCCAAGTTGCAAGAACTTCCTCCCACTCATTATCAACCCACCATTACGGAAATTCTACCACCACCTAATGCTGACAACATACAACATCACATATGATTCATTTCCTCATCCGTAGGAACCATGATTTGTGTTGTCTACTCATCATTTTTTGGTGTCGAGACTAATAAACCCACCACATTGGTGGTACCATCACTGACGGTGCAGACCCATCCCATCTACACATTTTCAACTTCACTAGGTTCTACGACATCAACCATTGAATCATGTTCTTGCTTGTCGACCAGCACAACTAGGCCTGAACTCCACCCTCATGGCCTTGCGCAACCTAATTCAACACTAGATAATATTTTTCACTCAAACAAAGATATTCTAGAGGCCATGACGGAACCTGAATGTCCATGGTACACCATGTACCATCGCTCATACTTTCTACTTGAAAAATAATTTGTACCTACTGACGCACCTAGCCTTGATATTTGCACCATAGAATCAAAATATTTCATGCCTTTAGGACAGGTATATTGGTTTAATAATCCCATCCCAGCACCATATACATTCGAGGAAGGGAACATGTCCAATATCTCACCTACCATTAAGGTTGATATTTCAAACAAACCTAGCATAGGCGAAGATATCTCACTGGGAACAACATGCTCTCAAAAGGAGGTTGTTAGGTCCCTATAACATTAGTGATTCCCCCATTACTATTGTCATTTTAGCCCTTATTTTTATTGTTGTTCCCCTATTGTCCCCATATTGTTATTATTGTGCCCCATAGAAGCCCACTATTGTTATTTTTGTGCCCTTATATTATATTTGTTATGTCGGTTTTGATTATGTTGTGACCCCTTAGACTCCTATATATAGAAAGGAGGTTTTGTCATTTGTATCATCCAAGAATTGTTAATTTTCGTAATGTAAAGGAGGTTTCCCCCTTGAAGAGGCTGATTTCTAATTCGTTGATCTATCTTTTCTATCTTTTTATGAGCTGGTTTCATGACTTTTGGTATCAGAGCTTTGGATTCTAGGGTTTCGCTGCTCCAAAACAAGTCATCGTGGAATTTTTGCTATAACTTTTTTTCTGTGACATTTAAGAAGCTAAAAAAAAACCCATTTGACCCAAAATCTCGATGATCCTCGGATCCAAGTTTCTGATCTTGTGTCGCTATATTTTCAGAGATATGATCCAAGGACGTTAGGGTTTTTGCAGGCTCCCGAATTACATCCCAAACAGGTGACCTTGGGAAAATCGTCATAACTTTCTTTCTAAGTATCAAATTGAAATTTCATAACAATTTACAGAAATAGGACGAACTATAGTTTTATGTGAATCGTTTCCAAGTCCGAAGGTTGAAACAATGACACGTATAACTTCGTACAAGTTTTCTCTACTGAAAAGTGTATAGTCAGGTCAGCTTGGGAGATCGAGCATAACGCTTTCTTGTATAATCAAATTTCGATCAAACTTGTGGCATTGGAAATAAGACTCAGAGGGATACCATAGTTAACAATTTTAGATCTTAGAGATCCGAAATTTCAGAGATACATCAGATACAATATCAAGCTCCTACAAAGTGAAAAAAGGTGTGTAGTTTTTTAAAATTTTTGCATAAGTTTGGTTTTAAAAATTAGTTTAAAGGAATTCAAAGGGAATAGTGAAGCATAATTGTCATTAATTGATGCCTTGAAGAAATAAAATGGAAACACCTAGTAAGAAACTTGAAAGATCTAGCATGAATCATGAAGAAGAGGAAGAAATGTAACATATATCAAAATTACGAGACCAAGTGCAACAAAATTCACTCTCACAAAAAGTAACAGAAGCTAAGATGATTGGTTTAAATAAAGATGTGGAAGCTAAGATGGATGGCATGGAAGCTAAGATGGATGGTTTAAATAAATTCATAGTGTTAGGTAAACTTGACTTAGGATAGAGTCAAAGTTGACCAGGTTAAACAGTGATGGTTTTGGGGCACATGGTATTGTGCACCCATAGTATTCTGCCCATGGTATTATATGTAATGGAGCTTATAAAATGTTGGAAGGACTTCATTGTAATGCAAGACCTGGAGGTGAGTGGTGAAGGCTCACTTGGTCAGATTGGCCAAGGTTTTGGCCAATGCTAATGAGATCTTATTAGGTTGGGTTTTACCCCGGATTTGGGGTTTTCCCGGATACACATTTGTGGTTATGGTTGTTGCTGGTTATTTTTATATTTATTCCTCTCAGTAATTATTTATGTTATGCAGTAAATTTCTTAGCAACTGGTATCAAAGCCAAAGGTCTATTTGGCTGATAAACTCGCAGGAAAGAAGGGTTCCTAGTTCGAGTGGGAGCAATGGCGGAAGATGGTAAGTTTAGGGTCGAGAAATTTAACGGCCAAAACTTGTCGCTGTGGAAGATGCAGATGGAAGATTATCTGTATCAGAAAGATCTATACCTACCATTGGGTGAAAAAACAAAGATGCCGACGGGTATGAAAGACAAAGAATGGAACCTTCTCGATAGAAAGGCACTCGGAACAATACGGTTGTGCCTTGCTGCGTCAGTCGCCTTCAACATTTCGAAGGAAACCACGACATAGGGTTTGATGCAGACGTTGTCGAAACTATATGAAAAACCCTCGGCCTCAAACAAGGTATTTCTTATGAAATGGTTATTTAATATGAATATGTCAGAAGGTGGATCTGTTGCAAACCATTTAAATGACTTTAATACAGTTACAAGTCAGTTAAGTTCTGTAGGGGTAAACTTTGATGATGAAGTTAGAGCTCTGTTATTCTTGTGCTCATTACCAGAAAGTTGGAATGGTTTGGTAATGGCCATTAGTAACTCCGTTTTTGGATCTAGTACTTTAAAGTTTGATGATGTTGTCGGTGCTATCCTTAGCAAGGAAATGCGACGGAAAAGCTCCGGTGAGACATCGGGAAATGCTTTGAGTGCAGAGTCTAGAGGAAGAAAAATGGAAAGAGGAAAGAGCTCAGGATACGCAGTAAATCAAGGAAAGGCAGATCCAATTCCAGATCGGGGATAGTGTGCTGGAAATGTGGAAAGAAAGGACACCTAAAGAAAGACTGTAGATCTCGGAAGGGAAAAGAAGGAGATGCACAGCAAGAAAACAATCATGAAGCAAATGTGACAGGTGAGGTGTTACAAGATGCTTTGATTCTTTCTTTCGAAAATATTACTGATTCCTGGGTGGTAGATTCAGGGGCTTCATTCCATGCCACACCTGATAAGAAATACTTTCATGACTATGTTCAAGGAGATTTTGGACAAGTTCGTCTGGGTGATGATAAACCCTGTAAAATCGTTGGAATGGGTAAGGTTCTTGTAAAATAGCAGAATGGAAACCAATGGCTATTAAAGGAGGTAAGGCATGTTCCAGATTTAAAGAAAAATCTGATTTCAACAGGGCAGTTAGGCTGTGAAGGTTGTGTGACAACTTTCACAGATAAAGCTTGGAAGGTCACCAAAGGAGCCCTGGTAATAACAAAAGGCGAAAAGGTTGGTACATTGTATTTATGCAATGGTATTTCTAACTCTGTTAATGCTTTAACTTCCAAAGGAGCAGATGCAGCATTATGGCATCATAGGCTCAGACACATGAGTGAAAAGGGGATGAAGATTCTTCACTCAAAGAATTTGTTGCCGGGTTTGAAGAATGTTGATTTGGACTTCTGTGAGAATTGCATTTATGGAAAACAGAAGAGAGTCAGATTTCTCAGAGTTGGGAAAGAAAAGAAGAATGAAAAATTAGAGCTTGTGCATACAGATGTATGGGGACCTGCTCAGGTATCATCTCTCGGTGGCTCTTGTTATTATGTTACTTTTATTGATGATGCAACTAGAAAAGCTTGGATTTATTGTATTAAGAATAAATTTGATGTATTTGATACTTTCAAGAAATGGAAAGCTTTGGTTGAGATTGAGACAGGAAAGAAATTGAAGTGTCTTAGATCAGACAATGGAGGTGAATATTGCAGCAAAGAGTTTGATAGGTACTGTTCAGAGCATGGAATTCGCAGAGAGAAGACAGTTCCAAGAACACCACAAGAAAATGGTGTGTCAGAAAGGATGAACAGAACAATCATGGAGCGTGCAAGGTGCATGAGATTGCATGCAGGATTGCCTTTACAGTTTTGGGCAAATGCTGTAGATACTGTTGTTTATCTAATGAACAGAGGGCTTTCAAGTTCCTTGGAGATATGTGGTGTCCAGAGTCCTTACAAGTGGTATCGGAGCTAGATATTGGCTTCAAAGGGATTCTTTGATGCCAGGGGTTTATATTGCCTGATCAGATCAATGCAGCCTTTTTACAGATCTGGGCCTGGAAAATAATGGTGGAACAATCGTACACAGAAGAACCTCGAGGAGAATGTGCGGAAGATAGTGCCGTAACTACCAGGGATCGTAGTGCATTTGCGATATTTACCGGTTTGGAACATGCTGACAAATTGTTCAGGATTCATGCAACTTCGAAAATTGTTCGTTTTCTACTATGTGAGGCCATCGATGCTGGAATCTACGAGGTTCTCATGGGGCTCTCAGTTGGAGCAGTTTGATAGAATTTTTTTGAGCAAATCAAATTGAGATAGGATGGATCAGAATGGCAGCAACAATAAACAAAAAAAAAATTAATGAAGTCAAAATTATTGCATGTAAATAGGCATACTACTGTAAGACCTGGTAAGGCATGCGTATCCCTCGGTTATCACCGGTAAAGTCTAGGTTAGACCTAGGTGATAGGGGGGATGTCGGGTTAACAATACCCCAGGTAAAAACTCTGAAGCGCGTAAGAGCTAGAGTGAGCGGGATTGTCTCACTTAGCAGTTTTGGCTAGAGTTAGTCAAGGAACCCAAAGTCAAGTTTAAGGGGGGAATTGTTAGGTAAACTTGACTTAGGATAGAGTCAAAGTTGACCAGGTTAAACAGTGATGGTTTTGGCGCACATGGTATTGTGCACCCATAGTATTCTGCCCATGGTATTATATGTAATGGAGCTTATAAAATGCTGGAAGGACTTCATTGTAATGCAAGACCTAGAGGTGAGCAGTGAAGGCTCACTTGGTCAGATTGGCCAGGGTTTTGGCCAATGCTAATGAGATCTTATTAGGTTGGGTTTTACCCCGGATTTGGGGTTTTCCCAGATACACATTTGTGTTTATGGTTGTTGCTGGTTATTTTTACATTTATTCCTCTCAGTAATTATTTATGTTATGCAGTAAATTTCTTAACACGTAGAAGCTAAGATGAATGACGTGGAAGCTAAAATGAATGACGTGGAAGCTAAGATGGATGGCATGGAAGCTAAGATGGATGGTTTAAAGAAAGGTGTGGAATCCTTTGTTTAAATACACGGCTGTGTTTCAAGAATATAGGGCCATCTTTTCATGGTCTTATTCAGAAATTCTAGGCATCATACCCACCATCATGGACAACCATAATGACACCTAACCTAACACTCACCCCATTAGGAAAAAGCAATGTCAGCGCCACCCTTTCAGAGAACCCTTCAAGTGTACCTTCATGTGTTTTTGTTACATCTTTCTTTTTAGTTCCCAATTTTTTATGCATATATGTTTCACTTAGCGTATTGGCTTTTGATATTTTATGTTATCATATGCTTCTCAGCAAACTCATTCCCCTGGTGCCAATTAAAAATTAAGGTATCACTCTTCACTCTGCATGATAAGCTTCCTCTAGAAGCTTTGCATATCCTGACATCATTTCTCTGAAATGCACCATAGGGTCTATCATCTTGACCACGTTTACCAGCACCTCCCCTTGCACATGGTAAATGTCCATGTTGGTCAATAGAGCCTCCCTATTCATGGATCACTTCATGTTATAGACCCCCACATTTTATTTGGAATCCATGACCATCTACTCCGACCTAGTATCCATCTCACTTGCATGCCTTGAAGATTAGCCTCATTCTTCTCTTCTTCACTTATTGCTAACCAACCCTACTCTCAGGCCACCTTATTCATTTGCAATGGATCAAGACAAATGCTCCTCAACATTCTACATTGGGCCTATCATTCCCCATACAACATAATCCCATTTGTGTCACTTCATCTGCCTCATGAACCCAACATCGAGACCAACCAATAGGGACCCCGCCCTCCGCAAGATATACTTTACCTCCATCATCATGTAGGTCACTATTTCATGGGGCACCCATCTCCGTGTATGTACATCCCAAACCACCTTTACATTATTTTGGTAAGTGTACAATTTTTATTTTAGGAAAATAGTTCCCACCCATATTTTCATTCCTTGTACTCGGCGACAGTCCCTAGTCACCCTTGGTCATAGTTCGCACATAATCCACATTCATTCACCCTCTTCACGCCAGTCAAAACATACTAACACCTACCCAAGATGTCTTACCGACTCCAAGGTCACTCCTCTCAGAAGAACTATATTGATTGTCGCCACTCGCATTATAGCTCTCACCTCGAGAAAGTTGTACATATCCATTCATATCATCATCTTTCATTACCATGCCTTTTTGACCCACCTTATTACAATCTATTTCACTACACATCTTTGTTTTTTATCAGCATTTTGGGCATTTGATGCCTCTTTCCTATCAACTTCAACACCCATCTTCTAGGATCGAGGCAATATCTTGGGTGCTTCCCCCCCTTAACGGACATCCTTGGGTGGCATAATGGGAATCATTATTTTCCATTGATGTCATCGGTCCCCCTGACATTCGACACCAACATACGCTCTCATGTCAAGGTGGTATTGTACTTCATGACCATTGTAGTTCTCTCATTTAGTCGAAGACCCACACATTTCTTAGCACCTCACTCAGTAGTTCTTGCATATTGATATGTGGGAGGTACCCATAGTTGATGACCCATGCATCCACACACACCTCACTCAAATAGTGCTTCACCTTTTCGATGTATGGAGGCACCTAGTTCAATCTATTTGTCGAAGAAGTGCCCCTGCTAGTGTCAGTAATTATCATCATCAGCTATCAGCGTGTCAACTACTCCAATGTTGACTTGACAGGAATATTTACTGTATGATTGTAATAAATAGTCACTAGTCATCATAATGAGCATGGGACATGTCCGCCTCATATAAGAACTTTTTTTTCAAAGCATGGTTATCTTTTATCCTCATTTAAGGTTTTTCCCTACTCATCTTTGCAGCAAGTTGTTCTCCCTATCAAGAAGTTGATAAGATTCTCAATCAAAAAGAAGAACGTGATGTATTTTGGCTATATGTTTTCTCCTAACCGCATACATCAAGGGGAAACTATTAACACCATAAAATCGTACACTTATTTGTACAATCCAAAATATGCCCAAAGTCATCCAGCAAAACATACAAGTGAATATTTTCCAATTGAAGACATTATGAAAGCTCAAAAATTTAATTTCTCCTAGGGTATAATGTATTTGAACTTAAAATTGATTGTTGTGCAGCTTTCCCTTCGATAGCCGCGTGAAAATGCGAAATTTCCTTTGTAAGTTGCACAATCAAAGAAATGGTTGACTCAGCAAATTCAAGACCACTTCCCACACTTGGAAGATGATTCCCTAACATGTTCCAGTCAAGGACAACCAAATTTGAGTCACCCTAAAGATATGCAACCCTCAAAGGAATCCTCTTGTCATACTCATAAGTCATTTTCATTCATGAACCAAGAGAGGGAAGAGAGATTCAAAAAATTCTATATATACATGCCATGGGAGGACCAAATAGAATACAATGTTATGCTAGCAAAATTGCTATCAGAGAAATCCTTCATTTCATTGTTGAAGTAGAAGAAGTAGAGCACTATTGTGGTTGAAGAGTTTCTTCTTATCAATCCATAACTCTAGTGTGGAGAGGATTTCACCATTGAGAGAGCCTTGATACTTCTTTGATAGAGAGGAGAAGTTTTCAAAGAGAGTGAAGAAAGGAACCCCCTTGCGAAGGATTTTTGAGAACCATAGCTCAAATAATTCTCTTCAAGTGTTTTGTATTCATCTATTGTATTCATATTCTACCACCAACATTCAATAAAGAGATCCATTTTCCATAATTGTGTTGACTTGTTTGCTTCATTAAGCAGTATTTGTGTGTTTATCTCTTTGTTTTAGTTTATGTTTGTATATGCATTGTTTTCACCATTTCCAATGCTTTGTTTCTTCATGCTTTTCCACTGAAAACAACCAAACTACTTGTATTTCTTTGCAGGGAACAACCAACTGCTAAGAAGGTGTCTTTTGGTACCCCATTGCTACAAAAACACTACAACATCCCATGACCTTGGTCTTATTTTTCCTTTATTAACCTTTATTACATGAACTTTAACCTGAGGCTATTACAAACCCATCCCCCTTAGGGGAACACCATCCTAAGTGTTCTATGAAAACTATGAACAACAAAATCACTGGAAACAAAAGATACTTCCTATGGAGCTTTATAATATAGCTCTATGCAGTATTTACAATGAACAACTGTTGCAAATCATGACCAACATAACAAATATGACAAGAGTGTCGCTTATTGGAGCTTTATAACACAACTCATTGCAGTATCTACAACCATATATATATATATATATATCTATCTATCTATCTATATATATATATATATAGATATATATATATACTAAAACTTATGATGAGCACCAGTATTGCAGCAAGGATGTTGCGACTCCTGGTCTACCAACTTTACTTCATCAACCGGGGGTTCGTATAAACTTGGAGGTGACAGTGTTGTATACACAAATAGATGCAATGGATCCACTCTTTGTCACTGCTGAGTTGGGGCGATAGACCACTAAGGTTTCTCAAACCAGCCTTCTATTGATTAGAAGAAGTCTGATTACCAATTGAGAGAGAAGAATTTTACCCTAATTGAGAGAATTGAAATGCTACTTACTGCAGTAATGAAAGATTGAAAAAAATGCCTACAAAACACATAACTCATCTAGCTATTTGTTAATATACCTTGCTTGCAAGAATTCTAATTTAACACATGTGAAGTCTTAACTAACCTAAGCATGAAGTCTGATCTAAACAAGCACTTAACTGTTGTGTGCATGAATCAATATCAAGACTTTTTCTTTTTATCTTTTTGTAAAAATGTAAATGCTAATCTTGCTTGGTTGCATGGCAGGTGAGATAGGTATGGAGGGAGATGAGTACAATGGGTAAGATGTCTTGGGAGGCAAGCATGGGTCTACTCCTAGCTTTAGTGATGTTTTTTTCACAATTTGGGCTTAAAACATGCCACTACAGGTTTTCCTACAGGATGTCTATAAGATGTCCTAGTTCACCTACAAGATCCCCTATTTTCCTACAGGAACAGGCTGAAAGCATAGGGAGTGGTAGGTACTCACTTAGAACTCAAACCAAAGCTTTACAATGGTTGGATTTGCTCAAGCACCATGGCAAGTTTTCCTTGTAAAACGAGAATCCAAATTGAGAACTTAGTGGATTTTGGTGATCATGGGTGGATATGGTTAGGCTGAGGCTGATGATATGAGGTCTTCCTGCAATGTAGAAACTCCTGCAACATACACATCATTGTTGGCATTTATCCATAAATTCATCTCAAAACAAGAAGGGTTACTAAAATAGAAGAAAACAAAATTTTCATCATTTATTTGCCAAGTTTATGCATGGGAATGCTTGAAACCATTATGAAAGCAACATGAAATCCAATACAAGACCTAAGATATCAGAAATGTCAATTGCAACCTATCTTCTAAAACTGAAAGATGATGACTTGACTAGCAGAAAAACCCTAAATTTCATAAGAAACCAGAATTATGTCTTTTTTGAGTTGAAGGGGAATTGTTCCTCAAGCCATGGTCCTAGGAAGGGAGGAATGAGGTAAGATTCACCTGTTATCAGTCTTTTTTGAATATTTTCTTATCCCCATAATGTTATTGTTAAAGTTATTCACAAATGGAAGCAAACTAATCAAATCTACCAATACTTGCAAATTAACAACACCAAATTCAATTTAACAACTAACTATGAGATAACATAAGCATACATATACAGTAAGAGGAACCTCTGTTGCAAGGGTTGGGCCTTAACCCAAGAGCTTCAGACCTCTGATTCAACTAAGTGTTGGATCAAGGGAATACTGCTCATTTTCATTAACATATCAAAAATACATCAAAATGTTTGGTCACAATTCTTCAACTCAAAAACTACTTAGCTATCTTGCACAAAAAATCTGAATCCTAATGAGGATCTAGGCCTCTTTATTTATACAACTGAAGTTTCCAACAACTTCCTTAAATATAGGGAGGCTTGGCTCCCAATCTTGAGATTAATTGGTTCTTAAATGTCAGCGGCTTGGCTACCAATGATCCTCATGACTCGACTGCTTGCAACTCCGAGCTAGTGTGACTTGATTCAGGGATCATCGAGTGAGTAAGGAGTTAAGGAGGGAGATCCTGTCTCCTATAATCTCTCCTTCTTATCTCATTCGAGTTCCTGCATCCTAATTAGCCACAATTTGCTTCAAAAACTTGCAATCAATGCACATTAGACCACTAGACATGACATTTTACTTTTGCTCATCTCATTAAGAAAAATATAATTAAAACATGCAGAGAATTATGAGAAGAGTTGATTTTAGTAAGCTGGAGGTGCATTAAGGTCCATATATTTTACCCATTGACGAGCCTCATCATCACCCCCTACTGAAAGTGTTTCTCATCCTCTGAGTAACTAAATGTATGTCCATGTCCTTCATTTCTTTGGTGGATTACCTAACATCCCATGCTTCTGTTGTAGTCTCTTCCTCCTGTGAATAAAACCATGCATTCTTCTCTATCTCCTCCCATTGCTTTCTTTCTTCGTCTTCTTTCCTTCCTTCAAACATTCCTAAAAGCAATGGTGGACTGAGCTTCAAGCCAATCCAATTGACTTTGAGTCTTTGTAATGCTTTCTTATACATTGGGGTTCTATTTAGTGCCTCCCTCATTCTATCAGGAGAATGATATTATCTGATTTTTAGGTTGTAAGGTAAGGTGTTCCACCTCCTTTAGCGAGCTTGTTGGCTGTCATCTCCTAGTAATATTAGCATGTCTTCAAAATGTGTGACTTCCTGTTCTTGTACATCAAGGTATCTTGGTGAAAGTTTGGGATCATTTGCAATGGGGTTGTGAGTGCTGATGACATCCATTGGGTTAGATTGTTCTTCTGTGATCATAAGGGGTTCTGCTTCTTCTTTTTCCAATAACTTTTTCATCTCTATAGCACTCGCCTCCTCATGATTCATCCAAGATTCCATGGCCATTAATTGTAAGTCCCCTAGATTTGGATTGGGTCCCACACATTTAAATCTGTCAAAGCTAAATTGTGTAGGTAGAGCTTATATATCTTTGCTCTATCCTCTAGGGTTCTTTGATCACAGAGGTCAATGAAATGTTTGTAGTCTTGGAAAGACAGAGTTCCTCTTTTTGCTAGGGTCTTTATCTAAAATTGTAGCCATTGTTCCTTGAGGTATAAGGCATATGACTTTGTTGGCATCCTGCACTGGATTGCCTCCATGGATAAGCCATAGTTTCCAATTAACCTTCATTTTCTTGTAGTTGATTCCTTACCCATGTGTTTGCAGCCTCTAATTGAGATTTCATTATTGCTTCTCTGTCTCTCATGCTACTTAGTTCTCTGCCCATTTCCTGCAATTTCTCTTCCATGTGGCCTACATCCTCTACCCCTTTTGATTTAGAAATTTGCATCCACCTGTGTGTCGTTGCCCTCTCTTTTTCAAGTTCAAAGAATAGAGGAATGGAAAACTTCTGTGGTATCACCCTACCTCCTTCAATGAATCTATAGTAGGAGCTGAAGTTTGGCTGTGGGCTAGGTTCCTTCAGTTCTTGGGCCTCTTCCTCTGTTTCTTATTGAGTAATTCCTTCTCTGTTTCCTATAGGTTTGATAGGGTTTCCTATAGTATTGCCTCTTCTTCCTGTATATCTAACTGTGTCTCCTGTAGGAGACCTTTTCCTTTTGTTGAGGCTGACCTAGTGACAGACCTCCTAACATAGGTGATTGGAGACTTGGGAGAAGCTTGTTTTGATGTTCCTTCTCCTTCCTTTTTCCCTAGAGGGATTGTTTTCTCTTGTTGTTTTGGTGAGTATTCTATGAAAATTGGAGTTTTGGTAGGGGTTTGAGGTCTCCCTTGTCTAATCCTAGTGCTCTTTCTTGTCCTGAAGTAAAGTGGAGTTTGTCTTTGTCTCTTTCCTTTTGACTTGACAGGTGTACTTAGGGCAGTTAGAGAAGTTGTTGCCTCTTTCTCTGTAGGCTCTAGAGACACTCTTGGTGATTCTTCTTCTTCCCTACTCTGAGTTGTAGACTTATATTCATCCTTTTGTCCTTCATCCTCTTTTCCACTTCCTTTTTCATCCTCTTCTTTGTCTCCTTTTTCCTCTTTTGTTTCTTCATTCTTCTCATATGTTTCTTCTTTTGTTTCCTCCTCTATTTCTTCTTCATTTTCCTCCTCTATTTCTTCTTCCTTGACATCCTTTGTTTCTTCTTCTCCCTCACTAGCAGTAGGGCTTCTGTCATACTCAATGGCTTGAATTGCTCCTTCTTCCTACATGTCTACAAATGTTGTCCATGCAATAGGGATTCTTAAGTTGTGTAGAGCATCTTCAAGGATGAGTTTGATCAACCCATGATGGGCTAGTTGCTGATGCTTTCCCTCTTGTACCTTGATGTTCATGTCTATCATTCCCTCTTGTACCTTGATTCTCATGTCTATCATGGATTGTAACAGAAAATAGGGTATACTCATTCTGTTATGAGGAGGCGTGTTCTCTCCAAATCTCAGTTCTTGGAGGAGTCTGAAGTGGTATCCATACACTACACTGTATCTCCCTTCACACAAAATATATTTGATGATGTGGTAACTGACTTCATTCCAAGGGTATGGAATGCTCTCCCTTCTAACCCCATTTTTGTCTTCAATTGGTTCTTCTCCTTCCAAAAAGAAAATTTTCTTTGCAAGAGTGTTGTTATTCTTGTCCTCTTTTCTCCATTGTAACCCTAGGGGGAGTGTAGTTATCCTGCTTATAACCTTAGGGGTAATTGCTACTGATAAACCCTTCACTACAACAGTGGCACTGGCTCTAGTGAGGGGTATGAGTGACAGGGAAAATTCTCTGGTCACATCATCATCGTATCCTCTCATCTTCTCAAAGAACCCCATCCATTGATGCCTTGTAAAAACTTCCACCACAAGAGGATGTTGGTGGATTCTTGATGTTGGTGGGCCTCTAAATTAGGCATAAATTAAGGCCCATGCCTATAAATTAAACATAAATTAAGGCCTATGACCATCCTTTATCACATTAAACCCATATTTTTGCATTAGATAATGTATTTTTAACTTTAATATATTCATTAGGAAGGTTTATGAATAATTGCATATTTGTGCCTAATATTATTTATTTTTGTGGAATATTATGAGAATATTGGGCAGAATATGAAGTTTTGGAGGAGGAGATAATTTAGGGACTTGCTTCCTACTACAGAAGGATCACTATTAAATAATAAATCAACAAGATATTATGGAATTATGGCACATATTGTGGAACTCGAATGATTGAGAAAATCTAGGAATGTGTTCCCTACCATTTAATGCAGATTCCTAGTATTGGGAACCAGAAACTCTAATCAAGGGATTTTGGTGGGAAAAGCTTCCTCCATTCATGGGGAATGATTCCTAATCATTTTGTATAAGTACCAAATCGAATTTTCCTCTAGAGATAGATTTTTATTAGTCTTCTTGTGGAGAGAACTCGTATCTTTGCAGCTCCATTGTATTTTCTTGCAGGGATATAATTGTATTGATCAAAATAATGAATATTGGTGTCATGTTCAGCTTCTAAATCTTGTTCTCCTCCATAGATCTTTGATTTTTCTTGGGCTTGGCCATCCCAGGAGCCTCAGAGCCCTTTTGTATCATTTTCTTTCCTTCTTTTCACTTCTTATTCACATGTATCTCTTGTTTTTATTTCTTTCTATTTCTGCATTTGGTATAAATGATTTCTTGTTGTAGGATTGGGTTAAAATGTTGATGTAAGTTCTTTTGTAGGATCGTAAGAATCATTTCATCCTTGGAAAAGATTTGGAAGTTCATAGTAATCATTGAGCTACTTGGATTAGCTTTCTTATTCCCAAATCTAGATTTCTGGAACTCCTTTGTGGCAAAGAACAATAAATTTATGCTATTTTTTAGAGCATGCTAACGAGCTTCAATCGAGTTGGTTCCACTTGCATTAGATCAAAAAAACATTATAGTTCATAACAAAAATTACCCCATTTCATTTGCACTTGATTAGGTTAGGCATTTTATAGATTTACCAACTCACTAGTTCTCGAATTTCTAGATTTTCAACTAGTAATTTTCTGCTATTTGTTTGCATGGGTTAACAGAGGTCTTTTTGAGTGATTCCACTTGGAATGGGGACCTGTTGTACTATGTAACAAGCCCCCCATTTATAGGGAGTAATAGTTAATATTTGACGTATAAATGGGGACCCTTTTAAATTTTTAGCTTCTCAAAATAAGTGTTAACTCTAAAAATTTTCCTTAAAACCTTAGAATGAAACCCATACTTGAAAATTTTATCACAAATCGCATCTCGCAGTTTTCCATGTGACAATTCTAAACATCCTAAAGAAAATCTTGAAATGCGATATGTGATAAAACCTCCACTGCGATTTTCTGATTGCGACACTTTAAGGATATGCCATCGCACTTCGCAAGTCACAATTTAATAAAGCATGCCATTGTGTTATCCCTAAGAAAATGAAAAATACGGTATTACGATGTTTCACAATCAAATTTCACATTATCTCTGAACAGTACTATATTGCAACGTTTGAAAATCGCAATGTGGCAAATTAGGCATGAAGTGTGGGAAGTTATTAAGTTTTAATGAAATATCAAGTAGGTTGACATAGCAATTATTGTTTAGCAGCTTGAGGGCTAGTTAACATAGAGATTGTGTTCAAATCTTCCCACGATTCAAGTCATTTCAAAGAGCTCTTCATCCTTAATTTCCCTCTACTGTTTATGTTGATACATCTCTCTTTCATTTCAGGGAAGCTTCAAAAGAAATGTCCTTATGGAAAGTAATGCAAAAATAGAAACAACAAAGTGTTTCAGAGTCTGAGGTTTCAAAGATGTTGCCCATATTTGTTGATACGGTTTGCGGTGCTGATGGGGGAGCAACGGCGTGGGAAGTCATCTACAATAGACTTGAAGATGACTGGCCTAAAGTTACTATTACCAAGGCAACAACAGATTCAATAAAACCCTCGGGAGTTCAATTCAAAGATGTTGCTTGCTCTTTTCTTCACAGAATAGGAGCAAGAGCCAAGATACTACCATACACAGATATGGTTAGATGGGTGGTGGAGAATGTCAATATTGAAGACAGACAATTCAATAATTCAAAGATGGAGCTGATGGGATCATTTAAAACCGAAGATTTGAAACAAATGTATCATCTACCCGACCCTTAGGATATATATGATAAATCATTCCTAGCCAAGTTCGTGAAGCAGAATGAAGAACCCTTCAAGATGATTCAAGGGTGGAGAGTCGTAGAAAAAAAATTCAAATATGATAAGATGGGTATGTACCCCATAGCTTCTTTAGAAAATCCCCATAACTATGCAACTTCTATGTTATGTAGATTGTATGGAATGCTTAATAATACCAAGTTCTCTATAGAAAGGGTCCCTTTGATCGATGCATGTGTCAATTCTTAGATAATGAATTGGGCTACTATCCTATCTGATAACTTAGCTACTACTATTTCTAAATATCGTCAAAAGAGATCCACCTCCATAGAAAACCTTCATTTTATATGAGTGCTTATATCATGGAATCTTTCTATTTCTGTACTAAGTTTCCAATTATGGGTTGGAAATGGACCTTGCAAAGCCCATACCCCATCCATCTCAGTCACAAACAGATGTGGGAATCCCATTTTATATTCCATTTTTACAAGATATTCCATGGTGTTATTCTATCATTACATCAAATGATTTTTGATAAAAAGGCCCCGAGGTTTTCTAAGGAAGCCGCTACAAACCTTCTTGTAGTAGGCAAGTACTTTGTTGAGCAATGATTCACATATATCATAGTTTATAGCAATACAATAGAACCACATGCACTTCCTTTGTATGTCTCCAACAAGCTGTTAGCCAGAGAAATAGCTCACCAAACTCTTGGAAAAGGTTTAACCAAGACCTTGAAAGACAGCAAAAAATCACTATGGCCACCCTTTCCCATCCAGTGTGGTTCTTTTTCATTGGCGAACTTCAACCATGCAAACAAAGAATTACTAAACATAGATAACCTTAGGTTGCATACTCTACCAAAAAGGAAATTTGACCCAGAGAAAGTAGCACAAAAAGTTACTACAACATTAAAGGTCAAACCCTTTATCCATGAAGCTCATGAATTTGAATATTTTTTACAATCAGATGAATCATTTGAATAAGAATTCGATTGGGTGAAGTGAATTTGAATCCTGATGACTTCGAAAGGTTTCAAGAATTTAGAAATTAGAGGCTTGAAACAATCCCATTGCATTTGTTAAGAACTAATGACAAACCTACGCCTAGTGTGACCATTAACAGTGAGAGACCAAATTATCACATAGAATCTTAGGTGAATGCATCCCAGAACATAGGGAAGACACAGGAAATAGAGGCTACAATAGAATCCAGCAGAAGGTCTGCTGAGAAACAGGTCAAAAGTGACTTAACTCAGGATACCTGTCCCAAAGGCAAAAGCAGCAATATGGAGCAGGAATGGGACCAATTTAATAAAAAACTCCAAGATACTGCCAAAACAACATGTGTCCAAGAAACTACAGGATATCATACTTCACAACAAACTTAGAAAATTTTAGAGTCTGAGCCAATGAATGAGAAAGGGACAAGTTCACATAATGCAAAAATTATTCCTACATTTCCGACATCTGAGATTATCCTAAAGGTTATAGAAATACCTCCTTTAGATGTATTCTACATCCCACTGCATAAGGTTGTAGTAAGAAGACAAAGGAAGAGAAGGAGAGTGGAAACACTTGAAATCCCACCAGGAAATGAACCAATGGATATAGTTTGGAAGGATATTCCTTCAAATCCAACTGAAAATTTAACCAAGTTGCCACAATTTTCAGGGGCATATGCTACTGCCACCATGGATAAAGCCACTAAAGTATTTGTTTTGTTAAGCAAAAGGGAAGAAAGGATATCACATCTTGAGAAACAACTGGAAATCAAGAAAGAAAATGTGAACAAACAAGCCACAAAACAAATAGTCCAATTGCAGCAAAGTATGGAAGTACTTAGGATAAGCCACGAAGCAAACATCTTTGCAAAGAATATGAAAATCCAAGAGTTGCAAGAGGCTATGGCGAAATATAAAGATGTACCCATTGTTGATGAGTTCATCAAAGAGGCATTGGAGCTAAACTCTATTATGTCAAAAAAGCAATATATATTCTGCCAGAAAGTGTCCCATATAACCCCTTATTTGAATACTAGTGATCAATTAACAGATAAGGCAATTGATCAGAGAACTGAGTAAATAATGACTTAAATACTGAGATCTCTGACTACATTGTATGGAAAGAATCTGCAAAAGGAAGAAGTGATAATCTTCCAGAGATTGAAGAAGCACACAAAGACATATTATTCACAGATTGGGATGTGCGGATCAAGCAGGTAGAATTGGCAGTAGCAAGAGTAGTAGGAGTGGCAAAGAATATAATAAAATCAGTTGATCACACTTTTCACACCACCAACTTGATAAAAGAAGGTAATCCAAAGTTACTGTTGGATTTGAAAGACTTGGATAAAAAATAGAAATCAAAGATGAAAGTCTAAAGAGAGGCAATCAGGAAATTATCAAAGGCCAATTAGGAGGCATATTGGCAATTTCTTTTCAAACCTCACAGCCAAATTATGACGCTAAATTTTTCACTCAATTCAACGCAAAGGATGTTGCCACCTCTTACAAATGCCATCTTTGCAGGATAAGTCAGAATGTAATTTGGGGCACCTCCTCAAGTAAAACCAATGTCCGACATATGTGACCTCAAGGAAAAGCTGGCAGACAACAAGACATCTTCATAACCTCTTCTCATCAAATCACTTTTATTTTTAGAGTTAGTTGCTAGTTAAGAGGAAGTTTGTTTGAAACCTCCTAAGATATTTTGTATAATCTATTTTTGAACTTTAGTTAGATAGTATCTATACCCTTCTCATGCATTTAGAGAAGGGTCTAGGATTTTATCAAAAAACATTTGCAAAAAATGCACTTTTGCAAGTTTGCAGATGTCTTGATGAAATTATGGAACATAGTCATTATTTTTGAATATCAAACTACTTTCCTTTGTTGATGCACTTTTGTATGCTTGGAGAATAATTTGGTTGAATAAAGGAGCTAATCTATGTCACTAGTCAAATGAGCAGAACCTCACACTTTTATCTTGTATGATCAGTTTTGTTTTATTAAATTAGTGATAACATTTCGTTTCATGAATTATATTTGGAGTATGTTATTTCTGTTATATGTTGATTGCACTATTGTATGATGCTTAGCTGAAAGCGTTTATTTTCATATATGATCATCAAATATAAGCGATATAGCTTACACATTTCTTTGACTAACTATTTAGTCAAAGAAATTATCTTTACATATTATCATCTCTATTTAACACGTGAATGATTTTTATTACCACATACCAAACATATATCTTTTTAGATCGCATATCGCACAGAATACCCCAGGTTTATATTAGATTAAGTTAATTAGAGATTTTCATGTCAGAATAGGTCATTTAGTTATCATTATTATTATTTCAATCGCTTGAAAACCACCCATTCTCATTTTCAAACCCATTCTGGGAAACTGGTCCCATCATCCCCAGTCGGAGCCACCACATCAAACGGAAAAGGAGTTGCCTTCAAGGTCTGGACCAGGTGGTTATCCCCCATGTTAGAGTAGCAGAATAATGAGGCTCCAATATTTTGGCTCTAGAAGGAGGGCCATCCAACTATGAATGGCATATAAATCTAAATATCAATTAAAAAACATTCATAAGAGTCAAAACCCCTCCACAACTTCTACTTCTTCTAGATCTCTTTCAAAATCTCTAGATCAGAAATATGAAGTTGTAGAAACCTCTCCCTCGTCTCCTGAAGTATTAAGGCAACCACCTTCTTCAGATTACACTCCTTAGTCTCTCAAAATTCACTCCTTAATACAGAAATTGGAATAGATATCCATTTTTGTTGAGAAACCTGAAAAGACTGAAGCTTCTGAAGAAAGTGTACTACTAGTGTATTAACTCAACTACAAAGTGAAAAGCTTGGAGTAAACCCTTTTGAGTTTCTCATTCATTCACGACGTAAGAAAGCTACCACATCAAACATGAATCAGATACCAGCGAGATCACATCACCTTTCCCTCCATTTACTTCCCCATTCACTTCTACTCAATCCACCTCTTCTCAACTATCCATTGTTTCGACTCAAACAGTTAGTGTTGCTACCAGTAGTACTAGTCCAGTAGTAAGTTCTTCGCCATCCTTATCTACTTCTGGATTTGTCCCCTCATCTTTGCAACCTTCAACAAAAGTTATGGCCAATCAACTTGCTCAACCTTGGACAAACCATGGTGCTGTACTAGTTTCTAATCCAAATGCTCTCCCAGCAAACCCAGAAAAATGGTTACCTAAGTATAATCCTGATGATGGTCTTCCTGTTGAAGAAAATCTAAATAATTTTATTTTAGCCATGAACCTTAATGGAGTTGTGCATGAAGATAACGTTATCAGATTGTTTCCTTATACTTTCCAGGGATCTGTAAGATCTTGGTACTTTTTCCCTTCCGGTAGGCTCAATAAGAAATTGGGATAATTTTGAAGAAATATTTCTTGCAAAATTTGGTGATGAAAGAACCGTGGCATCTTTAATCAATGATCTTTCCAACCTAAAATAAAGTTCAGATGAAAGGATCAAAGACTTCAACTCCAGATTTAACAAGTTGTTGAACAAAATCCCAGCTGCCTCTAGACCAGTAGTAGATGTACAAATAGAGTGGTATATATCCTTCCTTCACTCTAATATCACATTTTTTGTAGATAGAGCCAATAAGGCTACCCTTGTAGAAAACATGAAAGAGCGTTGTCTGTAGAAAGGAGAATTATTGCCTTAGAAAAGAGGTCACAGATATAAGATAGGAAATCAAACAAAGTGACATCAAAGGAAGATTCAAAAAAGAAAGCTCCAAAGGACCCTTTCGACCTTGAGGGCCTTCAAAAAGTGATAAATACCATGTCAAATGAAATGGTCGAAATCAAGAAACAGGTCGCAGAATCATCTGCTCCCAATAAATATTTTCACCCATTCAAAAGAAATCCTTCTTCTACATCCTAGCCACCAAATACTATTTCAAACACTGAATCTGATCAAGAACCAGAAGAGGACTCAGCAACCGAAGAAGTAGAAACTGAAGAATAAGTTGAGTTAAATGGGATGTGGGATTTTATTCTGCCAACTAAAGAGGAAGAAAAAGCTATGCCCATAACTACAAGAAGTAAAAGGTCTACTGATGCGTCAACAACAAATCTGAAATAGAAATTTGCTACTCCTATAAAGGAGAAAACAGTGAGTAAGAAATATAAGGCTACTCAAACTGATTCTATTCCATTAGATCCTCCAACTGCTTCTAAAACTTTAGTAATCTCGGATACAGTAGAATATAATATAGTCGAAGATATGAAAAAGACGAGAGCAAACATTTCATTACATGAATTGACTAAACTCAAACAACAACATAAAATCTTACTTAGAGAGTTAAAAGCAGTTCCTATAGCTCATTTACCATCCGTTGTAGTTACTCAAGTTGCTAAAGATATGGGAAAGCCTCCTTCATCTTTAAAGAAAGTAAATCCCGCAGGCCTAGTTCTAATAGGTGATAGATCTATCTCTCATACTCCTCCATTTATTCTTACTTATGATATTCTCAACAAAAACGTCCATAACTGCCTTGTTGATTCAGGAGCCTCTTCAAACATCATGCCATGAACTGTGTGCACCAAATTAAATATCACACCTCAAAAATATGTTGTACACATAGTTCAACTGGACAGGACAAAAGTAGAGGTACTTGGAGAAATGATATCAGTTTCAATCAGGCTTTCCTCCAACCCAAAAGTTTCACAGGTAATCGATATTCTAGTGGTTGATATCCCTGAATTTTATGGTTTAATTTTGAGTAGGGATTGGTCTGAAAGTTACACGAATACTTTTCAACTGATTGGTCTCATATGTGGTTTCCATACAATGGTAAACATAACCAAATTAGAGTAGACCGTGAGAAATTCATGAAGTACATAGTCACTGATCTCGAGGGAAGCAATGAACCAATAGCCTTCACCAATAATATCATTGGAAATTACTCAGTTGAGTCATTTTTGGGATCCTTTAATGCACAAAGATCTCCCTTTCCAGATAATGTTGTAGTATCTCAGATAGAAATTTTTTCACAAATAGATGCTTCCAAGTGTATAGATGTAGTTGATAAACTTGTAGATAATTCATTATTCTGACTCTTTATTTTGATGGTTCCAAGTCTAAAGATGGTGTAGGTGATGGATGTATCTTAATCAGCCCGCAAGGAGAGAAAACCATGTTAGCCTACAAGCTTGAATTTCAATGCACTAACAATACTGCAGAATATGAAGCATTAATTCAAGGGATGTACAAATCTATTGGCCTTGTTGTCAAGTATTTGCAAATATATGGAGACTCTGAAAAAGTTATTAAATAGGTACGAAACACAATCCATTGTGTGTCTAGTCATCTCAAACATTATCAATCCCTAGCCCAGAATATTACTTCTCACTTCACAGCTTTTAACATTTCTTCAATCCCTAGATTACAAAATGCAAGTGCTGATTTACTTGCCAATGTAGCATCTAAGCTTATACCTTCAGAGGAATTTAGTTCAGATAGATTTTCTATAGAGTTAATTTTTAAACCATCTATCCCTGATAATGTAACAAATTGGAGATTGTTTAATAATGATGCTGATGTAATTGATTTCCTTACATCAGAAGGATATTATGAGGAACAAATCGTAGATGAACACGAACATGACTTGCAAATCAACCATAAACAAGATCAAAATCCAATTCCAAAGTCTATAGTCAAAATGGAATATCTCTATGATTTGAAAGACAAATTTAAAAATATTACCAACTCCAAGACTCATAGTTCTACTTTGAGATTTGAAGTGGTAAACCTAGGTACATCTAAAAAGCCTCAAAACGTCAACCTAGGTCTTAGTTTATCATCCGAAGAAAGGATATCATTCATCAAATTGTTAAAAACATATAAAGGTGTCTTTGCCTGGGATTATTCAGATCTCAAGACCTATGATACCTCTGTAATTCAACACACTATACTGATGACCTCTAATGAGAAAACAATTCAACAGAAGCCCAGAAAGATTCATCCAAACCTTGAAAGACAAATGAAATCCGAATTAAACAAACTTCTGAAAGCAAAAATAATCTTTCCTGTTAGACACTCAAAATGGGTATCAAATATGGTTCCTGTCAGGAAAAAGAATGGAGATATTAGGATTTGTATTGATTTTAGGAACTTAAATAGAGCTTGTTAAAAGGATAACTTTCCTTTGCCTGCCATGGAGAAAATATTTTAATCAGTTGCAGGTTCCGAGTTAATGTCTTTTCTAGATGGATTTTCAAGATATAATCAGATTCTTTTACATCCAGATGACATACTAAAGACAACATTCAGGACCAAGTGGGGGACATACGCTTATCAGAAGATGCCTTTTGGACTTATCAATGCAGGTGCTACATTTCAACATGCCATGGATATTGCTTTTAAAGGTCTGATTAATAAATTAGTTGTTATTTACCTAGATGACATCACAATCTACTCTAGGAACATAAACAATCATTTGAATGACCTAAAGCATATTTTTGAAAGATGCAAGAAATATGGCATTTCTCTAAATCCCAAAAAATCATACTTTGCCTTAGCAGAAAGCAAACTCCTCAGATTCATAGTATCCAAGAAAGGAATTTATATTGATCCTGATAGAATCCAAGAAATTGAAAAGATTCCTCTCCCACATAACAAAAATACCATGCAATCATTCCTAGGCTAGATTAATTTTGTAAAAATATTTGTTCTCGATTTTTCACAGATTGTTCTACCCCTTCAATCAATGATAAGAAAGAATGCAATCTTCAAATGGGGTAAAGATGAAAGAGAGTCATTTGAGTTAATCAAAAAATCCATTATCAATGCTCCTTCTTTAACAACTCCAGACTTTCTCAAACCTTTTGTATTGTACACATTTTCATCTAATACATCATATGCAGCAGTTTTAACACAGCTAAACGATCAAAAAATCGAAGCAACTATCTCTTTTTTCAGTTTCAATTTACAGGTTGTCGAGCTAAAGTACTCAGTTGTTGAGAGACAGGATTTTTCTATCTTTAAAACCTTAAAACATTTTAGACCTTTTCTCCTCAAAACTCATACAAAAATAGTAGTACCTTACCCTGCAGTAAGGAAATTATTGATTCAAAGAGAAGTGGGGGAGAAAAGAGAAAATTAGGTCACTGCACTTCAAGAGTACGATGTAGAAATCCGACCAACTAAAATTGTTAGGGGCCAAGGTTTTTGCAGAATGCTAACTGGAGCTTCCCATTTATCAACAGAAGAAGACCAAGGTAATGAAGTGAAAATATCAGAGGTAAGCCTCAATGATGCACAATCACAATATGCTAATTTGAAGTTTTATTTAAAGAATGGATATGCTCCTATGCATCTCAATTACAAAACAAAGTGTGCTTTAAGGTTGAAATCAAATTAGTATGAATTAATTGATGATGTATTATTTAGAAAAAATTATGATTCAGTATTATTAAGATGCTTAGAAAAGCCTGAAGTTGAAACGGTTATGCAGGAGTTACATGATGCACCAGCTGGAGGTCATTTCGGAGGAAACACCACAGCTCACAAAATCATGCATGCAGGTTATTATTGACCAATACTATTCAAGGTTGCACATGACTATACAAGAAAATGCAAAACTTGTCAAACTGCAGCTGGAAGAGGAAAGAAATCAACATTCCCTTTCCAGCCAATGAATATCCAACAACCATTTGAACAATGGGGATTACATATAATTGGTGAGATTGTTCCTAAATCTTCCAAGCAACGCAAGCAAATCCTTACAACTACTTATTATTTCACGAAATGGGCAGAAGCTATCCCACTAAAGGTAGCTAACACAAAAATTATTACAGACTTTATTTATCAGTACATAATCGTTAGGTTTGGAACCTATATCTTTAATGTTTGATAATGCATCTTATTTTTATGGAAATACTATGGTAGAATTTGCCTTAAAAAGAGGTTCCAAATTGAGGTATTCAATCAACTATTATCCATAAGGTAATGGATTAGTCGAATCAACAAACAACGACCTTATCAGAATCATCAAGCGGACTATAGACCAAAATCATAGGAATTGGCACAAAGCATTGACATTTTCTCTTTTGGAAGATAGAATAACATAGAAGGCCTCAATTGGATCTTCTCTTTTTGCTTTATTTTGTGGAAAAGAATCAGTTCTCCCCACAAAAATAGCAATCACATCTCTTGTCCTAATGCAATTTATTAATAAAAATCCTTACTCTTCTCTTCAAATAAGACAATTTCATATCCTTACGCTTGAAGAAGAAAGAGAAAAAGCTAAAGCCACCCATTCCCATCATCAACAGTTAGTCAAATCCTCTTTTGATACAACCTCTGTCAGTCATAAAACCTTTGAAGTAGGTGATTTGGTTTTGAAATGGGACAAAGAACATGAGGAAAAGGGAAAACACACAAAATTCCAAAGACTGTGGCTTGGACCATTCCAAATCATTGAAAAAATTGGTCCATCAACATTTCTTTTACAATACTTGTCAAGTAGAGTAGATTCTTTGCCCGTTAATGGGAAAATTTTGAAAAAATACTTTTCCTAGAAAACAACCTCTTATAACTTTGTATCATATTGTTTGTAAGATTCTTAGGAAAATAAAAGTTAAGTAGTATTTACTTTTGGCTTCTCAAAATAAAGTCTCTAACAATATTTCGATTTTTTGCTTCTATAAATAGGAAACGTTAAAGAAATAATTAGAGCATTTGAGTATCAAAATGAACCCTATTTCTTTGGAAAAACTTGACCTTACTAAAAACACTTATTCTATGAAAAAGCCCTTATCTTTATAAAGTATAGATGTTTTGTTATCTGTCAAGAAAAGAATCTTTAACGTAGTAAGGAATTTCTATAGATAAGTATCTCAAAACTCTATTATTATCATCCAAAACTTTTAGAGAAGGGCCAATGGTTAACCCCATCTGATAAAATTTTCTTTTTTCAGAGTGTAGTTCTAAAATATGAAAAACATAAAAGATAATAAGTCTCATTACGAGCTTGTTTACCATGATCATAGGGGAATAATTAAGTTGATATTACCAACATTGCATATCAAAACAGGGTAAAAGCCAATGATCAAATCAATCAAAGGACAAGGGATCTCATCAAGAGCCAGCTTGTTCAATTTAGTTACAACCAGTGAATGGCATTGTCATTATTGGGTTACCAAGCCCACATAATGTCTTTTAAGAAACTTAAAAATAAAATGACATATGAGGAAAAAACAAAATCCAAATGAGAAAGAAAGCAAATGAATGTCATTTTGAATTCTGAAAATTGCTTCGGATGGGACAATGAATCATTGTTGGTTAAAATATAACCCTACCGAGGCTATGAATGTTTGCTAGTAGAAGAGGCTCTATCTATGATGAATGAGTAAACCATAAAAACTAATATGTGGAAGACACCTACTATATCTCTTTAAATCCTAGTATTGACTGATGCAAACATTTGTATTTTTATCACTACATGAGTAAAGTAGTTGAATAATTAAATTAAGTGAGTAATTATGATTTCAGAGAAATGTTATTTAGTTTGTAACTCATGTAATTATTATTCCTATAACTCTTCTAATTTTGAAAGTTTTAGAGATTTCAAAAGACTAATAAGAGATAACTGGTTCTCCCAAGTGAATCGCCAATTGTTGTACTATGTAATAACCCCCCCATTTATAGGGAGTAATAGTTAATATTTGACATATAAATGGGGACCCTTTTAAATTTTTAGCGTTTGAAAATAGGCGCTAACTCTAAAAATTTGATTTCAAACCTTAGAATGCAACCCATACTTGAAAATTTTATCACAAATCGCATCTCGCAGTTTTCCATGTGATAATTCTAAATATCCTAACAAAAATCCTGAAACACGATATGCGATAAAGCCTCCACTGCGATTTTCCGATCGCAACACTTTAAGGATATGCGATCGCACTTCACAAGTCGCAATTTAATAAAGCATGCCATTGTGTTATCCCTAAAAAATTGTGAAATACGATATTGTGATGTTTCACAATCACATTTCGCATTATCTCCTAATAGCACTATATTGCAACATTTGGAAA
Organism: Pinus tabuliformis; assembly: GCA_031772625.1. Taxonomy (NCBI): domain Eukaryota; kingdom Viridiplantae; phylum Streptophyta; class Pinopsida; order Pinales; family Pinaceae; genus Pinus; species Pinus tabuliformis. The sequence goes on along the minus strand of CM062815.1, from coordinate 647,708,451 downwards.
TCGCGATGCAAAATATTAGGCATGAAGTTTGGGAAGTTATTAAGTTTTAATGAAATATCAAGTAGGTTGACAGAGCAATTATTGTTTAGCAGCTCGAGGAGAGAAGTTAATGTTTTCAAGTCATGGCTAGCTAACATAGATATTGCGTTCAAATCTTCCCACGATTCAAGTCATTTCAAAGAGATCTTTAGCCTTAATTTCCCTCTAATGTTTATGCTGATACATCTCTCTTTCATTTCAGGGAAGCTTCAAAAGAGATGTCCTTACGGAAAGTAATGAAAAAACATAAACAACAGAGTGTTTTAGAGTCTGAGGTTACAGAGAAGTCGCCCATATTTGCTGATACGATTTGCAGTGTTGATGGGGGAGCAACGATGTGGGAAGTCATCTACAATAGACTTGAAGATGAGCAGTGTAAAGTTACAATTACCAAGGCAACAGCAGATTCAATAAAACCCTTGGGAGTTCAATTCAAAGACGTTGCTTGCTCTTTTCTTCACAGAATAGGAACAAGAGCCAAGATACTACCATACGCGGATATGGTTAGATGGGTAGTGGAGAATGTCAATATTGAAGACAAACAATTCAAGAATTCAAAAATGGATCTGATGGGATCATTTAAAGCGAAAGATTTGAAACAAATGTATCATATTCTCGACCCTTAGGATATATATGATAAATCATTCCTAGCCAAGTTCACGAAGCGGAATGAAGAACCCTTCAAGATGATTCAGGGGTGGAAAGTCCTAGAAAAAAAATTCAAATATGATAAGATAGGTATGTACCCCATAGCTTCTTTAGCAAATCCCCATAACTATGCAGCCTCTATGTTATGTAGATTGTATGGAATGCCTAATAATACGAAGTTCTCTATAGAATGGGTCCCTTTAATCGATGCATGTGTCAATTCTCATATACTGAACTGGGCTACTATCATATCCGATAACTTAGAACAACGTAAACTTTGAAACGGGAACTGATATTGTTACCCGTTTCGTAGAGATAGCAAAAAAGTGACCCGATTTTGAAAAGGGGCGATGCACAACACATATTTTTTTAGAGCATAGTTTTTGGCACTTTAAATAACCAATACGATTACTCATTTTGTAGAGGTAGCAAAAAAGTGACTCGATTTTGAAAAGTGGTGATGCAGAATACACTTCTTTTTTTTCGGAGCATATTTTTGACACTTTAAATTTTCTTATGTATCAAATATAAATATTTGTTTTTAAATGTTAGTGATTTTCACGCTGATTTTGAAACGTGTTGATGTAACGTATTGATGCAGCATACATTTTTTTCAAGGACTTATTTTTCACACTTTAAAATTTATTATGTCCAATTTTTTTTGAAATTATGATTACTTAACGAATTTTCAAGTTGTTTTATTTTTCTTTTTTGAAATGTTGATTACTTAAAAAACAAATATAAAAATAAATATGAAAAAAAGGTATCTCATAAATCGTAAAAGAATTTGATGAATTGAGGCTTCTGTGTTCCATATCAACTTTACGCGAGATTTTTCGGCGTAAATCACAAGATAAAGCATTTGACAAATGAATTATCTTGTGATTTACGCCTCGTAAATAAAATAATTTGCTAAAAAAAAAAACACCAAAATTTAAAATATATATATATAAAATTAAGCAAGTAAAAATAGAAAAATTAAAAAAAACAGTAACAAAAACTAAAAAAATTAAAAATTAAAAATAAACTAGATTAAAACAAAATAGAAAATTAACAATTTTTTTTTTTAAACTATTAAAATTAAGATTATAAACATTAAAAAAAAACTAAAATAAACTCAAAATAAAAACAAACAAACAAACAAACAAAAACGAAAACATATGAAAATTTTAAATATATATATATTTTTTTCCAAAAACAAAAATAAAAAAAATAATTAAAGTTTAAAAAGAATTTCTTTTTTTTAAGCCCTATATTTTTTATTAAAAAAAAAAAAAATTGACCCCCGTTGCCGCCCATGGTGGTGCGGCCCTGGGCAGAGGGGCTACATAGGGCTGCGCCACCACAAATGACTAGGGGGCGGAAAGACGATTCCAAGAATTACTTCATAACAAGGTATTCACCAATCAAACTACACCAAGTAGAAATTCTTAAATAAATTCTTTTAAATGAAATTAAAATATATGTTAAATTTTAAAAAATTAGTTTATATCAATTTATATATAAAAATCAAATTAAAATATTTAAAATACAGATTAAAAATAATTATTATATTTATATCAGTTTTATAATACAAAATAAATTAAAATACATCAATTTTTTTTTAACAAGATCGGGTACTTATATATTATAAAAACTACGAGGAGCCAAGTCCTGTTACATATGTAACGATAAATGAAGAAGGAGAAATCCAAAATGGGTTCACAAACCCTGACTCCTTGTTGGAAGACTTGAGAAGAACAGATTGAAAAAGAAAACGGCTATATTGTCATACATACAGACCTGCAAGAAGACAAAATTTACAAGACATAAGACAGATTACTAAAGCTGGTTAACAGAGTCATCAAACTGAGGTTCTTTCTTTACACTAGCTCTCGTTGAGGTCTCGGCTTGCATACTCTGAGTGATAGATTTGATGTGAGCGATTGCTTCCTCCATGTGGTTACATTTTTCCTTTAAACCTTCTATCTCTGCTTTCTGTTTTTCCAACTTCTTTCTCTTTGATTTGTTGTCTGCTTGATATTCCTCTTTGAGTTCATTGAAATGCTTGACGAATCTTGCTATCATAAAACAATGGGCTTTACATAACGTGCAACTGCTATTTGTGATCACTCGATCCAGAGGATTCTCAGCTTGATCACTGTTTTCTGGATTCGCGGCCATATCAGGAATGCTTTTGGGGGAGAGGATGCGATAAAGGAGCAGGGAGAAGAATCTGGGGGAGTAAAGAGGGAAAGGGAGACAGGAAGAATATGAGGAGAATAACTGGAGGTGGGCACAGACCAGAGAAGGGACCACGCAGATGTATAACGACCGAGCACTGTGATTTGCCAAAATAAAGGACCTCTGGTTAGCAAAGAACAGAAACAGAGCCTGGAGATTACAGAAGTTACCCCAGGAGACTTTTGAAGGCGGCCTCTCGGCTATGCTGGACTGATGGCGACCACGCTTGCTACAGGACTCCTGGTGCTGGATACCAAAGGCTGAACCTTTACTCTTCTGCGAATGAAAGAGTGAGATTCTGATATGCGCATAGAGGGAGAGATTCAGAGATATATAAAGCGAAGAGGGAGGCTGAGCAAACAGAAAAGACGAGATATACTCAAAGATCTGGCCGGGCTTGGGATCATACTTAGGATCTTTGATGCAGTCTATGGGGATTTTGAAAGGACTCCTACCTAATTTCTGCTTGAGAGAGTCACGAGAAGCCTGAGGGGTCAAGGTCCCATAATCGATCCAAGTTGTTTGTGCGACAAGCGAGGAGAAGGAAGGAACGAAGTCCGAGATGAGGCAGACTGCATGCGGCTTGTCAAATTTGGGACAAAGAGCACAAGAGGAGATATGATGACTGAGGAGACTTGAGTTCGAAGACATACTGATATGACTAATCAGAGGATTTGAAAGGCAGCTGAGCCAACTACGGGACTGATTTTTCATAGATGGAGTCATTTTCCCGAACTTGACCATTCTGTCTGTTGGAGGCCTTGGTGGCATATGAATCCGCTTCTGTATTGTTGTCTCTTAGGACATGTTTGAAAGTCGTGTCCCCCATAATTTTGATGTTGTCCAAGATCCTGAGCTTTATATTGTTGAGGGCCGCTTTTTTGAATTCTGCCCCCGAAACCAAGGCTGCAATAACGATGGCCGAGTCTCCCAGGATGATTGGGTTCCTAATTCTCAACCGTTTCAGGATGATGGTGCCTAGGAGAAGGTTGTAGGCTTCTGCCATGTTATTTGACATTTGGCCCAATCCCCATTCATAGATTACAAGAATTTTTCCTTGATGGTCCTTTTTAATACCCCCTGCTCCAGCTTTCCCCGGATTGCTTTTAGAGGCTCCATTAAAATGCAGAGTGGGACGATTCTAGTCTAGAATCCATTGACTTACTTCTTCCTTGGTGCCTCTGAGCTTCCAGTGAATCCTTCTCGTGTATGCTTTGGGTTGGAATTGATGGTTATTAATGTAACTGATGCAGAATTTGTTGTACCAATCAGTCTCTTCTTTGTGCCAGCTTGATTGATCTGGGGGAGCGACGGAATTAGCACTTATTGTTTCAGAGATGAGCGCTATAGTTTTTGCTAGTATGCGGGCTGGATTTGGATTCTTGTTATTGAAAATATAATTATTCCTAGCTAGCCAGATTTGCCAACTGAGAGAAGCTGGGATGCATTTCCACAAGCGGATGATGTTGTTTTTGCCCTTCTTAGGAAAAGGATAACATTTCACCCAATTTTTTTGGAGAGAGGAGAGCTGGTCAAAAGTCTCTCCAATTTCCATTGGTCTGATAATTTGATTCCAGCAGCTTTGGGCGAGAGGACAGAGGAAGAAAAGATGATGACTACTTTCCTCCTCAGCACGACAAAAGCAGCAGATTGAGGGGCTTGAAATCCCTCTTTTCCTAAGATTCTCAGCTGTGAGAATCTTGCCTTTAAGAAGAGTCCAATTAAAATGTTTGATCTTTGGTAGGCACTCTGATTTCCAAACAGTTGTGTAGAGGTTCCATTTGACTGTTGAAGTGGATGCCTGAAGAATTTTGTATCCCTCTTTGACAGTAAATTTTCCTCCGCTGGGATCCCAGATGTACCTATCTTCAGCCCCTATGTTGGTGGGGGTAGAGCCTGTGAGAGAGACCTTAAGATTGGACCAATGATCTCTGAGTTCATTGGGAATTTGGAGGTCCTTCCAATCTTGCCAGATGTTGTGATCCCATATTGAGATATCATACAAGGAGGTTAAATTTTTAGCTTCCATCCAAATTTGCAGAGGTTTGAGGTCTTGAAGGAGGTTTCTTGGTTTGACACCCATGATTCTATCAGACCAGATGTTTATATCCTTACTGTTTCCAAGCACTTTGGAAATGTTGTCTCTGAATTGAGGGAGAACTTTTTTGATGAGCTTCGAGACAGGAGTGCAAGATCTTCCAACTATTGTTTCGGAGAGGAGATTAGAATTCGATCCATTGAGATATTTTCTTTTCAAGACCTCCACCCACCAAGAGCCTTTGCCAATGAGGATTCTCCAGATCAAATTGAAACCCATAGCATGGTTGGAGAGGCTCGGGATTTTAATGGTTAGGCCTCCCTTTTCGTATGGAAGAATTACTTGATCCCATTTGACAAGGCTAAATTTTTTAGACTCTTGCTTTCCTCCCTGCCAGAGGAAGCTTCTCATAATTAGTTCCATATGCTTATGAATGCTGGCCGGAGCCAAAGTAACCGCATATTGATAGATGGGGAGAGCAGAGAGGATAGCCTTTATAAGGGTCGATTTGCCAGCCAAATTTAGCCAAGACACTCCCCAGCTTTGAAGGAGACCTCTCATCTTTTCTATATGTTTGGCCCAAATCTCAGCCTTGACTGTTTCTTTGGCTAAAGGCAGGCCCAGATAAGAGAAGTAGCTCCAATTCCTTTGCATTGGGATGTCCAATATCAAGGATATTCTTTGCCTGATTTGGACAGAAACATTCCAAGTATATATCTTGCATTTTTTGTTATTCAGCTTCCCTCCTGAGGCTACTAGGAAGGCATCCAAAACTTTCTTGAATCTTTTTGCCATTAAAATTGAGGCTCCCCCAATGAGGAGGGTGTCATCTGCAAGGGATTGGAGATACACCCAATGATGATGCTTATAAATTTTTTTGAGATCCCGAATTTTTTGAGAACTGCTGTTAGGAAGTGGTGATCAACTCTGTCAAAAGCGTTTGCCCTGTCTATTTTGATTATCATGCCTCGTTCTTTCCTGTTGATGCTGCTGTGGATTGCTTCTTGTATCAGAATGACGTTATCTGTGATTTGCCTATGAGGAACAAATCCCCCTTGATTCTCTGAAATTAGATGAGGAAGGAGCTTTTTAAGCCTATTGGCTAAAATTTTGGTGACGATCTTGTAAGAGACATTACATAGGGAGATTGGCCGAAAGCGGTCAAAAGAAAGGGGGTTAACGTCCTTAGGGATGAGAGCGAGGTGTGAGGATTTGGTATTTTCTCCCATCTTGTAATTTTTGAAGACATTTTTTACCATCCGCACAAAGTCTTTTTTTATTGTATCCCAATGATTTCGGAAGAAGGCAACCGTGAAACCATCAGGGCCCGGGGCCTTATCCTGCTGCATACTGAAGGTTGCCAATCTAATTTCCTCTTCTGAAATGTCTTGGTCCAGATCTCTATTTTGAGAGTCTGTAATTTTACTCTCGACAGCGCTGAGAAAATCAGAGCTGTCCGACTGCTGAGGGGCTGCAGTAAGAAGAGATTTAAAATGACTGAAAGCTGCCTCTTTAATTCCTTCTTGATCGCTGATCTCTTTTCCTTCTGCCACTATTTTGTCTATCTGATTTCCGGCGCGCCTGAGCTTTATGTTATTGTGGAAGAAAGAGGTATTTTTGTCTCCAGCCCTCAGCCACAGGCACCTCGATTTTTGCCTTTGTTCCTCTTCCTCAACTCTGTTTTGTCTGTATAGTTCCCTGTACGTTTCATTTTCGTGGATTATGTCTTCACTTGTGTATTAGCTGTTCTCTTTTTCCTAATTCCACTGCTCCATCTGCGTGTAAAGATCTGCTTTTTTTCTGTTTTCCATAACTGCGTTTTCCTTTGCCCACTGTTTGATGACTGCCCTTAAAGATTTTAATTTGGTTTCCCAGATGTAATGAGGCGATCCAAATACTTCCTTGGCCCACTGTTTTTGTATGAGGATGCGGAAATCTTCTTTAAAATCCCATATTTTATTGTATTTGAAGGGGAGAGGCCCCAAGTTTCTCCCTTTATCCAAATTCATCACCACAGGTTTGTGATCAGAAGCCGAAGCTTGAATAATTTTGCTCTTAATTGATGAGAAGCTTGCTGCGATTCTTTCCTGAACGAGAAATCTATCTAACCTCTCTTTGATATTGTGGCTGCCGGTTCTTTTGTTACTCCATGTGTATTTCCCGTTAAAAGGGGGGATGTCAATAAGATTATAGGTCTGGATTATGGTCTCCAACGAGTCTCTTGAGGGGTCCGCGTGAAAGTTTCCTCCAAGCTTTTCATCCACATTTCTTATTAAATTCAAATCTCCTCCCAGAATTATGCTCCTGTCATGTGCGGACTGTAAATCTAAGGATAAAGAGTCCTAGCAGAGGGCTTTATCCCTATAATGGTTTGGAGCATAGATGTTGTATATAGTGAAAACTTCTTGAGAGACTTTGTTTTTTAGATCTGTTCTTATCCACCAATTACAAGATTGGAGATTGGTGTGATCCCATTTATTCTTGTTCCAAAGAGTTCCTATACCTCCTGAGGCACCTTTTGAACCTGTTGAGTAACCTGAAATTTTTTTGAATCTTTTGGCTTGTTTTTGAAAATCTTGTTCTGAGATTTTGGTCTCCTGGATGAGGAGAAGGTCTGGCTGCTCCTGATTTATTAAATCACGGACTGCATTTGTTTTTGAGGAGGAGCCCATCCCCCTACAGTTCCAAGAGACCAAGATCATCATTTACCAATTTTTAAATGAGTCCCGTTCCTCTCCTTTGTTTTTTCCCCGCTTCCTTTTTGCCTGTCTAGATAGGAATCCATTGGTTGCTGTGCTCCAGTAGCCATCTCTTTCACTGCTGTTTCGTCTCTAAGTTCTTTATTTGACTTTCTACCTGCTTTTCTCGGGGGGTCTGAGGGTAGGCTAGCCTCTTTCAATTTATTTCTAGTGAGGATTCTCTCTATAGTTGGGGGAGGAGAGGGTAAAGGGATCGAGGGGGAGGAGATGACAGCTAAAGAGTTGTCACGGGGGGAGGGGGGGGGGGAATGGGGTCTTCAACTACCAGAGATTCAAAGGGGTTGGAGGAGGAGGGAAAAGAGGGGGTTGAGCTAGGAGGGGGAGGAGGGGGAGGAGGGGGGATTTCCAGGAGGGGCTTAGAGCTAGTTCCTTGAGAGGAGGAGGGTTTTTTCTTTTTTACTTGTTCCCAGGGACCATCCAGAGATTCTTCATTTTCAATAGATTCATTTAATTTTGACTTGCTACATCTATTTGTGAAATGTCCATATTCATGGCATACCTTGCATTTGAAGGGTAGCTGCTCGTAGTCCAGCTATTGGATGTGCGTCCATTGATCGACCTTGATCTTGATAGCTTCTGGCAGGCCTTTCCCGAGATCTACTTCTACGCAAATCCTGGCACACGCATGCATATTCTCCCTTGGCTCAGATCTGTCGATGTATTTGCCGACTGCATTCCCTATTGCCTTTACTGATTCATCTCCCCAACAATGGAGCGGAAGATGTGGAAGACGGACCCAAACCGGAACTGCATTTGGGATGTCCATTTCCGGATCGAAGTCTGGTGACCATCTGTTCAGATAGAGGCCTCTTGAATCCATAAAATAAGGGTCGTTTCTGAATATGAGGTTCTTGTCTTCTTTTGTTTCAAAAAGAAATGTGTAATAGCCCCTTCCACAGAATATGATGGCTATTTTCCCTTGTATCATCACGTTCCAGTTGTGTTCCACCCATTTCTGAACTGATCTTGGAGAGGGCCAAAGACCAGTGAACTGACCTACGAGGCCTCTTTCAGCGAGGATGATTGCTAACTTCCTTGGTAGGGATGGAGGGAGAGAAACCTCATGGATCAAGTTTCTTGACAAACTTTGTCACTGAAGGACGAGTTCTTAATGTAGCATTGTCAGGGATTAACGAAGCAAACAGTTTCTCATAGTTCTCTGGATCTGGAGGGGGGGGATCGTGCCCAGCCATTCAAGAACTGAATAGCCAGCGCAGAAGGTCGTTGGGACAAGAACAGAGGCTATGGGCCCCAACGCGGGACCGGGCAGCAGGCCCGAGGGGGTGAAGGCTAAGAGCGCAGGTAAGAGAAGGGTGACGGGGCTGGCGGCGCCCCTGCCAGGCAGGGGCTTGGGGCTCAGAACCAGGCAAGCGCGGGAGGAAAAATTTAAATTGCCTCCAGAAGCAGCTCCGAGGCAGCCAATCTTAGTAAGTCTAAAATACATCAATTTTACAATACAAAATAAATTAAAAATAAATCGGAATATTTAGAGAATGCACATCAAACCCATCATCTAATAAGTAAATATAAATATTATTTTTTTGTTTTTAACAAACAACACCGTGAGCACCATATAACTTTTTCATATAAAAATATATTTTCACTTTATAAGTAGATACATTGAATTAACCATTTCGCTATAATTTTAATATTTTTTGGTTTATATTGATGAAGTTATTTATTAATTCTCCCTGAGACAAATGTTTCACAGTAAAATTTTGTGTGAGTTGGCTTACATCGAATTGTGGAGCGGGTATATTCCCTGTGACATCTGATTCTCTAGAGATCCTTCCATCCCTTCGTCCCACTGGAACCTCCAAAGCTAATCCTCCCACCTACGCCAAAATACAATATCATAAAGATATATGCTTACTTATAGAGTTATTGTGTTGAATATCAACACCAATAATACCTATATCGGCTAGGAGTACAAACTCTGTAACATGTATATTGAAAATTAATCACCTGGTGGGCGCCATCTCTTGCGATGAATGCAAGGGTGTCTACACAGAAAACTACATTCGGGCATTTGGCTTCCAACATCGAATTTGCTTCATCAATCACTTCGAACACGCTAAGGCTCAGATAGTTTGCCGGAGATTTTTTCTCTGCTTGATTTTCCGGTGTTGAGTCCATTAGAATCGATCCATCGCAGCCCTGGCCACGGCTGCATTTACAATTGCCTACAACACCCTCTGCCCAGGGCCGTGCCACCACGGGCAGCCCAGCGGGTTAATAATTTGTTTATTTTGTTTTAAATAAAAAATATTGTTTTTTAAATTGTTTTGAATTTTTTTTTAAATAAAAATTTTAAATGTTTTTATTTTTTTAATCAAAATATATTTTTTTTGTTTTAAATTTAAATGTTTTTTATTTTTTTTTTGAAAAAAAAAAAAATTATATATATATATATATATATATATATATATATATATATATTTTATTTTATTTTTCTTTTCTCTTTTTTAATTTGAATATATATAAATATTTTAATTTAATCTTAATTTTAGTAGTTTTTAAATTTTTTTTGGTTAATTTTCTATTTTTTTAGAATGTAGTTTGTTTTTAATTTTCATTTCTTTTTTTAGTTTTTTGTCAATATTTTTTTTAAATTTTCTATTTTTACATACTTAATTTTATAGTTTATTTATTTATTTATTTTTTCCATATTTTTGTTTTTTTTAATGCCAAAATTTTTTATGGTTTACGCAATAATTTTTTTTTTTTTTTTTGAAATATGTTTTTCTTATTATTTATTTGTTTATAATTTCGAGTGTTTTTTTTTTAATCTTAATTTTTTTTTTTACATTTTTATTATTGATTTTTTTTTTGTTAATTTTTTTTATTTGATTTTTATTTTTTTTCTCTAATTTTATGTTTTGTTTTTGGTATATATTTTAATTTATGTTTTGTTATTTTTTGAACTTTTTTTTGTTTTGTGTTTTTTCATTGTTTTAATTTTTTATTTTATTTTATGTTTTCATTATTCTTTTGAAATTTTACTCTTGAAAAAAAAAGTGTTATTCCAGCATCGACACTTTTCGTTTTGAGGGTGTTTTTTGCGCAAAATTTACCATTAAAAAAAAAAGTATTATTCGAACATAACACTTTTTGTTTTGAGGGTGTTTTTTGGACAATTTTTGCACAATAAATTGGTTTTCACCGCCATTTTTTAAAACATGTTGAAAATTTACAGTAAAAACAATAAATAAATAAATAAAATAAAATAAAATAAAAAAATGTGTTATTCAACAAGTTTCGTTTTTAGCATTGTTTTTTATGTTTTTACGGGGTTTTTTGGCCAAAGTTCCCGTTTTGAGTTTATAGTTCTTGTTTTAAAATTTACATTGTTTTAGCTACTGCTATTTATTAATATCGTCAAAAGAGATCCACCTCCATAGAAAACCTTCCTCCATTTTATATGAGTGCTTATATCATGGACTCTATTTGTTTGTGTACTCAGTTTCCAATTATGGGTTGGAAATGGATCTTGCAAGACCCATGTCACATCCATCTCAGTCACAAACAGAGGTGGGAATCCCATTTTATACCCCATTTTTACAAGATATGCCATGGTGTTATTCTACCATTACATCAAATGATTTTTTTATAAAAAGGCCCCGAGGTTTTCTAAAGAAGCCGCTACAGACCTTCTTATAGTAGGCAAGTACTTTTTTGAGCAATGGTTCACATATATTAGAGTTTATGGAAGTATAGCAGAACCACATGTACTTCCTTTCTATGTCTCTGACAAGCTGTTAGCCAGAGAAATAGCTCACCTAACTATTGGAAAAGGCTTAACCAAGACCTTGAAAGATAGCAAAAAATTACTATGGCCACCCTTTCCCATATGGTGTGGTTCTTTTTCATTAGCAAACTTCAATGATGCAAACAAATAATTGCTAAACATAGAGAGCCTCACGCTACATACTCTGCCAAAAAGGAAATTTGACCCAGAGAAAGTAGCACAAAATGTTACTACGGCACTAAAGGTCAAACCCTTTATCCATGAAGCTCATGAATTTGAAGATTTTTTATAATCGGCTCATCATTCAAATAAGCATTCGATTGGGCGAAGGTGAATTTGAATCCGGACGACTTTGAAAGGTTTAAGGAATTTAGAAATCAAAGGCTTGAAACAATCCCATTGCATTTGTTAATAACTGATGACAAAAATACACCCAGTGTGACCATTAACAATGAGGGACAAAATTCTCGCACAAAATCTTAGGTGATTACAGCCCAGAACACAGGGAAGACACAAGAAACAGAGGCTACAGTGGAATCCAGTAGAAGGTCAACTGAGAAATGGGTCAAAAGTGACCTAATTCAGGATACCAGTCCCAAAGGCAAAAGCAACAACAGGGAGCAGGAATGGGACCAGTTTAATAAAAAACTCAAAGATACTGCCAAAACAACAGATGTCCAAGAAACTACAGGATATCATACTCCACAGCAAACTCAGAAAATTTCAAAGTCTGAGCCAATGAATGAGCAAGGGACAAGTTCACGGAATGCAAAAATTATTCCTACATTTCCGACATCTGAGGTTATCATAAAGGTTATAGAAATACCTCCTTTAGATGTATTCTACAACCCACTGCATAAGGTTGTAGTAAGAAGACAGAGGAAGAGAAGGAGGTGGAAACACCTGAAATCCCAATAGGGAATGAACCAATGGATATAGTCTAGAAGGATATTCCTTCAAATCCAACTGAAAACTTAACCAGGCTGTCACAATTTGCAAGGGCATATGCTACTGCCACCATGGATAAATCCGCTGAAGTATCTGTTTTGTTAAGAGAAAGGGAAGAAAGGATAGCACAACTTGAGTAACATCTAGAAATCGAGAAAGCAAATGTGAACAAACAAGCCACAGAACAAATAGTCCAATTGCAAAAAAGTATGGAAGTACTTAGGATAAGCCACAGAACAAATAGTCCAATTACAGAAAAGTATGGAAGTACTTAGGATAAGCCACGAAGCAAACATCTCCACAAAGAATATGCAAATCCAAGAATTGCAAGAGGCTACGCTGAAATATAAATATGTCCCCACTGTTGATGATTTCATCAGAGGCATTGGAGCTAAACTCCATTTTTGTCAAAACAACAAGATCTATTCTGCCAAATAATGTCTCATATCACCCCTTATTTGAATACCAGTGATCAATTAACAGATAAGGAAATTAATCAGGGAAATGAGTTTAATGACTTAAATATTAATATCTCTAACTACATTGAATGGAAAGAATCTGTAGAAGGAAGAAGCGTTAATCTTCCAGAGATTGAAGAAACACACAAAGACATATTATTCACAGATTGGGATGCATGGATCAAGCAGGCAGAATTGGCAGTGGCAAGAGAAGCAAGAGTGGCAAGGAATATAATAAAAATAGTCAATCACACTTTTCACACCGCTAACTTGATAAAAGAAGGTAATCCAAAGTCATTACCGGATTTGAAATACTTGGATAAAAACTGGAAAGCAAAGATGAAAGTCCAAAGAGAGGCAATCATGAAATTATCAAACACTGACTAGGAGGCATATTTGCAATTTCCTGTCAAACCTCACAGCCAAATTATGACACTAAATTGTTCACTCAATTCAACGCAAAGGATGCTACCACCTCTTACAGATGCCATCTTTGCAGGATAGATCAGAATGCAATTCGGGGCACCTCCTCAAGTAAAACCAATGTCCGACATATGCGACCTCAAGGAAAAGTTGGCAGATAGCAAGACATCTTCATAACCTCTGATCATCAAATCACTTTTATTTTTAGAGTTAGTTGCTAGTTAAGAGGAAGGTTGTTTGAAACCTCCTCAGATATTTTGTATAATCTATTTTTGAACTTTAGCTAGATAGTATTTATACCCTTCTCATGCATTTAGAGAAGGGTCTAGGATTTTATCAAAAAAACATTTGCAAAGAATGCACTTTTGTAAGTTTGAAAATGCCTTGATGAAATTATGGAACATGGTCATTACTTTTGAATATCAAACTACTTTTCTTTGCTGATGCACTTCTGTATGCTTGGAGAATAATTTGGTTGAAGAAAGGAACTGATCTATGTCACTAGTCAAGAGCAGAACCTCGAACATATGGTACTTTTATCTTGTATGATTAGTTCTGTTTTATTAAATTAGTGATAACATTTCGTTTCATGAATTATATATGGAGTATGTTCTTTCTGATATATGTTAATTGCACTACTATATGATCCTTAGCTAAAAGCATTTATTTTCATATATGATCATCAAATATATGCGATATAGTTTACACATTTTTTTGACTAATTATTTAGTCAAAGAAATTATATTTACATATTATCATCTATGTTTAACACGTGAATGATCTTTATTACCACATACCAAACCGATATCTTTTTAGATAGCATATCACACATAATACCCCAGGTTTATATTAGATTAAGTTAATTAGATATTTTCATGTCAGAATATGTCATTTAGTTATCATTATTCTTATTGCAACTGCTTGAAAACCACCCATTCTCATTTTCAAACCCATTCTGGGAAACTGGTCCCATCATCCCCAATTGGAGCCACCACATCAAACAGAAAATGAGCTACCTTCAAGGTCTGGACCGGGTGGCTATCCCCCATGTTGGAGCAGCAGAATTATGAGGCTTCAACAAGACCTAGGACATCCTAGTCAATAACAAAATTTGTCCCATCCAATTTTGATTTGATTTTCTTGGTCATTCGATGAATTATAATTTTGTATAGTAAATTTGTAACATCCTGTAGTAAAGCAGGGGATCCTGTAGGAGAACTAGGGGACCCTGTAGGAGAACTAGTACATCCTGTAGCGGCTTGTTTTGAGCCTGAGTTGAGAAAAATCATCATTGAAGCTGGGATTAAGCCCCTACTTGACCTCTAAGCCATCAAAATCATTGTACCCCTCTTCCTCCACACCTGTCTCCCCTGTCAAATATCAAGGAAAGATTTGCATTTGCATTTATAAAGCAAAAGGATTAAAAAATGAGTTCTTGTATATTTACACATGCACAAAACAATTAGTACTCTCTAATCATATTTCATGCTCAGTTAGTTTAAATCACCACATGTGATAAATAGGGTTAAGTTAGGTTTCTTTTACATTTAGTTCATGATCTTTATGTAATTAGAATATGTTTCTTTCGTTGTACATTATTTCTTGCAATAGGTTAAGGTTTCCATTTTGAGCATTTCATTTTCTGCAATTGGTTTATGATTTGGTTTCAGAACATGCACCCGATTACATCTTGACAGCAAAGGAATGACACATTGTATGTTGAACATATAGTGTCGATACCTCTTAAGTTTGTACGAACCCCGGGTTGATAATTAAAAGTCGGTAGCCTTGGGAGTTGCAGCATTGTTGCTGCAATACTGAGGCTCATCACTTTTTGGCACCATTTTCGGGGAGGTGTGCATTGTTTTCTTCCCTATTTGATTGATTTCTTTTTACTTTTTGCAAAAATAAAAAATATTTGCATTAGGAATATTTAATTTCAAAAGTAGAAAACTACATTACATTATAGTTTTAATTCAATCATAAAAACAAAAAAAATATCCAACACCAACCCACGCCCCCCATTTGATCACGTGGTGCAGTATGAGCAACATCACCATTCACTTTTGCAGGTAGAAGAAGATGACAAAGAATGTAGAAGAAATGGATGGAGATGATGACAATGAGGAAGATCCTCTCAGATTTCCCATTCAAGATATTGATGGTAGTGTGCACATGAAGAACATCCCTCCATATTTTCTTCCAAAATTTCATGGTCTAAGGTCAGAGGATCAAAAACCTTTCTCTTTGAATTTGAAATTGTTTGTAGATCTTATGGTTACTTATTAAAAACTCAAAACTGAGATTGTTTCCAACAGCATTGAAGGATAGAGTTCTTAAATGGTTCATGAGGTTAGGAACTAATTCAATAAAATCATGGAATGATATGCAAAAGATATTTCTAGAAAAATATAGAAATCATGATTTTAAAGAACAAATCTTTAGAATGAACCAAAAAGAAGATGAGAGTCTATAGGATCTAATAGAAAGGTTCATGTATAATGTTAAGAGGGAAAAACTACATCTTTTAGGATCCAAGACCCTAAAAGCCCTCTTACTTAGAACAATTAGGGATGAGTGGATTGATCTCCTTGATCTCATGAGTAAAGGTGATGTATATCAATTATCATTTGAAGAAATTTGTGAAACATGTAAACACATATCAAGAGGAAATCAGCATCAAGATCACTAAGTCAAGCTAAATTTGGAAATTTGTTTGATGATTTTAAAGCGGAAATTCTTATCAATCTAACCAAACAAATAGAAATGTTAAGAATGCAAGATGAAGAAAAAGAAGATGTTGATATTTTTGTTTTCCATGCAGAATCACATAATGTTAAATATTGTCCATCATTACCAAGGTTGAAGGAAGTTTACCAAGAGGACAATGGAGCAAGACAATTGCCAACGCAACGATGTTATGTAGCTCCAAGAGGACCATGACAGCCTATTCAACCTAGTATGATGCAAGAACCCAATTCACAATTTCAAGCTTATGCACATCCACCTTAAAATAATTGGAACACACCTTTTCCTTGGCAACATTGATCATCTCAACCCCAAAACCAATCTTGGCAACAAGGTTGGTAAGGAACTTATGGGAGCCATCCACAATATCCTCAGTATTTTCTTCAATATCCTCCATACCCAACTCCATGTTATCCCTACCATTCATCTTCACCATAGTCACAACCCCAATGACATCCATCTCAAATATCCACTCTCACTCAACTACCTGTGCCACCATTTACAAACCCACACATTGAAGTAGCTCATCCCACTTACAATGTTGAGGTACAACACTTCCAAACATATCCTTTTGAGATCAATGGTATTCACCATAGCTCAAGAAGAGTATTGCAAATAAGAGATTATCTTGATATCATTGAAGGACCACATCCAGAAGAATAATATTCAAATGAGAAAACCACAAAATCATGGGCTGCACTTTAATGAAGAGAAGACATCAAAATCAGAGATCGAGAGAGCTCCCTCATGGCTACCATCAAATCCTTCATGTATTCAAGAGAGAAATCAGCAAAAAGAGGAAGATTTGAAGGTCATGGTAGAAGAAGACATGAAAAATGATCCAGAAAAGCAAGAAAACCAAGGACATCAAAGTTATATTGAGGTTTGATTCTAGAAAATCAACAAGATGGAGCATCACTGTTATGAAAGCAGCTCACAAAAAGATAGTAAATATAGATCAACGCCTTAGAAATAAGGCTCTTCAAGGGGGAAACATCCTTCACATTACACAAATAAACAATTCTTGGATGATACAAATGACAAGACCTCCTTTCTATATATATTAGTCTAAGGGGTCATAATATAATCAGAGCCAACATAAGAATAATAATGTAAGGGCACAATAATAACAATAGTGGGCTTCTATAGGGCATAATAATAACAATATGGGGAATACATGGGTACAAAAATATAATAACGCGGTTGTACTAATAACAATAAGGGGTTACACTAGTAGTATAGGGGCCTAACATGCCCCTCTCCTTCAAAAAGTGTTGTCCTCAACGCTTGAGTAGTTCTTGATGCTTCTGTATAAAATTCTTGTCCTCCCATGTGGAATCTTCAACGGGTAAGTTCTTCCACTTGATGGGATACTCTGAAATTCATCAATTTCGTAGCTATAGGTTTCTTGTTTCTGTGACTACTCGAGGTTCCAATATGATTTTTCCTTGATCTTCGAGTTCTGGCAATATTGTTTGAATTGGGATCTTCTGCAACTTTTGAAAGAGTGGCCACACTTCTTCGTCCTTCTTCCATTCATACCTTGTTTCATTTATCAAATCTGGTTGGATAATAGAAATAGCACAAAACAATGCTTCCACGTCCTCATCCTTTCTTGAGAGTGCATTTGCAACAAAATTTTGCTTCCCTTTTCTGTAGATGATGTCAAAGTCATAACCCAACATATTTGTAACCCATTTTTTCTGTTATTATAAAGATAATATTTGTTCTAAAAAGTATTTAAGACTATCATGATCCATTTTTACCTTGAAGTGTCTTCCCATTGGGTAAGGTCGCCATATCTTAAGTGCATGTAGTATTGCCAACATTTCCTTCTCATAAATAGCTTGCTTGAAATGTAGCCGTAAAAATACCCAATCACCTACATCAAAAGTTTTTTCACTGTAATGTTGATCTACTTGTTGTTTCATTTGATTCAGCACCAAAGTGGCGTTATCCTTTAAACGTTGGAGAACTTGTTGTTGATGCTCGATGTGATCTTTCACTGCTTGACCCTTTTTCTTCTTGATATGTCCTTCTATCTTGATAGTTTGAGGAGTGGTAATTCTAGCCAATGCATTACAAGATATGGTTGGATTCATTTCTTCTTTCTCAATGTAATCTTTCACTTCTTGAACCTTTTCCTTCTTGATATGTCCATCTATATTGAGAGTTCGAGGAGTGGTAATTCTTGCCAATGCTTTACAAGATATGGTCGGATTCATTTCTTCTTTCTCTGGAGTTGGTTTCTGGTGTATATCCTCTTCTTTTGATATTTCTTGATATTTTTCTTCCTCCTCTTCATAATATACGTAAAATAATTTCTTTTCAGCACACTTATGACCTTTAATGCATTTGCTATCACAATTGTTATAAAGCCCTTTTTCTCTTTTTTCTTCCAATTGTTGTGTTGTAACCCTTGTAGGTTATGGAAAGCTGAGAGAAACAACACTTCTATCTTTATAGTTGTGAGGGGTAGACTTCCTTGTTGCCATAATTTTTCTTTCCACTTTGTAACAAAACTCTTTTGCTTTTTTTCTTCCAATTGTTGTGGTGTTGCTCTAAAGAAAGTGTTGCTCTTTGTATCCTCATAATGTGTTATAGTTTCCTCCATGAAAATTGACCACATAACAAGTGCTTTACGAGAACAAAGCCCTTCATACCATAAAAATTGATCTTGCTCTAAATATGAAGATGCAATACATACCTTTTGTAACAGTGGTACACCATGTAAATCATTATATTTCTCCATCTGTAGTATCCAATTTACTGAATCCTTGCCATCAAACTTCCTCATATCGCATTTTCTTGATTTTGGGAGCTCGATCTTGAAACGACTGTAACTTTGTAATATCGGATCTTCTAGTTCTGAAATCACGACTTGCAGTAGCCCTTTGCGTCCTCCTTCCAATTCCACCAGTCTTATTGAAATTAGATTCTCCAAAAGATAGTTATGCACAATATCCCAAGATGACCTCATTATATACCTTTTCAGAAGATTGAACTTGTATGATGTGCCACGTGTCATTGTTTTGACCTTCATATTTGAAAAATATACACCGAAAACTACAGTCCATCCTCTTTCTGTAACTTCTTACAAAATTTCAATCTGATTCTCAAAAAGATAGTTATGACGATTTTCCCCTGGTCACCTGTTTAGGATGTAATTCATGCGTCTTCCAAAACCCTAACTTCCTAAGATTATATCTCCTAAAATATAGCGAGACAAGATCTGAAATTTGGACCCGATATTTAGACCACTTTCCTCTCAAATGGGTTTTTTGTTTTTTCTTCTTAAAATTCGTAGTGAATAGGCTATAGCGAAACTTCCACGATGAACTATTTTAGATGAAATTTTGGAGCTTATGAAAACCCTAACTTTCTCAGATCATATCTCTGAAAATATAGTGAGAGAAGATCTAAAATTTGGACCCAAGATTCAGACCAATTTATTTTCAAATGGGTTTTTTTTGTATCTTCTGAAACTTCTTAGCAAAACAGTTATAGTGAAAATTCCACGATGATCTATTTAGAGCGGCGAAACCCTAGAATCC
Organism: Pinus tabuliformis; assembly: GCA_031772625.1. Taxonomy (NCBI): domain Eukaryota; kingdom Viridiplantae; phylum Streptophyta; class Pinopsida; order Pinales; family Pinaceae; genus Pinus; species Pinus tabuliformis. The sequence continues at coordinate 647,688,865 of CM062815.1, read as the reverse complement.
AAAGCTCTAATACGAAATGTTATGAAAGCAACTCACAAAAAGATAGAAAAGATAGGTCAACGCCTTAGAAATAAGCCTCTTCAAGGGGGCAACCTCCTTTACATTACACAAATGAACAATTCTTGGATGATACAAATGACAAGACCTCCTTTCTATATATAGGAGTCTGAGGGGTCATAATATAATCAGAGCCAACTTAACAATAATAATGTAAGGGCACAATAATAACAATAGTGGGCTTCTATGGGGCACAATAATAACAATATGGGGACTACATGGGTAGAACAATATAATAAGGGGGTTTTAGTAATAACAATAAGGGGTTACACTAGTAGTATAGGGCCTAACAATCACTCTCTTCTTCAACTATGCTTGATCATTTCAAAGTCAAATCATTTGGTCTCTGAAATACAAGTACATGTGAAAACATACATTTAAAGCCTACACATAATTTTGTCTGTAATATTGATGTGCAAATGGCTCCATTGGAAGTATTCTTATACTTGAAAGTGATTTTGTTTTTCAAGTAGGGTAGGGTAAAAAAAATAAAAATAAGATAAAAAAAATAAAAATCTCAAGTGAAAACCTCTTTTGAGGCGGCTCAGAAAACCTCCTTTGAAGCGCCTCAGATTGGCTCATTGATTGAAAACCTCCAGAAGGCGGTCAATGGGTTGGGAAAAAAAAGAAATCTTAGGTGAAAACCTCCTTTGAGACGCCTAGGAAAACCTACTAGTTGAAAACCTCATTGAGGCGGCTAGTAGGTCTAGAAAAAAAAATAAAGGAAAAAAATAAAAAAATCTTTGCTCCATGTATCTCTTTGATGAATGTAGGTTCTCTCCAACTTCTACAAGGAACCAAAGCAAGTTGCCACCAAAGAAAGAAAAAATAGGTCAAACCTAGTCAAAAGAAGTCAAATTTTGACTTTCTTCTCCTTTGATCAAATGCTCCAACCAGGCCAATGCCATGCCAATACATCACCTTCATCTATTTCCACCATCCAACCATCATTCTCAAGCTTTTTCCATTCATTTTGCTTGTTGTCCTAAAAAACTACATGAAGGCTCTGTTTTACTACAAGAAACAAAAATACATAGAGCATAAATTTATTTTTGCCATAACTTGAAAACCATGGATCTATTTAAACATTTGTTTCATGGGGAGATGCATATGGATGATGGTAACATGCCCAAGCAATTTTAGTAAATTCCAGCATACAATTTCCAAGAAATCGGTCTCCATCACCTTCAACCATTTTTAGTTGTTCTCAGGATTCGTGCATCCATTGACCAAATTTTGTTTATGGGGAGGTGGATAATTATGATGGAAACATGCTTAGAAAGTTTCAGGTCAATCCATTCTACCATTTGGGAGATATGTAAAAAACAAGTATGCTACAAGAGGTTGTCCTAAATTACTACAGGAAGTTCTGAAAATCTACTGGAAAGGTAGTCCAATAGAAAATTATGACGGAGGCCTGTTTTGGGATAGAAAATAAAGACATTGACTTCACCACATCTCAGCCAACACCCATCATGACCATGTCACTCTATGGCCACACCTTCCACTCCTTCCAATACCTATTTACCCTCCATCAGAGAAAGGACACAAATATTCAAAAAAAAGGGCAGCTACAGTAACCTATTTGGAAGTAACAGCAGGCTCCAGGCCTAACCTTGAGCACCATGATTGAAAGAGGAGAAGCATAACTACAGGCACAATGAAACTCCTCCAAATCTCAGCAGCAACAAAGGAAGTCATTACTTGCAGATCAACAAGAAGAAAACCCATCAGCAAAATAAGATTAACAAAAAAGAAAATGGTAGTCAAGAAGATGTACCTGAGTCATGAGAAGCACAAAAAAATCAACTCAGTAGTAGCATGCATGTCTCTCCAACAACCATCAGGTAGGTACATGTATGCAATATTCTTGACCTCTTCTCTTGAGCATATTATAGTTAGAAATTTATTGTCAATGCATGAGAGATGAGGTTTTATAAGCTAAGGATGGGTCAGCAGTCTCAGCTGCCTTCAACTAGTTAATTGCAGCTCACTCCTTCACTCATGCAATGATGAAAAGTCAAATTATGAAGGGTGATGATTTCAAAGGATGAAGAAAACAGTTAAAAGAAAAAAAAATTGTAAAGGCCAAGTCACCACAGCACTCCAAGCCCTCCATCCACTTCATATTCACTATCTATCCATCATTCATCCATCCCATTTCATATTTCAAGAACAAACCCTACACTGTCTCATCTTGAAAATTTCTTGAAAAAACAAACAGAGCATCCTCTCCATTTTCACAAACCTACATCATTTCTCATCACTCCCATACAGTTAGACGACTCTGAAGAAAGAAGGAATGACTAGTACAGGAAGGTGATGAGCCCCCAAACTGGGTAACCTATTGGGCTCATTTTGCCTAATTGTCCTTGTTCAATCCTCCATTTTTCATAGATTATGCATGTTTTTTAGTATGTTTGTGTTATTTGAATGAATAAGGGTGGTCACTCTACCTAGGAAGCTAATACATGGTTATTTCAGGATTTTTGGACAAATTTTGGAGCAAAACCAAGCAATCATGGGTCAGCTGACAGCCAAGCTTGAGGGGAGGATTCGTAGGGAGGTTGTCTCTTGCATTAAATGCCCTTCCTTGAAATCTCCACCCTCAACTCCGAGCTCCACAGGCCACCAAAACGAGTTTCAAAGGCAGCCAAGCAGTTTTGGGAAGAGTGACTGTTTACTAGCAGTTGGGGCAGCCGAGTCCCTTGAATCTAGGAGGGCTTCTAGCCCCCTCGTATTATACAAATAGGAAGGCTTCAGCCTTCGTAGTTTACTTTTGGAACTATTATTATTTTTGCACTATAGTGTTGTCATTTTGCTCAGCCTGTTTTCTTGTAGCTACTGCTGTACAACTTTCATATGATGGTTATTTTTGAATAATGAGAAGCAGCTTTACTTGGCCACAGATCTGAGTTCTTCATAGGAACCTGCAGCTCTTGGGGTTGGGCCCAACCCGAGTGCTAAGGCCTCCTTTATGTATTTTTATTTGTTCTTTATGCATTTGCAAAAACATTTCTGTTAAGTAGATTAAAGTTTGTTGATTAACTAGGTCACTGTTATTGGTTAGAAATACTTTTGAATGCTCAGATTTAGTTGATAGGTTGTTAACAGGAAAAAGCTTCAAGAAAAGGGCCATCAAACATCTCTGGTTTCACCTCTCCTTCAGTAAGATCAGGAGCTAGGATCACGATAACTTTTCTGCCCACAAAAACATTGATTTTGCTTTTCCATGCAATCACTAGTGTTTGATTTTCATGTGTAGAAGTTGGTTACAAGTTCAGACTTTTGCTTGCTTCGTTGCATGAGTTAAAACACTTGGTTTCATCGAAGTTCACACTTCTGTTTTACTGGCAGCTAGCAGATTAGTTCAACGTAATTAGGTTTTTTGAATTTACAAGTCTTCGTTGGATCATTTGGAAAAACGCCTTGCAGAGCGCCTATACCACTCCTTCATCTGTTTATTCTCCATCATCACCATCCACTCCACCCTCTACTTAGCATCCTTGCCTCCTGTTTGCCATTTGCTCCCATAACCCTAGTTTTGTCTGTAACATTGCTTCAGTCTTCCCTAAACCAAATCCAGTCATCCACACCTGTCCACAACTCCATCAACTGAGTCCTAGACCATCTCCAACCTTCACCCTACCTCCACACTCACTCCTTCACCTTTCCCTCTCCATTCATCCACCAAAAACCTCATTTCTGAACATCCTGTAGAAAATTACAGACATCCTGTAGAAAATCGCAGACATCCTGTAGAACCCCTGCAGACTTCCTGTAGAGGCTCACGAATGAGGTTTCTTGATAGCCAAACTTGGTGAAACTCTATGGAAGGGTGTTAGGGACCCCTTAGGCCCTCTCTGAACCTTCTTGACCTCCTCCAAGCATTTCTTCTCGCCCATCCACCTCTGCACAGCCCAAAAACAGTCAAAACATATGCATAATAACTCTGGCAACTTATTCAAAAATACAAAAAGATGTTTTTTTCAGATGTTACTGTAGAAGTAGCTTAGATGCATGTATTTACCTTTCTAGAAATCAATGGCATCTCCTTCAGTAGCTTACATCCTCTTTCTTGCATCAGTAGGGTTAGCTGGTAGAATTAGGGTTTGCTAGGGTTTATGTTTCCTCTTAGCTTTCCAGTTTCTTTCTGCAAATAGATCAGCCTTCTTTAAGTTAGCTTTCGTCCATCAGTTAACAAGCTTCTTCTCAGAGCTCATAGAAGTTGGCTTAAGCCCCTAGCGGACTTGTGCCAGCTGACCAAGTGACAGTTGTGGCAAGAGCTAGTACTTGTGCATACAGCACCGTCGCTTCCAAGTTTGTTACGAACTACCGGGTTGATAAAAGTAAAGAAGGGAGTCCCAGGAGTTGTAGCATTATTGCTGCAATACTAGAGCTCACCACTCTTTTTGGCGTCATTGCCAGGGAAGCATCAAAGTATTTGTGATTGCTGCTTTTCTTCTATTTTCCTACTCTCGCCTTCTGCTAAGTAGTTTATTTCATTTCCATTCTGCAATTTCATTTCTGCAAAAGTAAATTAGACATTTCCTACTTTCGTAGATTAACCTTTGAATTCTGCAAGCGTAAAATAAAATTTCAATTCTGCAAGCGTAAATAGAATTTCAATTTTGCAAGTGTAGTCTAGCATTTCCTTCTCACAATTTGATTTCAGCAAAATAGATTAGTCTTTTCCTGCTTTCATTTCAATTCCACATTTTCATTTCTACAAGATAGATTTTAGTTAGTTGCAATTTCATCTGTTTCAGTTTTGCAGGTACAAGCAGAGAAAAAAAGAAAAAGCAACCAAAAATCCTTTCATGCCTCGTAGGAACAGAAATAATACCGGAAAATTCCTACCCAACACCCCCACCACTTCACTGAGTCACCCTTCTCTCTTCTTTGGTGGTAGTGATCCAGAAGAACCTATAGGTGAACCTCCTGAGATATATGAAGATCTTATAACAGAAGAAGAGCAAGAAAACATTCCTTTGAAGACCATGGCTGACAACAGAAATGGTAAATACGATGACGAGAGAATAGAAGGTACCTTCCCCATCTGAGAGACTAACGGGGAAATGAAAATGAAGAACATAAGTCCCTCAACCTTACCTCATTTCCATGGATTGACCACTGAAGACCCTGATACCTTCCTGTTTGAGTTTGTTGCCCTTTGTCAAACTTATGACTATACAGAAGACGAGCAAAAGTTGAAACTCTTCCCCTCTACCCTCAAGGATGCAGCATTACACTGGTTCATGGGGTTACCTGGAAACAGTATCACTACTTGGGCTCAGATGTAGCAAGCCTTTAACAACAAATATCAGGATTACTGTAGGTCAAAGGAAACCAAGGGAGAAATCTTTCGGATGACCATGGGAAATGATGAGTCTTTAGAGGAATATGAGGAAAGGTTCCAACTTAGCTATAAACGGGCCAGGTGCACACTTGACCTTGAATCTCTAAAGTTGGTTCTGTTCCGAGGAGTCCCTAAAGACCTTCTAGATACCCTTCACATGCTAGCTGGAGGAGATATTTACCAACTACCTTATGAGGACATAAAGACTTTGTTTAGAAACCACTCTAGGGCAGCCCGGAAGAGAGGTAAGGGGAATCCACTTTCAGCTAGTACTACCTTCTCCAAGCATGAGTTTGCTAATTAGATGGAAGACCTCAAAAGTGAGATGAGACAGACCATTGCCATGCAACTTGATACTTTCCAAATCCAACAAAAGAAAGAGGAAGCAGAGAGGGCTTTGGTCATCTTCTGTCCCAGATGTACGAGGAAGCACCCTAAGAACGAGTGTCCATTGCACTCACTAGAGGCATGTTTCGTTTGTGAAGAGGACCACCCCACAAACCAATGCCCAACCTTGCCCAGATTCAAAGCCATGTGCTAAGGGACTGAGGCACCCACTGAACCTCTCTACTTCCTCAACCAAAGGAGACCGCATGGACCCAGACCTTACCAGCAGGGGATGCAAGGGACATCCCAAGCTTATTATAGCCCCAACCAATCTACTCACATGCCTTCTTGGGGTCCCCCTGCTCATCCTTCCTGGTCTGCACCTCCTCCGTGGTCTTATCCACCTCAATACCATACTCAACCCACTGCTCATTCGTTTCACTCACATGTCCAGCCACAGCCTCAATGGAATGCACCTCAACCGGGGTGGAGGCCCCAATACAACTCTCCTCCTGCCATTCTCCCTCCACCACTGGCTCAACCACAACCATTACCTCCTGCTCCTCCAAGACAACCCCAGATGCCTGCCCAACTGAACCCGAACCCCAACAACTAATAGGCCCAACAGGTATACACTGGGGAGACAACATGTCCTACCTATGTTGTGGAGATCCAGGAGATCAACCTGCGATCCGGGAAGACCCTTCCAGATCGCCAACCTCCTCCCCTAGAGGACGAGGAAGACAAACAGGAAAGTGAACCCAAAGCCATTCCACCCTTTCCTGAGCGACTAATAGTAACCACACAACCAAACCCAGAGGAGACTGAACTTCTGGGAGAACTGAAACAATTGTGTGTGAAAATACCCCTTCTCCAGGCCATCAAAGATGTACCAATATACAACAAATTGATTAAGGAGAAGTGTTTCAGGCACCCAAGTAGGAGGAAGAGAGATGCCTCGACTATCAATGTCATCGGACAACTGTCCGATCTAATGTTGGGGCAAGTAATCTGTCCAAAGTATTTGGACCCTGGGAGTCCTGTAGTTGATGTCCACATTAATGGCACCATTATCCCCTATACCTTGATTGATCTAGGGGCTACCATTAATGTGATGACCAGGGACACCATGCTTAAACTCAACCTTCAGAGTTCCTTAAGGAAGACCTCGACAGTCCTGCAGTTGGTAGACCGCTCCACCGTGACTCCCGAGGGGATTGTGGAGGATGTCTTGGTCTCTATTGACTCTTGAGAGTATCCTGCGGACTTCTTGGTCCTTCAACCAAAGGCAAAGCTTACTAGATACCCCCTCATTTTGGGAAGGCCTTGGTTAGCCACTGCGGATGCTTACATTAGTTGCCAAGCTAGAAACATGACCATCAAAAATGGTCCTATGTCCAAGCAGCTAGTCCTATACCCTCCTGCCCAGCCTCTGCTAGAACATGACTTACCACTCTGGTTGGAAGAAGGAGATGAGGATGAGGTCTACTTTGCACCCTTGTGCACAATAGAAACCACTAGGGGAGGTCCTCAAACCAAGGATGATTTGATTGAGACCTTGATTCAAAATCCACCTCCCAGTGCACTGTCCTTAGAGGAATTGGTAGAGGATACCCAAGCCAGCACCGCAGTGGACCTCTGTGTGACTGATCCAACCTCTCCCAGAGTTAATAATGTGGAGTTTGGTCCTGAAAGAACTTTAAAGATCAGCTCCTCCCTATCTCCTTCCCAGGAGAAGGAGTTGTGTAGCTTACTGAACAATCATTTAGATGCTTTCGCCTGGAGCTATAAGGAGATGAAAGGAGTCCATCCTTCAGTCTGTACCCATCACATCTACATTAAAGAAGATTGTAAACCAGTCAGGCAGCCTCAGAGGAGAATGAATCCAACCCTTAAGGATATTGTCAGAGAAGAATTGCAAAAATTATTGGATGCAGGATTCATCTACCCTATCTCTGATAGTGAGTGGGTCTCGCCTCTAGTGTTGGTGCCCAAAAAGAACGGGAAGTGGAGAATTTGTGTAGATTACCGAGAACTTAATAAAGCCACTAAGAAAGACCATTTCCCTTTGCCTTTCATAGATCAGGTGTTGGATGGACTGGCAGGGAAGAAGTTCTTCTCTTTCCTAGATGGGTTCAACGGGTATAACCAGATCCAAATCAGCCCGGAAGACCAAGATAAAACCACCTTCACCTATCCTTGGGGTACCTTTGCCTACCGAGTCCTTCCCTTTGGGCTATGCAATGCTCCTGCCACTTTCCAGAGAGCAGTATTGAGCATCTTTTCTGAGTTGGTCCATGATTCGGTAGAAATCTATATGGACGACTTCACTCCTTATGGATCCAACTTCCAAGAAGCATTAACCAATCTAGGAAAAGTTTTAACCAAGTGCATTGAGATGAACCTGTTCCTCAGTCCTGAAAAATGTGAATTCCTGATGACTGAAGGGACCATGCTAGGTCATACCATTTCTCGGCAAGGATTACAGGTGAACCCTAATAAAATTGTTATCATCCAAAAGGTCCCACCTCCTCAAAAGGTAAGAGATGTTCAGAGTTTCCTAGGCTTAGCAGGATATTATCGAAGATTCATTAAAGACTTCAGTAAGCTAGCCTCGCCTTTGTTTGGACTCTTAGGGAAAGATGTTGAGTTTAAATGGACTGACAATTGTCAAGGGGCACTGGACGAATTGAAAGATAAGTTGGTGTCCGCCCCAATCTTGAGAGGTCCAAACTGGGCCCTACCTTTCCACATCCACACTGATGCCTCGAACAAAGCCATAGGGGCAGCCTTAGGACAAATTGAGGAGAAACTCCCATATGCCATATACTTCGTCAACAAAAACCTGTCCAAGGCAGAAATGAACTATACTGTAACCGAGAAAGAGTTCCTGGCCGTAGTCCATTCCCTAAATAAGTTCAGACACTACATCACTGGTTATCAAACATTTGTACACACTGATCATGCTGCGATTAGATACTTAATGAATAAGCCTGATGTCAATGCTCATATTATTAGATGGTTACTTTTGTTACAGCAATTTGATTTGACGATTGTCAAAAAGCCAAGTAAGGAAAATGTTGTTGCTGACTTCTTGTCTGGATTGGACTTGCCTGTAGGTGAAGAAGGAACAGTGGATGACCAGATGCCAGATGAACATCTATTTGCTATCTCAGTACTCTCTCCATGGTTTACTGATATATCAAATTACTTGGTCTCAGCACAGTTCCCTCCGCATCTGTCCTCAAAAGAGAAGAGCAGAATCGTAAGGAAGAGCGCCCTGTTCACTTGGATGGGGGGCAACCTGTTTAAGCTTGGCCCGGATCAGATCTTGAGACGTTGTGTTAGGGAGGAGGAAGTCCTTGACATCCTCCTAACCTGTCATGATGGACCTTGTGGAGGCCACTTTGCAGCCAAAAGGACTGCCTTCAAAATTCTACAGGCAGGCTACTATTGGCCTACTCTTCATCAAGATGTCAGAAGATACATCAGCCAGTGTGACCGATGTCAGAGGATGGGGAAACCGACTCGAAGAGATGAAATGCCTCTCCAACCTCAAGTGACCTTCGAGCCATTTGAGAAGTGGGGCATGGATTTTGTGGGTCCTATCAACCCTCCTTCACAGCAACGGTCTTACATCATTGTGTGCACTGACTATCTGACCAAGTGGGCAGAAACAAAAGTAATCAAAGCAGCAACAGAAGAAAAGGTGGCTGAGTTTCTGAGGGAAAATATCTTCTACAAGTATGGCTACCCAAGAGAGTTAGTCACAGATCAAGGAAACCAGTTCACCTCCAACCTGATTGAAGACTTGCTTTTGCATCATAAGATCAAGCACAAGACTTCCACCCCCTATCATACTCAAATAAATGGGCAGGTGGAAGTCACTAATCGAGCATTGGAAGGGATTTTGACTAAGGTTGTGAGCAGCAGCAGAAAGGATTGGGCAGATCGCCTGGTTGAGGCCACCTGGGCCTACAACACCACTTGGAATACCACAACCGGTTTCACACCTTATGAGCTGGTCTACGGGAAGAAAGCTTTGCTGTCCATAGAGTTCAAGTACAATACATTGAGGGTGGCAGCTCAGCTAGACCTAGATCTCAGCCATGCTCAACATGAAAGATTATTGCAGCTGAATGGATTAGATGAACAAAGAATGCAGGACCTCCTCCACTCAGAATTAGTTCAACTCCAGAGGAAGATATGGCATGACTGACACCTTAATGAAAAGCAATTCCAGCCGGGAGATTGGGCGCTGCTGTATGACTCAAGATACAAGGATTTCAAAGGGAAGCTGAGGACGAGATGGTTAGGACCATATACAGTGGAGAAATGTAACGACAATGGTTCAGTCCTTATCAGGACCATTGATGAAGAGGCCATCCCCATGCTTGTCAATGGGCATCGATTGAAAATCTACAAGAAACACCTTTCAAGGCAGGAGTTTATTGAAACTGTGGAAAAATCAGTGCTAGTAATAGAGCAGGGTTCTGCCTCTGCTCCGGCCACACCTTGATCATCAAAAAAAAAAAAGAGGAATAAAAAGATCCCTGGACAAAAACCTCTCTGAGGCGGCCAGGGCAGGCAGTGAGGGTGAAAACCTCAGGGAGGCGCCCCTACTGTCTCTCAGAAAATAAAGAATTTGAATAAAAATATCCTTGCGTGAAAACCTCTCTGAGGCACCCAGGGCAGATAGTGGGGGTGAAAACCTCATAAAGGCACCCCTGCTGTCTTTCAAAAAAAAAAGGAAAAAAGAAAAAGAAGAAAAAAACAGGTCTGATCTTTGAAATTATTGCAGGTTGCAGGGATATAATGCATAAAGAGGGTCGCGCAAATCAAGGACAGGGGTCCATCCCAAGCTACCAGGCATCCTCACCGACACTCCCTCCATGGCCACACACTTTTTCCAGGATTTGGACACATTCGGGTCAAGATTCAACCTCCTACAGGAAGTTTCAGGGCTTTCTACAGGAAGTTCTGCATTTCTACAGGAAACATCCTGTAGAACCTTTGGGCAGGCCAAAATCGATTCTGGAGAAGGATTTAAAGCTTGGAGTTTGTTGGTGAGGCCTGCAGCCACCTCTCTCTCCCATCCATCACCTGTTTCATCTCTTTCCACCACCATTACCACAATTTGGTCCCGTATTCCTGCACAGCCATGCAAAAAGTTCTGTTTGCCTCAGAGTGAATTTTTTTTTTCTAAGGAACAAATCAAGCGTTCAAAAGCTCGCACACTCTACCTGTCAAAAGCTTCAATAGGACCCTTCATCCGTGACCATAGCCATGCCCATTTCAGCATGCAGCCCAGGAGGAGAAGTAGCTACAGGATGTCCTACAGGAATCCTGTAGCAGCTGATCCGCCTGGAATACACACTATGGAGTCAAGAGCAGTTGAAATCAACACAGGAGGCATGCAACCAGCTCCACGTAAATGTGAACACCTCCTCGACAGCTGAGAAAAGACGGGGCCGTGCATGCAACGTTCACCACCAGAGGACCGGGTCCTGAAAGCCTTGCATCCAGCATCAGCCAATGAACGAGGGAATTCAAACGCCTGTGCACGAAGCAGCAGTGAGAAAAGCCATTGTTTCACGTCCAAAAACCTGCGAAACACGTCCACGGCCACACAGGTAAGTGCCTAACCTTATTTCGTCAAATTGCATAAGCTATACTATGAACACTGCATATCTGTGAATGGTGCGGATTGAACGAATGCAATGGCCAGTCAACTGGCCACCCACAGCCAGTAGAATTGCCTTGTGGGATCCGAACGAGCATGGTTATGCTCGATTCTGCCAGAAGGACGTGGAGCCGACACGTGGGAAGTGTCCAGTCGGGGAAAATCAACAGATTTGCAGTGAAATCAGCGGACTGACAGGGATGACGGCGGGTAATGGCGGAGATAGACATTGGCGGTCAGAGACACGCCAGGGAATGATGGTCGTGATGTTGTCTAACGGCTCGGCCTGGACACCTCACCCCCCGTGCCATGAATTGCACCGTATTTCAAAATCATTCGGCCAGAGCACTCACATTAACCACTGTCATTTACACCTACCACCGGTTTTCAGCAACGTGAGCGTCCTCCTCCTCTGCAGTTCGTTAGCCCGAGTTTCTCAGCCCGGTTCAAACTCTTCCTGTGTCCCAAACTTGCTCAGCAGCACCGTGACGTCCTCCAAAAGCAGCAAAAGCTCTCTATAGGAAGGAGCTCTACAGGAAGCACATCGAAAGCTCCTGGAGTAGAGAAACCCATGTCTGTTGCGTCGGAATTGAAAATTTCGAAGAGAGGTAGGCTCGAACATGCCATCCCCATGCTTAATTTTCGAAAGGTGGTGAACTAGCTTGTTTGAAGTGGGGAAAATTAAAACCAGTCTGCCTGTGGGTCAAGAATTGTCGTTTGCTTATATGATACACGGAATTTCTTTCAAATGGTGCTGCGTCATATTCACCTCCATGGTTCCTGTTAACAAACTCTCCCCATTCTAACGATAAACCGCTGTAAGGCACCTGTGCACATATAAAATTTTTGTGACTGCTATATGGTTGGTGTGAAAATTAGCTCTGCACTCTGTCTGTGAGAGCTTAATTCCTTTTGACAAGTCGAGTTTTGGGCGGCAACAGTATTATAACCAGAGAATTGGTGAAAGGGGAGATACAAACAACGGAGAAACCCTGTCCTGAGAGTCAAGGAGGAAAACCATATCAGAATTTCCATTCTAACCAGAGCTCAAGCCGAAAACAGGGTATTTTCACCATGCCAGGAGGGTTTATCCGAAAGGAACCCTCGGATTCCAAGAAGTTGAGAGAAACTCCTGAGGTGGTAGACCTGTTTACCCGTGCAAAGTGGATGACCTTCTGTGACAGGATTCAAGGTCACGATGATGAAATAACAGAGGAGTTCCTAAGGTCCCTGCAGCCCAAATCAAAAACACTGGCCACTATAAATTTCAGAGGATTGACCTTGAAACTCACCCCACACCTCATTAGTCGGGTCACTGATTTTCCATTGGGGATACCGTGGGATAAAGAGGAAAGGAAATTGGGCCAGAAGGCCAAAAAGGAATTTTTCCTACCGGAAGAACAGTTTTCAGAGGATAAGAATGGGGTCAGGAGAGCCAGCCTTCAGCCATTTTGGAGCGAGGTCAGCCTTCAAATTATGAAATATATTACCTGTGAGGGGCGATTTAGTATTGTGTATGGTTATCACTTCCGCTTGTTAACCGAGCTCAGGCATAAGATGGATTTTCCCTCAGAACAAAAATTGAGCATCCCATTCTTCCTCCTACAGTCATTGATTGAATGTGGCACAAAACTGACGGAGGGGACACCAGACCAGCTGGCTCATCATGGGCTTATCAAGCTCCTCATAGAAGATTCCCTCCATACTTATACTGTCCCTATCTCCTGGGAGATTTTCCGCAATATGTCCAAGGATGATGATATCTGGATTCTGGCCGAGGAACTCACTTCATCCAACAGTGAGGAGAAGGAGCATATTGAGGCAGAGAAGAAACCTAAGGGTAAGGAAGCTAAGGGTAAGAAAACCCAGGGCAGACCATCACAGGAAAAGCCACAGGAAAGGCAAGAGGAAAAGCAAGAAAAGGGCCAAGCTACTGAGGCCAAAGCTGTGGGTGAAATAAAAACACAAACGCCAAGGGAGAAGCGGTTGCAAACCCGGGCAGAGAGGACTGAAAAAGTCCAAACAAGTAAAGGCACACCCAAGGCAACCACAACACAAGTCAAAGAGAAGGCACCCCTAGCCAAGCAAGCCAAATTAGGGAAAACTGGTTCTACAGGAAGCCAGCAGACTGTTTCTACAGGAATCTAGAAAACTGCTTCTACAGGAAGCCAAAAAACGACCACTATAGGACTTTCTACAGGAAGTCTGGGGAAAGGGCAGCAGAAGGAGAAATCGCTCGAGATTTTAGCTAGGGAGGTAGCAACTGTGTTGGCCACCCTAAGCACATCCCCCAAGAAGAAGGAGAAGCGAAAGATGGAGCGTCCACTATATTTTAAGGCGAGAAGGAGCGTGAGGATTAAAACCGGCAGACCCAACCACCGTCCAAAGAACCAATCACCATTGTCGACACCCCTACCACACCAAAGGAGAGGTCCCCCTCTAAGGCAACCATCACTTATGAACGGGAAGCCCGAAGACATCCATCTGGAGGGAGAGGATGAAAATGTTGGACACCAAGGCCTCTCTACAGGATGTTGAGGCTATTCTACAGGAAACACATGCTAGACTGAAGGAGACCGAAGCAATGGAGGGCGAGGCAGCTAAATCACCTCAGAGGGAAGAAAAGGTAGAAAACATTATGGAACCTAGCCCCTAGCCCAGCTTGGGCTCCTATTATAACTTCTTGGAGGCCGGAAAGATCATTCCTCAGAAATTCACAGTGCCACTTTTCCTTACACTAGAGGAAGAGAGAGTAAGGACCCACACTTGGATGAAAATCATTAAGTCCAAGGGTGTGGCAGATATAGGTCCTCTGGAGGAACAACTCAAAGAGGCAAGGAGGGAATTGGCTCTAGTACGGCATGTGGAGAGCAGCCAGCGGGTCAGGCTACAGGAAGAAAATGAGCTGCTTAGACAGCAGCTACAATTACAGGGACAGAGGAAGGAAGACATGCCTCATATCTTGGGAGAGAAACAGCAACAGGAGGGGCCCACAACAGCCACAGATACCCCTTATGAATAGCAAAGAAAGGAAGGGACACAGACTGAAATTGAGGCACTGAACCAGCAGCTACAGGAACAAGAATTGCAGATACATTCTCTGAAACAGCAGCTGCAAGAAAAGGAGGCCCAACTGGCTTGCATGGCCAGTTGGGCAATGGAAGCTCTGCAGTGCAGGAAGCCTGCCAAATCCTATGCCCTATACCTCAAGGACCAATGGTTACAGTTTCAAATCAATACCTTGGCTCAAAGGGGCATCACCCCTTTCCAAAATTATCATCAGTTTGCAGCTCTATGTGGCAGTAGTTCATCTGAGGATAGGGCCAAATTGGCAGAGTTCTACTTGCACAACTTTGCCCTTCTGGACATGAACGCATGGGATCCTAACACGGTGATAGGAGATGTCCAGCTTATGGCCATGGCCTCTTGGATGAGCCATGAGGAGAAGAGAGCAGCAGAGGTCCGCAGTATCATAGGCAGAGAGCTCAGTGAGCCTCTCATGATCAGAGCAGAGCCAGATGACCCATCAGCAGTGATAAGCACCCACCAGCACTTGGCCAACAGTCCTCAGGATCTACCGGAATACATTGAGCAACAGGCTCAAGCCATTGCCCATTTTGAGGACATGGAGAGACTGTTGGGAGAAAACTGTATGCATGCCTGCACAAGGCAGTGGAACACACTGCCTCACAGCCTGAAGATAAAAGAATACCACTCTCCCACCAGGATGAGGGAAGCCTTGGCAAGGGTACCCCTCTACAAACAGTTGATGCAGAACTTGCAGGCCAATTGGATTGGCTTGAAATTCAATCCTCCTTTACTTTTGGGATTGCTAGAAGGAGTGAAGGCAGAGGAAGAAGGTAGACAATGGGAGGAAGTGGAAAGGAAGGCAGGATTCCACGACCGGGAAGAGGATATCACAGCAGAGGCTTGGGATGTGAGGGAGGTGATCAAAGCCATAAAGGATGATGAGCTGGACTAGTTGCTCAGAGGATGAGCAACCGATTTAGCAGGGGGGTGATGATGAGCCCCCAAACTGGGTAACCTATTGGGCTCATTTTTCCTAATTTTCCTTGTTCAATCCTCCATTTTTCATAGATTATGCATGTTTTTTAGTATGTTTGTGTTATTTGAACGAATAAGGGTGGTCACTCTACCTAGGAAGCTAATACGTGGTTATTTCAGGATTTTTGGACAAATTTTGGAGCAAAACCAAGCAATCACGGGTCAGCTGACAGCCAAGCTTGAGGGGAGGATTCGTAGGGAGGTTGTCTCTTGCATTAAATGGCCTTCCTCGAAATCTCCACCCTCAACTCCGAGCTCCACAGGCCACCAAAACGAGTTTCAAAGGCAGCCAAGCAGTTTTGGGAAGAGTGATTGTTTACTAGCAGTTGGGATAGCCGAGTCCCTTGAATCTAGGAGGGCTGCTAGCCCCCTCGTATTGTACAAATAGGAAGGCCTCAGCCTTCGTAGTTTACTTTTGGAACTATTGTTATTTTTGCACTATAGTGCTGTCATTTTGCTCAGCCTGTTTTCTTGTAGCTACTGTTGTACAACTTTCATATGATGGTTATTTTTGAATAATGAGAAGCAGCTTTACTTGGCCACAGATCTGAGTTCTTTATAGGAGCCTGCAGCTCTTGGGGTTGGGCCCAACCCAAGTGCTAAGGCCTCCTTTATGTATTGTTATTTGTTCTTTATGCATTTGCAAAAACATTTCTGTTAAGTAGATTAAAGTTTGTTGATTAACTAGGTCACTGTTATTGGTTAGAAAGACTTTTGAATGCTCAGATTTAGTTGATAGGTTGTTATCAGGAAAAGCTTCAAGAAAAGGGCCATCAAACATCTCTGGTTTCACATCTCCTTCAGTAGGATCAGAAGTTGGGATCAGGATAACTTTGCTGCCCACAAAAACACTGATTTTGTTTTGCCATGCAATCACTAGTGTTTGATTTTCATGTGTAGAAGTTGGTTACAAGTTCAGACTTTTGCTTGCTTCGTTTCATGAGTTAAAATACATGGTTTCATCGCAGTTCACACTTCTGTTCATTCTCTTTACTGGCAGCTAGCAGATTAGGTCAACGTAATTAGGTTTTTTGAATTTACAAGTCTTCGTTGGATTAGTTGGAAAAATGCCTTGAAGAGCGCTTGTACCACTCCATCTGTTTATTCTCCATCAGCACCATCCACTCCACCCTCTACTTAGCATCCTTGCCTCCCGTTCGCCATTTGCTCCCATAACCCTAGTTTTGTGTGTAACATTGCTTCAGTCTTCCCTGAACCAAATCCAGCCATCCACACCTATCCACAACTCCATCCACCGAGTCCTAGACCATCTCCAACCCTCACCCTACCTCCACACTCACTCCTTCACCTTTCCCTCTCCATTCATCCACCAAAAACCTCATTTCTGAACATCCTGTAGAAAATTACAGACATCCTGTAGAAAATCGCAGACATCCTGTAGAACCCCTGCAGACTTCCTGTAGAGGCTCACGAATGAGGTTTCTTGATAGCCAAACTTGGTGAAACTCTATGGAAGGGTGTTAGGGACCCCTTAGGCCCTCTCTGAACCTTCTTGACCTCCTCCAAGCATTTCTTCTTGCCCATCCACCTCTGCACAGCCCAAAAACAGTCAAAACATATGCATAATAACTCTAACAACCTATTCAAACATACAAAAAGATGTTTTTTTCAGATGTTATTGTAGAAGTAGCTTAGATGCATGTATTTACCTTTCTAGAAATCAATGGCATCTCCTTCAGTAGCTTACATCCTCTTTCTTGCATCAGTAGGGTTAGCTGGTAGAATTAGGGTTTGCTAGGGTTTACGTTTCCTCTTAGCTTTCCAGTTTCTTTCTGCAAATAGATCAGCCTTATTTAAGTTAGCTTTCGTCCATCAATTAACAAGCTTCTTCTCAGAGCTCATAGAACTTGGCTTAAGCCCCTAGCGGACTTGTGCCAGCTGACCAAGTGACAGCTACGGCAAGAGCTAGTACTTGTGCATACAGCACCATCGCTTCCAAGTTTGTTACGAACTACCAGGTTGATAAAAGTAAAGAAGGGAGTCCCAAGAGTTGTAGCATTATTGCTGCAATACTGGAGCTCACCAAAAGGAAGAATGTTGCTACAAGAAGGAAGGAAGAAAAAATTGTGCTAAAACCCAAAATAATATTTCCTAATAGAGACCTAATCAAAACAGAGAACTCCAAGGCCATTAGGAAACCATCTAGGTCACAAGAGAGAAGAATAAGTCAAAAAAAGGAAGTGAGGCATCCACCATCATAACAGAGCTCAAACTACAGTGATGAAAAGAGACTTTCCAAGAGGTCTCTAATATCTTTCTATATTTTTTCCAAGGCCTAAAAGATGTTATAAAAATAAGAGAAATTCATGGGAGTGAAGGTGAGGGCATGTTCTAGGCTGAAACTATCATTTATGTTCAAAAATGGCTTTGTGTAGTTTTAATAGGGTTTCTTTTAGTTTTGAGAGGAATTACTACAAGATGTCTTACTTCTCATCTAAATACATTTTGAAGGTTTCATAGGTTTCGAAATGGTAGAACAAGGTAGCAAAAGGTTGATAAGGATGTGGAATACCTTGCCAAATTGAAAAATATTCAAGAACTCATCTTGAATAAGGAGAAGAAGGCAAGCTAATGGTCTCAAGAAACAATGATTTTTCTATGCACAAATAGATTTTTGGACTTGTCCTTGCAGAACTTACAACCAAGATTCCTAAGAGAAAGGATTGAGGCGTGCACAAGAGAAAGGCCACCAGGGCCATGAATGAGGCACAATGAGGTCACTAAGTTGCTCAGAGGATGAGAAACACTTTCAGCGGAGGGGTATTATGGGCCTCTAAATTAGACATAAATTAAGGCCCATGCCTCTAAATTAAACATAAATTAAGGCCTATGACCATCCTTCAGCGCATTAAACCTCTCTTTATGCATTAGATAATGTATTTTTAACTTTAATATATTCATTAGGAAGGTTTATGAATAATTGCATATTTGTGCCTAATATTATTTATTTTTGTGGAATATTATGATAATATTGAGCAGATTATGAAGATTTGGAAGAGGAGATAATTTAGGGACTTTCTCCCTACTACAGGAGGATCACTATTAAATAATAAATCAACAAGATATTATGGAATTATGGCATAGATTGTGGAACTCCAATGATTGAGAAAATATAGGAATGTGTTCCCTGCCATTTAATGCAGATTCCTAGTATTAGGAACCTGTTGATGCCCCGAAAATCGTTGTATCAACATTGGGGGATAACCACCCGGTCCGGACCTTAATATAGTTCCTTTTCTGTTTGGAATGGTGGCTCCGACTGCGGATAATGGGACCAGTTTCCCAGCAATGAATAAACGGAATGAATGAATGATTGATTGACTAATCTA
This sequence comes from Pinus tabuliformis, assembly GCA_031772625.1. NCBI lineage: Eukaryota > Viridiplantae > Streptophyta > Pinopsida > Pinales > Pinaceae > Pinus > Pinus tabuliformis. Next base: position 647,670,024 of record CM062815.1, on the reverse strand, counting down.
ATGATAGGAAAATTACTTAATTTATTAGCGAAATAAAAAGAACTACTACTAATCCCGGGAACTATTGTACTTTGAAGTGTAGCGCTTGATGATCTATGTTTATTAACAGGCATGTAGATGACTCCATCTAATAAACATGGACATTTACTCATTCAAGGATTACTTTGCTTAAATCGTTAAACAAAGTGATTAGCGCAATATTGCTACACTTATATATCATCGATACATATATGATCAAAAGAAAAGCATCCCATAAACATCCAATAGTGGAGGGAATAAAGAAACGCTGTTAAAACACATACATAGATTCGATAATAGCACAGGCGATCAAATAACAATTCATATGAAAAGAATGAATTCAGACATAGATAATAGTACCATATGAGCTGCGAGTCACTCTCCAACATCAATCGCTATTTGAAATTCTTCCTCTAACGCAGAAATACTTTCAAACAAAGACAGTAGTGCACATTTGCATAAAAGCTTCTTTGCCAAAATCAGAATGATTGGTCCAGTTTCATAAAAGAATATGCCTGAAGTACAATAGTGCAAATTCAGGTTTTAAGTCAAGTACAAAACTTTACGACCCTTTCCAAAACAATGAAAGGGTCTATAAATACTTAATTAAGCTAACTATCTATGAAACTGAAATCCTACTTAATTGGTATCAATTGATTTTGAACATATTCTTCTCAGCAACCTGGCAGTGAGCGGCATGAATCATCAAGTAGGTTGTTTGCCTTTAAACCTGAGCTGACTTATTGCAAGCATCGGCTCCACTTCGGGTGGTCTGTTGAGGCGAGAGTTAAGCTGGGCGGCATAGGTGGCATCCTGAATATTGGGGATAATATACTCGATTGCATCTGTAAGGCATTTGAGGGCGGCTCTTTGACTATGTGTTTTTACCAAGAAAAACCAATAGGTGTCCCATGTTAAACTGTTAATTCCAGCAATTAATCTCCCCTTTTCCTCTATATCTGGATAACATGACTGCTCCAATTTTTTCATCGTTGTCAATTTACCTGGAGTGCATTGGGAAATCATGTTTGACAAGTAGAGAGTATTATTAACCAATTCAACCAAATTACTTGTAGTTGATTTGCACCTTGAAATTGCCCTTCTTGCTTTCATTAACTTGGACTGCCATTCTGTAAACAATATATCTTTATGCGACTCTAAAATTCTTGGTAAATTCGCTGCTTGTCCCTAATCAGTATCTTGCCAGTCAAGAAATTGAGCTATCTTTTCTTCAGCTTGATCTAATTTTGTTCTAGCCTTTTTTGTTTTTTCACTTATTGATGCCGTCAATTCGCATAGTGGTTCCACCTGGGCGATTTGTTGACATAAAATCTTAATATGTGCTATTAATGCCTTATTTATCTGTAATGCCTCTACTCTGAATTCAGTTATCTGTGGAACGCCCTTTGTCTTCTCAAGCTGTGCTGATAGTTGAGCAATCTGCTCATCTTTTGTTTTCAGCATTTGTTCATTTGCTGCCCTCAGTTGTGCCAAGGCTTCAGACAACTCTTTCTGCTTCTGGATTGCACTGTGATCAATCCTTTGTTTCTCTGCCTGCAATTGTTGAGTTAATTGATTATTTATTTGCTGTTGTGTAAACAATTGTTGTTCTGCTGCTCCGCTTTCTGCTGTGCTTCTGTTAGCTGTGCCTGCAATAAAAAGATTTCCTGGTCTTTTGCTTTTGATAAAAGACTCACCTCTGATGCCTTGTCCATTGTTGCTGCCGAATAAGCTCCAGCATATTGTGATAGTTTTGTTAGGTCATCAGAGGGGTCAAATTCCTCCTTCCAAACCACATTGCCCGTGACCGTCTGTTCCGGGAAAAGGGAAGGTTGATCATTCCTTCTTCTCTTCCTCTGTCATTTTACTACAGCTTTATGCCTTGGGCTATAGAAGACATCCAAGGGAGGAATCTCTTCTACCTGCAAAATTATTTGATCGGAGGGGTCCTTTGGTATTATTTCTACTTCCTTTGAACTGGGTAGGCCGCTGGTTCCACTTGGAACCTGTTGTGAAGTGGTTTCCTGTGTGTCTACTGCTTTCGAAGTTTCGTTGTCCTTTGAACATTCCAGACTACTGATATTAGAATCAAATTGCTGCCATTCCTGGAGCAGTTTTGGATCAATATGAGTATCCACATTTACTTCTATGTTGCTCTGTTTCTGCTCTTTAGTCTAGGTCTCCTCCTGCACTTTCTCCTGCTCTTTAGTCTGGGTTTCCTCCTGCGCTTTCTCTTGTTCTTTTGTTGTAACCAAAGGTTCCTTTGAATGTTGTTGTTTAGACTTGCTTGGTTTTGTTTTTGGGGTTGTTGCTAACAGATCTAGAGGCAGAGTTTGCAACCTCTGTTCTCTAAGTCTGTTGAATTCAGTTAACCCTTCATCTTTCTATTGCATTATGGCCAGCGATCTAACCTGATACATTGATTCAGCTGAAGAGAACAGGTCGTCAAACTGGTCTTCTACATGATCAAACTTTGTTAATTTGGCCTGTTCAAGTGCATTATAGGCGACTTTGTTGGGATCAAATCGCCTACCTGGGAGAGTTTCCAGAGTTAATGATTTGATTTTTGCATCTTCTTTTTCTGCATGTTTGAAATCATGCAAAGTGTAGACACCACATCTCAAAGGAAAGGAGGGCCAGACCTGCTTCTTATTTTTCTTGAGAGTCTGTGTAACTCCCTCGGCAATGATCTGATAGGCTATCTCCCTTGCCAGCAGTTTTTCACGTATGTACAAAGGAAGGACATGAGGTTCGGCTTGGCTGCCGAAAATTCTTACATAAGTAAATTTCTCCTCTCCGAACCATCTTCCTATTGATGTTAAATCAATCCCTGCTTGGTAAGAAATTTTGGGAGCAGGTTTATTAAAAATAGAATAATGAATGGGTAACATGAATCCGTTACAGACTTGGTACAAATGGTGCTTGTAGGAAGTCTTCCACAATTTCTGGTGGTATATGACAATAGGCGTGGGGTCTTGTGGAGTCCACCTCCAGCCGAGTATAGGAAACTCAGAATTAAAACACAGGGTATCTAGAATATAGGCACTATAGTAGAATGGGGGAATAATCCTTTATGAGACAGAAGTTTTAGTTCTAAAACTAAGAACTAATTTCGCTAGCTTATCTGACAGTATGGTTGCCCAATCCATTATCTCGCTATTACATGCCGCTTCCATCAAGGGAACCATTTCTATAGTGAAATTAGCAGAATCATGCAACCCCCACAATCTACACATAATTATCCCAGCATAACAATACGGAGAACAAAGAGAATCCACAGAGTACTTACCGGAAGTTTCATGCTTGTGTTTCGCCGATTTTGCCTCCATTCCCGAATGGGTTCGGATTCAGTTTCGTTCTCATTTCGGAATTTCTCCAGAAATGCCTTGTTGTATTTCTTCTCTGGCTCAGGCAAATGATACATTTGCCTTAAATCATCAGACTTGAATGAACCGAAGATTCTCTCGTCTTTGGTGCAGAAAGTTCAATCTGTAATTGGTATTTCCTCAATTGCCCACTTTACTACATCCGTATATGGGAGAATTTTCTCCCGAGCCGCTATCCGATGAAGGAAAGAATCGGCCAAGTCTTTCAAAGTGCCATCAGATTTTCTACTGGAACCCGCTGTAGCTTGTACTCCCGTTACCTTTGGTTCTTCGGCTTCGATCAAATTATAGGTACTTTTCCAAGTGGTCTTGGCGAGTCCTAAGCATGTAGTATCAGATATTAATCCTTTCTTTTTATTTGTTGGATCAGCGACGGCTTGTCCTGTGGCTGGTGCAGTGGAAGCGACTGTGGTTTTCTTAGACTTCTTCCCCATTCTGCTTGAATCTATTACTTCGGAAGAATTCTGCACAGGAGTGAAAATAAGCGTAACACAGAGAATTGGTAGCGAAAACCAAATACGAGTGAGATATATTGATCAATGCGTGATGAGGGATTAACTTTAAAGTGGCCGCGGATACAATCTATGAGAATATTTTAAGACTTGCTATTTCATTAAATGGCCGTTAAAACCTGCCAATCCTTTAAATGCCCATCATATCATTAATTGGCCGAATGATTTGTTTAAGCGTGCCTTGGATGTTTTGGCGGTTGAGCGCAGGTAAATCACTGTTCGAAAGATAAGGCCTTTAATATGAATAAATCGTAATATCTCTCTGCTTTAACGATTTTTTGAAGTTTGCGCTTTTGGCTTTATCGCAATCGGGTGTTGGGGAAAAACTTAAATCATTATATTGACACCTTTTGAAATCCCCGATCGCCGATAGCGATATTGCATCGCATCACATTGGGAGTATGGGCTCTTTAAAAAGCATGCATGGTATATTACCGATCGCCGATAGTGATATCGCATCGCATCGGATCGAAAGACACTTTAAAAAGCATGCATAGTGTATCGCCGATCGCCGATAACCTATTGCGTGTTGTCGTGCCGGAGAAAACCAATGGGCCTTTAAAGTATGCCTCCTATGTCATTGCGATATGCGATCTTGCGATCGCTTTATCGCAATGATAAAAGATTGATTATTTATATTATAAGACCAAAATTGGTTTGTCAAAAAGGTTTTTTATAATGTTTTCATTTTGTTTTCGGACCTTTTTTGAATAATACAATGTTGATACCAATCAAAACTAAAAGGGACCCATTTCATATGATAACTTTTGTGAATAAAAATGATATGAAATGGGGGGGTTGTTGTAGAGCACAACAATTGGCGATTCGCTGGAAGAAATAGTTATCTCTGAAAAGTATGGAAATACTTAAACTTTTTCAAAATAGAGTTCTTATTAAAGAGGAAAATTCTAATATAACTAGGTATATATGCATTCTAAATAAAATGAATCTATCTTTGTTAATTTCCTCTCTTGTTTAAAATTAGATACATTCTAAGTTTTAAATTGGCCTTTATTGGTTTATAATGATAAAACAGAAAACCTTTCCAAATCAGCTTTTAGAATTGACTCCTTTGTCATAGGTAGAGCCTCTGCTGCCAGCAAACGTTCATAGTTTCGGCAGGGATACCTTTAAACCATATTATTGTCCATTGTCCCATCCATTTAAGAGTGTGATTAACAGAATGAATTCAAAACATGTTTTCATATTTTGTATTTCCTTTCTTTTTTCTGTTATTGCTAAGATAAAAAGCCATTGTCCTGGTTTGGTGGCCAGCTATTGACAATGCCATTCACTAGTAGTAATCTAACCGAACAAGCTAGCTCGTGATGAGACCCCTTGTCTTATAATTCTAAGCCATTACCCTGTTTTGGTATGCAGAATTGGTAATGTCGGTTAAACTATTTCCCTATGAACATGGTAAGCAGGCTTGTAATAAGACCTCTTATCTTTTATATCGAATATTTTAGAATTACACTCTGAGTAACCATAAACTTTGGTGAATGGGATGGACAATTTTCTCCTTAAGAGTAAATGGATGACAAGGTAAGAGTTAAAGATGCTGAAGTTGGATTAGTTTTTGTTTTGATATTGATAACCTTTTTGTGACCAATCTGAAAACATAAAATGATTTACAATAGTTCTAAACTTTGAGAAGGTTTCACAAAAATTGAAATGTGGTTTTGGAATGCAATTATACCTAGTTTCCTAGAAATTATCTCTTTTGTCTAAGACTTCTATTATTTTAAAAGTAAATATCATCACTACTTCTGTTGAGCAACTTTTAAGTACAACAAAGGTCAATGGAAGATACCTTACAACTTTATTTTCTAATGGTCCTACAAACTACAAAATTCTATTAAACTAAAAGGAGAAGGGGTTACCTCCTCAATTAAAAAATTTCTTTAAGATAAGGCCATTAACAGGGAGAGAATCTCTCAAACCTGATAAATTTTGTAATATGAAGGTCGAATGGCCTATCTTCTAACAGATCTGAAATGGCCCAAGCCACATCTTCTGGAACTTGGTGTGTTTTCCCTTGTCCTCATGGGATTTGTCCCATTTCAGAACTAAATCACCGACTTGAAATTGTTTTGAACCGGATGAGACTGAATCAAAGGATGACTTGATGATTTGCTGATGTTTTGCATGAATAACCTTGGCTTTTTCTCTTTCCTCTTCTAATTTTAGAATTTGGTCATGTCTAAGTTGAATAGAAGAAGAAGGGCTTTCCTCAATAAACTAAACTAGGGCTAGGGAAGGAAGGACAAGATTTGTTGGTAACACTGATTCTTTTCCATACACAAGGTTGAACGGAGAGGAACCTATGGAAGCTTTCTGTGTTATCCTATCAGCCCATAGTGCAAATATTAAGGATTTGTGCCATTTTTTATGATTTTGTTCGATGGTTCGCTTAATAATTTTAATCAGATTTTTATTTGTCGATTCTGCTAAACCATTACCCTAGGGATAGTAATTAGCAGAATATTTTAATTTAAATCCTCTTTTAATAGCGAAATCAAACATAGAATTGCCTGAGAAGTAAGATGCATTATCAAAAACAAGAGCATTTGGGACACCAAACCTGGCAATGATGAATTGATCTATGAATTCAATGATTGCCTCAGAATTTGTTGTCTTCAAAGGAATTGCTTCAACCCACTTAGTAAAATAATCAGTGGCAGTAAGGATATACTTATGCTGTTTGGAAGAATGAGGAGTAATTTCCCCAATGATATCCAATCCCCATTACTCAAATGGTTGTTCAATGTTGACCGGTTGCAAAGGGAAAGCTGGTTTTCTTTGCCTTCCACTAGAAGTTTGACAATTTCGGCATTTCCTTACATATTCATGAGCATCTCTAAACAGAGTGGGCCAATAATATCCAGCATGAATGATTTTGTGGGCTGTTTTTTCAGCTCCAAAATGTCCTCCTGTTGGTCCATCATGTAATTCCTACAAAACCTTTTGTGCTTCAGGTTTTTCTAGGCATCTTAATAAGATTGAATCATAATTTTGCCTAAAAAGCACATCATTAATAATTGTGAAATTTTTTGCTTTTAATCTAATGTCCCTTTTGTTTTTGTAAGACAGGTTAGGAGGTGCATATCCATTTTTCAAATAAAAGATTAAGTCAACATATTGTGACTCAGAATCAGTAATACTTATCTGATTGATTTCTCTGGTTTGATCTGTATCACCTGATTCTGGAATGTTGGATGCTCCTGCCAATAACCTGCAAAAACCTTGGCCTCTAACAATCTTTTATGGTTTAATTTTTAAGTCATATTCTTGAAGTGCTGTAACCCACATTGCCCTTTTTTCACCTAGTTCCCTTTGGATTAATAGTTGCCTTACTGCAGGGAAAGGAACTATAAATTTTGTGTGGGCTTTTAAAAGGAAGGGTCTGTAATGTTTGACAACTTTATATACAGCAAAGGCTTGTTTTTCTACTTCTGAGTAATTCAATTCAACACCCTGAAGATTTGAACTATAGAATGAAATGGGTGCTTCCAAATTGTGATCATTAAGTTGTGTGAGTACTGCTGCATAAGACAAGTTGGATGCGATAGTATACAGTGTGAAATGATTAGAAAAATTAGGAGTATTTAAGGCTGGGGCATTGATTATTGATTGTTTGATTAAATCAAATGCTTCCTTTTCTGCTGATCCCCACTTAAAGACTTAATTTTTCTTAATCATAGTTTGAAGTGGCAAAATGATTTGAGAAAAGTCTGGAACAAATCTTTTGACAAAATTGATTTGGCCTAAAAATGACTGCATGGATTTTTTATTATGAGGGAAAGGGATTTCAGAGATTTCTTTGATCCTGTCAGGATCAATATAAATGCCATCTTTAGACACAATAAAGCCTAAGAGCTTTCCTTGGTCAAGAGCGAAGAAAGATTTTTTAGGATTAAGAGAAATACCATATCTTTTGCAGCGTTGAAAATTTTGATTTAAATCATGCAAATGATTGGACTTCTCCTTAGAAAATACAGTAATATCGTCTAGGTAGACGACTGCTGTCCTATTAATCAACCCTTTAAAAGCTATATCCATCGCTCTTTGGAACGTCACTCTTGCATTAATAAGTCCGAAAGGCATTTTCTGATACGCATATGTTCCCCATTTTGCTCTGAATGTGGTTTTGAGCTGGTCATCAGGATGGACCAAAACTTGGTTATATCCTGAGAAACCATCTAGAAAGGACATTAACTCAAAGCCTGCTACTGATTGGAGTATCTGCTCCATAGTAGGTAATGGGAAATTATCTTTTAAGCTCGCCTTGTTCAAATTTCTGAAATCGACACAAATCCTAATGTCGCCATTTTTCTTTCTGACTGGCACCATATTGGAGACCCAGTTTGAGTGCCGAACGGGAAAAATAATCTTAGCTTTCAAGATTTTATTAAGTTCATATTTATTTGACTCTCTAAGTTCGGATGTAATTTTCTCAACTTCTGCTGAATTGGCTTCTGTTCGGGAAGCATTGGAATGGTATGCTGGATGATGGATGTATCATATGTCTTTAAATCATCATATTTCCAAGCAAAAACCTGTTTATTTTTCCTTAACAGTCTAATGAATGCTTCCTTTTCTTCCAAGGAAAGTCCTAATCCTAAATTAATGTTTTGAGGAGTTTGCTCAGTGCCAAGGTTTATCAACTCAAACCTTAGGGTAGAACTTTGGAGCTTTGCATTAATCACAGGTTTAAACCTGTCTTTAATATCATAAATATCCTCAAGCTTCACCACAGGCTTAGGGATTGAATTTTCCTCGGATTTACCTCTCATTTGAAGGTCATGCTCATTTTCCTCGATGATTTGATCATCATAGGACTTTTCGGAAGTTAAGAACTGCAAAATGTCTTCATCATGGTTGAATACTCTCCAATTAGTGACATTGTCAGGAATTGATGTCCTAAAAAGTAATTCTACTGAAAATCTATCTGGGCTGTAGTCTTCGGAAGGTAGGAGCTTGGAAGCAACATTGGCTAGCAGGTCAGCTGCTGAATTTTGAGACCTGGGAATAGAAGAAATATTGAATGCCAAAAAGTGGGAGGTGAGTTCCTGTATCAGCGATTGATAATGTTTGAGATGGGTGGAAAGACAATGAATTGTATTCCTTACCTGTTTGATAATAATTTCAGAATCTCCAAACACTTTCAAATATTGGACCTTGAGGCCAATAGCTTTATATAGTCCTTGGACTAAGGCTTCATACTCTGTTGTGTTATTTGTGCATTCAAATTCTAACCTACAGGACAGCATTGTTTTTTCCCCTTGTGGGCTAATCAAAATACATCCTGCTCCTGAGGCCTCACTAGATTTGGACCCACCGAAATATAACGACCAAAATAAAGAAGTATTAACAATTTTATTTACAGTTTTCTCAGTATCATTGAAACATCTTGACCTATCTGTTTGTGAAAAAATTTCGATCTAAGATGTAAAATGGTTTACTGAGAAAGGGGATGGCTGGGCAGCGAAGTTGCCAAAGAAGGACTCTAATGAATAGTTCCCCAAAATGTTGTTATTGAATGCTATTGGTTGGTTTTCTTTCTCAAATTCAGTAACTGTATGGGTCATATGCTTTTCTCGATCGATCCTTATTTGATTTGGCTTACCCTTATAGGGAAGCCACATATGTGACCAATCAGTAGAAATATACCCATGTAGTTTCTTAGACCAATCCCTACTCAAGATCAAACCATAAAATTCAGGTATATCGGCGATTAGGATATCAATCCTTTGTACTATTCTGGGATCAGCAGATAACCTGATAGTTACGGAATTGATCTCTCCCAAAACCTGCACTTTAGTCCTGTCCAACTGTACAATATGATTAGCAGACTTCTAGGGTTCAATGTTCAGTTTGGAACAAACTAAAGCTGGCATTATGTTAGAAGATGCCCCTGAGTCAATCAAGCAGTTGTGCAGGTTTCTATTGTAGATCTCATAGGTTAGAAGGAAAGGTGGAGTATGAGAGTTTGATCTATCTCCTATTAGGACTGCATCAGTAGCTTCGACCATACCAAAAGGTGGTTGGCCTGTATCGTTTGCAGCTTTAGCACTGGGAAGAGGTGAAGTAGGAACAACATTTAATTCTTTGAGAAGCAATTTTTGCTGATGTTTCAATTTACTAGGTTCAAACATGGTAATGTTTGCCTTGGTCTTTTTCATGTCATCAACAATATTGTAATCCATTGAATCAGACACTACCAGTGTCTTAGATGTTGATGGGATTGTTGAGGTTGAAGGTTGGTTTTGTGGAATTGTTACAGGTGACTTCTTCGGGGGTACCTTTTCCTTTGTTATAGCAGCACCCGCACTTCTTTTCTTTGGAGTTGTCTGAACGAGTTCGGAGGTACCTCTACTCCTGGTAGTGACAGGAAATGCTTCTTCTTCATTTTCTGTATCGGAGTTAGGTAATATAAAATCCCACATTCCATGACATTCAACAACTTCCTCTTCTTCATCAGTTGGTGTAGCTGTTTCTTCTTCTCCTTCTTCAAGATCTGAATCTACATTTGATATAACATTTGGTGGTTTTGATTTAGTTTTCTTATAATTTCTAAAGGGTCTTTTGGTCGAGGTTTCGGCTACTTGTTTTTTAATTTCAACCATTTCGTTTGACATAGTCTTGAGGACCTTTTGCAGACCCTCCATGTCATATGGATCTTTTGGGGTTTTCTTCTTTGAATCATCTTTAAAAGAAACTTTTTTGGTTTTTCTATCTTCAAGAGCAGCTTTCTTTTCTAGAGCATTAATACGTTTCTCCACAGCAAGTGCTTCTTTCATGTTTTCAGCTAAACTAGGTTTTCCAGCCCTGTCTACAAAAATAGCTATATTGGCAAGTAGGGCAGTTATATATCATTCGCTTCGGATTTGCTCACTTGGTTTGGAGGCTGTTGGGATTTTATTCAAGAGTTTATTGAATCGGGCGTTAAATTCCTTAATTGGTTCCATATGCTCTATCCTAAGATTGGAGAGATCATTTATTAGTGTAGCCAACGACCTATCATCTCCATACTTAGTAAGAAACTATTCTTGGCAAGTCGTCCAACTGGTAATGGAACCAGAAGGTAAAGAAAAATACCAGGATCCTGCTGATCCTTGCAAAGTATAAGGGAAAAGCCTAGCAACAACATCTTGCTCTGTTACTCCCTTCAAGTTGACTGCCAACATGAAGTTATTAATATGTTCCTCAGCTTGCGTTCCATCATCTGGGTTGAACTTGGGTAGCCATTTTTCAGGAGCATCAGGTAATGCATGCAATGGTGCAGGCATGTTGACTGCACCAGGCCTAGTCCATGGATCTGCCATTATAACAGCAGTAGTAGATGATACTACTGTTGAAATTCCAAATGTCTGGAAAGGAAATGATGTTGCGGAGTGAGCAGGTTGGGATGTTGAAGCTCCTAATCCCTGATGAACAACAATATGTAATGGGGGAGTGGATGGTTGACTTCGCACGGGGGAAGGTGAGATGGAGGATGTGGATGAAAGCTCTTCACTGTCAGATCCTTCAGTATATTTCTTCGCCTTTTTCCTTTTGGGTAAAGGGAACTCAGTGGGTTCAATACCGAGCTTTCTGCTCTGAAGTCTAGAGAGAGGGTGAGGTAAATTGAACTGCGACGTCGCACTGCTTTGCGATACCTCAGATTTCTGTGGTGAAATCGAGAAGCTCTGAAGTTTGTGGATAAGAGACTGGACTTTAGGGGATTCAAGACTTAATTGTTCTAGAGTATGATGGGTTTGAGCAGTGGTAGTTGATTCCTCTTCTTCTTGTTTGGATACTGGAGAACCAGCATGCAATTGGGAAGTACGAGGTGATGCGGAGGGAGAATTACTCTTAGAATGGCCTGCAGACTTGGGTTTACTTGCCATTCACAGTTGGGGCCCTCCTTCTAGCGCCAAAAATGTTGATGCCCCGAAAATCGTTGTATCAACGTTGGGGGATAACCACCCGGTCCGGACCTTAATACAACTCCTTTTTTGTTTGGAATGGTGGCTCCGACTGCGGATAATGGCACCAGTTTCCCAGCAATGAATAAACGGAATGAATGAATGATTGATTGATTAATCTAATGATAGGCGAATTACTTAATTTATTAGCGAAATAAAAAGAACTACTACTAATCCCGGGAACTATTGTACTTTGAAGTGTAGCGCTTGATGATCTATGTTTATTAACAGGCATGTAGATGACTCCATCTAATAAACATGGACATTTACTCATTCAAGGATTACTTTGCTTAAATCGTTAAACAAAGTGATTAGCGCAATATTGCTACACTTATATATCATCGATACATATATGATCAAAAGAAAAGCATCCCATAAACATCCAATAGTGGAGGGAATAAAGAAATGTTGTTAAAACACATACATATATTCAATAATAGCAAAGGCAATCAAATAACAATTCATATGAAAAGAATGAATTCAGACATAGATAATAGTACCATATGAGCTGCGAGTCACTCTCCAACATCAATCGCTATTTGAAATTCTTCCTCTAACGCAAAAATACTTTCAAACAAAGACAGTAGTGCACATTTGCATAAAAGCTTCTTTGCCAAAATCAGAATGATTGGTCCAGTTTTATAAAAGAATATGCCTGAAGTACAGTAGTGCAACTTCAGGTTTTAAGTCAAGTACAAAAATTTACGACCCTTTCCAAAACAATGAAAGGGTCTATAAATACTTAATTAAGCTAACTATCTATGAAACTGAAATCCTACTTAATTGGTATCAATTGATTTTGAACATATTCTTCTCAGCAACCTGGCAGTCGGCGGCATGAATCATCAAGTAGGTTGTTTGCCTTTAAACCTGAGCTGACTTATCGCAAGTATCGGCTCCACTTCGGGCGGTCTATTGAGGCGAGAGTTAAGCTGGGGGGCATAGGTGGCATCCTGAATATCGGGGATAATATACTCGATTGCATCTGTAAGGCATTTGAGGGCGGCTCTTTGACTATGTGGTTTTACCAAGAAAAACCAATAGGTGTCCCATGTTAAACTGTTAATTCCAGCAATTAATCTCCCCTTTTCCTCTAGATCTGGATAACATGACTGCTCCAATGTTTTCATCGCTGTCAATTTACCTGGAGTGCATTGGGAAATCATGTTTGACAAGTAGAGAGTATTATTAACCAATTCAACCAAATTACTTGTAGTTGATTTGCACCTTGAAATTGCCCTTTCTGCTTTCATTAACTGGGACTACCATTCTGTAAAAACTATATCTTTATGCGACTCTAAAATTCTTGATAAATTCGCCGCTTGTCCCTGATCAGTATCTTGCCAGTCGAGAAATTGAGCTATCGTTTCTTCAGCTTGATCTAATTCTGTTCTAGCCTTTTCTGTTTTTTCACTTATTGATGCCGTCAATTCGCATAGTGGTTCCGCCTGGAAGATTTGTTGACATAAAAGCTTAATCTGTGCTATTAATGCCTTATTTATCTGGAATGCCTCTACTCTGAATTCAGTTATCTGTGGAATGCCCTTTGTCTTCTCAAGCTGTGCTGATAGTTGAGCAATCTGCTCATCTTTTGTTTTCAGCATTTGTTCATTTGCTACCCTCAGTTGTGCCAAGGCTTCAGACAACTCTTCCTGCTTCTGGATTGCACTGTGATCAATCCTTTGTTTCTCTACCTGCAATTGTTGAGTTAATTGACTATTTATTTGTTGTTGTGTTAACAATTGTTGTTCCGCTTGCTCCGCTTTCTGCTGTGCTTCTGTTAGCTGTGCCTGGAATTGTTTTGAACCGGATGAGACTGAATCAAAGGATGACTTGATGATTTGCTAATGTTTTGCATGAATAACCTTGGCTTTTTCTCTTTCCTCTTCTAATTTTAGAATTTGGTCATGTCTAAGTTGAATAGAAGAAGAAGGGCTTTCCTCAATAAACTAAACTAGGGCTAGGGAAGGAAGGACAAGATTTGTTGGTAACACTAATTCTTTTCCTTACACAATGTTGAACAGAGAGGAACCTATGGAAGCTTTCTGTGTTATCCTATCAGCCCATAGTGCAAATATTAAGGATTTGTGCCATTTTTTATGATTCTGTTCAATGGTTCGCTTAATAATTTTAATCAGATTTTTATTTGTCGATTCTACTAAACCATTACCCTAGGGATAGTAATTAGCAGAATATTTTAATTTAAATCCTCTTTTAATAGCGAAATCAAACATAGCATTGCCTGAGAAGTAAGATGCATTATCAAAAACAAGAGCATTTGGGACACCAAACCTGGTAATGATGAATTGATCTATGAATTCAATGATTGCCTCAGAATTTGTTGTCTTCAAAGGAATTGCTTCAACCCACTTTGTAAAATAATCAGTGGCAGTAAGGATATACTTATGCTGTTTGGAAGAATGAGGAGTAATTTCCCCAATGATATCCAATCCCCATTGCTCAAATGGTTTTTCAATGTTGACCGGTTGCAAAGGGAAAGCTGGTTTTCTTTGCCTTCCACTAGAAGTTTGACAATTTCGGCATTTCCTTACATATTCATGAGCATCTCTAAACAAAGTGGGCCAAAAATATCCAGCATGAATGATTTTGTGGGCTGTTGTGTCAGCTCCAAAATGTCCTCCTGCTGGTCCATCATGTAATTCTTGCAAAACCTTTTGTGCTTCAAGTTTTTCTAGGCATCTTAATAAGATTGAATCATAATTTTGCCTAAAAAGCACATCATCAATAATTGTGAAATTTTTTGCTTTTAATCTACTGGCCCTTTTGTTTTTGTAAGACAGGTTAGGAGGTGCATATCCATTTTTCAAATAAAATATTAAGTCAGCATATTGTGACTCAGAATCAGTAATACTTATCTGATTGATTTCTCCGGTTTGATCTATATCACCTGGTTCTGGAATCTTGGACGCTCCTGCCAATAACCTGCAAAAACCTTGGCCTCTAATAATCTTTTCTGGTTTAATTTTTAAGTCATATTCTTGAAGTGTTGTAACCCAATTTGCCCTTTTTTCACCTAGTTCCCTTTGGATTAATAGTTGCCTTACTGCAGGGAAAGGAACTATAACTTTTGTGTGGGCTTTTAAAAGGAAGGGTCTGTAATGTTTGATAGCTTTATATACAGCAAAGGCTTGTTTTTCTACTTCTGAGTAATTCAATTCAGCACCCTGAAGATTTGAACTATAGAATGAAATGGGTGCTTCCAAATTGTGATCATTAAGTTGTGTGAGTACTGCTGCATAAGACAAGTTGGATGCGATAGTATACAATGTGAAATGATTAGAAAAATTAGGAGTATTTAAGGCTGGGGCATTGATTATTGATTGTTTGATTAAATCAAACGCTTCCTTTTCTGTTGATCCCCACTTAAAGACTGAATTTTTCTTAATCATAGTTTGAAGTGGCAAAATGATTTGAGAAAAGTCTGGAACAAATCTTTTGACAAAATTGATTTGGCCTAAAAATGACTGCATGGATTTTTTATTATGAGGGAAAGGGATTTCAGAGATTTCTTTGATCCTGTCAGGATCAATATAAATGCCATCTTTAGACACAATAAAGCCTAAGAGCTTTCCTTGGTCAAGAGCGAAGAAAGATTTTTTAGGGTTAAGAGAAATACCATATCTTTTGCAACGTTGAAAAATTTGATTTAAATCATGCAAATGATTGGACTTCTCCTTAGAAAATACAGTAATATCGTCTAGGTAGACGACTACTGTCCTATTAATCAACCCTTTAAAAGCTATATCCATCGCTCTTTGGAACGTCACTCTTGCATTAATAAGTCTGAAAGGCATTTTCTGATACGCATATGTTCCCCATTTTGTTCTGAATGTGGTTTTGAGCTGGTCATCAGGATGGACCAAAACTTGGTTATATCCTAAGAAACCGTCTAGAAAGGACATTAACTCAGAGCCTGCTACTGATTGGAGTATCTGCTCCATAGTATGTAATGGGAAATTATCTTTTAAGCTCGCCTTGTTCAAATTTCTGAAATCGACACAAATCCTAATGTCGCCATTTTTCTTTCTGACTGGCACCATATTGGAGACCCAGTTTGAGTGTCGAACGGGAAAAATAATCTTAGCTTTCAAGAGTTTATTAAGTTCATATTTTATTTGACTCTCTAAGTTCGGATGTAATTTTCTCAACTTCTGCTGAATTGGCTTCTGTTCGGGAAGCATTGGAATGGTATGTTGGATGATGGATGTATCATATGTCTTTAAATCATCATATTTCCAAGCAAAAACCTGTTTATTTTTCCTTAAGAGTCTAATGAATGCTTCCTTTTCTTCCAAGGAAAGTCCTAATCCTAAATTAATGTTTTAAGGAGTTTGCTCAGTGCCAAGTTTTATCAACTCAAACCTTAGGGTAGAACTTTGGAGCTTTGCATTAATCACAGGTTTAAACCTGTCTTTAATATCATAAAGATCCTCAAGCTTCACCACAGGCTTAAGGATTGAATTTTCTTCGGATTTACCTCTCATTTGAAGGTCATGCTCATTTTCCTCGATGATTTGATCATCATAGGACTTTTCAGAAGTTAAGAACTGCAAAATGTCTTCATCATGGTTGAATACTCTCCAATTAGTGACATTGTCAGGAATTGATGGCCTAAAAAGTAATTCTACTGAAAATCTATCTGGGCTGTAGTCTTCGGAAGGTAGGAGCTTGGAAGCAACATTTGCTAGCAGGTCAGCTGCCGAATTTTGAGACCTGGGAATAGAAGAAATATTGAATGCCAAAAAGTGGGAGGTGAGTTCCTATATCAGCGATTGATAATGTTTGAGATGGGTGGAAAGACAATGAATTGTATTCCTTACCTGTTTGATAATAATTTCAGAATCTCCAAACACTTTCAAATATTGGACCTTGAGGCCAATATCTTTATATAGTCCTTGGACTAAGGCTTCATACTCCGCTGTGTTATGTGTGCATTCAAATTCTAACCTAGAGGACAGCATTGTTTTTTCCCCTTGTGGGCTAATCAAAATACATCCTGCTCCTGAGCCCTCACTAGATTTGGACCCATCGAAATATAACGACCAAAATAAAGAAGTATTAACAATTTTATTTACATTTTTCTCAGTATCATTGAAACATCTTGACCTATCTGTTTGTTAAAAAATTTCAATCTGAGATGTAAAATGGTTTACTAAGAAAGGGGATGGCTGGGCAGCGAAGTTGCCAAAGAATGACTCTGATGAATAATTCCCCAAAATGTTGTTATTGAATGCTATTGGTTGGTTTTCTTGCTCAAATTCAGTAACTGTATGGGTCATATGCTTTTCTCGATCGATCCTTATTTGATTTGGCTTACCCTTATAGGGAAGCCACATATGTGACCAATCAGTAGAAATATACCAATGTAGTTTCTCAGACCAATCCCTACTCAAGATCAAACCATAAAATTCAGGTATATTGGCGATTAGGATATCAATCCTTTGTACTATTCTGGGATCAGCAGATAACCTGATAGTTACGGAATTGATCTCTCCCAAAACTTGCACTTTAGTCCTGCCCAACTGTACAATATGAATAGCAGACTTCTGGGGTTCAATGTTCAGTTTGGAACAAACTGAAGCTGGCATTATGTTAGAAGATGCCCCTGAGTCAATCAAGCAGTTGTGCAGGTTTCTATTGTAGATCTCATAGGTTAGAAGGAAAGGTGGAGTATGAGAGTTTGATCTATCTCCTATTACGACTGCATCAGTAGCTTCGACCATACCAGAAGGTGGTTGGCCTGTATCGTTTGCAGCTTTAGCACTGGGAAGAGGTGAAGTAGGAACAGCATTTAATTCTTTGAGAAGCAATTTTTGCTGATGTTTCAATTTACTAGGTTCAAACATGGTAATGTTTGCCTTGGTCTTTTTCATGTCATCAACAATATTGTAATCCATTGAATCAGACACTACCACTGTCTTAGATGTTGATGGGATTGTTGAGGTTGAAGGTTGGTTTTGTGAAATTTTTACAGGTGACTTCTTCGGGGGTACCTTTTCCTTTGTTATAGCAGCACCTGCACTTCTTTTCTTTGAAGTTGTCTGAACGGGTTCGGAGGTACCTCTACTCCTGGTAGTGACAGGAAATGCTTCTTCTTCATTTTCTGTATCGGAGTTAGGTAATATAAAATCCCACATTCCATGACATTCAAAAACTTCCTCTTCTTCATCAGTTGGTGTAGCTACTTCTTCTTCTCCTTCTTCAAGATCTGAATCTACAATTGATATAACATTTGGTGGTTTTGATTCATTTTTCTTATAATTTCTAAAGGGTCTTTTGGTCGAGGTTTCAGCTACTTGTTTTTTAATTTCAACCATTTCATTTGACATAGTCTTGAGGACCTTTTGCAGACCCTCCATGTCATATGGATCTTTTGGGGTTTTCTTCTTTGAATCATCTTTAAAAGAAACCTTTTTGGTTTTTCTATCTTCAAGAGCAGCTTTCTTTTCTAGAGCATTAATACGTTTCTCCACAGCAAGTGCTTCTTTCATGTTTTCAGCTAAAGTAGGTTTTCCAGCCTGTTGTGGCCAGCAACAACCCCCCCCCCCTTTGTTCAAACTAGTATCGACCACAATGGGGACCCTTAGTTACATTTCAAAATAAATAAAAAATAAAAAAAACTAAAAAAATGATAATAATAAGGATTTCTTTTGAAATTGCAAGCATTAGCTTAGGAAAGGTTTCTTGGACAACTTAAGCCTAAACCTGTGTTCATAAAAGCAAATCTTCAAGGTCGCAGCACGAAAGGGTAAGAAACGCCCACATTTCCCTTCTAAAGGCCAATATGCACATCATCTCGGCATTAATAAACCACGTCGCATCGCAATACGTTAACATCCATAGACAAAAGCTTACGAGTCCGCTGATTTGCGATATTGCGATGGCGCGATTGCACATCGCAGAAATGAGGCGGGGTACGTTAGCAAACATTGAACCATTGTGATTCGCGATGTTGCGATGCTGCGATATGTGATATTGCGATCACTACCGTTTGCGATCGCACGGCATGCAGGATGCGTTGGCAGGTCATAAAAGCACCTTGATACGACTCCTTCGGGCACACCACCCAAAGAAAATCCACTTACTATAACCTGACTTGAGAATTATTGCGCTTTTAATGTTAGTAATGAATTAGTTGTCAGTTATTAAGTGGCATAAAGACGCGTGCCTTAATGCGGATTTACTTCACGTAAGGTGGCGTATCTGATCTATCTCTTGCATTCAAAACTCTCCCATCACCTTTTTTGATCAATCTTTCCATTTCTCTCATAACCTGCAGGAGCGAAGTGCGAAGGCAAAAATCAAACAGAAACGATAAGCAAGATGGGGAAGAAGAACAAAGCTCAGAGCTCAGAAACAAGAGAAAAGACCAAGGAGATGGCGCCCCTTTACACAGATACCGCATGCAATAAAGATGCAGGAATTTCCACATGGGAAAGCATGTATAGACTGTTGGAGGAAGAGAACCCTAGAATAATCAAGGCAATTGTTGCTGTCGCAGATGCACCACGCTCTTCAGAAGCATCCCTGGAAGATCTAGCGTGCTCTTTCCTCCACAGAATAGCATCAAGGCCGAAGATCCTACCGTATACGGACATGATCAAGTGGGTTTTAGATGACGCAGAGCTGCATCATATGCAATTCAAAGTCAAAGGACATGGGCTCGTAGGATCGTTCGCGGCTCAAGACCTGAAGCTCATGTATCACCTTCCCGAACCTCAAACGATCTACAATGCAGATTTTGTTAGGAAGTTCGCAGCAGAGAATCCGGACCTATCAGACACTACCAAAGAATGGTCGAAAAGGGATGAACCACTGAAGAAAGATAAGAACGGTATGTATAGCACCGGTTCCCTTACTTCTCCGTATTGTTTTGCTGCAGCCATGCTCTGTAGGCTATTCGGCAAACCTGATATCAATAAATTTCCATCTGAATGGCTACCGTTAATTGATGCTGCGACTAACTCCGAGGTAATAGATTGGGCCAAAATCCTTTCTGACACTCTATACACGACCATTCTTCACTATCGTTCTAAAAGATCCTTCTCCCAAAGGTTTTATCCCCCTTTTTATATGTCTGCCTACATAATGGACTCTATCTGTTATGTGTCTAAATTCCCCACTATGGGCTGGCAATGGACTACCCAGGACCCATTGCCCATTCATGTCTACCATAAAGTCTTGTGGGATTCTCAGTTTGCCCCCCATTTTTACCAGATTTGCCACGGGCTCATACTGCCCATTCATAGAATGATATATGATAAAGACCCTCCGAGATGCTCTCCCGAAGCACAAAACGACATCACCTCCGTAGCAAGATGGTTTGGAGAAGAATGGTTTACCTACATTCGAGTTTTTGGAAGCACAGTACCTCCTCATGTCCTACCCTTGTACATCCCAGATAAATTTTTGTTGGCCCGAGAGATCGCTTATCAGACTTGTTCTGAAGGTGGTTTAACTAAGGACCTAAAGAACAAAAAGAAGGCCATTTGGCCTCCATTCCCCGTCACATGTGGGGCCTTCTCTTTATTCGATGTGGGACACGCTTTTGGTGAGGTGGAGAATGTGATGTGTCTCCAACTATTTAAACTCCCACCAAGGCCATTCGACCCAAATAAAGTCGCCCAGGAATTTACAACTAGCGTCAGGATAAGTGTGTTCTCTGGACAGAAAGATCCGTTTGACGACCTCTTTCAGAGTAAGAACTCGATCAAAGAGGTTTTGCAAGAAGCTCAGTCAAGGTTGTCCCCAGACAACCTCCGGAAATTCAAGTTATATAGAGAAAGAAGGCTGGCTAACATTCCACTGGAAGTGCTGCGGATAGCTACCAGAGAACCGACTCCAAGCGTCAGCCTCAGCGAACACTCCAACGCCTCCAAATCTGATTCCAGTGCCGTAAAAGAAATATCTCCAGATCCTGAAGAGTCTGTCCACAAAGAAGACAAGAACGAAGAAACAATCAAAGACACGGCTCAGTCAAGTTCGATGGCTCAGCAGCAAGTTGTCGTCTCGCCACCAAGAGGAATCCCCCCTCCCGTCACTGAAGCACCTCTGGTCACAGCAGAACTAGATAAAGAATGGGAGACCTTCAATGAACTGATAAATCTTGAAGGCCAAGTCCCGCAAACACCTGTGAGCAATACTCAGGTGGTGCAAGAGGTCTTCTCAACCATAGTCAGTGGTACCGTAGAGACGGAGCATCTCTCTATAGCTCCATCCTCAGAACTTCTACTCGGCGTGGAAGAAATCCCTCCACTAGACGTATTTTACAGTCCACAGCACAAGTCAGTTGTGAGAAGACAAAGAAAGAAAAGGAAGCTTGAAAATGCACTAGCTCAGAATGTTGAACACCTAGATGTCTTGTGGAAAGACCCGAATAACAATCCAACAGAAAATCTCACGAAATTGTCTCAAATTGCGGGAGCATATGCTTCTGCAACTATCGACAAGGCCTCTGAAGTTCAACAGCTTCTAAAAGAACGTGAAAGTCAAATACAACTGCTGCAACAACAGTTGCGACAAGCCAATGAGAACGCTGAAGCCTCCAAGCAGCTTGAAGAGTTACAAGAAAGCTTTCGCCAGATGCAGGTGAGCCACCAAAGAAGTATTGAAGAAAAAGAAAAACAGCTGCAGACGGTGCAAGAAATGCATAAGGATGAACCCAAGCTGACAGAGTTTATTTCAGAGTCCATCGGCTTGAACGACCAGTTGTCACAGCAACAGGAGGAAATGATACGCAAAATATCACAGTGGAGGGAGTTTTGTGAAATAAGCGACAGGATCACCAGCCAAGTAGTGGAACTACGGAATGACTATGACCAGGCCAACAAAAGAATAACAGAATACCTGGCTTGGAAAAATGACGAGGAAGGGAAAAGAGCAGGGGCACCCAAGATTAATGAAAATCATAAAGAACTGCTCTTTAACAAGTGGGACGAGCAAATAACACAGGCGGAGCAGGCGGCAGAGTCAGCGGCAACACAGGCGACCATACTTATCGATTGTGTAAATGAAAATTTACACAGGGCCAACTTAGTTTCAGAATCCACTCCGGGGTACCTACCAATCGCATCGCAACTGGAGGCTGAATGGAAGCAGAAAGCACAGGCAAATGGGGAGACAATCCGAGCATTATCGAGGCTAAACTGGGAAAGTTACTGGACTTACTTAGTTAAGCCCCACAGCCAATGCATGACAGTAAGGTGCATCATGAACGCGGCCGAGAAAGTAGCGCCAGCTCTCATGGACGTTTTTTTCGCAGCCTAACTAAGCACGGAAGTCGGCCAACCGACTCTTCTCAAGCCCATGCTTGAAAACTGCAATTTCAGAGACCAGATTAAGAAGTAATTTCAATTTAGAAAGTTGTTTTTCTTTTTGTTTTACAGAATTAGAAAAAGGACGGTCATTTGAGAGCCGTATCCTAAAATTTTGTAATAATACTATTATTAGGATTAGATAGTAGTATTTTAACCCTTCTCATTGCATTGGAGAAGGGTCCAGATATTTGTCAAAAAACTTGTCCTCAGAACATGCACTTCTGCACCCTCAGAGGAGGTTTTTGATGAATGGAAGGATCGTAATTTATTTATGTTTGCATTCTTATGTCTGCTACTGATGTTGCACTTCTGTACTCTTGGTAGATGTTAGAAGCAAGTAGAATTAGATCGTTATTGTTTGAAGTCTATGGGTAAGAATTAGTCATCAATGGTACTTTTATCTCTTGATTAATTTCTGCTTGTATTCTTAAAACGATATACAGCTGATATTGTTTGCATGTTAATGTATGAATATATAAGTTATCATTTGGCACTTCTGTACGGTGGATTTGTCTATTCATGTTTAATATGCGAATGATTTGATTATGCGATGTGTTGTTCACAACCGCTCTGTCTAACTTCTTATGCAGAATGGTTTATCTTTATTGATTTATATTCTGATATCGGTTGAATGATCTTTATCACCAGCTGCTGTTAGAAATCTTTCTAAATCGCATGATAAAAGAAACATCCCGGGTTAATGTAAATTCTGTGTGTTGTTTTCATTTGATTATAGTAATTTAGGCTCAAGTTTGTAAGATAGATTTACAGTAGTCTTTAGAACGTTTCTTAGAAGTAACCTAACCAAAATTCCACACACACACATACACATCCCATGCATCGGGAAGCTGGTCCCGTTATCCCCAGTCGGACCCGCTACTCCAAACGGGCAAGGAGCCGCCAACCAGGTTCCGGACCGGGTGGGTATCCCCCTTGTTGTTGACCCGACCTCGGGCCACTCAACATTTCTGGCGCTAGAAGGAGGGCTTGAGCATATTGTCTGTTGGGATATGTTTAAAACTAGAAGTCCTGGAAAAGGATGTCTACTCACAGAATTCCCATTTGGAGTTGCATCCAGGTTCCTACATCTTCCAACACTCCACCGGACGTGGTAAGACTATTATCTCAGGTAAAATTTAATGGTGAGAATAATTCTTCTGCATTTCATCACGCCTTACAGTTCATTCATAGAGTCTCTAGTGCTGATATTCAGAAAATTGACGAAGGCGTTCTGTGCAGGATTTTTACTCTCACGTTCACAGCAGAAGCTAGGAGATGGTGCAGGAACCTCCCAACTGCATCAGTCCACAGCTGGGACCAACTTGTTAGAGCTTTCATCTTAGAGTTTGATTGCTATGAATACGACCAGGTATACGATGAGATCGACCATCTGCGGAAACAAGACGAGCCCGTAAGGGATTTCAATATACGATTTCATCTTAAATGTCTACAATATGATCTTGAAGATGAACTCACAGATGAAGAATCTTCGGATTATGATGAGTGTTTCCCACCTCCTGCACCTGATCAGATAGAATTTAGCCTAGGAGTTTTTCATGCTCTAACATCAGAAAACGCAGGCGAAAGTACTGAGGGGGAAGGTGCCCTGACATCAGAAGTTGACTTTAATGTAAAGTCAGACAACATCATTTCAAATCAACAACTCCTGGTGCCAAGGTTAGATCCACCTACTGTTTCTCTTTCCAAAAATATCGACGCAAAAAGGTACGATCTAAAGCCCAATGCTTACTGTGAATCTGATGAACGAGATTTGTTTGATGATTTTGAATACATTGTTCCAGATCGACATTTTTCTCTTTACCCCGATGTTTTTTGTAATGAAAATCTTCTCCCTCATAGTATCAAGTCTATTCCAATAGAGGGCTATTCAAACGAGACATCACTGGGTTTCCAAAATAAAGAGACCACTATATCACAGTCTACGATTCATATCAAACAAGAGCTGCCTCATCTCCCTTGTCTAAAAACATATAATGAAAAAGAGGAACCTAGGGAAAATTGTGAAATCTTTCGTGATAGTTGCTTTGATATTTGTGATGATATTGAATTGTCGCAAGTAACTCAACTAGGGTCTGGTTATAAGAAACATCTTAGATCAGAAACTGCTTTATCTGACCCTCATCTCAAAGCAAAATCTCATTTGAATAATTTCACTGTCCGAAGCGATACTCCTATCTACGATTCATATCCAGAGGAGATCTCCATCCCTGATCGCAATCATGATTCAATTCCTGATTCACAGAACCCGGCCAGTTCTTGTGAAAAACACAGAGTTTCAAGTAGCTCCCAGATGTGCGACACCACTGTATATACAGCTACCCAATCTTTTCTTTCTCACTTATTTTCTTTGTGTACGAAATCGAATCTCTCTTTAAAACTCCAAAATTTTGATAGATTAGATTTTGGTGATTTATGTATAAAAGCTTTCATTCCAAACGAGATCACTAAACACTCAGAATTAACAATCGACGGGTCACAAGCCACCCAAATCGAAGAACATATCTCACGGATTGGCTTGCTGTCCTTTCCATCGAAAGATCACACATTCACAAAAGAAATTCATCCCAATTTCTGCAATCCAATAGGTATTCAGTTGGAAGAAACCTATCACAAGAAAATAAAATCAAACAAGATTCCAACTGGATTCATGATTCCCTATCCCCTAAACAACAAGTCCTATCCATGGGGAATTCGATTCATTTTTTTTATCCTGAGGAAATCTATGCTACTAGGAATAATAATGAATCGTTGGTTCCACTGGAAATACCATTTCTCTTAGTTATTTCCTGCACATAATTAGAATAGGAGTAGGAGTAGTTTAGCTAAAGTTATTAGTTTTGCTTCCAATAATTGATAGGCAAAATTAGTTATATTCTCTACATAACCCCAGAGAATGGTTGCCTCTCCCAAATAAAAGTTTGTTCTGGCAAAGCAATATTTGACGTTTGCGAAAGAAACCCTGTCTCTGTTAAAGATTTTGGAATTTCGGCTCTTATGAACAACTAAGCTTGTGGGAATTCGGTCTTTATTGTCAATAGATCTTTAACCCGGAAGATGGTGTTAGAATTCAAACCCAGAAAATTTTAAAGAAAGCTATCTCAGTGAGGAATTCGTGTTAGATCAGCACAATAAAAGGTATCAATATTAGAATAAAGGTTCTCTATGAAAACAGCCATTATCAAAAGTAGCCCTATCATTGTCGTCCAGAACTTTCTTAAGGAAAGAGAATTTGACTTCCTCCCTGCTGAAGAAGAATGCAACGATTCAGGAGAATAACCCGAAAGGATGCTATATCTCGAAGAATAAGAGGTCTCATCACGAGCCGACTTATCATGATCACAGATATTATAACTTGCTGACTTTGCCACAACTGTCTACCAAAACAGGGCAACGACTCAAGATTGTTGCGATCAAAAGACAAGGGGTCTCATCACGAGCCAGCTTGTTCAGCAAAAGTATAAATCAAGTGAATGACTATGTCATAATTTGGCCACCAAACCAAGACATTGTTCTTTTGAGGATTTATTTAAAAAAAAAAAAAAAGCATCAAGAAAGGTATAATTCTTCTGAAAAAGTTGCAAGAAACTGAGGCAGGATAAAGGATCATTCCTGGATAATAGGTAACCCTATCGAGGCTATGGACGCCTGCTGGCAGCAGTGGCTCTACCTGCGACAAAGGGACATTCTTTAAAAAGCGGCTGATACATAGAGAACACTTTATTTTTATGTTCTACAAGACCAAGTAATAACTGATCTAAACTCGAAAACAACCTGGGAATGCAAGTAATTGGAATAGAATGGGGTGAAGACAAAACATCATTGACGCTTTAAAGTATTATTTCTCTTATCCTTTTATAATAAAGTTCGAATTCCCTGAGAAATTTTTTTCGAAAAGGGTCTGAAAACGTCAATAGAAAAAGAGCAGAGATAACTGGTTCTCCCAAGTGAATCGCCAATTGTTGTGGCCAGCAACAACCCCCCCCCCCTTTGTTCAAACTAGTATCGACCACGATGCTAGAATGAATGGGGACCCTTAGTTACATTTCAAAATAAAAAAAAAAATAATAATAATAATAATAATAAGGATTTCTTTTGAAATTGCAAGCATCAGCTTAGGAAAGGTTTCTTGGACAACTTAAGCCTAAACCTGTGTTCATAAAAGCAAATCTTCAAGGTCGCAGCACGAAAGGGTAAGAAACGCCCGCATTTCCCTTCTAAAGGCCAATATGCACATCATCTCGGCATTAATAAACCACGTCGCATCGCAATACGTTAACATCCATAGACAAAAGCTTACGAGTCCGCTGATTTGCGATATTGCGATGGCGCGATCGCACATCGCAGAAATGAGGCGGGGTACGTTAGCAAACATTGAACCATTGTGGTTCGCGATGTTGCGATGCTGCGATATGCGATATTGCGATCGCATGGCATGCAGGATGCGTTGGCAGGTCATAAAAGCACCTTGATACGACTCCTTCGGGCACACCACCCAAAGAAAATCCACTTACTATAACCTGACTTGAGAATTATTGCGCTTTTAATGTTAGTAATGAATTAGTTGTCAGTTATTAAGTGGCATAAAGACGCGTGCCTTAATGCGGATTTACTACACGTAAGGTGGCGTATCTGATCTATCTCTTGCATTCAAAACTCTCCCATCACCTTTTTTGATCAATCTTTCCATTTCTCTCATAACCTGCAGGAGCGAAGTGCGAAGGCAAAAATCAAACAGAAACGATATGCAAGATGGGGAAGAAGAACAAAGCTCAGAGCTCAGAAACAAGAGAAAAGACCAAGGAGATGGCGCCCCTTTACATAGATACCGCATGCAATAAAGATGCAGGAATTTCCACATGGGAAAGCATGTATAGACTGTTGGAGGAAGAGAACCCTAGAATAATCAAGGCAACTGTTGCTGTCGCAGATGCACCACGATCTTCAGAAGCATCCCTGGAAGATCTAGCGTGCTCTTTCCTCCACAGAATAGCATCAAGGCCGAAGATCCTACCGTATATGGACATGATCAAGTGGGTTTTAGATGACGCAGAGCTGCATCATAGGCAATTCAAAGTCAAAGGACATGGGCTCGTAGGATCGTTCGCGGCTCAAGACCTGAAGCTCATGTATCACCTTCCCGAACCTCAAACGATCTACAATGCAGATTTTGTTAGGAAGTTCGCAGCAGAGAATCCGGACCTATCAGACACTACCAAAGAATGGTCGAAAAGGGATGAACCACTGAAGAAAGATAAGAACGGTATGTATAGCATCGGTTCCCTTACTTCTCCGTATTGTTTTGCTGCAGCCATGCTCTGTAGGCTATTCGGCAAACCTGATATCAATAAATTTCCATCTGAATGGCTACCGTTAATTGATGCTGCGACTAACTCCGAGGTAATAGATTGGGCCAAAATCCTTTCTGACACTCTATACACGGCCATTCTTCACTATCATTCTAAAAGATCCTTCTCCCAAAGGTTTTATCCCCCTTTTTATCCCCCTTTTTATATGTCTGCCTACATAATGGACTCTATCTGTTATGTGTCTAAATTCCCCACTATGGGCTGGCAATGGACTACCCAGGACCCATTGCCCATTCATGTCTACCATAAAGTCTTGTGGGATTCTCAGTTTGCCCCCCATTTTTACCAGATTTGCCACGGGCTCATACTGCCCATTCATAGAATGATATATGATAAAGACCCTCCGAGATGCTCTCCCGAAGCACAAAACGACATCACCTCCGTAGCAAGATGGTTTGGAGAAGAATGGTTTACCTACATTCGAGTTTTTGGAAGCACAGTACCTCCTCATGTCCTACCCTTGTACATCCCAGATAAATTTTTGGCCCGAGAGATCGCTTATCAGACTTGTTCTGAAGGTGGTTTAACTAAGGACCTAAAGAACAAAAAGAAGGCCATTTGGCCTCCATTCCCTGTCACATGTGGGGCCTTCTCTTTATTCGATGTGGGACACGCTTTTGGTGAGGTGGAGAATGTGACGTGTCTCCAACTATTTAAACTCCCACCAAGGCCATTCGACCCAAATAAAGTCGCCCAGGAATTTACAACTAGCGTCAGGATAAGTGTGTTCTCTGGACAGAAAGATCCGTTTGACGACCTCTTTCAGAGTAAGAACTCGATCAAAGAAGTTTTGCAAGAAGCTCAGTCAAGGTTGTCCCCAGACAACCTCCGGAAATTCAAGTTGTATAGAGAAAGAAGGCTGGCTAACATTCCACTGGAAGTGCTGCGGATAGCTGCCAGAGAACCGACTCCAAGCGTCAGCCTCAGTGAACACTCCAACGCCTCCAAATCTGATTCCAGTGCCGTAAAAGAAATATCTCCAGATCCTGAAGAGTCTGTCCACAAAGAAGACAAGAACGAAGAAACAATCAAAGACACGGCTCAGTCAAGTTCGATGGCTCAGCAGCAAGTTGTCGTCTCGCCACCAAGAGGAATCCCCCCTCCCATCACTGAAGCACCTCTGGTCACAGCAGAACTAGATAAAGAATGGGAGACCTTCAATGAACTGATAAATCTTGAAGGCCAAGTCCCGCAAACACCTGTGAGCAATACTCAGGTGGTGCAAGAGGTCTTCTCAACCATAGTCAATGGTACCGTAGAGACGGAGCATCTCTCTATAGCTCCATCCTCAGAACTTCTACTCGGCGTGGAAGAAATCCCTCCACTAGACGTATTTTACAGTCCACAGCACAAGGCAGTTGTGAGAAGACAAAGAAAGAAAAGGAAGCTTGAAAATGCACTGGCTCAGAATGCTGAACACCTAGATGTCTTGTGGAAAGACCCGAATAACAATCCAACAGAAAATCTCACGAAATTGTCTCAAATTGCGGGAGCATATGCTTCTGCAACTATCGACAAGGCCTCTGAAGTTCAACAGCTTCTAAAAGAACGTGAAAGTCAAATACAACTGCTGCAACAACAGTTGCGACAAGCCAATGAGAACGCTGAAGCCTCCAAGCAGCTTGAAGAGTTACAAGAAAGCTTTCGCCAGATGCAGGTGAGCCACCAAAGAAGTATTGAAGAAAAAGAAAAACAGCTGCAGACGGTGCAAGAAATGCATAAGGATGAACCCAAGCTGACAGAGTTTATTTCAGAGTCCATCGGCTTGAACGACCAGTTGTCACAGCAACAGGAGGAAATGATACGCAAAATATCACAGTGGAGGGAGTTTTGTGAAATAAGCGACAGGATCACCAGCCAAGTAGTGGAACTACGGAATGACTATGACCAGGGCAACAAAAGAATAACAGAATACCTGGCTTGGAAAAATGATGAGGAAGGGAAAAGAGCAGGGGCACCCAAGATTAATGAAAATCATAAAGAATTGCTCTTTAACAAGTGGGACGAGCAAATAACACAGGCGGAGCAGGCGGCAGAGTCAGCGGCAACACAGGCGACCATACTTATCAATTGTGTAAATGAAAATTTACACAGGGCCAACTTAGTTTCAGAATCCACTCCGAGGTACCTACCAATCGCATCGCAACTGGAGGCTGAATGGAAGCAGAAAGCACAGGCAAATGGGGAGACAATCCGAGCATTATCGAGGCTAAACTGGGAAAGTTACTGGACTTACTTAGTTAAGCCCCACAGCCAATGCATGACAGTAAGGTGCATCATGAACGCGGCCGAGAAAGTAGCACCAGCTCTCATGGACGCTGTTTTCGCAGCCCAACTAAGCACGGAAGTCGGCCAACCGACTCTTCTCAAGCCCATGCTTGAAAACTGCAATTTCAGAGACCAGATTAAGAAGTAATTTCAATTTAGAAAGTTGTTTTTCTTTTTGTTTTACAGAATTAGAAAAAGGATGGTCATTTGAGAGCCGTATCCTAAAATTTTGTAATAATACTATTATTAGGATTAGATAGTAGTATTTTAACCCTTCTCATTGCATTGGAGAAGGGTCCAGATATTTGTCAAAAAACTTGTCCTCAGAACATGCACTTCTGCACCCTCAGAGGAGGTTTTTGATGAATGGAAGGATCGTGATTTATTTATGTTTGCATTCTTATGTCTGCTACTAATGTTTCACTTCTGTACTCTTGGTAGATGTTAGAAGCAAGTAGAAGTAGATCGTTATTGTTTGAAGTCTATGGGTAAGAATTAGTCATCAATGGTACTTTTATCTCTTGATTAATTTCTGCTTGTATTCTTAAAACGATATACAGCTGATATTGTTTGCATGTTAATGTATGAATATATAAGTTATCATTTGGCACTTCTGTACGGTGGATTTGTCTATTCATGTTTAATATGCGAATGATTTGATTATGCGATGTGTTGTTCACAACCGCTCTGTCTAACTTCTTATGCAGAATGGTTTATCTTTATTGATTTATATTCTGATATCGGTTGAATGATCTTTATCACCAGCTGCTGTTAGAAATCTTTCTAAATCGCATGATAAAAGAAACATCCCGGGTTAATGTAAATTCTGTGTGTTGTTTTCATTTGATTATAGTAATTTAGGCTCAAGTTTGTAAGATAGATTTACAGTAGTCTTTAGAACGTTTCTTAGAAGTAACCTAACCAAAATTCCACACACACACACATACACATCCCATGCATCGGGAAGCTGGTCCCGTTATCCCCAGTCGGACCCGCTACTCCAAACGGGTAAGGAGCCGCCAACCAGGTTCCGGACCGGGTGGGTATCCCCCTTGTTTTTGACCCGACCTCGGGCCACTCAACACAACCCTGTCTACAAAAATAGCTATATTGGCAGGTAGGGCAGTTATATACCATTCGCTTTCGATTTGCTCACTTGGTTTGGAGGCCGTTGGGATTTTATTCAAGAGTTTATTGAATTGGGCATTAAATTCCTTAATTGGTTCCATATGCTCTATCCTAAGATTGGAGAGATCATTTATTAGTGTAGCCAAAGACCTATCATCTCGATACTTAGTAAGAAACTGTTCTTGGCAAGTCGTCCAACTGGTAATGGAACCAGAAGGTAAAGAAAAATACCAGGATCCTGCTGATCCTTGCAAAGTATAAGGGAAAAGCCTAGCAAAAACATCTTGCTCTGTTACTCCCTTCAAGTTGACTGCCAACATGAAGTTATTAATATGTTCCTCAGCTTGCGTTCCATCATCTGGGTTGAACTTGGGTAGCCATTTTTCAGGAGCATCAGGTAATGCATGCAATGGTGCAGGCATGTTGACTGCACCAGGCCTGGTCCATGGATATGCCATTATAACAGCAGCAGTAGATGATACTACTGTTTAAATTCCAAATGTATGGGAAGGAAATGATGTTGCGGAGTGAGAAGGTTGGGATGTTGAAGCTCCTAATCCCTGATGAACAACAATATGTAATAGGGGAGTGGATGGTTGACTTCGCACGGGGGAAGGTGAGATAGAGGATGTGGATGAAAGCTCTTCACTGTCAGATCCTTCAGTATATTTCTTCGCCTTTTTCCTTTTGGGTAAAGGGAACTCAGTGGGTTCAATACCAAGCTTTCCGCTCTGAAGTCTGGTGAGAGGGTGAGGTAAATTGAACTGCGACGTCGCACTGCTTTGCGATACCTCAGATTTCTGTGGTGAAATCGAGAAGCTATGAAGTTTGTGGATAAGAGACTGGACTTCAGGGGATTCAAGACTTAATTGTTCTGGAGTATGATGGGTTTGAGCAGTGGTATTTGATTCCTCTTCTTCTTGTTTGGATACTGGAGAACCAGCACGCAATTGGGAAGTACGAGGTGATGCGGAGGGAGAATTACTCTTAGAATGGCCTGCAGACTTGGGTTTACTTGCCATTCACAGTTGGGGCCCTCCTTCTAGCGCCAAAAATGTTGATGCCCCGAAAATCGTTGTATCAACATTGGGGGGTAACCACCCGGTCCGGACCTTAATACAGCTCCTTTTCCATTTGGAATGGTGGTTATGACTGGGGATAATGGGACCAGTTTCCCAGCAATGAATCAACGGAATGAATGAATGATTGATTGATTAATCTAATGATAGGCGAATTACTTAATTTATTAGCGAAATAAAAAGAACTACTACTAATCCCGGGAACTATTGTACTTTGAAGTGTAGCGCTTGATGATCTATGTTTATTAACAGGCATGTAGATGACTCCATCTAATAAACATGGACATTTACTCATTCAAGGATTACTTTGCTTAAATCGTTAAACAAAGTGATTAGCGCAATATTTCTACACTTATATATCATCGATACATATATGATCAAAAGAAAAGCATCCCATAAACATCCAATAGTGGAGGGAATAAAGAAATGTTGTTAAAACACATACATATATTCGATAATAGCAAAGGCGATCAAATAACAATTCATATGAAAAGAATGAATTCAGACATAGATAATAGTACCATATGAGCTGCGAGTCACTCTCCAACATCAATCGCTATTTGAAATTCTTCCTCTAACGCAGAAATACTTTCAAACAAAGACAGTAGTGCACATTTGCATAAAAGCTTCTTTGCCAAAATCAGAATGATTGGTCCAGTTTTATAAAATAATATGCCTGAAGTACAGTAGTGCAACTTCAGGTTTTAAGTCAAGTACAAAACTTTACGACCCTTTCCAAAACAATGAAAGGGTCTATAAATACTTAATTAAGCTAACTATCTATGAAACTGAAATCCTACTTAATTGGTATCAATTGATTTTGAACATATTCTTCTCAGTAACCTGGCAGTCGGCGGCATGAATCATCAAGTAAGTTGTTTGCCTTGAAACCTGAGCTGACTTATCGCAAGCATCGGCTCCACTTCGGGCGGTCTGTTGAGGCGAGAGTTAAGCTGGGCGGCATAGGTGGCATCCTGAATATCGAGATAATATACTCGATTGCATCTGTAAGGCATTTGAGGGCGGCTCTTTGACTGTGTGGTTTTACCAAGAAAAACCAATAGGTGTCCCATGTTAAACTGTTAATTCCAGCAATTAATCTCCCCTTTTCCTCTAGATCTGGATAACATGTCTGCTCCAATGTTTTTATCATTTTCAATTTACCTGGATTGCATTGGGAAATCATGTTTGACAAGTAGAGAGTATTATTAACCAATTCAACCAAATTACTTGTAGTTGATTTGCACCTTGAAATTGCCCTTTCTGCTTTCATTAACTGGGACTACCATTCTATAAACAATATATCTTTATGCAACTCTAAAATTCTTGATAAATTCGCCGCTTGTCCCTGATCAGTATCTTGCCAGTCAAGAAATTGAGCTATCGTTTCTTCAGCTTGATCTAATTCTATTCTAGCCTTTTCTGTTTTTTCACTTATTGATGCCGTCAATTCGCATAGTGGTTCCGCCTGGGCGATTTGTTGACATAAAAGCTTAATCTGTGCTATTAATGCCTTATTTATCTGTAATGCCTCTACTCTGAATTCAGTTATCTGTGGAACGCCCTTTGTCTTCTCAAGTTGTGCTAATAGTTGAGCAATCTGCTCATCCTTTGTTTTCAGCATTTGTTCATTTGCTGCCTTCAGTTGTGCCAAGGCTTCAGACAACTCTTTCTGCTTCTGGATTGCACTGTGATCAATCCTTTGTTTCTCTACCTGCAATTGTTGAGTTAATTGATTATTTATTTGTTGTTGTGTTAACAATTGCTGTTCTGCTTGCTCCGCTTTCTCGTGTGCTTCTGTTAGTTGTGCCTGCAATAAAAAGATTTCTTGGTCTTTTGTTTTTAATAAAAGACTCACCTCTGATGCCTTGTCTATTGTTGTTGCCGAATAAGCTCCAGCATATTGTGATAGTTTTGTTAGGTCATCAGAGGGGTCAAATTCCTCCTTCCAAACCACATTGCCCGTGACCGTCTGTTCCGGGAAAAGGGAAGGTTGATCAGTCCTTCTTCTCTTCATCTGTCATTTTACTACAGCTTTATGCCTTGGGCTATAGAAGATATCCAAGGGAGGAATCTCTTCTACCTGCAAAATGATTTGATCGGAGGGGTTCTTTGGTATTATTTCTACTTCCTTTGAACTGGGTAGGCCGCTGGTTCCACTTGAAACCTGTTGTGAAGTGGTTTCCTGTGTGTCTGCTGCTTTCGAAGTTTTGGTGTCCTTTGAACATTCCAGACTACTGATAATAGAATCAAATTGCTGCCATTCCTGGAGAAGTTTTGGATCAATACAAGTATCCACATTTACTTCTATGCTGCTCTGTTTCAGCTCTTTAGTCTGGGTCTCCTCCCGCACTTTCTCCTGCTCTTTAGTCTGGGTTTCCTCCTGCGCTTTCTCTTGTTCTTTTGTTGTAACCAGAGGTTCCTTTGCATGTTGTTGTTCAGACTCGCTTGGTTTTGTTGCTAACAGATCTAGAGGCAGAGTTTGCAACCTTTGTTCTCTAAGTCTGTTGAATTCAGTTAACCCTTCATCTTTGTATTGCATTATGGCCAGCGATCTAACCTGATACATTGATTCAATTGAAGAGAACAGGTCGTCAAACTGGTCTTCTACATGATCAAACTTTGTTAATTTGGCCTGTTCAAGTGCATTATAGGCGACTTTGTTGGGATCAAATCGCCTACTTGGGAGAGTTGCCAGAGTTAATGATTTGATTTTTGCAGCTTCTTTTTCTGCATGTTTGAAATCATGCAAAGTGTAGACACCACATCTCATAGGAAAGGAGGGCCAGACCTGCTTCTTATTTTTCTTGAGAGTCTATGTAACTCCCTCGGCAATGATCTGATAGGCTATCTCCCTTGCCAGCAGTTTGTCAAGTATGTACAAAGGAAGGACATGAGGTTCGGCTTGGCTGCCGAAAATTCTTACATAAGTAAATTTCTCCTCTCTGAACCATCTTCCTATTGATGTTAAATCAATCCCTGCTTGGTAAGAAATTTTGGGAGCAGGTTTATTAAAAATAGAATAATGAATGGGTAACATGAAGCCATTACAGACTTGGTATAAATGGTGCTTGTAGGAAGTCTTCCACAATTTCTGGTGGTATATGTGAATAGGCGTGGGGTCTTGTGGAGTCCACCTCCAACTGAGTATAGGAAACTCAGAATTAAAATGCAGGGTATCTATAATATAGGCACTTTAGTAGAATGGGGGAATAATCCTTTCTGAGACAGAAGTTTTAGTTCTAAAACTAAGAACTGATTTCGCTAGCTTATCTGACAGTATGGTTGCCCAATCCATTATCTCGCTATTACATGCCGCTTCCATCAAGGGAACCATTTCTATAGTGAAATTAGCAGAATCATGCAACCCCCACAATCTACACATCATTATCCCAGCATAACAATACGAAGAACAAAGAGAATCCACAGAGTACTTACCGGAAGTTTCATGCTTGTGTTTCGCCGATTTTGCCTCCATTCCTGAATGGGTTCGTATTCAGTTTCGTTCTCATTTCGGAATTTCTCCAGAAATGCCTTGTTGTATTTCTTCTCTGGCTCAGGCAAATGATACATTTGCCTTAAATCATCAGCCTTGAATGAACCGAAGATTCTCCCGTCTTTGGTGCAGAAAGTTCTATCTGTAATTGGTATTTCCTCAATTGCCCACTTTACTACATCCGTATATGGGAGAATTTTCTCCCGAGCCGCTATCCGATGAAGGAAAGAATCGGCCAAGTCTTTCAAAGTGCCATCAGATTTTCTACTGGAACC
The DNA here is from genome assembly GCA_031772625.1 of Pinus tabuliformis. Taxonomy (NCBI): domain Eukaryota; kingdom Viridiplantae; phylum Streptophyta; class Pinopsida; order Pinales; family Pinaceae; genus Pinus; species Pinus tabuliformis. The sequence continues at coordinate 647,634,168 of CM062815.1, read as the reverse complement.
CGCTGTAGCTTGTACTCCCATTACCTTTGGTTCTTCGGCTTCGATCAAATTATAGGTACTTTGCCAAGTGGTCTTGGCGAGTCCTAAGCATGTAGTATCAGATATTAATCCTTTCTTTTTATTTGCTGGATCAGCGACGGCTTGTCCTGTGGCTGGTGCAGTGGAAGCGACTGTGGTTTTCTTAGACTTCTTCCCCATTCTGCTTGAATCTATTACTTCGGAAGAATTCTGCACAGGAGTGAAAATAAGCATAACACAGAGAATTGGTAGCGAAAACCAAATACGAGTGAGATATGTTGATCAATGCGTGATGAGGGATTAACTTTAAAGTGGTCGCGGATACAATCTATGAGAAGATTTTAAGACTTACTATTTCATTAAATGGCCGTTAAAACCTACCAATCCTTTAAATGCCCATCATATCATTAATTGGCCAAATGATTTGTTTAAGCGTGCCTTGGATGTTTTGGCGGTTGAGCGCAGGTAAATCATTATTCGAAAGATAGGGCCTTTAATATGAATAAATCGTAATATCTCTCTGCTTTAACGGTTTTTTGAAGTTTGCGCTTTTGGCTTTATCGCAATCGGGCGTTGGGGAAAAACTTAAATAATTATATTGACACCTTTTGAAATCCCCGATCACCGATAGCGATATCGCATCGCATCGCATTGGGAGTATGGGCTCTTTAAAAAGCATGTATGGTATATTACCGATCGCCGATAGCGATATCGTATCGCATCGGATCGAAAGACACTTTAAAAAGCATGCATAGTGTATCGCCGATCGCCGATAACCTATTGTGTGTTGTCGTGCCGGAGAAAACCAATGGGCCTTTAAAGTATGCCTCCTATGTCATTGCGATATGCGATCTTGCGATCGCTTTATCGCAATGATAAAAGATTGATTATTTATATTATAAGACCAAAATTGGTTTGTCAAAAAGGTTTTTTATAATGTTTTCATTTTATTTTCGGACCTTTTTTGAATAATACAATGTTGATACCAATCAAAACTAAAAGGGACCCATTTCATATGATAATTTTTGTGAATAAAAATGATATGAAATGGGGGGGTTGTTGTAGAGCACAACAGAACCATATCCACTTATCAAGGGATTTTGGTGGGAAAAGCTTCCTCCATTCATGGGGAATGATTCCTAATCATTTTATATAACTACCAAGCTGGATTTTCCTCTAGAGATAGATTTTGATTAGTCTTCTTGTGGAGAGAACTCGTAGTTTTGCATTTGCATAGTATTTTCTTGCAGGGATGTAATTGTATTGATCAAAATAATGAAGATTGGTGTCATATTCATCTTCTAAATATTGTTCTCCTCCATAGGTCTCTGATTTTCCTTGGGCTTGGGCTTGGCCATTCCAAGATCCTCAAAGCCCTTTTGTATCATTTTCTTTCCTTCTTTTCACTTCTTATTCACATGCATCTCTTGTTTTTATTTCTTTCTATTTCTGCATTTAGTATAAATGATTTCTTGTTGTATGATTGGGTTAAATGGTTGATGTAAGTTATTTTGTAGGATCACAAACATCATTTCATCCTTGGAAAAGATTTGGAAGGTCATAGTAATCATTGAGCTACTTGGATTAGCTTTGTTATTCCCAAATCTAGATTTCTAGAACTCCTTTGTGGCAAAGAACAGTAAATTTATGTTATTTTTTAGAGCATGCTAACAAGATTCAATCGAGTTGGTTCCACTTGAATTAGATCAAAAACACAATATAGTTCATAAAATAAATCACCCCATTGCATTTGCACTTGATTAGGCTAGACATTTTATATATTTACTAACTCACTAGTTCTCAAATTTTTAGATTTTCGACTAGTAATTTTCTTTTCTTTTAGCATGGGTTAACATAGGTCTTTTTGAGTGATTCCACTTGGAATGGGGACCTAAGGCATCCTATTCAATAACAAAATTTGTCCCATCCAATTTGGATTTGATTTTCTTGGTCATTCAATAAATTATAATTCCGTATAGTAAATATGTAACGTCATGTAGTAAAACAGGGGATCCTATAGGAGAAATAGGGCATCCTATAGGAGAACTAGTCCATCATGTAGGAAATTCTGAGCAACCTGTTTTGAGCTCGAATTGAGAAAAATAATAATTGAAACTAGGATTAGGCCCTTAATTGACCTCCAAGCCATCAAAATCATTGTACCCGTCTTCCTCCACACCTGTCTCCCCTGCTAAATATCAAGGAAAAAATATCATTTGCATTTATAAAGAAAAAAGATTTAAAAAATGAATTCTTTTATATTTACACATGCACACAACAATTAGTACTCTCTACATCAAATTTCATGCTCAGTTAGTTTAAATCCTTAGATGTGATAAATAGGGTTAAGTTAGGTTTTTTTACATTTAGTTCATGATCTTTATGTAATTAAAATATGTTTCTTTCCTTGTACATTATTTCTTGCAATAGGTTAAGGTTTCCATTTCGAGCATTTCATTTTCTGCAATTAGTTTAGGATTTGGTTTCAGTACATGCACTCCATTACATATTGACATCAATGGAAGGACACATTGAATGCTGCACATATAGTGTCGATACCTCTTAAGTTTGTATGAACCCCGGGTTGATAATTAAAAGTCGGTAGCCTCGAGAGTTACAGCATTCTTGCTGCAATACCGAGACACATCAGCTGTGTTGGTGGGTTCTCTTTTATTGAAACCTCTTGTCATATTTCCCTAGTAATTCTTGAGGTTTGGGTTGATACAGTTCAAGACTTTTGGTGGGTGAGGAGGTTTTGGAATCTAACCTTTATTGACATGCAATGTAATCTTTCTATTCTTATATGCAATGCAAATTTTTAACCGAATTGAGGATTTCTTCTTTTTAAATGGAAAATATAGAAGATATGGCACCTACCTCCCTTTGTTATTTTCTGGTGATGATAACCCTTGATTTGATTGCCTTTAGTGTTGATTGATAGCTCTGTAGGCTAATTTCCCTGTATCTTGTAGGTTTCCTGCTTGCTGTAAGTGCTAACTGTTTCCTGTAGGTGTTATTTCAGGAATTTCGAGAGTAACATCTTCGTTCGATGATCCTCAAAGTTGCCTCTATCCCATTTTTATGGGAGTCAGTTTTTTATTTCTATTTATGGATGATTGTGTTGGGTGGTGTGTTGGTTGGCCAATTACGAGTACTTCTTTTGGACCGTTGGTCCCACTACCAGTCCATCATATCACCTTGCCTCGTAATCATCTCCCACTCTTATCCTCCGTAACTTAACCATTTTTGGATTCATTCTCCTTTTTCCTTTGATTTGACCTTGCCACGTGTGTAGTGGTCTAACCCTTTTCTTCTCGTTATCTGACCAAGGGTGGCCAAGTTAACTGGCCACCTTCACTTATAAAATCAACTCCTGCATTATTCCTACAGTTTTGATCATATCGTACTTATGAGAGAGTATTGGTAAGATGACATACCTGTGGGTCCTTTGCTTTGTTGATGATGCATGCTAGAGAGTGGTGCCAATTTGTTGTTCTTTTCGAGCTGCATATTTTCAACTGTATATTTCCTCTTCTAATGACTTGTTCCTTTTGATGATGTACAAGTGTTGGACCTTGGTGCTACTGATCTTCCTGTTGTTCCTGAGCTCTGGAAGAGCTTTCTCATCCTTGTAGTCTATGGTGAAGATGGATACACATTCTGTGGTCTCCTTTGTGGGACAAGTTGCTATTGGATGTCCTATAGCTGCCTTTCCCATAAACTCCCGCATTTTTCCTCAGCTTTGAAGTAGAAGGGGTGTTGAAATGAGTGGATATCGGGTTATGGAATGGTAGGTGAGGGATGCTACTTTTGGGTGTGCCTCCTCTTTCCTTTTTTCCATTTTTTTTTTTTTGTAATTTCTTTTTGAACTTGATTTCTTTGATGGATATAGGGGAAACATGGTTATGAAAGGTATTGGCTATGGTGTGGTGAGGAAAATGGTTTTTTAATTTTATTTTAGACACGGGCTTGTGTCACCACCTTGCCATTGGACTTCTCTCCTTGTGGTTTTCAAGACCTCCTGTAATTCCTATAGGAACTCCTATAGTATTATAGGGAATCCTGTAGAAAACACATAACTGTTCGAAATGATCTGGAGTGGAGTATAGAGGATAATGGAGTAGGGGGATAATGGAGGATATGATATGGGTGAATTAAAACATGGATTTTGTAGGTCCTGTTGTCCTCTACATGTTGTGCTTATCTTCCTCTTGCATACCTACAAAACAGAATTGCCATCTTTGTATATTTTTTTTTTTTTAAAACAACTAGTCTGCCTCCAAGGAATTTTTCATCCTAGTTGCTTGCCCTAAGTGCCTCAAAAGAGGTTTTCACCCAGAGATCTTTTATTCTTATTTATTTTATTTTTTTGAACACTCTTGGGCCGCCTCAAAAGGTTTTCAACCCAACAGTTGTACTCAAGTGCCTCATGGAGGTTTTCATCTAAGCCTCTTTATTATTACTTTTTTTTCAAGGACTTGTTGGGGTGGAAGCTGAGACTTGCTTGACCATCATCAATGTCCTACTGATGCTATTGATGAATTCCTTATTTGATAAGGCATTTTTGTAGATTTTTAATCTGTACCCATTAACAAGCAAAGGGATATCCTCTGCAACAATGGTTCTTATTTGAACAACATCTTTATCATGACACTTTTCTATTACATAAGGCCCTAACCATCTAGTCCTTAACTTTCCTTTGAAATCTTTGTATGGAGAATCATACAAAAAAGCCCAATAGTCTTCTTGAAACTATTTATCTTTTATATTCTTGTCATGCAGATTTTCCTTTGAACTTGAGTCACTTCTGTGTGCAGGAGGGCCTGCATCCTAAATTCATCTAACCCATTCAGCTGGAAAAATCTCTCTTGTTGTGCCCTTGTGATATCTAGATCTAGTTTTGCTTCCATCCTTAAGGTGTTGTATTCGAATTTAATGGATAGTAGGGCTTTCTTCCTATAGTCCAGCTCATAAGGAGTGAAGTCAGTAGTGGTCTTCCAAGTGCTATTGTAGGCCCAGGTGGCCTCAACTAATCTGTTTGTCCAATCTTTTCTGCTACTGCTAATCACCTTAATCAGTGTTGGCATTTTGACACAGGGGTGGCGCTATGGTACAGGTGTTGTCCTTGATGGCAACTCTCTTTGGTGACAGATCTCCGTTCAGGTGCTCAGAATGAAGGAAATATTTTATACGCAGGTACACCTTGAAGAAGTCGTGTATACACGCGGGTTATATGTTCCGAAGTCGTGTATGCGTATACACGCACTTTTATGCACATAAAAGCGCATACATGGTGGGAAACTTATTTTTGTTCCGTGGTTGTTAGTCCTTGGAATTTGAACCCATGGTTGTGGACCATTGTAACTCGTCAGAAGAGTTGACCCCAGGTTTTGGGCCCTTGGTATTGTTTATTATGGTTTTGGACCGTGGTATTGTGCAAGGCCTATAACTATAAAAGAGGAAGGAGATCATGTGGCAAGGAATCATTTGAGTTATTGAATATCTGATATCGTGCTAGATCTGTAATAGGTGTGATCGGGTTATGGTGCAGATCTAGATCTGAAAAAGGAGGAACCTAAGCGCAAGAAGGATAAGGGCTATTGATGGATCAAAATCTCAAGGCTTGAACATTGGTATCTCTGTATAATTTTGATCTATTTGGCGCTCTCTTGATCTATAAATCTGGGTTAACTAATGTCTGAATGCTTAAAAGAATAAATTATCCTTTATAGATCTGTACGCAGGTTTAGTGAATTGAAGGTGCGTATACACGCTTTTTATGTGAATGAAATACGCGTATACGCAGGTTGGTTGTGGTACAGAAGCGTATACTCGCAGGTTGATGAACAGTGAAGTAGCGTATATATCTTGATTTATGTTCTAGCTGCTTCTGTTTTATTGTTGCAGTGCTCTGGGTTCAGAATTGGTGTTTGATTACAGTTACTGTGTTCTGGGTACAGTGATCAGAGAAGTGCTTATTTGTTTCGGCTTTTGATTGGTGAAAAGGAGTTTGGGTTATGCAGAAATTCTTGATGTGTGATTGATGTTACTTGTGGATCCAGTCTGAAAATTAATGAAACGAGGTCCCTGAAAGCAAAGAGAAGGTTGCAGCCTTCTGCAGGTAGGAGCCTGCGTACTAGTATCTCAAGCTAGTACAAGAACTAAGGGGGTTGGAGCTCCCTTCCAGGAAAGCTGGAAAAAGAGAGAGAGTTGTAGCTCTCTGCAGGTTGTAGCCTACGTACTGGTAAAGTCTGCTCCAGTACAAGACATTGTAAAGAGAAGTTTCTAATCAAAAAGAAGATAGAGACGAATTGCAGCAGGGGGTTTTCACCCACATTGGGTTTCCTCCTTATATCTTGTGTTCTTGTGTTTGACTGTCTTCTGCTCTGTTTCACTATTTCTGGTACTGTTTATGTGCATCTGAATCACAGATTAATAACTGACATCTGAAAGATATTTCAAATTATAAGTCTGCTTTATATACGCGAGTTTCTTTATCTGTAGTTGCGTATATACACTGTTTTTATTAACTGAAGTAGCATATATCATCTGGAATTTAAAAAGGAAATATTTGGCTTGATAATATTGATTCACCCCCCCTCTCAGTATTATTTCCAACAATTGGTATCAGAGCAGGTCCTTCTGAAACAGCTTGATCGCTTGAAAGAAGATCTTTCAACATGAGCAACTACGAGAGGGAAGCATCAATCAGGCCACCGGTTTTTGATGGGACATACTTCGTATATTGGAAGGTAAGAGTTACTGCCTATCTTCAATCCTTGGGTACAGAAGTCTGGGATATCATAGATACAGGATATACTTTTCCTGCAGCAACTCCTACAGATTCGGCTGAGAAGAAGAAATATGAAACAAATGCAAAGGCGGTCAATACTCTATTGGGATGTCTGTCGCAATCTGAATTTGTTAAAGTTATGCAGTATAAATCCGCAAAAGAAATATGGGACAAGATTGTTCTGAGCTATGAAGGAGATGATCAGGTAAAAAGAGAAAAACTTCAAACCCTCAGGATTCAGTATGAAAATCTCAAGATGTATAATGATGAAAGTGTGGCTAACTATTTTCTTCGTGTGGATGAGATTGTTAATTGCATGAAAAATTTGGGTGAAGAAATAAAAGAGGTTGTTGTGGTTGAAAAAGTTCTAAGATCTTTGTCACCTAGATTTGAATCTAAAGTTTCTGCTATAGAAGAAAAATAGAATCTACAACATCTTAAAATGTCACAACTACATGGAATTCTAACTGCTTATGAAATGAGGAAAGGAGGTCCATCTGACAGGAGAGAAGCTACCTTCAAGGCTTCAGGCAAAGGAGAGTACTATGAATCAGGACATGGGTCAGAAGAAGAAGAAGAATCAAATTTTGTCAAAAATCTTCGAAGGGGTGTTGGACGATTCCGAGGTAAGTTATCTTTCAAGTGCTTTGCTTGTGGAAGAGTAGGTCACTATGCTGCCAAGTGTCCTCATAAAGATAATATTGACAAAAGAAAGGAACCTGTTAGATGGAACAAGAAACAGAATCCAAATAAGAAAAGCTATTACACTCATGAAGATAGTGATGGACTCTCAAATAGTGACGAAGATGAACGAGGTAATGAGTATAAACTTTTAATGGCTTTTGAAGATGATGAGTACATGGATGCTATAGATGTAGAGGGTTTTTATAATGAAATGTCTGATCTCAAAGTTTGTTTAGAAGAGAAAAGTTCAATTATTGATTCTCTACAATGTCAACTGGCTGAAAGGGAAAAACATCTAGAAAAATTGGAATGTGAAATTGTTTGTCTTAGAAAGGAGATTGAGAAAACAAAAGCTATTAATCTTAAATTTGTTAAAGGATCTGAAACTCTGGATGAGATTATCAATGTGCAGCGTTCTCCACTAATCAAGACAGGTCTGGGATATAATGGAGAAACATCTCAAGCATCCACATCCAAAAGTTATCTTGATGCAGCAAGGAGGAGCGAGCAAAGGCCTAATAGAAATCATCAGGTAAATCAGGGACAGTTTACCTCAAGAACAAACAAAGATTATCAAGAAAATCGGGGGCAAGCTATCTTAAGGACAAATAGAAGCTACAATCAGCCACAGGTAAAATCTTCTCAATTTGCCTCAAGAATGGATGTCAGTAGAAACTACAATCGGTTGGATGATAGATTTGATAATCGCAGGAGTTTCTTCAATGGCCAATGTTTCTCTTGCCATAATTTTGGTCACAAAGCAGCTCAATGTGTTGCCTATAAAACAATCATGACTAGAGAAGCCCAAAAACAAAAGAATATGACTGGGATCACGAAAAGGACCTATAACAACTTTTCGGCCCTTGAAAATGAAGTTGAATGTTCTATTTGTAATAACTTTGGTCATGAAGATTCTGAATGCAGGAGCAGGTTTTGGAAGACAACTCAGAAGGAACAAACCTCAAGTGCCAGAACATGGAGAATGAAGGAACCACAACCAGAAAGATGTGGGATAGCCTTTTATGCAGAAGGACGGGAAAATCTATGGTATATCGACAACGGATGTTTGAAGCATATGACAGGGGATAAAGAAAAACTTGAATCATATACTTCATTAGAAAAAGGGAAGAAGATTTCTTTTGGAAACGATTCCCCTGCAACCATAAAAGGAAAAGGTACTGCTCAGTTGAAAGAAAAGGTCAAAGCTGGAAATGTGTTGTATGTTGATGGATTAAAACATAATCTTCTGAGTGTCAGTCAGATGTGCGATCAAGGAACCGAAGTAATATTTAGATCAAATGGATGTCGTGTTCGCGATCTTGATATAGGTGAAACATTGATCAAAGGTAGAAGAACTCCAAATAATCTATACATATTTGAAGAAGGACAACAACAATGCTATTTGAGTAAGGATGATGAACACATGTTATGGCACCAGAGATTGGGGCATCTAAGCTTTTCACAAATAAGGAAAGCATGCAAATATCAGGCAGTTCGTGGTCTTCCAGATATCAAAATTCCAGACAACACCATATGCAAATCATGTCAGTTTGGTAAGCAAACCAGAACTAACTTTCCTGAGAAGGAAGGATCAGCTAGCAGGCCTCTTGACCTAGTTCATACAGATGTATGTGGTCCATCTAGGAAAAGGTCACCTCGAGGAGAAGAATACTTTATAGTATTCATTGATGACTTTTCCAAGATGGTTTGGATAGGACTGATGAAGCACAAAGATGAAGCGTTCGAAAAATTCAAATCTTTCAAAGCATTGGTTGAAAACGAATCAGATCGCAAAATTAAATGCCTCAGGTCTGATAGAGGTGGGGAGTTTACCTCAAATGAGTTTTTCGATTTCTGTGAAGAACATGGAATAAGAAGGGAATTCTCTATAGCTAGGACTCCTCAACAAAATGGAGTAGTGGAAAGAATGAACAGAACGGTTCAACAAATGGCTCGTGCTATGCTTGATGAGTCTGGAACTCCCGCAACCTTCTGGGGTGAAGCGGCTTATGCTGCGGTGGTTATTCTCAACAAAACAAATGTCCGGGTAAATAGCACTCAAACTCCTCATGAGCTTTGGTATGGTGAGACTCCCTCGGTAAAACATTTCAAAATTTTTGGAAGCAAATGCTACATTAAGAATAATGATGAACATCTTGGCAAGTTTGAACCTAGAGTTGATGAAGGCATTCTTCTTGGTTATTCTCCCCACAGCAAAGCATATATATGTTACAATAAAAGACTTGGAAGAATTGTTGACAGCATTGATGTTGTGGTTGATGAAAAAGGAAACGTTCCTAGGCAAGTAAATTATGAAAATATAGAAGAAGATGAAGACTACCCTCCAAATCAAACTGATGATGAAGAAGAACCTCAAGAGGCACCAGTGGAACATATAAGGATAGAAGAGAAGACTCCATCCAAGTATGTGCAGAAGAATCATCCAGAATCTCAGATTTTGGGGCAGAAAGAAGCAGGTGTACAAACTAGAAGAACAATTGCAGAAGCCTCAAGCTATTTGGCATTGCTCTCCTCCACTAAACCACAAAATGTAAAAGAAGCATGCAAAGATGAATGCTGGGTCAAGGAAATGGATGAAGAACTTGAGCAGATTGAAAAGAACAACACTTGGGAGTTGGTCCCTAGACCAAAAGATAAGAATGTCATAGGAACAAAATGGATCTTCAAGAACAAGTTGAATGGAAATGGAGAAGTTATTAGAAACAAGGCCAGGCTTGTTTGGAAAGGGTATGCTCAACAGGAAGGAATAGGCTTTGAAGAAACTTTTGCTCCCATAGCTAGACTTGAGGCCATCATAATGTTCCTTGCCCTCTCTAGCTTTCAAAAATTCAAAGTATTTCAAATGGACGTAAAATCAACCTTTTTGAATGGAGACTTAGAAGAAGAAGTGTACATTGAGCAACCAGATGGATTTATCCTTGGAAATGATCCAAATCTTGTATGCAGACTTAAAAAGGCTCTCTATGGGCTTAAACAAGCTCCAAGGGCTTGGTACTATCGGTTGGACAAATACCTTCATCAACAAGGTTTTTCAAAAGGATCAGCAGATAGCAATCTCTATATAAAAATTGAAAATAACAAATTTCTAATACTTGTTGTGTATGTAGATGATATTATCTTTGGAAGCAATGAAGAAGCTATGAGTCAAAGCTTTGCCTTGGTAATGCAGAAAGAATTCGAAATGTCCTTGCTTGGAGAACTGACATACTTTCTTGGATTGCAAATCCAACAAAATGAAGGTGGTATCTTCTTGTCTCAAACCAAGTACCTCAAGCAGATTCTGAAGAAGTATGGCATGGAAGATTCAAAACCTATATGTACCCCCATGATTACAGGATGCAGCCTTAGTACAAATGATGAATCAGCAGCAGTGCATCAACCAACCTACAGATCCATGATTGGGAGTTTGCTTTATTTGATAGGTACTCGACCAGATATTATGCATGTAGTGGGAATAGTTGGAAGGTTTCAAGCCAACCCAAAGGAAACTCATCTTCAGGCAGTCAAAAGAATCTTCAAGTACCTTCAAGGAACTCAAAACTATGGCTTATGGTATCCTAGAGATACAGATCTCACTCTTCATGCTTACACAGATGCAGATTGGGCCGGAAGCGTGGATGACAGGAAGAGCACAAGTGGCGGTGCATTCTTTATGGGTTCCAGATTAGTATCTTGGTTCAGCAAGAAACAGAGTTCAATTGCTTTATCTACAGCTGAAGCGGAATATGTGGCTGCTGCATCTTGTTGCACTCAACTCCTTTGGATGATGCAAACCTTGCAGGATTTTCAAATCACTTGTACTCCACCTGTCTCTATCTTATGTGATAATACAAGTGCTATAAGCATTTCAAAGAACCCAGTCATGCATTCAAAAACCAAGCACATACCGATCAAGTATCACTTTCTCCGGGAACAAGTGTTGGAACAAAAGGTCAAACTGGAGTATGTTCCTTCTAAGGAACAAGTTGTTGATATTCTCACCAAACCACTGCCCAGGGAAACTTTTGAATATCTCAGATAGAAGCTGGGAGTCGTTGATGCTTCATCCTGCTGTTGAAGCTTGTCTGTTCCAAAGAAAAGTTGGTATACGCGAGTTGGATGAGGGGTATCCGCATACATACGCCGATTTATGCAGGTTCAGTCGCATGTATGGAGTTCTGAAGAAAATCGGCAAGGGCAGACTCTGGTTGGAGAGAGTCTGAGATGGGTCTGTCAGAGACCATCAGGCACAGGTTCGGGGGGAGCATTTAATCTTCTAATAATGCATTGTTGGCATTTCCTTAGAAGTTCTTGGTTCTCGTACTCAAGCTGTTTTGGTTCAGGTGGATCAGCTGCAGAAAGGAGATCAGAAGGAGAACATGATTGCTGATATCTACAGTGATTGTCAGATGCTGTTGATAATTGTTTTTGGTGATCTGCATAGTCTTGATATTTCGTCTCTATGTCATGAATTTTTTTATCAAGGTCATGTAACGACCTATTTTGGTTTCCCCACTATGCCTGGGATGATTGATACAATTGGTTGTCATATGTGAATTTCTGATGTATCCCCACTTGGTTGGGTGATGGTTGTATGTATTGAGTCTTTTGGTGATAGGAAGGTCTTTTATGATGTTTAAGTCATGGTTCCTCTTGAAGAACATCTTTTTTCAGATCTTGCCTACAGTTAGGGGGAGCATGTTCAGCATAGCAGAGCAGAGATATCCTCATGTACTCAGGGGGAGCACAGCCCTTTGCCCTTGATGACAAAGGGGGAGAATGACTTTGAGGATCTTGGGGTTGCCATCAAGTCCAAAGGGGGAGATTGTTGGCATTTTGACACAGGTGTGGCGCTATGGTACAGGTGTTGTCCTTGATGGCAACTCTCTTTGGTGACAGATCTCAGTTCAGGTGCTCAGAATGAAGGAAATCTTTTATACGCAGGTACACCTTGAAGAAGTCGCGTATACACGCGGGTTATATGTTCCGAAGTCGCGTATGCGTATACACGCACTTTTATGCACATAAAAGCGCGTACATGGTGGGAAACTTATTTTTGGTCCGTGGTTGTTAGTCCTTGGAATTTGAACCCATGGTTGTGGACCATTGTATCTCGTCAGAAGAGTTGACCCCAGGTTTTGGGCCCTTGGTATTGTTTATTATGGTTTTGGACCGTGGTATTGTGCAAGGCCTATAACTATAAAAGAGGAAGGAGATCATGTGGCAAGGAATCATCTGAATTATTGAATATCTGATATCGTGCTAGATCTGGAATAGGTGTGATCGGGTTATGGTGCAGATCTAGATCTGAAAAAGGAGGAACCTAAGCGCAAGAAGGATAAGGGCTATTGATGGATCAAAATCTCAAGGCTTGAACATTGGTATCTCTGTATAATTTTGATCTATTTGGCGCTCTCTTGATCTATAAATCTGGGTTAACTAATGTCTGAATGCTTAAAAGAATAAATTATCCTTTATAGATCTGTACGCAGGTTCAGTGAATTGAAGGTGCGTATACACGCTTTTTATGTGAATGAAATACGCATATACGCAGGTTGGTTGTGGTACAGAAGCATATACTCGCAATTTGATGAACAGTGAAGTAGCGTATATATCTTGATTTATGTTCTAGCTGCTTCTGTGTTATTGTTGCAATGCTCTGGGTTCAGAATTGGTGTTTGATTACAGTTACTGTGTTCTGGGTACAGTGATCAGAGAAGTGCTTATTTGTTTCGGCTTTTGATTGGTGAAAAGGAGTTTGGGTTATGCAGAAATTCTTGATGTGTGATTGATGTTACTTGTGGATCCAGTCTGAAAATTAATGAAACGAGGTCCCTGAAAGCAAAGAGAAGGTTGCAGCCTTCTACAGGTAGGAGCCTGCGTACTAGTATCTCAAGCTAGTACAAGAACTAAGGGGGTTGGAGCTCCCTTCCAGGAAAGCTGGAAAACGAGAGAGAGTTGTAGCTCTCTGCAGGTTGTAGCCTACGTATTGGTAAAGTCTGCTCCAGTACAAGACATTGTAAAGAGAAGTTTCTAATCAAAAAGAAGATAGAGACGAATTGCAGCAGGGGGTTTTCACCCACATTGGGTTTCCTCCTTATATCTTGTGTTCTTGTGTGTGACTGTCTTCTGCTCTGTTTCACTATTTCTGGTACTGTTTATGTGCATCTGAATCACAGATTAATAACTGACATCTGAAAGATATTTCAAATTATAAGTCTGCTTTATATACGCGAGTTTCTTTATCTGTAGTTGCGTATATGCGTTGTTTTTATTAACTGAAGTAGCTTATATCATCTGGAATTTAAAAGGGAAATATTTGGCTTGATAATACTGATTCACCCCCCCTCTCAGTATTATTTCCAACAATCAGAACATCTTCCAATGCTTGGTTGGTTACTTCCACTTGCCCATTAGCCTGTGGGTGGTAAGGGGTGGTTCTTTTGTGCTTGATATTGTGTTGGATTAACATATTTTCAATCATGTGAGATGTAAATTGACTACCTTGATCAGTGACCAACTCTCTAGGGTACCCAAACTTATAAAACACATTCTCCCTTAAGAATTCAGCCACTTTTTCTTTTGTTGCTACTTTGATGGCTTTGGCTTTTGCCCATTTTTTTAAGTGGTCAGTGCACACAATGATGTAATACTTCTTTCTGGATGGAGATTCAATGGGTCCAATGAAATCCATGCCCCACTTGTCAAAAGTCACTTGAAGTTGTAGAGGCATCTCATCCCTTGGGCTAGGTTTCCCCATCCATTAGCACCGATCACATTGGCTGGTATCCCACCTTACATCTTGGTGAAGAGTGGGCCAGTAATAACTAGCTTGGAGTAACTTGAATGTTGTTCTTTTGGCTTAAAAGTGACCTCCATAAGGCCCATCATGGTAGGCCAGAAGGATGTCAAAGACTTCCTCCTCCCTGATACATCTTCTCATAATTTGATCTGGACCTAGCTTGAAGATATTCCCCCCAATCCATGTAAATGGGGTGCTTTTTCTTATGATTCTGCTCTTTTCCTTGGAGGACAAATTTGGAGGAAATTGTACAGATACCAAGTATTTTTCTATGTTAGCAAACCATGGAGAGAGAACTGAAATGGAGAATAAATGTTCATATGGTAGCTGATCATCAACCATTCCTTCACCCCCTGCAGGCAAAGTCAATCTGGATAAAAAAAATATGCAACTACATTCTCCTTGCCATGTTTATCAATAGTAATTAAATCAAATTGTTGTAATAAAAGTAACCATCTAATAAATCGGGGATTGAAATTGGATTATCCAAAAATAGTTATGCACAATCTCCCATGATGACCTCATTATATACCTTTTCAGAAGATCGAACTTGTATGATGTGCCACGTGTCACTGTTTTGACCTTCAGATCTGAAAAATATACACTGAAAACTAAATTCCATCCTCTTTCTGTAACTTCTTACAAAATTTCAATCTAATGCTCAGAGAGATAGTTATGACGATTTTCCCCAGGTCACCTGTTTAGGATGTAATTCAGGTGTCTTCCGAAACCCTAACTTCCTCAGATTATATCTCCTAAAATATAGCGAGACAAGATATGAAATTTGGACCCGAGGTTTAGATCACTTTCCTCTCAAATGGGTTTTTTCTTTTGCTTCTTAAACTTCGTAGCAAATAGGTTATAGTGAAACTTCCACGATGAAATATTTTAGATGAAATTCTAGAGCTTGCAAAAAACCTAACTTTTTCAGATCATATCTCCGAAAATATAGTGCGACAAGATCTGAAATTTAGACCTGAGATTCAAACCGATTTCTTCTCAAATGGGTTTTTTTTTTGTAGCCTCTGAAACTTCGTAGCAAAATAGTTATAGTGAAAATTCCACGATGATCTATTTGGAGCAGCGAAACCCTAGAATCCAAAGCTCTGATACCAAATGTTATGAAAGTAGCTCACAAAAAGATAGAAAAGATAGGTCAACGCCTTAGAAATAAGCCTCTTCGAGGGGAAACCTCCTTTACATTACACAAATGAACAATTCTTGGATGGTACAAATGACAAGACCTCCTTTCTATATATAGGAGTCTAAGGGGTCATAATATAATCAGAGCTGACATAACAATAATAATGCAAGGGCACAATAATAACAATAATGGGCTTCTATGGGGCACAATAATAACAATATGGGGACTACATGGGTACAACAATATAATAAGTGGCTTTTACTAATAACAATAAGGGGTTACACTAGTAGTATAGGGGCCTAGCAATCACTCTCTTCTTCAACTATGCTTGATCATTTCAAAGTCAAATAGTTTGGTCTCTGAAATACAAGTACATGTCAAAGCATACATTTAAAGCCTACACATCAATTTGTCTATAATATTGATTTACACATGGCTCCATTGGAAGTATTCTTATACTTGAAAGTGATTTTGTTTTTCAAGTAGGGTAGGGTAAATAAAATGAAAAATAAGAGAAAAAATAAAAATCTCAAGTGAAAACCTCATTTGAGGCGCCTCAGAAAACCTCCTTTGAAGTGCCTCAGATTGGCTCATTGGTTGAAAACCTCCATAAGGAGGTCAATGGGTTGGGAAAAAAAAAAATTAATAAATAACAAAATAAAAAAAATAAAAAAAAAAAAATAAAAATAAAAAAATAAAATAAAAATAAAAAATAAAAATAAAAATAAAAATAAAAATCCTAGGTGAAAACCTCCTTTGAGACGCCTAGGCAAACCTACTAGTTGAAAAGCTCATTGAGGCGGCTAATAGGCCTAGAAAAAAAATAAAATAAAAAAATCTTTGCTCCATGTATCTCTTTGATGAATGTAGGTTCTCTCCAACATCTACAAGGAACAAAAACAAGTTGCCACCAAAGAAAGAAAAAATAGGTCAAACCTAGTCAAAAGAAGTCAAATTTTGACTTTCTCCTCCTTTGATCAAATGCTCCAACCAGGCCAATGCCATGCCAATACATCACCTTCATCTATTTCCACCATCCACCCATCATTCTCAAGCTTTTCCCATTCAATTTGCTTGTTGTCCTAAAAAACTATAGGAAGGCTTTGTTTTACTACAGGAAACAAAAATACATAGAGCAGAACTTTATTTTTGCCATAACTTGAAAACCATGCATCCCTTTAAACATTGTTTCATGGGGAGATGCATATGGATGATGGTAACATGCCCAAGCAATTTCGTAAGTTCCAGTGCACAATTTCCAAGAAATTGGCCTCCATCACCCTCAACCATTTTTAGTTTTTCTCAGGATTCATGCATCCATTGACCAAATTTTGTTTATGGGGAGGTGGATAATTATGATGGAAACATGTTCAGAAAGTTTCAGGTCAATCCATTCTACCATTTGGGAGATATGTACAAAAAAAGTATGCTACAAGAGGTTGCCCTGAATTACTACAGGAAGTTCTGAAAATCTACTGGAAAGGCAGTCCGACAGAAAAATTATGATGGAGGCCTGTTTTGGGATAGAAAATAAGGACATTGACTTCACCACATCTTAGCCAACACCCATCATGACCATGTCACTCTATGGCCACACCTTCCACTCCTTCCAATACCTATTTACCCTCCATCAGAGAAAGGACACAAATATTCAAAAAAAGGGTAGCTACAACAGCCTATTTGGAAGTAACAGCAGGCTCCAGGCCTAACCTTCAACACCATGACTGAAAGAGGATAAGTATAACTACAGGCACAATGAAACTCCTCCAAATCTCAGCAGCAACAAAGGAAGTCATCACTTGCACATCAACAAGAAGACAACCCATCAGCAAAATAAGATTAACAAAAAAGAAAACGGCAGTCAAGAAGATGTACTTGAGTCATGAGAAGCACAACAAAATCAACTTAGCAGTAGCATGCATTTCTCTCCAACAACCATCAAGTAGGTACATGTATGCAATATTCTTGACCTATTCTCTTGAGCATATTATAGTTAGAAATTTATTGTCAATGCATGAGAGATGAGGTTAAATAAGCTAAGGATGGGTCAGCAGTCTCAGCCGCCTTCAACTAGTTTATTTCAGCTCACTCCTTCACTCATGTAATGATGAAAAGTCAAATTATGAAGGGTGATGATTTCAAAGAATGAGGACAATAGTTAAAAGAAGAAATTTTTACAAAGGCCAAGTCACCACAGCACTCCAAGCCCTCCATACACTTCATATTCACTATCTATCCATCATTCATCCATCCCATTTCATAATTTCAAGAACAAACCCTAAACTGTCTCATCTTGAAAATTTCTTGAAAAAACAAACAAAGCATCCTCTCCATTTTCGCAAACCTACATCATTTCTCATCACTCCCATACAGTTAAAAGACTCTGAAGGAAGAAGAAATGACTACTACAGGAAAGAAGAATGTTGCTACAGGAAGGAAGGAAGAAAAAATTGTGCTAAAACCCAAAATGACATTTCCTAAGAGAGATCTAATCAAAATAGAGAACTCCAAGGCCATTAGGCAACAATCTAGGCACAGGAGAGATGAAGAAGGCAACAAAAGGAAGTGAGGCATCCACCATCAAAATAGAACTCAAACTACAATGATGAAAAGAGACTTTCCAAGAGGTCTCTAATATCTTTTTAGATTTTGTCCAAGGCCTAAAATATGTTATAGAAATAAGAGAAATGCATGGGAGTCAAGTTGAGGGCTTGTTCTAGGCTCAGACTATCATGTATGTTCAAAAATGGTTTCGTGTAGTTTTAATAGGGTTTCTTGTAGTTTTGAGAGGAATTACTACAGGATGTCTTAGTTCTTATCTAAAGACATTTTGAAGGTTTCATAGGTTTCGAAATGGTGGAACAAGGTAGCAAAAGGTTGATAAGGATGTGGAATACCTTGTCAAACTGAAAAAATATTCAAGAACCCATCTTGAATAAGGAGAAGAAGGCAAGCTAATGGTCTCAAGAAACACTGATTTTTCTATACACAAATAGATTTTTGGACTTGTCCTTGCAGAACTTACAACCAAGATTCTTAAGAGAAAAGATTGAGGGGTGCACAAGAGAACGGCCACCAGGGCCATGAATGAGGCACAATGAGGTCACTAAGTTGCTCAAAGGATGAGAAACACTTTCAGTAGGGGGGTATTATGGGCCTCTAAGTTAGACATAAATTAAGGTCCATGCCTCTAAATTAAACATAAATTAAGGCCTATGACCATCCTTCAACACTTTAAACCTCTCTTTTTGTATTAGATAATTTATTTTTAACTTTAATATATTCATTAGGAAGGTTTATGAATAATTGCATATTTGTGCCTAATATTATTTATTTTTATGCAATATTATGAGAATATTGGGCAGTTTATGAAGATTTGGAGGAGGAAATAATTTAGGGACTTTCTCCCTACTACAGGAGGATCATTATTAAATAATAAATCAACAAGATATTATGGAATTATGGCATAGATTGTGGAACTCCAATGATTGAGAAAATCTAGGAATGTGTTCCCTGCCATTTAATGCAGAGTCTTAGTATTAGGAACCAGATCCACTTATCAAGGGATTTTGGTGGGAAAAGCTTCCTCCATTCATGGGGAATGATTCCTAATCATTTTGTATAAATACCAAGTTGAATTTTACTCTATAGATAGATTTTGATTAGTCTTCTTGTGGAGAGAACTCGTAGTTTTGCAACTCCATAGTATTTTTTTGTAGGGATGTAATTGTATTGATCAAAATAATAAAGATTGGTGTCATGTTCATCTTCTAAATCTTGTTCTCCTCCATAGGTCTCTGATTTTCCTTGGGCTTGGCCATCCCAGAAGCCTCAAAGCCCTTTTGTATCATTTTCTTTCCTTCTTTTCACTTCTTATTCACAAGCATCTCTTGTTTTTATTTCTTTCTATTTCTGCATTTAGTATAAATGATTTCTTGTTGTATGATTGGGTTAAATGGTTGATGTAAGTTATTTTTCAGGATCACAAGCATCATTTCACCCTTGCAAAAGATTTGGAAGGTCATAGTAATCATTGAGCTACTTGTATTAGCTTTGTTATTCCCAAATCTAGATTTTTGGAACTCCTTTGTGGCAAAGAACAATAAATTTATGTTATTTTTTGGAGCATGCTAACGAGCTTCAATCGAGTTGGTTCCACTTGAATTAGATCAAAAACACAATATAGTTCAGAAAAAAATTACCCCATTGCACTTCCACTTAATTAGGTTAGGCATTTTATAGATTTACTAACTCACTAGTTCTCGAATTTCTAGATTTTCGACTAGTAATTTTCTGTTTTTTTTAGCATGGGTTAACATAGGTCTTTTTGAGTGATTCCACTTGGAATGGGGACCTAAGACATCCTAGTCAATAACAAAATTTGTCCCATCCAATTTGGATTTGATTTTCTTGGTCATTCAATGAATTATAATTTCGTATAGTAAATTTGTAACATCCTTTAGTAAAACAGGGGATCCTATAGATCCTATAGGAGAACTAGTACATCGTGTGGGAAATTCTGAGCAGCCTGTTTTGAGCCCAAATTGAGAAAAATCATCATTGAAGCTAGGATTAGGCCCTTACTTGACCTCCAAGCCATCAAAATCATTGTACCCATCTTTGGAGCATGCTAACGAGCTTCAATCGAGTTGGTTCCACTTGAATTAGATCAAAAACACAATATAGTTCAGAAAAAAATTACCCCATTGCACTTCCACTTGATTAGGTTAGGCATTTTATAGATTTACTAGCTCACTAGTTCTCGAATTTCTAGATTTTCGACTAGTAATTTTCTGTTTTTTTTAGCATGGGTTAACATAGGTCTTTTTGAGTGATTCCACTTGGAATGGGGACCTAAGACATCCTAGTCAATAACAAAATTTGTCCCATCCAATTTGGATTTGATTTTCTTGGTCATTCAATGAATTATAACTTCGTATAGTAAATTTGTAACATCTTGTAGTAAAACAGGGGATCCTATAGATCCTATAGGAGAACTAGTACATCGTGTGGGAAATTCTGAGCAGCCTGTTTTGAGCCCGAATTGAGAAAAATCATCATTGAAGCTAGGATTAGGCCCTTACTTAACCTCCAAGCCATCAAAATCATTGTACCCATCTTCCTCCACACCTGTCTCCCCTGCTAAAGATCAAGGAAAGATTATCATTTGCATTTATAAAGCAAAAAGATTAAAAAAAAAGAATTCTTTTATATTTACACATGCACACAGCAATTAGTACTCTCTAGATCAGATTTCATGCTCAATTAGTTTAAATCCTCAGATGTAATAAATAGGGTTAAGTTAGTTTTTTTTTTACATTTGGTTCATGATCTTTATGTAATTAGAATATGTTTCTTTCCTTGTACATTATTTCTTGCAATAGGTTAAGGTTTCCATTTCGAGCATTTCATTTTCTGAAATTAGTTTAGGATTTGGTTTCAGTACATGCACTCCATTACATATTGACATCAAAGGAATGACACATTGAATGTTGCACATATAGTGTCGATACCTCTTAAGTTTGTATGAACCCCGGGTTGATAATTAAAAGTCGATAGCCTTGGGAGTTGCAGCATTCTTGCTGCAATACCAAGTCTCATCAGCTCTGTTGGTGGGTTCTCTTTTATTGAAACCTCCTGTCATATTTCCCTAGTAATTCTTGAGGTTTGGGTTGATACAGTTCAAGACTTTTGGTAGGTGAGGAGGTTTTGGAATCTAACCTTTATTGACATGCAATGTAATCTTTCTATTCTTATATGCACTGCAAATTCTTAACCGAATTGAGGATTTCTTCTTTTTAAATGGAAAATATAGAAGGTATGGCACCTACCTCCATTTTTTATTTTCTGGTGATGATAACCCTTGATTCGATTGCCTTTAGTGTCGATTGATAGCTCTGTAGGCTAATTTCCCTGTATCCTGTAGGTTTCCTGCTTGTTGTAGATGCTAACTGTTTCCTGTAGGTGTTATTTCAGGAATGTCGATAGTAACATCTTCGTTCGATGACTCCTTGAAGTTGCCTCTGTCTTCTTTTTATGGGAGTCAGTTTTTTATTTCTATTTATGGATGATTGTGTTGGGTGGTGTGTTGGTTGGCCGATTACAAGTACTTCTTTTGAACCGTTGGTCCCACTACCAGTCCATCATATCACTTTGCCTCGTAATCATATCCCACTCTTATCCTCCGTAACTTAACCATTTTTGGATTCATTCTCCTTCTTCCTTTGATTTGACATTGCCACGTGTGTAGTGGTCTAACCCTTTTCTTTACATTATCTGACCGAGGGTGGCCAAGTTAACTGGCCACCTTCACTTATAAAATCAACTCCCACATTATTCCTACAGTTTTGATCATATCGTACTTATGAAAGAGTACTGGTAAGATGACATACCTGTGGGTCCTTTGCTTTGTTGATGATGCATGCTAGAGAGAGGTGCCAATTTGTTGTTCTTTTCGAGCTGCATATTTTCAACTGTATATTTCCTCTTCTAATGACTAGTTCCTTTTGATGATGTACAAGTGTTGGACCTTGGTAATATTGATCTTCCTATTGTTCCTGAGCTCTGGCAAAGCTTTCTCATCCTTGTAGTCTCAGGTGAAGATGGCTGCACACTCTATGGTCTCCTTTGTGGGATAGGTTGCTACAATATTTTCTACCAGATGTCCTATAGCTGCCTTTCCCATAAACTCTCACATTTTTCCTCAGCTTTGAAGTAGAAGGGGTGTTGAAATGAGTGGATATTGGGTTATGGAATGGTAGGTGAGGGATGCTACTTTTGGGTATGCCTCCTCTTTCCTTTTTTCCATTTTTTTTTTTTTTTTGTAATTTTTTATTGAACTTGATTTCTTTGATGGATATAGGGGCGACATGGTTATGAAAGGTATTGCCTATGGTGTGGTGAGGAAAATGGTTTTTTTATTTTATTTTAGACACGGGCTTGTGTCACCACCTTGCCATTGGACTTCTCTTCTTGTGGTTTTCAAGACCTCCTGTAATTCCTACAGGAAACTCCTGTAGTATTACAGGGAATCCTGTAGAAAACACATAACTATTTGAAATGATCTAGAGTGGAGTATAGAGGATAATGGAGTAGGGAGATAATGGAGGATATGATATGGGTGAAGTAAAACATGGATTTTGTAGGTCCTTCTGTCCTCTACATGTTGTGCTTTTCTTCCTCTTGCATACCTGCAAAACAAAATTGCCATCTTTGTATATTTTTTTTTTTTTGAAAAACAACTGGTTTGCCTCCAAGGAAGTTTTCATCTTAGTTGTCTACCCTAGTTGCCTCAAAAGAGGTTTTCACCTAGAGATCTTTTATTCTTATTTATTTTACTGTTTTGAACACTCTTGGGCCGCCTTAAAAGTTTTTCAACCCAACAATTGTACTCAGGTGCCTCATGGAGGTTTTCACCTAAGTCTCTTTATTATTATTATTTTTTTTCAAGGACTTGTTGGGGTGGAAGCTGAGACTTGCTTGACCATCATCAATGTCCTACTGATGCTATTGATGAATTCCTTATTTGATAAGGGGTTTTTGTAGATTTTTAATCTATACCCATTGACAAGCAAAGGGATAGCCTCTACAGCAATGGTTCTTATTTGAACAGCATCTTTATCATGACACTTTTCTATTACATAAGGCCCTAACCATCTAGTCCTTAACTTGCCTTTGAAATCTTTGTACCGGGAATCATACAGCAAAGCCCAATCGTCTTCTTGAAACTATTTCTCTTTTATATTCTTGTCATGCAAATTTTCCTTTGAACTTAAGTCACTTCTGTATGTAGGAGGGCCTGCATCCTAAATTCATCTAACCCATTCAGCTGGAGCAATCTCTCTTGTTGTTCCCTTGTGATATCTAGATCTAGTTGTGCTTCCATCCTTAAGGTGTTCTATTCGAATTCAATGGAAAGCAGGGCTTTCTTCCCATAGGTCAGCTCATAAGGAGTGAAGTCAGTAGTGATCTTCCAGGTGGTATTGTAGGCCCAGGTGGCCTCAACTAATTTGTTTGTCCAATCCTTTATGCTACTGCTAATCACCTTAATCGGAACGTCTTCCAATTCTTGGTTGGTTACTTCCACTTGCCCATTAGCCTGTGGGTGGCAAGGGGTGGTTTTTCTTTGCTTGATATTGTGTTGGATTAACATATTTTTCAATCATGTGAGATGTAAATTGACTGCCTTGATCAGTGACCAACTCTCTAGGGTACCCAAACTTATAAAACACATTCTCCCATAAGAATTCAGCCACTTTTTCTTTTGTTGCTACTTTGATGGCTTTGGCTTCTGCCCATTTTGTTAAGTAGTAAGTGCACACAATGATGTACTACTTCTATTTGGATGGAGGTTCAATGGGCCCGATGAAATCCATGCCCCACTTGTCAAATTGCTCGAAAGTCACTTGAGGTTGTAGAGGCATCTCATCTCTTAGGCTAGGGTTCCCCATCCTTTAGCACCGATCACATTGGCTGGTATACCACCTTACATCTTGGTGAAGAGTGGGCCAGTAATAACTAACTTGGAGTAACTTGAATGTTGTTCTTTTGGCTTAAAAGTGACTTCCATAAGGCCCATCATGGCAGGCTAGAAGGATGTCAAAGACTTCCTCCTCCCTGATACATCTTCTCATATTTGATCTGGACCTAGCTTGAAGATATTTCCCCCAATCCAAGTTAATGGGGTGCTTTTTCTTATGATTCTGCTCTTTTCCTTGGAGGACAAATTTGGAGGAAATTGTGCATATACCAAGTAGTTTTCTATGTCAGCAAACCATGGAGAAAGAACTGAAATGGCGAATAAATGTTCATATGGTAGCTGATCATCAACCATTCCATCATCCCCTGCAGACAAAGTCAATCTGGATAAAAAATCTGCAACGACATTCTCCTTGCCAGGCTTATCAATAATAGTTAAATCAAATTTTCGCAATAAAATTAACCATCTAATAATCTGGGCATTTACATCAGGTTTATTCATCAAGTATTTAGTTGCAGCATGTTTGGTATGTACAAATGTATGGTAACCAGTAATGTAATGTCTAAATTTATTCAATGAATTCACAATAGCTAGGAGCTCTTTTTCAGTCACTATGTAGTTTAGCTCGGTGTTCGACATATTCTTACTGATGAAGTAGATGGCATAATGAAGATTGTCATCTATCTGGACTAGAGCTGCTCCTATAGATTTGTGAGAGGCATCGGCGTGAATATGAAAAGGAAGAGCCCAATTTGGGCCTCGGAAATAGGTGCAATAGTCAACTTGTCCTTTAGGGTGTCCAGGGATTTTTGGCAGCTTTCTGACCATAAAAATTCGGAGTCTTTAGCTAATAACCCAAATACGGGAGAAGCTAACTTGTTGAAATATTTTATAAATCTCCTATAGTATCTGGTTAAACCTAAAAATCTTATGACAACCCTCTATTTCTATGGATTCGAGACCCTTTTGATGATGGCTACCTTATTTGGGTCTACCTGTAGTCTTTCCTTGGATATTGAGTGACCTAGAAAAGCCCCTATAGTCATCAAGAAGTCACATTTTTCACGACTAAGGGATAAGTTCATTTCAATGCATTTGTTTAGCACCTTGCACAGGTTAGAGAGAAAATCTTGGAAATCGCACCCATAGGGTGTGAAGTCATCCATATAAATTTCTACTGCATCATAGAATAGCTCTGCAAAGATACTCAGGATTGCTCTCTAGAAAGCGGCAGGGGCATTGTATAAACCAAAAGGAAGGACCCTATAAGCGAAAGTACCCCAAGGATAGGTGAAGGTAGTTTTATCTTGGTCTTTTGTGTTGATTTGGATTTGATTGTACCTACTGAACCCATCCAAGAAAGAGAAGAACTTCTTTCTTGCCAGACCATCTAGCACTTGGTCAATGAAAGGTATAGGAAAATGGTCCTTCTTTGTGGCTTTGTTTATCTCTCAGTAATTGACACAAATCCTCCACTTTCCATTTTTCTTTAGAACCAGCACCAGAGGAGACACCCACTCATTTTCTGAGATAGGGTAAATGAATCTTGCATCTAACAGTTTCTGCAGCTCTTCTTTGACTATATCCTTGAGATTCAGATTCATTCTCCTTTGAGGTTTTCAGACTGGTTCGAAAACTTCCTTGATGTAAATGTGGTGAGTACACACCATGGGGTGCACTCCCTTCATTTCTTTGTAATTCCAAGAAAAGGCATCCAAATTCTCTCTTAGCATATTACATAACTCTTCTTCTTGGTGTACAGACTCAGAGAGAGGGGTTGATTTTTAATGCTCTTTCAGGGCTTAATTCTATTGTCTTGACACGTGTATGGTTTGAGTCAGCTAAGCATAGATCAATCCAATGGTTTTCATTGGTTTCCTTCACTACTTCCTCCAGAGACATGGTGTTGAGAGTTGAATTTTGGAGGATGTGTTCAATCAAATCATCATCATTGGGCTGCCCTCCTCCTATGGCAGTTTCTAGGGTATAGATTTGGGAGGGGTAGACTTCATCTTCTTCCTCCTCTTTTAGCCATAAATTTAAGTCATGTTCTAAATATGGTTGAGCAAGAAGGTACATGACCAACTGCTTGGATAGATGTCCATTTTTTATAGTCATATTTACAACCCTGCAGCTTATGTAAGCATTGACAATGGCTAACCAAGGCCTCCCAAGGATGAGAGGATAACCATTAAATTTGGTCTTAGGCTAGATAACCAAGAAGTCTGCAGGGTATTCCTAGGAATCAATGGAGACCATCACATCCTCAATAATCCCCTTAGGGGCTATTGTGGATCGGTTTGTAAGCTGCAAGACCGTCGTGGTATTTCTTAATGATCCCTGTAGATTCAGCTTGAGCATAGTGTCCTTAGTCATTACATTGATGGAAACCCCAAAATCAATCAAGGTATGGAGAACAATTGTGCCATTGATGTGTACATCTACTATAGGGCTCCCAGGGTCTAAATACTTTGGGCAAATTACCTACCCCAACATTAAGTCGAACAGTTGTCCAATGACATTAATGGTAGGGGTGTCTCTTTTTCGCCTTCCTGGATGTTTGAAACACTTCTCTTTAATCAGATTGTTGTAAATGGGTACATATTTAATAACTTGGAGAAGTGGGATTTTCACACAGATTTTTCAACTCACCCAGAAGTTCATTCTCTTCTGGGGCATGCTGGACTAGATGGGTTAATCTTTCAGGAAAAGGTGGTGGATTTATTTTAGCCATACTTTCCTCTCTTTCCTCCTCACTCTCCATAGGTGGATATGGAGGTTGGTTATCTGGGAGCAATCTCCCAGACCTAAGGTTGATTTCATGAATTTACACAACATAAGTAGGCTAGGATGTCTCTCCACTATAGACATATTGTGCATGTCTATTGTTCGGGTTTAGGTTTGGTTGGGCAGGCATCTGAGGTTGTTTAGGTGGAGCAGGGTGTAAAAGATGTGGTTGAGATGAAGGTGAAGGCAATAAAGTTGGAGTGTTGTTGTATGGGGGCCTCCACCCCTGGGGTGGTGCATTCCACTGAGGTTGTGGAGGAGTATATGGATGAAATTGTTGATTTGTCGGTTGGGAATGGCATTGAGGTGCAAAAGACCAAGGAGAAGGTGTAGACCAGGAGGGATGAGAAGGGGGGCACCAAGAGGGAATGGATGTGTTTTGATTATGGTTTTAATATGAATAGTATGACCCTTGCATGCCCTACTGGTATGGTCGAGGCCCATGAGGCCTCCTTTGATTTATGTAGCAGAGTTATTCAGTCACCCCTTCAGTTCCTTGATACACAGCGTTTAGTCTAGGCAGAGAAGGGCACTTGTCTATGGAGTGGTTTTCCTCACAGACCGAGCATATTTCTATAAGGTTCAATGGACATTCATTCCTAAGGTGCCTCCTTGTGCATCTAGGGCAGAATATGGCTAATGATCTCTTTGCTTCCTCTTGATTTGCATAGTGTCCATCTACATGGCAAGGGTTTGTAGCATTTGACTCTTAAAATATTCCAATATTTTCCCAATTTCACTTTTTATAGATGCCTTGGAAGAGGATGAGTTGGCCACTATTTGACTAACCCTACCCCTTTTTCTAGTTGCCCTAGAATGGTTCATAAAAACTGTATTGATATCCTCATAGGGTGGTTGGTAGATGTCCCCTCCTGATAGCAGGTTTAGGGTTTCTAGGAGATCTTCCTTAATCCCCCTAAGAAGGACTAACTTAAGTGACTCAGAATCAAGTCTGCACCTGGCCCTTTTATAGCTAAGCTAGAATATTTCCTCATAATCATCTAAGGAATCATCATGTCCTGAGGTCATTCTAAAAATTTTGTCTTTGGTGTCTTTGGACCTGCAGTAGTCCCTATACTTGTTGTTTAAATCTTGCTACATCTGAGCCCAGGTGGTGATACTATCCCCAAGTAAACCCATGAACTAGCATAGGGCTATATGCTTGAGAGTGGATGGGAATAATTTCAACTTCTGACCATCAAAGGTGTAATCATAAGTTCTGCATATGACAGCAAATTAGAACAAAAAAGTATCTGGATTTTCTGATGTCAAGCCATGGAAGTGAGGAAGAGCAAAGGGGCTTATGTTTTTCACCTTGGCATCCCCATTTGTTTCTCTGATGGGAAAATCACCCTCAATTCCTTCTCTATCTCCCCTTTCATTTCTATTTTCAGCCATTATGTTAGTTGGAATGGTTTCTTCTTCTTCCCCTATAGGGTCTTCAAAAAACTTTGGTTGTTCACCTAAAGGGTCCTTTAATTCACAGCGACCGAAGAAGAGGGAAGGTTGGTTGTTTGAAGTGGTGGGGGTATTTGGTAGAAATTTTCCTAAGTTATCCCTATTCATATGAGGCATGAAAGGAGTGCTCTTGTCTTGTTTTTTAAGCTTTAAGATTGATTGCAAAATGGAAAAAAGGAAAACTGAATTGAAACTAACTACTGAATCGAATCAATTACATAATGGAAAGGAAAGGAAACCAACTTACAACTAATATTTAGAATGAAAGAGACAAGAAATGCAAGAAATAAAGCAGAAATCACATCTACTCAAACACCTCCCCAGAAACGGTGCCAAAATGTGATGATCACTAGTATTGTAGCAAGGATGTTGCAACTCCTGGGCTACCAACTTTACTTCATCAACCCAGGGTTCATACAAACTTGGAGGTGACATTGTTGTATACACAAATAGATGCAATGGGTCTACTCTTTGTCACTACTGAGTTGGGGAGATATACCACTAGGGTTTCTCAAACTAGCCTTTTGTTGATTAGAAGAAGTTTGATTACAAATTAAGAGAGAAGAATTTTACCCTAATTGAGAGAATTGAAATGCTACTTACTGCAGTAATGAAAGACTAAAAGAAATACCTACAAAACACATAACTCATCTAGATATTTGTTAATATACCTTGCTTGCAAAAGAATTCTAATTTAACACATGTGAAGTCTTAACTAACCTAAGCATGAAGTCTGATCTAAACAAGCACTTAATTGTTGTGTGCATGAATGAATATCAAGACTTTTTATTTTTATCTTTTTGTATAAATGTAAATGCTAATCCTTCTTAGTTGCATGGAAGGTGAGATAGGTGTGGAGGGAGATGAGTGCAATGGGTGAAATGGCTTCGGAGGCAAGCAGGGGTCTACTCCTAGATTTAGTGATGTTTTTTTCACAATTCGAGATCAAAACAGACCACTACAGATTTTCGTACAAGATGTCTATAGGATGTCCTAATTCACCTACATGATCACCTGTTTTCCTACAGGAACTGACCGAAAGCATAGGGAGTGGTTTGAAAGGTGGTATGGAGCTTGGATAAGGTGATTAAGGAGGAAATAAGGCAAGGGAGTGGTAGGAACTCACTTGGAACTCAAACCAAATCTTTACGATGATTGGATTTTCTCAAGAAGCATGGCATGTTTTCCTTGTAAAACGAGAATATAAATTGATACTTAGTGGCTTTTGGCAATCATGGGTGGATATGGTTAGGCTAAGGCTAATGATATGAGGTCTTCCTACAATGTAGAAACTCCTGCAACATACACATCATTGTTGGCATTTATCCATAAATTCATCTCAAAACAAGAAGGGTTACTAAAATAGAAGAAAACATAATTTTCATCATTTATTTGCCAAGTTTATGCATGGGAATGCTTGAAACCATTATGAAAGCAACATGAAATCCAATACAAGACCTAAGATATCAGAAATGTCAATTTCAACCTATCTTCTAAAACTGAAAGATGATGACCTAATTAGCAGAAAAACCTTAAATTTCATAAGAAACCATAATTCTGTCTTTTTTGGGTTGAATGGGAATTGTTCCTCAATCCATGGTCCTAGGAAGGGAGGAATGAGGTAAGATCCACCTGTTATTAGCCTTTTTTTAATATTTTCTTATCCCTATAATTCTATTGTTAAATTTATTCACAAATGGAAGAAAACTAATCAAATCTACCAATACTTGCAAATTAACAACACCAAATTCAGTTTAACAACTAACTATGAGATAACCTAAGCATACATATACAGTAAGAGGAACCTCTGTTGCAAGGGTTGGGCCCTAACCCAAGAGATTCATCCCTCTGAGTCAACTCAGTGTTAGATCAAGGGAATGTTGCTCATTTTCATTAACATATCAAAAATACATCAAAATGTTTGGTCACAATTCTTTAACTTGAAAACTACTTAGCTATCTTGCACAAAAAATTTGAATCCTAATGAGGCTCTAGGCCTCTTCATTTATACAATTGAATTTTCCAACAACTTCTTTAAATCTAGGGAGGCTTGGCTCCCAATCTTGATATTAACTGGTTCTTAACTATCATTGGCTTGGCTGCCAATGATCCTCATGACTTGGATGCTTGCAACTCCGAGTTGGTGTGATTTGATTAAGGGATCTTCGAGTGAGTAATAAGTTAAGGAGGGAGATCCTATCTCCTATCATCTCTCCTGCTTGTCTCATTCAAGTTCCTGGATCCTAATTAGCCACAATTTGCTCCAAAAACCTGCAATAATTGCACATTAGACCACTAGACATGACATCTTACTTTTACTCATCTCATTAAGAAAAATATAATTAAAACATGTAAAAAATTATGAGAAGAGTTGATTTTAGTAAGCTGGAGGTGCATTAAGGTCCATATATTTTACCCATTGATGATCAACTCATTTACTTGAACCAGCAAATAATGAAGGATACATAGCCCACATCTGATATGACATCTCCCATGTAGCTTCATTGGGCCCAAAGTGCTTCCACTACACTTTAACAGGCTTGATTGCTCAGTTTCAAAGCATGAGTTGTTTCTGTTGCAATATGCATTGAGGATTTTGTTGGAATTATACCTCTATCTCCACCTACAATACAGGCTAGCCAATCACATGATCAACGTCATGCACATGTCTTGTAAGCAATGAAACATGGAAAACATCATGGACTTTCACTATTGGAGGTAGTGTAAGTCGGTAGGCCACTGGTCCAATCCTCTTTAGGATCTCGAAAGGCTCACAATAATGAGGTTCCATCTTCGCACATGACCCAACCCTCAAGGAACTCCTCTTGGGCTTGATGCGCAAATAGATATGTTCCCCAACCTGAAACTCCTTAAATAGCTTGTGTTGATCTGCATAATTCTTCTTCATGTCCTGTGTTGCCTTTAAATTCCTTTTAATAACCTGTATCTCCTGCTCCATCACTGGTAATATATCAAGTCCAATCAACACCATGTTCACTGGATCACTCCAGTTGATAGGAGTATTAAAACTCCACCCATAAAGTGCCTCAAATGGACTCATATTAAAATATTCTTGATAACCATTGTTATAAGTAAACTCAACCAGTGGAAGATACTATTCCCACTTCCATTGTTGATGCATAACAATCATCCTCAACTTGTCCTCAAGAATCATGTTAACCCTCTATATCTATCCATTTTTCTGCAGATGATAAGTTGTATTGAATACCAACTCTATCCCCAAACCTGTAAACAACTCTTTCCAAAAATTGGAATTAAACTTGTCATATTTTTCGGATATAGTCTTCCTAGGAACACCATGCAATCTCACTATCTCGGTGACGAAAATCTGACCTACCTCACTAGCTAAATTCGTAGATTTAACTACATTGAAATGAACTAACTTACTTAACCTGTCAACCACAACCATGATGGAATAATTTTGTTGTGATGTCTTCGACAAAATTGTAATGAAGTCCATGGAAATGACCTCCCATTTCCACTCTAGAATTGGAATTGGCTGTAATAAACCACCTGGATGCTTACACTCTACTTTCACTTGTTGTCAATCCAAAAATCTCGCAACAAACTCAGCCACCTCTTTCTTCAATTTTGACCAATGATACAAATTCTTAATTGTTTTCAATGTCTTTTGATATCCCAGGTGACCTGAATATGGCTTGGCATGAAACTCCCTCAAGATAAGCTTCTTGCATTCACTCTCATCTGGTATATAAATCATGTTCCTGAATCTGACCAAGCTATCTATCATGAGATGATACTCCTCATCCCTATCACCTTCACCCTATTGCCATAACATGTGCCTCAACTACTAATACCTGTCACCATGTTATATTTCCTGCAAGATCTGCTTCTGTAAAATTTTCCCATAAGAACTCATTGTTCTAATGTGATTCACCTACACTCTTCTATTAAGATCATTTGCAACCATGTTCTCCTTTCCCTTAATGTACCTGATCTCAAAATCAAACTCATTGAGAGTATCCAACCATCTAGCTTGTCTAGCATTCAGATTAGGTTGATCAAATAAGTACCTCAGCCCACTGTGATCACTCATCAAAATGAACCTCCTGCCAAAAATATAGTGTCTCCACATCTTCAATGCATGAATGATAGCTTCCAACTCGAGATCATGAGTCACATAGTTTTGCTCGTGCCTATTCAACTTCCTTGACTCATATCATAATGCATGTCCCTCTAGTATCAGGACCCCACCAAGTCCTCTCTTGCAAGCATCCATACATACCATGAACTCTTTATGTGGATCTGCAATCTTCAAAACCAGAGCATTTGTAAGCAAATGCTTCAACTGCTCAAAACTAGTGACACACTCCCCAATCCATTCGAAATTCTTTCTTTTCCTCTCAAAGATGTAATATGATAGGAAATTCATAAGAATTTCCTGATGAACCTTCTATGATAACCTACTAGTCCCATGAATGATCTAACCTCATCCACATTATGAGGAGTTTCCCACTCCATGATAGCTCTGATATTTTTTGGGTCCACTGCTATACCTTCCTTGGAAACAACATGTCCTAAGTAATGAACTTATGTCTAAAAGAAGTTGCACTTACTAATATTGGCATACAACTGATGCTCTCTTAACAATCTTAACACTGCTGCCAGGTGTTATTAATTCTCTTCCTCATTCTTAGAATATATGTCGTCAATGAATACTATCACAAACTTGTCTAGATAAGGACACGACACATTATTCATCAAACACATGAAAGTAGTTGGAGCATTACTAAAACCAAATGGAACCACTATAAACTCATAATGCCCTTACCTAGTATGAAATGTTGTCTTGTAGATGTCCTCTTCTTTGATGCATACCTGATGATATCTTAATATCAACTCAGTCTTTGGAAACATTTTTTCTCCTTTCAGCTGATCAAATAAGTCATCAATCTATGGCAAAGGGTACATGTTCTTGATCATCACATTGTTCAGTTGCTTGTAATAAATACACAACCTGATAATATCATCCTTCTTCTTTACAAACAACATTGGTGTACCCTAAGGTGGCACACTTGGCCTAATGTATCCCTTATCAATAATTTCCTTAAGCTACAACTTTAGTTGCATTAACTCTAGAGTGATCATCTTGTAAGGTGAATTTGATGTTGGTGTTTATCCTAGTGCCAACCCAATAGAGAAGTCCACTTCCCTATGAGGCAGTAACTCTGAAATCTATTTTGGAAATACATATTGAAGCTATTTCAAAACTAGATACCTCTTCAAAACTTCAACATTCTTTCCTTTGTCACTAGAAATATGAATTGCAAACAAGACACATCCTTTCCTGCAACCACGCTTTTCTTGCATAGTTGTAACCATTCTCACTGACGTAGGCTTCTTCTTTCCCTACAATATTTTCTTATCTCCATCATCAACAAGCACTCAATAGCCTTCTTGTAACAATCTACCTTATTCTTGTGAAGGTACAACCAATATATACATAAAATCATATTGTACAATCCCAACAGAAGCACATTCAGATGTGCTGATGTAGGCATACCATTTGAATCAAATGCACAAGATCTCACCCAATTATGAACTCTTTTCTTAGTACCTGTCGCGAACTGCGCCAACTGAGAATCTATAGGGACTTATTTATTCAATCAACACTTATCCACCAAGTCTAGATTAACATAGCTATAATTAGATCCAGGATCAATCAAAATGGAAACAACTCGATCAAAGAGCTTACCTTACATCTCAATAATGGATGTCTAGCGATCCACCCACTTGTTATCAAATGCTAGATAAATCTGAGGAATACTTTTTCCAACATCCCCAATTGTCTTTGCCTCTTGAGCACTGTAGATATGAGGTCTTCCACCCTGATAAAATGGACAATCCTTCTTGCGATGACCCTTGCCACAAATCCAACATTATAATGGTTCTTTTCCACTACCCTTA
This sequence comes from Pinus tabuliformis, assembly GCA_031772625.1. Taxonomy (NCBI): domain Eukaryota; kingdom Viridiplantae; phylum Streptophyta; class Pinopsida; order Pinales; family Pinaceae; genus Pinus; species Pinus tabuliformis. Next base: position 647,600,054 of record CM062815.1, on the reverse strand, counting down.
TTTTACTGCACTCCAGGCTAAGATCCATTTCCCTTCTCTATTGTATTGAACTTCTTATAAGGAAACACATTCTCTTTCTCACCTGCATCATGAGGTCTTTCCCGCTTCAAAGGTAATTTTCCTTTGGTCTTGTCATTACCTTTCTAGTCACACTTAGGCTTAATCTTGTGCTTTGATTGCTCATAACAGTGCTTCAAATTCCCAATGACTTCCTCCAGTGACCGAGGCTCGGCATACTCAATCTGATCCTTGAATGCTAATGGTATTCCACTAATGAATCTTTGAACCATTGTGTTCTCATCCTTAAGATACAAAACATACCTCAATAATTCTAGAAACTTAGTCATATACTCTTCATCTGTCATAGATCCCATCTTCAACTTGTAGAACTCCTTAGTATTATCGTCATATTATCTCTCGAACAAGTACTTCTTTTTGAAAAATCTCTTGAATTCATGCCAACTCAACTCCTATGTCTTGATGCCTCTAACACGCTTCACATCTTCCCACAAAATGCTTGTCTTTCCCTTGAGACCTAAAATAGTTATCATGGCCTTCAAGTTCTTTTTGTAATCATGCAACTCGAAGAACTTCTTCATTCCAAGCAACCATGCTTTGCATCTTCTAGTTTCTTCAACTCTCCATCGAATGTAGGAGGCTTCGCTTTATTGAAATCATCTGGAAAGTATCCCCTCTCACTCCTCCTATAAGGATTATACCGATGATGACCATGATGACTATTTGAACCATAACTCGAGTAGAACTCATAACCACTACCTCTCTTGTCAAGTGTATCCATCCATCTACCACCTTTCACCATGTCATCCCTATTTGAACTATGTCATCCATGAGACGTGCTACCATATGCCTCATTGTTCATGTCCTCTTTTCCATAATTGATCCATGGTTGTCCATGTCTCTGTAAATTTGACAAACTTTGAAGGATCACTACATTGACATCTACTTGCTTTTTATGTGCCATTAGAGAAATTTTGAGGTCTAAAATGGGCTTCAAAACAAAAATGTACAACCAAAATCAACTTTATAAGATCCAATAGGATTGAATATAATGATGTCAACCATGGGGGATGATTCACCATTTTTGGAGTAAAAAAGTAAAAATATTATAAAAAAAAAAATCTACTTTTTCAACTTGTATTTTCAACTTATCTCCTTGTGGTTTTAAACAAATTTTGAGCCGGAGCACTCATTGGATGCATAATTTAATTCCTCATATAAGGAATACCAATGATGCATACTTTTTATGGACCTTTCCATATGAAAAATGAGAAATACATGAAAAGTGTGATTGCAATCACGTTTGTTCATGTATTTCTCATTTTTCATGTAGCAAGGTCCATTGTAAGTATGCAACATGGTTACTCATTGGATTAGGAATTAAATTATGCATCCAACAAGGGCTCCCATTCAAAATTTAAATAAAACCGTAGAAAGAAAAGTTGAAAATACAAGTTGGAAAAATATTTTTTCCCCTCTAAAATTTAATGATCTAATCTAATCTTATTTTACTATTTCCACTATTATTTTATAATATTCCGTAGGAGGCTCATTTTAGACCTCAAAATTTCTCTTATTCAATTATTTCTTGTTATTGAATGATCAAGTGATTTTATGCCTTGCAACTCTTGATTTCTTCTTTTAGAATTCTCAAGGTATCTGTTATGCTAGGAGAGTACGCATCTCTTGACTGCTCATTTTATCTATAAGGAGAGTCATGTGAACTATAATCCAACATTTTTTTGTCATCTTTAATCTTCTTCCAGCAAACATACCATGTCAGATAACCAAATATAAACATAATCAACATACCTTAGTGAAGTTCAAGGGAGGCTATCTCGTCTACAAAAATCAGTCCATATTAGCATGATATATATCTATATATATATATATGTGTGTGTGTGTGTGTGTGTATCAACATGTTGACATCATGCACGATAACACTAACTACATATAATGACCTCATGCACAACAACCATAACCATGAGAATGCATGCATAACAACATGCATCTAGCCCATCCATTCCAATTGTTTGAACCCAAAAGCTTTGATACCAATCTGTAACACCCCCCCCCCCCCCCACATTTACTCACTTTCACAAGTCCTCCAGGTAAATGTGAAGCGAAGTGCCACTATGACATGACCCGACCTCCAAGCTCCAGTTAAGGAAGTGGGACTTACAAAATGACCACAAACTGACAACTCACATCATCCCTCAGGGCTAGAGGACACTCAGGGACTAAAGAACCATCCCAGGGGACCAAACCCTGAGTTGGGGCTATTTTTCACTGACCTAGACCCCAAAGTGCATGCATGACAAGGCATAGGTAAGCTATACACCTCTAACGCATGCACAACATTGCCTCCATGCGGTTGTGAGCTGACTTGCCTAGTTCAAAGGGTGCGATCTCGAGATCTGAGCCAAAATTCCAGGCCAACCTCCAAACCACTGCCCAAAAACGACCTAAGACTTTCCAGAATCATAAATGACATCATGAAAAGGCTAAACATACAAAATTGAGTCAGAAACTTGACCTAGACATACCGGAACATACTAGGCATTTCATCAAACACATGATAAACAAGTCAGCTACAGGTCATGAATGTATATCTGATTGTAAATCTTTGTTCTTTAGCTGTGAATTATTGAGAAGGTCTAATGCCCTCTTAAGTAGCTACAACAACACTTGTTAGCTCATGCATTCATCAACTAATCAAAGCATAATAAGAGCCATAGCTATAACATGTTATAAAACAATGCTTATAACCAACATATAATCATAATATTAACTATGATAGAACAACCATCAAAACCACATAATAACAAGTACAAATGCTCATAGAGTACAATACAAAAATAAATCTTATTAACTTATGCAAAATCCAACCAAGTCAGGGACTTCCATATACCACCTAAACATAGATTGAGCCGAACCAAATATTTCTTTCAGTCAATCACCCTTGTTCCATATTCCAAGTATAAATTTGGGATCTCATAGGATAAACCAAGACATAAACAACCAAGGGAAACCATAGGTTAAACCACCTCCACCCTTAAATTATCGTGATCTTGCCAAAACCGGTCAAGATATCACAAAACCAAAACTCTTGGATGCATCATAATTCCTCCACCATACTATGAGGGATTTGTTTGTCTCCACCCACTTATCAAGGGCTTCCTGGAGAAAACCATCTCCACCCCCAACCATTGGGAAATTTCCTGAGACCACTTCACCTAGTTCCAAAATCTTCCAGAAATCCAAATCTCAACTAGAAAAGAATCTCATCACACCATGGCTATCCAGGAAATGGCAAGGCAAGGTTGAAACCACTGTCAAACCCAATAAAACCCATTCCAATGACAACAAATGAATCAAATAAACAAATTCATGTACCATGCATTCACACCTCATCTAAGTATTTGTTTGGTGGGTTATATTATTTCCATTACTAGCCCCACGTGCAAAGCTGGGGTGGCCACCCACCCCTTCGTTGCGCCAGGTGCAGCGAGGGGGTCCTAGGACGGGCAGCAACCCCCCTCTATGGGGTCTAGGGCAGCGCCCTAGGAAAAAAAATATTTGGACCCTATATTAGGTGTGCGGACCTACCTATGGTTTTGTGTATGGCTTTTGTACATGGTTTTGGGCATGATGGTTTTCTACCCATGGTATCTTGTAGATCCGATCAATGGAACTATGGTTATGTTCTAATCCAAGGTTAATGGATTGGGGTTTATGGATGCTTCAACATGTATATATATGTATTGTAACATTGAAAGGAATATAATGGAAAATCAATCTAATAGTCCCAGTTTTGGATTCTAGGGAAAAATCTTTGTATATATTTGTTTTATGCTTTATGCTCTTGCCTTCTTTTTTTAAGAATTTGTTTGCAAGTAATTTCAGTATAGGGTTAAAACATACAGAAATCACACATGCAACATGTTACCTAAAAAATCCTCTTGTTGAAGTTATTGATCCAACCTTCTTCTTGTTTTCTTTGTTTTTCCCTGTTTTTCCCTGTTTTTCCTCTTCTTTCATTGGTTTTTTGCTTTCTCCTCTTGGTGTTATTCTGCCTCTCTTCCAACCAATTCCAAATCCAAATTGACAAAACTCTAAACAAGCAAAAGTTCAACTGACAAAAGTTGTGAACTGATTCTCAGAAGTCCTTTTATCATTGATGCCTCTATTTTCTTCATTTTCCTTCATTTTTCCTCTAATTTCCCTCTCATGCAAATTTGTGTCTCTTTTCCTTTGTCAATTTCCTTAACCATTAACAAACCGAAAGTGATGTTCACTATAGTGTTTTTTCCAACATTCAACTTGGAATATGTGTCCCATGACCTTGATCTTATTTTGTCTTTATTAACCTTTATTACATGAACTTTAACTCGGAGTTATTTCCTTCTTTTTTTTGCTAAAAAATAATACATATACAACCTTGTATTTAATAAATAAAAAATAACATTTTAATTTCCAAGCTTTTAAATTTTAAATGAGAATTTTATATTATATTACATGGAATTAAATGTGCTACCTATATTAATGTTTTCAAATTTTCGTGACTTCTTTAGTAGTTAAATCATTGGGCACAAGATAAAAATGAGTAATTGCAATTTTTTCAAATTGAAATGGCTATATAATGCAAGCAAGTAGTACTTATTGTTCTTGTTTTTTAAAAATTACATTTTTTAAATAACAATTAACACAACGAAAAATTGCATTTTTAAAATTATTTAAAAACAAGTGAAAAAAAATAATATAATTTCAGTATTTAAACAAATTTGAAAACATAATTTTCATTTTAATAAGAACCAATATAGATCTATCTTAATTTTGAATATATCAAGCGTGAGAGGGATCATAGCTCTCAAGATCAAACTTCTTTTTTAGTACAAAAGTTGAGAAAAAATTATACCTCAAAAAAATTGATCTCTACCAACACTTGGTAGATTAGAAGTTAAAATGGATCTACATTGGTTCTTTGTAATATTTATATATATTACACATAAATTTAACATCTCTATATATAATAAATATTCCTATTTTTAATTCTAATAAAACCCTCATAATACATATAGCAATATTTGTATGTAGCATGACATTTTTCTTTGACTTGTTTTATGCTTTTTATTTTTAATTTAATGGTTAATGTAATATGCATAACATAGATTATATGTATATATAGAGAGAGATTATTATATGGTTATTAACTAAATTTAAGAAAGAAGTTTTGAAATATCATAGTTATGAATCTGAATTATCATTTTTAGATTTATTTTAATGTAATCAGCATGTTATGTATTTTTTTTATAAAAAAATGTTTGTAATTTTTTTAACAAAAATGAGAATATTTTATTTTAAAATATGTCCTTGGATACAACAATTACTCAAAAAGTATTTATAGTAATTCTAGTAGCGGGTCCTCTAGAGCGGAGCTATCTAGAATTACAAAAAAGTTATATGGTAAGCTTAATATTACTAACGAGCTACATACATAAACTTTACAAAACTGACTAAGAAGCAAAACACATTTATAGAGGGAGTACATCAAAGAGTTGATGGTGGATCATCTTCAAGAAGCTGGTTGAGATCAAGCGGTAGTCTACCCACATTTTGATTGGAAGAACTATTGTTGGTAGTCTAATTATCACTCTTTGGGTGGTGCACCTTTAAACCTTCTATTTATTGTCAGAGAGCATCAATTTCATCCTCTTGTCGAGCTAATTTTCATTTCAAGGCTTGTATTTCTTTAAGGAGTTTTATCGACATTGCCATTCTCTAATGCAACTTCCAGTTAATTTCCATTGTTTCTAGTTGAAGAGATTCAATTTTCTAGGAACAATCGCTGCAATCCAGGTTACCCGTAGTTTGAGGAGTTTTATCTCTTTTTGTCGACATGCTTAGATTGATGGCAGGGAAGACCTCTTTCTTTTTGTATGATGCACAGGAGGCACTGGAGAACAGTAGGTGGGATACAAGAGAAAGGGGCCAAGGAAAAGGTTGCAACCGGAGGAGGGCAAGAGTGACCCTATAGTAGACAAGATGGTCCAGGCAAAGAGGAAACAACAACAATTCACCAAAGGAGACAAAGCCCACCCAAAGAAAACTAGATATATTGACACCCAAGCCCAAGTAGTAGTGAGACAAACTAAATTCATAGATGAAAGGGTGTAGATAAGAGAGACACCAAAGCACAAATCTAACTCCATAAATGGAAAAGGCTTTACTAAATTCACAAACGTAAGGACGAGCCAGAAGAGGAGAGTACCAAACAGACATATAAAGCAAACCAAATTTGAGGAGCTCCAATATAAAATGAAAATGCAACCAACAAAGACTAATTGACATGGGTACACTAAAACGAACCTAAAATTTAGACGAGTCCAGAGGGAACTGCTACTATCAAAGTTCACTTGGAAACTGATGAAGCATCAAACTACAAAGTTATGTTTGTCACTAGAGAGAAGCCTGGAGATGTTGATCGTGCTAGGCAACACTGCTTAGAGCATCTCTAAGGAAACGAAACCAGAATTGGCAAGGAATTGACTGGCTTAGAGCAAAAGATCAATTTGAGACCATAGATTTAACAAGTTTGGAGTTAATCCCACATGCAATTCTACTTCAGACTCCAATAATCTTCATAATAACTAAATTCGTTGGAACAATCCATAGCAGGAGCTTGAGGTCTGAGAAAAAATCAAAACGTTGTTGCTTCCTTGTACTCAAGGTGTGTGAAGAGATTGATATTAAATAAGTTGTATGGAGCACTACGTCAACAAGAGCCACAATACCTTGTTGCATGCTCCCCCAATTTTTATCCATTTTCCTAAAGTTTGGAATGAGACTAAGAATGATTTGGACATTAAAACATGTACTTGGAGGAGGGGGTCATGGGATACTTTTCCATCCATGACTACCATTTACTTCTATTTGTCCAGCATTAAGGAGACAAGCTAGGTTGGCTTGATTGTCAGTTTCTGAATTTTGGTGCCTGAGGATGTGGAAGAAGGATTTAAGAGGGAAGAATTCAAGTGCTCTAGAGATTCTTTGGAGTAGGAGTTTGAGATGGTTTTCTTTAGGCCAAGTGCCTTTGTACAAATGCTGAATTGTTAGAAGAGAGTCCCCCAAGATTGCAAAATTTTGTATATTCAAATATTTTGCCAAGATTAGACCTCGTAAAAGGCCATACTATTTGTTGTTTTTAATTGTTGTTTTAAAATTATTTATTGTTTTTTAATTCAATGACTTGCATATCTTTTGCTACACAATTGAAATGTGAGAAGGTCTTTCGCCGATTTCAACACGACCATTTTAAACCCTAATTTCAAGTTGAATGTGAATTAATTATTTTCTTTTCAGTGGGGGAGATGAATCCCCACTGAAGAAGCATGATATATTACATATCTCGCCGAAGCGAGCAGATATAAGTAATCACTGGACCAAATAACGCCGTAGCGTATGTCATCGCCGAAACATATTGTTGCAGTAACGCGCAGCACCCGCAGGGATCGAACGCGGCTGGGGGGTGCGAAAGCCAACCGCCCCAGCCAACACATCATGCACTCACGTGCATGATGTGTATTTCATTACAAAGGTTTATTGGACATTGTTATTTAGAAGAACCCCTTTCTGATAATAATTGAGATGTACAAAAGTATATTCTTAGGAGATTGGAAAATAAGGGGCTTATTAAGATCATTAATAAGACCATCTTCTCTTTCATATCAAGGCAGAGAGTGATACTGATAAACCTTGGCAGAGTCTTCATATTGTCTTTCAATATCTCAGTTATGTCAATATTACTAATTAGACAAATCAATAAGAAATTTGACCTATTGAAACCTAAGTATTTTGACCTCTGAAAAATTAAAATAGTTGAAGATTCAACTGACTAAAGCAAGAGATCTATATGTTAAATTAGACAAAACTTACCTCAATCAAATTTACCCTGATGTTTATAAGGATTTAACCTCTATTTCTTTTTTCCCCTGTGCAATAGTTTTCCTAATAATGTAAATTATTTTTCTCTGTGTCGTACTTTTCCTAATAGCATGGAAAGAAATGTGGTCGATCATGCACAATGGTATATATGGAAAATTATGTGGTGTATGAATTTTTATACTTGGTTATTGTCAAAAAAAAATGAAATGTAATTAATTTTCACTCTACTCATTATGCAGAGGTGACAAAGGCCAAGATTTTTCAGAATTAATAAAATTCTAAATTTGCAAATTTACGACAATCTAAGGAAATGAAGAAGCTCTTGAAAGAAATTTCAACTGTCATGACAAATCGATAATTAATGTAATGCTTTGATTTGATTCAAGTGGATGTCTCATATGTACAAGCACAATTAAAGTATGGTGCTGTATGCTTGTCTTTCTATGTTTCCATTTTGTTCATTTTGATACTTGACGGTCCGATGGCGATCTCTTATAAATCCTTTGGCTATCTGTTTCATGATATGCTTTATACTCTATCGGCCATCTCCAGGAGTATTTCTATATGCAGATCTATCTAAATATTTTGTATATATACCCTCAATATAATATAATGATTTTCTTTCAAAAAAAAAAAAAAAAAGCACAATTAAAGTAATTCAAAAATATAAGGTAATACATCTTCAATTTTCTTTGTTCATAGATTCTAAAGGCATTGCAGAAAATGGTCAACTTGTAAATTTTGTGGGTTTCAGCGTATGAATCGTTACATGAATCATGAATTTTCGATTTTTTGGTTTAATTGTTTTTATAGAGTAAAAATGTGAAAAACAAATATATAAATGAAAAGAGTGAAAAATAAAATTATAAAATAAATGTGATGAAGTGATTAACGCAAGGGATATAATAATTTAAAATTATCAAATTATTAATATTTAGGTTATCATATTTCAAACTATTAGGTAGTTCGCAGAGTGAATGCATGAATCATCGAATGAGATTGTTATAAAGTAAGGGTGTAGGTAAAAGATATTAGAATTTTGAGATAGAATCAATTATTATTTATTGATAGATTTAAGCATATCGAGAGCATGGCATCTTTATCCAAGGCACATGTCTAAACTATACTAAAAACACAAATAGAAGCAAATATGCATGTGGCAGAATTTCATGAGAAAATTAACATTGTGGAGCCACTATTAAGTAAAATAGGGATCATGAAAATTTTTACGTTATGAATGCAACACAGTGGCCTATTACCATGCTTCAATAATCACTCAACTACCAAATTCCAGTTCTAAGTCAAATTTCCAAGTTCTCCCTAGCCTTCTTTGGTAATTCAAATTTCATTCCTAATAGGGTGGTCACATGGAAGCTACTGAGACCCTGAGGAACATTTCTTCTCTAAAAAGTCGTGCAAGATTTTGAATTCTTTAAATTTAGAAGCCCACATAGGACTTTGGAAACATTGAGAAGCTTCATAATGCCATGGGAAATAACCTCTCTAAGGCATCAATCGTTGGGTTGAGGAAGATGGTCGCACAATTTTACTCGCTTAGTGGATCCCCTCTTCCCCTTTCTAAAACAAAAAATTAAACTCAAGTAAGCGGGTATTACAAATGCAGATAAGCTCATAGTTTTCACTATACATTTTTATGTAAGCAAAGCATCCCAACATAAAAATGTATATTGCTAAACTATGAGATTAAAAAATGTATATTGGTAAAGCAAGAGCTTATCTGCATGTGTAATAATTGTTTTGTAACACTCCATTTGTTTTTACTGAAATTTCAACATTTAAATGGTTTGATAAAATTCCAAATTGAAAATAGTGAAATAGGCACAAATTGATTGTAATAATGGCAAGCCTAGTGTGAGTAAAACGTATTTCTAGATTTGTGCATGATTTTTTTATCCTGTGTTTTGGAGAAGAACTGATAAGTGGAATCTGGATGGTTTGGGAGCTTTGGATCTCATCAATAAGTGAGTGAAACAAACTTCATGATTCAATAAGTAATTTGTGTGTTTTGGTCAATTTGTATTTTTTTCTTATGATAAATATTGGAAAATATATATATATATATATATATATATATATATATATATATATATATATATATATATATATATAAAGGTAATTTTTTAACTAAACCTTTATTGGCGAAGGGTTAATTTATTATCAAAACATTAGGGTTGAAGGGAAAAACTTTAAACATAATGTTTCTAGATGGGAATCATAAAGACCCAAAACGTAAAAACAAATTATTTGATGGGTAATCAAGAATCCAAATTCCAACCATGTGTATAACCCATCCCACTCGTGCCACCCCTAAAAATTTTCGTAATTTTATTAATAAAAAAATTGTAATATAACAAATTGAATTCAGCAAACTTATAATTTTTCTTTTTATTTTATGTCTTTTTATTATTATTTTATGTTTTATCGTTTCACTACATCTCCTCCATAATAGAACCAACATTTGCCTCCTTTTTTTCTTGTTTTCTTTTTTTTTAATAACTTGATTTTAGATCTAATGCCTCATTGCTCTAACACTCCCACTACAACATCTTGTTAGAAAGTGTGGCAAGAAATGCTCAATTTGACTTTAGCCTTAGTCAAATTGAGTCAATCGAAATCCCACATCAGCAAGACAACTTGGACGCAGTGAACTAGTGTGTCATGGCTCTTGTCACTCAATTAAATAAACAAATTCGAGTTAGTGAGTTTGCAGTTCAATCATGCATGTGTTGATTGCTAAATTTTAGCAATCTAGTTCGGTGATTTTCAGTTGTACACAGTTAACTAACCTCTAACAATTAGTAAAGTCAGTTGAAGGTCAATTGAGTAGTGAGATAACAGTGTAACTCAAAAATCTGCCAGATAACTAATCAATCGGCCCAAAATAGCCCAGACATGCATGGAATTCAAATTACTCAGCTGGAGTGGAAGAGACAAAGGCTAGTGTAACATTAATTGTATACTAGTTGAGTGTACAATTTTTGCATGCAGTGAGGAGATCAATTCCTTGGGAATTGTACAAGGAAATAGGGACTTCCCTATTGTTTAGGAGCTCGAATTAGCTCAGAATTGTGTAAGGAAATAAGAGGCTAGGGGAGACAGAAGTTGGCTAAGTGTTGGCCAGAGGTCTTCATTCAGCAAAGAGAACAATTTTGCTTTTCTAAGTGGTGCTCAAAGCTAGAGCATGCAATTGTAATAGTTTATCTATTCAACTGATTAATGCAAAGAGGCTTGAGGGGTTTTGCCTAGTAGGATTTTCCTAGAAATCATTGCGTATTTGTGGTTTTTCTTGTTGCATGTCTATGCATGTTGTTCTAAATTGTGATTTTCATTCCGTAGATTAGTAGAATAGAATTTGTCTCCTGATTTCAATTTGATTTCATGAGCAGTTGCAATTTCTATGAAATTTCTACATGGTATCAGAGCCCTGAAATGACATTAGAACTAATATTTCGAATTTGCATCTTCAGTGTAGCAACTTTTCTTTGGATTCGAGAAAATGTATTTCAACGGACTAATATTGGAGTATGTCCTAGAGGGTAGCTCGTATTTCATAGCCTGGAAGGACCATATCGAAGCAATGCTTGATGATAATGGTGTGTCAAAATATGTTAAAATTGACATTGTGAAACCCCAACAGTGTGATGCACAACAATTAGCCCAATGGAAAAAGGATGTTGAAAAGGCCAAGAGAATTCCTCTGGAAGGTGTGAGAGCCCATGTGGTCTCGAATCTCCATGGAAAAGAAACACCATTTGCTATGTGGAAGACACTAACTGAGCTATTCAAAAATAGCAGTAACCATAGAAAATTGGTCCTACAAGACCAACTTTGAAACATTAGGATGCAAAAAAATGATACCATTCCACAATATCTCTTCAGATTCACTCAAGTTCGAGATGAGCTTGGAGGGGTTGGGGAGAATGTTGCATAAGGTGATCTAGTGAGCCTAGCTCTTCTAGGCCTTCCAAAATCCTGGCACAACTACCAAGACTCTGTGAATGGAAAGGAAAAATTACCAAATTGGGAAAGGTTGTGGTTTGATTTGGTTCAAGAAGAGATCAGGAGAAATACCAAAGATGGAGTATCATCTAGAGTAGAGGATGAAGAGAATTTTGCCTTGGTTGGGAAGGGGAAGAAGGAAAAGGAAAGAAGACCCAAAGCAAACTTGAATCCAACCAAAATAATGGCAAGAAGAAAGACTTGAGCAAAATAAAATGCTTCCATTGCCACGAATACATGCACTATGAACAAAATGTTCACACAAGAAGTCTAACAAGAAGCCTTCAAGAGGAGAAGTTGAAGCACTGGCTTCACAATTCGAATTAGACTTCACCCTAATAGCATGCATGGCAACACTGTTATGGGGAGTGTGTGGTACCTTGATTCCGATGCCTTGTTCCATATGACAGGGTGCAAGGAATTTTTCAATAGCCTGGAGGAGAAGGATCTCTAGATGCATATTGAATTGGGGGATGACGAGAGGTACAATGCTACAAGAATTGGTATTGTCACCTTTGAGAGGGAGAAAGCATCCCCTCTTTGCCTCAAATATGTTATGTTTGTACCTGAGCTGAAGAAGAACCTAATCTTTGTAGCAGTATTGGAGGATAGAGGCTATGATGTTATTTTCAGTAAAGGGAAAGCCTTTATGAGACACATAGCTACCGGGAAAGTGAAGCAGATTAGAGTTCGAGTGAAGAACCTATACAAATTTGAGGTGGGAGATTGTGTTACATTGAGAAACAAGGCAGAAAAAATGCAAAGTCGAAATGTTAGAGAACTCTAGCACATGAGATTGGATCTTCTACACCATGGTGCCTTGAAAATCATGCAACAAATTACCACCGATCTCCCTAAAGGCTCCCTTGACCAGCAGGATCTTTGCAAGGGTTGCACATTGGGGAAATATGTCAAATTCACCTTCCATGGCTGAGATAACAGAGCAGATGCAACCTAGGTGCGAGTCCACTCTGATGTTTGTGTACCTTTCTCTACAACCTCCACGGTAAAACATAAGTACTGTGTAACTTTTATTGATGATTTCTCTAGAAAATGTTGGATTTTCTTCATGAGGAAAAAAGATGAAATGTTTTCCAAATTTGTAGAATTTAAGGCATTAGTTGAGAAGGAGACTGGGAAGAAGGTGAAGGCTCTCAGGAACGATAATGGAAGTGAATTTGTTTTGAATGCCTTCAAGGATTTTTGTGCTAAAGTAGGTATTCGAAAATCACTGATAGCACCCCATAACCCACAGCAGAATGGGGTAGCTGTGAGGAAGAACAGGGGCATAATCGGAGTTGCAAGAGTTGTGCTACATGATCAGGGAATTTCATTGCATATATGGGCAAAAGCATGCAACACAACAATTTACTCGCTAAACCAGAGTCCTCATAGAATACTTAGTATGATCACACCGAAGTAATCTTTCTCTGGGAAAATGCTTGATGTGTCTCATTTCAAATTTTGTGGAGCTTCAATTTATTATCATGTCTCCAAGGATTTGAGGAAACTAGAGCCCACAATAGAGTTGGGAGTTTTTGTAGGATATACCAAAACTCCACACAATTACCAGGTGTATTTACCTTCACTGAGGATGACAATGGTGAGGAGAGATGTCAAGTTTAATGAGGAGAAGGTTGTGAGATGCTCTCTGGAACGAGGGTTGAGTATCCCACTGAAGCATGAGCTTCTAGCTCCAAAGGAGGATCCTCAGGGTGAGCTTCAGGAAGTTGTGGAGTAGCGACAAACAGAGAAGCAGAGAAGAGGCCAAGTGGAGACACCCACTCAACCAGAAACATCCAAAGAAGGGAGAAAGAGAACCAGAGAAGTTAATAGATTGTTGCAAGATGTTAGGAAGAATGTGGGAGCCCCTACATCAATACGCGAGCAAAGGAGGTCACCTAAGAGGTACACTGGTTACATGGCTCTCATAACATAGCTCATTGAGTCAGAGCCTTCTTCATTTTAGGAAGCAGTTTCTCAACCTATTTGGGTTGATGCCCTTGTAGAAGAATATGAATCCATCATGAAGAAAAGTTTATGGAAAGTGGTGTCGAGACCAAAAGGGAAAGCAGTGGTTGTTTGCAGATGAATCTACAAAGTGAAGTATGCAGTTGATGGGAGCATCAAGAAGAACAAGGCCAGATTTGTGGCCAAAGGATTTTCTTAGGTAGAGGGAGTTAACTATGAGGAAACGCTTGCCCCTGTGGCAAGGTATTCCTCCATCAAATCAATTCTTGCATTAATTGCGTAGATGGGGTGGAAGATCCACCAAATGGATGTGAAGACCGCCATTCTCAATGGTGTTGTTGAGGAGGAAATTTACATAGAGTAGCCAGAAGGATTTGAGACATCTTATCAAGAGTCACATGTGTGCAAACTCTAGAGAGCATTGTATGGTCTTAAGCAAGTGCCCCAAGCATGGTACACTCAGATCGACAGTTATCTCAGTGGATTGGGCTTCACCAAAAATGAAGCAGATGCAAACCTCTATCACAATGTGGTAGATGGTAAGTTGTTTATTCTTGTTGTGTATGTTGATGATTTAATATTGACAGGTGATGAGAAACTGATCCGCTCTTGCAAAGGGGATCTTGCAAAGGGAATTTGAGATGAAAGACATGGGTTTAATGCCTTATTTCCTCTGGCTAGAAGTATGGCAAGGTGATGGTGAATTGTTTGTGTCTCATGGGAAATATGCCTTTGAAATACTTCATAGATTTCACATGGAGAAGTGCAAGCCTATGGCCCACACCTCTAGCTACAAATAGGAGGAAGAAGAATGCCACTTCAAGTGAAGAGGTTGATGCTACCATTTACAAGCAGCTTGTGGGGTCTTTGATTTATGTCGTGAATACAACACCCGACATGTGCTATGTAGTAAACCAACTTAGTCAAGCTATGGTGAGGCCTACCAAGTTGTAGTGGAAAACAGCAAAGCATGAGTTACGATACCTCAAAGGCACTATCGAGTATGGGTTATGGTACAAGAGGATAGAGGGAGTGAAGCTCCAAAGCTTCACTGATACAAATTGGGTAGGGACTCCATCAGACAAGGAAAGTAATTCAGGTTCTATCTTCAGTGTTGGGTCCGCAACTATTTCCTAGCACAATAGGAAGCAAAGGTCTGTGACACTCGGCTCAACAGAGGTTGCATGCATGGTTGCAAGTCAAGCAGCATGTGAGGCCATATGGATGAGGAAAATACTTGTGGGTATTTTCAGTTAGGAGATAGATCTGACAGTGATATATTGTGATAATTAGAGTTGCATTAAGATCTCCGAGAATCTAGTATTTTTTCATGATAGGTCCAAACACATTGATATCTAGTATCATCATTTGTGGGACTATGTGTAGAGGAGAATTATGTTGCTACAATACATTCCAACCAAGGAGTAAGATGTTGACATCTTGACAAAAGGCATTGTCAAGAAGTAAATTTGAATTCCACAAATGCAGGATAGGGGTGGTGAAAAATCTTTTTCTTGCTAAGAGGGAGTGTTAGAAAGTGTAGCAAGAAAGACTCAATTTCACTTTAGCCTTAGTCAAATTGAGTAAATCAAAATTCCGCATCAGTAGGACAACTTGGAGGCAGTTAACTAGTCTGACATGGTTCTTGTCACTCACTTAGATCAACAAATTCGAGTTCGTGGGCTTGGAGTTTAGTCATGCATGTGTTGATTGCTAAATTTTAGCAATCTTGTTATAGGCCATTTTGTTGCATCTAGTCAATAGGCCTGCAAACTGGATCAATCCACATCCATGAACATGTTATGATTATCCCTACACAAAGCCCTAAGCATGACCTTTCTAAAATGTCTGAGTTTTTGGGTCTAACTACTAAAAATTAGTGTTTTAAGCCCCAATGCACCCTATTCCTTTGGAGTCTTGTGTTTAGCGTTGGTTGCTCCCCTTTTCCACCAGTGTTGGTCAACATTAGTTACTCCTTGTTGGAGGTGCGCTGATTCTAGAAATTCAGGAAAATTATAAAAAAAATCTGAAGCTTCCTCTTCCAAAAGCTTCCATGGGTTATTTTAACCATTTATCTTGGATAAGAAGCTCGAGTCCTATTTGATCCTTCCTTGGAGACTTCACCTCTTATCCCTTGAGCTCATCTTCCCATCATAAGTGGATCTCGAGCTCATTATAGTAAATCCTAAACTACCATCCCTCTCCTATAAATTAACTGCCATTCACAACATCAAAGTTGGCTTTTAGAGACTGATCATGCCCTCATGTTGTTGCCCTGAATCTAAGAGAGCCATCATCTTCATACATTAAGGTGGCACTGAAGTGTGCTTTGTAACAAGGAAGGAAAAGTCAACTTGGGGAAATTTCTACAAGATCGACTACTATTCTTGATTGTAAACTCTCCTATTTCTATTAATACAAAGAATATCATGTTTTCCTATATGTGTTATGTTACATTTACATTCATGTATTTCAATGCCTCGTTGATTCATTGAATAGAGTAACTGAATTATGCTACGTAGATGTTGTGGATCCTTGGTGTGTTTTGGTTGTATGTGCTGGTTCTAATTGTAGCACTCGGAGCTACGACTGGAGCTTACAAGCTAGGAGGAAAGTAAAGCTTATGACAGATTCCAAGTAAGCCTCTTTCCCATTTTTCAATTTCTCTGAAGGAAACTCTATATTCTTTGTTTTTTGTTGTTCTAGACCAATCCAGTAGGCCTAGGGAAGATACTTTTGTCTGCAATCGTAAATTCCGCATAACCAATATAGTTCAATTATTTTCAATGGTACTCAGTTAACTGAATTCTAATAATTGATAGACTTAGTTGAAGGTCAATTGAACAGTGAGACAACAGTGTAACTCAGAGATATGTCAATTATCTGATGAATCAACCCAAAATAGCGCAGACATGCATGGAATTTGAATTGCTCAACTGGAGTGGAGGAGACAAAGGCTGGTGTAACATTAATTGTATAATAGTTGAGTGTACAGTTTTTGCATGCAATCAAGAGATTAATTCCTTGGGCACTACACAAGGAAATAGGGACTTCCCTATTGTTTAGGAGCTCAAATTAGCTCATAATTGTGCAAGGAAATAGTAGGCTGGAGGAGGCATAAATTGGCTAAGAGTTGGCCAGAGGTCCTGATTCAGCAGAGAGAACAATTTTGCTTTTGCGGGTGGTGCTCAGCGTTGGAGCATGTAATTGTACTAGTTTCTCTATTCAACTAATTAATGCAAAGAGGCTTGAGGGGTTTTTCCTAGTTGGGTTCCCTTAGAAATCACTATGTACTTATAGCTTTGCTGCTTTCATGTCTATGCATGTTGTTCTAAATTGTGATTTTCATTCTGCAGATTAGTAGAGTAGAATTTGTCTCCTTATTTCAATTCGACTTCTTGAGTAGTTGCAATTTTTATCAAATTTCTACACATCTCCCACATTGATATAAACATAATTGATATAATTGATTGTAAAGTGTCATAATCAATTCAATATTTATGTTTTATGTTGTACTCTTCTTACATAATGTTTGTCGTTTACTATAATGTTGGGTGTCGTTTACTATAATGTTGGGTGTAGATTAAAGAGCTCAACACTTTTGAGCTAGCCATCTTCAATCTCCTAGGGATTGCCATGTAACTTTAACCAAGGTAACCATGTTTTATTTCCACGAATCCTTCCAATACCTTGAGATAGCCATGGGGGCACTCAAAGTGTGTGCAAATATTACAAAGCCAAGTTCACTTCCAATACCTTGAGATAGCCATGGGGGCACTCAATGCGTGCGCAAACATTACAAAGCCAAGTTCACCTCATGGTTCTCCTTGAGACTTTGCATCCTAAATTAGCAATGAGGAACAAAGCATTTTAATTTTTACATCATTAATTGAGGTTCAAATCTCACAAAGTTTCACATTTTAAGACTTAGTAGTATAATGGATTGCGATCCAGTGGTGGATAGGTAAGAGTTTAAAATTAATTAGTCCAATTTCAAATCCATGTGCATTATGTATGGAGATGCTTCAGAATCCCCAAAATGAAGCCCTAGGAAAACGACCCCAATGGCCCCAAAATGGGGAGTAAAAATATGAAATGAAAATGAAAGCGTAACCTAGAGCTCCTTCCAAGTCCTTTAAAATCTTCAAATGAAGGCTCATTGAAAAGTTTTTAAAAAAATAAAACTAGTTGCACGGAATATGGGAACAGAGTCTCAAAGCTGAGTCCTTTCACAGTGTTCAAGTGTAAACAGATTACATTGAATTTTCCAAATTTTTAATCACTTATTCATTTTATTCTTTTGACAACTCTCCAAGAGGACTCAGTATTCAAGTGTGAACAGATTACATTGAATTTTTGAAATCTTTAAACACTTAATAATTTTGTTCTTTTGTCAACTCTACCAATTGACTGTAAACTTGGGAGATGAAGAATAGGCAAAGGATTGTTCAAGTCCCTCTCCGAAGGGAGATACTAGGAAATTAAAATTGAAACCAACCAAAACCTAAAAGAGAAAATGGCTTTGGAAAAAAGAAGACATAAATATGAAAAGATAGCCAACTACCACCAAATCGGATGCTGAACTGAGCAAATGTATCAGGAAACGAAGAAAAGGGTAGATAATGATATAAAATGATATCCTGCAGTTTGCCAGACAGAGAAACTAGCAAGCAGCATATTCCTTACATTCAGTGTAGTTTTTTTCATACTAGCATCTCATTGTGTGAGTAGAGAGTAATATAAAACGAAACACAGTAGTTTTCCACAGGGATAAACAGGAAAGCAGCCATATTTTCCTATTCCATATTTTCTTTGTGTAATTTATTTGATATTATTTGATATTAGTATTGCACTGGGTGCTGATAGATCAATATAATCCTGGTTTAGAAATACCCAAGTAAACAACTGTCCTGAATGACCAAATCTCCACCTTGTAAAGGGTTGCATCAAAGATCTGACATGTGATCCCCTGCACATACTCATTTGTGGAAACCTTTCCAGGTGCACCTACGCTATAAAACATCCAGATGCAAATCCAGCAAATGGAAACAAAGACCTAGCAGCAGCTACAATAACAACTTAAGTGACATTTTGCCTGCAGAAGGGAATAACAATGCGCAGAACCTGATATTTTACATGTTGTCAGTACAACAGAACCAGATAGCACACAAATATATTCAAGTGTGCTTTGTTGCAAAACAACTGAAAACTTGCAGAGCCTTGGTAATTAATAAATGGACCTGCTCACATAAAAATCACTTAAAACAATTTTTCTTGAAAGAAACTACTTAATTCTTCCCAATCATCAAATATTTGTACAAGGACTGCAACCATAATCCATGCCAGATATTTCCACTTAGAATTTCCTTGAATAAGATACTACAGGTCAACATATTCTATAACCAACTAGAGGCAAAAGCCTTCCGACATTAACAAATTCTTTGACTATATACTACCGATCATCAGGAAGCTCCAAATTCTTTAACTTTCTTTTCGGCCAAAAGATAGTCCACTTCTTGTCGTTTACCTGACTTGCGACAAGCACTAATAAGGTAGTTATAGTTACTGGTATCCAGTTTTCTATCCTCTCCACACTGCTGAATCAGGAAAGAATGTGCTTCATCAAAACCTCTGAATTGGAGGAGCCCATCAAGAAGGTGACCATAAGTAGGGTACAAGGGCTTAATTCCTTCTTCTTTCAGTCTGTCAAAGAACTTAAGTGCACCGTCGATTTTCCCTACCTTGCACAATGCCTGAATCATCGTATTGTATATATAAGCCTCTGGTTTGCAGCCCATATCAACCATAGTCTTAAGAAATTGGGCCACTTCTTCAAATTTTTCCCTATTACAAAGTGCAAACTTTTTGCTCTTACAGAGTACACTTAAAACAAGATTATAGCACATAGGGTCCTGAGGAGAGTCTTTCATCATCTCAAAAATCTCAAACACCTTATCCTTCTGGTTTTTCCGAAAGTACAACCGTATCAGTGGCCGATAAGTCAACATTCTGGGAGCACAACCCGCAGTCGCCATCTTTTCCAATACCATCAAGGCTGCATTGGCATGATTCTTTCCACAGAGAGCCGCGATGAGCATTTCATAAGCGTCTCTTCTGATAGACAGCTCCAGCTTCTCAAACATTTCCATAAGTTCGTTTAGAATATCTGTATCATCATACCAGGCGGTGGCGAATGAAAATGTTTCGGCAGAATTACTGCAACACGCCGCTGATCTCTCTGACAAAACCCTCAGTAGGGTTTCAAAGTCCTTGGAGCGGCCGAGAATATTGCCAAACGTGTCATAAGTTTGAGTCGTGTGTTTGAAACCTGGTTGCAGTTTGGCCCATTCAAAATACCTCAGAGCCGAACTCGGGGAATCTAGTTTCGTCAATATCAAAATAACGAATTGGGGACATAAATGAATGCCCAATTGATTTAGGGTTTCTTCCACATCTTCATCACCCTTTTCAAAAGCTTGACACGTTTCCCTTATAGCATCCGCCAGCTTCCATTTCTTTTTTGGGGGCGTTTCGCCAGTTTTGTTCAATTCAACCAAGGTGCCTTCCTCTTCTTCGCTGTTTAGAGACTGTAATTCAGGGTTTTCGTCCTCGCTCAAGGCTGCTGGAGTTTCCTCATGTATTTGAGCCGTGGCAGATGCATCCATTGAGTGAAATTTGTGGCTCAAAATGAGTTCATGTGAACGAAGAAGGCTCATACCTTTTTGGAAGGTTTTGAGAGGCGTGGAGTCCAGATTCTGGAGCCATTTCGCTGAAGCAGAGTTCCATTGTTCTGGGCGCATTGCCGAAAATGCTCGCCTGATGGAGGCAAATCCTGCGCGACGCACACAAGCCATGGCCAGCATTTGCAAGGAGTCGTTTGTACGAGAGCTTTCCGCGTTGGTGATGAAGACAAATGGATCAAATGGGGTTTAAGAGGGTTTTGAGACTTTTCGCGATGCTAGGGTTTAAGAGCATTCGACGAGGTATTAACATTTGGATCCGGATGCTTTGAACATCAACCTTGGGCAGGGTTTTTTAAATAAAATCAAGAGTATAGTTCGAGTGTTTTAATAAGTAAGAGTACGTTTTTTAAAGATATTATAAGTTCAAAATCATAGGGGTGGAGTATGTATGCTTTAATAGATTTAGCAGTGAAATAGATGTGTTGAAGTTTTTTGTTCCACAAACAAGGGGGTCTCATACACTAATTTAGTGTGTGACTTGGCCATGACCTTAAAATTGGATAACAATAATAGTAACATAAAGTATTACTTATCAGAAAAAAAGTTCTTAATTTAAAAATTTTGTTATCTTGAACGTTAAGAGATTGTTTGATTTTAGACTTTCAGATTAATCACATCAACAACAATCACATCACAAATTGTTGTTGATGTTTCGAATCATTTAATGTGGTTCATCTTTTGTCTTGAAAATGAACCACATTAAATGGTTCGAAATGTTGACCAATAAATTAAGAAATTATTTTGATAAAAATTTATAACTTTTAATTGCAAACCGGATACTGCCAAATCATTGAAATCCTAATGAAAAAAATATTTTCATTCGGACTTTGGACTTTTAATTGTGAGATGAAAATGTGATCAATAATATTATATGGTTTTCTTTTATATAGAGTGATGGTTCCATTGTTTCCTTGTTTTTGCCTTTGCTTTTACATATGCTTTAGCTACCAGTGAATTGGTTAAGATCAAAGCCATAGATTATAACAACGCACCATCTATTTGGAGAGTTATAGGGATTCCAATTATAATATGCTTCATACCAAAAAAAAGGATTTGAATCCATTGGAATTTTACAGTAAGAATATTCATGTACCCATCTTATCAATTAATTTGGAATGTGTTTGGAATGAAAACAATTATTGTCAGCTAACTATTCTATGAATGATTCTGAATCAATGCATAAAGTTGAATCAAAGGCACTATCTAGAATTAATATATAGAATGGGTTAGGAACATAAGGGTGGTTGTGGTCTTCACATTCAGATGATGTGATTAGTACACTAAACTCAAAACATATATTTCCAAAACCAATACAGACTAATAATTCTAATAAATGCCAATATCATAAAGAAATATCATCATTATTTATTTTTTTAATGGATAAACCAAAAATTTAAAAATTAATATATAGAATGGGTTAGGAACATAAGGGTGGTTGTGGTCTTCACATTCAGATGATGTGATTAGTACACTAAACTCAAAACATATATTTCCAAAACCAATACAGACTAATAATTCTAATAAATGCTAATATCATAAAGAAATATCATCATTATTTATTTTTTTAATGGATAAACCAAAAATTTAAAGAAACAAGGATACACCCAACTTATGAGATAACCATATAAAAGCACTAGTTTGTTTTGTTTTTGCTTTATGTGGAAGTAAATTTAAAAGAAAAACATCACCCTTATAAAAAAAACACATGAAGAAAAAAAGCATGAAGAAATATTAAATATATTTGCTGAAGTATTTGTTAACAAAGAATTTATGTATATACAAAATTATATATTATAGTATAACAAGTAACAAGAATCTTATGTAATATGTTAATAATAAGAAAAAAGCATGAAGAAATATTAAATATATTTGTTGAAGTATTTGTTAACAAAGAATTTATGTATATATAAAATTATATATTATAGTATAACAAGAATGTTATGTAATATGTTAATAAAAAAAATTATTAGTTAATCATTTAATCAAATTTTCAATTTTGAAAATATAATTATTTATTTTGAATTGATTATATGTATAAATAAATATTGTAAATGTTAAAAAACAAGTAAATATTTTTAAAATATTATATAAAAAATAAAATTGTTTATGTTCTAATGTATGGAAAGTTTGAATAATTTTGTCATGAATTAAAGTAGATAAGTAAGAATGGTAAAGTTATTAGACATTTTTCAAATCCATCTACACCAAATGATTATATCCCTCAGTCACCACCATATTTGGTTGAGTGGCTAAAACACAACATACTTGCAGAATGATGCATCATCATCATCTCCATTTAGTATATTTCCTAATAGGTGAAAAAAATGCAACACACAGGCAAACTGATAATTTTGTCTAACATTTTTATTATATTGTTGAAATGCTAACAACTCCATTCACCCATCATCATCTGTATAATGCAAAGGAGGCTCTTTAATTATATAATGTTTCATACTCCCTATCCTAAAAAGCACAAAACATAGATTATATGAGTAATGAAAGGCATGGTAGGAAAATGTATAGACGTAATTAACAAAAAAATAAAAACCATACAACGACATATCATGTTACTGTCATGTATTCCTACAACTTATGTATTAACACATGTCCATTGCATGTCACCCACTTGTGGATGGTGAAAGTAGCTTTACCTATTCCTTAATGCTTGCTTTTTTATTATCTACCATGGTGAAAGGTGGCTTTGCCTATGCCTTTGTGCTTGCTTCATTACCGTCTGTTACGAAAGAAATGCACATGGAGATTTATGTGCAAAAATGGTTGAGGTTGTTGTAGGTTCTGAGTTGTTTCACTAACCTGTTGGCAACCATGTTTGGCTATGCAATGGAAAAAACATATATTATGCATATGGCAAAGTCACAAACACTTGTTGGATTTACCAATCATGAGCATTGATATGCTTCGAGTGTCAAGTCTATTTTCAATGAGGAAGAAGAACCCGGTATTATGTATAATTATTATGATGTCTTTCATGGCTTGGAATCCATAGCTTCCTTGCCATGGAATCATTCTATCCATCTAGATCTATTCATAGATGTAAGCTCATGACCTCCTTCTCTGCTACCCATAGATCTTCCTTTGCTGGGATTTGGCCACAATTTCACCATTAAACCTCCAATGCTAGGGTTTATACAAGGTATTTTTTTCTTTTAATATTGAGCTTTTACCAGAATTTTAAAGTTGCATGGACACCAACAAATTAGTAGGTTTAGTAACACATGGGATAAGGTATAATCCATACCTTTTAAATTGGTAGAGAAGAGTGTCCTCCAAAATTAGGTGACCATAAATCGATCCCTCTCTCTATATGTCGGGGTGGCATAGAGCATTGGCATTATACATATTTCCATTTTTCTATAACATGTAGTTCCATCATAAAATTCAATGTGACATTGACAGAATGACAATAGAACACCCCATATGGATACATGAGGCGAAAGCACGATGGTAATTCAAAGGTCATATGGCCAACGTATATGTAATTAAGTAATTAGAAGAACATAAGTTTAGTTTTCAATAAATAAAATATTTGTTTTAGAAATGTAAATAGTAGTTAAATTATAAAAAACACCTAATAAAATAAATAATAAGCAAAGTCACATAAAAATAGAAAACTCGTTGGTAAACACGTTGAACTTGCATGCAACCCAGTTGTCCCCTTTGTGAATGCCCCCACACAACTATTCACCGAGATATAAACCTTAATTTCCAAAGCAAATACCTACTCTTGTGAATATTTTGCCAAAATTGATTTGGGCAAGGTCCTAAATCTGAATATCAAGAGGGTGCGAGTTCGGTAAGCCAACTCCGGTGAAATACGTGATACCTTCTTTTGTTAGATGGTTGCTCCTGTGCTTCCTCTATGGACAATGCCTCCACTTATGTTGGTGGTTCCTCCTGGGGAGATCCAACAACAACAAATATAGTAGGGGCGAAGATAGCAATGGGATTTAAGTAACACTCATAGCGAACAAAGGCAAAGGGAACATACATACCTATGTAGCACAACCTATAAGGAACATGTGAACTTGATCGACTTCATCGTGCCATGGAAGACCTTGACTCATATTTTGTCACCAACAAGAGTATTATCTTTCTAGGTGAGATTCTTAGGATTTCAAGTATTATGCTTACTGAATTTGTTTAGCAGAACATGTATAAATAGAAGAACTTTTCAGTTAATGAAATAGTAATGACGTGGTGATACAATATGGCTACAATATAAATTTCAGTTAGGTTGAACTTGTTGCATTTGAATTCTTGTTAGTATAATGGATTTATTGTGAATGAAGAAAACTTCTTGTAATTTACTTTCCTTTAAATAGATATTAAGAACAGTGTATTTTTTCAAACAAAAATGGTTGTCACTACAAAGTTTGTTATCACATTTGTTTTATCTATTTACTATTTTCCTCCCTTTGAATGGTCCTTTGGCATGCTTGAGAATGTCTTCTAATTTCATTCTCTAATTGTGAAGTGGTTTAAGAATCCTTGCTCAACTCAGGCAATGTTGTTATAATGTTGGACATAAAAAATGAAAAGGTATTTCCTAACAGGTATGCAAAGATGTTACTCAAGTTGTGGCAAATGTAGAGGCATCAAGGCCATTCACACCTAATTGCTTATAATTATTTAAAAATAAAAGGTGAAAAAAAAAGAGATTGCAATACTCTAATTACAGCCAAAAGTGAAGAAGAATATGATCTGCAAAAGACAAAAACTAATGCCAAAGAAATGCAAAGCAAGAGCCTAAGCTTCTACAACAAATACAAGTTTATTGTAATTAAAGTTATGATAATATTGTGTTTAGTCTGTATCTATGCCAAGTCTATTGTAATTGAAGCTATGATAACATTGTGATTAGCTTGTACCTATGCCTTTGTCTCATGTTGTTGTTGGTGATATTGATACTAGTTGAATAGATGTTTCTAGTCCCCTACCGAGTTGTCTCTTCCACGGAATATTGAGCACTCCTGAAAGATAACACAAAAATGGGTAAATGCGCATAAATGGAAGAACTTGGGCAAATGACATAGAAATGGAAAAAGGAACTTGGGCAAATGACATAGAAATGGAAAAAGGAACTTGGGCAATGTGTTTCCAATGGTAAGAACCATGATGCCAAGGCAAATGGTAAGAACCATTCCATGGAAGATGGCGATCATGCCAAGAGGCACAATGTGACATCGTTTACCATGAAAACTTGGGTCCAAAGTTGCTTCTATATGGAAAAATGCAATAACATAATATGTTAGGGGTTAATGCTAGTTTAAAATAAATCTAATTGAGAAGAGTTAATACGAAACTTTGGTTAAAAGATACATCGTTTACATCGGGAAGAGGCAATGGCGCAATAAGACATCAATTTTTTTTTCCAATCACCTTACATATAAATGATTGTTAAAATTTAATTTAAATCAATATTCACTAAAACTTTGGTTAAAAACAACAAACTTGACAATCAATGATCAAGTAATAGTTAGTCAACAAAACTAAATGTTATATACCATGCCTATCGGTAGGTATAATAATATGCCCTTTACATATTGATATTATTGGTAATTATTATGTTTAGTGGGTTATTTTTTTATATGTGGTTGTTATTTATGTAATGTACATGTTATCTCTTTATAATAAAATATTTAAATGTTGGAATTATGTTGGTGGTTATTATGCAATGTACATGTTATCTTACTACGATAACATATCCATGTGTTGGGATTTTGTTATAAGTCAATTATCCTCTTTTAAATTGTGTGTGAGTGTTAACATCATCATTGCCTCCACATTAGATGCCTCAACTCTTGCTAATTCATAAGTTTCCTTATAGGTGTTGCCTTTGTGTGGTGTTGGCACTAGCCTAAGGGTTTTAGTGGCATCTAAATTTGAGTTATTGATTCCTTTAGATTCGAAAGAAAATAAATATTGGTGTTCATTGTGCAAGTCCCTAATAATATCCTCCATCATGGAGTAGGGATGATAAAATATTGAATATGAACCAACCTATAGCCATGTAATCTTAAAGTTTACAAAAAAACACATAGTACAAATATGCAAGGACGACATCTATTCCAGTATCAAATTCAAAAAGTGTTTTATAAACTATCAGATAACATCACAAAAGCACTAATTCAATAACATAACTCACAATCTCTACATGGGAAATTAGTGTCAAAGCAACAATTTGTTATTGGTAAAAATATATAAGATTAACCTCCATACTAATTGTCAACTTAATGCCTTTATTTCAAACCCTAAATTCTTACAGTGTGTTACCACTTAAAAATGTGATGTGTTTCTTGGAGTTGAAGGGTAGTTATATGTTGAGGGAAACACTTGTAATCCATCCACCTTATTTTAGTTTTCCTTGGCACTTTTCATCAATTGAGGCAAGGAATAAGGTGTGGAGGATCATTGATGACTTAATGGAGGCTTACATAAGATGATGTTGCTAGATAAAATGAGTAATGAGGTAGCCATTAATGAATGCCCTACATCAAGAGATGTCTAGGTTATGAAAAGATAAGAATCAAACCCAACATAAGGAGATTAATGCCTTATCTTATTGGGCTCCATAGGATGACATGAGGTATGCAAAGGCATTAATGAGCATCAAAAGTTGAACACCCCCCTCACAAAGATGGCTAAAGCATGTTGAAGTTGGGAGGAAACCTTATTGGAGAGATCTCCACAAATTTTGAGGTATATTTCACTTTTTGGGGGTAAGGGCAGATTCTTTGAGGAATTTTATACATATTTGGAAACAAATTATTTGCATTTAAGACCTCTGTGGTTAATTTCTTTTGACTTAGTTTCCGGAGAATCCACAGTAAGAACCATTTTCTGCCAGCATTTCAAATCCCAATCGGGATCCATCATCGGGACTACTTGAATGCTTGATAGAAGAAGAGCTAATTTGAGAGATTATATAATCTCTCAAATTAGCTCTTATTCTATCAAGCATTCAAGTAGTCCTGATGATGGATCCAGATTGGGATTTGAAACGTTGACATAAAATGGTTCTTACTGTGGATTCTCCGGAAACTAAGTCAAAAAAAAATATATATATATATATATATATATTTGCAGTAATTTCCCATGCAGCATTGATGACATGATGAGACACAAAGAGGGGGGTGTTTTTCTTATAAAGGTGAAAGTAGTAATTTTTATCTATTGTATTCATTCAAAGGGAAAAAGTAGCAAAACTTCATGGAGGAGGCCTAAAGTATGATATGTGGCAAGGAAAGAGACTAAAAGAAGAACACCCTAGCATAGAATGATGATATATGGTGGTAGAAGTGTTTGTGTGGTCAAAGACAATGTCTTGATCGCTCGATTACAAATATACCCTATAGAGAGGGATGTCCTCCTAAAAGGAGCATTTAAAGCATGTTAAAGGGTCATTCTAGGGCATTTCACAAGGATTAAAGTATGATTCACATATTTTTAGGAGTTACTTCAAGGATGATGTAGACACATGTCATATTGTGATTAAATCAAACCCTAAAAGGTACTATAAAGAGGTGTGCCCTACTTTTATGGTTTTAGTTCTCTATTATTATTATTTTATTCATTAGTGTTTCATATAAATTGTATAAATAGAGGAGAGATTCATTTGCTAAAGGGCATGATTGGAGTTGTGGGTGTTTGCCTCCAAGCTTAGTAGAAGATATTTTGGGAGGAAGAAGTTAATTAAAAAGTAAATTGTGAGGTTTTCCATCTCTCTTTTCCTCTTTCATTGATGAATGATGGTGGGGATGCAGGTTTTAGAGAGAGTCTCTCTAATCTTCCAGCAAGCTCTTCTATGTCTTGATCAATTCCCTTTTCTTCTGTTCTGGGTACATCAGTCATTAAACTGATGTTTCATTTCTTAAGAAATGCCGCTATCGTGCTTGTTTAACACCTAGTAGCTCTTCAGGCAACTCTTAAAAGCAACATACCAAGGATGGACATACGCATACAATATATATATATATCTACTTACACACATCCGCAGTATGTTCTCTCCTTTACTTTGATATCGGCGACGGTTATGGACTGGGCGTTATCAGGTACAAAGGCGCAGCTCTCATGGACTGCCTGCTATACATATCCGCCTTCTATGTTGTCCCGGTTGATATATATATATATATATATATATATATGTGTGTGTGTGTGTGTGTGTATAAGCCTGTTATAGCACAAAGGCCGAGCTTCCTTCATTTTGATCCACGGTCCAGGTGATATGCATAACCCACAACTTATAACGGTTGCTCCTAAGTTGACTCTTGGTCCTGGTTACGCTATGACTCCCTTCAAAACCGAAAGAATTGAACGCTTGTCACACAACGAACAGTTCCAAAGGTCTCCGGCGCCGATATGGTCTCAGACAGAGGCGATAAAACTTCCAGGTATGAATTCAAATATAAAACAGAGATGGGAAAATTCAAGAATTCTTAGAGAAACAGAGACATCTGCATAACTGTAAATTCAAGGTGATATATCATCAAACGAAAGGCAAACAGATTCAATAATTAACACACAGCAGTTGCGCATCGGGAAAAATAAGAACCATCAGCACCGTCCCTTTTTTATTCCATAGTCTATGCATATATATTACAGAGGCCTTTTTAAAAAAACGCTGAGAGAATAGTTTTCTTGCTTTAAAGTAATGCTCAGGCACTCGCTCTTTCCTCTCTCTCTCGATAGCTTTGCTGCCATTTTGTTTATAATTAAGGATAGCCTTCTTGATCCTTATCTTTTACAAAAGCAGGCTTTTTCCTTTTTACATAACGATTTAAAGCGTGAAGCTTTATTTTCCACTCTTATCCTAATTTTAACTGAAAAACATAGAAATTCTATCCCAAATTTTGCTCCTAAACTATTTCCCTCATATCCTTTTATTTAGAAAAAGAATATTTACATAATCCCCACTTCCTGTTTTATTAAAATAACAAAATATTAAAAATTATCACACCCCCCTTTTATCATATATTTACAAATCAGAATGGTCTTGATGCTCCTGCATCATACACCCAACCTTAAAATTAATCATGATCCCCTGATCATGTGTTTGGATCTATGTATGCCTGGATCCCATATCTTGTGCTGCAAGTCATCATGTGCTATTGCTCGCTGTCTTTCTCCAGGTTTCCATATCTTATGCTGCCTTGCTCCACTAGCTGCACTCTCGCAATCTTCTGTTGTCTTCCTTTTACTGCTTCTCCTTTGTTTTGCTGTTGTTGGCTTCTTCCGGGATACTGTCATCATCAGTTTTCTGATGCTTTCAATCTCTTGGTCCAATAAATCTCCCAGCTGTTGATTTCTTGCTATCTGCTGAGCTAAGACGGCTTGCTCAGTTTTTACTCTCTCTGTCAATGTTGTCTCAACTGTCACTAAAAATGTTGCTGCCACTGCTGCCATAGATGTTGCTGCCACTGTCGCCATAGATGTTGCTTCCTCCCAAACTTCCTGACCCTCTGCAACATTCTTTGGCTCACCACCTTCTTCTTCCTCTTCGAGAATCTTCAGTAATTGTCTACCACCATCTTGATTGATTTTCTCAATCAAATCAAGTCCTTCAAACATTGTAACCTCATCTTCTAACATTGTAGCAGCTCCAAAATTCTGCATATCAGTCTTCTCTTGGCTATTTAGGCAAGCCAACTCTTTATTGTCACCCATAGAAACAAGTTTCTGCATATGAGACATGACTGTCTTATCTTCTTTTTGCAACAGTTCTTCTTCCCTCAAGACAATTCCAAGTGATGGATTGTCTTCTTCATCATCTGCATTCACAAAACACTTGTTAAAATTAAAAACATAAGGCTGTTGTGCCTTATCTCCTTTTGGCAATAATTCAAATGGTTGCTCTGTTTTCTCCTTCTCCTCTGCCAGCATATCAGCATGCTGATTCGAATTCTTAGTAAAATTCATAAGACTGTCCATTAGTCTTTCTTCCACACCATCTGTTCTAATGGTGCCTTCTTGCTTTTGTCCACTGTACTGAACTCTTTCATTTGCAATCTCCCTGTCATACTTTGGATTCTCCAACAAGTATTCTAACAATGCAATTTCCCTATGGCATTGTTGCAGCATTTCATCATCACTTATAGTCCCTGCATTCACACACAAACTGTCAGTTTGAAAATCACAGAATTCAACAGTCTCAACTGTTGCTTCACTTATCCATGCTACAGACTGATCTATTTCTTCTGCATCCATAAGAACTTCCTCTTGTGCTGTAGCAGCTTCACAAGATTGCACATCCTCCTCAGCCCCTGTAACCACATCAAAAGTATCAGCTACATTATCCAGCTGGTCTGGATCTATCCAATAACTCAAGAAATCATCAATGATCTCCTCTTCACGACTCAATGGTATACTTATCATTTGCTCCAGGTATTCCTTTTTCCCAAGTAACAGAGTTTTTGAATTAGTCTTCTGTCCCGGCTCATCTTCTTCTTGCAGAGGCAACAATGTATGATTGATACCATCCTTTCCAAACTTGTAGGTGTTTCTTTTTCCATCATGTATGGCTCCTTTGTCATATTTCCAAGGTCTTCCAAGCAATATGTGACACACATCCATAGGCATCACATCGCAAACAATTTTATCTTTGTACTTGCCCACTTGAAATTCCACTTCACACTGTTCACTTACCAACAGTTGATGTCCCTTCTGTAACCATGACACCTTATAAGGTGTTGGATGCTTCATTGTCTTCAGCTTCAATTTCTCCACTACGTCTGTAGAGACCAAATTATCAGTACTGCCACTATCAATGATCATCTGACAACATTTCCCTTGGACTTTGCACACTGTCCTGAATAAAGTCTTCCTTTGTGGCGGTTCTGCAGCCACCTCTTTCATTGGCTTAAGTAAGACTTTGTTAACCACCAGAGATTCTCCTCTTTCTGGTGCACTTTCTTCTTCTGTTACCGCTGCCACTGGTGCTTCTTCTTCAGCTGGAGCAACAATTGCATTCCTCTGCTTTATGTCTGCATTCTCTGGGCACTCAAAAGCTCTGTGTCCCAGCTTGTTACATCTGTAACATCTTATTTCTCTGCCTCCTCCTCTGCCTTCTCTTCCTCTGGAAAAACTCCCTCTGCCTCTTGCATCACCTTCTCTGGGTGCATGCTGGGTTGAGCTACTGCTAGCTCCTTCTTTAGGTGTTGTAGATCCTCCTCTACCACCTTGACTTCCTTTTCCTCTGAAATTCTCTCTCCCTCTGGCAGACTGCTTCCTTATGAGCTTTTCCTCAGCTTTCAGCGCTATCTGATAAGCTTCCTCTACAGTTTTAGGAGACAACAAACTTATCTCATCCTGAATGTCCATCCTAAGGCCATTCATGTATCTAGCTACCTTTTCATCTGTATCATGGACTTCTCCAGCTCTTATGCTCACTTCATAAAACTCTTTTGTATACTCTTTTACTGTTAAAGCTCTCTGTCTAAGATTTTGCATTTGTCTAAATAATGTTTGCTGATAATTACTTGGCAAGAACTTACCTCTTAACTTTGCTACCATTCGGCTCCAGTTCTTGATTGGCTGCTTACCAAGTCTCTTCCTTTCCGCCTGCACACCATCCCACCAGAGTGCTGCATGGCCTTTTAACTTGGTGACAGCAAACTTTACTTTCTTCTCATCTTCTGTTTCTTCGTAATCGAAGAATTTCTCCATGCTGTTAATCCAGTCGATCAATTCTTCTGGATTCAATCCTCCTTGGTATACCGGTACTAACTGGTTCCATGGCCTGGCTGTGGACTTCAACACTGACTGAAAGAACCTCATCTCAGGAGTAACCTGTACAGCTTCCTCTTCTTCAGCAGCTTCAATTTCGGGCTCACTGACATCTCCATCATCTATATTTCTATCCGAAGTTAATGCATCCACTCTAGCTCGCAGCTCTTCTACGGTTGCCATTAGTTCAGCATTTGCAGCAGGTCGTCCTCTTCCACCACGTCCTCATCCTCTTCCAACTCTGAAATCCATTCTTCTTCTGCTCCTGAGATTCAATTCAATGTCAGTTGATGGCTCTGATACCAATAATGATGGTGGGGATGCAGGTTTTAGAGAGAGTCTCTCTAATCTTCCAGCAAGCTCTTCTATGTCTTGATCAATTCCCTTTTCTTCTGTTCTGGGTACATCAGTCATTAAACTGATGTTTCATTTCTTAAGAAATGACGCTATCGTGCTTGTTTAACACCTAGTAGCTCTTTAGGCAACTCTTAAAAGCAACATACCAAGGATGGACATATGCATACAATATATATATATATCTACTTACACACATCCATAGTATGTTCTCTCCTTTACTTTGATATCGGCGACGGTTATGGACTGGGCGTTATCAGGTACAAAGGCGCAGCTCTCATGGACTGCCTGCTATACATATCCGCCTTCTATGTTGTCCCGGTTGATATATATATATGTGTATAAGCCTGTTATAGCACAAAGGCCGAGCTTCCTTCCTTCTGATCCACGGTCCAGGTGATATGCATAACCCACAGCTTATAACGGTTGCTCCTAAGTTGACTCTCGGTCCTGGTTACGCTATGACTCCCTTCAAAACCGAAAGAATTGAACGCTTGTCACACAACGAACAGTTCCAAAGGTCTCCAGCGCCGATATGGTCTCAGACAGAGGCGATAAAACTTCCAGGTATGAATTCAAATATAAAACAGAGATGGGAAAATTCAAGAATTCTTAGAGAAACAGAGACATCTGCGTAACTGTAAATTCAAGGCGATATATCATCAAACGAAAGGCAAACGGATTCAATAATTAACACACAGCAGTTGCGCATCGGGAAAAATAAGAACCATCAGCACCGTCCCTTTTTTATTCCATAGTCTATGCATATATATTACAGAGGCCTTTTTAAAAAAACGCCGAGAGAATAGTTTTCTTGCTTTAAAGTAATGCTCAGGCGCTCGCTCTTTTCTCTCTCTCGAGAGAGCTTTGCTGCCATTTTGTTTATAATTAAGGATAGCCTTCTTGATCCTTATCTTTTACAAAAGCAGGCTTTTTCCTTTTTTACATAACGATTTAAAGCGTGAAGCTTTATTTTCCACTCTTATCCTAATTTTAACTGAAAAACATAGAAATTCTATCCCAAATTTTGCTCCTAAACTATTTCCCTCATATCCTTTTATTTAGAAAAAGAATATTTACATAATCCCCACTTCCTGTTTTATTAAAATAACAAAATATTAAAAATTATCACACCACCCTTTTATCATATATTTACAAATCGGAATGGTCTTGATGCTCCTGTATAGGTTTTGTCAAGGAATGTCATTATTTTTAATGTTGAAAAAGTAATTGAAGAATGATGGTCTTCATCTAATAAGAGGACATTATGGTTTAGGTGACACCCTCCTTGACTCTTGATGTAATCTTAGATTATTAAAGTATATTCTCTAGTTAGGGTTGGTCACTCTATGTTTGAGGGTTGTTTTATGTAATATTGCAATTTAACCTCTGAATTATAATGTAATAAATCATGTATTATTTACATGATGTGGCTCATGAGATGGTAATCAATCAATCAATCCATGTGGTTAGAATTGTAATTACCCCTTGTGGCATTATAAACATTCATAATGTGGAGTTCAAGGCCAAGGCTTGACTAGTGAATGCATAGGAGTCCAAGTGGTGGGCTAGGATTTCAATGTTGTGGGTATATTTTTCATGATATGCTCATGTATATCTAAAGGAATGTATAAAAAAGGTAATGCATAGTAATATAATATCCACCAAAATGGATGCTTGCGGGAGTAGTAAATGGATGTAAATTGTAATACCAAAAGGAGGGGAAGATGGAGGGGGGTTTTTGGTTGATTTGACCTTGTTCTTTATCCTTTAGAATTATTATCCTTTCTTGTATGTTCTTTATTGCACGATTTCTCATCAATGTTTGACTTGTTGTTATGAACTAAGAAGAAATCTCATATTTGGAATATCCTTAGGAGGAAAGAGGGACCTTATGCAAGAAAAGGTTTTCCATTATCTATACCATGCATATTATACCATTGTATGATTATTCACTTATTTGTGGGAGGGAGATAGATAAACTCCCATGTCATGGGGATGCTTTCTCCATGGTTTTCATAGTTTCCATGTTTGTACTAGCAAGAATATCCCATGTGCATATGGTTGTTAAGAGCCTTAGTAAGGGAGTTGGGAAAGTTCGTTGCAAAATTATAGAAGGAAATGGGATGTCTAGAGAAAAATGGCATACCTAAAATGTCCACAATAGTTGAGGGAAACTTTCATATATACAACCCTATTATTGCTACTCATTTAGTGTTAGGGGGAAACATTTTATATTCCAAGTTACTACTAGAATACAAATAGTAGATTGGGCTCTCTGTGCACACGTTAAAGATGTAACCACCCCCTCCCACATTTACCCAATTTCACTGGCCTACTAGGGTAAACATGAGACGAAGAGTTACTATGACATGACCCAACCTCCAAGCTTTAGTTATGGAAGTGGGGCCGACAACTAACAACTTACAAACATCCCTCAAGGCTTACAGGACACTCAGGGGCCAAAGAACCACCCCAGGTGACCAAAAACTAAGCTGAGTAGCTTTTTCATTGATCTGGGCCCACAACTGCATTCACAAGCCTGCGATAGTGTGATTATAGGATTCCAACTACACACATAAGCCTAGCTCCCTACGGCTATAGCCTAAAATTTCCAGTTTAGAGGGTGTGGTCCCGAGATTTGAGCCACTTTTCCAAGCTAGCCTCCAAACCACTGCCCAGAACTGCCTGTAACTTCTCAGAATGATAAATGACATAATGACAATGTTATTCATACAAAACTTGAACAAGAACTTGACCTAACCAGGCCTAACCATGAATGCATATATGATCATAGGAGTCTGAAACTTATGCAAGTCATGAATGCATATATGATCATATATGCAGGTCATGAATACATATATGATCATAGGAGTCTGAAACTTATTTGAGAACCACCAAGGTCTAATGCCCCCTTATAATAGTTGCAATAACACTTGTTAGCCCATGCGTTCATTAACCATCAAATACTTATCAAATCTTGAAAAATTCATAACTGAAGCACATTACAGATCCATGCTTATAACCTGCGTATAACCAAAATATTAACCATGATAGAACAACCATAAAATCACCATAATAACAAGTGCAAGTGCTCATAGATTACAATAGGAAAATAAATCTTATTAACTTATGCAAAATCCAACCAATTCAAGGACTTCAACATACCACTCGACTATGGATTGGGCTGAACCAAATATTTCTTTCAGCCAATCACCCACGTGTCATATTCCAAGCATGAATGTGGGATCTCAAGACATAAACAACCAAGGATTCTCAGAGATTAAACTACATCCACTCTCAGGCTACCGTGATCTCGCCAAAACCAGTCAAGAGATCACAAAGCCCAAAAAAAGCTTGGATGGCTCAGAATTTCTTCACCATTAACTTGAGGAATTTTCTTATCTCCACCCTCCTACCGATGGCTTCCCAAATATTAAACCACCTCCACCCCCAACCCTTGGGAATTTTCCTAAGACAACCTCACCTGGTTCCAAAACCTTTCAACCAAGAAAAGAATCCCATCACACCATCTATATCTAGGAAATGGCAAGGCAAGGCTGAAACCACTGTCAAACCAAGTAAAACCCATGCCAATGATAGCAAATAAACCAAATGAACAAATGCACGTACCATGCACTCACACCTCAACTAGGAAATCACACATGCAACTTGTTACCTACAAAATCCTCCTAGTGAAGCTGCTTGATCCAACCTTCCTTGCTTGTCCCATGCTTTCCTTGTCTTTCCTTGTCCTTCCTTTCTCCAATGTTAGAGTGCTCCAAGAATTTTCTAAGTGTGCAAAATTATGAGAGAATAGAGAGAGCTCCAAAACTGAATTGACAAAAGCTAAACCAACAAAAGCTGTGAACTGATCCTTAGAAGCCTTTTATCACTTAGGCCTCTATTTTCTTCATTTTCCTATATTTTTCTTCAATTTCCTCCTCATGCAAATATGTGACCCTTCATATCCCTTTTCTCATAATTTCCTTTATTTTCACAAATAAATTCCAATTAATGCCTCTTTTCCTTTTCCAATTTCCTTAGCCATAATAAACTGAAGTGATACCCACTAGGATGTTTTGCCCAACATTTAGCTTGGAATACATGTCCCATGACCTTAGTCTTATTTTGCCTCTATTATCCTTTATTACATGAATTTTTCACCCGGGGTTGTTACAAATCCCTCCCCCTTAGGGGAACACCGTCCTCAGTGTTCTATGACACGTATGACTAGCAACCGCTGAAAACAAAACATATTTCCTATGGAGCTTTATAACATAGCTCGAGGCAGTATTTACAATAACAACGTGCTGAAAAGAAAAACCAACATGAAAGATGCGACAACATGACCATCATACCACTTATTGAAGCTCTATAAAATAGCTCATTATGATATTTAAATCCATATACATATACCAAAACTCCTTTGCCTCAACCGAAAAATAATGAAGGATACAAATCTAGCATCTGATCCGTCGTCTCCCGTATAACTTCATCTGGCGCAAAGTGCTTCCACTGCACTTTAACTTGCTCGACTACATTGTTCCGGAGCATGAGTTGTTTCCGCTATAATATGCACTGAGGTTCCAGTTGGAATTCTCCTTCTAGTTCCACCTACAATATAGACCATTCAATCACATGATCAACATTCTTCACATTTCTTTTAAGCAATGAAACATGGAAAACATCATGGACTGTCATTGTTGGTGACAGTGCTAGTTTGTAGGCCACTGGTCCAATCCTCTCAAGGATCTCAGAAGGCTCACAATATCGAGGTGCTAACTTGGCACATGACCCAATCCTCAAGGAGATCTTCTTGGGCTTGATGCGTAAGTACACATGTTCCCAACCTGAAACTCCTTAAATACCTAGTGTTGATTTGCATAACTCTTCTATTGTCCTGTGGTGCCTTTAGATTCTTTTTGATAGCTTTCATTTCCTATTACATCTCTGCCAACATGTCTGGTCCAATCAATACCCTGTTCACTGGATCACTCCAGTTGATGGGAGTATTACAACTCTACCCATAAAGTGCCTCGAGTAGACTCATCTTCAAGGAATCTTGATACCCATTATTATATGCAAATTCCACCAATGGAAGATACTCCTCCCATTCCATTGTTGATGCAAAACATACATCCTCAACATATCCTCAAGAATATTTTTAACCATCGTTGTCTGTGGATGATAGGTTGTACCAAAAGCCAACTTGGAGAGGGTGATTTTGATGCAGTAATATAAAGATTACGCATGTTAGACTTATGTATATGGTTGTATGTTATCGACATGGTTGAGGTCACATGGTCGCAATGCTCTTATGATAAATATTGATTTTGGTTAAGTGCATATTATTGTTGTTTTCTCTTTTGGTATCCTCGTTTTGACATAGGTGTATGACATGGATGGTGATCCAGGATTGAGATCCATGAATGATCATGGTTATGTGGAACATATGGTTAATTATGATTTATGGATGATACATGATTTATATGATTATATATGCTCTATATTGCACTAAACAGGATGTGGCAGAGGACCTGGTCATTTCCCAACTAGGATGTTCAAATTATAAATGATTGTGGAAGTCATGCAAAATTCATGTTAAAATGTGAATAAGTTAATTATGAAATTAATTTGATTTCTTTGATCTATGATATTGTGATGTGTGCGGGTCGTGGAAACGGACCTTATCAACTAATCATCAAATGGGTATGAACTCACAATCAGTACCTTAAGGTGAAGCACAAAGTTTCAAAGAAGAGTAGATGAGAAGCCATGAAAATTAGGGAGCAGAGTCCTAAATCCATGAAAGATAAATACATGGAGTCTTGGATCTATAATAAAAGGATTAGGGCGCGGAGTCATAACTCCATGAAAGATAAAGACGTGGATTCTTGGATCTATAATAAAAGGATTAGAGTGCAAAGTCCTAAATCCATGAAATATAAAGACGTGGAGTCTTGGATCTATAATAAAAGGATTAGGGCACGGAGTCCTAAATCCATGAAAGATAAAAAAGTGGAATCTTGAATCTATAATAAAAGGATTAGGGCGTGAAGTCCTAAATCCATGAAAGATAAGGAAGTGGAGTCTTAGACCTATAATAAAAGGATTAGGGCATGAAGTCTTGGATTTATAATAAAAGGATTAGGATGTAGGGTCCTAAATATTTAAAGGATCAAGGTGTGGAATCTTGGCTCCTTGGAGTAGAGCAGGGCACAAAGTCCTCAATCTACTAAGGCACGAAGATGCATGCAATAGGGATGCAAAATCCTTATTCTTTGGAAGAAAAATACCACTCATGGGTAACTCAGGGATGAGTTTCCTTAATAAAATATCATTTCTGACAATTTTGGATTGACTTTCTAAAAATAGAAAGTCATGTCTAACATCCCAAGTATGACTTTCCAAAAATAGTAAATCACATTGCATCAATTGGTAATCAAGTATAGTTGAAGGAAAATCACTTAAATTATTTATAATCAATCCTAATAGTTCAATATTGACTTAACTAGCATTTGCACCAAATGTTGCAAAGGAAACGCCATAAGGCATAAATTGAGGAACAATCAGGACATGGGAATGGGCAAATCTAAATGAAATGTAGAGATGTAGCAGAAATGAAATTGATTTAGGGTGCCTCACACTATTTTTTATTAATTATTGAATTAATATTGCATATAAATCATTGTTCATGACTATGAAGCTACCAAGTTGCTCAATGGGAAAGCTATAGCCAAAGGAGAGGAGAGGTAGGAAGAACACTACAAATTGTACATGTGAGTTAATTTGAATTTACTTTAAAATCGTAGTAATTTAGTTTCAATTTGAATTTATTTATTTCTAAAGTCACTTTTATTCATAAAAATTAATTTATGGTTGTGTAAGACTGAAAGTATGCTTTAAAATCATAATAAACAATCTGATGAGATAAAGATGATTATTAGAACTAAATCATAATTTTAATTTGTTTTATTATTTAATTAATAAAAATAATTAGTCTCTCTCCAATAAGATGAAGATGATTATTAGAACTAAATCATAATTTTTTTTTTTTTTTTTATTTAATTAATAAAAATAATTAGTCTCTCTTGTATCATACCCGTGGTTGGGATTATACAACGAATCTTCTGCATCTCATAACTTATCCCAAAAAAAATTCTACTCATAATTTGAATTTATTTATTTCTGAAGTCAAATTTATTCATAAAATTTTAATGGTTGCTTAACACTGAAAGTATGCTTTAAAATCATAATAAATGAGTTTTAATTTGAATTTGTTTATTTCTAAATCACATATATTCATAAAAAAATAATAGTTGTAACACTGAAAGTATGTTTTAAAATCATTGTAAATAATCTAGTAAAATAAAAGTGATTTAATTTACTTTTTATTATTATTTAGTTGATTAAAATAATTAGTCTCTTATCCAGGGATATTTGTTAAGGTTGACTCTTATTTTTCATCTTGGTAACCTGAACTCTTTATTTTTGACAATTTCTAAACCCAAACCCATAATTATATTATGTTTTATTAATGAAAATACAAAAACACAGTGTGCGTGAGGGTGAAAATGCATATCAAATGCATGATTCTTCCATGCGGTTGAAGGATTTCTGGAAAATTGACGATTGTTTTGAAAAGTTTTTGTTTTATTTTTTACTAGGGTTTCGATGGCTTGTTGGGTTTACAATTTATAAGGCTATGTCATGTTGTGTTTCACTGTCTCTCTTCTTTTGTAGGTGGATCAAACTTCTCATATGAATTATGTCTGCGGATCAAACTTCTCAAGTTAATTACATCTGCAGATTTCCTAGGACACATGTGCTAGCCGCTGTCCAGAACCCCTTTTTGAAATCTTCGGCCCTCATCAATGACACATGCTCTGATATGTTTGCTGAGGGTTCTTGTGGAAGAGTATTGAAATTACTTACGGTTATATGAATCTTTTGGTAGATCTGACGAGAAGACAAGGGTTTCTGGTATTTTTGGTTTCTTCATAAAGGGTGTCATTGGGTTTCAATTTGCAAGATTATTTTCCCTGGAAAAATGTTGGTAGCACGGATCTGTAGTTGTTCTCCATATTACTCAATTATCACGATGATTTTCCTCTGAAATACTCTTTGGTGAATTTGAATTTTCAGTGTTAGATTTTGCTGGTGATAAATCTAACAACATTGATGGTTACAGGTGTTTGATTTGTCATTTCTGAAATCTAATCATCTTTGCCAAAATCTGAGGAACGAGGTTTTTTTCAAGGTCCTTCTACCACGAATCCTTCATCAAAGAATGAATTATATAGAGGCATAATAATTGAAATCGATTCCTGATTCCGTGAGCTGAAATTGTTTGAAGCAGATTGTCCATTGAAACTCCCATCTCCATCTTTGTCTATTGAATATCTCTAGCTCTTGTTTCTCAATAAGTCTGAGCATTATATTGACCTGAGAGCTCATTGTTTTAATATCACAAGTGGCTACTTAGAGTATACATTGCCCCTCAAAAAATAGAAAGGAAGCAATGTACAATTTTGTGTTGTCATGCCTCAGTAGCAAACTTAGAAGCGCCATTACTTGAGAAGACCGAGCTTTTCTTTGGGTATCTGTGATATTTATCTTCAGAATAGGAAGCTCTACCAGTTTCTTCTCTTCAAGTTGTGATCCTAGGTTTGAAGCTTCACCAATAGCACTAATAGCTAAAGACCTTGACACAGGACAAAAACCTTGTGTGACAGATCCTTGATGATTTGTTGATGTTGTAAGAGTAACACTGATTGCATGACATTGACTTATGCGTGACTGTAACAATGATAGCAATGAGCATCCTATTGATTGGTTGTATATTGCATATTCATCACCCTCATTTCCATCTAATTCTATCTTTATAAGTGTGGCTATTTGCATACACAGTTCATTTCTAAGATTGTGAAAGATGGATTATTGGAAACAGTGAGCCAAAGCAATAAGTCATCTCTGAAGAGATTTCTCACCTTTGGACTGTTGAAGACTGATATGTTTGTTGAGGATTCTTGTGGAAGAGTATTGAAATTACTTACGGTTATATGAATCTTTTGGTAGATCTGACGAGAAGACAAGGGTTTCTGGTATTTTTGGTTTCTTCATAGAGGGTGTCGTTGGGTTTCAATTTGCAAGGTTATTTTCCCTGGAAAAATGCTGGTAGCACGGATCTGTAGTTGTTCTCCATATTACTCAATTATCACAATGATTTTCCTCTGAAATACTCTTTGGTGAATTTGAATTTTCAGTGTTAGATTTTGCTGGTGATAAATCTAACAACACTGATGGTTACAGGTGTTTGATTTGTCATTTCTGAAATCTAATCATCTTTTCCAAAATCTGAGGAACGAGGTTTTTTTCAAGGTCCTTCTACCATGAATCCTTCATCAGAGAATGAATTATATCGAGGCATAATAATTGAAATCGATTCCTGATTCTGTGAGCTGAAATTGTTTGAAGCAGATTGTCATTTAAACTCCCATCTCCATCTTTTTCTATTGAATATCTCCAGCTCTTGTTTCTCAATAAGTCTGAGCATTATATTGACCTCAGAGCTCACTATTTTAATATCACAAGTGGCTACTCAGAGTG
Source organism: Pinus tabuliformis (assembly GCA_031772625.1). Taxonomy (NCBI): domain Eukaryota; kingdom Viridiplantae; phylum Streptophyta; class Pinopsida; order Pinales; family Pinaceae; genus Pinus; species Pinus tabuliformis. The sequence goes on along the minus strand of CM062815.1, from coordinate 647,557,650 downwards.
TACATTGCCCCTCAGAAAATAGAAAGGAAATAGTGTACAATTTTGTGTTGAATATTTCGTATTTAATATTTTTCCACAGATTTTGGATCTGAAACATACGTAATATCTCTATAAAACAGATGAAAAAACGTATGTAATATCTCTATAAAACAAATGAAAAAAAGGACAAAGGGTTCGGTTTCAAAGAGAAAAAATTACTGTGTAAATTTGGGATTAATTGAATCTAATTGGACCAAAAATTCTTGATTTTATGGTCCAAAGATTCTTGAGATGCTACTTTCCTATCTGTTTCTTTATGTTGAATTTTTTTATTTCTAGGTGATTTTATTTTATATGTAATCTTCAATCTTTTATTGAAAGTAAATATTTTGAAATTTATCATTGATGTCTTATTTTCTTACAATCAAATACTTTCATTTTTGGAAAGCAAATATTTTAGAATTTCTCATTGATGCTTTATTTTCTTACAATCAAATACTTTCATTACCTTCTAAAGCTACTTTATAATTCATCCTTGTTGGATGCTCTACTGTAGTGGACTATCATCCCCATTCAACTTTCAACTACACTGATAATCTAAGAAAGTTTCATCTATCCTGCTTTTAATATCTATAGCCAGGTAATGGAGGATCTATCAGATTTCTTGCTAATTATCATGACTCCATGCTCAATGGATATTTCACTCTGTCCTACAACATTTTAACCCTTAATATCCCTAATATCCATACCCAAGTAATGGAGGATCCATCAGATTTCGAGCTAATTATCATGACTCCATGCCTAATGGATATTTCACTCTGTCCTACAACATTTTAAATGGATCCATCAGATTTCTTGCTAATTATCATAACTCCATGCCCAATGGATATTTCACTTTGTCTTACAACATTTTAAATCTTATCGTACATAATATCTAGCCATTATACTGATTAAATAACGAGTTATTGAGGTGACACAGGGTGACTGAGTTATGAGAGATAACTCTCTCTAAGCTAGAAAGGTCCACTTCCAATCTAAAAACTAATTCAATGTTACCTTGGGATTTTCCTTTACACAGCCCGGTAAAATTCCCAGTGATAACATGTACTTTAAACCATTAATAATAAATTCTATTAATTACCACAATTAAAATGATGTACTTTAAACCATTAATGTAAATGTAAGTACAAATTCTATTAATTACCACCATTAAAATGACCTAATAACAGATAGTGGGAATATTGGGTGGAACCCACTTGTTATAATTCTATTAACTCCACCCATTTAAAAATTCAATCACCATTATTGATATTCATTGTTAGATTCACTGGAATGTAACTTATGGTTAAAAACTCTGCAAGTTACAACCTAATATGAATATTCACCATCAATCTCAACTCATTCTGACCCTTCAATATATCAAAAGTGTAAGTTGACTTTAAGTTCTATGTATGTTATGATATGGTATGAATATAGACCTTCAATCATGGATCATGAGAGCTGTTAGATCCAGTGAAAGTGTAACTTGCTTTTAAACTTTACTTAATTTCTAATGTCTTATGGAATTTGGATATTTCTTCACCTTTCACCATTGGATTATTAGATCAAGAGCTTTGGGTTAATGTGCTCACATCTTCTATTCCAATATGGAATAACAACCATCAGATTTATTTCAATTTTCACTATTTGATCCATTAGATCAGCAATTCATTGTTATGAAGCATTTAGTATAACTTTCGATATGATATTATGGAAATTGATCGCAACTTTGTCGTCGCTATTGGAACTATCAGAACGACTGGTTTGTCATAAAATGACCTCTATTTTACATTACAACATATGATTTTAGTTACACAGTTCATTTCTAAGATTGTAAAAGATGGATTATTGGAAACAGTGAGCCAAAGCAATAAGTCATCTCTGAAGAGATTTCTCACCTTTGGACTGTTGAAGACTAATATGTTTGCTGAGGGTTCTTGTGGAAGAGTATTGAAATTACTTACAGTTATATGAATCTTTTGGTAGATCTGACGAGAAGACAAGGGTTTCTGGTATTTTTGGTTTCTTCATAAAGGGTGTCGTTGGGTTTCAATTTGCAAGATTATTTTCCCTGGAAAAATGCTGGTAGCATGGATCTGTAGTTGTTCTCCATATTACTCAATTATCACGATGATTTTCCTCTGAAATACTCTTTGGTGAATTTGAATTTTCAGTGTTAGATTTTGCTGGTGATAAATCTAACAACACTGATGGTTACAGGTGTTTGATTTGTCATTTCTGAAATCTAATCATCTTTGCCAAAATCTAAGGAATGAGGTTTTTTTCAAGGTCCTTCTACCATGAATCCTTCATCAGAGAATGAATTATATAGAGGCATAATAATTGAAATCGATTCCTGATTCCGTGAGCTGAAATTGTTTGAAGCAGATTGTCCATTGAAACTCCCATCTCCATCTTTTTCTATTGAATATCTCCAGCTCTTGTTTCTCAATAATTCTGAGCATTATATTGACCTCAGAGCTCACTGTTTTAATATCACAAGTGGCTACTCAGAGTGTACATTGCCCCTCAAAAAATAGAAAGGAAGCAATGTACAATTTTTTGTTGTCATGCCTCAATAGCAAACTTAGAAACACCATTACTTGAGAAGACCAAGCTTTTCTTTGGGTATCTGTGATATTTATCTTCAGATTAGGAGGCTCTACCAATTTCTTCTCTTCAAGTTGTGATCCTAGGTCTGAAGCTTCACCAATAACACTAATAGCTAAAGACCTTGACACAGGACAGAAACCTTGCATGACAGATCCTTGACGATTTGTTGATGCTGTAAGAGTAACACTGATTGCATGACAATAATAGCAATGAGCATCCTATTGATTGGTTGTATATCAGTGAGAAAATAACTTGTAATCAGATATGCCAATCAAGAACAAAGAACTGGCTGAAGGTTGAACACTTTCCCTGAGTGTGGACAACCAAAGAAGAACCTCGTGAGTAAGCCCCAACTGAATCATCGAAATCGAAAAGTATGAATAAAAAATAGCTGCCAGTTTTCCTCTTCTACCAAATCCCCCATTCTTATTATAGATGTCTCCGCAACTCCAATTTCTGACGGGACTTTGCGATTTCTTGAACTTACAACAAGTCTCGAGTTGGAGTGGTGGGTTAGCAGCAACAAACGAAATTCTTCCATCAACTGGGAACCATCTCTCCAAACTTCATCCAGAAATAAAGCAAACCTATGAGTCTGCAATCTCTGACTCGACCACATCTTTGCATATTCATCACCCTCATTTCTATCTAATTCTATCTTTGTAAGCGTGACTATTTGCATACACAGTTCATTTCTAAGATTGTAGAAGATGGATTATTGGAAACAGTGAGCCAAAGCAATAAGTCATCTCTGAAGAGATTTCTCACCTTTGGACTGTTGAAGATTGATATGTTTGCTTAAGATTCTTGTGGAAGAGTATTGAAATTACTTACGGTTATAGGAATCTTTTGGTAGATCTGACAAGAAGACAAGGGTTTCTGGTATTTTTGGTTTCTTCATAAAGGGTGTCGTTGGATTTCAATTTGCAAGATTATTTTCCTTGGAAAAATGCTGGTAGCACGGATCTGTAGTTGTTCTCCATATTACTCAATTATCACGATGATTTTCCTCTGAAATACTCTTTGGTGAATTTGAATTTTCAGTGTTAGATTTTGCTGGTGATAAATCTAACAACACTGATGGTTATAGGTGTTTGATTTGTCATTTCTGAAATCTAATCATCTTTGACAAAATCTGAGGAACGAGGTTTTTTTCAAGGTCCTTCTACCATGAATCCTTCATCAGAGAATGAATTATATAGAGGCATAATAATTGAAATCGATTCTTGATTCCATGAGCTGAAATTGTTTGAAGCAGATTGTCCATTGAAACTCCCATCTCCATCTTTTTCTATTGAATATCTCCAGCTCTTGTTTCTCAATAAGTCTGAGAATTATATTGACCTCAGAACTGACTGTTTTAATATCACAAGTGGCTACTTAGAGTGTACATTTCCCCTCAGAAAATAGAAAGGAAGCAATGTACAATTGTGTGTTGTCATGCCTCAGTAGCAAACTTAGAAGCACCATTACTTGAGAAGACCGAGCTTTTCTTTGGGTATATGTGATATTTATCTTCAGATTAGGAGGCTCTACCAGTTTCTTCTCTTCAAGTTGTGATCCTAGGTCTGAAGCTTCACCAATTTGTAGAGATTATTTCTCCTCTGCAAGTAGTTTCCATGTATGTGGATGGGCTGAATAGTCCATCCAGGGATATGTCTGTTGGGTCCCTATAATACTAGTGATTACCCCATTACTATTGTAGTTATACCCCTTATTTATATTGTTGTGCCCCTATTACCCCCATGTTGTTATTTCTGTGCCCCATAGAATCCCTCTATTGTTATTTTTGTGGCTTTATATTATTATTGTTAGGTCGGCTGGATTATATTGTGACTCCTTAGACTCCTATATATAGAAAGGAGGTTTTGTCATTTGTGTCATCAAAGAATTGTTCATTTATGTAATGTAAAGGAGGTTTCCCCCTCGAAGAGGCTGAATTATAAGGCGTTGATCTATCTTTTCTATCTTTTCTTGAGCTGGTTTCATAACATTTGGTATCAGAGCTTTGGATTCTAGGGTTTCGCTGCTCCAAACAGGTCATCGTGGAATTTTCACTATAACTTTTTTTCTGTGACGTTTCAGAAGTCGCAAAAAAAACCCATTTGAGAAGAAATCATGCTGAACCTTGGGTTCGAATTTCATAGCTTTTCGCGCGATATTTGCGGAGATATGATCTGAGGATTTTGGTCTTTTTGCAGACTCCTGAATTACATTCAAAACAGGTGACCTGGGGTAAATCGTCATAACTTTCTCTCTGGGGATCGGATTGAAATTTCGTAAGAAGGTACAGAAAGAGAACGGACTTTAGTTTCTTGTATGTGTGTTTCAGATTCAAAGGTTGAAACATTGACTCGTGGCACGTTGTACAAGTTCGCTCTACTGAACTAGTCTAAAAGCAAGTCACTGTGGGAGATTTCACATAACCCTTCCTTGGAAAATCCAATTTGGGTCAGACTTGTGGCATTGGAAAGAGGACGCAAAAGGCTACTAAAGGTCACAATTTCAGAACTGGATGATCCGAAATTACCGAGATACATCAAATTCAATATCAGGCTGCTATAAAGTGAAAAAAGGTGTGTACTTTTTTTTTTAAATTTTGTGTAAGCTTGGTTTAACGGAATTCAAAGGGCATAGTAAAGCATTATTATCGGTAACTGATGCCCCGAGGAAAGAAAATGCAAACACCTAGTAAGGAACCTGAAAGCTCTAGCATGACTCATGAAGAAGAGGAAGAAATGCTACATGATATATCAAATTACAAGAACAAGTGCAACAAATGTCACGCTCACAAAAGCTAACAGAAGCTAAGATAAGTGGCGTGGAATCTAAGATAAGTGGCGTGGAATCTAAGATAAAGGGCATGGAAGCTAAGATGGATGATTTGAAGACAGATTTGAGGACAGATTTGAAGACAGATTTGACAAATTTTCTACAAGAAATACTTACTAATGGTGAAAAGGTTGTAAAGGAAACTCATGATGTGAACAAAAGTAATGTTAATCATGATTCCATAGACGCTAATGTTGGATCGAAGACCCACCATATTCCAAAAATCGATATGAGGAAGTTTGATGGCAAGGATCCCGCCACATGGATATTACAGATGGAGCAGTTCTTCGATCTCAATAATGTGCAAAACACACAAAAGGTACGTATGGCAACTGTATATTTGGAACCAAATCAGTTTGTATGGTATCAATGGCTTTTCTCTCGTAAAAAATTTATCACTTGGGCAATTTTTACGGAAGAATTGATAGCACATTATGAAGATACAAAAAGCAACACTTTTTTTAGCCAATTGATAAGTCTCAAACAAAAGGGTTCAATAATGGAGCACATTGAGGAGTTCCAAAAATTGAACATAAGGGTAAAAGATATTCCAGAGGAGCATAGGATTGATGTGTTCATAGGGTCTTTAAAGGATAATATCCAACATGATGTTCGCCTTTGGGAACCTGATTCATTAGAGAAGGCATTCAGGTTAGCAAGAAAAATGGAAAGCAAAATTATGGCAACCAGGAAGCATACCACTCACAACTATAAAGACGGAAGTGTTGTTGCCCCTAGTCTTCCACAACCTATAAGGTTGACACCACAACAATTGGAAGAAAAAAGAGCAAAAGGGCTTTGTTACAGTTGTGATAGCAAATACACTAAAGGTCATAAGTGTGCTGAGAAGAAATTATTCTACATAGATTGTGAAGAGGAAGAAGAAAAGGAGCAAGAAAGGTCAAAAGAAGAAGATATACTCCAGGAACAAAGCCTAGATGAAGAACAAATAAATCCGACCATATCTTGTAATGCATTGGCGGGAATTACCACTCCTCAAACCATCAAGATAGAAGGACAAATCAAGAAGAAAAAGGTAATAGTGTTGATTGATTCAGGAAGCACCCACAATTTTATTCATTGTAGGGTAGCAAAAGAATTGAATTGCTTCCTATATCCAGCACCAGAGTGTCAAGTGATGATTGCAAATGGAGGAACAATAAATTGCTCTGGAAAGTGCCATAATATCAAGCTATCCATGGGAGAATATGTATTGACTAGCCCAATGCTTTCCATTCCAATGGGAGGTGCTGATGTTGTACTAGGAGTCCAATGGCTACAATCCTTGGGTACAATAGCTTTTAATTTTCAAGAACTTTTCATGAAATTTTCTACAGAAGGAAAGGAAGTTGAATTAAGGGGTATTGCAGGGAAACCAGGAAAGATAATCAGCTCTAATGGTATGACAAAGCTTCTAAAAAGGAGCAAAGAGGTGTAATTGCACAATTATGTTCGCTAGATGTTTCCACATTGGAATCATCTATTTCTCCAGATCTCCAAAAAGTCCTGGACAATCATTCCAAGGTATTTGAGACTCCCAAAGGTCTCCCACCTATGCGTGATCATGATCATGCTATTCATCTGATTCCAGGAAGTGTTCCTCCAAACATCAGGCCGTACAGATATCCCTATGTCCAAAAAAGTGAAATTGAACGTATGGTTGCAGAAATGCTAGAGGCTGGTATAATTCAACCAAGTCAAAGTTCTTTCTCTGCTCCAGTAGTATTGGTGCACAAGAAGGATGGATCATGGCGCATGTGTCCGGATTATAGGGAGCTCAACAAGCTCACTATTAAAGATAAGTTCCCCATTCCTGTCATTGATGAATTACTGGATGAATTGCATGGATCAATTTACTTCACCAAGTTGGATCTTCGTTCGGGATATCATCAAATCAGAATGAAGATTGAAGACATTCCAAAAACGGCATTTAGAACTCATGAGGGTCATTATGAATTTTTGGTCATGCCTTTTGGCCTTACCAATGCACCTTCAACATTTCAAGGTTTGATGAATTCAATTTTCAAACCATTCCTTAGAAAATTTGTGTTAGTATTTTTTGATGATATACTAATCTACAGCAAGTCTTGGAAGGATCATGTTGAACATGTTGACAGGGTGCTACAACTATTGGAGGAGAAACAATTATATGCAAAAAGATCCAAATGTTTCTTTGGAGTCCAGGAGGTGGAATATTTGGGTCATATTGTATCTCATGAAGGAGTTAAGGTAGACCCTAGCAAAATTAAAGCCATTAAGGAATGGAAAATCCCCACATCCATAAAGCATCTGCGAGGATTTCTTGGGTTGACAGGGTATTATCGCAAGTTTGTTAAGAATTATGGGAGAATAGCAGCACCTCTAACAACATTATTGAAGAAAGATGCATTTTCATGGACTCCGGAAGCAACAAAGGCCTTTGAACATCTTAAAGAGGCAATGTGCCAAGCACCGGTCTTAGCTACACCGGACTTCACAAAAACCTTTATTGTGGAATGTGATGCTTCAGGAAATGGAATTGGTGCTGTTCTAATGCAAGATGAAAGACCCATTGCTTTTGAAAGTCGTCCAATCAAGGGAAAGTTTTTAAGCAAAGCTATTTATGAGAAGGAAATGTTGGCAATACTCCATGCACTTAAGAAATGGCGACCCTACCTAATGGGAAGACACTTCAAGGTAAAAACGGATCATGATAGCCTTAAATACTTTTTAGAACAAAGATTATCCTCTGAAGAGCAACAAAAGTGGGTCACAAAGATGTTGGGTTATGACTTTGAAATCATCTACAAAAAAGGGAAGCAAAATGTGGTGGCAGATGCACTCTCAAGAAAGGATGAGGATGTGGAAGCATTGTTGTGCGCCATTTCTATTATCCAACCAGATTGGATAAACGAAGCAAGGGAGGAATGGAAGAATGATGAAGAAGTGTGGGCACTTATTCGAAAGCTACAACAAGATTCCAGTACGTCTGATACATTTAGCTGGCAAAATGATTCGTTATGGTACAAAGATCGCTTATACCTCTGTAAGAATTCCCAGCTAAAACAAAAGATTCTTATGGAATTGCACACTTCTCCCTTAGGAGGGCACTCAGGATTTTTAAAAACTTACCACAGGGTTAAGAAGGAATTTTTTTGGGATGGCCTTAAATCAGATATTCAAAAGTTTGTGGCGGAATGTTTGGTTTGCCAACAAAATAAAGTTGAAACAATTAAGACACCGGGTCTATTACAACCTTTATCCATTCCAAGCCAACGTTGGGAGGAGGTTTCAATGGATTTTATCACAGGTTTACCCAAGTCTGAGGGAAAGAGTGTCATCATGGTGGTAGTTGACAGACTTACCAAGTATGCACACTTTTGTGCATTATCACATCCATTTAAAGCCAGTACAGTTTCTACTGCATTTATGGAAACAATTCAAAAGCTACATGGAAACCCAAAGATTATTGTAAGTGACAGAGATCCCATTTTCACTGGAAATTTTTGGACAGAATTATTTTCTTGTCTTGGTACTCAGTTAGCTCATAGCTCATCTTATCATCCTCAATCTGATGGGAAAACTGAGATAGTAAACAAATGTTTGGAAGGATATCTTCGTTGCTTTGTATCTGATAAACAGACACAATGGGTCAAATGGTTGCCTCTGGCTGAATGGTGGTATAACACTTCCTTCCATACAGCAACAAAAATGACCCCATTTATGGCACTTTATGGGTATCAACCACCATCCATCACATCATATTTAAGAGAAAATTCTAAGGTTCAGGCAGTGGAACATCACATCGAACATCAACAACAAGTCCTCCAACTCTTAAAGGATAACCTCGTGTTGGCACAAAATAGAATGAAACAACAGGCAGATCAACATCGCAGTGAAAGAAGTTTTGATGTAGGTGATTGGGTATTCCTACGGCTACAACCATATAAGCAAATGTCCCTAAAGCAAGCTAAGAAGGATAATAAATTATCACCAAAGTATTATGGTCCGTACAAGGTGTTGCAAAAGATTGGTACTATGGCATACAAATTGGAGCTTCCTGCAGCTTCTCGATTGCACCCAGTTTTCCATGTTTCATGTTTAAAGAAGGTTATAGGCGACAAGCTCCCAGTTCAAACAATATTGCCAGAACTTGACGAGGAAGGAAAAATTATATTGGAACCGGAAGCAGTCACAGAAACAAGAACTCGACAGCTACGAAATCGATCAATTTCAGAGTATCTTATCAAGTGGAAGAACTTATCCGCTGAAGATTCCACATGGGAGGATGAGAATTTTATGCAGAAGTATCCAAAACTACTCAAGCGTTGAGGACAACACTTTTTTGAAGGAGAGGGGCATGTTGGGTCCCTATAATACTAGTGATTACCCCATTACTATTGTAGTTATACCCCTTATTTATATTGTTGTGCCCCTATTACCCCCATGTTGTTATTTCTGTGCCCCATAGAATCCCTCTATTGTTATTTTTGTGGCTTTATATTATTATTGTTAGGTCGGCTGGATTATATTGTGACTCCTTAGACTCCTATATATAGAAAGGAGGTTTTGTCATTTGTATCATCAAAGAATTGTTCATTTATGTAATGTAAAGGAGGTTTCCCCCTCGAAGAGGCTGAATTCTAAGGCGTTGATCTATCTTTTCTATCTTTTCTTGAGCTGGTTTCATAACAATGTCAAAACAGTCAAAGCCTTAAAGCCTACTTGAAGACATGTATATTTAGAGATTGCCAGAAGTTGTTTTACAACAAAAGATTATTTATTAAAAAAAAAACAACGAGGGCTAATACTATGGGAATTGAAAATCCCCTGTAATAACCACTGTCGGACAACCTAAGAAACACTTGAGTTCATAATTCTGTATCAAAAACATCAATAAACATAAGACACAGATGTGCGGCCAAATCATGTCATCTTTGATCTCATAGAAAAGTTTTGCAAGAGTGATACAATCCAACTCCTGCTTGAGGTTCACGGTCATAAAATCAGCCTTCCATAAAGATTAATGTAGTAGTTAGTCATTACACTTAGATCAAATAGGGATAACTTTTTTCAAATAGACTGTTGAAAATTTAAATCTTGTAACATGTTAAGAATAAGTAATAAAAGTAAAACCTTATTTGTCAGCTTACATGACTCATATCAACCATGGATATGATTATAGAGACATAAATTAGCTGTTGAAATACTTACAAGCCTAAACCTGTAGACTTACTCAAAAACGAGAGTAGATTAGCAATGCTACCTCTCGTGTGCCGGGGGGCACTAGAAGCCCAGTGATCTTTAGATCTGCAACACCCACAAATATGCCTCAATTTCAACACAAACACGGGCAAAACAGGTACTACCTACAATGGCAAAATCTCATAGAACTTACGCGTGAGAACCGGAGGAGGCGATGGCATAGAAGAATTGGAGACCGCGGTTGTTGAGTCCTTCATCTCGACATCTTGAGTAGCCATCATGGGCTTGCTCGTTAAACCTGAAATGGACCATTTTTTACTGTAAATATGTCGGGGTTAATGGAGGCTACGAGGAATCAGAGTATCTTCCATGAATTCAAGAAATGGTGTTAACCCTGCACCCACCCTTACTTGAACGATTCTTTCATTCGCAGTGAGGGAAACATAGAGCATCACAAGGACCAGAGCTTCACCTACAATAGATGAGAAAATAACTAAGAGAAAAGGGCATTCCCCTGAAATTTCCTTTAATTTGATCCCCTGACATTTCCTTTAATTTGAGTAACATTTAGGAACTTTTCGAGAGTAGATTAGCAATGCTAACTCTCATGTGCCGGGGGGCACTAGAAGCCCAGTAATCTTCAGATCTGCAACACCCACAAATATGCCTCAATTTCAACACAAACACGGGCAAAACAGGCACTACCTGCAATGGAAAAATCTCATAGAACTTACGTGTGAGAACCGGAGGAGGTGATGGCGCAGAAGAATTGGAGACCGCGGCTGTTGAGTCCTTCATCTCGACATCTTGAGTAGCCATCCTGGGCTTGCTCGTTAAACCTGAAATGGACCATTTTCGACTGTAAATATGTCGGGATTAATGGAGGCTACGAGGAATCAGAGTATCTTCCATGAATTCAAGAAACGGTGTTAACCCCGCACCCACCCTTACCTGAACGATTCTTTCCTTCGTAGCGAGGGAAACACAGAGCATCACAAGGACCAGAGCTTCACCTACAACAGATGAGAAACTATTTGTAATTTGTAACTATTTCCAACGAATTTGTAACTGTTTTGATCAACGGTTCAAGTCTTTGTAATCGTCTAACATCTAATCATACGGTGTCCAAGGATGACAGGTAGGCAAAAAGGAGGATGGATTTCAGAGGGGAACGCCTTACGGCGTAATTATTATTATTATCCTCTATGAGACTATGATATTATTATTAAAAGGAATTACTAGTCATTTCACACCTCTCTCCTTGATGACTCTCATGGCTCTACATAACTCTCTCTCTTAATGATACATTACACTCTCTCTTACACACTCATCAAAGACATGGCATATTCCTCTTACACTCATTAAAAGCATGTCATAAAATATTCCTCTTACACTCTCTTTAATGCATATGTTACACTCTCCTTAACTAAGGCATGCATACCTCTCCTTAATGGCATGAGTTACACTCCTATAAATGGAATATGTTACTTTTCCTCAAGGCATGCATATTACTCCTCCTTTATGACAAGAATTTGTTTCTCCCTAGATATATGTGTCTCATGTCTTCTCACTTGGGTTTCTCCCCGGATATATGTGTCTCATGTCTTCTCACTTGGGGAGGGGGGGAGAGAAAAAAAGGTGCATTGTAATACGAAGAGTTGGAGAGACTTGAAGAGGATTGTAAGAGAGAGAGAGATTTGGAGAGTAGCCAAATTTTAATCTAAATTACTAAGTAATTCTACCCAATGGAGTTGAACATGAGTGGTATTGAGAGGAAGTGAAACTTATCTTCCTCAGCTTGCCTTATATATCTCTCTACTGCTATATTTTGGTATTGTTTGTGAGCTTATACAACTCGGGGTTTCCAAGGGGAAAGTTCTCACTGGATCTGGTTAGGTGGAAAATTGGATGGTTCACAATGAGTTGGTAAGGGCATTGGAGCTAGAGCATACTCTCATCTAAGGCATTAGAGCTGGAGCATACTCTTATCTTTTTGGAGTTACATATATACATTGTCAAGTTTATCTATAAATTCTCTTGAAATTTTGGTTTCTTATTAGTTTTAAAGTGTTGTGGAAATTTTAAATTTATTGGAAATTGCTACTTTAAATTATTACAAAATTATGAATATTGAGAAAGTTATTTCTGAGTTAACCAATAATGAGTTAACAGTTTCATGGTAGTTATGTATGAGAATTTACATGCAGAGAATTAAAACAAGAATGTGTTGCCAAGGATTTCAAATTCTGCTTATAATTAAATTTTGTTCATAGCAGGTTGTGTCTATTATCTAAAATCAATATTCTATGTTGATAGCATTTCATTGTGCCTTTTAGCAATTTAATACATGATTCTTGCTTATTGTGAATTGGGTTGTTGGTTGAAACTTAGATCTCTATAAAAGGTTGCACACTAAATGTTTGAAGAAATTCCTCAATGGATGTAGTTTATTGTATGTAAGCTTTTAGTGTAGTTCTATTGCAAATTAATTGACATAAATTCTTAATGGTTGTAGCATTCAGAGTTGCCATGTGTTTGCCAAATTGTAGTAGTGGCTGCAATAAGTTTGTCAACTTATGTAAAGGGAAGTAGCTTTGCAGGTTGTAAAATGTTTGATTAATTACATGTATCAAGAATTCATATAGTGAGCTTAGAAATTCGTAAATTCAATGATCAACTCATAGTAGCATAAGTTTGGGTTGTCTTTCTTCATGTGGAGGTGTAGATAAAAAAATTCATTCTATGTGTTTGACAAAAGTGGTAAATGAGATCCAAAGTTTTGTTGTTTCAAATAATTGCATCCCTAGGAGTTTTGATTTCAATTCAGCTCAACATTAGGAGGTATTCGTACCTTATGACCATGTAACCTCCAATTTGATTCCAAAAAAGTTATTTTTAGATTCTGATTCGTGATTCTGAGCGATTTTGCAAATTTTTGTTGCCAACTATGTTTGCCTGTTGTCGAGTTTTTTTTTGGGTGAAAATACCTGTTTTTAATATGTCAACGTTTAAAGTTCAATTTATGAACTTTATGAGATAAATACGTTGAAGAAGAATATCAAATTCATTGTTGCTAAGTATTTGTTAAAATGCCTCAATGGCTATAGATTTCATGCTTGCAAACTGTTTGTTAAAATGCCTCAATTATTGTAGATTGCATGCTTGCAAACTATTTGTTAGAATGCCTCATTGGTTGTAGATTGCATACTTGCAAATTGTTTGTTAAAATTCCTCAATGGTTGTAGATTGCATGTTTGCAAACTATTTTTTAAAATGCCTCAGTGGTTGTAGATTGCATGCTTGCAAATTATTTTCCCAAAATTTTCCAATGGTTTTAGCTTACATCGCTGCAAGTTAATTGTAAAAAAAATTCCCCAATGTCTGTAGTTTTTCATGTTACTAAAGTGTTTGTAGGAATGCATCAATGAAGATGGCTTGTAGTTTTACTTGTGTGTGAAGTTCAATTCAAGAATTATTGGCATTATTGTGAGACAATGAAAAATGAGGTTATGTAATAATATACATGTTGATAATCATTGAAGACGTGATTAAGAATGTGAGATCATGTTTGGAAAGATCATTAAACATCATGGATTAATTATAGAGTTAAATTTTTTATAAGATTTATAATGAATTGTTAGGAGTGAAGTAGGGCCAAATGTTTTGAGTAAGAGTTTAATTCGGAAATGTTGTAGATTGTTTGATAATAAAATGGAAGTTTGTCTTACCATCCATAAATGTTATTACTAGACATAAAGTATATTAAGGGTAAGGATTAAAGTAAGGGTGCCAAGTAATTTATAAAAGAAAATATATTGTATTTTGAGTCTTAGCGTTCAATGCAACCGTTATTTCTCTATAATATTGATGATTGGTAAGATGGGACCTTACAAAGATACTCCTCGCACTTCCGTTGCTGATGCATAACATACATCCTCAACATGTCCTCAAGAATCCTATTAACCCTCTTTGTCTATCCATATGTCTGCGGATGATAGGTTGTACTAAAAGCCAACTCTATCCCAAAACCTACAAACAACTCCTTCCAAAACCTGGAAGTGAAATTGGCATCTCTATTAGATACAATCTTCTTAGGAACACCATGTAATCTCATTATCTCCCTGATGAATATATGAGCTACCTCACTCGCTGAATTAGTAGACTTCACTAGAATGAAGTGAGCTACCTTGGTCAACCTGTCAACCACAACCATGATGGAATCATGCTGTCTAGATGTCCTCAACAAACTTGTGATGAAATCCATGGAAATGACCTCCCATTTCCATTATGGAATTGGGATCAGTTGTAATAAACCATGTGGATGCTTGCACTCTACTTTTACCTGTTGACAATCCAAACATCTGGCCACAAACTTAGCCACTTCCTTTTCGAGTTCGTCCATTAGTAAAAATTCCTCATAGTTGTCAAAGTATTTTGATATCCCGAGTGACCTGAATATGGCTTGACATGAAATTCCCTTAAGATAATATTCTTAATCTCATTGTTGTCAGGCACATAGATCCTATCCCTAAATCTCACCAAACCATCAGCTGTGAGATGATAATCCACATCCTGATCACATGTACTCTATTGTTGTAACCTGTGCTCAAGTTGTTGGTACCCATCATCTTACTGCCTTTCTTGCAAGATCCACTCCTACAAATCTGTCCCATATGAACTCATAGTTGCAATGTGATTTACTTGCACTCTTCTACTAAGATCATTTACAACCTTGTTCTCCTTACCCTTAATATACCTGATCTCAAAATCAAACTCACTGAGAGTGGGCAACCATCTAGCTTACTTGGCATTCAAATTAGGTTGGTCAAATAAGTACCTCAGTCCATTGTGATCACTCATCAAGACATACCTCTTGCCAAGAATATAGTGCCTCCACGTCTTCAATGCATGAATGATCATTGCCAACTCAAGATCGTGAGTCGCATAATTATGCTTGTGGTCATTCAATTTCCTTGACTCGTAGTATACCACCTGTCCCTCCTGCATCATGACTCCACCAAGTCCTCTTTTGCAAGAATTTGTACACACTACGAACTCTTTATCTGGATCTACAATCTTTAGAACTGGAGCATTTGTAAGCAACTGCTTCAACTACTCAAAACCAGCTGCACATTCCTTGGTCCATTCAATTTTTTTCCTTTCCTCTACAAAGATGTAATAGGATAGGAAATCAATGAGAAGTTCCTGATGAACCTCCTGTAATAACCTGTTAATCCCATGAATGATATGACCTCATCCACATTCCTAGGATCTTCCCATTCCATGATAGCTCCTATGTTTTCCGAGTCCACTATTATACCTTCCTTAGAAACAACATGTCCTAAGTAATGAACCTCTGACTGAAAGAAACTGCACTTACTAAGCTTGGCATATAATTGATGTTCTCTCAATAATATTAACACTGTTTCTAGGTGTTCCACATGCTCTTCCTCATTCTTAGAATATATTAATATGTCATTGTTGGGTCCTTCATTTTGGGGGACAAACTTTTGACACATCTTGACCAAGTCTGACCAAAGGAAAATTGTAGAGGAAACAATCAAGGGAAAGAGATAAAATATTCCATGATCCATCAAAAAATAAAGTTGGCAAGAGGAAAATATGGGGACATGCAAGCACAGTTGAGCCACAAAGGTCGTCAATGAGAGATGGAGCAGTCAAGCCACAAAAGTAGCCAAGGAGAAAAGTGTGTGGCATCCGAGTAAGAGATTGGTAGTTTCGGCAAGAAAAGTTTATAAAAGCTAAAAGAAAAGACAATGAGAAGGAGTGTTGGGATGGGGTCCCCTAGGTCAATTTTGGGGCAAAAAGCCCAAGTTTTGTTATATACAATGTAAAGTCTCCACAAATTGTGGTCGCGGAGCGCGTAGATAGTAAAGGAGTCAAAAAGGGTTTTACCCTTCTTTTATGTAAGTTGAGTCGGCTTTTGAAGATCTACCCATGGTCCGCGGACCATGGGATTGTATAAATAGATGTGTCTTAGGGATGTCTAAGAAAGAAAGGAAGTAGTCTATGGAAAGAGTCTAAAGGGTTAGCGCAGGAGAGTAAGAAGAAAGGCTCTACAGCTGTGTGCGCAGAGGCCTAGAGTAGAGTCTGCAGCTGAGTGCACGGACCCCTGCAGCTGAGTGCGCAGGGAAGTCTTGAGTCTGTAAGCTGAATTGATTATCAATAAAGAAGATTATTATTGAAATTCATGTGTCTACCCATTTACTTCTGTTATGTATGAATGCGCTTTATGATGTGATAAATAATGCTTGTATGAAATAATGATGTATTGATGTGCGACTTTACATGGTTTATATTGTTATATGAACGCAATTGACATTAAGTGTTTACGCGAATATTATACTATTGCATGTTAAAGTTATCCAACACTTAAGCAGGCTTGAATAATTGTTGGGTTAAGAATAGTCTTGGATGTGCATAAGTGGCTGATTATCCTATTCAAGGTCCGCAAAGGCCAGTCATAGACCTTCATGGAGGTCTAGAGGCTGATTCAAGGAAGTTATATTGATAAGCCTTAAAGGCTTATCAATCTGCATGAAGGCAGATTTAGGGCATAAAATGACATCATGATGATCTATGGGTGCGGAAACTTGGTTCCAACATCCCCCCATACTGCTTCGGGTGAGACTTCAGTCCGCACTCCACGGATTGATGCCGAAAGGGCCAATAGTGTAGGGATTTGTTTGGCACAACTAACTCTAAACCTGGGTCAGGACCCACTAAGCCAACAAATGGTTCTGTTGTCGGGACCAGGATCTGCATAAAGAGATGTGTGATGTCGCATCACTGGAATCTGACAAAGAAAGAAATTAAGAAGTGGTTGGATAGAAATATCCATGAATTCGTGGCGCAAGAGAACAGAAATCCGTGCCTAACAAAAGAACAGTGGTTGGACAGATATCTATACACAGAAATACACGAAATTTTCTTCTGCACCTTCCCGATCAAACTATACGAGTGGATTTCTAAATTGGCAGACAACCAAGGAAGGTGGAGGCTTGATGGTCCGATAGTGTGGACCCCGGAGCTAGTGCGAAGGTTGGAAGCTTCTGAAGATAAGATCGCACGCGTTGTCGATCACTGGCTTGATCGAGTCATAAGAGGATTTGTGACATAATTCACAGTCGATACCTCAGTCAGCTACAGTGAAGCATAGCAGTGCTTTTTCAAGGGACCGCGAGGTAAGTATTTGAGATCTTTGAATACTTGGATTAAAATGCTCTTGTGTGAAAAACGGGTTATGCCACTACCTTGATGTTTGGATCTACGCGAAGTGGACGATTCTTTAGAAATCAAGAGAGAGCAGGTCCTGAATACAGCCCATTGATAGAACCTCCTTCAAGTGACGACGAGGGAGCAATACAGGCCTCACCATGAAGTGTTGTATAGTTGATAAAGCAGGGTTTTCCACGAATACCTCATCTGCCCACACCACCTCCACCTTCACGCACACCACCACCACCTCCGCCACCATTCAATATGTCAAATACCATGAAATTGCCCGTTTTCAAGGGCTTGGGAAGTGAGGACCTGGATCAGTTTTGGTTCATTGCGAAGGCTGTATGGACAACCCAAAATATTACAGATGATCATATAAAGAAGGCGTATTTGGTTACTGCTCTATAAGATCGCGCGTTGATATGGTACATTAAGTACTGCACCGATAACCCATTGGCATTGTTAGCGGACACTTAGACTGCTCTGAATAAGGAATTCAGTAGGCCCAAGTCTAAATCACAATCAATCATTGGATTCAAGGAAATCATGATGAGGCTCGGCGAAACGCCCTGGGAATTGGATCAAATATTGAAGTGCCAGATCCGCGAAGCCAACATGAATCTCACGGATAGTTAGCACCACGAATGGTTTGTAGCCTCGCTCCTGCCCCACCTAAGGGTTGCTTTATCGCAACAAAAGATAGGGACCCAGGCGGAAGCCCTGGAAATTGCGATGAGATTGCATGAAATGCCTATTCAGGACGTTGCTTTGGGAGTTCAACAGATTCACATGGAATTGTAGAATCTTTGCTTGGAATTACATAGCTTGAAAATGGAAAAAGCGGCTCGACTAGAGGTGCACGAAGAAGTTTGGTGCCTCAAATGTAAAATCCAAGGGCGTGATAAAGATCATTTCCCTGTCTTCGCAAATTATATTACTAGAGGAGGGCCAATGCCTCTGAGGCAGGAGGCTGCCGCAGGACCAAGTACAGGGCCCACACTATGGTGCGTTATCTGTCAAGTAGATGGAAAACATGGAATGGAAAATTGTCACTTGCTGCAAAAATTTGTACATGCACCACAACAATTATTCTGCAATTTCTGTAAAGTTGTGGGCCATGATGAGCATAACTGTCGTAGTTATGAATTGATGATGGAAAGAACGCTTGCGTATCGAATGAAAATAGAAACTTGACCTCCGGATCAAGGTGATGGGGGAGTGCATGGAGGATATCAGGGGTGCGGATGAGGCCGAGGAGGAGGAGGACCTAGTAGAGGTCGAGGGCAAGTTATTTGCTATAATTGCGGAGGGTCAGGACACTACGCGCGGGAGTGTACGAACCAGACACACTTGTCATGCCAGTATTGTACTCAGTTTGACCACGTGATAGAAGAATGCCCTGTATTGATAACTAAGATGCAGGAGAAGAAGGCACAGCCTCAAAAACCTACCTATAATTTACAAATGATGAGGGCCAAGCCCCGCAAAGAGGATCCCAATGTAAATATTGTGTTGCGAAGTGGAATGATGACTGGTGATGATAAAGGGAAACAACCTGAAGAAAGTGAATGGGTCTGCAAGGCTCCAGAAAAAGAAGTTGGGTTTGACTTGGAGCGCGCGAAGGAAATATTCATGGAAGAAAAGAAAAGCTTCGCTGAGGCCTCTACCTCAGGAAGTCAGGACAAGGTATCTGAAGAGGTTGACCCCTCCATGCTTACTACTTTCTTGGAGACTTGTATGAAGTTGTTGCATGATAGAAAGGTCATGAAAGGGCTACAAGAACTAATAAATAAGTGTGTTGGTAAGGAAGGTGCTCCTAAAGGACACCGCGCAGTCAGAAAAATAGGCAAACACAAGACGAGGTTCTAGATGAGACTCACCGCACAAATAGGATACTAAGAGATGGACCAAGTCATTTTGGATCCGGGGTCGGATGCGAACAGTTTTCCTAAACAGACATGGGAAAGAATGGGGAGACCAGAGCTGCAGTGGTCTCCGATTAAATTGAGGATGGAAAAACAATAGAAAATTATCTGTATGGGGCGATTGCACAGAGTGACCGTAGCTATAGAAGGTGTGAGTGCGCTGACCAATTTTGAAGTGATAGAGATTGTTGATGACAACAATCCATACCCCACACTCCTAGGAATTGATTGGGCTATTGAAATGAATGGGGTAATCAATTTGAAGAAGCGAACAATGTCATTTGAAAGAAAATCACTCTGTGTTGTAGTCCCATTGGACCCTGCAGAAACACTGTGCTATACTGAACCGGTCCACGATTATGAGGAAAGCGACGATGATTTGGACCAGATCTACAAAATAATAACACAAGATCAAGACTGGGTTGATCTGATAGTCAATGGACGAATTTCATGGGACCACGAAAGTTCCTGTACATTAGATTTAGATGAAGAGTTGGAGCATTGGTAGAATATATTGCACAAAGTATCTACGCTATGGTGTAATATGATGACTAAATCATTGCGTTGTGTATCATCAGAGGTAAGAAATTTACCTTATTATGATGGTCTAACTGATGTAGATAAATTTTTGGATGCATTTGAAAGGGAAGTACCTGAGAAATATCACTTCCAAGCACTGGATTGGGCATTGTGCACTACACCTGCACAGTGGTGGGGTACGCCTAAAGGCAGTTTTGAAGAATGGCGCGAGTATAAAAGAATGATGAGATTGTGGTTTGGTCACCCAAACGTTCGGCTAACTGAGAAATATGATGGAAGAAATGATTTGCGCAATCATTTAGCAAAATGGACTAAGGTCTATGGAACGGAGCCGCAGCCAGAGTGGGTGCATATATTCTGTCACACTTTGGACATCATTCCTATGAATTTGTACTTGGAAACAGAACTCCGACATGGCATCGCGGAGTGGGATATATTAAGGGAAGGATTTTTTATGACATTCAGTTTTGAGGATGGGTTCGAAAGCATCGACGAAGCGTTGCAGGAGGTTAAGGCAACAATCTTTAGAATACCATAGGATCCTTTAGAATTGATTCAACCAGATTGGAGCACCCAGCTACGCCATGCGCTGGAATGCTATAATGTGACTGTTGAAGGAGATGATGAGGATCCAAGGAATATTAACATTCTAGAGGCAAAAGGCCACCACGAAGTTGAAGGACCACAGATAGAGAATCCAGACATCACTGTGCCACTAAAAACTAGGCAAGTAAACATTAGCACAGAGGCGGAGCTGAAGTTTGCAAAGATTGGGGATTACTGGGATGATGCTACAGTAGATAAAGTCACTGAGTTGCTCCGCAAATATCAGGATTTGTTCCCTACAAAATTTTCAGACCTGAAAGGTATCATAGGAGACCTAGGTGTAATGAAGATTACCTTGAAGCCGGATGCAAAGCCCATCAAGCAGAGGCCATATCGCCTTAATCCCAAGTATAAAGAAAAGGTACGCTTAGAGTTGGACAAGATGCTTGAAGTAGGTATTATTGAACCTGTGGAGGAGTTTGATTGGGTGAGCCCAATGGTAGTTCAAGAAAAGAAGTAGAAGGATGAAATAAGGATCTGCATAGACCTTAGGAAGCTTAATGATGCCTGCATTCATGATCCTTTTCCGACACTGTTCATAGACGAAGTACTAGATAATGTTGGAGGACAGGAGGCCTACTCATTCACTGATGGGTTCTCTAGATACCATCAGATTAAGATCGCGCCAGAAGACAGGAGTAAGACCACCTTCACGACAGAATGGGGATGTTTCCAGTATATAGTGATGCCTTTTGGACTTAAGAATGGGTTGGTGATCTTCTCGCGTGTAGTCATCGCGGCCTCCAAAGAGTTCATTCACAATTTTTTGGAGGTATATTTTGATGACTGGATAGTGTTTGGTCTAGTAAAGTGCAATGTAGCCAGTTTGTGCTTGATGTTGGATACATGCCGAAGGTATCAGATTGCATTGAACTTGAAGAAATTCTTGTTCTGCGTCCCTTTCGGAATTTTGTTGGGTCATGTGGTGTGCAAGCAAGGACTAATGGTGGACCCTGCTAAGATTGCGGTAATAATTAATTTGGAGGCACCAAGAAGTGTCAAACAGTTGCGCGCAATGTTAGGTCATACTAGATACTATCGGAAGTTCATCAAGAGTTATGCTCAGATTACCGCGCCTATGGAAAAGTTGCTAAAGAAGGACGCTACATTCTGTTGGAATGAAGAATGTCAGCACAGTCTAGATGTATTGAAGGAAAAAATGGTCATTGCGCCGATCCTGGTATTCCCAAATTGGAAGAAGGAATTCCATGTGCATGTAGATGCCTCGTGTATTGCGCTAGGAGCAGTGCTAACACGAGTTGGTGAAGGAGAACTGGATCATCCTATAGCATTTGCAAGCAGGAAGCTATCAAAAGCTGAAAATAATTATTCGATGACAAAGCGCGAAGGGTTGGCTATGGTGTACACACTCCAGAAATTCTGACATTACCTGTTAGGCGGACATTTCAAAATGTACATAGACCATTCTGCATTAAAGTATCTAGTCAACAAGCCTGTGTTGGGGGGGGGGGGAATATGCAGATGGTTTTTGTTGTTTCAAGAATATGATTTTGAAGTAATTGTGAAGCCAGGAAGATTGAATGCGGGACCCGACCATCTGTCACACATTGAAACAAGAGAGGAGCCTACCAATTTAGAGGAAGGGCTGCCTGACGCACAGCTCTTCACGGTGCGTGTAGCAGATAATCACTTTGCAGATATTATCCACTTCCTGACTATAGGAACGGCTCTGGAGGGATATACCAGTCAACAAAAGAAAGAATTGGTGGTGCGCGCGACAGACTTTTCGGTCATTGTGGGCCATTTGTATAAGATGGGATTGGATGAAATACTTCGACGTTATGTGCCTAATTTTGAGCAAAATAGTATCCTCGCTGAAGCTCATGGAGGAGCTGCGGGAGGGCATTATGCAAGAAAAGCAACAACACAAAATATTTTACGCGCTGGATTGTGGTGGCCGACGCTGCATAAAGACTCTAAAGCATATTGTAGGGCATGTGATGCATGTCAGAGAACAGGCAGGCCATCGCGGAGGGATGAGTTGCCTCTGAATCTGTAGGTGTCATTGCAGCCATTTGAGAAATGGGCAATTGACTTTGTAGGACCAATTCAACCCCCAGGCAAGAAGACGGGTGTGCGTTATATCATCACCGCGACAGAGTATTTGACCAGATGGGTGGAGGCACAGCCTGTGAAAGACTGTATAGGGGCAACAACAACAAAGTTTTTGTTTGAATATGTGTTGACCAGGTTTGGTTGCCCAAAGGTTTTGATGAGTGATCGCGGTACGCATTTTCTTAATGAAACGATCAGCGCGCTGACAGAAGAGTTCCAGGTTTACCATCAGAAGAGTGCGTTATATCATCCTCAGGCCAATGTTGCAATTGAGGATTTTAATAAGATATTGGAGAATGCGCTGACAAAGGTTTGCAACGCGCAGTGGAATGATTGGGACGTGCACGTACGACAATATTATGGGCTTACAAAACTACTTGTAAAAAGCTTACTGGTTAGACACCTTTTAGGTTGGTCTATGGCGTAGAAGCTGTGATGCCTATGGAATACATTGTGCCTAGTCTACGCATAGTGACTTTCATAGGAATGGTGAACCACGGAGCCTTAGAAGAATGGCTCGCGCAGCTAATGGAGCTCGAGGAAGATAGATTTTTGGCTGGATTCCATCAGCAGGTTTAGAAGGAACGTGAAAAAGCTTGGCACGATCGACACATCAAACTACGCACCTTCAAGGTAAATGATTTGGTGTTATTATATGACAGTAAGTTTGCTAAGTTTCCAGGAAAATTTCAAATGCACTGGCTGGGACCATATGTTATCAAAGAAATTACAGATGGTGGAGCAGTTTAGCTCGCGAAGTTGAATGGAGATCCATTTCTAGGAAGGGTAAATGGAAGCTGATTGAAGCCATACATGGGGGATCCGACCCAATGACTACATGATGGTAGCATAGTATTAGTGCTCCAGGCAGCTGCAAGGAGGCGTAAGACTATAAACTACACTACCCAGTTTGTAAAGCTACGTAACAAGGGGGCTGCGCGAAAAAGGGTGATGTCACAGTACCAGAAGAGGCGCGAAGGGAGCTGCACTACAGAGGGAGGTACCGCGTAGCACAACCAGAAGATGACCGTTACAGTTACTGTTCATGATTTGACTGCCAGAAGACGGTTAAGAGGAGTGGGGGGAGATATTTAAGGCAATTAAGGCTGAAATCTTCAGAGATCTGTTGCCAAATCAGCATTTATGGATGGATTTTGGGGGTAACGGTCGAATTTGAATTCGAATTCACATATAAATTACACATGGTCGTCCAGTGAAAAACACTTTGCATCCTTAGAGTTTTTATCGAGTTGTGTTGTCGATTGCGTATGATTGCTCGTATTGGGAGGATTTAGTCACGAGCCTTGCATTTTCCAAGTTATCAGAGGTAAATCAAACATTCATCCTAGAAAAGATGTTAATACCAAGCCCCGTGGAAACTATGAGTACTGGTGGGGATGTCGCCTCTAAAGCAACTGCTCCGGAGGTTGTGAGCATGGAGGCTCCGGCTATTGTGCCTATGGCGCCGAGGTCGCCTCAGTGAAGCCTACACCGATGAGGGAAGCCCCCAAGCCCAAGAAAGACAAACAGAAGAAGCCAATGTTGCGCGAGTCATCGAGGAAGCATGCTGCTACCCAGGCTCAGAAGAAGGAAAAACAACTAGCAAAGGATAAGGGGAAAGTGGTCAATTTGGAGGCTGAAGAAGGCACGGAGGATATAGATGCCGAGGGGGTGGATCCTATCTCCAAACTTCCGGATTATATCCCTCCGTGTAAGGGAAAAGTGAAGGTCCCCAAGGACCCAGATGCAGGAAAATTCCTCCTAAACACACCACTGCTACCAGAGGCCATCACTTTTGAAGGTCTGCGCTTGGCGCAGATTCCCCATTTAAAGATGGAGGACTGGGATTTGGTGGACCATGAGAGGTTCCCCCACCTTGCAACAGAGAACTACATGAAAAGAGTATTTTACAAGGAATCAGGTGTCACCGCATTGGAGCCTGTGGAGTGGATTCATGGAGTGAATCAGTCAGGATTGTTGAACCTGTTGTGGGTGCCCCACTACCACCACTCCAACATCAACCTTATTGTTATCAAGTAGTTGCTGACCTTGGTACATGACGAATTCTTGTGGTTGAGCGCGTTGATCCCTATCACTGATATGTTGATCCATCAGATCACGTTGTTGTCGCACTCAAGGTTGAATCCGGCCAAGGAGTTTGGCGAAAATACGAGTAAGCGTGACCTCACAGAGAAAATGAAGGAGAAATTCAAGCTCGTGAAGAAGCCGCGCAGGTACTCTATTACCTCAAACATCGACCCCGCAGTAAAAATTGCTAAGCAGATCGTTGCTTGCAAAGTCATGAGAAAATGTCATGCGGACGTGGTTCCGATGCTAGTTATTTCACTAGTTGCACAGTGCGTGGAGGGCGTGCAGTTCAATTGGTCGTGCTACCTTTGTAGCGAGTTCCTTGCGAACTGTCAAGAGGCACAGGATGAGAGTAAAACATTCCACTACGTGTGGTTGTTACTCTCCATCATATTAGTGGCTTGGGATCTACCGGAGGACAGTCAGTTTCCTCCCATGGAGAAAGATTTTCCAGAGGCTACACAGTTTGCATCCCTCTAGGCAACAAAGGACGTCGCGCGCATCACAGAGACCAAAGTCTTCTGGGTATTGATGGAGGCGAGCATTCGCATGGCCATCAACTAGAAGCCACAGTTGTCCCCAACGGTATTTGAACAACTTTCAGAGTACGTGGAGTTTAAAGCTGACTTCCACCATGTATACTTCAGAGTGCGGAAGGATCCGCAACAAAATGGTTTGACCTGCCTTACCTCGCTACAGATGACGCTATTCAGGAGGTCATCAAGCGTGACAAAAGATTGGCGTACTCCATTCGATCTGGGTGTGGGCACTAGCAAATCCGTAGAGAAGAAAAATAAGGAGGCAACAAAGCAGAAGGTCTAGCAGTTGGCTGAGAAGCGCATAAAAGAGGTCGAGGAGAAGGCCCGAGTGGAAAAGGAGTGCACCGCGAAGCAACAGAAAGAACAAGAAGAGCGCGACTCTGAGTGGAGTGGTAAGTCCCCTTCACCCCAAACAGAGGAAGAAGAGCAGTCAGAGTAGGGAAGTGGTGGTGAGGAAGGACAAAGCACTCCCTTCCGAATAAAGAGATACAAGGATCAGCAGAAGGAAGGGTCGCAGAAGAATTCCAAAGCGACAAAGCTGTCGTTGGATCTAATCACTCTAACAGAAGGCGACCTTGATGAGATTGGAGACAAGGTACGCGATACCACAGTGGAACTGCTGTAGTAGCTCTAACAACAGTAACAACAAGTGCTAAGTACCATTTGGAAGGATCTACGTGAGTTGTAGATCCAAACCAGCCAGATCCAGGTGAGCACAGGGTAGGTAAGCGCTCCACAGACAAGTTTGGCACTGGGAACTAGTCAGGCAGTAGAGATGGTTAGGTCACTTGATCTCTGGGCAGTCACGCTACCAGATGGATCCCTAAGCACGGAGGAGGTCAATGACAAGGTCGTCGTAAGTTCTTTGAGGAACATCAGCCTCAACCTGGATGCACTCCCTAATGAGTACCTTCACACGCTACAGTTAGGTGTGACAATGGAGCTAAGAGCACTAGAGCAGCGCGCGCTCAGCCTCATAAGCGAGTATAGGGTGAACAATGAGCATATGTTCACCAAAAAGACAGAGGTGTTGCAGGCAAAGGAGAAAATTCAGGAACAGAGCACCCAGCTAACGGTCGCGGTGGCAATAGTGCAAAACGGTGCCAGAATTGCATATCCCAAAGGAAGCACTGTTGGAGGCCAAGATAAGAAAACTTGTTGCGGGCATGTGTGACGCCAAGGCATTAGTGGCTAGAGTTCAGTTTGAGCTGAACATGGAGATAATAGAATTGGAGCTGAAGTCACAGCCTTCCACCTCGCCAGAGGTAAGGAAACAACGTGAAGCCGCTGTTAAGGATGGAATTTCTACAGTGGATGTTGCGGTGGTGGACAACACTATGCTATTTGAGCAGGCTATGGAGGTAGTCACGGCCTTGCAGGAGGATCCCACCCTACAGGTCTTAAACACAGAAGTTCGCGAGCTCCAGCAACAATATGATGAAGTAAGGGAAACGTCGTGCACCGTTGCTACAACTCAATGCCTCGCCAAGCTACAGGTGGCTAAGTAGCTGCTTATAGAGGTGGAAGCAGCATAGAAGAAAGAGGTCGTCCCTAAGGCCAGATTGGGGCCTTGGTTTGTTGAGGCCTACATCGTCTCTGCCAATATTCAAGAAAAATTGGTGAACTTGCAGAGTACGCAGCAGAAGATCAAGCAGTACATTGTAGGACCAACCACATAGAAGTTGGTGGAACATATCAAGCAGGCAGCCACGCAGAGCACGACTGAAGTAGCAATTGCACAAGTGAAGCAGGGGGATCTTCGCAGAAAGATCTTCGCGCGAGCTGAATGACTCGAGGGCAAGTCACAATATTTGTGTTGGGGACCTGTTGGGATGGGGTCCCCTGGGTCAATTTTGGGGCAAAAAGCCCAAGTTTTGTTATATACAATGTAAAGTCTCCGCAAATTGTGGTCGCGGAGCGCGTAAATAGTAAATGAGTCAAAAAGGGTTTTACCCTTCTTTTATGTAAGTTGAGTCGGCTTTTGAAGATCTACCCATGGTCCACGAACCATGGGATTGTATAAATAGATGTGTCTTAGGGATGTCTAAGAAAGAAGGGAGGTAGTCTGTGGAAAGAGTCTAAAGGGTTAGCACAAGAGAGTAAGAGGAAAGGCTCTGCAACTATGTGCGCAAAGGCCTAGAGTAGAGTTTGCAGCTAATTGAACGGACCCCTGCAGCTGAGTGTGCAGGGAAGTCTTGAGTCTATAAGCCGGACTAATTATCAATAAAGAAGATTATTACTAAAATTCATGTGTCTACCCATTTACTTATGTTATGTATAAATGCGCTTTATGATGTGATAAATAATGCTTCTATGAAATAATGATGTATTGATGCGTGACTTTACATGGTTTATATTGTTATATGAATGCAATTTACATTAAGTGTTTATGCGAAGATTATACTATTGCATGTTAAAATTATCCAACACTTAAGCAAGCCTGAATAATTGTTGGGTTAAGAATAGTCTTGGATACACATAAGTGGTTGATTATCCTGTTCAGGGTCCACAAAGGCCAGTCGTAGACCTTCACGGATGTCTAGAGGTCGATTCAAGGAAGTTATATTGATAAGCCTTAAAGGCATATTGATCTGCACGAAGATTTAGGGCATATGACATCACGCTGATCTCTGGGTGCGGAAACTTGATTCCAGCATCCCCCCATACTGCTTCGGGTGAGACTTCAATCCGCGCTTCGTGGATTGATGCCAAAAGGGCCAGTAGTGTAGGGATTAACTTTGAACCTAGGTCGGGACCCACTAATCCAACAAGGAGGCGAAGTTCATATGCTGAGATGATGTTGCTGTGTCTATTGGACTTGGCCTTATTCTGTGTTTACCTAATTTGGAGCTACTTTGTATGTTGATTCTTCTGTTCCTATTTGAAGGGCCATAACACTATAATGTAATGATGCTTTAAGTTTAATGCGAAGAGTTGCAAGATTCTCTATGGTTATGAATGTGTTAGTTTACATGGGCCTCTTAAAAAAATTTCCTTATGAATGAATGTGGATGTCTTTTGTCTCTTTGGATGCTTTGCAAGTTACACTTTGTTATGGTTATATGTCAAATGCTATGATTTCTAGAGTAGATGTGAATGATAATATTTGCGCAACTCTCCTTGATGTGTGGCCCTAATCCCTACCCTAGTAATGTCGCAGCGCGCCTCGAGTGAGGCACCTTACTTCTCTCGAGTAAGGTGAAAATGATGGAATTATGCTAGACCACAACGAATCCTTTGTTGACCCTTGTGTCTGAACCCATAGTCTCTATCTTTTACAATTTTCTGCCCACAAATAGTTCTGTTGTAGGGACCTAAAATGTATTAAAGGGATTTGGAACATGGTGTCAAGGATTTTTAAGAAGGATCTTTAGGATTGGTGGCATGAGAAAGTAGAGTAGTTTATTTCTCAACAAGCACAACTCCATCACAAAAGTGTGAAGTGAGTGAAGGAAGAAGTTTTGTATGCGGATCATGCAAGTGATCAGTACGAGATATTCTGGTGTAAGTTCCCAGAAGATCTTTACAATTGGTTGCAAAGGTTGCAGACAAAAGAAAAGATTGGCAGCCATAATAGATCTCCCCATACCTAGACTCAGGTTGACCTAATCGAGCTACACCGGCTCGATACAGACCTTACTCGGGCCATCGAAATATGGGTACAAGCTACTTTAGAAGGCTACATTATCGAGTTTATTGCAGAAGGCCATTTGTCCTTTTCCAAGGTTGAGGCCATGTTAAGTCAAGGTTACAAGGAAGGCTATTGAAGGATATTTTGTTGTGGGTTAAAGTTTTAATGGTGGAAGAGAACCTACTTCTGATCCAGGGCCAATCCATGGATGCTTAAAGCCCCAGTACTGGGGGAGGGGTATAGGGGGAGGAACACTACTTGGATTTGAGCTATGAAAATGTTGTGTATATGGACACAGATGAATTTTTGAGGGATAGAGATTCGAGGGCACAAAGGAGGGCATGCATAATTAAGGAATGGCAGGAGAAGGATTTGTAGGAGATCCATAGACGACAAAGGGAGATGCACCAAGTAGGAGTGGTGTTGAGTATCCTGGAAACGCAATAAGGAGGAGTAAGTCAGTTGGAGCTCTGGAATGAAGGGGATAGAGTTAGAGTGAGGCCTAGCCCAGAAAGAGAGGTCAAGACTGCTATGATGCGGGTCAAAATAAATAATAGAGATTTCCTCCTGCTAGGAGAGATGGAGACACTGGCTGGATCGGGCCCTACAAGCTAAAGGGAGGGCCCAGATGATGACGTGCACTTCATTATGAGGAGGTTGTTTTTTGAAGATGATGCATCTCCCAAGAATAGTAACTCGTTTCCCAGCAATTCAGGTAATACTTCCCCTGACCTTCCCCTGGTACTTTATCAAAACCCTGTTCAATTTCTCTCTAAGCTAGTTAAAATTATAAAGGTTCACAAAGTACATAATACCTACAAGGCTAGTATCTCTGATAGTAGAAATAGTAGTTGTAATTTGGGTCTCCAAGGGTCATCGCAAATCGTTTCAAAAGGGTTCATACTTGTCTCATCGGTTCAACCGTGTATGGTTGGCAACATGGCAAGATCTTTTACTTGGTATCCTGAGTTCTCTGGGAAAGGGAATGAGGATGTCGAACAACATTAGTACTTGTGTGAGGCTATATAGAGGGCTCTTCAAACTCTAGATACCACTAAAATAATTGAATTTCAAACCTCTCTCAAAGAAAGAGCGTTGAGGTGGTTCATCAAGTGGTCCGCCCTGCAACAGAATCTGACAATAGATGAAGTTCGGTGGGAATTCATTCAAGAATTAAAACTTCCATAGACTAACCAATATGGGTTATTTGATCTACGGGAAATCAAGCAGCGAGAGGCAGAAACTATGTGGGAAATGATGCAAAGGTTTAAGGATGCCATTGGCAAGTTGAGTTACCCCATTGATCCCAATCACCAATGAGATTGTTTCATCAAAAGCATTGTTTCCACTCAACCACACTCCTCTAACTCAACAAAAGATTGACACCCTACAAGATGAGCTTAAACAAGAAACCAGGAACGAGGCTATCATAGGATATCCAAATGAATATCAAGGAGGATCGGTTTCCAATGATCCTACTCTCATAGGATTGCAGCATCAAATTACTGATTTGACAGAGAAGCTGAGGGACATGTACCCATCGTGACTTGTGCGACCTCACATGTGGTGTACCAACTTCCGCATCGTAAGGAATCATGCCATAGAGTGCCCAAGGATGAGGGGGCCGAGCACTCCCTCTGTACTGGAGGGGCCCTTTACATCCTTGCCGCTAGAGTTGCGTAGATTGGTACGTAGGGTTTATACCCAGGCCGCACATAGTTTCATGCCTTTCCCAACTAGTAGGGTGCATCTCCGAATGAATACTATGAAATATGCTGAACATATGGACATCTTCCACACCTCTGTCCAATCTTACAAAAATATTTGAATGTACCAAACAATATGTTCTATGAATTTTGTGGCTCGTCAACTCACCACACTAATCAGTGTAGGGACTTAGACGCTCTAGATGATCGGTTGGATCACTCTGCCTTTAGGAATAATGAAGCTGCTCGAGGGCGAGGAGGTGGAGGAACAAGGGGGGGAAGAACACAAGGTAGAGGTATGTTCTGTTGCTATAATTGCAATCAGGAGGGGCATGTTACAAGATATTTCCCACTACCCAGAAGACTGTGGTGCTCACAGTGCAAATTCAACACACACGTAATAGAGGATTTCCCATAACTAATCGCTAGATGGGAGGAGCGCAAGCGATATAGGGGAGAAAATTTGATTAATGTAGAACCGCGGGAACCCGAATCAGCTTTGATGTCAAATATTAACATAGTCACCCGGGGGGAAAGAAGACCAGCGCTGACTATGGGGCCAACAAACAACACAAAATCATAAATCTTGCCTTGACAAAGTGTTCTTATGATTCCAACCAACAGAAGCAGTACTATAAAGATGCCACAAAGATATTCAACCAGTTGGTTTCGACTGATGGCACCCAAGGATAGAAACCAGAACTTTTGAGGCCAGAGGCCCAAAACTGCCATAGAAAAATTCCCAACCTGTAGTAGAATGTTTCAAGTTATTATTGTAGATCATGAACGATGAACATATGTACGGGAAGTTGCAGAAGAAGCTTAAATCTGCTATAAAAGACGGGGAGCTTCTAGAAGGGCTCATCTCTGCCAATTTTCCTGAAAGGCATTCTAGATGAGTGCGAAGGAACAAGAAAAGGAAAAGGAGGTAATTTCATGTCAATGCCCAAATCATGGGGTTCCAGATCAAGGACACTATGCTAGATTTGGGTTCAAACGTAAACATTTTACCAAGGAAGACCTAGGAAGCCCTGGGAAGACCTAAGCTGGAATTCTCCTTGATTCAGTTGCGCATGGAGAATTAGTATTGTATCCTCCCAGTTGGACGCCTGGAAGATGTGGAAGTAGACATAGCAGGGGTAAATACGTATGCAAACTTTGAGGTCATAGACATCATGGGAGACAAAGACCCTTATCCGATATTATTGGGGATAGATTGGGCCTTTGAAAACTATGCAGTGATTGACCTAAAGAGGGAAATACTAACTTTCGAGGTGGATGGAGTTAGGGTGATTTAGCCCCTAGATCCATATAAAGGCCCTAGGTTCACTGAGTTAGTGGATGACAGGGAATAACCTAAATTATTGGATTAATTATACTGGATCACAACAGGAAAGAGCGAGGACTACATCAATCCTACAACGAACGAATCAATTAGCTGGAGAAGTGTTCATAGCTCCGAAGTCGAATCAAAGGTTGTGTGGGATGATTGGCAGCAAGGAGGCCATGAGATCCACTCGAGGCGATGCACAACTATTCGACGTATCCACTAGGTTGGTACAAAGGTACGTAATTTCCCCGTTTTTAATGGTATGGGTTTTGTTATTGATTTTATCGATGAAGTTGATTTGAACATTTTGGAAGCACACAAGGTACCCTTACTGGATGTCTCCCTTCAAGCGACATTGACAAGGTGGTGGGGTTCCCATCACAACCATCTCAAGGGGTGGGAGACGGTTAAATCTGCATTGATATGTAGATTCAGGTATTCAGAAGACTGCTCACCCAATCTCATTAAGTACAAAGGGTACACTGATCCTCACCAACATATATAGAGTTGTAAAGATAGGTGGACCAGGGAAGGACTCCCTAAGAGTCTGTGGGTGCATAACTTCATCCACACTCTAGGAACATTCCCCCAGGTGTGGTACCTTAAGGAAGAAATAAGGAGGCATACCAATGAGTGGGATCACATGACAACTCTATTCATATGTGATTTATCCTTTGCTGATGATAACAAAAGGATAACATTTTCCTTGGAAGCAGTCAAGAGGGTCCTATTCCCAGCAGGAAAGCATACTAAGGACTATTGCGACCAGGATGCCTTCAATCATACCTATGAATCTGAATTTCATGAGGTTGTGTCTTGCAGGAAGATAAATCATGAACTTAAGGGAGACGATTTAGAAGGGTTAAGGCATTTTACCTTTAAGGAATCTGAAGGGGAACAAAACATAGAATATGGGCTTATAACGATCGGTATGCAGCTACAACCTCTAAAGTTGTGAAAGCACAACATCGTGATGAAAGAGAAACCAAAATTAGCCTCCATCAAGGACTATTGGGACAAACATACCACCAAGGAAATCTTTGATCTCCTGAAGGAGTATGAGGATCTTTTCCCTTC
Organism: Pinus tabuliformis; assembly: GCA_031772625.1. Lineage (NCBI taxonomy): Eukaryota > Viridiplantae > Streptophyta > Pinopsida > Pinales > Pinaceae > Pinus > Pinus tabuliformis. Next base: position 647,524,243 of record CM062815.1, on the reverse strand, counting down.
ATCCGTTGCAGAGCTCAAAGGAATTAAAGGGGAGTTGGGAGAAATTAATATTGTGCTGAAGCCAAATGTGAGACCAGTGAAACATCACATATATCGATTAAACCCAAGGGTCAAGGAGAAGGTGAAGAGAGAGATTGAAAAGATGTTAGCAGCAGGCCTCATCTTCCCAATTGATGAAGTTGAGTGGGTTAGTCTGATTGTCATCCAAAACAAGAAATATTCTGAAGAAATATGGGTTTGTGTAGATTACAAGAGCTTGAACAATGCATGTGTCCATGACCCCTTTCCTACTCCATTCAACGATGAATTCCTTGATAATGTTGTAGGTAATGAAGCCTACTCCTTCACGGATGGGTTCTCTGGCTATCACCAAGTTCGCATTGCAGAGGAAGATAAGAATAAAACCACCTTCATGATTGAATGGGGCTCTTATGCCTACCATGTCATGTTGTTTGGGTTGAAGAATGCGTTGATAGTATTTTCAAGGATTGTAATTACTGCCTTCCGCGACTATATTCACAAATTCCTAGAGGCGAATATGGACGATTGGACAGTGTGTAGCTTATTGAAAAAGAAATCCAGCTTGCTCAAAGTGATGTTTGATCGCTACAAGAAATTGCAATTTTCGTTGAACTTGAAGAAATGCATTTTTGCTGTCCATTTTGGAACACTCCTCGGGAATATAGTTTGAAAAGAAGGAGTGTGTGTCGACCCTGTCAAAGTTGCAGTAATTCTTAATATGCCTCCACCAACTAGTGTCAAGAAGCTAAGACCGACTCTTGGCCACATAGGATACTACCGCGGGTTCATCCATAATTATGCCCTGGACAGATGAATGCGACACTGCCTTTAATATGCTAAAATAGAAGCTGACAAGTGCACCAATTTTCGTTTACCCTAATTGGAATAAAGAATTTCATGTCCATATTGATGCATCAGGGATCACTTTGGGAGTTATTTTGGCCTAGCCTGAAGACGGTAACCTAGATCACTCGATTTATTTCACCAACAGAAAAATTTTCACAACAAAAGGGAACTACACCACTATTGAATGGGAAACTCTTGTGATGGTGTACTTGCTGCAGAAATTCATGCACTATCTTCTGGGTGATCCATTCAAGTTCTTTACTAGTCACTCTGCATTGAAGTACTTAGTAAATAAGCCTGTGCTCGAAGGGAGGATTTGCATATGGCTCTTATTGTTTCAGGAGTTTACATTCAAAGTCATTATGAAGCCAGGAAGTTTGAATGTAGGGCCTGATCATCTATCTCGACTGAAGTCGAGCGACGTTGGGGGGTCAATAGATGACCAACCATCGGATGTTGATTTGTTTCAGGTTAAGGCCATCCCTGACTATTTGGAAGACATTGTGCCATTTTTAACCATTGGAAAATGTTTGGAAGAATACAAAGCAACCCAGAGAAGAAATATGGTGGTTCAAGTTGCGGACTACCAGCTGATCGCAGGACAATTATACAAGATGGTTCTCAACGAGATACTATGACGATGTGTCCTCAACCGTGAAAAGCAAGATGTGCTATGGGAATTTCATTTAGGAGTTGCAGGAGGACACGTAGGGGGAAAAACCACTGCGAGAAAGCCCTGGACCAATGAATGCGACGCTGCTTTAATATGCTAACATAGAAGCTGACAAGTGCACCAATTTTCATTTACCATGATTGGAATAAAGAATTTCATGTCCATATTGATGCATCAGGGATCTCCTTGGGAGTTATTTTGGCCTAGCCTGAAGAAGGTAACCTAGATCACCCTATTTATTTCACCAATAGAAAACTTTTCACAACAGAAAGGAACTACACCACTACTAAATGGGAAGCTCTTGTGATGGTGTACTTGCTGCAGAAATTCAAGCACTATCTTTTGGGTGGTCCATTCAAGTTCTTTACTGACCACTCTGCACTGAAGTACCTAGTAAATAAGCTTGTGCTCGAAGGGAGGATTTGCAGATGGCTCTTATTATTTCAGGAGTTTACATTCAAAGTCAAGCCAAGAATTTTGAATGTAGGGCTTGATCATCTCTCCCAGCTGAAGTCGAGTGACGTTGGGAGTTCAATAGATGACCAATCATCGAATGCTGATCTATTTTGGGTTAAGGCCATCCCCAACTATTTGGAAGACATCGTGCTATTTTTAACCACTGGAAAATGTCTGGAAGAATACAAAGCAACCCAGAGAAGGAATATGGTGGTTCGAGTTGTGGACTACCAATTGATCACAGGACAATTATACAAGATGGTTATCGACCATATACTATGATGATGTGTCCTCAACCATGAAAAGATGTGTTATGGGAATGCCATTCAAGAGTTGCAAGAGGACACGTAGGGGGAAAAGACACCACGATAAAGGTATTATAAGAAGGACTCTGGTGGCCCACAATTTTCCAGGATGTGAAGGAGTACGTCAAGAAATGAGATGTTTGCCAACAGGTGGGACGACCATCGCACCAGGATGAACTTCCTCTACAACGCGTATGTGCACTCTAGGCATTTGAAAAATGGGTTGTGGAAATTGTGGGGCCTATTAATCCACCAACGCATCACTCACATGCTAGGTACATTATTACTACTACAGGTTATCTCACCCAATGGGTCGAAGCTGCACCAGTTAAAGATTACACTGCTACCCAGTTCATCTTCGAGAATATCATCACTCAATTTGGGTGCCCTCAAAGCCTCACCAGTGACTAGGGAACCCACTTCATTAATGAGACAGATGTCACATTGCTATGAAACTTCATGATCCAACACCATAAAAGAAAACCCTACCACATGCAGGAAAATGGTATTTTCGAAGCTTTCAACAAGATCCTAGAGAAGGGCCTCACTAAGATCTGTTCTACAACCTGAGACAACTGGGTTGAGAGGGTACCAACTACCTTGTGGTCCTACTGTACCACCGTCAAACGATTGCATAAATACACACCAGTCCAAATTGTTTATGGCCGAGAAGCTATAGTACCTGTTGAGTTCATCGTTCCCGACCTCTTTATTGCACAAACCACTCATATTTCAGAGGACGAGTCCATTGGAAAACGACTGGATGAACTATGGGAGTTGGATGAAGCCAAGTTTCTAGCTGATTTTCACCAGACTGTTGAGAAGGAGAGATAGAAAGCATGGCACGACCAACACATCAAGAGGAAGTCCTTTGCAGTTGGGGATAATGTTCTCCTATATGACAATAAGTTTTTGAAACATCCCAGGAAGCTCCAAATGCACTGGTTGGGACCATTCATTATTACAGAAGTGTGAGAGTCTGGAGTTGTTAAACTTGCACAACTGGACGGAATCCTATTTCCTAGCTGAGTAAATGGCACATGCTTGAAGCCCTTCAATGGCCCACCCACTTCTTAATCAATTGATTTGATCTCTGAAAGGGGATCATAGTTAGGATTATGATAGAGTCAATTAGTTAAATTTGAAGTTGAGTCAGTTGAGTTGGTTATGTCAGTTGCGAATAAAGTTAGTTGCGCTAGGTCTATTAGTTAGTTGAGTGCACTAGTCCTTAACTGATTGTGGTCTGGAAAACGCACGTGAAAATTTAAATCTCTCATGTAATATCCTTGACACACTTTGGTTATCAACTTTTTGGTTTTGTCGTCATCTCGTAATAATTGACAATCATGATCATTCGACTTTTGAGTTTTTTCGTCATCCAGATCAGGTCTAGGTCATAGTTGCCCTCAATGCCACTATTTGAATCAAGTATAGCAAGTTTCTGTATTTATTAATTAAACGATCTAATCACAAGTGTCGTGTCAAGTATTTTTATATAGTTTGCATGGAAACGTTAATTTCTCCATTGTAAAATATTAGGTGGTTGAATTGCTCACTCTAGCTTCATCGTCAAATTCCCCTGGTCCTCAGTCCAAATTCAAGACCCCTTTGTCTATTGTGTACAATCAACAAGTTACAGTCATGAATAAATTATCCAAAACTGTTATTCCTACCCCCCTGTATGGCCCTAGAGTGACAAAACTTGAAAGTCTTTTTGGTAAATATGAGAAGGCCACACTTGTCGACAACGATTTATCAAAATCCTTCCATTTCCCCATGTTCAAGCGCGAAGTCTTCATAAAGACTACAACTAGACAAGATGGAAACCACTCTTCCAAGATAAAAGAGGAATTCCAAGGATTACAATGGCCATGCTAATGAATTTGAGGAATTTCCCAATCTTTGTCACTTCAAGTGCGACCATGCAATGCACCAAGTTCCTTATCAACCAACTGCATGGAGGTTCCTTATGGATCAACAGGGAATACCCAATACATGCCAGTGACATCCTATAATTGACGTGTCTATCTATTGCGAGATCTATAGTGTCCTCTACGTTCCAGACAGCCTCTAAGTGAGGGAAGAAAACAAGTGACAACAAATGCTATACTAAGTATTCTATTCAGTATGACGACAAAGGAGCTACCATTGATTTGATTAACATCCCTTCAATCAAGTTCACTTGTCACATAATTTGTGGAAAAAACGTGCATCATTACATAAAAGGTGAATGTACTCTAGATACCATCTCAGTGGTAGAAGCCTGTGAAAAAGGGGAACAATTGAACTGGTGCAACTATTTGCTAAATGAACTATTTAAAGCATGCGAGGATGTATACAAGTGGGCGACATATTTCATCTATGGATATCTAGTCATCTCTCTGGAAATGATGAAGTGGTTCCATCCTGAAGGTAGAGAGCTAGCCCCAGTCTCTAAAGATCAACCCCTAACACTCAGGTAATCCTCTTAAAGGACTTCAGGGGACCTAAACACCAAAGAAATCAACGAGGCCTCCTTCACTGGATGGTATGACAAGATGCTTGTTGTCACCAAAGCCATCCCTAGAATCCCAAAATTGCTTTTAGATGACTATTCACATGCCATATGGTTTGGTGTTCTCCACAACACCACTTAGATTCGCCCCAATATTTTCAACCTAGACACATTCCATATGCGGGCTCTGCCTTTCATTCTCTCAGAAGAGGCATTCCACAATGAAGTTTTGTCCTTACCAGGCATCATTGGTGAAGTTTGAGACAACACACGAACATACTATTTTGAAGAGATGTTGCCACGACCACTATGTTATGAGAGCCCCTCTGCCTTTCGGAAGCGAGCAACAGAAGAGATGCTCAATCTTGTCTTGAAGAGATTCAAGACAACTGTGATATCAATCTGAAACACTCTGGAAGCTCTCGAGTCATTAGTAAGTTCCCTACCCATGTTTTTTGAATTTCTTAATGTTAGTCTGATTAGTACTCTATCATTCAACCCAGTGGTTGCCTCCCTTCCCCTAGTGGGCCCTCATTCTGTTATTGAACCCACAGTCCAGGACACCCATTCGATTGCTACCAGAACTCCCTCAGTTTCCCAAAAACCCATCCTAGTTACCTCTGCCCAGGTCATCGATCTCATTGGCGAAGAAACACACTCTCTCGTTAGCACCCAAATCACTGAAGAATCCTGTATTCCACCCTCACTGTGTACCCAACGTCTCATAACCCATCACCCCACACGACCTTCCCCTCCACAACCATTTCAGAGCTTCCTCCGACTGACAACCTCCTTAGTGATGAGACCAAGATGGAGGTTGATTCCATAATTCAATCAATCACCAACATTGACCACAATGCCCTTGTTGTTCACCCTACAATTGTGGATTCAGTTACCATGCCTCTGTTATCCTTGTTACTAGCATCAAGCCCTCAACTAGCAAACGACCAACATATTCACTCTAGTCCACATGCCAAAAAGTTATAAACGTCTTACCTCAAACATTGAACCCCATTCCCATTTCGCCACCACATTTTGTTCTAGACCACACCAACACCCACATTGTAGAGATCCTACAACGGGAAACTTCACCCCAAGGACAATCCAAGAGATGAATTGTTAGTGGACAACCACTACAAGCTTGATACTCTCCACCTGCTACCATGACACCCGATGACCTTCAGAACATGTTACCCTCTCAGTTATTACTTTCATTCAACTAGATGCTCGCCAAGCAGAGGCACACATAATACCTTGACAACTGAACATGAGCAGCGATAACAACAACTTCTCTCCATTGCAGCTAAGCGTGATCAACTTCTCCAAGAAAAGCAAGCACTGCAACAACAGGTCGATGATATCAACACCAAATTCCAGGCTCTTTGGCCTACCATCACTGAGGTAGTACCAAATGCACCAGAGGACTTCTCAACCTACACCCTCTCAGATTGTTGTGACTAGATTAAAACTCATTAATAATTAAGTGAAACTTGATTCAAACAATACATTTTTATTTGATATATATTAAAAATAGTTAGGCAGTTAAAAAACTTAATATAGATATATTTAATTATTATATAATTATTTTAAAAATAAAAACCATTTATTTATATTACTTAGGTATTTATTGTTTAATACAAAATTTGGTTTAAGTGTATGAAAATGAAATGAATTTTAACAAATAAATTAAATTATGGTAAATATATATATATATATAATTTTACTTAATATCAATAGAAATCATTAAAAAATTATTAATAACAAATTAAAATGGTTATCAACTCAAACAACAAATAACTAAGAGAGTACTCTTTAGGTGTGACTTTTTGGAGCTTCCGTGAGATTTCTAGCTCGAATCTGACAAAAAGATTTGTGGCCAAATCTTGATTTATGTTTTTTAGACTAGGTTTTTGATTGCATACATGGATTCAACACCCTCGTGAGATTTCTAGCTCGAATTTGACAAAAATATTTGTGGCCAAATCTTGATTTATGTTTTTTAAACTAGGTTTTTGACTGCATAGATGGATTCAACACCCTCAAAAACCCTTGGGGCACTTCGATTGTGAAGAGTTCACCTGTCAAACTTGTGATTTCAATGAATCCGTGCCAGATTCTAGACAAATTAGATTGTAAAATAAATCACAAAACCTTCTAGACAACCTTCTCAACAATAAGACATTATTATTGTCGTTGGGTAGGATTGAATTCTCCACCAACACAATGCAGAATTACAATTGACAAAATCCCTCAACCACTAACCTAAATTCAATATTTTTACTTTAATCTAACTATATTTAAACTAAACATCAAACACTAATTACTCATGTAGCATTGATTAATAATTAAATTAAAATTATGAAAATCTTATTCCAAAATAAACATTTCATCAAATTATAATATATGTATAACATATTTACGCGGAAAAACATTTTCTTTATAGAGTTAGCTAGACAAACACTGAGTCAATCTCCTAACTTTATTTTCGCCGTTCCCTCCTATTAAAAATCAACACGTGGAAACGTTAACCATTTTATGAACGTTTATCTCTGGCAAGCCTGGCCAGAAGTTTGCATACTTGACTGACCACCTCTCCCTAGTTCACACTAAACAGACGAATCGACTCCCAGCACCACATCGCCGGATTCCATGCCGAGCAACTGCTGAGTAGGCGAAGACTTAGGAACCATGACGCTGCTAAATCGGTCCCCTCTTTCATCCAGAACATTATCATAGCGCCGCTAATTTGGTCCCCTCTCCGTATTTTTAGTGCCTATGATGTCTAAAAATACAATCATATACAGCGTGCGGTATCCAAAGGAGACATCCCTATATTCCATGTCCTTACCATTCCTAAATCATTTCAAAAACAACATAAAGACACTGTTAAAAGCATTTTCAAAATTGGCAGACCTGCCCACTAAAGTTCTTGTGGTACATAGCAGCATAGGAGATGAGCGGAGGCTACAGAAAAATGACTTTAAGCTGACACAAATTGATTAGTTTTATAGGTTTGGTAAGTAATGTATTCAAAATCCTCCCTCTGAATTTATAGGATGACTTGTACGTGTTAGGTTGATTTTTCTCTTAAAATAATTATGTTATATAAGTTATTTTTACCTTAAGTACATTATGGAGGTGGTTATCATTAAAGAGAATTAGTTTAGAAATTTAATACTTTGGTAAATAATTGATTATTTTACCTTAATCACACTATGGAGGTGGTTAACATTAAAGAGAATTGGTACATTATTTACAAAGTGTCTCTCCCAACAAAAGACGAAGAATTTAATTTTGATTATCAACCTAATCACATTAAGAAAATAGTTTTCCCTTCAGAATGTCAATTGTTTTGATCCTGGGTAACAGCGTGTATAAAAATTCTCTTTTCTATTAAAATTCAAACACCATCGCACTCTGTAAAATTCCAACAAAAATATTCCTGTTTATCAAATATTTAGTTGGATGTCATAGATTATTTTCAATGAACATAACACTTTGAATCCTTGCTGATTTTGGTATGGACATGAATTCAATGATTTATCAAGAAGTATTCGTCCATCTTTGAGTAATCTTACAAAACTCTACTGGTTCAATCTGGTGTGTGCCTGGCCTTACAGGTGGAATCGGGTGGCTCAAATTTTTGGTGCATTCGGTCTTTTATGATCAGACCCATCTCCAGTATCTCATGGCAACTCAAGCTCAAGCCTCAGCAAGCAACCATCAAGAGCATTCCAAGTCTTTCTCCACCCCCAGTTAAAATGCCACTTAGTTCCTGCTGCGTTATCTCTTTTAAGTCATTCTCTTTCCTCTCCATTTTCAATTACAAGCCCACCTTCAATCACATAAAACACTCATACTCTGTCAGTCAATATACCCCCGATTCAATAACCCACAACTTCAACCCCTTTCAGTTCACCTTCAAAAACCTAGGTATTTCTTAGTTGATATATGCACAACACAAAAACAACTTTCTCAAGGATGTGGGTAAGCAAACTCTGTCAATGGCATCCATGCTCTTGTTCACCTTTCTGATTCAGCAAGTGCAGTTGACACCATCTTTAGCAATTACCCAAATCTTGAATTCAGACTTTCAATCCAACATGGCCTCAAAAGAGCCAAAAGCAATAAAAGTCCCAGACCTTCAGCTACCCAACAACTCCACCAATGTTATTGACATAGCCAGGGTCTTATCTCCAGCCCGAGCAGTGAAGATTTCACAAGAGTTGCAGGCTTTGGAAGATGAGTCAGAGTGGAAAACGAGAATCCTTACAAGGTCTAGGCCATCCCCATCTCCTTCAGATAAATCCTTCAGGGACCTATGGCACCCTGATGACAGGACTGTGATTATAGTAGAGGACATCTCTTCCCCAAACATCTTGAATTTTGGCACAGGATTAACAGTGGGTTCCAGGCTTCCTCGTCAATCCTTCGGTGAGCTGCAGGCCAGGTATGGGAATCAGTTTTTTGTATCGGAAGAGGGCTATCAGGCAACCCTTTTGAATACAATTGATGACATCAAGCAGTGCATTGTTAGGGAAGAGGGATGCAATAACGTGCCTGGTTTGACAGAAATCGTGTACTTTTTAACTCTTGCGACATCCATTGCTAGGCGTTGTGTGTTTGGGTTTGCTGCCCGGCTTAGCCCTCAGGGCAGAGTGGAGGGTTCATGGCAGTGGGTTCTTCTTCTTTCTCCTCTGTGGCTATTGTTATTTCCTTCGTTTGGGATACTTCCAATTGTGCGGAGAACTTTGGATTGGGAGCCTTTGGTAAAGAACAACTTAGGGTTTTTAGGAGCAACTGCTGCTTTTTATCTGACACCCATTTGGAAAATCACCTATTGAGAAAAAATGATTTAACTCTGATATACAAGTCTGGGAATTTTTTATTTTGCAGAAGTTCAGGGCTCAAATGCAACTCATGTTTATTAGTATCGTTAGGAGGGTTGCAATGGCTGCTTATAATTTTTTTCAGTATAGCCTTATGTTAAGGGTTGTCCCTTTGGCATATCTGAACCTGTCTCTCTTATATGGGACTATTAATCCACTGTTTGCATCGAAGGAAATGGAGATATAACACTGAGAGTGATCATGCAGGACTGCATCGATTAATGGGTCTCCTTCACATATCCACCATGCTCTGTAGTGATTGTAATTAGCTGTAAAGTTCCCAAGTCTGACATTCTTTGTGCTCAGTAGCCCTGTTATTTTGTTATTCTGCTTTTAGTTACATTCATCAGAGAATAAATTTCATTTTGATTTGTGTAAAATAAACCTTTTATTGCAGGCATTATATTGTTTTTTATTTCAGGATGTGGTTACTCCAAACTCTTGAATTTTCTGAATGTATGGCAATGAGGCCTTCCCCTATAGCTTATAGGTATGTCATTCTTGTGTTTACTACTTCATTTTACATTCCCATGGTGTGGGCATTACCGTCTCGTCTAATTTTCATGGGTTTGGATGTGCCAGAGGATGTGTGCTGGTATCGTCGAGCTGGTTCAAGTATTCATGGGACAAGAGAACAATGGATTCCATTACCATCGTGGTGAAAACTCTCAGGTCTGCATTTATTGTTTTTCCCTCAATTCCTTGTTATTGTCGTTTTGTGTTCCTCAAAGGAACGCGTTTGGTTCTCATGCAAACTATTTTTCTCTGGCTGTTTAGGGTATCCACAGTGGAATGGAATTCACCAAACTATACCAACAGAACCAAGAGAAACTTCTCTTCAAGTGTGCTATGTATCTATAGGTATGGATTATTAACCCTTGTCTCAGAAAAATAACTCCCCTATTTACTTTTTTTCATTTATGCTACCTGTAGCCATGGTGTAAGCCTCGACTGGTTGTGGCTCTGTGACCTCAACCAGTTCACTTGGTTTATCAGTGGGTATTTCAGGGCACCATTGATGGTCGCTACAACGCTAATGCTTTCCCTCGTACATTTAATTAGCAGTGTTATGCATATCTTGGTGCCTGCTGCGACCGAGTGTCGTAGTTTCTTAGTCTACGTGTCCTCATTCTGGTGTGTGCCTGGCCTTACAGGTGGAATCAGGTGGCTCAGATTTTTGGTGCATTCGGTCTTTCGTGATTAGACCCATCTCTAGTATCTCATGGCAACTCAAGCTCAAGCCTCAGCAAGCAACCATCAAGAGCATTCTGAGTCTTTCTCCACCCCCAGTTAAAATGCCACTCAGTTCCTGCTGCGTTATCTCTTTTAAGTCATTCTCTTTCCTCTCCATTTTCAATTACAAGCCCACCTTCAATCGCATAAAACACTCATATTCTGTTAGTCAATGTACACTCGATTCAATAACCCACAACTTCAACCCCTTTCAGATCACCTTCAAAAACCTGGGTATTTCTCAGTTGATATATGCACAGCACAAAAACAACATTCTCAAGGATGTGGGTAAGCAAACTCTGTCAATGGCATCCATGCTCTTGTTCACCTTTCTGATTCAGCAAGTGCAGTTGACACCATCTTTAGCAATTACCCAAATCCTGAATTCAGACTTTCAATCCAACATGGCCTCAAAAGAGCCAGAAGCAATAAAAGTCCCAGACCTTCAGCTACCCAACAACTTCACCAATGTTATTGACATAGCCAGGGTCTTATCTCTAGCCCAAGCAGTGAAGATTTCACAAGAGTTGCAGGCTTTGGAAGACAAGTCAGAGTGGAAAATTGCGACCTTGGAAGAGAGGAGGAACGGTGCTTTGGCAATCCTAAGAGCCAGTTGCAGGAATTTGCCTAGGCAAGAGCAGATGGACTCTGAAGTTAAAATAGGGTGCTTTCGCAGGAATTTGACTAGGCAGGAGCAGATGGACTCTGAAGTTAAAATAGGGTGCTTTTGCACTTCAATCACCGTTTAGGATTGTTCCTAATCGCTTGGAAGCTCTGTTACAGTACACCATATATATATATATATATATGGGGCCAGGACCATGTGGCAGGTAGCTTGTGAACTGTTATATATATATATAGGGCCAGGACCATGTGGCAGGTAGCTTGTGAACTGTAATATAATTTGTACCACATTTAAAACAACAGATAGCCTTTCAGATACAAGTGACATGCAATAGTGAGAATGGATGATAGTATGATTAAATTTAAGTTTCTGACACAGGGCTGAGCATTGTAAAAGAGTCCTGCTAGACATGAATTAGATTTCCTATGCGTTATATATAAACGGTTTGAAATTTTTAGGATAGCTCATGTGGTTTTACTTGCCATGTGAAATTCATATGGACCAAGAAGTTCACGAGGTCAAAATCCATCTCTGAGAGCTTCCCCTGGGATGAATAAGCTTATAGATATCAAATAAGACGCTTGTTATTTTACATTTGGCTTTCAACATCCTGTCACGTTCTAATTTTTCCTCTTTCTAAAATTGTTACTTCATTTTCTTCCTTTTTTACTTTGCTCCATACATTGAAGCTAGTTCTGTAGAAAAATAAAGAACTATTGTAAAACAGTTTGATTCTTTGTTCCAAGTCTCAGTTTTCAATTGAAACTAGTCCTGTAAAAAAATAAAGAACTATTGAATAACAGTTTGAATCTTTGTTCCAAGTCTCAGTTTTCAATTGAAACCAGTATTGTAGAAAATTAAAGAACTGTTGTAAAACAGTTTGACCTTTGTACCAAGTCTTAGTTTTCAGTCGAATGAATTATCTTTGCGTTACTTTTGTAGCGTTCCATCATTTTTTCTGGCATTTTGTCTTTAATAAATGAATGAATGAATTTGTGTATTGTTTGTTTTCTGTGTGTGTTGAGTATTGTACTCTGTTATTGTCAATTGAATACAATCTTGCTTTTTAAAAGGTGCATGAACGAAATACTGAACACTGGAAAAAGGATTGCTTCATTGATGATAAAGAAACTAGCCTAGAATTTGTGTCTATATCGATTGTTTAGAGTTCTTGTGGTACATAGCAGCATAGGAGCTGAGTGGAGACTACAAAAAACTGACTTTAAGCTGACACAAATTGATTAGTTTTATACATTTGGTAAGTAATGTATTCAGAATCCTCCCTCTGAATTTATATGATGACTTGTATGTGTTAGGTTGATTTTTCTCTTAAAATAATTATGTTGATAAGTTATTTTTACCTTAATTACATTATGGAGGTGGTTATCATTAAAGAGAATTAGTTTAGAAATTTAATACTTTGGTAAATAATTGATTATTTTACCTTAATCACACTATGGAGGTGGTTAACATTAAAGAGAATTGGTACATTATATACAAAGTTTCTCTCCCAACAAAAGATGAAGAATTTAATTTTGATTATCAGCCTAATCACATTAACAAAATAGTTTTCCCTTCATAATGTTAATTGTTTTGATCTTGGGTAACAACGTGTATAAAAATTCTCTTTTCTATTAAAATTCAAACACCATCGCACTCTGTAAAATTCCAACAAAAATATTCCTGTTTATCAAATATTTAGTTGGATGTCATAGATTATTTTCAATGAACATAACACTTTGAATCCTTGTTGATTTTGGTATGGACATGAATTCAAATGATTTATCAGGAAGTATTCGTCCATCTTTGAGTAATCTTACAAAACTCTACTGGTTCATTCTGGTGTGTGCCTGGCCTTACAGGTGGAATCAGGTGGCTCAGATTTTTGGTGCATTCGGTCTTTCGTGATCAGACCCATCTCCAGTATCTCATGGCAACTCAAGCTCAAGCCTCAGCAAGAAACCATCAAGAGCATTCCGAGTCTTTCTCCACCCCCAGTTAAAATGCCACTCAGTTCCTGCTGCGTTATCTCTTTTAAGTCATTTTGTTTCCTCTCCATTTTCAATTACAAGCCCACCTTCAATCGCATAAAACACTCATACTCTGTTAGTCAATGTACACCCGATTCAATAACCCACAACTTCAACCCCTTTCAGATCACTTCAAAAACCTGGGTATTTCTTAGTTGATATATGCACAGCACAAAAACAACTTTCTCAAGGATGTGGGTAAGCAAACTTTGTCAATGGCATCCATGCCCTTGTTCACCTTTCTGATTCAGCAAGTGCAGTTGACACCATCTTTAGCAATTACCCAAATCCTGAACTTAGACTTTCAATCCAACATGGCCTCAAAAGAGCCAGAAGCAATAAAATTCCCAGACCTTCAACTACCCAACAACTTCACCAATGTTATTGACATAGCCAGGGTCTTATCTCCAGCCCAAGCAGTGAAGATTTCACAAGAGTTGCAGGCTTTGGAAGACGAGTCAGAGTGGAAAACGAGAATCCTTACAAGGTTTGGGCCATCCCCATCTCCTTCAGATAAATCATTCAGGGACCTATGGGGCCCTGATGACAGGACTGTGATTATAGTAGATGACATCTCTTCCCCAAACATCTTGAATTTCAGCACAGGATTAACAATGGGTTCCAAGCTTCCTTGTCAATCCTTCGGTGAGTTGCAAGCCAAGTATGGGAATCAGTTTTTTGTATCGGAAGAGGGCTATCAGGCATCCCTTTTGAATACAATTGATGCCATCAAGCAATGCATTGTTAGGGAAGAGGGATGCAATAACGTGCCTAGTTTGACAAATGTCCTGTACTTTTTAACTCTCGCGACATCCATTGCTAGGGGTTGTGTGTTTGGGTTTGCTGCTCGGCTTAGCCCTCAGGGCAGAGTGGAGGGTTCATGGCATTGGGTTCTTCTTCTTTCTCCTCTATGGCTATTGTTATTTCCTTTGTTTGGGATACTTCCAATTGTGCAGAGAACTTCGGATTGGGAGCCTTTGGTAAAGAACAGCTTAGGGTTTTTAGGAGCAGCTGCTGCTTTTTATCTGACACCCATCTTTGGAAAATCACCTATTGAGAAAAATGATTTCTTTCTGATTATTTTTACGCTACATCGTTTTTATAGTTTTTATATGATTGCGAAATTTAGCTCAATATGGTGCGACTATTAAAAATTTTACATTTTAAACTTTCATGAAACAGTGAATGGCTTTTTGCAGATGGGGTACCTAAGTACATTTTTGTGATATGTTGACACATTCTTTTTCAAAAAATATTTTATTTAATCAAGTTTTTGGGTTAAATATGTTTAAATGATGAATGCAGTAAGATTGACATGTAATGCTCTGGTAAATAATTGATTATTTTACCTTAATTACATTATGGAGGTTGTTATCATTAAAGAGAATTAGTTTAGAATTAGTTTACAAACATTAAGACCTTAAATTATTTACAAAATGTAGGCCACCATTATACCATTTAATGGGAGAATAATGGGTACCTATCAACATCATTACCATAGGTTTCTCCCATAAAATGGTTTTGGGGTCAATGTCAATAGTGAAAATATCATCTACATAATAGTCAACATTTTTTATATCCGCTTCTCTGGGATTGAATTTGAAGGAGCCACACCTGATTCTTCTTTACCTTCACTATGTTAAGACAATTTAAATACATATAGGTTATAGTTTTAATGTTATAGTTAACGTGTTAGGTATTAAAGTTTATGTGTTGTAACATTTTAGGAGTTACAATGTCTTTATGATGAGAGTGTACTAGGGCTCATAATTTCTAGAATTCATTGTGTTAAAAATCAAATTGCACTATGGTTTACTTAATATTAGAGTTAGTCCCTTAAGGATTATAAGGTAATCAATGCCATTTTTTCTTAATGGTAATAGTGGTTAGAAGTTGCATTTTAGAAGGGATTGTAATTCTCCAAGAGTGATCAAAGTAAATTATTTTATATGGGATATGGGCCATATAAGTATTTTGA
This sequence comes from Pinus tabuliformis, assembly GCA_031772625.1. Lineage (NCBI taxonomy): Eukaryota > Viridiplantae > Streptophyta > Pinopsida > Pinales > Pinaceae > Pinus > Pinus tabuliformis. The sequence continues at coordinate 647,508,693 of CM062815.1, read as the reverse complement.
CTTTCATAATGGTTTTTGGTTAAGACACATATTGTATTTGATATTATAGTGACCATAGTGGTGAAAGGTTACATTAAGAAAGGGAAACAATTAATGGGGCTAATATATAGTGTAATATATAGGAATATCTAATAATAAATTCATTATAAGTATTTTTATTCTTTATGAAAGTATTCTTTTTGTTGTATTTGTGTTCTTCAATTTATGCCTTACAACGTTTCCTTTGCAACATCTGGTGCAAATGCTAGTATACAAACAACTATACTGAATTTAGAGTTTTATTATATATGTTGGTATTTTAATTTCTTGCATAACCAAAATAACTAAAGATGAGCACAATATGGGAAATTTAATTTAAAATATTTCTAATACAAAAATTAGAATCATAAATCGATTTTCTGTGAAATTCGGCTTTCCATCATTCCAACCCTATATTCCATGTCCTTACCATCCCTAAATCATTTCGAAAACAACATAAAGACACTGTTAAAAGCATTTTCAAAATTGGCAGACCTGCCCACAAATACAAAGGATTTATATATATATCCATTAAAACATAAAGAAAAATACACTATCTTCCATCATAGGCAGATCCATTTTGAGTCGTCTTATCAAATGCACAAAAAAGACCGAAACAACGTCTGAGAGCTTTTGTAATATTATGATAGTCCAACACATATGCTGCAAATATTCTCAATCCTTCTTTAGTCGTCTTCATTTCAATAAGCCTATTTACTCTTTCCAATTCTTTTGCATCTAGGACATTCAAAATTCTTCTACATCAAGGACATTATATATAAAATCAATTGGAAGTTCTCCCTATTTCATAGATGGTATTCAAAATTATCTGTGAGGTTGAATACCATTTCTGATCAGATATGGACATCTTGTAAAACATACAACAAAGGCAACAACTAGTCAGATATAAATTCCTCAACCTCTTCATAAAATTCAAAGCTACATAATTCCATAAATTGCTAAACTCCTAAACACGCACACTCTCTCTATTTATGACATAACTAAAAACTGTATATAAAGATTATTGGGTCATTGAAAAAAGGCATGGCCGAAGTCACCTCTACGTTGAAAGGTGGTCACATGTACATCATAATCCCTAAGCATAATGCCTTTTACAATCCAGAGACCGAGATAGGTTGAAGTATCCACAACACACATAGTCTTGGATTTTGTCGACAAAAGAGTCATGGTGAAGGAATTAAATTTATAGAGCTAAGTCAATGATCCAAATCAGGGTTGATTATATCCTTGCCTACTTGGCTAGCTGGTGATTATTTTAGATTGAAATTGATTATATCCTTGCCTGCTTGCCTTCTTGGTCGTGTCCTCTGGGTTGCATGTAACGAATGCCATGTTATCATGCAACATGGACAATGGGTTTTGGGTTTCAAGGAGTAAGGTATTTTGTGAGGGGTGTTGAGAGCGGATTTGTTTTAATGGTGGTAGTTGAATATTTAGTGCCCTAATTTAGTCACCTCGCATTTGGATGGTGGATTTTTCTCTATCGTTAAGAAAATGCACTCCAATCGTATCCACATAGAAATCAAGAATATTTCCTTCTCGACCACGTGTTTGATTTGTTTTGCTTATTACTTTGACATATCTCAACAATGCTTCCAAAGAAAAATGACCTATGAGCTCTTGTAGGCTTCTCGATTCTTCAACATTTTTAGGTTGATAGGCGTTTTCTTATATGGAGTTGGCTTGGAAAACACTTTTCACCCTAAAAAATCTCCTCGCTCCATTTTTGTCGTTCCCTCCCATCAAAAATCAACACATGGAAACCTGTTATCAAAATTTCTTGTCCCTCAAGATATATCTCGTCTTTATCTCTAACATGTCTAGAAAGAAGTATATGTAGAATTGACTGACTGCCTCTACCTCATTCACACTAAACAAATGACTGTCGACTCCCAACACCACATCGCCAGATTCCATGCCATTACGAGCAACTACAAAGTAGGCAAATATTTGAGGAACCATGACACCTAGAAAGGGCTCATTTTACACCACTCCAATAGTAAAACCTACATGAAAAGGATAGTGTAAGTGAACATTATGTTGGCCACCAAACTTACACTTGTGACAATAACACGGTTTATACCTTGCATGTTTTTCAGTAAATCCTTATCCTCTGCAACTATATCATTATCCTTCTCACTATCTGTAAACCCCACATATCCTCCTAGTGGAATGGATCTCAATGAACATTCTACGTTTCTCAAATTAAATTTCAACAAAGTTGGCCTAAAGCCAATGATGCATTTATTTACATGGATATTTGGTAGATAGGTTGCAAGAAAGTGCCAGCACTTGTGCACAATAACTATTTCTACCAACACCCCCACTACTTGTAAGACTGACTCTACCCCTTCCAACTTTCCTGCTATAGGAATTGCAGGAATTGATAGAAGCAACACACTTGACAATCTAGTCAGATGCCCTAAAACCTTTTTGTTCTCTTTTCCTGAATCTGGGCGGTTGCTGCAACATATGCAAAGAGACAAAGAGGAGATACTTTGTTTCCTGTCAACTCAGATCCCTCATCGGCCAGGATTGCAGAGTAATCAGTAATGCTGAGAAAAGATACCTCTTGAAGGATCACTTCTCCAGGAATCATCATGTGTTCCATGACCGTTGTATTGTAGGAGAGCTTTCCCTGTGTTGCAAAAAACACCCCTTTTCTTGTGTTGAAGGAAAAGCCTCTATACTAGGTTCTCCTCTGTTTCAAAACTATATTATTGAAATCGGGTGAGATTTGCGTGCATCTTCTGCTGCCTATTTGTAGATCATGTACAGGTCGTGGGTCCTGTAATCTCGTGGGTGAGAATTTTCCAACGGAACACAAAGTCATTTAGTATCATTATCTGTATCGAGCTTGATCAGTGGGTGGATGGTGTAACTATCATCACATATCTCAATTTTGCTCCTATCGTCACAATCGTTTTTCTTTTTCATGCTACGAATCCTCGTAAAAATCATTTAAAAATATCAAATTTTTATTGTGAGTGATTGGTGCATAGTGTTCCTCTTGTCACAGCTCTAAATTGTCACGAGGATATGCTCCGTGAGAATTGTGGTGAGGATTTTAGTCGCCTGCAAGAAATGGCTTTGTGATGAGATTTTTTTCAGGGCTTAATAATGTTCAGGACTCCTGTTTTGTCAAGGTTGGGAAGGGGCCTACAATGAAGCTTTCAACTTTTGGGGATTCAGCAGCCATGAGCGAAAAATCAAGCCAAAGGCTCTTCAGAGTGCTCGACACCTAGAAGGTTTTGTGGGACTTAACACCTGACATCGAACCCTTTTATTATGAGGAATCGTGTGGAAACGTGAGGACGCAGGCATCTACGAACTTCGTTCGGCTTGAGGAATCAACATTGGAAACAATGACCACATTCAAGAATGCAATCTAGGTAGACAAATTCAAAAACCTCGGTCCTCAGATGCATGATTCATCCATTTATAGTTTATGTTATGAACTTCCAAATTCTCCAACTCTTCATCGGGCCAACAGACATTGTTGAGTTTCTTCAGCGTTATTCATTCAGCCTCAGATGTTATGAGAGATGGGTTTGATCCTCAGACCTATTAGGTCCTGGATCTTCTCCGCTAGAGCCAGATGTTAATTTATTTCATACATTGTATCTTTGATTTACTTCATACATTGTATCTTTTATAAGAGACCATTTGGTTCTCCCGCTTTGTATATGCATCAGTGTACTCAACAATCCCCTTTGACCTACTTCGTGATCATTAGTTAAACATAAATATAATTATTTATTTATTTATTTACACCTCTCTATAAAATTGCTATTACTAATATGCTAGTAATTATTATAATTATATATATCTAGTGAGTATTAATTATTTGGTTCGTCCCACATAAATATATTTTAACACTTCCCCTCAAATATCTCTTTAACGGTAAATGTTCAATATCCCTCGGACAAAAATCCAACCCATACCCTTAAAACCCTTGTTCACTTAAACCCTACGAATGGCGAATCCTCCGACTCCATTCTCATCTATTTCTCTTTAAGCCGGTGGGTAAAATCCTCAAGCACAAACAACTCCTTGCAACTGGAGGCCATGGCTTATGTGCGACGTGCAGGACTGGCCTCTATCAGGCGAGCATTCTCTACAGTCCAGTTGTTCCCTCAACAATGGAGCTCTCCATCAGTGGAATGGTCCCAAAATTTGGACTCCACGATCCTCAAAAGCTTCGAAAACGGTAAGAACTCTCTTCGTTTTCATGAACACATTTTGAGTTATAAATTTTACTCAACGGATGCATCCGCCACGCTTCAAATCCGTGAGCCAACTAAAGCAACCTCGGACGAGGACGAAAACCCTGAATTGCAAAACGTAAACAGCGAAGAAGAGGAGGACACTTTGCCTAAATTGAACAAAACTAACGAAGTCCTAAAGAAAAAGAAATGGAAGCTGGGAAATGCCATAAGAGAAATCTGCCGAGTTCTCGAAAAGGGCGATGAAGACATGGAAGAAGCCATAGATCAACTGGGTCAACTGGGTGTTCAGTTCTATCCACGACTGGTAAGTATGTCATTGGATAAAGCAAGTTCCCCAATTTTGGCTCTGAGGTTTTTTCAATGGGCCAAAGCACAACCAGGGTTTAAACATAAGAGTTCAGTTTATGACAAGCTTGCCAACATTCACGGCCGCTGTAAGGATTTTAAAACTCTGCAGATGATTCTAGTAGAGATGCAATCTGCAGGTTGCAGTTATTCTGCGAAAACATTTTCTTTCGCTACTGTCTGTCTTGATGATCCGGATATTCTGAATGAACTCATGCAAATGTTTGAGAAGCTGGCTCTTTCTCTCAGAAGAGATGGTTATGAAATGCTTATTGCGGCTCTCTGTGAAGAGAATCACATCAATGAAGCCTTAACTGTATTGGAAAAGATGGCAAGTGCTGGTTGTGCTCCGAGAATGCTGACATATCGTCCGCTTATACAGGTGTATTGTCAGAACAACCAGATGAATAAGGTGCAGGATGTTTTTGAGATGACTAAATACTTTCCTCAAGATCCCATCTGCTATAATCTAGTTTTAAGCGCACTTTGTCGTAAGGAACAATTTGAAGAGGCAAGCCAATTTCTTCAGAGTATGGTTGATATGGGCTACAAACCAGATGCAATTACATATAATATACTGATTTGTGCTGCCTGCAAAATAGGGAAAATCGAAGGTGCACTTCAGCTCTTTGATAGGCTTAACGAAGAAGGGCTTAACCCTTTGTTTGGTACTTACTCGCATCTTCTTCGCGAACTCTTCCGAATTAGAGGTTTTGACGCAGCACATGCATTCCTGATTCAGCAGAGTGGAAAGGATAACAAACTGAATATTGGTAACTATATCTATTTAATTAGGGTTTGTCGCAAATCAGGTAAACATAAAGAAGCAAGCAATCTTTTGTTGGAAATGAAAGTTAAGGGGTTTGAAACTTCTAGATGATCCAGGAATTTGTTAATGTTAAAAGGCTCTTGCCTCTAGTGGCATCTAGAATGTCTTGTTTGGCAGTATATTGGTAATGGAATTTGTGAAGTACAAATACCGAGGCTTGGTTATGGTTATTACTGTTCTAATCATAGTTTTAAAACCTGCCCTCGTCCGAACCAGAACCAGTTAAACAGACTGTTTGTACAGGGCCAGGTATGAATTCAGCCAGCAACCCGGACTGGTAGGCCGCTTTGATACCAAACTAGCTGGTCCTGTTTTGAACCAGCTGAGCAGGTCAGGCCGCAGGGACTCCATATGCGGGGACTTAAAATGGGTTTATAGGTTGGTTTTAATCCTCACACTTTGCTATAAAGAGAACCCTTTCCCTTCCATTTGCCTCACATATTTTAGGGTGAACTTTTGCGAGTCTTATTGATTATGTATTTTGTTGCTTATATATATTATATTTGGGTTGATATATACATCTTTACCTGATATATAGATTAACAAACATGGTATATTTCGTCTTTGGCTTGGAATTTTAAAAATAAAATTTTCATTTATTTTACTTATTCTTTTAAAAATATCTGGTTTGATCCAAGTCAAGTGGATTCCCGGTTTGTTAGATGGCTGGTTCACAGGCCGGTTCTAAGTTTCAAAACTACGGTCTTAATACAACTAGTAGATGTTTGGGAAGAATCTGATAGTTATTTGTGGAGAAAACAGTGTTTTATTGGTCAAGTGGTTTTTATGTGGGCAAGTCCAACTATTAATTATCAAGAACCTTTATTGCAGATGAATCGGGAGTTCCCTGTAGGCAGAGTGCAGAATGGTCATTAATGGACCCAAACGCTAAAGTCTTGGGCTGTGCTCACTCTGAATATTTATTGTCTTCAAAGCAGTATCCCTCTTGCCCCTGAGACTCTGGGTTATGGGATCGCAGTGACTCTTACTCTGCAATAATTTTCCTAGCAATAGAAAGTAAACATTATTTAGTACAGTAAACCATTAAATATATGCCATATAGTATACTCTGCCCATGCAGAAATCCACTTACCCTTATCATATGCTTTACACGGACCTTGTATAAATATCATTTCAAAATAATTGCTCTCACAATTCATGGACACTGATATACAGTGAACGGTCTATTAATTCATTATACAAAGACAATATTACCATAGTGCCTCAGTGCTTTTGCCATAATGCCTTTCTTCCCTCTCTTGACGTCCTCCAGTGTACCTGGATTTTTTTTAGGACTCTGCTTGATACTTCTGCATGAACCTTCCTGCAAGTGGTCACTTGCTTTTGCGGACAAAGCAATCTTGAATATATCCGTATGCTATCTGGTTTTGTTTTGAGTTACAAAATGCAAAATACTGCAGGTTTAGCTCATTACTGTTACCTTTATGCAAACAAAATGTAAATCAAGTTAGCATAGATACTAGCAGATCTTTGTTTTCATTTGCCGGAATTGTATCCAGAGGATTTAGAGAGCAGTAAGATGCATGTGGAATGTTTTTAACTAAATGTCAGCGCAGGGGAATATAAGTTAGGTCTTTGAAGTGACTTTTCAGGATAGAGATTTGGTCATCCAAAGCCTTCAAGGGACAATTTTTAATTTAGGGGTATGCTTTTATTTAACATCAAACATCTTCGGACAACATAAAAAACTCTAAGATAAGATGCAACAGTATACACGCTAACATATAAATTGTCAAAACGCATGATATCAAATAGAGTATTAGATTGATTTATCAATACACCATGAAATCCTAATCTGAAATAAAATACATGCAAAACTGCTTGCCAAATTTCTATCTGGCAAACTGGCTGGATATTATTTTATTTGGCTATCCCTTCATTTATTTTCTTGTGTATATTTTCTCATTTGACCACCTCTTCTTGTGGCAGTTGTCTGTCTCTTATTTATATTTTTCTCTTACGCAAGGTTTTTATCTCTTTTAGATCCTGGTTAGTTTCAATTTTTATTGCACGTCTTGCATTACAAGGGGACCAGCCATGGATGATTGCTATGATTGCTTTTTTTGATGTGCTTCATCTCTCAGCTTTATAACATTGTCTAAAGAACAAATGAATGTGCGATTAACATTTGGACATTTCAATTTAGTCTGTTAATAACTACCCCAATTTGTCATAGCTGTTCATAAAGTTTATCATTTTAACTTTATTTCTCAGGTTCATTGTGTATCACTTAATTGTTTAAGCTCACAATGTGTAATATTGTTTTCAAACCGTTTGTCTTTTATTAGTGATAAATTGATAATAATATAATTTCAAAGTCCTAGCCACTAAACAAATTTGATGTATGAGATTCCATTGTGTATTAAACACTAGAGAATAGTTTTTAAATTCCAAATAAATTGTTTAGTCCGTATATCAAAGACCATGTTGGTCAAATATACCTATATCAGTTTGCATTTCTAAAAGCAATTTCTTTTTTAAACCATGATGGTTAGATTGAGTTGATAACAAAAGCCATGAATTTCAAGTTTTGCCTAATGAAGCAAGGGTAGAAACAACTTCCATTATGCCAAGGGGTGAGCAACAAAATTTAAGATTGCTTTTGAAATCAAACTTTACCCCATCTTGGTGGCCTTGGGGATGACGTAGGTTCAAGTTTTACTTCTTTCTTACAAAGTTCTTTTCTCTCTATGAATCAAAGGGAGATTGGCTTACAAATTGATTGCATAATAATAGACAAAACAATACATTTCGAAATAATCAAACTCTCCTTGATCCTAGCTATTTGATTCTTCTTGGATTGTCCTTATGTTACTCAAATTTGTAATGATCCACAGGGATGTGTCTCCTAGGGTGGGGGCCATGTCCCCCACATTTCCCCTGTTCCTAGGAGGGGGAATGCTGGGGGAAACATTTCTCCACATCCCCCTTTTGGGGAAATGGGGGGAAATGTTTCCCTAATGTGGGGGATGTGTTTCCCAAAATGGGAACTTTTGGGTCACCCTTGGCCCCCCAAAACTAAAAAAGAGGTGCTTCTAGGCATCCCCCACTAAAGGGGGACTTTTGGGCAACCCCCCAAAAACAAGTGCTTTTCCCTAGGAAAGGGGTGCTTTTGGGGGCCCCCCTCCATGAAAAGGGGACTTCTAAGTGTTACCCTCAAATTTTTGTCTATAAAGACTTTAAAAATTAAAAGCTAAAATACAAAAAAGTAAAAACAAAATATAAGAAAACCCTATCACACTTCTACTTTTATTCACTTTCACTGCTTGATGCTTATTTTATTTTCAATGTTCATTGCTTATTGTATTTCATTATTGAATCTTACAACAAATCATGTTTACATCATTTACAAACTTGAATTTACTAGTATTTTATTGTTTACTATTTAGTATTTACAATTCACAATGATGAATTTGCATGAGATGAATTGTTATTGTTGGTATTTTGTCAATATTATTATTATTGTTATCATTTAGAGATGGAGATTTCCCCCAAATTTGGGGGTGCTTGCACATCGCCTTCATGTGGGTCTCCCTACTCCTAAGCTCCCTCCTCAAAAACTTGGTGGAACATTGCAAATTTAGTAGTGATAGATGCCTTTTCTTTGTTGTTCAGTTTCTCCATGAGAGCAAAGAGCATAACCTCTGAGACCAAGATGAAATGAGATTGGGAATGATGAAGGCTTACCTTTCTCAAGGATTTCCTTGGAGAATGTGGCTCTTTTTTTGTTTTTTGTTTTTTGTTTTTGTTTGTTTGTTTGTTTGTTTTTTTTAATTATTATTATTATTATTAATTCTTTTCAGATATATTCGCATCCTTGTAGGTTATTAGGTGTTGCCAAAGGGGGCTTTTGGACAAATTTTGGAGAATTATTCATTGCTTATGTTGTAACAACCCACTTAGTCCCTTCAAGCCTAATTAAAGATATTGGGTACTAAATTTTGGCTCTTTTGATTCAACTCAAAACTCTATTGTGAGATTGCCATTACTTGAGAGCTTTTTGAAGATATAATTCTATTAAAATATTTTGAATCATCGAGATATGATCATTTGAAGATTGTCAGGCACCAAGTCAACATCACTCTGCAACGTCCATGTGGCACCCCAAATTCACATGTTGGGTGGTGCCATCTCAGCACCAAGGTCACTTGACCCTACCATGTCATCCATTGGCCCATAATGTAATTATCTTACATTTAATTAAGTTAATTTTCAATTAATGACTTAATGTATTTGCGTGCACATAATAATAATAAACTAGTTGTTTCACTGCATATATGGATTCATCACCCTTTAAAACCACTAAGGCACTGAGATTGTGAAGAGTTCACCAATCAAATTTGTGATTTTAATGAATCCCTGCCATATTCTAGACAAATTGGATCGGAAAATAAACCGAAAAACTTTTCAAAAAGTCACACTTAAAGACTAGATTCAAAAACACAGAAGATTTCATGATCATCTGAAAAATACATTTAATTATCACAACATTATTAAATTAATAAATTACCCACACAATTCAAAAATGTTTCAGAGGTGAATATGAAATTTACCAAACTAGTTGAGAAAGGATTTTGTTAGCAAGGTGGCTTGTGTTTAAACCTCACTAGGCTACTAAGCACATGCTCTGGAAGGAGACATCTAACTTACAAAAAAAAAATATGAAATTTACCATCGTAATAACTGAAACTTTTCATCCACCATGGGGATATTTATTGAAATTGGCGAACCTCCAATGACTTTTTGGGCATCAGTGAAACTTTTAATATTTGACCTTGCAAAACCTCCAATGGTGTTAATATTTGACCTTGTGGAACCTCTAATGGTGTTTTGGCTCGTTCACTTAGATTTCATATTTTACCTTTGTCCAAATGGTTGAACTCCACCTGGGAGTTGAGATTTAATATTTGACATTTGTCCAAATCATTGAATCTGATGGTGGTATCCCAAAATTTGATGCTAGTCCAAATCCTTGAATGGAGTTGTCTATATGTGAGATTTTTTGAAAAATTTATCGTTTATTTTCCGATTAAATTTGTCTAGAATCTTGTAGGGATTCACTGAAATCACGAGTTGGACAAGTGCACTTTGCACAATGGAAGTGTGCCAAGAGATTTTAAGGGTGTTGAATCCATATATGCACTAACAAAACTAGTTTAAACAACACAAATCAAGTTTGACCTCAAATTTTTTCGCTGTCGAAAACTCCAAAATGTCTCACTTAAAGACAACTCCTCGATGGACCCTTAATGGTATTATGGTGAAACTTAAAATTTACTTGTTATCGAACTTGGAGAAATTTAATGATCAATAATTATTATGTGGATGGTAAGGATTTAACCTCCACAAAATATTCTGGAATATTAATAATAGTAGTCATAGATCAAAGGTTGAGATTTATATTAATTATTAAAAGTATTTATGCTTTTTTAATTAAATTGATTAATTAAAAAATGTTATATGAACAATGTGTCATATGAACATGGCTTATGGTTTTTTGGGTATGTGGTATTAGCAAACCATGGAATTGTAACAAAACCTATTTATAGGTTAAAAATTTGGATGGTAAAATGGAGGCTTATAAATCTTGTTATATGTTTTTTTTAAATGTATATATGTTTAACTCATTTTCATTTATTTATAATTAATAATAACAATAATAATTTAAAATAAAGTTATAATTCAATGAATTTTAATGTTTTATTTTTATTTTTTTAATCTTGGCAATGTGAAATGGATATTTACCATCCATTTAATTTATATGGCCGAGCTAGTTATACATTTCTTAACATAAATATAGGTAAAAGTAAAAATGGTAAGTTACTAGCGGTTGTTTCCCTAAAAAATTTATGCATTTATTTGCAGAATTTAGGCAGGGGGATTATGAAGTTAATTTTCGCACTCCAAAGATCAAATGATTCCCGACAAGCTTGTAAACTCAAATTATGAGACATGTTAACTAACACATCTTAAATCAAACATAATTTTACATCTTTGCATGAACAATTGTGTGGAGAGAGAGGGAGAGCATAATCATTTGAACATATATTCACTATTGGAAAATCAAATAATTACAACTTTCACTCTCCCATGATAATAACTAAGTTTCTATCAAATTTACCATGCCTACATTAATTATGATAACCCTTGGTATATAGTAGACATTTGGATCATGCATTAATATATAGTTGCTCTAGCTATGTACTTACAATTATACACCTTTTATTGAGATTTATGGCAAGTGAGACTTGGTCCTCATACAAATTTAATTGTTTAGATTATAGGAAGCCCATATTTCACCCAACTAAGTGTGAAAATAAAAGGGGCATCATGTGACTAACTTATAGACCTTCAGGTTAGAGTTTAACACATGTCCACGTCACCATCACAAATTGAGAATTTAACACATTTACCACCTTTTGAGTTCCATCCCAAAAATTACGCACATTTTCCATTTCTATGCTCACCAACAAATTTAGAGAGCAAATGAACAATAATCATAGGAATCAGAGACAACACCTACCTAAAATTTCAAGCTAGCAATCGATTTGAGGAGGGGCCTTTTCCACCCAATTGTAGGCTCAGCGACACCAATGCTCTCTATCACTGGCCACTTGCTAGCTAGGATATGATACCACGAGGGGATATTATCAACACTTATAAATTTGGGATGGGTGAAGGCAACTCTCCTTCACAAAAAATAAACATAAGAGAAGTCTTCTACATGTTGAGCCCAAAACACACCAATAATGTTCCAATATGCAATCAAAACTTTTTTGGGCATATTTGGGCACCCAATTCTTCGCATAAACACTCAAAACGATGCAACAAATTCCCCATTTGAAAATGACAACTCTATGCTCACGAAAATCATCACTCGAGGCATCCACGTGTCTTTGATCTCTTTAGATATCACTTGAATCCATTCATGGATCTCTGATCCACATTTTTTTCACATTTTCCTACACCATTTGTAGGCCAATCATCATATTATGAGATGGGTACTTGTCCATGCTGCATAATGAATATTGAGAGTCCTCCACAACCACCATTTAGCCCTCATAAATGTAGTAGGTAATTGCTACAACTACCTATTTCTTTATTCAATGAATTATGGGCGGGTGTGAAAACAAAGTAATAAAATTTTGAATTCAAATTTTTGCATAGATCTTTAGGTGAAGTTTTATGGAAATAGTAGGCATGGTTAATCTCTCATAACCCCATCACTAGTTCCATCATGGTATCATAGTTTGTATCAGTGCTTGCATTTCCTGTGGATTGCTTGGCATTTTTAATTCTCAAAGAAATACTTACACATGCACCATTTTTAAATCGTTCAGTTTGGTTTGTTGCCACGATGACATTTAAATGTTGCTACAAATGATAATGACATTATTAGTTATAATAATCTTGGGTTCAAAATCAGTTTTCTACAATCCCCACTCGCTTAAAGGAACAACATCCTTAGTGTTATATATACAATAGTGCTCGTAGTAAACAAAAATATGTATGCCTATCTTATGGCATCCTCTAATTGCCATGTGGCTTTATTTGCTCCATAGTACTTAGGTTAAGTTTGACTCTCTCAAGTCTTAATTAGAGTTACAATATGGATTCTTTTAGAGTCTTTTTCATAATGATCGCGTGCCTAGTCTCTTTTGATTGCTTTTTAAATCAAACTTTACCCCATCTTGGTGGCCTTGGGGATGACGTAGGTTCAAGTTTTACTTCTTTCTTGCAAAGTTCTTTTCTCTCTATGAATCAAAGGGAGATTGGCTTACAAATTGATTGCATAATAATAGACAAAACAATACATTTCGAAATAATCAAACTCTCCTTGATCCTAGCTATTTGATTCTTCTTGGATTGTCCTTATGTTACTCAAATTTGTAATGTTCCACAGGGATGTGTCTCCTAGGGTGGGGGCCATGTCCCCCACATTTCCCCTATTCCTAGGAGGGGGAATGCTTTGGGAAACATTTCTCCACATCCCCCTTTTGGGGAAATGGGGGGAAATGTTTCCCCAATGTGGGGGATGTGTTTCCAAAAATGGGAACTTTTGGGTCACCCTTGCCCCCCTAAAACTAAAAAAGAGGTGCTTCTAGGCGTCCCCCACTAAAGGGGGACTTTTGGGCAACCCCCCAAAAACAAGTGCTTTTCCCTAGGAAAGGGGTGCTTTTGGGGGTCCCCCCCTTCATGAAAGGGGGACTTCTAGGTTTTACCCTCAAATTTTTGTCTATAAAGACTTTAAAAATTAAAAGCTAAAATACAAAAAAGTAAAAACAAAATATAAAAAAGCCCTATCACACTTCTACTTTTATTCACTTTCACTGCTTAATGCTTATTTTATTTTCAATGTTCATTGCTTATTGTATTTCATTATTGAATCTTACAACAAATCATGTTTACATCATTTACAAACTTGAATTTCCTAGTATTTTATTGTTTACTATTTAGTATTTACAATTCACAATGATGAATTTGCATGAGATGAATTGTTATTGTTGGTATTTTGTCAATATTATTATTATTGTTATCATTTAGAGATGGAGATTTCCCCCAAATTTGGGGGTGCTTCCACATCGCCTTCATGTGGGTCTCCCTACTTCTAAGCTACCTCCTCAAAAACTTGGTGGAACATTGCAAATTTAGTAGTGATAGATGCCTTTTCTTTGTTGTTCAGTTTCTCCATGAGAGCAAAGAGCATAACCTCTGAGACCAAGATGAAATGAGATTGGGAATGATGAAGGCTTACCTTTCTCAGGGATTTCCTTGGAGAATGTGGCCCTTTTTTTGTTTTTTGTTTTTGGTTTTTGTTTTTGTTTTGTTTTGTTTTTTGTTTATTATTATTATTATTAATTCTTTTCAGATATATCCGCATCCGTGTAGGTTATTGGGTGTTGCCAAAGGGTGCTTTTGGACAAATTTTGGAGAATTATTCATTGCCTATGTTGCAACAACCCACTTAGTCCCTTCAAGCCTAATTAAAGATATTGGGTACTAAATTTTGGCTCTTTTGATTCAACTCAAAACTCTATTATGAGATTGCCATTACTTGAGAGCTTTTTGAAGATATAATTTTATTAAAATAAGAGTTTGAATCATCGAGATATGATCATTTGAAGATTGTCAGGCACCAAGTCAACATCACTCTGCAACGTTCATGTGGCACCCCAAATTCACATGTTGGGTGGTGCCATCTCAGCACCAAGGTCACTTGACCCTACCATGTCATCCATTGGCCCATAATGTAATTATCTTACATTTAATTAAGTTAATTTTCAATTAATAACTTAATGTATTTGCGTGCATATAATAATAATAAACTAGTTTTTTCACTGCATATATGGATTCATCACCCTTTAAAACCACTAAGGCAGTGAGATTGTGAAGAGTTCACCCGTCAAATTTGTGATTTTAATGAATCCCTGCCAGATTCTAGACAAATTGGATCGGAAAATAAACTGAAAAACTTTTCAAAAAGTCACACTTAAAGACTAGATTCAAAAACATAGAAGATTTCATGATCATCTGAAAAATACATTTAATTATCACAACATTATTAAATTAATAAGTTACCCACACAATTCAAAAGTGTTTCAGAGGTGAATATGAAATTTACCAAACCAGTTGAGAAAGGATTTTGTTAGCAAGGTGGCCTGTGTTTAAACCTCACTAGGCTACTAAGCACATGCTCTGGAAGGAGACATCTAACTTACAAAAAAAAAATATGAAATTTACCATCGTAATAACGAAAACTTTTCATCCACCATGGGGATATTTATTGAAATTGGCGAACCTCCAATGACTTTTTGGGCATCAGTGAAATTTTTAATATTTGACCTTGCAAAACCTCCAATGGTGTTAATATTTGACCTTGTGGAACCTCTAATGGTGTTTTGGCTCGTTCACTTAGATTACATATTTTACCTTTGTCCAAATGGTTGAACTCCACATGGGAGTTGAGATTTAATATTTGACATTTGTCCAAATCATTGAATCTGATGGTGGTATCCCAAAATTTGATGCTAGTCCAAATCCTCGAATGGAGTTGTCTATATGTGAGATTTTTTGAAAATTTTCTCGTTTATTTTCCGATTAAATTTGTCTAGAATCTTGAAGGGATTCATTGAAATCACGCGCTGGACAAGTGCACTTTGCACAATGGAAGTGTGCCGAGAGATTTTAAGGGTGTTGAATCCATATATGCACTAAAAAAACTAGTTTAAACAACACAAATCAAGTTTGACCTCAAATTTTTTCACCGTCGAAAACTCCAAAATGTCTCACTTAAAGACAACTCATCGATGGACCCTTAATGGTATTATGGTGAAACTTAAAATTTACTTGTTATCGAACTTGGAGAAATTTAATGATCAATAATTATTATGTGGATGGTAAGGATTTAACCTCCACAAAATATTCTAGAATATTAATAATAGTAGTCATAGATCAAAGGTTGAGATTTATATTAATTATTAAAAGTATTTATGCTTTTTTAATTAAATTGATTAATTAAAAAATGTTATATGAACAATGTGTCATATGAACATGGCTTATAGTTTTTTGGGTATGTGGTATTAGCAAACCATGGAATTATAACAAAACCTATTTATAGGTTAAGAATTTGGATGGTAAAATGGAGGCTTATAAATCTTGTTATATGTTTTTTTTAAAATGTATATATGTTTAACTCATTTTCATTTATTTATAATTAATAATAACAATAATAATTTAAAATAAAGTTATAATTCAGTGAATTTTAATGTTTTATTTTTATTTTTTTAATCTTGGCAATGTGAAATGGACATTTACCATCCATTTAATCTATATGGCTGAGCTAGTTATACATTTCTTAACATAAATATAGGTAAAAGTAAAAATGGTAAGTTACCAGCAGCTGTTTCCCTAAAAAATTTATGCATTTATTTGTAGAATTTAGGCAGGAGGATTATGAAGTTAATTTTCGCACTCCAAAGATCAAATGATTCCCAACAAGCTTGTAAACTCAAATTATGAGACATGTTAACTAACACATCTTAAATCAAACATAATTTTACATCTTTGCATGAACAAGTGTGTGGAGAGAGAGAGGGAGAGCATAATCATTTGAACATATATTCACTATTAGAAAATCAAATAATTACAACTTTCACTCTCCCATGATAATCACTAAGTTTCTATCAAATTTACCATGCCTACATTAATTATGATAACCCTTGGTATATAGTAGACATTTGGATCATGCATTAATATATAGTTGCTCTAGCTATGTACTTACAGTTATACACCTTTTATTGAGATTTATGGCAAGTGAGACTTGGTCCTCATATAAATTTAATTGTTTAGATTATAGGAAGCCCATATTTCACCCAACTAAGTGTGAAAATAAAAGGGGCATCATGTGACTAACTTATAGACCTTCAGGTTAGAGTTTAACACATGTCCACGTGACCATCACAAATTGAGAATTTAACACATTTACCAACTTTTGAGTTCCATCCCAAAAATTACGCACATTTTCCATTTCTATGCTCACCAACAAATTTAGAGAGCAAATGGACAATAATCATAGGAATCAAAGGCACACCTACCTAAAATTTCAAGCTAGCAATCGATTTGAGGACGGGCCTTTTCCACCCAACTGTAGGCTCAGCGACACCAATGCTCTCTATCACTGGCCACTTGCTAGCTAGGATATGCTACCATGAGGGGATATTATCAACACTTATAAATTTTGGGATGGGTGAAGGCAACTCTCCTTCACAAAAATAAACATAAGAGAAGTATTCTACATGTTGAGCCCAAAACACACCAATAATGTTCCAATATGCAATCAAAACTTTTTTGGGCATATTTGGGCACCCAATTCTTCGCATAAACACTCAAAACAATGCAACAAATTCCCCATTTGAAAATGACAACTCTATGCTCACGAAAATCATCACTCGAGGCATCCACGTGTCTTTGATCTCTTTAGATATCACTTGAATCCATTCATGGATCTCTGATCCACATTTTTTTCACATTTTCCTACACCATTTGTAGGCCAATCATCATATTATGAGATGGGTACTTGTCCATGCTGCGTAATGAATATTGAGAGTCCTCCACAACCACCATTTAGCCCTCATAAATGTAGTAGGTAATTGCTACAACTACCTATTTCTTTATTCAATGAATTATGGGCGAGTGTGAAAACAAAGTAATAAAATTTTGAATTCAAATTTTTGCATAGATCTTTAGGTGAAGTTTTATGGAAATAGTAGGCATGGTTAATCTCTCGTAACCCCATCACTAGTTCCATCATGGTATCATAGTTTGTATCAGTGCTTGCATTTCTTGTGGATTGCTTGGCATTTTTAATTCTCAAAGAAATACTTACACATGCACCATTTTTAAATCGTTCAGTTTGGTTTGTTGCCACGATGACATTTAAATGTCGCTACAAATGATAATGACATTATTAGTTATAATAATCTTGGGTTCAAAATCAGTTTTCTACAATCCCAACTCGCTTAAAGGAACAACATCCTTAGTGTTATATATACAATAGTGCTCGTAGTAAACAAAAATATGTATGCCTATCTTATGGCATCCTCTAATTGCCATGCGGCTTTATTTGCTCCATAGTGCTTAGGTTAGGTTTGACTCTCTCAAGTCTTAATTAGAGTTACAATATGGATTCTTTTAGAGTCTTTTTCATAATGATCGTGTGCCTAGTCTCTTTTCCTTGAGTAATGAACGCTGACATGGTATCCTCTGGAATTATGGTGGTGAAAATTGGGATGTCAACTTCCAGGCGGCATAACTTTTGCATACAGACTTTGATTGAAGCAATTCTTATGTTGCTGGAAAGGTCTTTGTGTGTAGAATATGAAAAAATGTGTCTCCAAAGCAACAAAGTTTTACTTGAAAAAAACATCATTTGATGCATCAAAATACTCCTATAAGGTTTTAAACTCCAATTTGCCAAACTAGGTCTTACTGGTGGCAATGGTCGTGTGAGATGATTCCTCCATATTTTCCACCCTAAAAGCATTGAGATGGATGAAAAATAATATAATGATCCAATTTTGATCAAGTTTGCAAAAATTGAGATAGATACTAGTTGTACCCATTTCTAACCATTTTTTAGTTTCCCACTCCATCCCATCCCAACTCCACATCTCAGGAACCAATAAAGATGGATTGCAAGAGAACGACACTGGCTAGGGTTTCATTGTCACACAAGGTTTCGAGTGGTCGCTCCGAGTAGTCGGCCTCTGGTTTTCACCTGGGGCCATGACATGAGGATTTGTACTGGCTTGGGTTGGAGGATGACAGTCAATCCTTTGCCTTCATGATTTTGGAGGAGCGCAAATATTCCCTCTTTTCTTTAACAAGGGCATTTGTACCTTGTGGTGACGGGCTCGTTTCACTCTACGGGATTGTCCTCCTCTGACGCCTGGTTTCACA
Source organism: Pinus tabuliformis (assembly GCA_031772625.1). Taxonomy (NCBI): domain Eukaryota; kingdom Viridiplantae; phylum Streptophyta; class Pinopsida; order Pinales; family Pinaceae; genus Pinus; species Pinus tabuliformis. The sequence continues at coordinate 647,489,772 of CM062815.1, read as the reverse complement.
TAAGAGAAGTAGGGCCATTATTGGAATGTATAGTCGATTCATCCACAGTGAGGAGGAGGTCGTGGCGGTTTGCACCGATTGCACAATGGTGGATGCTCTGTCTAGCCCATATTTTTTTGGTTATAGTCATGGATTGTTGTGTTTCACTGTCTATGGAGTATTTTTTGCTATGGTCTGCAAATGTTGACCGCATACTCTGTTTCAGTCCACGGTATAGCCAACTGTTTGTGCAATCCACTTTGGTATCCAAAGGGATGGTTTTCCCACTGTGTGCTTCAGTTCAATTTTTGGGATATGCCTAGAAAGTGCATAGGGCTGGTTTGGGGACATAAATGTTTCAAATTTTTGTGAGTTTATGTGGGAAGACACTCAATATTTGGGCCTGTAGCTCTGCCCCCGTTATCCTTATAAAGCAATCTATTCATAAAACTTTGGTGATTCCAACAGATTGTTTTAGTTTACATTATGAAGGGAGGGTTCTTTATGATTCTTTGCAGCTCCAATACTATAACATTTCTAGGAACTCTACCCTTATTATGAATGCAAGATTGAGAGGAGGATCTTCAGTGGCTGGAGCATCAGGGCATGGGAATGCAAAAGGAAAGTCTACATCCTTCAAAGATTCAGTGAAGGGGAAATCCTCCTCTCCAAGCGAACAACCTCAAAGAAAATGTGGCCTTTATATTGTTGAACAGATGGAGTAGCCTCCGACTTTAAAAGTCGACCTGGCTAGGGTAAATACACTTTTCTTTGTGCCTCTTTCCAAAACAATTCTCTGCATATTTAAGGATTCTGGCCCAAATCAAATGCCTTACATCAATGGGTTTTTCAACATAGATAACTAATTGTGACATATAATTATGCTATAAAGGGTTCTTTGTTGTATAATTTGACACACAAAAAGATATAGAATTTGCACTAAATGAAGGGCCATGGTTTTGGGGAAGAGCATGGCTCTTTATAACTCCATGGTTCCCTATATTTTATGCAACAACCGTGGTAGTCACAACACTACTGTTATGGGTGCGACTCCGAAATATTCCACAACATTTTTGGCATCCTCACGCCCTTGAAGGTATTGGAAATACTTTGGGAAAGTAAAAAAAGAGGGATATGGAAAGAACTAATAAATATATCTTTACCTTTGTTAAAATCCAGTGTGTGGAAATAGATCGTAGTAAAGGTTTACTAGATCACATAATTCTGAAACATAACAATCTCCAGTAATCACATTTTATTGACTATGAGAATATGACATTCAAATGTCGTTATTGCTTTCAAACATGTTAACTTGAGAATACGTATCCATAGGTTAATAAGAATCAAAAAAAGAAAAAGCAACATAAGCCAAAGGGGTGGCAGTGTGCAAACCCAAATATTTCCAAAAATGAAGAGGATGACAGAATGAAGAATAAAACAAAAGAAATGGGGGCTCACAGGTTAACAATGAATCACCCACAATCTTTTAGAATGGGCCAGTTTCTGTACCATTACAGGAGTCAATTTTACAGACAAAAATGGATCACAATGAGGATGGCACGGTGGGCACGAAGCGTGTTCATGTATCTTAAAGCTCTGATTCGAAAAAAGAGTATCTAGCAGAGGACTTTGAACACACGATGGCCCTTGTACTAATGATTCCCAAAGGGGAGGATTGGCAACAAGTGCCGAAAAAAAAAGGAAATAAGGGGAAGACAAGTGTCCACATATCCTGATTTGCTTCTTTGTATTATATTTATAGTTTATAGTTTTTTATTTTTGTATATAGTTTAGGTTATTCAATCTAATGTTTTATGCACAGTGACTGAACATATATAAAGTTGCTTTTATAATACTTATTTTTGGGTCGTTGTTTTTTGCAGACATTATTGTAACCTTCAGGCATATACTAGTTTACTTCTAGCCTCAAGTGGGATTAGGGAAGATCCTAGTGAATGCAAAAATCGGTGCATATGCAAAATGTACTTTTCTTTTCAATATATGAATGAAAATACGAGTTTTTTTTTCTCCTTTTTTTTTCTCGAGAAAAAAAAATACCCAACTCCCTTCTTTAACTAAGTATGGGGAAATGAAAAGGAGGGAAATTATTTCAAAATCAAAATTTGACATTTTGGAAACATTAGTTTTTGGCTATGGCTAAATTTTTAATAAGGGAAGTGATTTCCCAACCCCTTCATTGATTTCCACAAGTGGTATAATGGATCATACTAACACTCCACCCTTTGGTCAGTTTCTTGACAATATTTCGTTACTTAATGTAATATTTTACATAATTAAACATTTTTACATAATATTTTGAAAATCACTGGAGCATTGAAGCCACAATTAAAGCGACACTAAGTCATAATTTATTATTACAAAATGGGAGAAAATGGGGCGTTACACCTCAAGCTTTCATATTCCTTGAGTAATTGTGCACATGAAAATGCTTCATTAGTGCCAACAACGAAGTTTTTGTCTCTTCGCCCTTATTGATTTCATCATCGAGGGTAAGTGGCTTTACCTTCGTGAATTTTTTATGCAATGTATTCTTAAAATGATTTCTCCTCTTCTTCTTATGTGAGGCAGACTTAGAACTAATACTTGACAATTCATCCAAGCTACTTGTCCCTTTATTGGAATAATTCATGGATGAGTTATCACTCGATGTACCATAATTTTGCTTCTATGCCTTCTTCTCGAAGTCTTCATCCCTAGACTGGAAGTAGTTGGCTCATGCTGCTGGATTTTCTTAAAACTTTAAGCCCAACAACCTGTGTTATTTTGAAGCTAGCATATTCCTTGCTATAAATTATTTACCACTATAGATCTACTGAATAAAAAACATTCTTGATATTTTAACACGTAAATAAAATGATAACAATAGAAGCAAACATTAACCAATCTCATACACATGCATACACAGATTCATGCCCTTCAAAAATATTGTTTCATTAATCAATCTTCAATGTATAAGGGCTCCCTTACTAGGATGATTGCTCCGTAAGAGAAAATAAAAATACAACAAAACCTATAGATACTCAACTAATCAAACTCACTACAAATCTATACTGCGATCTTGCTTGGTTTATCTAGATCCTTCTCCCTTGTTGCCCCTTGCACTTCTCCTTGGACTCTACACACTTAGATAAATTTCCCTCTTCATCCAATCACTAAGATCTTACTATTTCACTGCATATTTTGTTTAAATATGTGTCTTCTCCCATAGCCTAGCCTTCCTTTTAAAAGCTTGAGTTGTTAACCAAATCCACAATCCTAATCTCCAAAGTGATTTATGGATGAGATTAGATTTCAACTTCACTTGAGATCAACAATCGAGACTTATCTGATTCACTAATGGAAATAACCTTTGCATTTCATTAGATTAACTCATTTTTTGTTATATAAGTCACTTAATTTAAAAATTCTTTTAATTAAAGTAATTTCTAAGGTTAAGAGTTTTGGATGATTTCCAAACATCTAGACACTTAGAATTGTGTGGAAGTATCTATCCAATGCTATTATCATCAACACTCCCTCTTACTGAGGAAGGTAATTTTGGAAGAACCACATGGAATTGGATTTCCCTCTAGTCTTGGCACAATGTCCCATGCATCATCCTTCACTGTGGCTTTCCTCCAAACCTCCTAGTTTGCTACCTCAGCAATGATGCTACTCATCGATTCCATGTAGTTCAAAAGCATTTTTAAAGGCATGGTTTCTCTAAATGTAATCCTAAGAGCCTTTTCCCAAAATCGTTGAACCGTTGATGGTATAATTGGTTTTCAATGAAATTCATATTTGACATTTGTCCAAATCACCGAACCCCTGATGGTATTATTGGTCGTCAATGAAATTTAATATTTGACCTTTGTCCAAATCGCTAAAACTTCAATGGTACTATTGGCCATCAACAAAATTTAATATTTGACCTTTGTCCAAATCCTTCAAATCTAGATGGTATTATTGATCATCGTTAAAATTTAATGTTGATCATTGTCCAAATCTTTGAACCCCTGATGGCATTATCAATTGTCGACAAAAATTTAAGATTTACCTAGTAAAAGCTTCACGAATACTTCCGATCGTTAAGGGAGTAGATTTTAGCAAGCTTTGCATAAAATCTAGGAGAATTTACATTAGACATTAAAGAGGATTATTTATATTCAAGGAATTATTCAAATTTACAAACAACATTCTTTGCATCGAAGTAATGCTCATAGATTGGGTAAAATTCTTGCTTAGAATTCTCGTCTTCACCATGTATAGAAATTCCAGGAATGTAAGTAAATTATATGCATATAAATATTCTCATATATTATTTACATACATTTAAGTAAGAGGACTATGAAATTAATTTCGTCACCTCAAACATCAAATTAGTCCCAACAAGCTATTGTAAACTTGGATTACTAAACATTCCGGCTAATAATATTAGATTAAACATAATTTTAGGTATTGACATGAATGAGTGTGTGTGTACACACACACACACCATAGTTAAAATTAAACAATTACAACTTCCACTACATATGGCACAAAAATCATAATTAAACAATTACAACTTTCACTCTCCCCTACAAATAACCAAGTTTCTACCAAATTTACCATGTCTCCATTAATAATGCTAACCCTTGGTATATAATAGACATTTAAGCCATGCATTAAGATACATTTGATCTAGCTATGTACTTACACTTATATAGGTTTTATTGAGATTTATGGCAAGTGAAGCTTGGTCCTTATTAGGGTCTTATAATATAGTGATCAAAGTATGTTTGTCTAGCTATTTATCCTGATGGATATTATAACTTATTTTTTACTTTAGTTGTTTTAATCTTTCTGTAAGAAAAATAAAAAAATAGAAAAGAGAAAAAGAAAGAAAAATAGGAAAAGAATAAAAGAGGACAAAAAAAAATCATATAGAAAAAAAAAAAAAATCCCAAAATTAAGGTGCGTTAGTTTAAATGCCGCAATAAATCATTTTATCATTTTTAATCCTGCTATTAGTGGAGGATTATTATTTGATTTGTAAATAAATCAATGATTTGATGTTTTTGTCCTTTTTGATAAAGAAATTGCATGAACGAGTGGACAATATTTTCCCTGCCTGGGTCAATGACGGAGGACAAATTTTGGGCCCTCCCTGCACTATCAGAAGTTAACGAGGGGAGGGGGGGCAGGTTCGAAAAGTGGCTTTTGGGAAAACCACCTAACCATATGTGGTGGCCCCACGATGAGTTCGGGGCCCCTTTCCCCAAAACAAATTACCGTCTACCCCCCCGAAAACCGCTTCCGCTCCCGCTCCCACTCCAATCACATCCCACCACTTGGAATTCTCTCCTCCGCTCTTGCCATATAACCGTTAAAGCTAGTTAATTCTCCCGCCCACTGTCACATGATCGTTCAATGGTTAAATGCTCTTGCTAATGTTTAAATTTCCTAATGAGACGCACCAAAAATGGTTATCTTCCCGTTTAACCATTCACCCTCCCATTTTAAAAGGTCCCACAACCCCTGCATGCACTCCTTTCGCCTATTCTATTTCTTAATAGTGCATGTCCAGTCCGGAAATTCACAAGTGCGCCATCGTCCTCCTACGCCAACGATTGTTGCAGTTTGGTAATTTGATTCCCTAGCTTTAAATTTACAGCCAGAAATGTCATCCCACAAAGGCAAATCAAAGCTGGTTAGAAAGCCCTATATTGACCCCTGTTGTGAACTTTGATGAACTTCTCCTGGTCGACACATAGTACAAGATATTAGAGACCTAGTGTGAGTTCGATCTGTGTGAACTCTACAACTGGGAAAACCAAAATTTCTTAGATGTAAACGATTAATTGAGCATTTGTGAATCATTTTTACCTCAATTCATTTTTCCCCAAGCTCGTGTTTTTCCTGAATTTTTTACATGGTGTCATCTTAGATATCTCCTTAGCCAGAGGGTTGTAACTGCCCAAAACAATGAAACTCTATTTGCAATTACACCTGAAGCTATTTTATCAAGTGCTCCAGATTGATCCTCAAGCTCCCTTGTATCCTTTTTCCACTGATTCACTCATGTAGTTATATCAGAAACTCACTTTCCCTCAACGAGCCCGTATTTTTGAGTCCTTTTTTCCTGAGAATTCTGAGTTACTGTAGGTTTTAAACCCGTACATAAATTACCTGCATACGAATTCTAAAACACAGAAAATAAATAATGCGAGAGCAAAACACATAAAACACATATACACAAAGATTTTCCCCTAGATCCCAAAACCGGGACTACTAGCTTGATTTTACATTATGTTCCTTTCAATGTTACTATACATATTTATACATGCCGAAGCATCCAATACCATGGACCGAAAACCATCGCGTCCAAAAAACATGTGCGAAAATCATGCACAAAGCCATAAGTGGGTCCACCCAACTTAACATAGGGTCCAAAACCAAAATTTTTCGGGGCGCTGCCCCGAACCCCATAAAGTGGGGTTACGGGTGCCCCTCAAACCCCCTGTTAACTACGTGGAAAGAATATAACACAACCCAACATTCTCCCACTTGTTGTTTTCTTTCCACAGAGGGCCACAAGAGAGCTTAGTCATTTTGCCAACCCTGAAATGCCCATTGTCTCTCTACACCAAGATAACTTCTCAGAGCTCACAGATTTTGTTAATGCATTTGCAATATTCTTCAAAGTGTCCACCTTTACCAGCAACACCTTTTTGTCTTCTATCATATCCCTCACAAAGTGATACTGAACATCAATGTGCTTTGTCTTTGAATTATATGCGGGGTTCTTTGCCAAGAAAATTGCACTTTGGCTGTCATAGTTTATCCTTATAGCTCCCTGTACTAACCCCATACTTGAACACAATCTCTGCAACAAAAATGCTTCCTTGCTTGCATGAGTGGCTGCCATGTATTCTGCCTCTGTAGTTGATAGTGCCACTATAGATTGTTTCTTACTCATCCAACTGACTACACCTCCAAATAGGTTAAACACATACCCACTTGTAGATCTTCTCTGATCCAGATCTCCAGCCCAGTCTGCATCAACAAAGCCACGAATATCCAACATTCTGTTTGATCTTGATCTTCCTTGGTAGCACAAACCATAATCACTAGTGCCACGCAAATCCCTGAAAACCCGCTTCACTGCTGTCCAATACTCCTTTGCTGGTTTTGACATAAACCTGCTCAATACTCCCACTGCATGTGCAATGTCTGGTCTAGTACAGACCATTGCATACATCAGGCTACCGACTGCACTTGCATATGGAACACTGGACATGTCCTTTTCCTCTTCTTGTGTCTTGGGACATTGTTCAACAGATAACCTCACACCTACAGGAATAGGAACTTTCATCGGTTTACTATCCTGCATATTAAACCTCCGTAGTATTGTCTCAACATACTTCCTCTGGTTTAACCAGAGCTTCCTCTTTGCTCGATCTCTTTTAATTTCCATGCTCAAAATATAGTTTGTAGCACCAAGATCTTTCATGTCGAATTTGGAGGACAATTGGGTCTTCAAATCCTGGATAATTTCTTTGTCATTTCCAACCAACAACATATCATCCACATATAAGACCAGATAAATAACATGGCCACCAATTAATTTAAAATACACACAGTGATCTGCTTTGCTTCTGGTGAAGCCAAGTCCCTGTATAAATGTATCAAATTTCTGATACCACATCCTTGGTGACTGTTTTAACCCATACAAAGACTTCTTTAACTTGCATACTAGTTCTTTCTTACCCTTCGCCGCAAAGCCTTCAGTTTGCTTCATGTAGATTTCCTCTTCCAGATCCCCGTGAAGAAATGTTGTCTTCACATCCATCTGTTCTACCTCAAAATCAAAAGCAACAACAACAGATAAAAGTAATCTAATAGAAGTTACCTTGGAAACAGGAGAAAAAATATCACCAAAATCAATTCCTGACACCTGGGAATAACCTTTTGCTACCAATTGAGCTTTGTATTTATCCACTTTTCCTTCTGCATTTGTCTTCTTTTTGAACACCCATTTGCTGCCAATGGGTTTCCTTCCAGCCGGCAACTCCACCAGATCCCAAGCCTCATTTTTGTACAAAGATGCCATTTCATCAACCATGGCCTCTTTCCAGAGTTTTCCATCCTCTGAATCTACTGCTTCCTTCACAGTTCTGGGATCATCGTCAGTAATAGATAAAGCAAAATTTGAACAGAAAGCAGATGGACTATACCTTTCAGGCTGCCTTCTTTCTCGAACTGATCTTCTCACAGCCGGAGTTTGTGGCTCTTCATCTTCTGATTCCTCCTCTACTGTAGAATCTGATTCTTCCTCCTTTAGCTCAAACTCTATCTTATCAGGTTCCTTTCGTTGGACTTCATGTTTAATAACATCTTTCACCTCTCTGAACACCACATCTCAGCTGTACACAACCTTCCGTGTGACTGATGCCAAAGCTTATAACCCTTTAAACCATCCTTATACCCAATAAAGATGCACTTTTCAAATTTACTATCCAACTTGGCTCGTTTCTCCTTTGGAACATGTACATATGCATCACATCCAAATACTCTCAGATGTGAAAGAGAGGGTTTCTTACCAGTCCATACCTCTTGTGGAGTCTTATCCTCCAACGCTGATGAAGGTGACCTGTTGACCAGGTAACATGCAGTATCCACCGCCTCTGCCCATAATTCCTGTCCTAATCCGGCACCACTGAGCATGCTTCTTTGCCCTTTCCATCAACGTCTTGTTCATTCTTTCTACAACTCCATTTTGCTGAGGTGTATATGGAGTAGTTTTCTTAAGTGATATACCACACTTCTTATAGAATTCTTCAAATTCCTTGCTGCAAAACTCTCCACCATTATCTGTCCTCAACACCTTTATCTTCTTCTCTGTCTGATTTTCCACGAGAGCCTTAAATTCTTTAAACCTGTCAAAGACTTCAGATTTCTTCTTAAGGAAATATATCCATGTATTCCTCGAGAAGTCATATATAAATGATACATAGTACACAGACTTACCCAGTGATGGAACCTTCACAGGTCCAAACACATCACTGTGCACAAGCTCTAATATTTGTTTCACCCTCTTACTACCAGAGGGGAAACTCACCTGATTCTGCTTCCCATATACACAATTTTCACAAAAATCAAAATCCAGAGAGCTATTACTCATACCTTCTACCATACCTTTACCATGAAGTATTTGAAGGCCCTTCTCTCCAATATGTCCAAGCCTTTGATGCCACAGCATGGTCTTCTCTCCAGAGACCACTAGATTTTCTACTCCACTTTCAGGAACCAGAGAACTATTGCACCCATCAATAACAGTGATACCTTGCAGCTTGTATAGAGTTCCAATCCGAGCTCCTCACATCAATACCAGTGCTCCCCAAACCATCTTGCAGGTATCCTTCTCGAACACTGTTTTTGCACCTGCATCATCCAACTTGCTTACATAATCAAATTTCTGGCCAATGCAGGAATATGCAGAACACCCGGAAGTGTTCTAACCCTTCCACCTTCCAACTTCAACTTTACTTTTCTGCGACCAATGATTCTAGCCTTCCTATCATCCCCTAAGAAGACATCACCACCATCGTATTTCTCATACTTGCAAAACCACTCTCTATGGGGAGTGAAGTGAAAGGATGCACCTGAGTCAATCAACCATGCCTCATGATCTACATGTGTACTTGAAGAAGCCAAGTACACATCCCCACCTTCATCTGAAGTGGTTTTTGCCTCTGAAGAAGGAGCATCATCAGATCCCTTTCCTTTATCAGGAGCTTTAGATTTACAGTCCCTTTTGTAGTGCCCTTCCTTTCCGCATTTCCAGCACACCACCTTTACAAGTTTTCCTGGAGATTTAGATCTCCCACTCGATGACTTATTTTTGTTTCTATTTTGGGACCATCCTCGTACAAACAAGGCATCACCATTCTGGCTCTCTGTATTTTTCCGTCTCATCTCCTCCGTCAGCAAGGATGAGACTATTTCATCAAAATGCAAGGCAGTTGCATTGCTACCTATTGCAATAACTAGACTATCCCACGAATATGGTAGAGAACAAAACAAACTAATGCACTTATCTTCATCTAAAATTTTAATATCAACAGATGCTAACTGACTTACCACAGTATTAAATGCGTTCAGATGCTCTGTCACCGAGTCTCCATCTTTCATCCTCAGGTTATACAACTTTTTCCGTGAGAACAGTTTATTCACCAGAGACTTAGATTGGTACAAAGTCCCTAACTTGTCCCACAAAACCTTTGTTGTAGCTTCCCCTGATACATTCAATAATACTGAATCTGAGACACACAATCGTATTGTGCTCTTTGCCTTCTGATCCAATTTCTTCCATTCTTCATCAGACACTCCCGTTGGTTTAGTACCCGGATCTACCGCGATCCAATGATCTTTATCCACCAATAGATCGTCCATCTTGAGTTTCCACAACTCAAAACTTTGACCATTAAATTTCTCGATCTCTATTTTTCCACTTCTCACCATCTTCTTTCACCACTAGAATCAATCTTGCAGATATCCCACTGAACAGGGTCTACCATAGGCCCGAGCGAAAACCCTCAGCAACAAAGGCGTCCCCTTGAAGCCAAAACTGCTCTGATACCAAATGTAGGTTTTAACCCCGTACAGAAATTACCTGCATACGAATTCTAAAACATAGAAAATAAATAATGCGAGAGCAGAACACATAAAACACATATACACAAAGATTTTCCCCTGGATCCCAAAACCGGGACTACCATCTTGAGTTTTCATTATGTTCCTTTCTATGTTACAATACATATTTATACATGCCGAAGCATCCGATACCATGGACCGAAAACCATTGCATCTAAAAAACATGTGCGAAAATCATGCACAAAACCATAGGTGGGTCCGCCCAACTTAACATCGGGTCCAAAACCAAAATTTTCCGAGGCGCTGCCCCAGACCCCATAAAGTGGGGTTACGGGTGCCCCTCAAACCCCCTATTAACTACGTGGAAAGAATATAACACAACCCAATAGTTACCTAGGCCCAATCCCCCATATTTTGCTTTTATCTTTCCTGAAATGTCAAGGCAAGTTATTTCTATGGTCGCTTTCTTATTAGGTTATCCTACATATAAATGGGTAGATGAAGTAATATTAGGACTTTTTTCAGTGTTTTCTATTAGTAAGAAGCCCTCAATCATTTTAAATTACAGTGAGTTTCTGTCAGATGTTGTTCATGATCAATTTTTGATGTTTTATTCTGAAGTCTCATTCAAACACTAGTTGGTTCTTGTATATTTGTTGTTATTTTATCAAGCAGACAAATTCAAGTTTTGGTTACAAAAGTTGGATGCACAGGGAAGACCACTGTTAGTCATTCACTAGACTTCCTTAGCGAGGACAAATTCATAAGAACTCTCCTTCAGTAATTTTGTAGATCAATTCTTCCATGCATCCTTATGTCTTCTCAGTAGTGATGCTATACCAAGCATTTTAGCAGAAATCAAGAGGGTTTTACATCTTACGAAGCAAGCAAAGGTTGGAGAATGATATCTTTACCAAAACTATACAGAGAATAGGATATATGGATGTGAAATCCCTCCTTACAGGTTACCAACTTTTGTGCCAATAAGAATCTTTTCCTTATAATACATCAAGCAAATGATGAATGTATGACTTACATTTTGTATCAAGAAAGTAGAAGACAAAATTTAATCTAAAGGCAAAGTTTGACCCTTTCATCATCAATACTAGAGCAACAACTAAGCAGACAGATGTTTTACTGAAGCAAATGAAATTTAAATTAAGTTTCACATGGTCTTATGATCCTTTAGGGATAATTTCAAAATTAAGAGTGGAGTAGAGGACCACACCTTATGTACATACACCTAGACAAGAAATAGAGCAATATGCAAATCAGGAGGAGTGGATAGAGAATACACTACAAGAAACTGAAGAACATATTATGAGTCAGAAATTCCTACAAACTCCTATCTCAAAAGAAAAAGAAACTAAAAGGTCTAGGGAAAGTATGTCTCCCACAGACTCAAAATCTCAAGCTGTAGACTTTATAGTTTTCAAGAGGAGAAAGAAAACAAACAATCAGGGAGAGTCCTCAAAAGAAAAAGGCTCACAAGAGAAAACTACAATTGTTTTAACAGGTTTTCCCACTACTTCTTTTGCACATATTGAAGAAACAACATAGTCTCCCAAGAATTCTGCTTCTAAGATTGCAACACAACAAAATATTTTTGCCAGGTACAGAGAGATTAAGAAGAAAAATGAGGCATTGAAGGTTACAACTTATTGTTGTCTGCACTTGACATAGAGAAGGGGCAGTTCCAATTAGCTTTCTTGGAACCTATAGTTCCAGTCGCTAAAAGTGCAGAAGATTACAAAACATTTGTATTTGCTTTTGACACCAAGAAGATTCATGCAATTGATCATATTTACTTGAATAAACAGGCTGGTGAGATGATATATTCAACATTAACAAGCTTGACCATGGCAGCCTCTAAATTGTGAGCCTCTCTGAACAATATTCATTCACAGCTAAAGATAGAAAGACTGTCATCCTTGGCCAAAGACACCATAATTAAATCTCTTGAATATTTGGTGATTAAGTTAGGATATGATCCTAGTGACATTAAAGTAGTTGAGGAAATGATTATAAAAAGAAAATAAAATTCGGATATTCAAGCCTTGAGAAAGCAGCTCAAACTTCCAACTATAGAGCACCCACATGCCAAAGAAATTACTTAGCTGGAAGTAGAGAAAGAAAATTTGTTCAAGTTGATAATTGAGAAAAATGTTCAAATTCAGAAGATGGAGACATATATGGAGATACTTTTAAAAGAAAAGGAACAGTTAGCAGAAACAGGTACATTAGCACAATAGACAATGACAACAACTTCAATAGAAAGAACTGGGTCCACCACTGCAGAGTCCTCTGAAAAATTAATGAAAGCTTTGGGAAATTTATCATTGACCAATCAAGAAAATGAAAGATTGTTGGCAGTAGTGAAAAGAATGGAAGAGAATAAGATTAAAACTGACAATGCATATTTTACAGAAGTGCAGAAAAACTTCAAGCTTACTCAATAGATTCAAGAAGACCAATCATTGATAGTAAAAATATTGGCAGAAGCTAAGAAAAATATATGGTATAATATTAATGCCAATCTCACAGAGTTATGGTCATCCTTTTAAATTATATTTGAGCAAGAAGAATTGGTACAGAATGTCAAGGCAAAATTTGAAAAAATAAAGGTTGAGATCGAACATAAGACAATAGAAGCATACCAAATCATCAAGATGTCGAACTCAAAACCAAAGATGAGCTTGAAGAACTACAAATCTGGACAAAACAGACACAATCATGGAGGTAAAAAGAGTTATAACAAAGAAAAATCTTATGGTACAACTAGAAAATAAATGTAAAGAGTTAGAGCTATAGGTGAGAAGATTCAACATGAAATTCAATCTATTGCAGGAGAAAGGGATTCCACCTTTGAGAGCTTCTAATGACAAATTGATACCATTAGAAACTTACTAGGTCCAGTTGTGCAATATAGCTATAGATAAATATAAATTTTCCAAAGTAAGAGGGATAATAAGTGGACATGCTTTCATTGAAGGTTTACAATATGACTTGTTTATCCAACATGAAATTCATCACCTGTTTCTTAATAAACCAACTTTTGAAACATATACAGAGGTGGATGAAAGATTTAGAAACATGGTAAAATTTCTTATTCCTGAGTGAAGACAGATGGGATAAACTAATGGAGCTCATCAAGTAAATCAAACAAAATTCTAAATATCAGGAGCAGTCAACAGAAGCGCAAAATTGTAGCTACAATCAACAACGACAATCCTCGAAGTGTGTGAAAAACATCTAAATCAATCCATAATTACTATTATTTAGTTCTATTTTTGAAATATCTACACCGTTTTAGTAGATATTATTTTTGTAATAAATTTTGTTTCAAGTCCGAATATTTTTTAGACAGACTATAAATATTTTGTAAAAGAAAGTAGAAAGGGTTGATTGTGGAGAAAAGAGAAGATCCTTATTTTGATTGTAAACTGTGGAATTTTATTTGAAGTAATCAATTCAGAAATACAGAGGAAATATTGTTTCCGCATGAATGCTCTTTCTTGACTATTTACAAGAAGATTATGAGTAGAATTTACTCACAGTACTCTGCTCTGGCTTGTTAAGCAATCTAAATGTTTTCCTTCTGAAATTAAATATAAAATTCATCTTTGTATGCTTTATATTTAATTGATCCTCACTCTTATTCATCTCATCCATACCACAAATATTTTGTAAGATCCAGGAGTTTGCCTACCTCACCCTGTTTTAGCTACTATGTTTATTTTTTATTGATTACTGAACATTATTATGACTCCATGCCCAATGGAACCCTCCTTCATCCTACAACCACAATTTTAAAACCTATCTTTTTATCTTCATAACTAGCCTAAAACCTAAGACAGTAATTGAAAATTCATACAGAGAGAGCCCTCTCTGAAGCTGGAAGGGCTAGATCCCAACTTTAAAGTGGTTTGTGGTTACCTCTACAGTTTCCTCTTCAGCATAGGAAAACTACGGAGTGCAAACATTGCCCATACACATTTAGTGGTTTAGATTATACCGGACATGGATCATTACCCTTATAACTATGGAAATAGGTGAGGAACCATGTGACAAACTTATACACCTTAAGTCACCATACAAGATTGATATGACAATTTAACACATGTACCACCTTCTAAATTCCATACCAAAAAAATAACATACATTTTCCAATTTCTAAGTTTAGCAACAAAATTCAAAGAATGAAAAAACAATAATAATAGGAATTAGAGGCAAAACTTATCTGAAATTTCAAGAAGGAAACTTATTTGGGAAGGAGACTTTTCCAACCAATTATAGGCTCAACTATACGAATGCTCTCTATTGCTAGACATCCCCTATCCAAGCTATGATACCATGAGGGGATACTATCAACACTTATATTTGGGATGGGTGAAGGAAACTCTCCTTCACAAAAACAAAATATCAGTGAACTCCTCTACCTTCCAAGCTTGGGGTCTCCACAAATCCTAAACGCCTGTTATCTAACCAACATAGAAATATGGAAACCTATTCACTACTCTACAGTCCCTCAGTGATTTCCTTTCCCATTTCCTATCATATTAGCCCAACATTCATCAATTTGTAACCCTGCATTGCTCAACCAAGTTCTAGAGCTATCTAGTGAGAAATGGGCATGTAAAATTTGTTTTTAGAGAGCCCAAAACATGACAAAAAGCTTCCAATACACAAATGGCACTTTTCTTGGTGTATTTTGGCACCCAAAATTTATATAAACACTCAAAACAATGGAACAAAATTCCCATTTGAAATTGACAACTCTTTGCTCAAGAAAATGACCACTCCAGGCACCCTTGTATCTCTGATCTCTCTAGGTATCGTCTGAATCCACTTATGGATGTATGGTCCACATATTTTTCCCTATTTTCCCACACCATTCATGGTTCAACCCTTGAATTATGAGATCAATACTTTCCCATGTTGCCTAATAAATTATGAGGGTACTCAAAAACCACCACTCAACCCCCATAAATGTGGTAGATGGTTGCTTCAACTACCCATTGTTTCATTCAATGAATTATGGGTTGGTGGGAAAACAATGTCATAAAATTTTGAATTCAAATTTTGGAATATATCTCTAGATGAGGTTTTATTGTGATAACATGCATGGTTAATTTTTTGTAACCCTCTCACCAATTCCCACTCATGGTATCATAGTTTATATCAATGATTGCAAACCCAATCGACTTGTGATCATTTTTGATTATCAAAGAAATATTTACATATGCATCATTTTAAAATCATTCAATTTGGTCCACCACCAAGGCGACATTTAAACATCACTATAAGCAATAATTACATTAGTTATTACAATAATTCTAGAGTTCAAAATGGGGTTGTCACATATGCTATTCCCTTCAGTAAAGTGTCATTTCTAGGTTTTTAAATCTATTGGGCCTTCTTCTATTTAGGGGCTTGACCTTTGTCTTCTACATCACATAGTTCTCATTAGGAGCCTCCCAAACCCGACAATATCTTCCCTCCTCTTCTGAATATTTGAAGTCCATAATGTGTTGCCTTATATGGCTATTGCTTTTCATCCTTTCCCTCCTCCATAAGATTGCCATGTTTTAATTCTTCTTTTAACAATTTTAAATCCATCTTATGTCACATTATTTGCTTCCAATGTCAAGGGTTTACCTCCGTGAGATTGTTTTGATATTTGATATCCATCTTTTCATAATCTCCTTAGACTCACTACCACTAGCTGGCTTGTTTTTTTGACATAGTCTACAATAGAAGATAATTTTCTCACAATCTAGGGTCTAATTCCATTTAGATCCTTCCCATCACAGGATGATCCTATTTGGAAGCCCATTGCTCAAATATACCTCTACACAAATTCATGTGATGGAAAAGAGATTATCCATCTCCATTGTCATCATAGCTAATGGAATTACCTAAGTAGTTCCTTTTTTCTTCTTCTTTTAAATGGTCTATTCCCAAAAATGCATAAACTGATTGGGAATCTCACCCAAACAAGTGTCATTGAGATCATCATCATTCTTAGATTAAAATCTGACATCTAGGGAGTTAGGAAGTAGCGTTTTCTTCCTCAAAACCACTCTTTGTGCTTTAATAACCTATGGCTATCTTCTTTTTTTGAAAACAATTGTCTAAAAGGACATTTCTCACAAAATCTTACCAATTAATTGCCTTCCCACTTGTTTTACAAGCTCATTAGTGTGTTCACATATGATGATAAGCCATTGAAGCAACAAAGCCTTCTTCATCTAGGGTTCGAAATTTATTTTAACCAAATCTCATTGGATTTGTAAAAATGGGGAACTTCAACCTTTTCCATGATAAAAGCCTTTGAAAATTTCTATGGCAGGTGTCTCTTGTTGGGTATGTATTATATTCTTTGCACACTTATATGCACCATGAACATTAAGGGGGTCCCTGGGGAAGCTACTAAACCCCCTTGGTTGGAGGGTATTTTTTGGGGGGGTTATTTTGCATCCATTTTTGGTGTTTTTCGGCCCATAGTCTCGCTAAAAGCGGTTTTATGGTGCATGGTGGTTTTGCCCATGGTTTTTGTAGTTTTGGTTAAGGAACTATGGTTGGATTGGAAGTTCATGTATGTTGCAAGATATATATTGTATTGTAATACTGTATAGAAAACGTATAATAAAAAAGGCTTGTTGATATTCTCAATTTTGGGTTTCTGGTATAAAATTTCTATGCAAATTTCTATGTTTTCCATTGTATTTTTTCTATTTTATTAATAATATATTTGTGTAAATTAATTGCATAGGTTAAAACTTACATTTCTCACCCCTAAAACCAAATTTTCCTCCCAACCTATTGTAGCAACTACAAGAACATTTTTTTTATTTATAAGAGGCAAATTTTGGGTCCCCTCATCCAAAATACTAAAGCATCTATTTGACCAAGACCCTAAGACCATTTTCATACCCTCGAATTACAATACATAAGGAGGTTATAACTTAGAAAATTCATAAAATTTGATGAAGGGTGCATCAAAAATCATGTCATACCAATGCAACCACAATTTGTGACATTATGTTTCATTGCAAATCTCTTTGCAATGTGTGAACACATTTAATGCACATCCTACAATGAAATTATTATATATACTCCCCCTTTATTTTATTTTCACCATGTTTATATTATTGCAAGTCTTCCTTAGACACGTGTGTCATGCCGATTGGAAACCCATCTTTGTTACCCAAGTTTGTGTTACACTGCCTGGAGTTGTAACACCCACACTTCACCATGCCACTTTTCAAGTTGGTATTTTCACATCCGATTCTCACATATGTTTTTGTCAGTGGATTGTAAACATTACCCTAAAATTTTAGTGCAAGTAACCCTTTGACTTTTTCCTTACACACACACACACACATATAGTGGAACCCTTATTTCTCCAACACTTAGTCTTAGTCATTTTCTCAATCCCCATTTTCCATCGCACCGTAGGTTCACATCGCATTTCCACATTACTACCTTGTGTAGTGTGCATCACACTTTCATATATGAAGTGTCGCCCACTCTTTGTGTATTGTGTCACATATTTGTTGAGCAATCAAGGTTTTTGTGTTGCGACAGTAGATTGTAAACATTACCCTAAAACTTTAGTATAAGTAACCCTTTGCCTTTTTCCTTACACACACACACACACACACATAGTGGATCCATTATTTCTCCAACACTTAGTCTTAGTCATTTTCTCAATCCCCATTTTCCATCGCACCGCGGGTTCACATCGTATTTCCACATTACTACCTTGTGTAGTGTGCATCACTCTTTGAGATATGAAGTGTCGCCCACTCTTTGTGTATTGTGTCACATATTTGTTGAGCAATCAAGGTTTTTGTGTTGCGCTATGGTGCAACTCCTTTGCATACCATGTGATGCATCACATAGTTGTGTCACGATCCATCCCCACAAGGGCGCATTACCAAGTCGCATTGTGACACAATCTTGCTTGAAAGCGTAACTTTTTTCCTTGCACCATAACACATCTCCTGGGTTCATACTACGTTTCTCTTTTGTGTTTTCCCCCTAATTTACTTTACATTTCTAAGTTACTTATTCTAATGGATATCTTTGATCTTCCAAGTTTGGCCAACTTGCAATCTTTCAACATATCATCATTTGAAGATATGCCTCCTTGGCAAGAGAAAACCTGCGAAAGACCATGTGGAAGAAGAATTTGAGGAAATTCCTATTGCAATGATGCCCACGTACATTTATACCAGGTGTTATATTGATAAGTCAATTTCTCTGGAGTGGTTAGAAATATATCATTTGTTTGCGAAGAAACAATATCTAGATGGGGAGGAAGACATCAAGGTGTACCAAAATGCCAGGAAGTCATGGCTACATAAAGTGGTTTCTCATTTGGCATTATTTCCACACGGTGATACCATGGAATGGATAGTCAAGTGTATTGATACAAGGGATATGACTAGCAAAGATGGTAAGGGAAATGAAATTGTTGCATTTACATATCCCCCGATAGATGAGTATTACAAGTTACCAAAACATCAAATTGCATTCTCAGTGGTTTGTACACCAACTTTATTTTTAATAACAAGAACATCCAAAGAAGGTGGTAGCAAAACCCCAACAAGTTCATAAGTAAGCCAAACAAGAGATATAAAACAAAGTCACTTAGGAGAGAATATCTGAGATGGCCGCATCTATGTGTTGTAGGCTATATAGCAAAGAAACTATAGAATTCTTTGAGGAAAGTTGGGTCCCACTCACGTACACGTGAAACAATGATGGGGTCACTTTTTATTGGGCTAGTATCATTGTTGCATCTATCCAAGCCAATGTGATAGATGCTTAGAGTCTAACAGAAGGAAAGTAACACAAATTTTACGTGGATTCTTACTTGCTTGATGTCATATGTGCTAGATATGAGTTTGAGATGATGGAGTGGAGGTGGACTCCAACTCCATACATTCAACCCATGCATATTTACTACATGGATTTGTGGGAGAGCTAACATACAATGCCATATATAAAGATAGTTGAAGGTTTTTCACCACTCTTCCATATCTTATTTGATCATGATTCATCGTGCATGTTTGATTGTGCTAAGGAAGAAATTCAAGAAGTTGATGATTGATTCAACCCACCAGATTCAACATATATTAGAGTATTTGGCTCATGGAAACCACTGCACCAACTCTCACTATTTGTTAATGATAAGATATTATTACAAGAAATTGCATATTAGGTGACCATTGGTGTCAGTGGCATGCTAACACGACTGAAGAAGACACTGTGGCCTACATAACCATTTTATGCAGGCATGCAAGATGTAAAGAAATCTAAAGAAGCACAAGCATAAGCCGTTGACCTATATCATTTTAAATTTAGAGAATTAGACTTCCATAGGTATGACCCAAGGGGTGTAGTCTCAACACATTGCTTCAAAAGTAAGTGCAAGTGGTCTTACCAATGTTGCAAATCAACAAAGATAGAGAAATAATTTAAAACGATTACAATGCTATACAAGACTTGAGAAGAATGAATGACCATGATCCTATAGTAGGAGAGTCTCCCAAAGGAAAGAATGCTAAAGATTAAAAAACGACACAAAAAAGGGAAAGGGAAAAGGAAGCAACAAAGAAAGAAAAATAGAAGAAATTAAAAGAAGATCTTAGGTTAATGAAGGAGAAGGAGAAAAGAGAAAATGAGGAGGAAATAAAAAGGGCAAAGACAGAAAGAGAAAGATTGCAAAAGGAGAAGCAAGAAAGAAAATAGGAAGAAGAAAAAAAAAGGCAAGAAGAAGAACGTATTAAAAGACAATGGTTGGAAAAAAAATCCCAAGAAGCAATATTGAAAGAAAAATAGGAACAAGAAGCCCAAAATGTAGGAAATGATGGTTTACCTAGCATGGAAACTAATATGACAACCTTAGATTCCACACCATTGATGTGAGGCCATTTGTTTGTTGGTGAGATGGGAATCACTTTAAGCGATGAAAATCAGGTAATGAACTTTGAAAAATTCCTCTTTGACAGGGACACTGATCAGATTGTTTAGGAGAGGAGGAAATGTTTGACCTGAGAACCGACAAGGCTCATCTCAGTGATGAAAAAAAGAAATATAGTGTCTAACACTTTAGATAACTCGTTGGTTATAGCCTCAACTGAGACTACCTTTTCCTCAACAACAAAAAGGAATATTGAGCATTTGATGGAAAATGTAAAAGAGCAAGATAGTAGCTTGTAGAAATCCCACCAATAAATCGAAAGGTTGCACAAAGAGAATTAGGCTTTATCAACTTCAATCTCTTATGATAAGGATTATTAGAGTGCAACATTGGAGATAAATAAATCACTAGAGGACATCGTGAAGAAATTGTACCAAGAACCCAGGAAAATCCAAAAGGTGGTTGCTATACTCTTTTCAATTCAAAATGCATTTAAAGGGAAAGGTGTCCAACTTAAAGACGTCTTGTCTACGATCGATCAAATGCATACATGGAGTATGGAACACCATGATTCACCAGAGGTATTGCCAAGAAAAGATGAGCTCAGTCAAGAAAGAGATAAGGCTGCAATCAGAATCACTATTTGAGCACAAGAAAAGCTTGAAAAGGATGTGATAAGAACTATGAACACCTATAAAAAAAATCACATTATGATGGAGAGACTAGTAAAATATCATGGGTTAGTCTCCATCGGAGCCCAATGAGAGGTGAGACCTGAGCAAGATATTGAACGTGAAATACATACAATGATTCTTGCACAGAATCTAGCGTTCATGGAAAAGGATATAAAGTTGACCAAAGAAGCATTGACACAACATCTAATGAAGCCCACTAAGCTACATACCGTGCTCATTTAGTTACTTTACAATATCCAAACTGACTTGAAGACAATAATACAAAATACATGTGAATACGAAGTCATAAATGAAGGCTACTATCGAGAAAAGTTTTATCTATTGCAACAAATTCAAAGGCTTGGCACACCCATGTGACATAAGAGTTACAATTCCAAGTGCAAGCCTTTTCAATTTTGGTGTCGGCCTCAAGTTAGATGTTAATTTTGTTCAAAAGGTTATTTTGGAATTTTGATGTAATTATGTAAAAGTAAAACATATTTAAAAAATAAAGTGAATTCGAAATTAGAAATGACGATAGGTGAAAAATCATGGAAGGTGAAGAGTCACCTCACTTTTGCATAAATATAACCCTCTAGTAAGGAGGAGGGGATCTTAGTTTTTGAAGTGTTGGAGAAATTTTAAAAGGGGAAAGCTTGTAATAACCTTGAGGACTAGCTTTCAGTTTTATGCATTCCCACTATTGGGATTTTTTGAAGACACTTTATGATTTGGCATTGAATGTTCAACTATAATATTTAGAAGCCTGAAGGGTGACGACAAGGACTTTCTTATCATGTGTTATCCACTACTATAATAATTTTCTATACGGTTGTTTGTTGATATGTGATTATTGTATATTTGTGGAAAGTTAATGAATTATTTTATTAATTGTAAACTCTTATCATTATAAGAATTTCTTGCTAATATTTGCATTGTTTATGTTGGTTGTTGATTGTAAACTATTTCACTATTAATAACCAATAAAATTTAATATGTCATGTATCTTGATTAGAGATTTCTATCACTCCTTTGAGATACACGCTCATTATAAATACACTGAAATATACCTTGTATGGATTCTAAAGTATTGTAATTGAAGTTTATTTTACTTTCAATCCATTAAGGACGTAATTTAGGTTGCCATTGCATATATAATTGATCCAAAAATTTAACATTCTTAAAAGAATAAGCTGCCATCCAAGCCAAAAAACTAGATGAGACTCTCATCCCAAACAGTGTGAAGCCAAGTTGGGATCTCAAACTCGAGATATCCCCTTAAGACTGTAAGTGGTGCATTCAACCCAATCAACACAACCCCACATATGAGGAGGAAGCCAAAGGTTTTAGAGCTTCTTTTGAAGGATCTTGAATGAGGGATACCTATAGGTTAGGGAAGGGAGAGAGGTCAATTCCAATTTGTAATAAAATCCATGACCACGACCTTGAATTCCTAATATTGTTTATTGTGGTGTCTTAAATGAATACCTCATGGTGTGAAGGAATTTAAGGAGGAGGGAGGTTCCACCTACCCTCATCTCCTCAAAGAAGGAATTAAGATGGGGCTATTAATCTGACATAAGAAGGGATATAGGCAATCTATAAATTCACCCTACCTATTCTTATTGACATTTGCATGCAATGAAGGTGGTTTCTTTGATCAAATCCAAGAAGGGTGACACCTTCTCTACTTTACCAACGACGAGCAAGCTGGTTATCTTTGGTCATCCAAAAATTTGAGATTGTCCCTTTCCCTACCCCCCCCCCCCCCCTCTCCCTCTATATAGATTACTATCCTAGACATCCTACTCAATCACCTTGGCTCTAAGTAGTCTTAGCACCATTGGTTTCTATGTAGTCTACTTCTGCAAAAGTAGATGTGACTCCCTTTCCATCAAACTCAAAGCGGAAGAGAACCTCTTGAATGGAATTGATTTAAGTACCCTCTTCCTCCTACCTAATAAAATGGTCCACTGATGTTGCAAATGTTATTTGCATGCTAATGGGAAGGAGCTTTAAGCATTTTTAATGCTCAACAAACCATATTCTCTCCAGTGCCACACATGATCCTTTCAATACATGGAAATAAGGGTGCTATCAACACTTTTCCTACTAGTAGACTTGACGACATCCCCATGGAGAGACATGATATCCAATGTCACCTACATCAAATTTTTTATTGGTAGAGTAAAGAAAAATCCACCTTATGCAATGTTTGAGCCAAAATGTGGAGCTAGGAACTTCTCTGAAAGTAGAAAAAGGATTTATCATTCTCCTATGCAATTATGCAATTATGCTAGCCTTATGAAACCAGCTCACAAAAAGATAGAAAACAAATATAAACGCCTTAGAATTCAGCCTCTTCGAGGGGGAAACCTCCTTTACATTACACAAATGAACAATTCTTGGATGATACAAATGACAAGGCCTCCTTTCTATATATAGGAGTCTAAGGGGTCATAATATAATCAGAGCCGACATAACAATAATATTGTAAGGGCACAATAATAACAATAGTGGGCTTCTATGGGGTAAAATAATAACAATATGGGGACTACATGGGCACAACAATATAATAAGGGGGTTGTATTAATAACAATAAGGGGTTACACTAGTAGTATAGGGATCTAACATGCCCCTCTCCTTCAAAAAGTGTTGTCCTCAATGCTTGAGTAGTTCTTGATGCTTCTGTATAAAATTCTTGTCCTCCCATGTGGAATCTTCAGCAGGTAAGTTCTTCCACTTGATGAGATACTCTGAAATTGATCGATTTCGTAGCTGTTGGGTTCTTGTTTCTGTGACTGCTCCAGGTTCCAATATGATTTTTCCTTCCTCGTCAAGTTCTGGCAATATTGTTTGAACTGGGATCTTCTGCAACTTTTGAATGAGTGGCCACACTTCTTCATCCTTCTTCCATTCATCCCTTGCTTCATTTATCCAATCTGGTTGGATAATAGAAATAGCACAAAACAATGCTTCCACATCCTCATCCTTTCTTGAGAGTGCATCTGCAACAACATTTTTCTTCCCTTTTTTGTAGATGATTTCAAAGTCATAACCCAACATATTTGTGACCCATTTTTTTTGTTCTTCTAAAGATAATCTTTGTTCTAAAAAGTATTTAAGGCTATCATGATCCATTTTTACCTTGAAGTGTCTTCCCATTAGGTAAGGTCGTCATTTCTTAAGTGCATGTAGTATTGCCAACATTTCCTTCTCATAAATAGCTTGCTTGAGATGTAGCCGTAAAAATACCCAATCACCTACATCAAAACTTCTTTCACTGCGATGTTGATATGCCTGTTGTTTCATTCGATTCTGCACCAAAGTGGTGTTATCCTTTAAAAGTTGGAGAACTTGTTGTTGATACTCAATGTGATCTTTCACTGCTTGAATCTTTTTCTTCTTGATATGTCCTTCTATCTTGAGAGTTTGAGGAGTGGTAATTTCTTCCAATGCATTATAAGATATGGTTAGATTCATTTCTTGATGCTCGATGTGATCTTTCACTTCTTGAACATTTTTCTTCTTGATATTTCCTTCTATCTTGATAGTTTGAGGAGTGGTAATTCCAGCCAATGCATTACAAGATATGGTTGGATTCATTTCTTATTTCTCGATGTCATCTTTCATTTCTTGAACCTTTTTCTTCTTGATATGTCCTTCTATCTTGAGAGTTTGAGGAGTGGTAATTATTGCCAATGCTTTACAAGATATGGCCAGATTCATTTCTTCTTTCTCTGGGGTTGGTTCCTAGTGTATATCCTCTTCTTTTGATGTTTCTTGATCCTTTTCTTCCTCCTCTTCACAATCAATGTAAATTAATTTCTTCTTAGCATGCTTATGACCTTTAATGTATTTTTTATCACGATTGTAACAAAGTCCTTTTGCTCTTTTTTTTTCCCAATTGTTGTGGTGTCAACCTTGTAGGTTGTGGAAGGCTAGGAGAAACAACACTTCCATCTTTATAGTTGTGAGGGGTAGAATTCCTTGTTGCCATAATTTTTCTTTCCACTTTTCTTGCCAACCTAAATTCCTTTTCCAATGAATCAGGTTCCCAAAGACGAACCTCATGTTGAATGTTATCCTTTAAAGTCCCTATGGAGACATCAATCCTCTGCTTCTCTGGAATATCATTTTCCCTTATATTCAATTTTTGAAAGTCCTCAATGTGCTCTTCCATTGAACACTTTTGTTTGAGATTTATCAATTAGCTAAAGAAGGTGTTTCTCTTTGTATCCTCATAATGTGCTATCATTTCCTTCGTGAAAATTGACCACGTAACAAGTGGTTTATGAGAACAAAGCCCTTTACACCATAAATATTGATCCCATTCTAAATATGAAGATGCAATACGTACCTTTTTTAAGAGTTTCACCTCATGTAGATCAAAATATTTCTCCATCTGTAGTATCCAATTTATCGGATCCTTGTCATCAAACTTCCTCATGTCGTCTTTTCTTGATTTTAGGAGCTCGATCTTGAAACGACTGTAACTCTGTAATTTCGGATATTCTAGTTCTGAAATCACGACCTGCAGTAACTCTCTGCGTTCTCTTTCCAATGCCACCAGTCTGATCGAAATTGGATTCTCCAAGAAAGGGTTATGCACAATCTCCCAAGATGACCTGATTATATAAATTTTCAGAAGAGCGAACTTGTATGAAGTGCCACGTGTCACTGTTTTGACCTTTGGATCTGAAAAATATAGACAGAAAACTACAGTTTGTTCTCTTTCTGTAACTTCTTACGAAATTGCAATCTGATGCTCCAAGAGACAGTTATGACGATTTTCCCCAGGTCACTTGTTTGGGATGTAATTCGGGAGCCTGCAGAAACCCTAAATACCTTGGACTGTATCTTCGAAAATATAACGAAACAAGATTTGAAATTCGAGCCCGAGCTTCCCCACGGTTTCTGCTCAAATGGGTTTTAATTTCAGAGTCCGAACCCTAGTAAAAAACAAAGTATAGTGAAAATTCCACGATGACCTGTTCGAGATGAAATTCTGGAGCTTGCAAAAACCCTAACGTCCTCAGATCATATCTCCGAAAATATAGCGAGACAATATTTTAAATTCAGACACAAGGTGCAGACTGATTTCTTCTCAAATGGGTTTTTGTTTTAGTTTGTGAAACTTCATAGCGAAAAGTTATAGTGAAAATTCCACGATGACCTGTTTGGAGCAACGAAACCCTAGAATCCAAAGCTCTGATACCAAATGTTATAAAACCAGCTCACACAAAGACAGAAAACAAAGATAAACACCTTAGAATTCAGCCTCTTCAAGGGGGCAACGTCCTTTACATTAAACAAATGAACAATTCTTGGATGATACAAATGACAAGACCTCCTTTCTATATATAGGAGACTAAGGAGCCATAATATAATCAGAGCCGACATAAAAATAATAATATAAGGGCACAATAATAACAATAGTTGGCTTCTATGAGGCGCAATAATGACAATATGGGGACTACATGGGCACAACAATATAATAAGGGGGTTGCACTGATAGCAATAAGGGGTTACACTAGTAGTATAGGGACCTAATAAAGAGAACCTCTTGGATGGCACTGATTTGAGTACCCTCTTCCTCCTACCTAATAAAATGGTCCACCAATGTTGCAAATGTTATTTGCATGCTAATGTGAAGGAGCTTTAAGCATTTTGAATGCTCAACAAACCATATTCTCTCAAGTGCCACACATGATCCTTTCAATCCATGGAAATAAGGGTGCCATTAACACTTTTCCTACTAGTACTTGACGACATCCCCATGTAGAGACATGATACCTAATGTCACCTACAACACATTTTGGATTGGTAGAGTAAAGAAAAATCCACCTTATGCAATGTTCGAGCCAAAATGTGGAGCTAGGAACTTCTCTGAAAGTAGAAAAAGGATTTATCATTCTCCTATGCAATTATGCTAGCCTTCATGTGGAAATGATGCCACTACCAATGGAAAAACAAGCAACCCCATAGGTTCATTGGTATTTTGGACTGGCAGTCGAAACAAATGCTGCCTTGAGCAATGTTTAAGCCAAAATGTAGAGTTGGAATCTTCTCTTAAAGTATCATAAGGAATTTTTGTTTGCCTCTTTACTTATGTCAACCTTCCTTTGGAATGGATTCCACCATCAACTTATGTATGTGCTAATATCGATGGAGAAAACAAGCAGACTCACAAGTCCATTGACATTTATGAAGTTTTTTAACACTGTTGTAATAGGCAATGAATCTCTATTTAAAATATTATTATGTTTATCATGAAATGTTATTATGTTTATCAATCTATATTCTTAATAAGATAATTTATTAACTAACACAATTGCCTACTATTATTGATTTTTTTTCTTAAATCTCTAATTCTATAAACATTTAAGAAGTATTTAAAATAAGTTAAAATAAAATTATATTTATTACATTTATTATCATAATGTCTAGCTAAAAACTATTTCAATAATAGTCAACTACATCAATATATAATGGCTAAGCAAATATTTTACTAATGAAATAACTTATAGATATTTAATACATTTATTATCATAATGTCTAATTAAAAACAATTTCAATAATAGTCAACTACATCAATATATAATGGCTAAGCAAATATTTTACTAATGAAAGAACTTTTAGATATTTAATACATTTATTATCATAATGTCTAATTTAAAACAATTTCAATAATAGTCAACTACATCAATATATAATGGCTAAGCAAATAATAGGGGGAAACCTACCCTAAAACAATATGTTTTTTGGGATTGTCTACGGAGGTTACAATTTCTTCTTCACTAGAAATTTCTTGCTAGAATCTGATGATAAAATTTTCAAAAAATTTAACTCTTAGAGTGAACGTGAAATACATACAATGATTCTTGCACGGAAGCTAGCGTTCATGAAAAATGATATAAAGTTGACCAAAGAAGCATTGACACAACATCTAACTAAGCCCATTGAGCTGCATACTGTGCTCACTTAGTTATTTTACAAGATCCAAACTAACTTGAAGACAATAATACCAACTACATGTGAATACGAAGTCATAAATGAAGGCTTACTATCGAGAAAAGTTTTATCTATTGCAACAAATTATAAGGCTTGGCACACCCATGTGTCAGCCTCAAGTTAGATGTTAATTTTATTCAAAATGTTATTTTGTAATTTTGATATAATTACGTAAAAGTAAAACATAATTAGAAAATAAAGTGAATTAGAAATTAGAAATGAGGGTAGGTGAAAAATCATGGAAGATGAAGAGTCACCTCACTTTTGCATAAATACAACCCTCTAGTAAGGAGGAGGGGATCTTATTTCTTGGAGTTTTGGAGAACTTTTAAAAGGGGAAAGCTTGTAATAACCTTGAGGACTATCTTTCAGTTTTATGCATTCCCACTATTGGGATTTTTTGAAGACACTTTATGATTTGGCATTGAATGTTCAACTATAATATTTAGAAGCCTAAAGGGCCACGACAAGGATTTTCTTATCATGTGTTATCCACTGCTATAAGAATTTTCTATATTGTTGTTTATTGTTTGTTGATATGTGATTATTGTATATTTGTGACAAGTTAATGAACTATTTTATTAGTTGTAAACTCTTATCATTATAAGAATGTCTTGCTGATCTTTGCATTGTTTATATTGGTTGTTGATTGTAAACTATTTCACGATTAATAACCAATAAAATTTTAGATGTCATGTATCTTGATTAGAGATTTCTATCACTCCTTTGAGATACATGCTCATTATAAATATGCTGAAATATATCTTGTATGGATTCATTTAAAGTATTGTAATTGAAGCTTATTTTACTTGCAATCCATTAAGGAGGTAATTTAGGTTGCCATTGCATATATCATTGTGTTAAACACACACATGGGTAGCAATAGAATATGAAGGATAAAACATGAGAGTACAATTTTTATTAACAAGAGATATACATTTATAGTACAACATGTGACCGTTGGGTTCCACATCCCAAGGTCTCTTGGACTACTTAGTCTATTCAGCTTCCACACTAACCCATTTAGGATTAGGTGTCCAACATTCCCCCCTTAATCCGAAGGGTTATGTATGAGTCCAAGAAGAGAGCTGTAATACAAAATGTGCAAAAAATGCATGGCAGCACTAGGCTGAATGTGCTCTATGAAATGTTGGTATAAAGGGCAGTGGTTTAAGGATGACCACCAACACTGGAACGCTTAGTGCAGTTCCCGGAACTCTTCCAAAACTGGCAAGAAGCTGAAGTCTTTTGCTAGAGGAAGTGTTCCTATTGTTTTGAAGAGGGAAACCTTCAACCATGAAAGGGAGGTCTCACCCCGCATAAAAGGGAGAACTTCAACCTGAAAAGGGAAGTCTCAACCTGTGATGGTTTAAAGATGACCAACAACTCTGGAATGCTTAATGCAATTCCTGGAACTCTTCCAAAACTGGCAAGAAGCTGGAGTCTTCTGCTAGAGGAAGTGTCCTCAATTTTTTTCCTGGAATTCTTCCAAAACTGGCAAGAAGTTGAAATCTTCTGCTAGAGGAAGTGTCCCAGATTGCCAACTGAAGGCATGCTCAGGGGCATCTTTGTTTTTGGCTACAACTCTGAAACTGGTGTGGCAGGTTGTGGCTCAGGCTCGCTTGATGTAACTTTGAAGCTTGTAGATGACCATCATTTCCCCCCCTGTCAGATACAAGGTGAGAAAATGGAGAAAACTCAACTGCAAGACTGTTCAATACTCTGGAACAAGTTCTGACATGTGTTTGGAATATCTTCTTGGCTGTTGATGCCCATTTCCAAGAAGCGATCCATCCAAGATGAATCTTTGTTCTTGCAGGACGTTTATTTCTGAAGCATCTGTGTGAAGAATGGGTGGTTTTATGACAATGCTTACATGGATGAAGATCAAAACAATGATCTTTCAAATGGCCAACTCGATCACAGTGTTGGAATTTCAAAATCTGTTGTTGTTGTTGTTGCGGTGGAAGAGGAGTAGAAATTGGAACAGCTGGAGGTGAACTGTCATAAGGAGCAAGTGAATTGTCATGAATAAATCCAGAACTCTGAAACTGAATGGGCTTTGAGTAGTCTGGGATATGAAAGGACAAGTCCTTGTCATATCCAAGACCGGTTCTGTGCTTGTTGTGGACAAGCTGTTCCCAAGGTCTGATGATGGGCTTGGGAAGTGCAGACTGAGTTTCTGCATCTGCATGTACAACTGCTACTTTATTGGGCACTGGATTTGAATGAACTTCAACAATATTGTCTCGCTGTTTATGGGAGTCTGTTTCAATCTTCTGAACAGAAACAGATTCAGAATGATGACTCCACTGCTGTAATTCTTCTTGTTGTAGCTGAGATTCAAGCTGCAAAAAATCAATCTTTTCCTGTGCATTTTGTAGACATGTCTGAATTTCTGAGAGAGATCCTATTCTGATTTGTAATGTGTCATCAACAGAAGATTGTATAAGAGTTTTCATGAACTCTAATATTTCACTGATTCTGGCCATTTTTCTTCAATGTCAGATTTACACCTTAAAAACTGATCACAATTATTACTTAATGCAGAAAAGTAATATCCACTCACAGTACACAACAATATCTTGTATAAATGTGCAGCAAATGAATCAGGGAATCAATGCATATATATGTAGATAGAAACTATAATGGGTTTTAAATACAATGCCACAATTGGGGCAGCAGGAACTGCAAACTTGCTTGGTTCCTTCAAGTACTCCTTCACTTTCAAATCAGAAATGATGGCTATCAAAACTTCAATAATTATAACACCATGACTTGGGCATTGGAATGAATCTCTAGCATGCTGGAACAGCGGTGATAGACCTCCTTACATGTCCAAATACTTAGCAAACTATATAGTGCTGGTCATATATACCATATCATTTTACCATGACCTTTCAAGAGCCTTCCAACTATGCACAGTTTCAGGAAAACCTCCAGGAGATTAGAGAATACTCGCCCCTGCTTAAGATGTATATGCAGCCAATTATTAAGGAGATTTGACTCTTTGACAGTGATAAAATCTGCCCAGAAAGGACAACTCAAACACAAACTGATAGAACTTGATTTGAAGATGCTTTTAAAACATTTGATTTTAATAATAAAGCAGCCTGCAACGTATATTATTTTTCTGCGCAGAGGCGTACAAAACTCGGTTTTAACGTACCATTCAAGCATATGCACATTCCAACGCACAATTCATACTTTTCAATGCTTCAAATGATGTGTATATAATGCAAACTATTCCACGGCTTCAACAAAGGTGGCATATATCGGACTTTTAGGAATAGGTTTCCATGACAGCGCAACCCTTCAAAACAGTTCAACTCCCAAAGAAAACATTCATCAATCAATATAGCACAACATACATACCATATAATACCAAGAAGTCTTCTAACAAACGCAAAGCATACACTGTCTAGTACCACAATCCAACAGAAATTGTTAAGACACCATATTCACCATACTATTGCATATATGCCACTTTTTCACTGCAAATTTTACATCGGAGGCAACACTCCAGGGACCGAGAATCACTACAACACATTATCAATACAACCCTCAAAAGTTCAACATACTTTCCAACAAATATATACCACTGCTTGCATCAAAGATGAAATATTTGATGCCTATGACCGAAATGAACCGCTTGAAGGAAACAACCAAGAGTATATATTCAGGGTGAAGTCCTGAGACTTGCTGCAACGGTAAGGCTAGCGCTGTTACAAATGAGATCACGTGGTAAGTTGGGAACTATTACATAACCATTACATGACAGGTCGCGGGGATAGCTCAGTTGGGATAGCCTCAGCCAGATCTTGGATTCTACAAGATGGCAAGAGATTCTTCAGCTATCAACGTCACCTCAAGCTTTGGCAACACTTGGCAACATTGTATCGACTAAAAGCCTGAGAAGATTATTCCACCTTGTGGAGCATTGCTATAAGCACCGTGAGCCTATGCTTCTTGTCGGTGAAACTGGAGCTGGAAAAACGACAGTTTGTCAATTACTAAGCCT
Source organism: Pinus tabuliformis (assembly GCA_031772625.1). Taxonomy (NCBI): domain Eukaryota; kingdom Viridiplantae; phylum Streptophyta; class Pinopsida; order Pinales; family Pinaceae; genus Pinus; species Pinus tabuliformis. The sequence continues at coordinate 647,457,515 of CM062815.1, read as the reverse complement.
TGTTTCGGATCGGTACCAGAAGAAACCTAACCTGTTCGAGCAACACCTCTTTACATGACGTGGTTCCTATCTCATGGGTTTGCATAATACCAATGGTTGGTAGTATTCATTCGCTTGGAACAACTTATTTAACTTTAACGCGAGATTATGGGCTCCCTACTGTAGTCAGTTTGGTGGCTCGCTTCTTCAATTCATTAATAATTGTTCAATACTATGAAGCAGCCTTAAGCTATATATAAATTGATGAATGAATTTGGTGATAAGAATACCATATAACACATTACAACTAAATAAACAGCACACTGAGTCATCGGTAGGACCTCCATAAGCTGTGATATATGCTTAGTTTGGATATGGCATTTTACAAGTCTCTTGGAATAGACCGTAGAACGCCTGTGCTGCAGATTCCTTTCGACTTACACGCCGCCTTAATGGACTCTGTTGGCACTGATCGTAACTTCAGGAGAACTTGCGCTCTGCCTTTCAATTTATTCTCCAATTCTTCATTGTTGAGCTCTTCTGTTTCCAAACCATCAGCCAGGGTGGACGCCACCACTTCCAGTTCAGTAACACGCTGCACAAGCTCCTGGTCTCTCACAGTTGAAGCAGTGTCATATTCTTCTATAGCGTTCATGAGCTGCAACAACAATTCCCGTTGCGTGTCGATGGATGTGAATCGTCATTCATGTGAAAAATGGCAGCATTGATATGCATTGATACGCATTCATTTGAAACGTATTGAAACAATCATTCATTTGAAACCATTCGAATTGATACGCTGAGGTTACACCATTCATTTGAAACCATTCGAATTGATACGAATTGATACCATTACATTCGATATCATGAGCAGCGTTTATTTGAAAAACGCATTGATATGTACAAATACTCAAAGCAGCAAACGTATTTCAGGCAGCATGAAAAACAGTTATGTTACCAGTGGTATTTCGATTCAACATAGGCGTTCTTCTGCCTTCCGCTCTGGACCAAGTAATCATTCACCAAATTAATCCTTCAGAGGACAGAGGCGTTGAGGACAGTGCTCAGGTCAGAACGACAGAGGACAGTGATGTCAGTCAGCAGCGGATTTCAGGCAGAAAATTCTCAGGACATAGCACATGTAGTGTCAGGAGCAACTAATTATATGGAGGAGCAGCGCAGGGATTGTCAGGGGTATGGAGGCGCTTTTATATGGAGAGCAGACACCAGCAGCAATATAATCAGGTTGCAGCTAAAATTGAGCTGAAGAAATATTCATGAATTTCATGGCAGAAATAAATTGCATAGAAAGGCAATAAAACAAATGGCTCAAATTAATTATGCAGGGCAGGAATACGCCTGCTCTGATACCATGTTAAACACACACATGGGCAGCAATAGAATATGAAGGATAAAACATGAGAGTACAATTTTTATTAACAAGAGATATACATTTATAGTACAACATGTGACCGTTGGGTTCCACATCCCAAGGTCTCTTGGACTACTTAGTCTATTCAGCTTCCACACTAACCCATTTAGGATTAGGTGTCCAACACATTGATCCAAAAATTTAACATTCTTAAAAGAATAAGATGGCATCCAAGCCAAAAAACTAGATGGGACTCTCATTCCCAACAGTGTGAAGCCAAGTTAGGATCTCACACTCGAGATATCCTCTTAAGACTGTAAGTGGTGCATTCAACCCAATCAACACAACCCCACCTATGAGAGGAAACCAAAAGTTTTAGAGCTTCTTTTGAAGGATCTTGAATGAGGTATACCTATAGGTTAGGGCAAGGGAGAGAGGTCAATTCCAATTTGTAATAAAATCCATGACCACGAACTTGAATTCCTAATATTGTTTATTGTGGTGTCTTAAATGAACATCTCACAGTGTGAAGGAATTTAAGGAGGAGGGAGGTTCCACCTACCCTCATCTCCTCAAAGAAAGAATTAAGATGGGGTTATTAATCTGACACAAGAAGGGATATACATAGTCCATAAATTCACCCTACCTATTCTTATTGACATTTTCATGCAATGAAGGTGGTTTCTTTGATCAAATCCAAGAAGGGTGACACCTTCTCCGCGTCACCAAATGGCGAGCAAGCTGGTTATCTTTGGTCATCCAACAATTTGAGATTGTCCCTTTCCCTATATCCCCCTCACCCCCCCCCGCCCTTCTATATAGATCACTATCCTAGACATCCTACTGAATCACCTTGGCTCTAAGTGGTCTTGGCACCATTCGTTTCTATGTAGTCTACTTCTGCAAAAGTGGATCTAACTTCCTTTCCATCAAACTCAAAGGGGAAGAGAACCTCTTGAATGACATTGATTTGAGTACCCTCTTCCTTCTACCTAATAAAATGGTCCACTGATGTTGCAAATGTTATTTGCATGCTAATGTGAAGGACCTTATATAGGGCCTTAGGCATTTTGAATGCTCAACAAACCATACTCTCTCTAGTGCCACACATGATCCTTTTAATACATGGAAATAAGGATGCCATCAACACTTTTCCTACTGGTAGACTTGACGACATCCCCATGGAGAGACATGATATCCAATGTCACCTACACCAAATTTTGGATTGGTAGAGTAAAGCAAAATCCACCTTATGCAATGTTCGAGCCAAAATGTGGAGGTAAGAACTTCTCTGAAAGTAGAAAAAGGATTTATCATTCTCCAATGCAATTATGCTAGCCTTCATGTGGAAATGATGCCACCATAAGGCTTTCTCTTGTGCCACTACCAATGGAAAAACAAGCAACCCCATAGGTTCATTGGTATTTTGGATTGGAAATCGAAACAAATGTTGCCTTGAGCAATGTTTAAGCCAAAATGTAGAGTTGGAAGCTTCTCTTAAAGTATCATAAGGAATTGTTGTCTGCCTATTTACTTATGTCAACCTTCCTTTGGAAAGGATTCCACCATCAACTTATCTGTGTGCTAATATCGATGGAGAAAACAAGCAGACTCATAGGTCCATTGACATTTATGGAGCTTTTTAACACTCTTGTAATAGACAATGAATCTCTATTTAAAATATTATTATGTTTATCATGAAATGTTATTATGTTTATCAATCTATATTCTTAATAAGTTAATTTATTAACTAACACAATTGCCTACTATTATTGATTTTTTTTTAAATCTCTAATTCTATAAACATTTAAGAAGTATTTAAAATAAGTTAAAATAAAATTATATTTTACTAATGAAAGAACTTACAGATATTTATTACATTTATTATCATAATGTCTAATTAAAAACAATTTCAATAATAGTCAACTAGGTCAATATTTACTAATGAAAAAACTTATAGATATTTAATACATATATTATCCTTATAGATATTTAATACATATATTATCCTAATGTCTAGTTAAAAACGATTTCAATAATAGTCAACTACATCAATATATAATGGCTAAGAAAATATTTTACAAATGAAAGAACTTATAGATATCTAATACATTTGTTATCATAATGTCTAATTAAAAACAATTTCAATAATAGTCAAATACATCAATATATGCCCAACCTGACAGAAAGTATAATACCACCCTCACCTTCCCCCAACCTTCTCTCCCAGCTAGAAAAGCCCTGTCAAAAAATACCCAGCGGTAAGGGTGGTCTACTTCGACGATAATATTACAAGGAGTATATGCAGGTTCTGCGCCAGGTAAAAGAGAGAAAGTTGTAACAAAGATTAACCAAAATTTGTTTAATCATGTTTTGATTAAAATTCCAAAATTTAAAATAATTTAGCATCATTATTTTAAAAATTTATGAAATATTTTAAATGTATATTATTTTTTTTTTCAAATTATTAATTATTAAAATAAATTTTAATATTTTTTATAAAATACCAAAGTTAAAAAAGAAATTATTTTTTTCTAAATAAATTTAATTTCTATTAAATAAAATTTATCTTTAATTATTTTATTTCAATATTAAAAATTTACAAAGATTTTGATTTTACAATTATTAAAGGCAGAAAGAGATCAAATATCTTAATATGCAATTTTTTTTAAAGAACATACAAAAATAGAAATTATATATTTTTATGAAAATAATAAATTAATAAAAAATACGAAACTTAAAATAAAGAAAATAAAAATTAACTTAAAATATAGTAATTGGGGGCAGAGGCTCATTTTGCAGCCTAGTACCTTATCCTTCGGACATCAAAGTTGAAATTTTGCTCATATCAGCGTAAATAAAAAAATAAAATATTTAAATAACTATATAAAATATTTAAAAAAATATCGGTTCATAAAAAATTTGCACATAAAAAAATTAGCAATATAATCTTTGCAATATAATCTCTTCATAATTTAATAGAAAAACTATTACTTTAAAAAAATTTGCACATAAAAAATTAGCAATATAATCTCTTCATAATTTAATAGAAAAACTATTACTTAAAAAAAAAATCTAATTGATTCAACGAATTTTTAAAATCACATATTATTTCTACCCTTTTACCTTTAAAGTATTAGTTTATCATGAATTAGTTAAATTTTTGAGATGCAACTCCGATAACTACATATAAATTAAAAAAACCTACATTTCGAAAAAATATATTTTACGCGATCTTAAATTTATTATAAAATTTAAGATCTATTATAAAATTTAAGATGATTGTGAATTAGATAAATGGGCATTAACAAGCCTCGCACTCCACGAACATTCTAGTTGCGCTGCAGCATATATTTGCTTGTATGTAGTTGTAACGTGAAAAGTCTTGATGTGATGGCTGTCAGTTTGTTCTGACACATATAATGTAAAAAAAGAAGATCCATAAATGCTTCTTAAGGGAACTAGCTCCTCCCATCTAAAAAAATAGGCATTAATGTTTGGAGTTGTCTTTAGTGCAACTTTTTGGAGATTTTGTTGACGGAATCCGGCGGAAAAAATTGAGGTTAAATCTTGATTTGTATGATTTAAAATGGTTTTTGAACTGCATATTTGGATTCAACACTCTGAAAAACCCCTAGGATGCTTTGATTGTACAGAAATTACCTATCAAACTTGCGATTTCAATAAATTGCTACCGGATTTTAAAGAAACTTGACCGGAAAAACCTACCGGAAAAGCTTCCAAAAAATCGCCCAAAAACAACTAAGAAAATATAAATTAGAATTTTGACAAAACAATTTCTTTATTAAGTTATGACTATAAAAAGAAAATTCTAACGAAGAATTTGGACAAGACAATTTTTTTTTATTAAATTTTGATCTTTTGTTTCTTAAATGTATTTTTAATTTTGTATATATTCAGTATGGTAAAAATTCCCTAAAACATTAAACAACTAAAATTTATTAAAAAATTTCTACCCAATTTTAATTAACTTGACTCTGAAAATATGGTCGGGAAAGCTCCGAAACACCTATAGACCTATGGATTCATGGACTGAGCGATAAAAATCTATCTAATTAAAACCATACCCTTAAAACCCCATCAACAAAAAAAATCGCACACTTTTCTCTTACAATTTCCATTTCACCCATTTCTCTCGAATCCAGCGGGTAAAATCCTCGAGTACAAATAACTCCTTGCAACTGCAGGCCATGGCTTGTGCTCGTCGTGCAAGAATGGCTTCTATCAGGCGAACATTTTCAACAATCCAATCGCGCACTCAACAGTGGAGCTCTGTATCATCGGAATGGGCCCAAAATTTGGATTCCGCGGTCCTCAAAAGCTTCGAAAACGGTAAAAGCTCTCTTCGATTTCATGAACCCATTCCGAGCCACAAATTTTACTGGACGGATTCATCCGCCGCGCTTCAAATCCATGAGCAAATTAAAGCAAAGAACGAAAACCCCGAATTGCAAGAATTTAATGGCGAAACAGAGGAAGACACCGTGCCTGAATTGAACAAAACTGACGATGTCCTAAAGAAAAAGCAATGGAAGCAAATCTGCCAAATCCTTGAAAAGGGCAATGAAGACATTGAAGAAGCCCTAGATCAATTCGGTGTTCAGTTAAATCCACCGCTGGTAAATAAGGTATCGAAGAAAAGAAGCTCCCGAAGTTTAGCTCTGAGGATTTTTCAATGGATCAAAGCAGAACGAGGGTTTAAACATAACAGTTCAGCTTTCACGAGCTTGCCGATATTCACGGTCGCTGTAGGGATTTTAAAACCGTGCAGATGATTCTGGCAGAGATGCCATCTGCATGTTGCACCTATACTGCGAAAACCTTTTCTTTCGTTACTGCCTGTAATGGTGGTCCGAATATTTTGAATAAACTCATGGAAATGTTTGAGAAGCTAGGGCTTTCTTTCAAAAGAGATTGTTATCAGAGATTGTTATGAAATGCTTATTGTGGCTTTAAAGAACCACACAATTACTTTGTTATATTGTTGAATTGAGGCTTCTGTGATCTATATCAAGTTTATTATAGGTTCTTGGGCGTAAATCACATGGCATTTCATTTGTCTTGTCGACGCGTTTCGAACCAACTAGTGTGGTTCATCGTCAGAACAAGTTGAATGAACAGATCTTGCTTTGCCTATTAAATAGATAAAGCAGAACCTCCAACTGGTAAATTTCATGACCAGGTAACGACTAAATAGACAACAGTTGAACCACACTAGTTAGTTCGATACGCATCAACAAATGAAATAGCGTGGTTCATTGTCATGACAAGTTGAATGAACAGATCTTGCTTTGCGTATTAAATAGATAAAGCAGAACCTCCAACAGGAAATCTCATGACCAGGTAACTGCTAAATAGACAACAGTTGAACTACACTAGTTAGTTCGAAACGCCTCAACAAATGAAATGCCATATAATTTACGCCGAAAAATCTATAGTATACTTTGTTATATGGTTATATGTTTATCATACTTGAAATGTTATATATTTATCGATATATATTTTCAATAGGTCAATTGGTTAAGTAACACAATTAAGTGCTATAAAAAAATTTGTTTTTTAATCTCTAATTTTATAAATTTTTACAAAATACTTTTACAAAATTAAAATAAAATTATATTTTACTCATGAAAGTTCAAAGAACTGATAAATATTTGTTACATTTATTATCAAAATGTTAATAAAAGTCGACAACAAGATTAATAAATAATGGATAATGGCTATGCAAATATTAGGGAAAAAACCTACCCTAATACAATATGTTTTATAAGCCCAAACTTAGTGAGAAGGGCTAAGGTCATCCAACCACACTCACGTCTTTGTTGGTCCACGTCTCAAACACATCACAATTTTATTTCTCCTCCTATGGTGATTTTTGCTAATGTCTCTATAGACAAATGAGCAAATCTTATGGATCAAATTTATAACAATAATTAATCATATAAAAAATAAAGTCAAACAAAGTCAAACGGGATCTCCAAGCTAAAATAAAAACCATAATTTTGAAGTTTTATAAAATATTTCAAAGATATTAAAAACCATAATTTTGAAGTTTTATGAAATATTTCAAAGATATTAAATATAAATATAATGTATTTTACTAAAATTATATAGTAAGGAGATTGTGATGGATGTTATTTTAAAGATTGAGACTCGAATATGCTTTTGAGGGTAGTTGAACTACATTGCTTGGAAGGACGGGATGGAAATAGTGTTGGAAGACAATGGGCTGAAGGAATTTATAGACAAATATATTCCTAAGCCTCTAACAACAGATGCTTAAGATATGATAGAGTGGAGGAAATGTATTGCAAAGGCAAGAAGGATCATACTAGAAGGATTTCGAGATCATATTGTCTCGAACTTCCACGGAAAGGATACACCATATGTAATGTGGCAAGCCTTGATCGACTTGTTTTAGAATAGCAATGACCATAGGAAGTTCGCACTGAAGGAAAATCTTCGAAAAATCAAGATGGAGAAGGGCAACACAATACCACAATACTTGAGGAGGTTCATCCAATTTTGGGATGAGCTTGGGAGTGTCAGTATTACAGTGGCTGAAGATGATCTGGTCAACCTAACACTTCTAGGCCTTCCCAAGAGCTAACATAGCTACCAAGATTCAGTAAATGGGAGGGAGCATCTACCAAATTCGAAGCGTTTGTGGTCCGACTTGGTGCAAGAAGAGATAAGGCGGAGCACCAGAGATGGAACCTCATTCAAGAATGATGATGAGGAGAATTATGCCTTAGCTAGAAAGGAAAAGAAAGGGAAAGGAAAGAAATTCCAATCCAAAGGAGATTCCAGTCAGGGCGGCAAGAAGAAGGACTTTTCGAAGATTAAATGTTTTCACTATCATGAGTTGGGACACTATGCCACAAAGTGTCCGCACAAGAAGGCCGAAAAGAATCCCTCAGGAGGAGCGGTAGGTGAAGCTCTTGCTTCACAATTTGAGTTGGATTTCACCCTTATTGCTTGCATGGTGACATCAATGATGTGTAGTGTGTGGTATCTGAATAGTGGAGACTCATCCCATATCACTGATAATAAATATCTTTTCAGTGACTTGGAGGAGAAGGACCTCCAGATGCACATCGAGATGGGAGATGATGGAAGGTATAACACGACCGACATCGGTACTATTACTTTTCAAAGGGAGTTTGGTTCTCCTCTCACATTAAAATATGTCATGTATGTTCCGGGTTTGAAGAAGAATTCGATTTCAATTGCTATGTTGGAGGACCATGGCTATGATGTGATATCTAGCAAAGGAAATCATTTCCTTCGTCACATAGCCTTAGGACAAGTGAAGCGAATCGAGGTTAAGGTGAAGAACCTCTAAAAATTGGATGTAGAAGAATGTGCAACATTGAGCACAAAAGCAAAGAAGGTGCAGAGCCGAGACATCAGGGATTTATGGCATGGAAGATTGAGCCATCGTCACCATGGAGCTTTAAAGATCACGCAACATGTTTCTATATGATCCGGATTTAAACAGGAATGCAACAAATTACAGAGATAACCATAAACACAGAGATGCAGCGGAAATAATACTTCATTTCATTAATGTAAGATACTGAAATATGCTTACAAACATAAATGGAAATAAATGAGCTAGGGCGATGGTAGCTTATCTCTGAGAAGAGATGTGGCGGCTACATGCCTCTGAACTATGTTACGATGAGGCTCGAAGGCCTATTTATTGTTGAGAAACAATAGAAAACCCTTAACATCCAAAAACCTAACCCTAGAAGATGAAACGCCAAATTGTGGGCCCCATTTTGGGTAAGTTGGTACATCAACTTCCCGAGGTCATAACTTTGGAACCCGATCTTTGTTTGACGTGTACAATAGCTCGCTAGAAAGATTTATCTGAGCACTACAACTTTGGGAAGAGAAACATGGGTCCATGTACCGATATTACTCCCAGATTTCCCAAGAAACGTCGTTTAGGGCCTCAAAACGACTCCGGAAGTTCAGGACCCAAAAAACTGCTAAAAATAGTAAACTGTGCTACAATTTATGAAACTGAAAAACTAAAAGAGATAGTTGTGGGGGTCCAAGTGAGATAGGTGGGTGGCCACCAACATCCACTTGGATCATTCCTCCCCCTTAGGAAGCAATGGTCCCCATTGCGTTGAGTTCCTCCATCTTTTGAACTTGGTCCCTGGTGAGTTGTTCTACAATCTCTGATGTGTCTAGTAATGGTGGGAAGCATGGTCAACAACGGTCCACATTGAACATTCGGTGCAAGCGAAGGAATGGAGGAATGTTGTGCTCCAAAGCATTGTTTCCCACAACCTTGGTAATGTTGTAAGGACCATGTCAGAATGGTCTGATCTTCTGATGGGCTCTTGTAAAGTGTTCTTTCTACAGATGTAACCAAACTTTGTCGCCCACCTGAAACTTGTGTGGTACCCTTGTGGGTGAGGAGAAGTTGTTCCTGTGTTCTTTCATGACCGTATCCCTCTGCTACTGCTGCTGGGTGGAAGAACCCTTCACGGGGGTCATGGATGTGGTGACGATCTTCCCATTACTTTGGGAGAAAACCACATAGAAAATGAATTTCCTAGTCTGGGAGATGAGCTTGCTGCCCTTCTTAGCAGCGATCAAAGAGGTGGTGGTAGGTGGGGCTACCTCTGACATCTTGTATAATGAATTACATAAAGAAATACTGACAACGCGAGGCCTTGACTCATACACAACATGTCGCCTCCATAAGTATGGTTGGCCTAATAATACATCACAAACATCTAGAGGTGTAACATCACATAATACCTCGTCTGTGAAGGGTTTGATGCTGTAGGGAAGGCGACACTGATAGCGAACTTGGAGATCTCGTCCTTCATGAAACCACCCGATACTATACGATTGCGGATGTGGTGTAGTTGGTAGGCCCAACCGCTTCACGACCTCTGCTGAAATGAGGTTCTTCAAGCTCCCACCATCAACAATGAATTGCAAGGGTGAACCTTCACCCACATTTGTGAGTGGAAAAGACACTCCCCCTCCTCTGGTTCTTTGGGCTCATTCTTCTGGATCTTGGTGGTGGCAACAGTGACACTGGGCTCCGCATCAATGATCTGCTTCCCTTTGCTATTCCCCTTGTCAAGTTCTGACTCAGGGTCGGAACATGCATCTAATTCTGAAGCCTTCAACTCGGCCACCAGCAACTACTTGGTCCGACACTCACTTGTGTTGTGAGTGGGGCTCTTATGGAACTCACGCCACTTTCCTGTGTCCTTCTTCGAATTCAGGGTGTTTTTCTTTTCTCGTGGCTTTGACGGGTTGTCTTGGGTTGCCCCATCTTGGCTTTGTCCTTGGTTCTGCGATTTGGGGAAGCCTTTCCCTCAGTTCTTTTGTTTGAACTTCTACTCGATTTTGATAGCGTATTGGTACGCCGTGCTGAGGGAGGAGATGTTCAGGAACTCCATCTCTTCTTGGATGTACCTGTGTAGGCAGTCACAGTATTTGAGTACCAAATACAGCTCAGAATCCTTGATACCCAACTGTGTGCGAAGGGATGAAAAATGTTTGTGAACTCCGACACATCTTGGTCCTGTCCCTGCCGTAGTGTGGTCCACTTTATGTATTTGTCCCCATATATTTTAACAAGGTAGCACTTGTTGAAAATGCAACAATATGATGGAGCTTAGTGGAAAAGAGTCGCCTTCACTAAGTGGGCCCACAGGCTATTTTTGGCACAAATTCTATTTTTAGACTATCTCTATTTTTAGACATATGGATCATGGTCTATGAGTTGTAGGATGCTATTTGTGGATGATTGGTCATGTTGGTAAAAATAGATGGACTTCTATTTTTAGACATATGGGCGGAGTCTATTTTTAGATTGCCAGGCTAAAAATAGAACAGTCGAATATTATTAGCTCATAATAATATTTGGACTATAAACATTATCTTATCCTCTTGGATCACTTCAGTTTGAGCTACAGATGTGGCACATGCAGCTGTCAGAAGGAAATACGCTTTCTTTGTGGGTCAGTTGAGCTATTGCATGAGGATTTCAGTTAGAACTCATGTGGTTGAGTTTGGTGGAGTTGATTGTGGAGTTGATGGAGTTGTGTTCAGTTTGACTTGGTTGAACTAGTTGTATTTTAGTCTAACTAAAGAATACACTAGTGATGAGTTGTGTGAATTAAATATTAATTAATTCACTAATTATTAACTCATAATGCAACTGAAGAATACACCAGTTAACTCAGTGCATGTACAGTTCAGTAGAGACAGGTGTTAGAGGTTGAGATTGCTATCAGTTGTGACTATAGTTGTGCATGAGATCTTGCACAATCAATGGGATTGAGTTGTGCCAATGAGGACTGCGCAGTGTGGGCCAATATCAAGGCAATTGTAGCTTGTGCTCACGTGATTTTCACCTTGGATTTTGCAGTGGAGGCAGGCAAAGCAGCGGAGGAGATTTGAACCTGTGACTTGTTTGGATCTGAGCTAGTTTTGTGTGTAACAGGTGGAGATAGTACTGAGTACTTGTGAGGAGTATTGTACTATGTATTGTTACATGTTCTCAATCATTATAATATACAGATAGTGTGGGGTTTTCAGCTGTATGCTTTCCCCAGGTTACATACTGTGTTAATGTGCGCATGCGCTTGATGTTTCATTGTTTTTAATTCCACAAAATTGATGATCAACGTAGAGGAGGTTATGTATTGTGCATGTATTCCACAATAGTGTATAATCGGGATAATCTCTGTGAATAAGTGTTTATTATTCAAAATTTCTACAGCACTGCTCCTTGATGGCATCCTAAAATGAATTCCAAGTGGGTGCGGCTGAAAATAGTGAGCCTGTACTTTCATCCTTCTGCTCGCAGTAGGTTTCCCACCAGTCCTTAAAGTGGGGATTGTTTTGAGAAGAGCAAAAATAATATTTTCCCGACTGGAAAAATCATGAATAGAAAAATAACCCTCTAGCAAATTTACTCATTTATTGACGACATCTGTGTCTATCTAACCTTCGAATATGGGGATTTCAAAATTAACTTATACCTTAAACGGTGTGGCATTTCCAGAGTAGCTATTGGAAGCTGATGCATTGCCTTTGGGCAGCCGCTAAAGGATCTGGGAAAAACAGTCCATCATCGCGTTCCTTTGTCGCTCGAGGGCTTCTTCGAGCAAGATTTTGATAGGATCTCCTGCCCCCTTGTCTTTCTTTTCATCCGCCGTGGGAGGTCGTCAGGATTTTCGAGGCTGGTCTTGCAAAGGTTTGACCAGTCCAATCTCTAACTCGTTATATCTCGACCTCGTTGGGGATATGCAAAGAAAAACAAAGAAAAAAACAGGCCGCTCTGATACCACTGATCTAGATTTAAACAGGAACGCAACAAATTACATAGATAACCATAAACACAAAGATGCAAAATAAATAATACTTCATTTCATTAATTTAAAATACTGAAATATGCTTACAAACAGAAATGGAAATAAATCAGCTAGGGCGATGGTAGCTTATCTCTGAGAAGAGATGTGGTGGCTACATGCCTCTGAAATGTGTTACAATGAGGCTCGAAGGCCTATTTATTGTTTAGAAACAATGGAAAACCCTTGACATCCAAAAACCTAACCCTAGAAGATGAAACGCCAAATTGTGGGCCCTGTTTTGCGTAAGTTGGTACATCAACTTCCCGGGGTCATAACTTTGGCACCCGATCTTCATTTGACACGTACAATAGTTTGTTAGAAATATCTATCCAAGCACTACAAATTTGGGAAGAGCAACATCGATCCATGGACCCATGTTGCTCCCAGATTTCCCAAAAAACATCGTTTAGGGCCTAAAAACGGCTCCGGAAGTTCAGGACCTGAGAAACTGCTAAAAATAGTAAACTATGCTACAATTTATGAAACTGAAAAACTGAAAGAGACAGTTGTGGGGGTCTAAGAGGGATAGGTGGGTGGCCACCAACATCCACTTGGATCAATATAGGACTTCCCAATGGTGCATTAGAGTAGAGAGATACATGCAAAGGGTGTACATTGGGGAAGTACACCAAAGCCACCTTCGTGATAAGGACAATTGAGCACAAGCTATCCTTGAAAGAGTTCACTCAGATGTGTGTGGACCGTTCTCGACAACCTCCACGACCAAGCTCAAGTATTATGTAATATGTGTAGATCATTTCTCATGTAAGTGCTAGATTTTCTTCATGCAGAAGAAATATAAGACATTCTCTAAATTTTGTGAATTTAAAGCACTTGGTGAGAAAGACACTCGTAGGAAAGTGAAGGCTATTAGGAGCGATAATGGTGGAGAATATGTGTTGAATGAATTCAAGAACTTCTGTGCATCAGAAGGCATTCGAAGGGAGTTAATAGCAACCCATAACCCACAGCAAAATGGGGTGGTTGAAAGGAAGAAAAAAATTATTGTGGGAGCTGCACATGCAATGTTGCATGATCAGGGCTTATCGTTGCAATTGTGTGCTGAAGCATGCAACACAACTGTATATGTGCAAAACAAGAGTCCTCATTAGATTTTAGGGATGAGTACACTAGAAGAAGATTTTTTAGGTAAAAAAACAGATGTGGAACACTTCAGGATCTTTAGTTCACTAGTTTACTATCAAGTTACCAAGGATTCAAGGAAAAAGCTAGAACCAATAGCTGAGTTGGCCATATTTGTGGGGTACACTGATACACCTCACAACTATTGGGAGTACCTGTCATCTCATAGGATGAGAGTGGTTCATAGAGATGTGAGGTTCGATGAAGAGAATGCCATGAGATGTTCCCTTGAGAGGGGGCTTCAGTTACATACAAATGAGGAGATTTTAGCTCCAAAGGAAGAACCTTAGGAAGATGTGGAGCAACCACATGCAGAGGAGTAGAAAGTTGAAGCACCCACTCATGTAGATACTTCTAGAGATGGATGGAAGCGCACCAGAGAAGCTGAAAAATTGATGCATGCTGCTAGAGAGAATGTGGGAGCACCCACATCACAACGCAAGCAAAGGAGGTCACCAGATCGATACACTGGCTAGATGGCTCTGATGAGCGAGAGTGTAGAGATTGAGTCATCCTCATTCGAGGAAGTAGTGCAACAACCAGTATGGTTTGATTCCAAAGTAGATGAATATGACTCCATTATCAGAGACAATGTTTGGGAAGTGGTCCCAAGACCAACAGACAAGTCAATGGTGAATTCCAAGTGGCTTTACAAGGTAAAGCAAGCAACATATGTAAATGTTGAGAAACACAAGGGTAAATTTGTGGTCAGAGGGATCTCTCAGGTAGAGGAAATTGATTATGAGGAGACCTTTTCTCTAGTAGCAAGGTACTCTTCAATAATATCTATTCTAGCACTTTCAGCGCAGATGGGATGGAAGATACATTAGATGGATTTGAGGACACCGTTCATCAACAAAGTGATTGAGGAAGAGGTTTACATTGAGCAACCAGAAGGATTTGAGACCTTCAATAGAGAGTTGCATGTGTGCAAACTCAAGTGAGTGATGTATGGATTGAAACAAGCACCCTGTGCTTGGTACACCAAGATTGACAACTATTTCACCAGGTTGGGCTTCACCAAAAGTGAAGCAGATGCAAACCTTTACCATATTGTGTTTGAAGGTAAATTATTCATTATAGTATTATATGTCGATGATTTAATTCTAACAAGTGATTAGAAGCTGGTCAAATCTTTCAAAGAGGATCTTGTAAGAGAATTCGAGATGAAGGACCTAGGGCTCATGCATTATTTCCTTGGTGTGGAAGTATGGCAAGGAGATGAGGAATTGTTTGTCTTTTAGGGTAGGTATGCTAATGAGATACTGCAGAAGTTTCACATGGAGAGCAACAAACCCATGGAGACTCCTCTAATAGGAAATTGGAGGAAGGAATTTAGGTGAAGTAGTGGAGGCTACTATTTATAGGAACCCTGTGGATTCACTTATGTATTTGGTGAACACGTGACCGGACATATGTATTGCAGTTAACCAACTTAGTCAAGAATTGGTTGAGCCAACCAAACTCTATTGGACGGCAACTAAACATGTGTTGAGATACCTCAAAAGCACCACTCAGTTTTGTCTTTTGTATAGACGAAGAGAGGGAGTGAAGCTGCAAGGCTTCATAGATGTAGATTGGGCAGGGATTCCATCTGACAAGAAAATCACATCAGGGGGAATCTTCAGTATTGGGTCAACAATAGTTTCTTGGTACAACATGAAGTAGAGATCAGTTGCACTCAGTTCGACATAAGTAGAGTACATGACTGCTAGTTAAGCATATTGTGAGGCTATTTGGATGAGGAAGATCCTTGTTGTGTTATCTAGTCAGTAGATGGTCCTACAGTGATTTACTATGACAACCAAAGTTGTATCAAACTCTGAGAATCCAGTTTTTCATGATCAGTCCATGCATATCGACATCTGATATCACCATCTACGAGATTGTCTGCAGAGGAGAATCATGTACATTCCTATAGAGGAACAAGATGCATATATCTTGACTAAGGCACTATCAAGAGGAAAATTCGAGTTCTATAGAGGCAGGATTGGGGTATCTGATAATCCCTTTCTTGTTGAGAGGGAGTGTTGAAAATGAAACAGGAAAATCCTGATTTAATTTTGTTCTTGAATTAAATTAGGAATAAAATTGTAATTCCACATCACAAGACAATTTGTACAAGTTAGTTAATTTGACTTAGTTGGCTCAATTAATTCGAGTTAAGGGTCTAACTTGAGTCTTTTTTTTCCTTGGAAAAATCTGGGCAGTTCAACCCCGAAGAGAATCTTTTAAAGCTCGTCGGCCGGACTAGCATGGCCTAACCCTAAGGGCATTGAGGAGAATTGAGCCTATGACCTCCCAATTGGCGAGGTACTTAACAACGGGGACTTGACCAGTTGAGCTAACCCTTGGGGATTTAACTTGAGTCATGTAGAGTGTCTCCTACTTTATAGGAGCTATGGTTGAGTTTATTTTGTGCTGTAATTAATTAATTCAGTTTATTTGAGTTAAAGTGAGTTAAACTAGTTCCAATTGATGGAGGAACTAGTGGGAGGTTAGACAGTGGGGTGCTGCTTCATGTGTTCAATAAGTTAACTGAGGATTCACTCATTAATAACTTATGCTTGTCAGATATGAGAGTTACTTAGTTGAGATTGGAGTTCAAGGGCAGTGTACTATCATTTGTATAATCATCCAAATTGTACAGGTAGCGCATGCAGTTAGAGGAAGGTCTATGAGGATTGCATAATTTATGTTGAGGAATTTCCCTAATTAATAGGGGGCTAATTCCTAAGGAAACAACGCAAGGAAATAGGGACTTAGGCAAGCCAAAATTTGGTTAAGTTTTGGCCTAGGGTTGTTTAAGAAGCTGTGAGAGAGATAGAGATAGTGCAAAGGTTGCTCGGGCTTGAGCAAAACATTGTAATCTTCTCAAATTTTCTGACTAATGCAATATACAGATAGTAGGGGTTTTTAGCTTTGGCTTTCCCCAGGAAATCATTATGTAATGTGTCAATTGAATTATTTCCATTGTATGCTTTGTGATTTCTCAATCGATTTATCGTTTCCACTGATGGGTAGAGTAGATTCAAGTCTTTTATGTTAGAAAATTACATAAGCAATTTGAATCTACAAGGAATTTCTATATGGAGCATAATTGATTTTCATACTGAGACAATATTTGTTACAATGTGACGTTAGACCATAGTTGACCATGATTATAAACCCAAGGGATTTATATCAAACCCTATGAATAATATTATACTCTAGGAATATGAACCCTTTCATTAATAAACTCAATAGATTGATATTATAAACACAAGGAAATAATAAAACCAAGGAATTATAAACCCAAAGGAATAATATTAAACCCAAGGGATTAATATTATAAACTCAAAGTATATAAACCCTAAAATAAACATGGTTGCCCATACTTGACCATGGTTGATTTTCATATCAAGACAATCTTTGTCACAATGTGACGTTGGACCATGGTTGATTATGGTTGATTTTCATATTGAGACAATCTTTGTCACAATGCGACATTAAACCATAGTTGACCATCAAAAAAATATAAACACAATAAATTAATATTAAAAATTTAAAAAAATAATATTAAACTCAATATATATAAACCCATTTATATATACATATATATATTATTACTCTAATTAAAAATTACCCTTTAAATATTTATATATTTAAAAATAAATAAGTTCATGATGATACAACAATAATCCCTAATTTTTAAAATTTTAATAATAGAGATACATTAAAATATGTATAAACAATCTATCGAAATTGCAAAAATTAATGGAGGTAATATATGTAATTAATATATTAGCTCTATATAGGTGCTTTATGTTTTTTTGTTTAATTTTAACAAGGGCATGGGATTATAAGTGGACAATAATTTATGTATGGAAAATGTACTTCCACTCGCATTATGACTTTTATGATAACAATATAATTGTGTTAACTTGTAAATTTACACGAGTGTGAATTATATTATTAAAAAAAAAAACCAATTTCGGCGGAGCTTCGTCGTTAAATTGGGGTGAAAAGCGTTTAGAATTGACGGCCGTAGAAGCCCAATTGCCTTGCTTTGGTTAGGGTTCAGGGTTGTAGTCACTTAACGACGGTTACATCTAGTGCGCATTGCGTTAAGGTACACCACTAACCAGAGTTTGTTAATTACCACCTTGACTTGATAGGCGACGACTAACTTCTCGTCCGTTATAATAACTTCCCAATGGGCGTTCTAATGCAATCCAATGATTGCCAGCTGTCCGATCAATTTTCGACATTAAACCAAAGGAATGGTTGTGTTTTTCACAGGAGATCATACCATAATTATGTTTTATGAAATATTTCAAAGATATTAATTAGCAATTGTCTCAAAAAGTACAAAGGAAGGTCGTAGGATTATTAAATTAGAATTGTTGAATTTATCTAAAAGAGATGTTGATTCAAGCCTACAAAGAGCAAAGAGATTTGATATTTGGAATTCTATGCTATTTGGACACCATATTTCTTTAAATACAACTTAATTTTTTAGAAAAGTTCAAGACCAATGCAGTTCTGCCATGCAGGGATACACTTAAATCGCTACTGGACTTACGATATTGACAAATTCAAAGTAAACTGGTATACAAGAGAATGTACCAAGCTAAATCACAAGTTACACGTCTTCAGACCTGAAAAAGTACATAACAATGGTCTGGAAAATCAATAGCGATATCATAATTGCTTTTCCTTCTACATACATACAATTGCTCCAAAGGCAAGGACAGGAAAATTTTCATCTCTAGTGAGCACCAGTGGGTCACTAAAACGAGTGACCACTAATGACTTTCACATTTATACAAGGAATTGGCAAGGGATTTTACATGGACTCCACTCAACTTCAGACATAGCTTCAGCCAATATGCAGAGTGATTGAAATTGAACACAGCTAAGTAGCGACATTGGTTCACAGTGATACACCAAGTATAAAATATTGAAGTTTTTACAGAAGCAAGGAGTAAGAAAAATTATGAAGCTCAGAGAAGTAGATTTAAATCAATCAAAGCTTGTTGAACAGCTATAACGTCCATAGAAATAATCTTCCAAGGTTCTGCTCTCATGTACAAGATCTACACTTTGATCTGGACTACTGTTTGATCTGGAAAATTTGATTTTGGATAGATAATATAAATAGTAGAAGTACTACCAAGTTCACAAAAAGAAATAATTCAAATTTACATTTTTAATATTTATTTATTAAAATTTAAATAAAATTATTAAAAGATAAATAAATCTAAAAAAATTTAAACATTAAAAATTAATTGTAATTATGTCTTATTATAAAATTCAAATAAATTGTTGTTTCAAATGTATGACCTTATCTAACACATGGACACAAAATATGCAAAGATCATAAACACTTTTGTCTTGTGGTATATAGAATTTAAATACAATCCTGAAAATTTGTTGAATTAGTAGAATTAATCCCTCGTTAAGCTAGGGCGGCTAACATGCTAAATCACCCGTTTAATCTATGGAGGCCAGTGTACGAATTTTAAATCTGAAGCATCTAACCGTTTCTACAATTTTATTGTGAATTTTGATTATTTTAGTATATAATGTTGATGGGTGGACAAAAAATGGCTATATTTGACAAGCAAATACGGGTAATTTGCCCAACAAATTCCATTTGGCTATTAACCTTGAGAGATTCTTCCCCATGGAATGGACAAAAATTTAATTTTGATTGTGGTTTTAGTTTATTCATAATTTCTAGCTTAAATCCAAATATGCTAACATTATACATAATGTTGGTGGAATCAAAAGCTCCCTAAAAAAACTAACAACAATATTATATTATTAACTAGAATATTTTCAAAATAGGGAAAAGGAACTCAGAAAAAGAAGATATTAAATTTTGGTTATGGTTAAATTTTTTATTATGTAAAAATATATTGAATGTAAAATTAACAATTCATTTAAAAAAAGTATTTTAGGGTAATTTATAGAAATATTTTTTAGAAAAAATTGCATAAAATATTATAACTTGTATTGGACAATGTTAAATTGATATTGGCTAATAAGGAGATCCAATCCTATATCCTTGATTTGGAGGAACTAATAAATTGAGAAATCTACATATACAATTTTTCTCCTACATAATAATTGTGAAAATTAACTCTCAAATATATTTATTTATATTTTATTCTTTTTTTTCTTACAAAAACTTCCTTAAATTTTGATAGAGAGTAGCTAATATATGAAAATTTATATGTCATATATATAATTTTTAATATATTTTCAGATTAATATAAATAGACATTTATAAAATTTCATATGTGATGAACATGTTCATCACTATTTTTTTTTGGTAAATAGTGGGTGCATTTTTAACTAATTAATCAGTCTACTTTATCATTATAACCTATTCGTTAAAAATAACAACTTTTTAATTTCAATTATATATTTCAAATATTATCAATCATATTAAAAAATTCATTGTTTCTTTATTTTATCTATATATATATATATATATATATATATATATATATATATATATATATATATATCACACATTAATTTCACTAGATTAATTGCCTCTCAGAAATGGTGATGATTTAAGAAAATTACTAATTCAAAAACATGATGTTTATGTGCAAATTGAAATATGGAAATAAAAAACCTTGTAAACTGGACTAAGCCCTTGTGATTTCTAAGGAACTCATACACTGTAAATAGTTGCATATCTAGCCTTTCCAAGATATAGATTTCTAAGTACAAAACAAGAATTAAAAAAGATCCATCACAACGATGCTGACTCCTTGAAAAGACAACCATTTCAGCACCAATAGACAATTTTAATTGGAGCAGAATGGGTACCCAATTAAAATGCTTATAAAATGCTTACATGGAGTAACAATGACAGTGACTGGTCATTACAATCTTTTATTATTTTCACCAACCTGTCAAGTACATTTTTTTATGATGGTTTTTTCAATTTGAGTTTATTTTTTTTTTCCGACCAACGCCCTTTCAATTCATTTAAATAAATTTGAACCTGCATGAACTCGAGAAATGGAACATGAGAACATGGTTGAATGTGAAATGAAAATTGAAACCCGGGCACAACCATGTGTTTGGACATGAAATTGAAATCAAAACCTGGGCAGATATGAAATTAAATAAAAATAAGGTAAATTGATGTGTGAACTCTGGACACTCTGTGCATGAACCGTTGAGTTGTTAGAGTATTCTATTACTCATAATGTTCTAGAAGAGATGTTGTTTCAAGCCTAACGACTGAGCAATTTGAGTTGGATAAAGGCTTTCTAATTGTTTTTTATTATGGTAAAATTATATTGATAATTCATTGGTTTTACTTTCAAAAGCTTGAAGGAATTTGAAGAGCGGGTATAGGATTGTTTTGTGGGATTTGATCCCAAAATCATTGATTTATAAATACATACTCAATGAAATGTTAATTGGTTGAAACCCTGCACAAATGTTTGATATAAGAAAATAAGCCGAAAAGGTTGAAAGGATTAATTGGTTTGTGGAAAACCTTGTTTTCTTGGACTGGATCATTGTGCAATTACTTTTCTTTAGATGTTTTGTTTATATCTCCTTGATAAGCACAAGCACAGAGTTAAGTTTGAGCTGAGCTCTTAACTTGGAACTCTCCCAGGTGGAGCTGAGTCCCTCTAGAACGATCCCTGATAAGCACAAGCATAGAGTTCTGTTTGAGCTGAGCTCTTAACTTGTTTCCAGTTAAAAATACTGCCTTGATTGTTTAGAGTCTTAGACATTCCTGACTCTAAAAAGGCATACGACATGAACAACATAGCCATAGGGGTTAGGGTTATGTTTGAAAAATACCGTCTTGATTGTTTAGACATTCCTGGCCCTAACAAGGCATACGAGATGAACATTTTTGGTGCTGTGGAAATCAACATGAACAACAAAGGCGTAGGGTTAGGTTTATGTTTGAAAAATACTGTTTTGATTGTTTGGACATTCCTGTATCTAAAAGGGCATACGAGGAGATAAAACATTTTTGGTGCTGTTGTTTTTCAATATATAACAGCATTAACTTGTGTTATTTTATAGCATCGGACTAAAACTCAGATGTAAGTAAAAGAATGAACTGAATCATCCGTGCAGGAAGACAACACGTATATAGTGTGGATGAATCACAACTATTCTGAATTTTATGTCTGTATAGACACATAATAAGATCATATAATCTTCATATAGGATATAGAGGCCAACTGAAGAATATCCCATCACATATGTGCTGCTTTCTATTGTTCAAGTAAATATCAATGCCCAAACTGTGAACAGTTGCCGAACATCAATATGACCCTAGATGTCAAATGTATTGTTGTTAGGTCCCTATAATACTAGTGATTACCCCATTACTATTGTAGTTGTATCCCTTATTAATATTGTTGAGCCCCTATTGTCCCCATATTTTTATTACTGTGCCCCATAGAATCCCTCTATTGTTATTTTTGTGGCTTTATATTATTATTGTTAGGTCGGCTGGGTTATATTGTGACTCCATAGACTCCTATATATAGAAAGGAGGTTTTGTCATTTGAATCATCCAAGAATTGTTCATTTGTGTAATGTAAAGGAGGTTTCCCCCTCGAAGAGGCTGAATTCTAAGGCGTTGATCTCTCTTTTCTATCTTTTTGTGAGCTGGTTTCATAACATTTGGTATCAGAGCTTTGGATTCTAGGGTTTCGCTACTCCAAATAGGTCATCGTGGCATTTTCGCTATAACTTTTTTCCTGCGACGTTTCAGAAGCGAAAAAAAACCCATTTGAGATGAAATCGCACTGAACCTCGAATTCAAATTTCAGAGCTTTTCGTTCTATATTTGCGGAGATATGATCTGAGGAAGTTGGCCTTTTGCAGACTCCTGAATTACATTCCAAACAGGTGACCTGGGGAAAATCGTCATAACTTTCTCTCTGAGCATCGGATTGAAATTTTGTAAGAAGGTAAAGAAAGAGGACGGACTGTAGTTACTTGTATATATTTTTCAATGCCATAGGTTGAAACAGTGACATGTGGCACTTCATACAAGTTTGCTCTTCTGGAAATGTCTATAATCAGGTCATCTTGAGAGATTGTGCATAACTCTTTCTTGGGGAATCTAATTTGGATCAGACTGGTGGCATTGGAAAGAGGATGCAGAGGGCTACTATAGGTCGCAATTTTAGAACTGGATGATCCAAAACTACAGAGATACATCAGATTCAATATCAAGCTCCTATAAAGTGAAAAAAGGTGTGTAGTTTTTTTTAAATTTTTGCTTAAGCTTGGTTTGAAAAATTAGTTTGAAGGAATTCAAAGGGCATAGTAAAGCATTATTATTGGTAATTGATGCCTCGATGAAAGAAAATGCAAACACCTAGTAAGAAACCTAAAAGCTCTAGCATGACTCATGAAGAAGAGGAAGAAATGCAACGTGATATATCAAAATTACGAGACCAAGTGCAACAAGTGTCACTTGCACAAACAGTAACAGAATCTAAGATGAAAGATGTAGAAGCTAAGATGGATTCTTAAAAGAAAGGTGTAGAAGCTAAGATGGATTGTTTAAAGAAAGGTGTAGAAGTTAAGATAGATGGCATGGAAGCTAAGATGAATGGCATGGACGCTAAAATGGATGGCATGGATGATAAGATGGAAGAATTGAAGATAAATATGAATAAGTTGCTACAAGAAATGGTCACTAATGGTGAAAAGGTAGTAAAGGAAACTCATGATGAGAACAAAAAAAATGTTAATCATGATTCCATAGACTCTAATGTTGGATCGAAGACCCACCATATTCCAAAAATCGATATGAGGAAGTTTGATGGCAAGGATCCCGCAACATGGATATTACAGATGGAGCAATTTTTCAATCTCAATAATGTGCAAAACACACAAAAGGTACGTATTGCAACTTTATATTTGAACCAAATCAGTTTGTATGGTATCAATGGCTTTGCTCTCGTAAACAAATTATCACTTGGGCAATTTTTACGGAAGAATTGATAGCACATTATGAGGATACAAAAAACAACACTTTTTTTAGCCAATTGATACGTCTCAAACAAAAGGGTTTAATAATGGAGCATATTGAGGAGTTCCAAAAATTGAACATAAGGGTAAAAAATATTCCAGAGGAGCATAAGATTGATGTGTTCATAGGGACTCTAAAGGATAATATCCAACATGATGTTCCCCTTTGGGAACCTGATTCATTAGAGAAGGCATTCAGGTTAGCAAGAAAAATGGAAAGCAAAATTATGGCAACCAGGAAACATACCAGTCACAACTATAAAGATGGAAGTGTTGTTACCCCTAGCCTTCCACATCCTATAAGGTTGACACCACAAAAATTGGAAGAAAAAAGAGCAAAAGGGCTTTGTTATAGTTGTGATAGCAAATACACTAAAGGTCATAAGTGTGCTGAGAAGAAATTATTCTACATATATTGTGAAGAGGAAAAAGAAAAGGAGCAAGAAAGGTCAAAGGAAGAGGATATACTCCAGGAACAAAGCCTAGATAAAGAAGAAATGAATCCGACCATATCTTGTAATGCATTGGCTGGAATTACCACTCCTCAAACCATCAAGATAGAAGGACAAATCAAGAAGAAAAATGTAATAGTGTTGATTGATTCAGGAAGCACCCGCAATTTTATTCATTGTAAGGTAGCAAAAGAATTGAATTGCTTCCTATATCTAACACCAGAGTGTCAAGTGATGATTGCAAATGGAGGAATGATAAATTGCTCTGGAAAGTGCCATAATATCAAGCTATCCATGGGAGAATATGTATTGACTAGCCCAATGCTTTCCATTCCAATGGGAGGTGCTGATGTTGTACTAGGAGTCCAATGGCTACAATCCTTGGGTATAATAGCTTTTAATTTTCAAGAACCTTTCATGAAATTTTCTGCCGAAGGAAAGGAAGTTGAATTAAGGGGTATTGTAGGGAAACCAGGAAAGATAATAAGCTCTAACGGTATGACAAAGCTTCTAAAAAAGGAACAAAGAGGTGTCATTGCACAATTATGTTCGCCAGATGTTTCCACATCGGAATCATCTATTTCTCCAGATCTCCAAAAAGTCTTGGCCAATCATTCCAAGGTATTTGAGACTCCCAAAGGTATCCCACCTATTCGTGATCATGCTCATGCTATTCATCTGATTCCAGGAAGTGTTCCTCCAAACATCAGGCCGTATAGATATCCCTATGCCCAAAAGAGTGAAATTGAACGTATGGTTGCAGAAATGCTAGAGGCTGGTATAATTCAACCTAGTCAAAGTTCTTTCTCTGCTCTAGTAGTATTGGTGCACAAGAAGGATGGATCATGGCGCATGTGTCCGGATTATAGAGAGCTCAACAAGCTCACTATTAAAGATAAGTTTCCCATTGCTATCATTGATGGTTTACTGGATGAATTGCAGGAACAATTTACTTCACCAAGTTGGATCTTCGTCCAGGATATCATCAAATCAGAATGAAGACTAAAGACATTCTGAAAACAACATTTAGAACTCATGAGGGTCATTATGAATTTTTGGTCATGCCTTTTGGCCTTACCAATGCACCTTCTACATTTCAAGGTTTGATGAATTCCATTTTCAAACCCTTAGAAAATTTGTGTTAGTATTTTGATGATATACTAATCTACAGCAAGTCTTGGAAGGATCATGTTGAACATGTTGATAGGATGCTACAACTATTGGAGGAGAAACCATTATATGCAAAAAGATCCAAATGTTTCTTTGGAGTACAAGAGGTGGAATATCTGGGTCATATTGTATCTCATGAAGGAGTTAAGGTAGACCCTAGCAAAATTAAAGCCATTAAGGAATGGAAAATCCCCACATCCATAAAGCATCTGCGAGGATTTCTCAGGTTGATAGGGTATTATCGCAATTTTCTTAAGAATTATGGGAAAATAGTAGCACCTTTAACAACATTATTGAAGAAAGATGCATTTTCATGGACTCCATAAGCAACAAAGGCCTTCGAACATCTTAAAGAGGAAATGTGCCAAGCACCGGTCTTAGCTACACCAGACTTCACAAAAACCTTTATTGTGGAATGTGATGCTTCAGGAAATGGAATTGGTGTCGTTTTAATGCAAGATGAAAGACCCATTGCTTCTGAAAGTCGTCCAATCAAGGGAAAGTTTTTACACAAAGCTATTTATGAGAAGGAAATGTTGGCAGTACTACATGCACTTAAGAAATGGCGACCCTACCTAATGGGAAGACAATTCAAGGTAAAAACGGATCATGATAGCTTTAAATATTTTTTAGAACAAAGATTATCCTCTGAAGAGCAACAAAAGTGGGTCACAAAGATGTTGGGTTATGGCATTGAAATCATCTACAAAAAAGGGAAGCAAAATGTGGTGGCAGATGCACTCTCAAGAAAGGATGAGGATGTGGAAGCATTGTTGTGCGCCATTTCTATTATCCAACCAGATTGGATAAACGAAGCAAGGGAGGAATGGAAGAATGATGAAAAAGTATGGGTACTTATTCGAAAGTTACAACAATATTCCAGTACATCTGATACATTTAGCTGGCAAAATGATTCGTTATGGTACAAAGATCGCTTATACCTTTGTAAGAATTCGCAACTCAAACAAAAAATTCTTATGGAATTGCACACTTCTCCCTTAGGAGGGCACTCAGGATTTTTAAAAACTTACCACAGGGTTAAGAAGGAATTTTTTTGGGATGGCCTTAAATTGGATATTCAAAAGTTTGTGGCGGAATGTTTGGTTTGCCAACAAAATAAAGTTGAAACAATTAAGACCCCGGGTCTATTACAACCTTTATCCATTCCAAGCCAACGTTGGGAGGAGGTTTCAATCGATTTTATCACAGGTTTACTCAAGTCGGAGGGAAAGAGTGTCATCATGGTGGTAGTTGGCAGACTTACCAAGTATGCACACTTTTGTGCATTATCACATCCATTTAAAGTCAGTACAGTTTCTACTGCATTTATGGAAACAATTCAAAAGCTACATGGAATCCAAAATATTATTGTAAGTGACAGAGATCCCATTTTCACTAGAAATTTTTGGACAAAATTATTCTCTTGTCTTGGTACTCAGTTAGCTCATAGCTCATCTTATCATCCTCAATATGATGGGCAAACTGAGATAGTAAACAAATGTTTGGAAGGATATCTTCGTTGTTTTGTATCTGATAAACAGACACAATGGGTCAAATTGTTGCCTCTAGCTGAATGGTGGTATAACACTTCCTTCCACACAACAACAAAAATGACCCCATTTATGGCACTTTATGGATATCAGTCACCATCCATCACATCATATTTAAGAGAAAATTCTAAGGTTCAAGCAGTGGAACATCACATCGAACATCAACAACAAGTCCTCCAACTTTTGATTCAGTTTCCAGAGAATCCACAGTAAGAACCGTTTTCTGCCAACGTTTCAAATCCCAACCGGGATCCATCATCAGGGCTTCTTGAATGCTTGATAGAAAAAGAGCTAATTTAAGAGATTTAATAGTAATGAGGAGAGAATTTTGAGAAGAATGTCGACTATCCTTTTGAATAATTTTGATTTATTAATGATGAGAGTAAATTGAGATGAATATCGGTTTTCATTTTAATAATTTTAGATTAATTTATTGATGAGCTAATTTAATTAATATAAATTATTATTATGTTGATCATTATCATAATTAGTATTAATTAATTAATTATAATATTATTAATAATAAGTTACTTTTATTCTAATAACTAATATTAGAATCCATTCTTAATATTATTATTATAAATAATCATAATTATTATAATTAATAATAATAAATAATATTAATATTATTAATATTGATCATAATTAATATTAATAATATAATCCTAGAATAATGTATTATAATATTATTAATAATTAGTTATTCTTAATCTAAGATAATAATTATTATTAATATTGATTGTTAATATTATTATTAATTAATTAATAATAATAATAATAATTAATAATTAATAATAATAATAATTAGTAATGATAATATTAATTAATAATAATATTATTAATATTTATTATTTATTTATTTATTTTTAAGAGTATTATTAGTGTAATGTTAAAATGATTTGAAATGTACTAATATTATTAATAATAATTATTGTATTAAAATTTTTATATTATAATATTAAGAGTCAATATAAATAATTAATAATAAATAATTAGTAATTAATAATTAACTAGTATTATTAATTGATAATTAATATCAGGACTTTATAATTAAAATATTTTAACTAATTAATAGATTTTAATTAATACTTAATAATCCTGATTTATAATAATAGTTAATGATAATAGTGAAAGCTATTATCATAATAACTATTGTAAATGTTTAATTATGAACTAATTATTATTCTTATTATACCTAAATTATTAAAGCGAAGCTACTAACTACTATGAATGTAAAGGGAGAGGTAATTCTACCATCGAATACTAAACCTGAGAAGTATTGGTGACCCTAATTTTTCTGATTAGGGGAAGCCAACTTCCACTAATCTCCATACCATTGTCTCTGTTTAGATTATGCGGATGCTTGATAATTTCAAGAGCTTCTCTAATCTTTCGCTTATGATGTTGTTCTTCCCTAGCGATAATTGAGGCGTTCTCGAAGTAGACATGGTGCTTAGTTTTTGAGGAGTGTTCTGCCAAGGCCGAAGTACGAGATCTTTCATTCTTAATATCAGCTCCATGTTCCTTGAGTCTCGTCTGCAGGGAGCGACCTGTTTCACCAATGTAGCTTTTTCCACACGAGCAATCTATTTTATAGACTCCCTTAAGCTGATGTCTATCGATACTGTCTTTGACAGATCTCATACCTTGCCTAATAGTTCCAGGTGCTGAGAATTGCGTGTTTATGTTTTTCTTCCTGAGGATTTTAGCAATCTTATCTGTAACTCCATGAATATAAGGAAGAATAACCTCCAACTCTTAAAGGATAACCTCGTGTTGCCACAGAATAGAATGAAACAACAGGCAGATCAACATCGTAGCGAAAGAAGTTTTGATGTAGGTGATTGGGTATTCCTATGGCTACAACCATATAAACAAATGTCCCTCAAGCAAGCTAAGAAGGATAATAAATTATCACCAAAGTATTATGGTCCGTACAAGGTGATGCAAAAGATTGGTACTATGGCATACAAATTGGAGCTTCCTGCAGCGTCTCGAGTGCACCCAGTTTTCCATGTTTCATGTTTAAAGAAGGTTATAGGCGACAAGCTCCTAGTTCAAACAATATTGCCAGAACTTAATGAGGAAGGAAAAATTAAATTGGAACCAGAAGTAGTCACAGAAACAAGAACTCGACATCTACGAAATTGATCAATTTCAGAGTATCTCATCAAGTGGAAGAACTTATCCGCTGAAGATTCCACATGGGAGGATGAGAATTTTATACAGAAGCATCCAGAACTACTCAAGCATTGAGGACAACACTTTTTTGAAGGAGAGGGGCATGTTAGGTCCCTATAATACTAGTGATTACCCCATTACTATTGTAGTTGTATCCCTTATTAATATTGTTGAGCCCCTATTGTCCCCATATTTTTATTATTGTGCCCCATAGAATCCCTCTATTGTTATTTTTGTGGCTTTATATTATTATTGTTAGATCGGCTGGGCTATATTGTGACTCCATAGGCTCCTATATATAGAAAGGAGGTTTTGTCATTTTAATCATCCAAGAATTGTTCATTTGTGTAATGTAAAGGAGGTTGCCCCCTCAAAGAGGCTGAATTCTAAGGCATTGATCTCTCTTTTTTATCTTTTTGTGAGCTGGTTTCATAACAATTGTAGAGTTTTTCTGAGCAAATGCAAAGGCTAGTAAAAAGACAACTACTATTTTCAAAGAATGGTACGTGCAGATTTATAAGAGGAGGAAAAATAAGAATGGTACATACAAATTTATAAGAAAAAAAATAGAAAAGTTGCCAAGCATATAACCTCTTCCCTAATATTTAACAAACGCCATGAAGCAAAACATGTATGACAGGTTTCATCTTTTCAGGCATTGAAATGCCAGAGGCCAAGAAAAAGGAGAGTATGAGATAGTATAGAAATTAGATAAATTAAGCATAGCCAACAAAAATTCTACATGTACAGAGACAAGTGCAGAATGCACCTGAAACAAGTCAAAAATGTAATTAAGATTGTTAAAAATCACCAACCCAATGGAAACGGACCTAAATGTTGTAGCCAAAACTTTGAATGTCGGCTGACCGATTATACAAGGAAGAATCTTGAAATACAGGAATTGCCTGCTTAGTGAAAGATGGTGAAATGCACTGAGATATTATAATAATCAATCATTCAAGCTAAACCTAGTCAATAAATTGCCCAAAATAAAATAAATCCTTAAAGGGATATATTGGCTTCCATGGACTTTCACCAAACGTGAAGCAAAATAAAAATATATTGATATGTTTTATGTCAATGAGATCATAATATACTGCATTTAGTTTGACCTTAAACGCTGAATTTAAGGAGAAATGGATAACACACAAACTGGTTTCGAAAATATGGTTTCGAAAATATCGATTTCACAATACCAAAACAATGAAATTATTAGTAAGATATTGCAACCGAAATTATGAGTAGTAAGATATTGCAACTTACCTTATCTTGGTGTTAGTGTTAGGATTATAAAACATGGAGAGAAGTGGATGTGTTTAAAGACACTATTGTTTGATTTTAACAGCCGTTGGGAATAATCATCATTGATTTTGTTGAGTTTTTAATTAAATTACATTAGAGAATGATACCATAATTAAAACTATGAGTTGTTATAAACATAGAACATGAAAACGACCAGTCAATTTGACTTTGCAATTCATGGTATGAAATTAAAATCTTTAGTTTTAAATTGAAAATCACAGGTTGAAATATCCTTTAAAAAAAAAAATTTAAATGTTGGAATATAATAAATGTTATTAACATCTCATTATGGTATAAATATACTTCATAAAAATGCAAGTTTTCCTGTGTATCAAAATCTGATTCAAATACGTGGGAAGGTTACCCAGTTCATTCATGCATTTTATATTCTTTTCTAGAAGTTTTTTTTCTTTCCTACACAAATTCCAATGTTCAACAATGAATGTCTGCAATAATCTTTCCTTCTGGGTGAACAGAGACTTGGATTTATATTGGTTCAGGGGATTATCAGTTGTTGTCTCCCCTACCTTTACAATGTGATTCCCCCACTACCCAACAGTGCTATCTACAAGGCATGAAGTTTCACAGAGGTTGATCAATCCAACATCACAACCTACTTGCCCAGAAGGAATTAAAAGGAAACAATTGTGCTTTATGACTTAAAAACAATGGTTCAGCTTTAGCTTTCAGGTGAGTCTATAGAACATTGAAAAGAAAAAAAAAAGACATTTTACAGGAAGCATGACAATAAGCAGAAGTGCACTTTCTTGTATAGGTAATGAAAAGATAAAAATAATGTTGATTTTTGACTTGGAAACAGAGGAGCTCAACTTTAGTGTTATATGGAACAATGCACTTCTTGTACAGGTCATGAAAAGATAAAAATAATGTTGTTTTTGACTTGGAAACAGAGTAGCTTAGCTTTAGCTTCATATAGTACCATTGTTCTAGTAGTAAATGAAAGCAATTATTAGGTAAGTCTGCAGAACATAGAAAAGAACAAGAAGACATTTTATAGGAAGGCATGACAATAAGCAGAGGGGTACTAATACCATATAAAACCTTTAATAGAGTACTGAGAACATGTCTTTGAAGGCATAAAAGTTGTATTAAAGCAAGTGAAACTTTTTCAACTGGGGAAAACACCACTGATGAGTGAACTGAACATTAGGAGCATGACTGTTGCATTTCACTTTAACATATGGTCTACACATAGAGATGTGTTTGGTAGGTTATAAGTAAACATATATACAATGAAAGTATTCGTTGGCTTCTAAACATATGTACAATAAAAGCATTCTATCACATATAAATGTAATTGACAATGAGCAGCTAATCATATATGCATGATGGGCCATGGCATCTGCAACACCAATTGGTGTTTATTGTGGTGCCAAACTGTGCGAGTTGTTCCTGCAATTGATGCCACATTTTCCTGTGTGCATCCCTTTCATGGATGTGAATTGTTATCTTATGTATTTTTCTTATTTTCTTTAACAACTCAATGGTTGGACACAAACGGTAAAGAGGCAATGATTGTTGGGGCAAGATCCTTGTTTGCATATCTTGTAATGTAAGTTCTTGTTGCTGAATTTCTTGGCAATACTCATACAACATTCGTAGGTAGCCTGTATCCATACCTGTTGCCATCCAAAAAGGAAACATTGTAAGTGACAATGGATGTGTTTGACGATTTTGTTTGAATATTTGAAATAAAATAAATGATTCCAAACCAATATAAAATCATATGAGGTTAAATGTAATAGCAAGCAAATGTATGTGAAATTTGGTTATGTAGTGAGTGGTGTTTACCATGTGGGTAATTCTGGAAGACAGGTTGTACGATTGGCTAGAGTGTATTCTCCTGAATAGATTTTGATGCGAGCAATGATTCCTCTTGCTGTCTACGCTTAAGATATGGATTCTTGTGCATTTGTGCAATGCGTGAGAATGGGAATGCTGGATTGATGTGAATGTCTGCCAATGACCGCACTCTTGAAATTGCAGTGAACGTTAGCCCTTGGCATTCTTTGGTGCCGATGTCTACTGTTGCTTTGTCTAATGTCATTCCTTGTGACTTGTGTATCGTTAAAGCCCATGCCATTTGAAGTGGTATCTGACGGCGTGTACCCCTTGTGATGGGAGAAATGGGTACATATGTTGGGTGTGAAATGTCCCATGGTGTTCCTTTGTATTGTCTAAAGTCGACAACCACGAAGGATGGTAATTCTGGGGGCTTTGAGCCAATTGAATAAAATATTGAGATGACCTTCCCAAGTGCGCCATTGACGAGGCCTGCATGTACCCATAAGTTGCTGGTGAGCATAACTTTTTGTTCATTGCATAAGAGCACTTTTGCAGGAAAATGCTCATCTTCTGTTGTAGTAGGAGTTTTCTGCCTTTGTTGTTCTGCAGAGCAAAGCGCTACTGGGGAGTGTTCCCAGTGTGCAATGATTTCTACATCAGTTGAACCAATATCATTGGGGAGTGTTTGGAAGGGGAAATACAATAGTAATTCACTCTAGCAAAAGGTGGCATAAGAAGGATCATCAGAGGAAGGAATGACATTGTAACAGGGCAAGACATGTACAATCATTGGAGGGAATATGTGTTTCCATTGGTTTTTTCTCTGTTGGGCAGAATATGACCACGAGCATGCAACTTCAAGGAGGGGCAGTGATTCTAATGAGACAGGCCTGTTCATATATGCAAGGATAAAGTTTGGTGTCGAACTGGGATTCTCAGTATCTTGTGAAACACGTTTGAAAACAATCTTGTTGACATTCAAAGAACGAAATGTACGGCTATAGAGAGAGAGAGGTAGCTTTTGTAACATATGGCATATTTCTTGTGCACCAATGTCTCTATCTGCAATGGTTTTTGTAAGGAGTTTTCGGATGACAGCAATAGTAGGTGCTTCTGGAATGGCACTTTGTGATAGCCGTGATAGCATTTGACGGTAGCTCTCAGATCTTGTTTCTGCTTTTGCTGCATACTTTGAAATATATTTCAACACAACATGGCGAGAAAGGATTGGTTGGCAATCAACATTTTCTCTCCAAATAGAGAGTAGATCGGCATTGTGAATATTCAATCTTTCATCATTGCGAGCAGGGACGTAGGTTTTATGACCTTTATCATCAATGAAAAGTGAAGAAGTGGACTTCAACTCCCACGATACTCCATATCGGCAGCTAAGTACATTGTCTTTCTTGCAAAGACAAGAAGATTCATGACACTTTGTATGATGTTGAACGCAGTTGATGAGCTTTGTATAGTCTTCAGACTGATTGGACGTGAATATTGATGCTGTGTCAAGAAGACATGGGTTATGAATTGTTGATTGGTGAAGCGAAATATTTCGGTGTTCTGCTTGACGTGGATTCCAGGCAGTTACGTAGTGGTCGAAATATTTCTGTGCATTAGCAACTTCTAATGCATTGTCCCAGTCAAGTGTGTCCATGTTTGGTGCATTTTGTAGCCAGAGGAAGCCATGAATGTGTGCGGATCCTCTATGTTGCCATTCGTATCTGAATATAATATGAAGGTTACATTTGGTTAATACATATATATATGCAATGTATAAAATTAATGTAGAGGGAAATGGATATTAAATAATACCTGCACCAGTAGTCTACTGCATGGAGGCCTTTTTGCAGGATTTCTTTGAGGAAAATTGTAAATCTGCAATGCATATATTGGGCTGTTAGATGTGGGTTTTTAACTATGTTTTGAATTTTCCACTGGAAGTGGCTGACTGAATTGGAAAGAACACTAGTAGGCATGATCGTGTGCAAGTCATGCCATTTAGTATCAATTGCACTGAGAGTGAAAAATAATGTTGGGCTTCCTATTTTCGTGATCATGTCAGTCAGCTCAGATCGTCGTTTGTTCTAGAAAGACTGTGTTCCTCGTAGGGCTGAACCAAACCATATTATTTGCTCTAGCAATCTTGAATCTTGAGAGTCACGAAGACACTAGCGTAGGTCTGAAACCATTGTTGGCAAGTTGTTCTCAATGTACTTCTTCACGAAAACACTAGCAGTTACTTGGCTACGGTGGTGCATTAGAATGTTATAAAGATAGTAGCGGAATCTTGGGTGTTGGCCAAATCGGTTATCATGGTAGTGCAACAAGTGTAAAGCATATTCATGCATCTCAACTTTTGTAAGTCTTGGTTGCATGATCATTGCAATGCCTGTAGGGAAGAGTGTGGGGAATGCCATGGCAAAGAGGCCGATGGTGTTGTATTCATTTATAGCTGTTAAAGATATTGGAGGCCAATCGATAGAGCTTGTTGAATTTGAATGGGTCAAGTGCAAATAGTTACAAATGTGCTCAAGCTCAGTACATGAATTTGGGAGTACTGGAATGAAAGAAGAGGGTTGGATTTCTAATGGAGGTAGCATGACATCAGTATCATAAGTAGAATCAGTAGTGGTTTGATGGGGTTCAAAAGAGGAGGTGGTTACATTATGGAGAAGAGAAGAAATATCTGTAGGGTGATCTGGTAGCGCAGAAATTGCAGATGAATTGAATTGAACATCACAGTAGTAAGGGTCATTTTTTATTTTGTATTCAAGGGCTGCAAGGACACATGATTTGAAAACGAAGAATTCGTAAGCCTTTTTAGATGGATTTTTCCTTTTCACAATGAGGATGTCCAAGTTAGAAAGCATTCGGGGTAAGTATTTGAAAATAGTGGTGATGTCTTGAGGGAAGCTAATTGTATGGCCACTATATTTGTATTGACCACCACGGGCATGAATGACTTGTAGAATGGGGTTGACACGTGCAATGAGCATTTATTCAACTTGCATTAACTATTGAAGGACATAGGGTTGTTCTCTAGGGTTCATGTTGTTCAGTTCAAAAAAACGATTGGTAGATTTAGATGATGCACAACGAAAACAAGAAATTCTACCGTGGAAAAGCTTTGTTTTCATTCCTGGGTATGATTCCTTGCATATTGTGCAAACATGCATGGTAGAAAGTCCATCAATCCTTTCTCGAAAGCGACGGTGTTCTTCATTAAGGGGAGGGTTATATTGGATTTGATGAATGTGAGATGGGTTGGTTTGTATAGTTGGGAGAGCATTTGAGGTGGGAAGGGATGTAGAGGAAGTAGTAGGGTTGTTGCGGTTTTCATAAAGTAGTCGTCGTCGTGCATTTATTCTATCCTTTTGCTGTGCATAAAGAAGACGTCGCCGCTTGTTTTTGTCTGCATTTTGATTGTTTTTTGGCATATCTAAACAAGTACAAATAATTATTGTTAGTTTTCATAAACGAGTAGTGCATGTTTGGAGAATGTATTACAAGTTTTAGAATTAACTTTTTTTATTTGAACATAGAATTAATTTTTTTTTATTTCAACATCGGTGAAGGTAGGTAGATTAGGTAGAAGGAAAAACATGCAATTAGGAGTACTATAAAATCATATGTTATTTTGGCATCTATCATTGAGAGGAGAGAAGCAAGATAACCAATATTTTGCTCCCTTCTTCTTCATTTTTTTGACAAGTTTGAACGATAGCATGAATAGATTAGCAAGCAAGAGATCAATGTATAGCATGTAAACAACGAACGAGAAACTTATGTAGTAACTCTTTACAAATGTTGATATCTATATTATGTAAAATGAAAAGGGTAAACATACATATTTTGGAATAACTGGAAGAGAGTATTTGCAGCGATAGTGTGCATCACAATAACATGGGTGTATAATTTACAACAATATGAAACAATGAGTTGTGCGGAAATGTTTGTTTATGTACAAACAATAGTGTTAGAAGAGACCCTAAAAAACATTTCAAAGGCGGCGAACAATAGGTCGTTTTGAAGTGGACATTGCTTGAATGTCAGTGAGTGCTTCCTTGCATGCAGAGGCATATTGAATTTCTTCTGAATTGATCAGTATTGGTTGCAAGCGCTGAACACCGTTGAAGTAATCTGCTTTAATGGAAAGTGTTAGCAGGAAGCGGCGTCCTGAAATTCGGCCACAAATTTCCTGCAGATCAGTTGGTTCGATAGAAAGAAGGAACAGGTCTTTTGCCGTGATGCCCATGAGCTCGTTTCCTGCATCATTGAAAGCTGTGATGTTCTGTAGGTGCCTAGTGTGGTCATGTAGCTCAATTTTAAGTTTGTAATGGTAGTCACATTATGGGAAGTCACTGTTACATTTTGTACAATGCCAAAGATTGTTAGAATGCTCCACAACCTTCTTCATGCATTGTTTTCCATTGAAATCTAATGGACATGCTAGAAATTAGAAGTCGTCCATATGAAGAGCAGTTATTGTTGCACGAATTGAAACCCATATTGCTTTATCGGAGGTTTGCATGCCAACAATTTCATGAAACGTCTTTCGTGGTAGGGCATGTTTCGAAGCAACACCATAGTTTCTACTCAAAGATGGAGAAGAAGAGCTATAACCTGTTTCACGGAACCATGCATGTAGTTGGTGAGTTTCTTCAACTTGTGGATTTATGATGAGAGTGCTTGTTGATATTGTCCCTATTGTGGTGCCATTAAATTCAGATACACCACCTCGTTTGATTGCAAGGATTGGTGGGTTGTCGAAAGAGTAAAATTTAGAAAGGTTTTGTCCTATATAGTCACAATGGTATCCCCATAATGTTACATCAATGCTAAAACCCGACTTGTCTTTTAATATGAGTGTTTTCCTTAATGTTTCACTTCCATCTTTTCGTTGAATTGTTGATGCAAGTGCCCACATTTAGGGCAAGCAGTGTGAGACCCATCACTTGGAAGCAGTGTGCTCCTTTTGTGAATCTTGTGCATAATTCATGATATTTTAACTATTTTCTGAACAATCCACAAATTTCTTTTTATTAGGCTATATTCAGTTGTACTCACTGTGCTTGTGCAGTTTTTCACATTATAGGGAATCACTTTCAGTAATCTTCTCTAAAACTATTAGAAAATTTGTTGGAGAATATTCAATGCTGTCCTCAATAGAGGGAAAGTACTCAAATCTATTGAGCTAATATGAATAGTTGGCTTACAAAAATTAAATATATAAGTAAGAATATAGGCCATCAAACATATGTCGAATAGTGGCCATTGCATATGACAAACACGCTATTCAAACACTATGTATAACTTTCAATAAATTTGTGAGTCTGATGCATGAAAGGGTAGAGCTATTGAATCTGAAAGTTCACACATTCCTTCAGTCCAGGCATTTTCCATGTATTTCGCTCACTTAATTTACCCTTTGCAGACCTTTTATAAAGGCTGAATCTGCCTTCTTCACGGTAGCCAAAGTGGATACACATAGGGCGTTGTTACCAATCTATTTGGTGAGATGAATTCCTTTGCATATATTGCATGGTCCTAAAGCATACTTTAAGGTCCTGTGAACAAATTAGAACTGTTAAATTTATTTGCAAATACTTATCATATCGGTTAATGCTAAAGGTCTCCATCCTCATTAGCATTTATGACATTTTTGTTTTCTGGTCGTACCCTAAATGTGGGCACTTTATATGGCTGCCTGCACTAAGTCGCCTAAATATAAGGTAAAACACAATGAATATAAAAGATATAATTGTCCACTAATGCTCTATATTACAAGAAAACTCTGTGTTTATGAAAATAAATTGACAAACCTTAATCCAGACCAAGGTCTACTAATATGAACCACTTATAAAATATTATTACAAAGCCATAAGGAGTCCAGTCCAGGTGAAGGAGATGCTCAAATTTCATTTCTAATACTGACTTGAGTTGAGTTTGGCCAAATATAATATTAAAAAAATTATAACAGAATTTAAAATTCCTCATCAATAAATTAAAAGCAACATACATGTTTGTATGCATACACACATTAGCCTATATCCATCTTAGTGCTGAGTTCGTCAAGTGTTCCACTGTTCAGAAGGATCAAATCCCTTGAGTTACAAAACTTTTCATTAAATTTGAAAAGGTTACACCTCTAAAGATTTCATCCATCTTGACACTTGATAAATCCATGTTTAAAATGGATCTAACCTGGTACAACTTATAAGACTAAATTAACCCTACGAACCCGTAAAACCTAATGAGGTGATCATCTTTTATACTATTCATTCCCTATGGTGTGTCAGGAGTATAGCATTCCCTTAACTTCATTGCCATATCTCCTTGATAGTGTAGTATCTCTACAGTTTGAAACCTGTTGAGACACATAGCTGAAGCAAACCAAGTCAAAATCAACCTGTTGGGTCCCTATAATACTAGTGATTACCCCATTACTATTGTAGTTATACCCCTTATTAATATTGTTGTGCCCCTACTGCCCCCATATTGTTATTACTGTGCCCCTAGAATCCCTCTACTGTTATTTTTGTGGTTTTATATTATTATTGTTAGGTCGGCTAGGTTATATTGTGACTCCTTATACTCCTATATATAGAAAGGAGGTTTTGTTATTTGAATCATCCAAGAATTGTTCATTTATGTAATGTAAAGGAGGTTTCCCCTCAAAGAGGCTGAATTCTAAGTCGTTGATCTATCTTTTCTATCTTTTCTTGAGCTGGTTTCATAACATTTGGTATCAGACTTTGGATTCTAGGGTTTCGCTGCTCCAAATAGGTCATCGTGGAATTTTCGCTATAGCTTTTTTTCTGCGACGTTTCAGAAGATAAAAACAAAACCCATTTGATAAGACATCGCGCTGAATCTCGGGTCCGAATTTCAGTGCTTTTTGCACTATATTTGCGGAGATATGATCTGAGGAAGTTGGTCTTTTTGCAGACTCCTGAATTACATTCCAAACAGGTGACCTGGGGAAAATCATCATAACTTTTTCCCTGAGCATTGGATTGAAATTTCGTAAGAAGGTGCAGAAATAGGATGGACTGTAGTTTCTTGTATATATTGTTTAGAGCCAAACGACAAAACAGTGACTCGTGGCACGTCATACAAGTTCGCTCTACTGAACTAGTCTATAATCAGGTCACTGTGGGAGATTTCGCATAACTCTTCCTTGGAGAATCCAAATTGGATCAGATTGGTGGCATTGGAAAGAGGACACAGAGGGCTACTACAGGTTTCAATTTCAGAACTGGATGATCTGAAAGTACAGAGATACATTAGAGGCAATATCGAGCTCCTACAAAGTGAAAAAAAGGTGTGTAGATTCTTTTAAATTTTTGCTTAAGAGTGGTTTGAAAATTTATTTTGAAGGAATTCAAAGGGCTAGTAGAGAATTATTATCGGTAACTGATGCCCCGAGGAAAGAAAATGCAAACACCTAGTAAGGAACCTGAAAGCTCTAGCATGACTCATGAAGAAGAAGAAGAAATGCTATATGATATATCAAAATTACAAGAACAAGTGCAACAAGTGTCACTTGCACAAAAAGAAACAAAATCTAAGATGGATGGTTTAAGGAAAGATGTAGAAGCTAAGATGGATGGTTTAAAGAAAGGTGTAGAAGCTAAGATGGATTGTTTAATGAAAGTGTAGAAGCTAAGATGGATGGAATGGAAGCTAAGGTGAATGGCATGGACGCTAAAATTGATGGCATGGATGATAAGATGGAAGAATTGAAGATAAATATGAATAAGTTGCTACAAGAAATGGTCACTAATGGTGAAAGGGTACTAAAGGAAACTCATGATGAGAATAAAAGAAATGTTAATCATGATTCCATAGACTCTAATGTTGGATCGAAGACTCACCATATTCCAAAAATCGATATGACGAAGTTTGATGGCAAGGATCCCGCCACATGGATATTACAAATGGAGCAATTCTTCGATCTCAATAATGTGCAAAACACACAAAAGGTACATATGGAAACTTTATATTTGGAACCAAATCAGTTTGTATGGTATCAATGGCTTTGCTCTCGTAAACAATTTATCACTTGGGCAATTTTTACGGAAGAATTGATAGCACATTATGAGGATACAAAAAACAACACTTTTTTTAGCCAATTGATAAGTCTCAAACAAAAGGGTTCAATAATGGAGCACATTGAGGAGTTCCAAAAATTGAACATAAGGGTAAAAGATATTCCAGAGGAGCATAGATTGATGTTTTCATAGGGTCTTTAAAGGATAATATCCAACATGATGTTCACCTTTGGGAACCTGATTCATTAGAGAAGGCATTCAGGTTAGCAAGAAAAATGGAAAGAAAAATTATGGCAACCAGGAAGCATACCACTCACAACTATAAAGATGGAAGTGTTGTCCCTCCTAGTCTTCCACAACCTATAAGGTTGACACCACAACAATTGGAAGAAAAAAGAGCAAAAGGGCTTTGTTACAGTTGTGATAGCAAATACACTAAAGGTCATAAGTGTGCTGAGAAGAAATTATTCTACATAGATTGTGAAGAGGAAGAAGAAAAGGAGAAAGAAAGGTCGAAAGAAGAGGACAAAGCCTAGATGAAGAACAAATAAATCCAACCATATCTTGTAATGCATTGGCGGGAATTACCACTCCTCAAACCATCAAGATAGAAGGACAAATCAAGAAGAAAAAGGTAATAGTGTTGATTGATTCAGGAAGCACCCACAATTTTATTCATTGTAAGGTAGCAAAAGAATTGAATTGCTTCCTATATCCAGCACCAGAGTGTCAAGTGATGATTGCAAATGGAGGAACAATAAATTGCTCTGGAAAGTGCCATAATATCAAGCTATCCATGGGAGAATATGTATTGACTAGCCCAATGCTTTCCATTCCAATGGGAGGTGCTGATGTTGTACTAGGAGTCCAATGGCTACAATCCTTGGGTACAATAGCTTTTAATTTTCAAGAACTTTTCATCAAATTTTATACGGAAGGAAAGGAAGTTGAATTAAGGGGTATTGCAGGGAAACCAGGAAGATAATCAGCTCTAATGGTATGACAAAGCTTCTAAAAAAGGAACAAAGAGGTGTAATTGCACAATTATGTTCGCTAGATGTTTCCACATCAGAATCATCTATTTCTCCAGATCTCCAAAAAGTCCTGGACAATCATTCCAAGGTATTTGAGACTCCCAAAGGTCTCCCACCTATGCGTGATCATGATCATGCTATTCATCTGATTCCAGGAAGTGTTCCTCCAAACATCAGGCCGTACAGATATCCCTATGTCCAAAAGAGTGAAATTGAACGTATGGTTGCAGAAATGCTAGAGGCTGGTATAATTCAACCGAGTCAAAGTTCTTTCTCTGCTCCAGTAGTATTGGTGCACAAGAAGGATGGATCATGGCGCATGTGTCCAGATTATAGGGAGCTCAACAAGCTCACTATTAAAGATAAGTTCCCCATTCCTGTCATTGATGAATTACTGGATGAATTGCATGGATCAATTTACTTCACCAAGTTGGATCTTCGTTCATGATATCATCAAATCAGAATGAAGATTGAAGACATTTCGAAAACAACATTTAGAACTCATGAGGGTCATTATGAATTTTTGGTCATGCCTTTTGGCCTTACCAATGCACCTTCAACATTTCAAGGTTTGATGAATTCAATTTTCAAACCATTCCTTAGAAAATTTGTGTTAGTATTTTTTGATGATATACTAATCTACAGCAAGTCTTGGAAGGATCATGTTGAACATGTTGACAGGGTGCTACAACTATTGGAGGAGAAACAATTATATGCAAAAAGATCCAAATGTTTCTTTGGAGTCCAAGAGGTGGAATATTTGGGTCATATTGTATCTCATGAAGGAGTTAAGGTAGACCCTAACAAAATTAAAGCCATTAAGGAATGGAAAATCCCCACATCCATAAAGCATCTGCGAGGATTTCTTGGGTTGACAGGGTATTATCGCAAGTTTGTTAAGAATTATGGGAGAATAGTAGCACCTCTAACAACATTATTGAAGAAAGATGCATTTTTGTGGACTCCGGAAGCAACAAAGGCCTTTGAACATCTTAAAGAGGCAATGTGCCAAGCACCGGTCTTAGCTACACCGGACTTCACAAAAACCTTTATTGTGGAATGTGATGCTTCAGGAAATGGAATTGGTGCCGTTATAATGCAAGATGAAAGACCCATTAAAGACCCAATTCTTTTGAAAGTCGTCCAATCAAGGGAAAGTTTTTAAGCAAAGCTATTTATGAGAAGGAAATGTTGGCAATACTCCATGCACTTAAGAAATGGCGACCCTACCTAATGGGAAGACACTTCAAGGTAAAAATGGATCATGATAGCCTTAAATACTTTTTAGAACAAAGATTATCCTCTGAAGAGCAACAAAAGTGGGTCACAAAGATGTTGGGTTATGACTTTGAAATCATCTACAAAAAAGGGAAGCAAAATGTGGTGGCAGATGCACTCTCAAGAAAGGATGAGGATGTGGAAGCATTGTTGTGCGCCATTTCTATGATCCAACCAGATTGGATAAATGAAGCAAGGGAATGGAAGAATGACGAAGAAGTGTGGGAACTTATTCGAAAGTTACAACAAGATTCCAGTACGTTTGATACATTTAGCTGGCAAAATGATTTGTTATGGTACAAAGATCGCTTATACCTCTGTAAGAATTCCCAGCTAAAACAAAAGATTCTTATGGAATTGCACACTTCTC
The DNA here is from genome assembly GCA_031772625.1 of Pinus tabuliformis. Taxonomy (NCBI): domain Eukaryota; kingdom Viridiplantae; phylum Streptophyta; class Pinopsida; order Pinales; family Pinaceae; genus Pinus; species Pinus tabuliformis. The sequence goes on along the minus strand of CM062815.1, from coordinate 647,414,375 downwards.
CCTTAGGAGGCCACTCAGGATTTTTAAAAACTTACCACAGGGTTAAGAAGGAATTTTTTTGGGATGGCCTTAAATCAGATATTCAAAAGTTTGTGGCGGAATGTTTGGTTTGCCAACAAAATAAAGTTGAAACAATTAAGACACCGGGTCTATTACAACCTTTATCCATTCCAAGCCAACGTTGGGAGGAGGTTTCAATGGATTTTATCACAGGTTTACCCAAGTCTGAGGGAAAGAGTGTCATCATGGTGGTAGTTGACAGACTTACCAAGTATGCACACTTTTGTGCATTTTCACATCCATTTAAAGCCAATACAGTTTCTACTGCATTTATGGAAACAATTCAAAAGCTACATGGAAACCCAAAGATTATTGTAAGTGACAGAGATCCCATTTTCACTAGAAATTTTTGGACAGAATTATTTTCTTGTCTTGGTACTTAGTTAGCTCATAGCTCATCTTATCATCCTCAATCTGATGGGAAAACTGAGATAGTAAACAAATGTTTGGAAGAATATCTTCGTTGCTTTGTATCTGATAAACAAACACAATGGGTCAAATGGTTGCCTCTGGCTGAATGGTGGTATAACACTTCCTTCCATACATCAACAAAAACGACCCCATTTATGGCACTTTATGGGTATCAACCACCATCCATCACATCATATTTAAGAGAAAATTCTAAGGTTCAGGCAGTGGAACATCACATCGAACATCAACAACAAGTCCTCCAACTCTTAAAGGATAACCTCGTGTTGGCACAGAATAGAATGAAACAACAGCCAGATCAACATCGCAGCGAAAGAAGTTTTGATGTAGGTGATTGGGTATTCCTACGGCTACAACCATATAAGAAAATTTCCCTCAAGCAAGCTAAGAAGGATAATAAATTATCACCAAAGTATTATGGTCTGTACAAGGTGTTGCAAAAGATTGGTACTATGGCATACAAATTGGAGCTTCCTGCAGCTTCTCAATTGCACCCAGTTTTCCATGTTTCATGTTTAAAGAAAGTTATAGGCGACAAGCTCCCAGTTCAAACAATATTGCCAGAACTTGATGAGGAAGGAAAAAATATGTTGGAATCGGAATCAGTCACATAAACAAGAACTCGACAGCTACGAAATCGATCAATTTCGGAGTATCTTATCAAGTGGAAGAACTTATCCGCTGAAGATTCGACATGGGAGGATGAGAATTTTATACAGAAGTATCCAGAACTACTCAAGCGTTGAGGACAACACTTTTTTGAAGGAGAGGGGCATGTTGGGTCCCTATAATACTAGTGATTATCCCATTACTATTGTAGTTATACCCCTTATTAATATTGTTGTGCCCCTATTGCCCCCATATTGTTATTACTGTGCCCCATAGAATCCCTCTATTGTTATTTTTGTGGCTTTATATTATTATTGTTAGGTCGGCTGGGTTATATTGTGACTCCTTAGACTCCTATATATAGAAAGGAGGTTTTTTCATTTGAATCATCCAAGAATTGTTCATTTATGTAATGTAAAGGAGGTTGCCCCGTCGAAGAGGCTGAATTTGGAGGCATTGATCTATATTTTCTATCTTTTCTTGAGCTAGTTTCATAACACAACCATGTGGAATCAAGAAAATATGCAGCAAAATAATAATGGCAAAAAGATGTGGTAGGTCATAGAAGATACAACTGTCCTTCAGTCAATATTTCATGCTCTATGCCCAAAACTCCCTTAAAATTTCCTATAGTTTCCAAACTGTGGCTACTCTTGACAATAGTCCTGACCTTTCATATAAGGCACAGGTTAGACTGCTCGTATGCAAGTTCAAAGATTGAGCAATCCATTTCGTTGATATAATAAAACACTGTCTCAGGCTAGACGAAATGTGCCCAATGGAAAAGCCATGGTCTAGAAATCTGATTGTAATTGCTTGTGTTCAGTTTGTAGTTTTCTTTCTTTTCAATCTTTTTAATCACCACCGAAATTTGGCATTTTAAGCATAAAAGAGAGAGCTGCTATTGAAGTGACATTGGGCAGCCAGCTCAAAAAGATATTTGAGGGCTACATCGTTGCTTTTAATTTATTGATGAGGAATTTTAAATTCTGTTATAATTTTTTTAATATTATATTTGGCCACAATCAACTCAAGTCAGTATTAGACATGAAAGTTGAGCATCTCCTCCACCTAGACTGGACTCCTTATGGCTTTGTAATAATATTTTATAAGTGGCTCATATTAGTAGGCCTTGGTCTGCATTAAGGTTTGTAAAAATAATGCTAGTTATTTATCAGAATCCTTTTTAAAACGACATCCTTGTGCTGATCTGTAGCTGAAGTTGCACATATCTTGTGGGCTTCCATGCTATGAAAACATCCCCAGATTTCTAGTTCTTATTGGAAAACATCCAAACTTGGCTGAACTAACATGCAACTAAATAAGATTAATTACCCACCTTACATGGGCGGTCAGCCATGTACGAATTATCATTCGCCGCAGTTCACCCACTCACAATTTCAAACTGGGGGCACTCTCCAAATCACATTCCTCCAAAGTAGGATGAACAGTTAAGGCTCATTCATTCATGTCTGCCTGCCCCAAAGAAAAGAAAAGCGCTGTCTGTATAGACATCGATCCATTTCCCTTATTAGGCAATAAACTACACAACAATTAGGATAAATAAACCACACACAAATTCAAAAATGAACAATAACAAACCACACAATGCAGAGCTTAATCTCATTTATTTATGTTCCCAAGCTAGATGTCCCGACATAAATTCCCCTGCAATCAAATGGATTTGCTTGATTGCACATACAAAATCATGTCAACTTGAAATTCCGCAACAGTTAAAATGAAATTTAAAAAAAGGGGGACATTATGTTTTAAAATTTTCATGAATTGGGTTCATAAATTCTAAATTCATTAACATTTCCCTACAAACTACTTTTCTCGGCAAAATTCCTCCATGAATGGGATTGATCCCTGGAGGTAATCGGTGTATAAAGATTAAAAGTGCAAGGGAATACTGCCCCTCTTGAATTCATCGTAACTACACGGATATTTCTTCCAAATGATCGAGATAAAATACTGTGATATGCACTGACCTCAGTTGCTTGGAGAATCTGACTGTGAATGATATATAATCGCTACTTCATCGACTACAGAGTTGGGCGAATAAGTAGAGGGAAAATACTCAAATTTATTGAGCTAATATGCATAGTTGGCTTACAGAAATTAAATATATAAGTAATAATATAGGCCATCAAACATATGTCGAATACTGGTCATTGCATATGACAAGCACGCTATTCAAACACTATGTATAGCTTTCAATAAATTTGTGACTCTGATGCATGAAAGGGTAGAGCTATTGAATCTGAAAGTTCACACTTTCCTTCTGTCGAGGCATTTGCCATGTATTTCGCTCACTTAATTTACCCTTTACCGACCTCTTGTTGAAAGTGCTATGAGAATCAGATAAAGCCCTTCCACAGTTCCACTTAGAGTTTGTATGTGGGCTGGCCTGGTACCAACAACCTCACTCTTGCCTTCAGGCTGAGAGGGAGGCCACCAATTTCTTTCCTGGAGGAAAAAAACTATTTAACATTTAAATGTGTACAGAGATTTATGTGCATTTAGTTTTAACGAACATATATATTCAAATTTATTCGCAAATCACTATATTGTAGTGGTGTATTGCCCTATGGTGCTTGGTTAACTCCTTGTATAATCCCATCTTAAATCAATTTGACAATCCAAAAAAACATTTTTCAGTGCTGCAAGGTATTGTAGCTAAATCTATAGAAAGCATTACACATGATATTAAGCCAAACTTGAACTGCAACATCCAATACATTTGTAGATTCTAGAGGCCTAGAAAGTTCAACGAAATCTCATATGATAGAGCTCAACAATATTTATGAGAATGCCACTTTCACTTTTCCACCAGGTTTCCCTTCCTCGAGAAGGAAATTAGAGAGAGTGGAAAATTGGGGCAAAGTGGTGAGAAAGTGGATTAAGTTGCTTCCACCACAAACCTAAGGTTTCCCTCTGAACAACAAGAAAAATAGAAAGCCCAAACAATTTCGAATCTGTAAATTACACAGGTGAGCAACGTGCAGTTATCACAACTTCATTAGATTGAACATCGTCCATGAAATGCATTGACAGCAATTGCAGCAAGGCAGAAAGAGCAGCGACCTCTTCCTCTAGTGGGTATCTTATCCCCATTCTTATGCTCCCACAAATAGTGCCTACAAGGCAGAAGTGCGCAGTGGGCAATAGAGTAGCATTTTCCCTCTGCTAGTTTACAAAGATGCAGAGAGAAGTGGAAACAAAATAACATCTAAAGCAGATAATCATCAAGAATGAGGCAAGAACTTCTCCCTAGAGAAAAGAACTTGTCTCAATTTCTCCGTTCCCTTGGTCTGTACCAAATACGGAACTTGGGTGCCTTCATCGGTAGGTTTTATGCAAATTATCCATGCAGCATTGTAGGAGAACTTTTATGCAAATTATCCATGCAGCATTGTAGGAGAACAATCAGAAATAAAAACTGGTCCAAAAAATAGTTTATCATGTCAACTTGAAATTCCGCAACAGTTAAAATGAAATTTAAAAAAAGGGGGACATTATGTTTTAAAATTTTCATGAATTGGGTTCATGAATTCTGAATTCATTAAGATTTCCCTACAAACTACTTTTCTCGCCAAAATTCCTCCATGAATGGGATTGAACCCCTGCCCCTCTTAAATTCATCGTAACTACACGGATATTTCTTCCAAATGATCGAGATAAAATATTGTGATATGCACTGACTTGAGTTGCTTGGAGAATCTGAGTGTCATTTCTGCCGCAGAATTACAATAACGCGTGTAAAACAGGGAAGCACTATTAAAACAAATTAATACGATAGTTGTCCCTAAGTACCTTGGACATTTGTCGTTCACTGTGTATTTAACTCAGTTTATTGTATTTAAATCACATTTCCACTTGTTAAACACCATCCATTCATATACCCGAGATATAATGGAAAGGGCGTACACCTGGGTTGTTGCATGGCGATTCCCCTTCTACCACACACCCTCTACCACATGTTGGCCACATGGAGTAAGGTGGGTAGCATTCTTGGGTTTTAGTGAATGATCCAGATTACTCGAGGTAATCGAATGGTTATCCCTAGACATTCAAACCCTAACCCTTCATGAAGCACCCAACATTCGAAGTTTTATCAGTGTGTTTGTGGCGTTTGAGAACCAGGGCTCTCCCACTGCCTTCGGAACAAGAAGTTCATTTAATATTTCCCTTGGGCGCTCGAACGAAATTCAACTCGCTGCTCCCTAAAGGCTTCTACGGGAATAAGATCAACGTTGCATGCGCAAAGACGACAACAGGAGAGCTGGCCAAAACACTGTTATCTTTCGCTCTGAAAATGATAAACGAAGGGAAAACGGCTGTGAATGTCCAGTATATGAGATCGGTGATAGATTTTATGGAATTGGAAGGGCTTTCTGATTTTGGACGTTACCAAATAACAACAGGAGAGCTGGCCAAAAAATTGTTGTCTTTCGCTCTGAAATTGATAAACGAAGGGAAAACGTCTATGAATGACTAGTATATGTGATCGGTGATAGATTTTATGGAATTGGAAGGGCTTTCTGATTTCAGACGTTACCAAAATCGGCTTTGGGGATGTGGATTTCGGATGGGGAAGAGCGGCCTACGGAAAGCCTTGGCATTTGGAGGTCTCTTCTCTGAACCTCTGTGGTCTTCTCTTTCAACACATACTTATCCCACTTCAACAATGGTAAATCTTCCTTTGAGGCTATGTAATTTCATTTAATTTCTTCATGTTGGAATCCATCTGGTTATCTCTCCTTATGGCTACCATGGCTAATGAATTTAAAATTTGGATTCTGACCCCCTTTGTGCAGATTTCCTCTACAATCTGGAACAGGGTACTCTTTGTCACACTATTTCCTTGGATATCCTTGGTAACGATTTCATCAGTATGAGTATGTTAGGTTAACACACATATTCAGAGTGCAAATGCCAAGCAAATACTTAATACAACCAGGAACCAGGAAAAAACCAGGAAAATGAGAGAGAATGGGATCAGAAAACCCATTTTTGAGAGCACTAACCTGAAATTTAAACAGAAGAATTTTGAGAACCTGGGTGAACAATTTCTGAACAGGAAAACAGAGCTGTACCTGCCATAAAAAAACCCATAAGAAAACACTGGACTAAGATTAAAACGTTGGAAGCAAAATGAGAGAGAATGGGATCAGAAAACCCATTTTTGAGAGCACTGACCTGAATTTGAGCAGAAGAACTTTGAGCACCTGAGTGAACAATTTCTGAACAGTAAAACGGAGGTGTAAACAGTGTATACTTGAGCACCTGAGTGAACAATTTTTGAATAGTAAAACGGAGGTGTAAATAGTGTATACTGAATAACAGAGGGCTAGGTCGTGCACAACAGATTGCACAGCAAAAACAGGACACATTATTGCAGCAGTAAGTGGAAGAGCACAAAAACATTATTGCAGCAGGGCGTGGAAGAGAACAGGAAGAGCAGAAAACGGACATATATGGTGCAAGAAAACAGGAAGAGCAGAAAGCTGAGGAGAAACCGAAATTGCTGAGGAGAAACATAAATAGTACGACAAATGTGAACAATTTGACCGCTGAATGTGCACGCCAGCTGTCAAGCTTAGAAACAAAAGGATGACGAAAAGCTCACTCAAAGGAAGGCCTATCGGCCTAAATATAAATATAATGTATTTTATTAAAACTATATATTTTTGAGATTTTTTTTGTTTGGTCGTTAAGTTATTTGTGCTTTTTAGAGATAATTAATGTTTAATTTTTGGCTTGAAAAATTATAACCTAGGGATACTTAAGCTATCAAAATCATCTTGGGATCACCCCAGTTTGGGCTACACCAACCTTTAACATGACTAGATTTTTGCCCATGGAGTTTCAAACCAGTGACTTTCATATCACGAAGTGCTTATTCTACCCCTTGCGACACCAATCCTTAACATGACTAGATTTTTGCCCATGGAGTTTCAAACCAGTGACCTTCACATCACGAAGTGCTTATTCTACCCCTTGCCGACTACATTAAAGGGAGATTTTAAAATCCGTAGTTTAAATATTTTATGTTAAGAAGGTATTTTGGGTATATTTTTTGGTTAAATTTGTTCAAAATTCAACAAAGATTTGTTGGACTTACAAGTTTGAGTTGTAAGCTCCGCAAAATCCAAATGTTCCAAAAGTTTTTAGTCTACTTATACATTAAAAAATTATTTTAAAAAACAAAAAATGAAGATTAACAAAAAAAAAAATTATGAGGAAAAAATCATAATTTTCATTATGTAAAAGAAAATTACATTTTGTATATCCACTAATGTGCATTCAAAAATTGGCCAACAGACCTCTCAAAAAAATAAAAAACGTGTTCTAACATGCCCACATCATGTCAAGAAATTACTCTTTCAACAAAAAGATACCTGGAAAATAATGCTTCTGTTGTAGGCACTCAATAAAAGGCCTATAATAATATCCTTAAACATTATTGCCTATCTTCTCAAAGCTTTTCCAAGTACCCAAAATCTGCAAAGCACTTGCTTTAGATAATGAGTCTTCAGTAAAGTTTATTTCCCTATATATATGGGGACAAGAGATCCGATCCAAAACATGTTTTAATTGTTAAAAATCTACAAAAATTAGATATAATATGTACATGTAATATCTTAAAATCTTATTAAACCAATATATAACGAAATATAAGATCTACAACATCCTTTCTAAATAGCAAAAAAAACTTAATACCAAGTAACTTAAAATAATTATTTGAGCCTCTACCAAACCAATATAAAACTTGAAAACATGATTTTTCTCCAGATATAATACGACACTCCACATTCACCCTAGCAAGAGAAGCCTCGTCAAAAAAATGCCTAAAGGTCAGAGCGATCTACTTCTTAATCAATAATATTTTTTTTTTTTTTCAGTTGAGGTTCACAGATACCCTTGGTCACTGGGTAGCCGCTACGTCCACATGAATAATATCTAGAGTGGACCCCACCCGAAGGGGATCAACACCCCTCGGCCATATTTACTTGACCTGACCCCAAGAGCTTTCGGGAATTGACCCTGTGACCTCCCGATTGGTGAGGCACTGATTTGACCGATTGAACTAACTCTTGGGGCTTCTTAATCAATAATATTATTAAAAGTATGTGTAGGTTTCATAGTAGCTGGAAGAGAAAAAATTGCAATAAAGATTAACCAAAAATTGTTTGTTCATATTTAAATACAAAACTCCAAACTTAAAATAATTTAAAAATTTACGAAATATTTCAAATGTATATTACATTTATTTTTCAAATTATTTGATTATGAAAATGCATTATTTTTCAAAAATATAAATTCTTGTAAATAATATTTAATTTATTTTTAATAAATCTATTTCAATATTAAATTTACTAATCCTATGCAATACAACAAATTTTTAACCTTTAAAATATTAGTTTATCATGACCCATTAAAGTTTTGAGGTACAGTGCACGGGGCTTTGGATTGACAGTGAATGGGTGCACTGTTAAGGCACTCCTTACGATAGGTCACTGGTTTAAATCCCTCGTGAGTGCTTACCTACCAAAAAAGAAATAGTTTTGAGGTACAACTCTCATAACCTAACCATATATATATATATATATAATTTGCAATTATGTTAAATATTTTTAATTATATATATATATATATATAGATATTATTTTCCAAATAAATTATATTATATTTCTATAAATGTTTTTTTTTTATTTATTTATTTTAATAATAGGTATTCATTGCATTATATAAATTTGGTTTAAAGGTTAAGGCCTTTAACAATATGTTTCAAGTACTCTATTACATTGGTCTAAAATTCCAAATTAAACTTTTATTGCAGTCCTCTGTGCTACATTTTAGTATACTAAATTGATAGATTCCATATTTTCTGTTGAAAAATGGAGCAAGAAATTCTTAATTTGATTATGCCTTGATTAAATTGAGAAAATTCGTATTTCCACATCAACAGACAACTTGGATGATGTTAACTTGTGTGACATGGCTTGTGTCACCCAGTTTACTCAGTAAATTTGAGTTGGATGAGTTAGAGTTCAGTTCAACATGTGTGATTGCTAATTTGTAGCAATCAAGGCTAGTTATCTCAAGTTGTTTTTAGTTAAACTAGTTCCAAATTTTGGAGAAACAAGTGGCAGGTCAGTTAAGTAGTGACATTTCAGGCAAACTCAGTGATCATCCAGTGAACTGATCAATCAACCCAAAATAGCTAGTGTGTGTAGAGAATTCGAGTTCCCCAACTGTGGTTGAGATTCCAAGGCAATATAACATCAGTTGTAGACTAGTCTTGAGTGTACATGTGTTGCATGCAGTTAGATTATTAGCCTAAGGAATTGTGCTCAGTTGAGAAAAGCAATATAGATAGGTTATTCACTTCCAGGTTGTGCTCAGTTGAGAAAAGCAATTGTAATACATCTCTATTCACCAAATTAATGCAAACATGCATTGGGATTTTTAGTAGTTTGCTTTCCCTGGGAAAAATACTTGTTGCATGTGTGTTATTTCTTATCGCATACCTGATTTTTTTTCTTTCTAAATTGTGAATTACTTTCCGCATAATAGTAGAGTAGGTTTGTGTCTTGTGATTTTGATTAAAATTTCATGAGCAACTGCAAATCTAGATCATAATTTCTACATGGTATCAGAGTAGGATTCACATAATAGCAAGATTGGAAGTTGTTTTTCAAGAGGTTCGATTTTGGAGCTCAGTGCAACAAGATTTATTCAAAGTTGAGAAGATGGCCTTCAATGGACTAAGGCTAGAGTATGCCTTGGAAGGCACCTCTAGTTTTGTTGCATGGAAGGATCACATGGAGGCGGTATTGGATGAAAATAGATTGCAAATGTTGCAAAACCACAAGCATCTGATTCCCAATACCTTTCTCCGTGGAAGAAAGATGTAGCTAAGGCAAGGAGAATAATCTTGAAGGGAGTACCAGATCACACTATCTAAAATCTCCATGGAAAAGAAACTTCGTTCGCAATGTGGAAAGAACTAAAAGAATTGTTTGAGAATAATAGTGACCACAAGAAGTTGGTGCTCAAGGATAAACTTCAAAGTATCAAGATGTAGAAGAATGACACAATTCCACAGTATCTTAGCAAGTCCACACAATGTCGTGATGAACTTGGCGGGGTTGCTGTTAATGTTCCTGAAGAAGGCTTGGTAAGGCTAGCCCTTCCCAAGAGTTAGCCCAACTATCAAGATTTGATGAATAGGAGAGAGAAACTATCGAATTGGGAGAACTTATGGTCTGATTTGGTACAAGAGAAAATAAGGAGGAATACCAGAGATGGGACTTCATCCAAGAGGGAGGATGAATAAAAAGTTGCACTGGATGGAAAGGCAAAGAAGGGAATATGGAAGAAATCTCAATCCAAGCCAGAATCCAATCAAGGGGGCAAGAAGAAAGATTTTTCCAAAATTAAATGCTTCCATTGTCATGAATTCAGGCACTATGCCACGAAGTGTTCAAATAAGAAGGAAAGCAAGAAGACTCCAAGAGGAGCAACAGGTGAAGCCTTGGCCTCACAATTCAAGCTTGACTTTACCCTCATTGCATGCATGGCCAAGATAGTGGTGGGGAGCACATGTTACTTGGACTCAAATGCATCTTTCCACATGACGGGTGTAGATATTTTTCAGCGACCTGAAAGAAAAAGACTTGCAGATGCACATCGAGATGGGGGATGATGGAAGGTATAACGTGACCAGGATTGGTATAGTCACCTTTCAAAGGGAGTCGGGCTCTCCCCTTAGGCTTAAGGATGCCATGTTTGTTCCAGGCCTAAAGAAAAATCTTGTCTCCGCTGCAGTTTTGGAAGACCGAAGTTATATATGATATTCAATAGAGGAATGACATTCATGAGACACATAGCCACGAGACAGGAGAAGAAAATCGAGGTTCATGTGAAGAAATTGTATAAGCTAGATGTGGAAGACTGTGCTGCATTAAAGACAAAGGTGGAGAAGGTGTAGAGCCACGATGTCGAGGAACTTTGGCATAGAAGACTTGGCCATTTCCATCATGGCACCCTGAAGATTGTGTAACAAATAACCACAAGCCTCCCCAAAGGAGCACTTGAGCAACATGATGTATGCAAAGGATGTACTTTGGGGAAGTACAAAAAATCCACATTTCATGATCGGGACAACAAAGCACATGTAGTCCTATAAATGATCCACTATGATGTTTGTGGACCTTTCTTGATAGAGTCCACTTCTAGGCACAGATATTTTGTCATTTTTATTGATGACCTCTCATTGAAGTGGTGGATCTTCTTCATGCAGAAGAAATATGAGACATTCTCTAAGTTCGTAGAATTCAAGGCATTGGTTGAGAAAGAAACTGACAAGAAGGTGAAGGCTCTTAGGAGCGATAATGGAGGTGAGTATGTGTCGAATGAATTTAGTTTTTTTCTGCAAAAGAAGACATTTGACAAGATTTGATAGCACCCCACAACCCACAATGGAATGGTGTGGTTGAGAGAAAGAACCGTAGCATTGTGGGACCAATGAGGGCGATGTTGCATGACCAAGGCTACCTCTACACTTGTGGGCCAAGGCATGAAACACAACAATTTATTTGCATAATTGAAGCCCTCATCAAATTCTAAGTATGATTACACTGGAGAAGGCTTTCTCGGGGAGAAAGTCAGATATGTCGCACTTCGGGATTTTTGGAGCCTCTGATTACTACCATGTCTCCAAATAATCAAGGAAGAAGCTCTAGCCGCCAATATAATTGGGAGTATTTGTGGGGTACACAGAAACCCCCCACAACTACCTTGTGTATTTTCCATCCCTTAGAATGACAGTTGTGCGAAGGGATGTAAAATTTGATGAGGATAAAGTGATGCAGTGCTCTCTTGAGAGGGAGCTTCAGATCCCACCAGAAGAGGAACTTTTAGCTCTAAAGGAGGAACCTCAAGAAGTTGTGGAGCAACCAAAAATTGAAGAGAAAAGAGTGGATATGGCCACTCAAGCAGAACCATCCAGAGAAGGAAGAAAAAGAACTAGGGAAACTGAGAGACTTGTGCAGGATGTGAGGGAGAATGTGGGTGCTCCTTCAAATCAACGTAGGTAGAGAAGGTCACCAGATCGATACACTGGCTACATGGCTCTAATTATTGAGCTTGTAGAGACTAAGCCATCCTCTTTCGAGGAAGCAATAGAGAAACTTGTATGGGTTGATGCAATGGTGGAGGAATATGAATCCATTGTGAGGAACAATGTTTGGGAAGTGGTCCTAAGACCAATAGATAAACCAGTTGTGGGTTCAAGATGGATATTCAAGGTAAAGCAGGCAGCAGATGGAAGCATGGAGAAGTATAAGGCCAGATTTGTGTCCAAGCGGTACTCTCAAGTTGAGGGGATTTACTATGAGGAGACATTTTATCTTGTAGCAAGGTACTCATCCATTAAATCAATTCTTGCTCTGGCTACAAAGATGGGGTGGAAGATCCACCAGATGGATGTAAAAAAAATATTCCTCAATGGAGTTATTGAGGAGGAGGTGTACATTGAGAAACCAAAAGGTTTTGAGACTTTTGATCAGAAGTCTCATGTGTGTAGACTTCAGTGAGCATTGTACGGTCTCAAACAAGCACCACATGCTTGGTACACAAGGATCGATAGCTATCTCACCGATTTGGGCTTCACCAAAAGTGAAGGAGATGAAACCTCTATCATATTTTGGTAGAAGGTAAATTGTTGATTATTGTCTTATATGTTGATGACTTGATTTTAATTGGTGATGACAACTAATCAGATATTGCAAGGAGGACCTTACAAGAGAATTTGAAATGAAGGACATTGGTCTCATGCACTACTTCCTCGACTTGTAATTATGTCAAGGCGACAGGAAAATGTTTGTCTCTCAAGGAAAGTATGTAAATGAGATACTACGGAGGTTCCACATGGAGAGTTGGAAACCCATGGAGACACCTCTAGCGACCAATTGGAGGAAGGAGGTACCATTTATCAGTAGCTCATGGGTTCATTGGTGTACCTTGTGAACACATGATGAGATATGTGCTATGCATTCAACCAACTGAACCAAGCTATGGTTAGTCCAACCAAATTATTTTGGAGGGACTCTAAGTTGCATGTTCTACGGTACCTTAGAGGCACTACCCAGTTTGGACTATGGTGTAGATGGACAAAGGGAGTGAAATTGTGTGGCTTCACAGATGTAGTTTGGGCGGGGAATCGATCAGACTAAAAGATTACATCAGGTGGAATTTTTAGTGTTGGACCCGCAGTTGTTTCCTGGTACAACTAGAAGTAAAGATCTTTGGTGCTTATCTCGGTAGAAGCAAAATACATGGATGCAAATCAAGCAACATGTGAGGCGATCTAGATGAGAAATATACTTGTTGGATTGTTTGGTTAGATGATGGATCCAAATGTGATCTACTATGATAATCAAAGTTGTATTAAGCTCTCTGAGAATCTTATTTTTAACGATCGATCCAAGCATATAGATATCTGGTATGACCATTTACAAGACTGTGTGTTGAGACAAATAATGTTGTAGTACATTCTAATAGAGGAACATGGTGCTGAAATTTTGACAAAGGCCTTGTTAAGAGGGAATTTTGAGTTCCACAGGTGCAGGATAAGGGTGGTTGATAATCCATTCCTTGTTGAGAGAGAGTGTTGAAAAATGCAACAAGAAATTCTCAATTTGATTTTTCCTTGATTAAATTGAGAAAATTCGAATGTCCACATTATAAAACAACTTGGATAATGTTAAGTTGTGTGACATGGCTTTTGTCACTTAGTTTACTGAGTAAATTCAAGTTGGAGGAGTTAGAGTTCAGTTCAACATGTGTGATTTCTAGTTTGTAGCAATAAAGGTTAGTTATCTCAGGTTGTTTTCTGTTAAATTAGTTCCAACTTTTGGAGGAACTAGTGGAAGGTCAGTTAAGCAATGGGACTTTCTTAAAAATCAGTGATCACCCAATGAACTGATCAATCAACTCAAAATAGCTGGGGCATGTAGAGAATTCAAATTCCCCAGCTGTGGTGGAGATTCCAAGGTAGTGTAACATCAACTGTAGACTAATCTTGAGTGTACATGTGTTGCATGTAGTTAGATGATTAGCCTAAGGAATTGCACAATCCATTTTGGAGAAATCCCTAAATAATAGGGGCCTAATTTCTCAAGGAACAACGCAAGGAAATATGAGCTCAAGCAGAGGCAAAATTTGACTAAGTTAATTGGGTTAGAGCCTTTTAGTGAGAATAGAGATAGGTTATGAACTTGTAGGTTGTGCTCAGTTGAGAAAAGCAATTGTAATACATATCTGTTCATCAGATTAATGTAAGCATGGGGTTTTTAGTAGTTTACTTTCCCCAGGAAAAATACTTGTTGAACGAGTGTTATTTTTAATTGCATGTCTGAAATTTTTGTTCTAGATTGTGAGTTACTTTCCGCAGAGCAGTAGAGTAGGTTTATGTCTTGTGATTTTGATTAAAATTTCATGAGAAGCTACAAATCTACATCGTAATTTCTACATGTTCTCCAAAACTCCACCAAAAATTACATATCTGCATAACATAACAAAAAGATTCATTTAAAAGAGCTACATATCCTCCAAGACTTGTGCTTCTTGAATGCCATTTTCTTCCTTGAAGACTTGTTTTAGAATGTTTTCTTAAGCGCCTACACCCATCATTATTATCATCTTTAGTTTTCATTACAAACTTAATATGCCCTGCTCCATTTTAATTTGTTTGAATAGGCTCATTATCAACATCCCTTTCTGCATCCCTCATCGGATTTTCCATTCTAAACTCTAACATTTGCATTTCCAGTTGGAGGCGGTCCAATTTGAGTTCTAATAGACCCAACCAGTAAATCATATTGCATCGTGGATTCTTCCAAAACCATCTATGCATGGAGAAATATCAGTGAGATTAGAAATTCAAGTGCTCTTGCCATTCTAGCAAGCATTGAGCCAAAATCCTCCTTTCCATCCCTCATAATGCACTCCATTAATTTGAAATTGGTCTATAGACATTGACAAATTTGATAGATAATGGTTCATAATTCTCATTCACAACTGTCAGACTCTCCCAAACTACCTATAAATACTGACATGCCTTCCATTCTTGCATTGATCCTGTAACAACCCTGGTCAAAATTCCATGTAATAAAATTTAATAAGGGAAAACTAAGACCAAGGTCAAGGGACACTTATTCCAGGATGAATGTTGGGCAAAATATCCTGGTGGGCATCACTTGTTTTGTTTATGGCTAAGGTAATGGCAAAGGAAAAGTGGCATGAATTTACATTTTATTTATGAAAATAAAGGAAATTAGGAGAAAGGGAAGGTAAAAGGTGAAAGGTTGCATGTGATGAGGAATTGAAGGAAAATGAGGAAATTAGAGGCATCAAGAATAAAAAGACATTAGAGGATCAATTTGTAGCCTTTTGTCAGTTCAGTTTTAGAGTTAGTATCAGAGAGGAGAACAACACCAAGAAGAGAAGGAGATGAATCAAGCAAAGGAAGGACAAGGAAAGCAAAGGAACAAAAAGGAGAGCAAAGGGAGGAAAAGGAAAGTAAAGGAAAGCAAGGACCAAGTAAGGAAAGGTTGGATCAAGTAGCTTTAGTAGGAATAATTGTAGGTAACAGATTGCATGCATGGTTTCCTAGTTGGTTTTGGAATGTACGACATATGCATGTGTGTGTTTTGGTTTCTTTGTTGTCGGTGGCATGGATTTTGCCATGTTTTGTTACAGTGGTTTCAATCTTGCCTTGCTATTTTTGGATAACCATGGTGTGATGGGGTTATTTCTTATTTGAGCTATGGCTTGCTGGAAGGTTTTGAATTTGAGTGAGGTGGTCTTGGGAAAATCCCAAGGATTAAGGGTGGAGATGGTTTTCTCCTGGAAGCCCTCAACGGGTGGGTGGAAGCAGGAAAATCTCTCAAGGGATGGTGAAGGAATTTTGAGGCATCCAAGCTCGGTTTGGTTTTTTCATCTCAGGACCAGTTTAAGTGAGATCACAATATGGTGAGGGTCAAGGTGGTTTATAATATGGATTCCATTGGTTGTTTATGGATTGGGTTATCTCATGAGATCCCACATTCATGCTTGGAATATGGCACGAGGGTGATTGGTTGAAAGAAAGATTTGGTTCAGCCTAATCTATGGTCAGGTGGTACATGGAAGTCCTTGACTTAGTTGGCTTTTTCATATGGTTAATAAGAGATAAGTTTCTCTTGTCTTTGATAAGTAAATATACTTGTTATTATGTGGCTTTAATGGTTGTTCTCTCATTGTTATTTATCTGATTATCTGCTGGTTATAAGCATGGCTAATTGACAAATCTAAGTATGGATCTTAACACATTGATATTGATGAATGTATGGATAATGAATGCAAGACCTAATTGGTGTTATGCCAACTATTGTGAGAAGGCATTATTCTTTCTTGTTTATCCTCAGATAATTTTTTATATCATTATGTTCATATTTGCATTCATGACCTGTAGGTTGCATGTTCACCATGTGTTTGATGGAATGTTAGTCATGGTTGGGAGAGGTCAAGTCAAGTCATGGTTCAATTTTTGGTTCTTAAGCATTGTTTCTATGTCATTTTCATCTCTAGAAGTTTCATTGAGTTCCAGGTAGAGGCCTGAGTCATGGCCTTGAAAAAGTGGCTAAGAATTTGGGGTCGCTAGCATAGAACTAACTAGAAAAGTCCACAGTCACATGGAGGTAGGCTTATCAATGGAACTGGAGGGCTATAATCACTTGGATGCCTTGGAAAGGGAGCGACTGGGATCTAGGTCAGTAAAAAAGAGATCCATCTTAGGGGATGAACACTTGGAGGGGTTAGGTTGGTTTTGGAGGTCATGTAACACTTGAGGGAAGTCAGTAAGGTCTTAAGTTGTCGGCTCCATTTCCTTAAGGTCATTTAGGAGGTTGAGTCTTATCATAGTGACCCTTCGATCATGTTTACCCTGGGGAAACTGATGAAAGTGGGTAAATGTGGGAGGTGGCAGGTTATAGGGTGGTATCAGAGCAGGCTTCGTTCTCTTTGGGTGGTGTCTAGTTTCCATTCTCTTTGGGTGATATTTGATACCACAGGGTGGTATCAGAGCATGGTTCAAATGCTTGGACTAGATGGGATAAATGCATGTTCTTATGCAAGAATTGTTATGGTTAAGGTTGTTGGATGTACTATATGTCATTATAATGCGATTGGTATGTTTTTAGGCCGACATTTTTGCCAAGATAGAGCAAAAGATGCAGATCATCAGAGCAGGGTTGCAACACTAGATATCGGGATAAGAGCAGATCGTCATACAAGTTTGTATGTTGGTTAATGGTTGTTATATACATTATGGTTATATACATGTCTGTCATTCTATTGTTGCTATGGTTACATGCAGGATAGATGCTAGTTGATCAATGTAGTCATATGAACATGTGTCAGATAGTCATGAATGATAGTATGCATTGTGGTTGTATGCATTGTGGTCATATGCCTGACGATTATGGTAATTATAGCTGAGGTCATGATGTTATTATTTTTTGTGCTAATTTGGATTGACCTATGCAGATGATTATGGTTATGACATTTAGGTATGAGTTAATATATATTGTGATATTATGTCATACTAATTTAGACTGACTGTGCATATGTGATTGTTATGCATGAATGGCAATTGTTTATGAGTTTATGATGTGAAAATATTAGATAGTTACTGTTATGAATGTCATGACCTTATTTATGTTTGAGTTGATGTGTTCTGAAGTTATATCATGCTAATATAGGTTGATTGTGCAAACAAGATAGCCTCCCCTAAGATACCTTAAGGTATGAGTTTGCTTATGTCGGCTATTTGGTGTTTGAATGTTTGATTATGTCATCTATTTGGTGTTTGAGTGTTTGGTGTCTATTATGTCATCTATTTGTTGCTTGAATGTTTGATTAATTGCATGATATGAGTATGTATCTATAAGATTGCATGTAGAAATGATCTTGTTTTAAGATGGTTGTACTAACACATATATGCATTGAGACAATTGATATACACTTGAGTGCAAGTGTGTGCTAGTTGTAGTATTATGATTTGTGACTGTGAGTTGATTGTTAATTATGACATGGATATTAGTTTTGATAAAGGTTGATTTCAAATTAATAGATATGATGTATTGGTCTTGGAACATGTGATTGACATGTGTGAATAGTTGCAGGACAACATGCTTGGTATTAGCATGGCAAAGTAGCAATTGATTTGTTTATATAATTAACAATTGGGTGATGTGATAGCATATAGTAAGACCCAATTGTGGCAAGGTAAAAGTTAAAAGAAGGGATTTGGGTGAGAATTCCTTTGGCTATGTTTGGGAACCACAATTCCAAACGAATGAGTGCTTTGCATACATAAATTCTTCTTAACCTTGATTTTGTCTAACATTATGTGGATATATGTTATATTCCTAAACATGTATTTGACAGGTATATTAAGCTAGTTTCGAGCTATGGCTAGATTCGTCAAAGGTTTGGAGTCCCTTGAGAGATGGCGTGGATGTGTTTAGTTGCAAGGGAACTTGATTGACACAACAAGGTAAGGTAACTATTGTATTATTACATTTGTTTATACACTGAAAATTATGTGTTTATGATAGTATGATGTAGGGATTGCATGGCAAAAGAGACTGCCATGAAATCTTGAAGAAGGCTTACGTTAAATTTCACTTAGAGGCATTAGGAATCCATTGTGTTGAGTCATGGTGTTTGTTGGGAGTTTTGTGCCTTCAATATTTTGTGATTTGTTTGAGCTTGATTTATGGGTTTTGATTGCGTCTAGTGCAAAGCCTTACCAATTTGTTTGTGGTTTCGCGTTTCTATTGGTGTTTCGTGGTTTTCTTTTTTCTTATTTCTGCTTCTTACCTTTCTTGTTTTGAGGGTCCTGGGAATAGTTTGGGAAAGATGAAAGTTAATGGAGCTCAGGGAGAGCTGAAAGAAACCTAACAGGTAATGTAAGACTCAGATGAAGCTCAACGCATGTATAAGGGTAGCTAAAAGCAAGAATATGACAACTAGTTGGATTGGTTGGGTCCATTGGTGTAATGGACAGTGGAAGTACAGTCATGAGAAAGGTGATAGAAAAGGTAAAGTAAATGGATGTGAGGCATATGATGCCTTGGCTATGTTGGGAACTATTGTTCTCAATGTCGTGCATGATGTGCATGGATAAAGGGAGTTCTCTTAACCTAGACCTTATGATATCTGGTAATTATGTTGTGATGATGATTATGTTGATGTCTATAAATGTATGCTTGTATGTATATATGTCATTGTTTGACAGGATCATGATTGTTTTATGCTAATGTTTTATATATATATATATATATATATATATATAGATATATATGTATGTATCTATGTCACTATTTGACATGGTTGTCATGGATCATTCTTGTGGAGGAATGATTGCTTGTGCAAGTGAATGTCATGAAGAGGTTCTTGGCTATGAGGACTCAAGTGGGAAGAGTAGCCCTGATATATCTATGAGGTCAGTATCATATGGATATGAATTGATATTATGTGTCTATACTATGTTTATGATATGTTATGAAAAGTAATGTTGAGGGAAACATCAGTGGAATGAAAGCAACGTGCTTCACGACATGCTCGTACAAGCATGGATAAGGCACTGGAAGAAATGTTTCTTGGTAAGGACAATGTGGTCTTAGGATGTGTAGTACTAATGTTTTGTATATGTTGTACATAATGTACATGTTGTTTATGCATTGTTGTGTACATATGGTGCTTTGTGCATGTTGCATATGCGGTGCTATGTACATGTGGTGTTGTATGCATGACTGTACATATGGTGTTGTGTGCATGTGGTGTCGTGTATAAGTTATACATGGGGTGATGTGTGTAGTTGGTGTTGTGTACATGTCGTGCATGTGGTGTTGTGTACATGTGGCGTTGTGTACACATCGTGCATGTGGTTTTGTGTACATGTTGTGCAAGTGGCACTATGTACATGTGGCATTGTGTACACTTCGTACATGTTGTGTTGTGTATATTTGGTATGGTGTTATGGGTATTGTGTAGTCGTTGTACCATGGACGGTGTATTCATGGTATTGTACGATGTGTACTTATATGTATTGTGTTGTACAACGAGTGTAGGTGTATGTGTTGTGTTGTGTTGTACACTAGGTGTAGGTGTATGTGTTGCATTGTACATTGGGTGTATGTATATGTGTGGCATTGTACACCGGGTGTAGGTGTATGTGTTGTATTGTACACCTGGTGTAGGTGTATGCATGGCATTGTGCACCAGGTGTAGGTGTATATGTTGTGTTGTACATCGACTGTAGGTGCATCTGTTGTGTTGTACACTGTGTATATGTACGTGTTGTACAATGTGATGGGACATGAAGGTACACGACTATCTGGGCCCTTGTTGTTGCTATTGAGGGTTGAGGTGGTTTAGTCTCAAGATACCCTTGTTGCTATTGAGGGTTGAGGTGGTTAAGTCTCTAGATGCCCTTGTTGCTATTGAGGGTTGAGGCGATTTGGTCTCAGGACACCCTTCTTGCTATTGAGGGTTGAAGCGGTTTATTTTTAGGATACCCTTGTTGCTGATATTGAGGGAAGAGGAGGTTCAGTCTCTAGATTCCCTTGTTGCTTAAAGAGAAGGAATTGGGTGCTTGCCAGGTTTGGAAACCGTTTTAGTGTGGGAACAGAAAGGACAAGAGCAAAAGGTAGAAACAAAGAACCATTTGAAAGATAAGTATCATTATTTTATTTCAGTTTTAATTATGCATGTGATATATGATTCTGATTTATGATGGTTGCAGGTTGAGGTAAATGGATGTGATATGTTTATACATGATGATTTTATAGAATATATAGTTTGACTTGCTGTGACAATAAGTAAACAGAATTGTAAGTGTACCTTATGGACGAGCCGCCAATGAGGTATGATTTGAATTTATTTCAATTCCTTTTTAGTTTAATGGAAATTATGTGCTTGGTACAGGAAAGCATGGAAATTCTTGGTTGGGTGGTTGAAATTGACTACAAGAATTAGTAGCAACAACAAAAGGAATTAGAACAGGCAATAGCATGCTGGTAAAGCATTCAGGAGTAGGGCCATTATGGAAGACTGGTACCCAATAGTGTCCATTGATTTCCATGAGCATGTTATTACTGGTATGGTGGTATTGAGGCAGGGATATGCCTTGGTTTTTGGACCTTCCGATGCGAGGAAACCTTGCCAAGGGATGGATCGCTCGGGATAGGGGATGCATGGGAACTTGGAAGGTGAGTAACTACATGGAAGGGGGGTGCCTGTTTTCCTGAGGGATTGTGTGTAACACCCTCCTCCCACACCTACCCAAGCAACCAGCCAGCTAGGATAAACATGCAACAAAAGGCCACTATGATATGATTGGACCTCCTAATTCATGTTAAGGAAGTGGAACCGACATAAAGACACCATACAAACATTAATTATGTTGGCATTATGAGACAAGTGTTGTCCTTGATGGCAACTCACACAGATGGTAGATCATAGTGCAGCAGATCAGTAGCAAAGAATTGATGATCAGACTACAAATAATGAAGAAAGAAGAGTATATACGCAGGTTCACTATATACCAAGTAGGGTATACATGCAAGTTCACTATATACCAAGTCGCGTATACGCAGGTTCGCTATATACCAAGTAGGGTATATACGCAGGTTCACTATATACAAAGTCACGTATACGCGGGTTCACTATATACCAAGTAGGGTATACACGCAGTTTCATGCACGGAAAAGCGCGTACATGTCGGAAAGCTTATTTTTGGGTCCGTGGTATTTAGACCTATGGTTTTGGTCCGTGGTATTGCACCCATAAGTGTTGATCCCAAGTATTGGGTCGATGGTATTGTTTTATTATGGTTTTGGTCCGTGGTATTGAGCAAGGCCTAAGACTATAAAAGGAGAGGAAGATCATTAGGCAAGGGCATTAAGAAAGTCTTGAATATCTGTTGAAGTATGAGATCCATTATGCAGGTTATGGGTTGATGATGCATTGCTTGATCTGAGCTAAGGTGGGATCTCACCGGTTGATGGAGAACAAGATCTAAGGAGAGATTAGGATCAAATGGTTTGAAATGAACTATCTTTATATGGTTGATTATGCTTATTCTAGATCTGCATACTAACACATGTAATATAAATGTTGAGTATGACTGATGTTTGGTACAGCTGCAAGGTTATAAGAAAATATTTTTAGATCTGTACGCGGGTTGGCCTTGGAAAAAGCGAGTATGTACGCGGGTTTGATTCATTGTAATAGCGTATACATTTTGAAGTTTGATGTTTGAAGTTGCAGTTGGGTCTGAGTGATTTTGCAGAGTTCTGTGTCTGCTCTGTGTTCTGGTGACTATGTTGTTGACAGGGTTTCAGTGTTTCAGCGATTCAGAAATTGATGATGCTAGTAGTGTTTGTTTTGAGCTTCAATGATAGTTATGGGTCCAGTATGAAAATTTGATGAAACGTGGCCTTTCAGATTATGTGTTGTGCTTCTGGAGTATCCAGTCTAAAAATGTATGAAATGTGGTACCCGGAGGAGAGAAGATTGTAGGTCGGCGCCTACGTACTAGTATCTTAGCTACTACAAGAGCTAAAGGGGTTGTAGCTCCCTTCTAGGAGAAGCTGGAAAACGAGAGAGGGTTGTAGCTCTCTACAGGTTGCAGCCTGCGTACTGGTAAAGGACTGCACCAGTACATTGTAAAAGAAGTTTCTTAATAAAGGAAGATAGAAACAAATTGCAGCAGGTGGTTTTCACCCACATTGGATTTCCACCTTATATCATGGTGTTCATGTGTGTTGCTTATGTGTGTTGATCTATCTGTTTCACTACTACTGTTGACTGTTAATATGGCTAATAATGTTCTGATGCATCTAATGAAGATCACATAACTGAATCATGAGTTTAATGGTTATACGCTAGTTGCAATAGACACAGTCACGTATATACGCGGGTATACTTAACTGAAGTAGCGCATATGATTCTGAAGTATGAAAATGAAAAAGTATTATTGATTAGATAATACTGATTCACCCCCCCCTCTCAGTATTATTTCCAAAAATTGGTGTCAGAGCAGGTCCTTTGGTAGAAGCTTGATCGCTTGAAGGAGATCCGTGGAACTATGGGAAAGAAGCTTAAGAAGAAAGCACCTAAGAAGAAGAAGACATCTCAGAAGAACTATGACAGTGGGAGAATCGATTGGGGATTAGGTATAAGAAGCTCTTCAGATTCAAAATCAGATTCAGAATCATTTCAGAATGAAGATGAACTATCAGGTATGAATTTGCTATCCTCTGATGTTCCTGCTATCTACCCATTTGGAAAAGATGAAAGTGATAATGAAACAACTGAATTTGCTCTGATGGGTGAACAAGAAAGATATCAAATAGAGGCATAATTTAAAAGGCTTTTAGATAAAATCAGAGATCAACAAGATCTATTGAACAAAAGGGAATGTGACTTCAAAGAAGAAGATACCAAACTAAAGGCCCAACTAGAGGAAGGAAACAAGGTAAGGAAGTTATTCAAGGACAAATATCAAAAGTTGCAGGATGAAGTAACATCACTAAGAGATGAAGTCAATTAAAGAAGCAGAACCATCAAGAAACTCAGAGATAGATCCAGTTACTATGAAAGTCTTGAAGCCACGATCCGCTCGCTAAAGGAAGATCTTGAAGAATCAAAGAAGCAGAATAAAGATCTACTCCAAGCTATTGAAAAACAGGTAAACGAAGTTATCAGCGTGAAATCTCAGCTGGAATGTGCCTTCATAATTCATCAAATGCAGCAGGATGTGAATGAAGAACAAGAAAATGAGATTCTCAAACTAAGGCAACAAATGGAAGAGGAAAGAAATGTTGAAGAAAACATGAAGAAACAATGTCTGGAAAAGGAAGAACAACTTCAAGTTGAGGTAAATATCTTGAAAGGTAAATTAGAAGAAAAGGATAAACTATTACGATTTCAAGATAGTACTAAAGCCTTGGATGATATTCTTAGTAGTCAAAGGTATCCTGCTATCAAGACTGGTCTTGGTTTTCATGAATTTGTTGAAGGTGAATCTAGTTCACAAGGTGAGGCAAGGAACTCTAAAGAGAAATCTAAAATGATCAACAAGGAGATAAGAGAGATGAGAGGTAAACAATCAAGGAAAGAGATTCTTCAAAGAAAATCTTTTACTCCTATCTATGGAAGTAATAGTCGGCCATTTACTCAGATGAATAATATTGAATGTTATGAATGTCATAATCTTGGACATGTTGCAGCTAGATGTAGAAGAAGAATGGTTCAAGATCATCACATAAAAGGATCATCACATTCCAGGTACTTTAATGGATATTGCTTTGCTTGCAATATGTTTGGTCACAAAGCTGCTGATTGCTACAGGAGGAATATGAAACATGTAAGATGTTATGCATATAAAAAACTGGGACATATAGCAAAGGAATGCAGGAACAAAGCACGAACATCACACCAAAAGGAGAAAACAACATCACACTTGAAGATATGGAAGAAGAAGGAAGTACAGTCAGAAAGATGTGGCACAACACAATGTACTTAGACATAGCACAACACAGACATAACAGACTCAGAGGGAGCTGAAAGTATAAAACTTCAGTGTCCTGAATCTCATACGCAAGTTCCATAAAGGGAAGTCGCATATATACGCGAGTTGGATACTGCACAGTCGTGTATATGATTATCTGAAGAAATGCAGTAGGGACAGGTTCAGGAAAAGGATTTGTTACGTTTCAGTCCATTATTTTCGCTGTTTGATAATGTCACAGTCTACTGAGGATGTGTGGAAATGTCTTGATACTTGTAATATGTTTAGAAGGATTTGATCCTAACTTGATGATGATGTCTTCTAACAGTAAACAGATGGCTCAGGTTGAGGGGGAGCATATGCCTTTAATAATGCATTGTTGGAATTATGGTTAATAGCCTTGGTGATGATGTTTATATGGCTAAATGATATATCTTGCTATGATGTGGTTGTGAGTTGTCTATGATAAAATCTCATATGATTCTTAGGGTTACATAGTAGATGTTTAGATCAGATTTATGGTTGATTCTTTGATGATACATATATGGTGCTTACATGGTGATCTTCATAAGGATAAGGAGAAGTACAAAGCTTGAATACACATCTTCCTCACTTGATGATGAGTCACTCATATGCTGCTGTCGTCATATGCATAAAGATCATACAGTTATAATGCAGGCACTCATGTGGATAAGGATTGTTGATATCAAGAAGTTTTGTCAAATGAGCTTGAGCTCAAGATACATAGTGCTGATACATGGATGACTACTCAAAGTTGCTTTGTTGGAGACATGATGATGAGTTCTTATCTATATGAGGATAGGTTGATACTTACATATGATGAATTGATGCAGACATACCTTGTTATAGGTTGATGACTCATACTTTACAGGACATTTACAGGTTGTTGATCTGGAAGTGGTTGTACGCGAGCTCTATGAGTAGTATCCGCGTATATACGCATGTTTCTGTGGATACAGTCGCGTATATGTTAATTTGGAGGTTTGATGGATATCAGTAGGGACATGATTTGGTTGAAGTTTGTCTGATTTGGGTCTGACAGAGACCATCTGGCACAGGTTCAGGGGGAGCAGATTAACTTCTGATAATGCATTGTTAGCATTATCTTAGAAGCTTTTGGTTCTACTTCACAACTGTTGTTGGTTTCAGGTGGAACAGGGGCAGAGGAAGAACAGAAGGAAATCTTGATTGCTGATCAGAATGGTGATTGACAGATGCTGCTGCTATCAGTTATTGATGACTTTCATAAGTTTTGTTCTAGATATTTCGTCTCTATGGCATGTATCCCTTTTGTGGTATCTCTTTTATGGTGTCAAGGTCATGTAAAGACCTATCTTGGTTTCCCCACTATGCCTGGGATGAACATGTAATGAATTTGATTGTCATATGTATTTTTTGATGTATCCCCACTTGGTTGGGTGATGGATGTATGTATTGAGTCTTTTGGTGATAGGAAGGTCTTTTGTGATGTATAAGTCATGGTTCTTCTTGAAGAACATCTTTTGCAGATCTTGCCTATAGTCAGGGGGAGCATGAACAACACAATTCAGCAAGAGCAGAGCTTTAGCATGTACTCAGAGGGTGCATGGACAGATTGGGACACCTTGGCATATACAAAGGGGAAGCATATTAAGAGATTTCAGCAGGTACTCAGGGGGAGTATGGACAACAAAATGTTTATCAAGGAAAGAGAATATCTTGGTTCGCCCTTTGCCCTTGATGTCAAAGGGGGAGAGTGATTTGGTGTTGTTGCCATCAAGTCCAAAGGGGGAGATTATTGGCATTATGATGCATATGTTGTACTTGATGGCAACCCTCTCATAGAAGAACATCTCACTTACATATAACTAGATCATTCTATAGATGTGACTAAATGCATGGGATGCAGGACAGCTCAAAGGAATAAGAAGATCAAGTTCTAAGTATGACAAGTTAGCTTTTCCATCAAGTCCAAAGGGGGAGATTGTTGGCATTATTAGACAAGCGTTGTCCTTGATGGCAACTCACACAGATGGTAGATCATAGTGCAGCAGATCAGTAGCAAAGAATTGATGATCAGACTACAAAGAATGAAGAAAGAAGAGTATATACGCAGGTTCACTATATACCAAGTAGGGTATACACGCAGGTTCACTATATACCAAGTCGCGTATACGCAGGTTTGCTATATACCAAGTAGGATATATACGCAGGTTCACTATATACCAAGTCGCGTATACGCAGGTTCACTATATACCAAGTAGGGTATACACACAGTTTCATGCACGGAAAAGCGCGTACATATCGGAAAGCTTATTTTTGGGTCCGTGGTATTTAGACCTATGGTTTTGGTTCGTGGTATTGCACCCATAAGTGTTGATCCCAAGTATTGGGTCGATGGTATTGTTTTATTATGGTTTTGGTCCATGGTATTGAGCAAGGCCTAAGACTATAAAAGGAGAGGAAGATCATTAGGCAAGGGCATTAAGAAAGTCTTGAATATCTGATGAAGTATGAGATCCAGTATGCAGGTTATGGGTTGATGATGCATTGCTTGATCTGAGCTAAGGTGGGATCTCACCGGTTGATGGAGAACAAGATCTAAGGAGAGATTAGGATCAAATGGTTTGAAATGAACTATGTTTATATGGTTGATTATGCTTATTCTAGATCTGCATACTGACGCATGTAATATAAATATTATGAGTATGACTGATGTCTGGTACAGCTGCAAAGTTATAAGAAAATATTTTTAGATTTGTATGCGGGTTGGCCTTGGAAAAAGCGCGTATGTACGCGGGTTTGATTCATTGTAATAGCATATACATTTTGAAGTTTGATGTTTGAAGTTGCAGTTGGGTCTGAGTGATTTTGCAGAGTTCTGTGTCTGCTCTGTGTTCTGGTGACTGTGTTGTTGACAGGGTTTCAGTGTTTTAGTGATTCAGAAATTGATGATGCTAGTAGTGATTGTTTTGAGCTTCAATGATAGTTATGGGTCCAGTATGAAAATTTTATGAAACGTGGCCTTTCAGATTATGTGTTGTGCTTCTGGAGTATCCAGTCTGAAAATGTATGAAACGTGGTACCCGAAGGAGAGAAGATTGTAGGCCGGTGCCTACGTACTAGTATCTTAGCTAGTACAAGAGCTAAGGGGGTTGTAGCTCCCTTCCAGGAGAAGCTGGAAAACGAGAGAGGGTTGTAGCTCTCTCCAGGTTGCAGCCTACATATTGGTAAAGGACTGCACCAGTACATTGTAAAAGAAGTTTCTTAATAAAGGAAGATAGAAACGAATTGCAGCAGGTGGTTTTCACCCACATTGGATTTCCACCTTATATCATGGTGTTCATGTGTGTTGATCTATCTGTTTTACTGCTATTGTTGACTGTTAATATGGATAATAATGTTCTGATGCATCTAATGAAGATCACATAACTGAATCATGAGTTTAATGGTTATACGCTAGTTGCAATAGACACAGTCGCGTATATACGCGGGTATACTTAACTGAAGTAGCGTATATGATTCTGAAGTATGAAAATGAAAAAGTATTATTGATTAGATAATACTGATTCACCCCCCCCCCCCCCTCTCAGTATTATTTCCAACAAATTATTAGCTACAAGACCCTCAGGAGACATGTCAGCCACTCAAACTGCCTGTCCCTGGGTCCCACTGATGTTCTGGACCTCTTAGGCCACAGTTACTCTCATGTTATGGGAAAGGGAGCGACCATAAACCCAAAGTCGCTCTCACAAGCTTTCCTATCAGTGACTAGAGACCAAAGTTTCCAGTGCTATGCCAACAACTCTAGGATTTGAGCCACATTTTTAGGCCCAAATCCTAGGTCACTGCCCAGAATTGAACCATCTCTTCAAATCAGTAAAATGACATGGAAATGAGAGTATTAAATAAAATACTTGTTTAAGACCTTTACTAGACCCCTACTAGCCATGACATGCATTTAGTCAAACATATAGCAAATGTGTAATCTATAGGTGTAATTAACATTTCTTAGCATAGGGTTCTCATACTTAGCTAAGAATTGCTAAGAACCATTGATGCCTCAACGCATCAACTTCCATTCCATCCATTAGGTCATAGATACATTAATCACTTAATTACAAGCAAAAACATGATGACAACACACATGGCTGTTGTCATAAAACACATACATAACCAACATAATAGCAACAAAAATACTCATGAAATTACAACCATATAGACCACATACCATCCATCAAAATGCTCATAGAAATATAAAGAGAAATAAAATTTCATTAATGATGCAAAGTCCAAATCCGGGATGGGACTTCCATGTTCCACCTGACCATAGAATGGCTGAGCCAAAAATCTCTTCAGTCATTCGTCCTCGTGCCATATTCTAAGCATGGATGTGGGATCTCGTAGAAAACATCAATCAAAACTAATCAAGGGCTCCTAGAGGCCATCCACCTCAACCCATTAAATAGTGATTCCACCTCATGGTCAGACATAAAAAAACCATCATCAGATTGGTCTCCATCCAAGCCTTCCAGGGCTTCCAGAGCATTTGTCCAACCAAGACTTCTAGGACTAGTAACTCAACCCACATCTTATTTAGGGCTTCCAGAGCGCTTGTCCCACCAGGGTGATCCAGGTCCGGGTGTGACAAAGGACCCTTCCAAGACCTTTTACTTTCGTGATGTGTTAAATTGCGTTTTTAAAAGAAAACATAAGTGAATACATATGCATGTTGTAAAGAAGAGGAACATGTCAATCATCAACAACATAAAAACATACGCTGTTGATAACAGAGTTCATCTAGGAGGGACTACGTCTTTGGGCTCCGGTGTCAAGATGGTGTACGCGCTGCATTAAGTGCTGTCAATAGTGATGATGTACATAAGAGGTGATGTCGTTATCATACAAGGAAAATGCCCTCACGCAGGAGTGGATCCAAGAGATGTTCTGCTACAGGAACTCTTAGTCAAAAAAGACTCCTATCAATATGACACAAACTCATGCATGATGATCATGAGCATCCATGGCATAAAATGGATCTCAATGCAAACATGCATGATGAAAACATGAGTATCTCATCAACATACAACAAAGGGATTTCAAAACACAACATGACAAATCATGACAACAAGTACATCACACATATGATTCTGCATCACATCAAGCAAGAATCATGAAAATGAGTAAGAAACAAGATCCCACATCAATCATCAAACATGGATTTGTGCAACACAATGCATAGCAGAAGAAGTACATGAACGCACTGCATATACCTCATAACCAAGGGCCATATGAAGAAGCGGATGTCAAACTGCTGAAGCTATTCGGACCATCGATCTCACGACATCGAATCGCATGAAAATGGTTGCTCGCACATGAATGCTGACACCTGCACTCCACTTAGAAAAGTGGCTGACGTATAGAATGAGAAAATGAAAAATCTGACACACCATCAGATTTTTGGCATCGAATAGTGCTAAATCGACTGTCGAATTTCTAAATTCTGAGAAATTGAGAATCTGGGGCTCAAAGAATCTTTTAGATTCCCCCTAGATTCCTAAAAAATTCTTCTCCATGGGTGGACTGGAAATCTGCAAGTCAAAAGGTGAATCTGACCTCGCCATTGTCATCCCTGCAGAAAACCATGAAAAACAATTGTAAAGTTGACTATATTTCGACATGGAGAAAAATTACCTCCTCGGGAAAATTTCAAGGATCATGGTTCTGCCCCCTGTTTCTACAGCAGTCATGGTTCCACCTCCATATTGAAAAATGGCCGAAAAATGCAGAACTCTGATCGAGAAACGGACAGTGCCATTGCGTTCATGGCATCGAGAAGTGCTGAAACCATATAAAACTTATCAAAATCTGACAAAGTGAAAATTTGGCCCTCCTGCAAAACGCTGCCTCTAAATGTGTGCACTGCCTCCCCCTCCTGGGCACACTGACAAACTATGTTTAAATAAAATTTTGCCAGCAGATCTTCCCAAGTGGACGGTTGGTTGAGTTGATTAAGGCTCCGGTTAGTATGGAGGAGGTCGGGTGGTCAAACCCCGCCTCCTCCTTTTTTATACATTACAAACAATTTTTTTTTAAAATTAAAATTTAATGGTTGGGTTGGGCCCACCTTGGGCGGCCCTTCATGGCTGTTTCATTTTCCCTTTGGGCGTGGTTGATATTACATGGGTTGTTTGTTAATGTGGGTTAGGTCCGTGCCCCAAGGGCCAGCCCACCCAACTCTCATGCCCCTTTATTTATGGAGGATGGTTGAGGAAAGCATGGGAGGGGGCGGGGATCATGGCCCACCCCTCCACCAATTATTTTATATTGTTATATGGCGTGAGTTGGGGTGGTGGGGTTGGTGGCCCGCCACCTTTTTTTATATTTTTTTTGTTATTCTAAAACAAACTGTGCAAATTCTGAAAATTCGGTTTTGAACCGAAGGAGTCATTTTAACGAGGCAACAATTTTGCCTGGAATTTGACCGGAGTTGGCCGGATTCTGTCTGCTGGAAAAATTCCAAATTATGCCTTCATTAATCCTGCCAAGTCATGAAAAAGTCAACCCAACTTTGACTGCCTCTATCTCCTTCATCCGGACTCGGATTGGAGTGTTGTTCGTATCGTTGGAATCAAGGCGATGAGCACTTCGATCTGATGTCAAGTTCATCGTCTTTCTGACACTTTGAATTTTGAGCTTTGTCCATGCCACTGGTGTTTGGAGATCCACTTGGATCAATCCTCAACATTGAGGAGCTTTTGGTCCTCCAAAAGCATGAAAAACAATCTGCAACTTTTTTTGTACCTTGTCTGCATCACAAGTGCCGTGAAGGACTCGCTCCCATCTCCTTCACCTTTGTTCTTCGGAGCCTTAAGCGATGAGCAAACCCCTGTTACTTCTGCAACCTATAGTACATTGTTTCGCAAATTACATGCTTGACTTTCATGACCAACTAATGACCCAAGTGTCCCACATTTGCCACGAGTTTATAACACATACTTGGTGGTCAAGTTTACAACAAGATGGATGCAATACCCTAGCTATGACAACAAGGCCAACATATGTGGCTTCAACAAGTGATGGAAAACACATCATCACTGCAACACATGATTTACAATAATAAGGCCAAACATTATTTTTTTCTCTGACAAGTGATGGAAACACGACATCACTTTCACAGTTTATCATGTAACACAAAACAAGACCAGACATCATTGTTGCTTAATAAGTGATGGAAAACACATCATCACTTTTACATCTTCAAATGCAACAAATGATTTACAAAAGTACGACCATGAAATGCTAACATATCTAGGAAACATTTTTCACTTATCAAGGTGAACGGGTCATCACCCTATGATGGTTTTGTTTGTCGAACAACTATTTCATTTGGTTCATGCATCGACACTTTGTCTTTCAGGCGCTACTCTGGATGGAGCTTCCAACAAGTGGCTCTTTGATGGCTACTTCTGTCGCAATGACTGCAATAGGTTTTCTTCCTCCAGATCTGCTTAACATGTTTCTTTACCTGCTGTTGAGAGGGTCTTTCACGCCTCATCCTTTTGTGTGCTGCCATTCTTTTCCAGCACTTAGCAAATGTATGGTTATGTAATCCACAAAAGGTACATGTTTTTCAATGCCATGTTTTACGTTCATCGTTAACAACATGATTATAATCAGAATGAACCTTCGAATGTCGAGAGTGGTTATACCTTCCCTTGCTGTCTTTGGTGTCATTATGACGATGAGATCTCGCCTCAGCTCTTTCCCTGCAATGGAAACTGCCATGGGATGATGGGGATGTGTTCCCATAATTCTCTTTCCTCGATGATTTCGACGATGTCTCGGATGAATCTAACACCTTCGAGCATTCTCCCTCAGTGTATCTCAAGCCTGCAATTTGAGGTCTTTGCACGACCTCCAATGGTTGAGTTATGCATTGGTTATTAATACCAAGCTTTTCTTCCTTCTCATGCTTCGTCCTGGTAAGGAGCATCATGTTTGTCCATATAATTGGGATCTCTAAATCTCCAACAAAAATCATACTATGTGATGACGAAACTGAAAGGAAATCAACATATTTTACCTCCTTTGTCGATTTGGAAAGAACTGATGAGGGTTGTTCATCATCTGTTGTTGGTGGTTTTCTTGTTGTCTTAGCGCATTCCCCAACTTCCTTTCCGACATACCCAAGTCCCTTTCGACACGGTAATTCCTCTACTTTGATGGGGTTGATATTTCCTTGGCCATTGACGCCCAAGCCCTTTCCGTCATATCCCATTTTCTTCAACAATTTGGAGCCAATTACTGTGGTATGATTTTCGAAAATAGCGAAATCATCATCAAGAAACATACATGAATTCAGAGAACTACTTTCTACCTCACATGGGTCTCGCTGTAGCTTTTCCAAGGCCTCATCCTTTGCTTGTAGTTGTCGTAGAAAACTGTGTTTTTCCTCCTTCTCTTCTTGTAGACGCATCTTCAATTCAACGTTCTCTGTTTGAAGGTTTTGTTTGTTGTGCTTCAATTCTTCCAGGGCCTCTTCCGTGGCTTGCAACTGAAGCTACAATCACTCCTTTTCCTCTGTCTCTTTCTGTAGAATTTCATACATTATCTCTACCCTTTCGGAAATTTTGAGCATGGTCTCATACATCGCTTTTTCATCCTCTATCGTTGCACATTCCATTGTTCACGCTTGCAATTCACATCAACGTAAAGACTGCTCTGATACCACTTGATCCAGGTCCGGGTGTGACAAAGGACCCTTCCAAGACCTTTTACTTTCATGATGTGTTAAATTTCATTTTTAAAAGAAAACATAAGTGAATACATATGCATACTGTAAAGAAGAGGAACACGTCAATCATCAACAACATAAAAACATAAGCCGTTGATAACGGAGTTTGTCCAGGAGGGACTACGTCTCCGGACCCCTGTGTCAAGATGGTGTAGGCCGCTGCATTAAGTGCTTTCAGTAGTGATGATGTATATAAGAGGTGATGTTGTTATCATATAAGGAAAATTCCCTCACGCAGGAGTGGCTCCAAGAGATGTTCCGCTACAGGAACTCTCAGTAAAAAAAAAAGACTCCTATCAATATGACACAAACTCATGCATGATGATCATGAGCATCCTGCCAAAATGGCATAAAATGGATCTCAATGCAAACATGCATGATGGCAACATGAGTATCTTATCAACATACAACAAAGGGATCTAAAAACACAACATGACGAATCATGACAACAAGTACATCACACATATGATTCTGCATCACATTAAGCAGGAATCATGAAAACGAGTAAGAAACAAGATCCCACATCAATCATCAAACAAGGATTTGTGCAGCACAATGCATAGCAAAAGAATCACATGAACACACTGCATATACCTCACAACCAAGGTCTATCTGAAGAAGTGGATGTCAAACTGTTGAAGCTGTTTGGACCATCGATCTCACGGCATCAAATCGCATGAAAATGGTTTCTCGCACATGAATGTTGACACCTGCACTCCACTTAGAAAAGTGGCTGAAGTATAGAATGAGCAAATGAAAAATTTGAACACACCATCAGATTTGTGGCATTGAATAGTGCAAAATCGACTGTCGAATTTCTAAATTCTGAGAAATTGAGAATCTGGGGCTCAAGGAATCTTTTAGATTCCCCCTAGATTCCTTAAAGATTCTGCTCCATGGGTGGATTGGAAATATGCAACTCAAAAGGTGAATCTGACCTCACCCTCATGATCCCTATGGAAAACCATGAAAAACGACTGTAAAGTTGACTATATTCTGACATGGAGAAAAATTACCTCCTCGGGAAAATTTCAAGGATCATGGTTCCGCTCCCTATTTCTGCAGCAGTCATGGTTCCACCTCCATACGAAAAAATGGCCGAAAAATGTAGAACTCCGATAGAGAAATGGACATCGCCATTGCGTTCATGGCGTCGAGAAGCGCTGAAACCATATAAAATTTGTTAAAATTTGACAAGTGTAAATTCGGCCCTCCTGCAAAACGCTGCCTCGAATTGCATGCATTGCCTCCCCCTTCTGGGCGCATTGACAAACTGTGTTTAAATAAAATTTCTCTGGCGAATTTTCCCAAGTGGACGGTTGGCTGAGTTGGTTAAGGCTCCAATTAGTATGGAGGAGGTCGGGCGGTCAAACCCCGCCTCCTCCCTTTTTATAATTTACAAACGATTTTTTTTAAAAATTAAAATTTAATGGTTGGGTTGGGCCCACCTTGGGTGGCCCGCCCACCATACTTGCCTCCTTCATGGCTATTTCATTTTCCATTTGGGCGTGGTTGATATTACATGGGCTGTTTGTTACTGTGGGTTTGGTCCGTGCCCCAAGGGCCGGCCCACCCAACTCTCGTACCCCTTTATTTATGGAGGATGGTTGAGGAAAGCGTGGGAGGGGCCGCGGGTCATGGCCCGCCCCTCCACCAATTATTTTATATTGTTATATGGCGTGAGTTGGGGTGGTGGGGTTGGTGGCCCGCCACCCTTTTTTATATTTTTTTTGTTATTCTAAAACAAACTGTGCAAACTGTGTAAATTCTGAAAATTCGGTTTTGGACAGAATGAGTCATTTTAACGAGGCAAAAATTTTTCCCGGAATCTGGCCCGAGTTGGTTGGATTCTGTCCACCGGAAAAAGTCCAAATTGTGCCTTCATTAATCCTGCTCAGTCATCAAAAAGTCAACCCAAATTTGACTGCCTCTATCTCCTTCATCCAGACTCGGATTGGAGTGTCGTTCACACCGTTGGAATCAGGGCGATGAGCACTTCGCTCTGATGTTAAGTTAATTGTATTTCCACCACTTTGAATTTAGAGCTTTTTCCATGCCACTAGTGTTTGGAGATTCACCTGGATCACAGGGCTTTCAATACTAGTAACTCAACCCATCAAGGGATTCCAGAGCATTTTTCCATCAAGGCTTCCATGACTAGTAACTCAACCCAAGCGGTTACAATGATTCCAGAGCATTTTTACAACCAGGGCTTTCAGGACTAATAACTCAACCCAAGCGGTTACAATGATTCCAGAGCATTTTAACAACCAGGGCTTTCAGGACTAATAACTCAACCCAAGCCAAGGAAACATGAGAACCAACCAAAACAAAATAATGAAAGTAAACCAAAATCACCATGGCTATCAAGGAAATGATAAGGCTAGGCAATCAATTGTCAATCCCAGACATCCTCCATGCCAATTGTTTAGACTTCCCTATGGACTTGGTACCAAACAAGAGTTAGGCACCTTGTGCACCTGCACTTGTACCTATACCCATAGTTGTATCTGTATTTCCACCTCTACCTGTACCACTACCTATACCTGTACTTGCACCTATACCTATACAAACATCCTACTGCAACCGCTCACAATCCCTATATACCTGACATTTTGATGACCTGCCTGCAAGATCCTATCTTGTAAGTGCATCCCATAGGAGCTCATATAAGCTGCCAAGTGATTTACCTGTACCCATCTGCTAAGAGCATCTTCCACCCTATTCCATTTACCTTTGATGTACCTGATCTCAAAATCAAACTCGCTGATCGTGGCCAACCATCTAGCGTGCCTGGCATTCAGTTTCGGTTGGTCAAGCAAATAACTCAACCCAATGTGATCACTCATAAGTACAAATCTCTTGCTAAGAAGATAGTGTCTCCACACCTTCAATACATGTATGATCGTTACTAACTCCATATCATGTGTCGTGTAGTTCTGCTCATGCTCGTTTAGTTTCTGGGACTCATAACATACCACCTGTCTATCCTGCATAAGAACTCCACCAAGTCCTCTCTTGCAAGCATCTGTGCATGCCACAAACTATTTGTTCGAATTTGCAATCTGTAGTACTGGTGCATGTGTCAACGACTGCTTGAGTTTCTCAAAGCTAGCCTTACACTCCATAGTCCATTCAAACTTATTACCTTTCGTTTGCAATGATGTGATAAGATAAGAAATCTATGAGAAGTTCTTGATGAACCTTCTATAGTAGCCTTCCAAACCCATAAACAATCTCACCTCATCCACACTCTTAGGAGCTACACACTCCATGATGGCTCTTATATTTTCTGGATCTACTACAATGTCCTCCTTGGAGACAACATGCCCCAAGTAGTGTATCTCAATCTAAAAGAAACTACACTTGCTGAGCTTAGCATACAACTGATGCTTTCTCAACAACCTTAACACTGCTGCTAAATGCTCGACATGATCTTCCTCATTTTTAGAATATACCAATATATCATCAATGAATACAATAACAAAATTATCGAAATATGGACACAACATGCTATTCATCAAGCACATAAATGTAGTTGGAGCATTAGTTAAGCCAAATGGAACAACAATGAACTCATAATGCCCATACCTGGTCTGGAACGCAGTCTTGTAAATTTCCTCATCTTTGATGTGTACCTAATGGTATCTGGATCTCAGATAAATCTTCGAGAACACTGTAGCTCCCTTCAACTAATTGAACAAGTCATCAATCGTCGACAAAGGGTACCTGTTATTGATGGTCACTTTGTTCAACTGCTTGTAGTCAATGCATAATCTGAGTGTTCCATCTTTCTTCTTTACGAATAATACCGGTGTGCCCCATGGTGACACACTTGGCCTAGTGTATCCCTTGTCCAACAGTTCCTTAAACTACAACTTTAACTCAACCAACTCAGGTGTGCTCATCCTGTAAGGTGCTTTTGATGTTGGAGTTGCCCCTAACACTAACTCAATAGAAAAGTCTACCTGCCTGTGAGGTGGGAACTATGAAATGTCCTCAGGAAACACATCCTTGAACTTCTGTAAAACTGGTATCTGCTCAACACATCTTCATCCTCAAATTCCTTATCTTTATCACTAGAAATGTGCACTACAAATAACTTGCACCCTTTCCTGCGACTCGCTTTTCTTACATAGCTGTCACCATCTTAACTGATGTGGCTTTCTGCTTTCTGGTGTAAGACTCTTGGTTCTCCATTGTCATCAACACACTCAATGGCTTTATCATAACAGTCCACCTTGGTTCTATGAAGATACAACTAGTCCATGCCCAACAAAATACTATATAAACCCAATGGTAATACATTCAAATGTGTTGTGGTAGGCATACCATTCAAGTCAAATGCACAAGCTCTTACCCAACAATGAACTCATTTCTTCGTACCTGTAGCCAACTGCACTAACCAAGACTCTGCATGCAATTCCTTACTTAAACCACACTTATCCACCAAATCAGGACTAACATATCTATAATTAGATCCAGGGTCAATCAAAACAGAAATAACTTGATCACAAATCTTACCATCCATCTCAATGATAGATGCTTGATGCTCTTCATGTTTGCAATCCAATGTTGCATAAATACATGCAATCCTCTGACCAAAATCCCCAATAGTCTATGCCCCGCACTATATATATGAGGTCTACCACCCTGATTCTGCGGACAATCTCTCCTGCGATGATATTTGCCACAAGTCCAACACTCTATAGGCTTCCAACTCGTGTCCTTGTTCTGTTCTCCAGACCAGAATCCCCGTCCTCTATATGACGTATTGAACTTCATAGGTGGTTCAACATACTCCTTGTTACTTGTGTCCTATGGTCATACTCACTTCTTGTCCCATTTGCCTTTGTTCTTTGCATTACCTTTCCAATCTAGCTTAGTCTCAATTCTGCACTTCGATTTTTTATAGCAATGCTTCAGTTTTCGGATGACCTCCTCCAATGATCTAGGCTCGTTGAACTCAATCCTATCTTTGAATGCAACGGTAATCCACTAACGAATCTCTGAATCTTAGCCTTCTCCTCCTTGAGGTAAGGCACATACCTCAGAAACTCCAAAAATATGTTAGTGTACTCATCATCTATCATGGATCCCATCTTTAGCTCATAGAAT
This sequence comes from Pinus tabuliformis, assembly GCA_031772625.1. NCBI lineage: Eukaryota > Viridiplantae > Streptophyta > Pinopsida > Pinales > Pinaceae > Pinus > Pinus tabuliformis. Next base: position 647,375,727 of record CM062815.1, on the reverse strand, counting down.
TATTTCACCCTATCATCAAAGTATCTTTCTGATAAATACTTCTTCTTGAATAACCGCTCAAATTCAGTCCAAGTTAAATCTTCCTCATTTATACCTCTGACATTCTTCACATCTTCCCACTAAATGTTTTCTTTTCATTTGAGACTGAATGTAGCCACTCAAATTTTCATGTTCTCTGAATAGTCATCAAATATAAAGAAATTCTTCATGCCTAGCAACCATGCCTCTACATCTTGTGATTTATTTACCTCTCCATCAAAAGTAGATGTCTTCGCTTTCTTAAACTCATCTGGAAAATACCCCTTATCACTCCTCCTGTAAGGATGATACCGATGACGATCATAGTGCTTATCTGAATCAGAACTAGAATCATACCTGTGTCTATCCCTTCTCCTATTCGGAGTGTCCAACAATCTTCCATCTCTGATTGTGTCATCTCTATCTGATCTGTGACCACCATGTGATCTACTACCATATGCCCCATTAGTTCTATCCTCTTGCTCATGGCTGATCCGAAGCAGTCCCTATCACTGCAATTCTGACAAGCTCTAAAGTATGACTACATTTACCTATACTAAATTTTCCCATGCATTTATGATTCTGTCATTATCTACCTTACAACTCCTTATTTCTTCCTTTAAGCTTCTTAGTGTAACTTCCAAATCAGAAGAGTTCCCAACACCATATTGCTCTTCGGATTCATAGGGAGAGTCTTTGTATCCAACCATCTTGCTAGCCATTTGATATTTCTTCTTACAAGGTGTATCATGTCAAATACCAAATCACAATAAACCAACGTATCTTAGTATAGCTTGGGGAGGATACCTTGTATGCAGGATCAACAAATCAACGTGATACATGTATAACATAATCATGACAACACATAGAAACATAAAACATAAGCATATGACCATGCAAGCTTCATTCTGGCTAGGGTCCAGTCATTAATGCATGACCTCCACAACAACACACACCACGACCTCATGCATGACAACCACCATCATTATGTCGCTATACACTTGACCACATGAAAAATGAACATGCATAAGTGGTGCATAACCATCCACACATACATAAACACATATGACCAACCATGAATGAACAATACTTGAAATCAAACCTGCAAGAATGGTACATGCTACCAAGCATACAAGGATGTAACTAGACATGAAGGAATGTTTCATGATTGTAACTAAGCATACTACAATGATACATGTAAGTGACATAAATCGACATGTAACCAATCATACACTCACATCGATTCATTCCACAATAACACCTCAAATTTCACATGACGACATCACTATAACCATGAACAACATTGTTGGGGGGAAAAGTATCTAATGCAGAATGCCTCTATCCCACTCTGAAGGTGATAGTACTTCAGCAACAACTGAATGCAAAGCTATTCAAAGTTTCTTCTTTATGAGATGAGAGAGGGAAGAAAAGGATGATCTACTAACCGTTATCTTGCGCTAATAGTCGATCCAGTCTTCACTCCTTGCTGCTTGCTCCTAGCTCTTTGCCCTTTCACCGGCCCAGCTACACACAGATCCTGTAAAAGCACAAGAAAAGGAAACTACAAGAAGCATACATCCATAATCGATTATAGGATTAGCATAAATCAAATATACAAGCATCTATTCATCATAAAGACACATGCACATAGAAGAACCTCAAATACTTTATTGATAATAGAAGTAAAGTTCTGAGAGAGTTACAACCACAATGGGCCCAATCCAGCAACACCTCTCAGCTGAAAGAAATCTCCTCTTCACCTCCTTCAAGCAAAACACCCAATAGCTCTATACACAAACCAACAGCACTTCCTTACTTGCACAAAATTCCAGCCTCCCTATACCTCATGAGAGAGCTCTATATATAGGAGATTTGGAGAAAGGATGAGTCAGCTTGAGGCTGGCAGAAAGCTGACTAGTGTCCTCTCCCACTTTAGTTAATCTTCAGTTCTTGAGTCCACTTGGAGAATCTTGCTTCCACTTGGAGATCAAGACCCTCTTACTCATCATAGGGCGAATTCCTTGAACCAAGTGTCAGTTTGGAAGCTTCCTGGGCAGTTGACACCTTGCAGAATGACTGTGCCACTTGGCCAATCTCGCCCAGCGCAGGTAGCCTTCATTGATTTTGACCTTCAGCGCAGGTACAAGGAGGAGCAGTTGACATTCAGCGCAGATGCTCAGTGGGGCAGCTGACATGATCCAGAAATAGCCTGTTTTTGAGTGTTTTCAGGTGGAGAACTGATTTTCAATGCTGTGGTTTGCTAACCTTGTTCCTCTAAGGGTAAGAACAACATGTTTAGGGAATTTGGATCCCTCAGATTATTGACATTTCATGCTCCATGTTGTAAGGCACAAAAATGTCTATAACAGTTGCCCCCTAAAGTATGAGGTCGTTTATCGGGTGAAATGCTTTATCAGGAGGATCCGAAGTTCATTCAATCGCTGAGAGGTGCCCTGTAATAAAATACAATACAATACATTATTTTTCATTTTGCTTTCATGATCTAGCTGAGGCGGGCATTCCCATGCTCAGCTTTATAAATCCATTTTGGTACACATAACAGACGACCGTCTGATGATAGACTGATAATTCTCTGCTGAAATTATCATCCTTTGAGTAGGATGATCATCTGCTGCAATAGTGTACATATCCAATGTCTTTATATTTCCTGAATATATATCGCAGCCCGGATGGATGAAACTAGATCCGGGGTCTTCAATCTCGTTCGATCTTCACTCTAAGTACAAGTCGATCCATGTGAGAATTTCGCTGAAGTCGAACATGGAAAGACATCGCTTGATTACCGGTCAATAATGTAAACCGTTAACAAGCGCGAGAGGAATCACCAATAATGACAATGACCCTCAAGGTACTACAGTACAATTCACGTGGTGTGAATAAAGGACTTGGCATCGAACACCACGCAAAATCTTCTGGTTGAAGGTCATTGATGTATACCTATCGCCGGAAGTGAGAAACTTGCCATTGAGGCATGCAAGCTTCAAAGTACTGGGGGGGGGGTGTTCCTAGATGAACTTCTTGGATAATGAGCTGAAGTCGACAAGAAGCGATCCGTCAAAGGAGGGCCTTAATGAATCCCACATCAGTGACACGGAACGGAGCTAATGACTTTAGTGGAGGTGAAAACAATCTGTGAAATATGATTCAGGGTGGCGATCATGGGTGGATGAAGGATAATGTATGGCAGTGGATGGGACACGGTTGACTCTTTCTGAACACATATCTTGAACATATAACGACACTGATGTGATGGATCGGTAGCATTACCCCAAATACGGATGGTTTGGCGAAGACCATGGTGATGAGACTGGTGAATGAAACAACCCAACCCGATGTGATACGGAGGACAAAGTGTCATGTTCAAGAGCGACTTGCTACCATCAAAGCTTTGAGGTTCTCCCAATTTTTCCCCAGTCATTTCTGACCAGTACCTCTTTATTTTTGTCAAGCTTGAGGAGGATAACATATGCTTGTTCTATAACCTGCCCTTCGGGCAAGCCCATCGCTATGTTTTAACGAGCCTAGCGATAGGGAAACTCGTTCTCGTCTAAAGACAAGTTTGTCGCTATTTAATCATTTTAACGAGTCTAGCGACAAAGACAACTCGATCCTTTTCATTTTTAGAGAGTCTGAAAAGGTACAGAAAGTTAACTCCAAAATTCCTTTTTCGTCATCTAATCCCTTAAGTCCGAAAAAGTATAAAACAATACAGAAGGGATGAATTTTCGATAACTTTAACGAGCCGAATAAAACAAGTGCTCGACCTTTTTGTGCAATAATCCCTCAGGTCCAAAAAGATTAAAATCTAGAAGAGGGATAGCTCTTCCGGTCGTTTAACGAGCTGGAAGGCCAAAACTCGGCAAACTTTTCATATTTTACGAGTCAGATGAAAAGAGCTCAAAGAAGACTCGTCTTTTGAGGAACGAGTGATAAATAGGGATAGCAGCAGATTCCAGGTACAGGTTGGAATTCTCCAATCACGGCAGTGTCACAAGGATGGCTAAGTGAAATCACTCTTCGCAGTTGTTCCTCAAAATAGGTAAAAAATCATATGGAGGTGAACGATTGGCCAAATGAAGTGGAGGTGGCAGGTGCAAACATGACCAAGGCTTTTATGGCTAATAAATTTACGATCACAATGGTTATTTACCGGAATAGGTTCATTTTTTAATGAGCTTGAACTCTGGAGGAAACTCTTTGCTCAAAAGCTTATGTTTATTTTTTAACGAGCATGAACTATGACGCTAAAACTGCTCGGATCTCGCTTTTCTATTTTTTAACGAGCATAAATTCCGCGGTAAAACTGCTCGATGTGTTTGTATGCCCCCAGCATAATAATGTAAACGAGGCACATGCCCCCTAGTCTTTAGGGGGGTGTTTCATTTTTTAATGAGGTTGACACCGTAAAGAACTATCCTCTTGACTCTTTATTTCATTTTTTAACGAGGTTGACCTGAGATAGGAACTATCCTCGAAGTTTTAGATCCGTTAGAAATAGAAGGTTTCATATTCCGTTGTGGCCATTTCTGCCGGATTAATTGGAGGCGGTAGGGCAAAAGTACCCTTCAAAGTGGGGTCTCTTAGGAAAATTACTCCGATATTTTGGAGAGAATGATTCCTTCCGTGGATCATTGGAATGCTTCCCGTAATAAATGATGGCACAACTTCTGTCGAAGTTGTCGTCGAACTGCTTGGTTGATCTTTTCCCTTGCCGTTCGACAACTGCGGATTGCCGTAATCTTTGTTCTTTGTCGAAATCAAAGCATCACCCTGTTGCCTGGAGGTCGACAACATCAACACCTAGCTTGGGGAAGCATTTCCACTATCAACCATATTTTGACCTGGGTTGGGAAACGGATCAGTTAACACAGCTGGATTTTTTGGACTCTTAAAGAATCCTTTTATCTCAGCTTTGTATGGACAGTCTCTTGTCCAGTGATCCTCATCGCATATCTGACACCCAAAAGGTGGTTTCCCTTTCCTAGGAGAGTTTGAAGAAGATTTTTTAGGAGATGAATTTCCTTTTTCCTTCTTCTTCCCTTTGTTTTGTTTCTTCTTGCTTCCTGGTTGATTGGTTTCTTTGCCCTTATCTTCCGATACGACATTTACTTCCGAAGCAAGAATTTTCTCTTTTGCATTTTGATCCGAATTCTTACGGGCTTTCTTTGACGAAGCCTTTATCGATTTCGCGTTTGCTGTGCCAATCACGCCATCACCGGCATGAGAGTCACTATTTGATTTAGGAGGTGGAGGAATTGAAAACTCTGGTCTAGGGGCGTCAGGTATTTTGTCATAGAGCGTGCCGGACTGAGTATAAACTAAGTCCAAATACTGTGCACGAGCAATTACTTGCTCCTCTGTTACGACTCCCCCCTTGGCCACATCTTCCGTAATGGCCGGAAGTAACGACTTTATAAACCATTCAGCTAACAGCTGATCGGGAACATATGTTTTCACCATCCTACGACGACGACGCCACTCATGTATATGATCAGATATATGGGTAGCAGTTGTCTGTTTGAAGTTGGTTAATATTTCTGTTCCCGTTTCATACCTTATCGGTAATTGAAAGTGGGTTAAGAAAGTCGTGGCTAGGGAACTAAAATTGTCGAAAGAGGCTCTTGGCAATTCAATATACCATTTAGCCGCTGGACCTGTCAATGTCCTCTGAAAAAGGCGAAGTCTTATCGAATCGTCGTTAAGGGTGTTCGACGAACACCACAGATGAAAAGTCATCACGTGATTCGACGGGTCTTCACCTGGATTTCCATTGAATTTAGGAATGTCAGATGGAAGTTTATGAGGAATCGCTGGCCACCAAGGGGCATAAGAAATCGGATCGTTCGTTAAACGGTGTAAATCAGGTAACTCTAAAGTTGCCACGAATGGTAACTGTTGATTCAGGTTAGGCGAAGCGTAACCTGGGTACGATGGAATCGCTTGAGCAGTGGGTCTTTGCATACCAGCATAATGTAATTGATGTTGGTATGACTGATACGGCTGGTGGACTTGACCACTGTAAAGTGGTTGGTTTTGACCGTTTCGGATATACGGTTGTCCACTGTTTGCAAAGATCTGCTGCTCAGAACCTTGGTACACTTGCTGGAACTGCGGTTGTTGGTATTGTACAAGCCATGGTTGTGACGCCATGTTCTGTTGCGCCATGCTAACCATTGGACCAAGGTGTGGGGTAATTGTACCCGTTTGTACTTGTGTCGTCCCACCAGTTGGCGATTGTGGTTGTGACCCATGGTCAAGCGACTGTTGCATTACAACCTGAGAAATCTGAGGTTGACATGCAACAGGTATCGCTTGAACTTGGGACACGGTTACAATAGCCGGGGTGGTTGGGATGTTCGTTACAGGTACACACTGTTGCATAGAATATACAATCCTTGGTTGTTGAGGTAGCATAGGTACCCAACTACTTGATGCAATTCCAGTATAACCTGAATGCTGTTGAGAACTGCCATATGGATATCCTCCCGGAGGGGGTAATGAAAAGGCATACTGCCCCCCATATGGTAGCAATCCAGAACTCAGAGGGATTGTTAGTCCTTGAGGACTAGATGGCCCGAATTGACCTCCATGAGGGTCAATCTGTCGAGTTTCAACATAAGAATTACCGGGTATTACTCCGGATGAACAAACTGGAACAGCCCATACTGTCGAAATAGTCCCTTGGTGGACTCCTTCTAGCTGTTGAGAGCTAGTTGGGACAGCTGGTATGCCGGCAAACATCGTTGGAGCAACGGCAGGGGCTTCTGCTGTCGCTGTGTCGTTTGACACAGTCTTAGATGATGACGGTTGTTCAGACATTTTAAGTCTATCCAATAGATTGCCTAGCGATTCTACAGGGACTTCCACTTGTGGTGGATTAACTTCTGATGAAGGAAATAGAGTGACCCCAACTCCAAAATGAGTTGGAGTACTTGCTTGCGGATCCTCTGCAATTTCCTCTATCGCAATCAAACCCGGTGGAAGAGGAAGACCGTCAGGTCCGTAAAATATTTCTGGTGCCGAAGAAGGGGTTGCTTCGACAGCGACAGTTGTTTGGGGAACAAAACTTTCTGGACCGGTTACAGATGGAACTGGTTCAGTTACACAAGTATTTGCCCCCAGACCAGGATCAGTATTACTGTCCTTCTGTGGTTGTTGAACTTCTTCTATAGAGGCAGGGTTTCCAGAAATGTTAGGAGTAACCGGAACCTCGGATGCAGTTGGAACACTTGTTCTAACTTTCAAAGGAGATTTTGAACCGGTTAAACGAGTTCGCTTTGCCCGTACTGTTTTCGATTCCGGGGACAAAGACGGTTGACTCGCAAGCCTCCGCGAACGACGGATTTTCAATTGACTTTCTTCCACGATTGTGGATTACTCGATCAACTAAAATATTAAAAGGGGAAATTTGTGTTTCCGAATTGAATGAATTTTATTAGACGCTTTTAGACACAACTTGCTTTTTCACTTTTTAAGAGTCGAGAAAAAGCTAAAGATGACTCTAGTCTCCTTCGATGTATTAACGAGCCCGAAGTGACAAATGCTCGGTTGGACTTTTTCAGTTATAGAGTTTGAAAAAGGCCAAAAGAAACTGCTCTGGAGATCTAGGCAGAGGGTGTGCCAAACCTTTCGCAAAACCACAGAATACGTTTTACAGTACGAGTGGTCAATCTTCGTGAATGCTGTGTTCACTGCATTGCGATCAGTAGGGCGGCCGACACGGTTTCCTATTGGATAAAGGCTTTATTCCTATAGGGGTCTCCCAATATATACGCGACGGTACGTGGGAGCACAAGTCCGTATTAGTGCCACCGACTCTCAGGAGGAATCACCCACCTTCGTCGAGATCGACAGTCACTACGTTTAACGACGCCGGAACACGTCTCTAGCTTAGACCTCTAGATGTTTGCGTTATGTTTCAAAGCGTTGTTAGGTTCATTCAATATATTTTAAGTTGATCTTTTTAAAGTTTGCCTTTCAAGGTTCACCACGAGATGTATTGATACAAATTCCTAAATGCAGTCTAAGATGAGAAGCAAGCTTTTTCAATCTTTTCGACTTATGAAAATCTTAACTACTGAGGGAAAAGAGAGACAAAAATCTTTTCACACAGATCAAAGAGCACTCGCTAATGCACTTTTTCCTAAATCAACATACAAACTTATATGCAAAATGCAAAGATGCAGGTATTTCTTTTCTCTTTCTTAATGTTTGTGCGACAATACAAAAGAAAGCTGTTGTATAATTTTGAATTCAATTTCAAGTGAAAGCAAACAAGTTTGTCCAAAATCGAAAGACACCTTACGATTCACTTGTTTCGACACTTAGAAATATATAAATTCAAACCATATAACGAAAGCGACAAACTCAATCAGCTATGAACAGCAAATAAACTAACTCTTAAGATCAGAACGACACTTAATCACAGGTCTAGATCTAAGAGGTCAATGCAAGACTGGTTCACTTTCGTTATGGGAAACTGTAAATGACACAAGAAATACAAAAGAACAAATACAATTTCTTTATACAACTGAGGCGGAATAATGACAAAGGAAGATGGTTTCAGATAGTCCCACTGACTGGCAACAAACAGCAAAAACAATAGTGAAAACAAGGCAAGACACAGCAGGAAACCCCAGTAGCTCAAGCCAAGACTGGTCCAGCGCAGGTGTAACACTGCCTGTTTGACCTTCAGCGCAGGTAGCCCCTTCGGGAACTGCGCTGAAATGCATACTGCCTTTGTACAGCCTGCAATGAAGAACGAGACTTTCGTCCGTCTTGGTTTCCGGGTCACAGATTGCTCAAAAATTCACAGTTTTTGCTCAAATCAGAAGCTATCAGTCAAGGACACACTAAGGGATGTAAAGGAGGATGAAAAGCTATCACTAAGAGCTTATTAGAGTCCTTGTAGATCAGCTCTTCAAATCATAAACTTGCCCAGAAACTAAGCTAGAGTAGCTGCCCTCTACTTTGTGTTTGATGGATTCAAACACAGTTCGATTCGGTACTCTGTTTATGAAATGAATAGAAAAAACCACAAACAACCAACAAGATACGATCCCCAGTGGAGTCGCCAATTTGTTGGGGGGAAAAGTATCTAATGCAGAATGCCTCTATCCCACTCTGAAGGTGATAGTACTTCAGTGACAACTGAATGCAAAGCTATTCAAAGTTTCTTCTTTATGAGATGAGAGAGGGAAGAAAAGGATGATCTACTAACCGTTATCTTGCGCTAATAGTCGATCCAGTCTTCACTCCTTGCTGCTTGCTCCTAGCTCTTTGCCCTTTCACCGGCCCAGCTACACACAGATCCTGTAAAAGCACAAGAAAAGGAAACTACAAGAAGCATACATCCATAATCGATTATAGGATTAGCATAAATCAAATATACAAGCATCTATTCATCATAAAGACACATGCACATAGAAGAACCTCAAATACTTTATTGATAATAGAAGTAAAGTTCTGAGAGAGTTACAACCACAATGGGCCCAATCCAGCAACACCTCTCAGCTGAAAGAAATCTCCTCTTCACCTCCTTCAAGCAAAACACCCAATAGCTCTATACACAAACCAACAGCACTTCCTTACTTGCACAAAATTCCAGCCTCCCTAGACCTCATGAGAGAGCTCTATATATAGGAGATTTGGAGAAAGGATGAGTCAGCTTGAGGCTGGCAGAAAGCTGACTAGTGTCCTCTCCCACTTTAGTTAATCTTCAGTTCTTGAGTCCACTTGGAGAATCTTGCTTCCACTTGGAGATCAAGACCCTCTTACTCATCATAGGGCGAATTCCTTGAACCAAGTGTCAGTTTGGAATCTTCCTGGGCAGTTGACACCTTGCAGAATGACTGTGCCACTTGGCCAATCTCGCCCAGCGCAGGTAGCCTTCATTGATTTTGACCTTCAGCGCAGGTACAAGGAGGAGCAGTTGACATTCAGCGCAGATGCTCAGTGGGGCAGCTGACATGATCCAGAAATAGCCTGTTTTTGAGTGTTTTCAGGTGGAGAACTGATTTTCAGTGCTGTGGTTTGCTGACCTTGTTCCTCTAAGGGTAAGAACAACATGTTTAGGGACTTTGGATCCCTCAGATTGTTGACATTTCATGCTCCATGTTGTAAGGCACAAAAATGTCTATAACAAACATCGTACCAATGCAACAAGCACACGGAATGCAAGGGTGAGAGACACACATGCAACTGACATGCATGCATGACCAGCACATAGCCCATCTAGTCTAAGGAGTGAATCGTGCTCTGATACCATTTTACAATGCCCTCCTCCCATATCTACCCAAGCAACCGACCATCCAGGGTAAACATGCGACGAGAGGCCACTATGATATGATTCGACCTCCTAAGTCACGTTAAGGAAGTGGAACTGACGGAAACACACCATATAGACATTAATTATCAGCTACATGACCCTCATGAGACATGTCAACCACTCAGACAACCTGTCCCTGGGTTCCACTGATATTTTGGATCTCATAGGCCATAATCAATCTCATGCTATGGGCAAGGGAGCGACCAGAAACCCAAAGTCGCGCTCACAGGATTGTCTACCAGTGACCAAAGACCAAAGTTTCCAGTGCTATGCTAACGACTCCAAGATTTGAGCCACTTTTTCAGGCCCAGAGCCCAAGTCACAACCGAGAATCGAATCATCTCTTCAAATTATTAAAATGACAGTATTAAGGAAAATACTTGTTTAAGACCTTGACTGAACCCCTACTAGCCATGATAGGCATTTAGTCAAACATATTTCAAATGTGTATATACAAGTGTAATTAATAGTTCTAAGCATAGGGGTCTCATACTTAGCTAAGAATTTCTAAGAACCATTTATGCCTCAACACATCAACTGCCATTCCATCCATAAAGTCATAAATACATTGATCATTCAATTACAAGTAAAAACATGATGAGATCCACGCATGGCTGTTGTCATAAAACACATACATAACCATCATAATAGTAGTAGAAATACTCATGAAAGTACAACCATATAGATGGCTACATACAATCTATCAAAATTCTACAAGGAGAAATAACCTTTCATTAATGATGCAAAATCCAAACTCGGAATGGGACTTCCATGTTCCACCCGGTTGTAGAATGACTGAGCCAAATATCTCTTCAACGATTCAGCCTCGTTCCATATTCCAAGAATGAATGTGGGATCTCATAAAACACATCAATCAAAACTCATCAAGGGATTCTAGAGGCCACCCACCTCAACCCATCAAACAGTGATTCCACCTCATGGTCAGACATCAAAAAACCATCATTAGATCGGTCTCCATCCAAGCCTTATAGGGTTTCTAGAGTGTTTGTCCAACCAAGGCTTCCAGGACTAGTAACTCAACCCACAACTTATTCAGGGCTTCCAGAACACTTGTTCAACCAGGGCTTCCAGGACTAGTAACTCAACCCACCAAGGTCTTCCATAGTGTTTTTACAACCAAGGCTTCCAGGACTAGTAACTCAACCAAAGTTGTTACAGGGCTTCCAGAGCGTTTGTCCAACCAGGGCTTCCAGGACTAATAACTCAACCCAAGCTAAGGAAATATGAGAACCAACCAAAACAAAACAATGAAAGTAAAACCATAATCACCATAGCTATCCAGGAAATGGCAAGTCTAGGAAATCCACTATCAATCCCATCCATCCTCCATGCCAATGACAGATCATAACCAAAAATCCACATGCATATGCAATGCATGCAAAAACTAGTGAAGGAAACATACATGCAACTCGATATCTGCAAGAAAATCTGATGTAGCTGCTGATCCCGACGCCCTCTTGTGCTTTCTTAGTCTTCCTTTTCCTTCTTGCTCAAAAAATCCAAGTATGCCACACCCACCAAGAGTGCTCCAAGAAAATTCTAAGTCTCCAAGAGTATGAGAGAGAGAGAGAATAATGAGAGAGCTCCAAAACTGAACTGAAAAAAGGTTACCAACTGATCCTCTGAAGCCTTTTTATGAATGAGGCCTCTATTTTCTTCATTTTCCATTATTTTCCTTCAATTTCCTCCTCACATGCAACTTGTGACCTTTCACCTCCCTTTTCTCCTAATTTCCATTATTTTCATAAATAAATGTGCCAAAATGCCATTTTGCCTTTCCAAAGCCTTAGCCATTTCCTTTGCCAATTTCCTTAGCCATAAACAATCACAAGTGATCCCCATCACTAGGATTTTGCCCAACATTCAACTTGGAATAAGTGTCCCATCATTCATGGTTATTATTTTTCCTTTATTTACTTTTATTACATGGAATTTTTACCAAGGATGTTACACTGTGTAGCAGAGAAGGGTAGGTTGGGAATTGATTTGGTTTGGTCATTAGCATTGCCAGATGGAATGAAATGCACATTGGGAGTGTTCCCTGGAACAATTAGTCAGTAACTCTTCACTGAGGGTATAGTGGCATAGGATGGTAGTCCTAGACATTGAATACAAGTTGACTTTGGCAGTGGATTCTAGACTTCCTGGGAAAGAGGTGAATGCTGGTACTACTTTGAGGGAGGAGTTGTGAGCCTATGGATTCCCTTATTAAGGATGTAGGCATTTTATCCTTTTATTTTTTGGTTGATAAAATGTGCATATGTATATATGTGGTTGTTATTGTAAATACTATAATGAGTTGTGTTATAACGCTGCAGTAAGTGGTATGATTGTCATGTTTTAAACAGGTTGATCATTGTATATACTGCAATGAGCTAAGTTATAAAGCTCCATGGGAAGTATGTTTTGGTTTTCAGTGGCCTTGCTGGTTATAGGTGTTAATGAACACTGAGGGCGGTGTTCGCCCAAGGGCGATGGTTTTGTAACAACCCTGGTCAAAATTCCATGTAATAAAAGTTAATAAAGGCAAAATAAGACCAAGGTCAAGGGACACTTATTCCAAGTTGAATGTTGGGAAAAATATCCTAGTGGGCATCACTTGTTGTGTTTATGGCTAAGGGAAATTGGAAAAGGCAATGGAAAAGGCTTTGAAAAGGAAAAGTGGCATTAATTTGCATTTTATTTATGAAAATAAAGGAAATTAGGAGAAAAGGAAGGTGAAAGGTCATATGTTGCATGTGAGGAGGAAATTGAAAGAAAATTAAGGAAAATGAGGAAATTAGAGGCATCAAGAATAAAAATACATTAGAGGATCAGTTTGTAGCCTTTTGTCAGTTCAGTTTTAGAGTTAGTCTTAGAGAGGAGAAGAACACCAAGAAGAGAAGGAGATCAAGCAAGAAAATAAAGGACAATGCAAGCAAAGGAAGGACAAGGAAAGCAAAGGGAGGACAAGGAAAACAAAGGAAAGAAAGAACCAATCAAGGAAATGTTGTATCAAGAAGCTTCAACAGAAATACTTGCAAGTAATAAATTGCATGTATGGTTTCGTAGCTGGTTTTGGCATGCATGGCATATGCATGTGTGTATTTTGGTTTCTTACTATCGGTGGCATGGATTTTTCCAGGTTTTTTTAAAATTATTTCAGCCTTGCCTTGCCATTTCTAGATAGCCATGTTGTGATGGGATTCTTTCTTGGTTGAGCTATGGATTTCCGGAAGGTTTTGGTTTTGAGTGAGGTGGTATGAGGAAAATCCCAAGGGTTGGGGTGGAGATGGTTTTCTATGGGAAGCCTTCAATAGGTGGGTGGATATAGGAAAATTCCTCAAGGTATGGTGAAGGAATTCTGAGGCATCTAATATCGGTTTGGTTTTATGATCTTGGGATCGGTTTAGGTGAGATCACGGTATGGTGAGGGTGTAGGTAATTTAACCTCTGGATTCCCTTGGTTTTTTATGGATTAGTTTATCCCATGAGATACCACATTCATGCTTGGAATATGGCACGAGGGTGATTGGCTGAAAGAAATATTTGGTTCAGCTCAATCTATGGTCAGGTGGTATGTGGAAGTCCCTGACTTGGTTGGATTTTTCATATGGTTAATAATAGCTAAGTTTATCTTATCTTTGATAAGTAAATGTACTTGTTATTATGTGGCTTTAATGGTTGTTCTCTCATTGTTATTTATCTGGTTATATGTTGGTTATAAGCATGGTTAATTGACAGATCTAAGTATGGCTCTTAACACATTTCTATTAATGAATGTATGGATAATGAATGCAAGACCTAATTGGTGTTATGACAATTATTCTGAGAAGGCATTGTTCCTTCTTGTTTATCCTCATATAAGTTATTATATCATTATGTTCAAATTTGCATTCATGACATGTAGGCTGCATGTTCACCATGTGTTTGATGGAATGCCAGTCCTAGTTTGGAGAGGTCAGGGCAAGTCCTGGTTTAAGTTTTGGTTCTTAAGCTTTTTTTCTATGTCATTTGTCATCTTTAGAAGTTTCATCGAGTTCTAGGCAGAGGCCTAAGTCCCGCCCTTGAAAAAGTGGCTCAAAATTCGGAGTCGCTATCATAGAAATGAATGGAAATGTCCATAGTCACATGGAGGTAGTCTTATCAGTGCGACTAGAGGGCTACAATTGCTTGCATGCCTTGGCAAGGGAGCGACTTGGGCTCTAGGTCAGTGAAAAAGAGAGTCATCTTAGAGAATTGACACTTGGAGGGGTTGGGTTTCTCCTGGAGGTCCTGTAGCACCTGAGGGAATTCAGTAAGGTCTTAAGTTGTCAACTCCATTTTGTTAAGGTCATTTAGGAGGTTGAGTCTTATCATAGTGACCCTCCGCTCATCTTTACCCCAGGAGAACTGGTGAAAGTGGGTAAATGTGGGAGGTGGTGGGTTACAGATCCCATGCCATACCACATTAAAATTTTCTTGTGTAGCCAATGCTTGATTTGCAAGGAACATTATAAAGAACATAACAACCCAAAAAAATTCAATGATGTGTACATCACCAATCTAAATTCTAGATCCACAAAATTATATATCGCACATTTGAACTGCATCATAAATTAAATCGACCTTTCTCCATCTGTCCGATGGCCTTCTCAAGGTGATATTGCCTCTCCATATGTCCATTATGACACAACTCTCCATGTTTCATGCTAAAATAAGGTTATCAGTGACAAGATTCTAGTTCAAATAGTGTTTCTAAAACTTGGCAGAGAAGGAAAAATCATATTTGAGCTTGAAACAGTCATGGAAACAAGTACCCGACAACTACAAAATTGATCAATTTCAGAGTATCGAATTAAGTGGAAGAACTTGCCCACTGAATATTCCACATGGGAGGACGATAATTTTATACAGAAGCATCCAAAACTACTGAAGTGTTGAGGACAACACTTTTTTGAAGGAGAGGGGCATGTTAGGTCCCTAGAATACTAGTGTAGCCCTCTTATCGCTATTGTTAGTGTAACTCCCTTATTGTTATTGTTGTGCCCATGTAGCCCCCATATTGTTATTTTTTTTCCCCATAAAAGCTCAGTATTGTTATTGTTGTGCCCTTAAATTATTATTGTTATGTAGGCTCTGATTATATTGTGACCCCTTAGACTCCTATATATACAAAGGAGGTCCTGTCATTTGTATCATCCAAGAATTGTTCATTTATGTAATGTAAATGAGGTTTCCCCCTCGAAAAGGATAATTTTTAAGTTGTTGATTTTTCTATTTGTGAGATGGCTACATAACGCAAAGCCTTGGGTTTGGGCAAAAACCCATTAAATCTACAAATGCCAACCTTTGATTTGAGAGTAGAAAATAAAGTGTTTACCTCTGAAAATTTTACATCCATGGTAGGAGCATTCTCCATTTGTTCAACAATGTAGGGGCTAAGACTATTTTGGGTTTGAGGTCTCGTGTTTCATTTTAATCATGGCTTTTCTTAATTGTTTTATTTTCGAAGAGTGTTCATTTCATTCCTTTTCCATAAATTAATTGACTATCGATTTCAAGTGCTTTGTTTGCTTTAGGATCTTTGAGAGTGGCTAGTTAGAATCATTAAAATCCACTCTAAACCCAATGGACAAGACAATATTTCAATCTATTTTCATTATCTTAGTCTAATATCTAAACTATCAACACAATGTTGAACATTGTCTAAATAATAGATGTTTATGAGAAACTTAGACCTAGTTTTGGATAGACTACTAATTAGCCTTGAAGCTTTATCCATACACTTAATAATGGTTGATGTTTCACTCAAACACTAATGGATTTCCTAAGGTGTTGTACACAAGAAATATTTTTATTATTAAAATAAGTTTGTTTGTAATATTTCTCAACTAACTGGTATCAAACCACATGTTTTTAAAGGAAAAATGAGATTTTATGCCCACCTCTTTCTTAAAAGAAAACCAAAATGAAAAGGCTTAGGAAAGGCATTTTGGATCATATGGGAAATGCATGTATCTCCACCAGGGCTATAAACGTTTATTGGCAGCAAAGCAAGGCTTCTAATACCAGGTTTACTTCATTTGGGCTGTCATGCGGAAAGAGTCGTTAGTGCGGACACAACCGACCTCCCTAGAAGCCTAAGACTTTCTAGTGACAAACAAGACAAATAAGAGCAATCCTTCTCTAAATATGCGTTTACAATATGAGAAATCAAGTGTTTAGATCCTACCTGTAACCCAACGCTGTTGTAGTAGTCCAGCTTCATTGATCCGGATGAGCTCCTCCTTCTCTTCGAAACCTGCATTCACTAACAATCAAACGATTAAATAGCACCTGAATATCACATAAAATAAAACATATTTAACATATAGACCAAGGAGTATATGAAACAACTCATAAATAACAAATTGTTGAGAAGAATGGACTAATTCGTATTAAAAGGTAACAAAAGGAGCCATTACAACCTGAGCCTTGGTGTTGTGCAGGTCCCTCCCAGGGTCCACAAGAGTTCTCCCTTACTCTGATCAGCTCACCCACTTCCAAATGAAACAAGTAAAGATGGTAATCCCTCCTCACAAGCTTCTACAAGGAAGTCCTAATTCCAGCAGCATCTACCCTTAGGAATGTTCAGCTTTTAACCTCCCCTCACTTTGGCCCAATGCCTGTATTTATAGTGCTCTAGAGGAAGTTATTCAGGTCCACTATCAATGGGATAAGCCCCTCTTTGGATGGGATAGCTCCCCTCTTGATGGGATAAGTTCCTCTTTGGTAGGGATACATGAACCATCTGGAGGTGCTTCATACACGTCAAACAAGCTTCTAGAATGCTCTAGAAATGACCACAAGTAACTTTTTTGGAGTGAAACTTGCGCCTTTTGACCTTTACAGGAGTACGCACCCACCCCTTTACATACAGAGCGTACAAGTACGCAGGTATTGTGAACTTGGAGTGCGTACACGCAGGTAAGGCTAAGAGAATCTGTGTACCCAGAGATATATATATTTTTAATGACTTTCTCTCTTTCTTGAAGTTTGACATGAAGAGCAGAGGCTTGAGACTTGCCAAGGAGGATAGTATGACAGTGGATGGAGCCATACTAACTGCAAATAGTCATGGTGACATTTTTTAGTGTAACAGATTGCCCCCTAAAGTGCGAAGCCTGTAGTAGATTAAGGTTTTATATGATCTAGGAAGGGTGAAGTACTTTATCATTTCAAGGAGTATCTTGCGGAGAGCTCGGTCAGAACCTGCAAATATTCAACACAAAATACATATATAAGATGATATCATCGCTGAGGTAGGCATTCCCATACTCAGATTGAAAACTTTAACTAACAATCTAACTACTGCTCTGATACAAGAATGATTTTGCAGTACATCACAATCATAGACTTTTGTAGACACAGTATGGACGCAGCCATCTGTTTATGATTAGTCTACTATATAATGAATACAAAACTCCTCGCAGCCTGGATGGTGGAAACTAGATCCAGGGTCTTCATCTCTACTTCCCGAATTGGTACGATTCTATCCATGCGAATAAATGAGTTGATGTCGAACATGGTAGAAACCACTTGATTACCAGTCGATGATGTAAACTGTTAACAAGTGTGAGAGAGACCACCAGTGATGTCAATGGTTCTCAAAGTACCCAGTACAATCCATGAAATGTGAATGAATGGGTTGATGTCGAACACGTCACGGAATCCTTTGATCGAAAGTCAATGATGTAAACTGTCGTCAAAGGCGAGAAACCTGCCATTGATGCATGCAGACTTCAAGGTACTGACGATTTCTAAGTCATCTTTCTAGATAATGTGTTGATGTCGATAGAAAGTGACCCGTTGCAGGCAAGCCCACAACACGAAATCATTGTTCAAGTTGAAGAAATGTTGCTGTAAGGACGGACTCAGGGATGGTCAAATGGATGACAAGTATTTTGCATATGAATGGTTTATTTGCAGAGACCTCTCGAACACATAACGACACGAAAGATGGCTTGGTGACGATTGACCCAAAGTTAATACCCAGAAACGGTTGAAGACTTTCAAAGTGGTTTTATCAGCTTTAAGGCAAAGGATTTCCCAACCCAGGTGAATGAAAAGTGTCGTGTTCAAGAGCGGTGATAAGGTTCTTCTGTAACAAAGGATAACAAATAGGTTCATTCTTCTCTCTTTTCCCCCACCATTTCTGGCAAGTACCTCTTTATTTTTTACAAGCTTGAGGAGGATAACATATGCTTGATTATAAGCTCATCCTTCGGATGAGTCCAACTTAGTTTAGATTCGGACCCTAAGAAGGAGTGGTCCGTTCCTGTTTGTAATCGAACAGGTCCTTTACTGTGAAATTTTAATGAGTCCAGTATAGGAGAAACTCGGCGTTTTTCAATTTTAGAGAGTCTGAAAAAACTAAAGAAGACTCCAAGGTGAACTTTTTCGTAAATTTGTGTCCCTCAAGCCCGAAAAAGTATAAAATAATACCTGAGAGAACCGCTTGATCTTGCGACCATGGAGTACTTTCATGATTCATGCCTTTGACCTGAAAAGTAAAAAGCGATCAGAGGCATGTCGTTTTATTTCCAGTATCGAATTTGAAACGACAAAAATCCGGCAATCTTTTCTTGTTTTTTACGGTCAGAAAAGGGCTATAAGAGGACCGTCTTTTAATTCCATTTTAACGAGTGTAAAAGAAACGCTCGGCAATCTTTTCATGTTTTAGGAGTCAGAAAAGGGCTTAAAAGATGACTCTGATGTCTTGGTTCGTGAAAAATGATGATTTTACCCTAAAGTCCTTTTGTCCTGCACAAAAACAACACATTACTCATACCTGTTTAAGATGGGCAAAAATACATTGAAAAATATCCTTTCATGGTGAAAAATAAACAAACTTAGCATTCATTTATCCAAAAAACCTATAAAAAGACTTTTTACCATTTTACTGTTGAGTGTGAGAAAAGGGCTTTTGACAAGAAACTTCCCGTGGACTTTGCGGAGAATCCGACCGTCGGAATCGAGCACCGTCTCTTTCAGGTATTTCACAACATCCTCCTCTTCAATTTCACCCATTTAGAATTCCATTTTAAGTTTTAGTTTGATTTTTTGGAGGGCTTGGGGTTTTAGGGTCCGCTTTTCGGGGTAACCTGCGTACCCCGACATTTTCGTATATGGGAAAATGGTCGGAGTACGCAGCCCACCTTCAGAACAACTGCGTACCCACGCTCTGTTTTCTGAACGTGGGGTGCGTACTCCGTGCAAAGCGGATTTTCAAAACCCAAACTCAAAACCTAACCATCAAAATTTGATTTAATGAATTCTAATCAATGTTTTTTGGTGTGTAGATTACCCACCATGCTAGATTGGCATGAAAGAGAACACGAAGATGTCGATTTGGCCACAATAGGTCATCAACCTTCCATTGATGCTTTAAAGGCATGCGGTCTCTACAAGTACTGGGCCATACCTGGCATGAGGGCCCAGGTGCCATTCTTAGAGTGGCTGGTTGAAAGGTGGAACATTCAGGATCAATGTTTCTACATCGGAGAACACCAGCTCGAGATAGAGCCCTCCGACATATATTTTCTCACTGGCTTGCCTAACAGGGGCGAGCAACTGTCTCTATTCGGGACTAGGCCGGGTGGCCAATCCCTTGCTAGTCTCCGGCTAGAGTGGTGCAACAATCAAAACCAGGAGAAGGGGATAGAAATCAAATACATATCCCGACCTGAACTTATGGTAATTGCCTTTACAGTTACCAGACTTTGCGGTGCTGTCGCTTTGCACATAGCCACTGGTTCCCAAATGCGGATGACTATAAATTGCTTCCGAGGCACCATTTTCAACTGGTGCGATGCTGTGCTGGCCAATATGAAAGGCCAACTGACTAGGGCAAAGAACGGACAATTGAAGACCTTTGGATATGGGCCTTTTGTTGTGAGCTTTGCCCTAGAGAGAGTTCCAATGCTGATCCCCCAGCATCTTACTGTTCCAGTTGGGCCTCCTCGGGAGCCTAAGTTGACGCGGTGGGTTTCGGTAATGGCCCGGCATCCTGATGAGGGAGCGGGAGTTGTCCGATTTCCTGCGGGTTACTTTCACTGGTTGGAGAGCTAGGTCTTTGCGATTCAGGATTTTCCTTATGCCGGAATGGATTTTCGCAATGATCCGGACATGGTTCTTCCACAGGGAGAACAATGGGACGACAGAGGTACTTCATTTTTCACAAGTTTTTAAATTATCTATTTTTTTTGTTTTTTATATATCGTCTCAAAACTGACAGCAAAAATTTTCAAAATGCAGATGTAGGCCCACGGCGTCCGGCCAATCTCCGGGCTTTTGAGAGAAGAGTACCAGCTGCACCAGCACCGGCCCCACAGGATGCGGCCGCAGAGACCTTAGCCGAGCTGGAACAGGACCTAGAGCGTCTCACGACCGACATACCAGAGACGACTATAGACGATATTCCTATCCGACTTCAGCGCTATGTGGTCGCAGTCCCAGGACCTTTCAGGAGGTTCCTGTGTAGGGTAGCGTGGGGAGTGGTCTTGTATAGAGAGCACCACCAGTGATTGGCTAGTCACTTTTTGTAGACACGTGACATTTTTGGTTTTTTGTACTTATCATTTTTGCCGATCATAAGGTGTTTTTCAACCTATGATCGAAGACGATGTATATTTTTTGACACACTCCTATCTATATATATCATTATTACCGGCTTATTTTGTTAAACATGTGTGATGAAATGTTTATAAATTTACATTTATGATTGTTACAAATGTCTATTTAACATTCGAGACGCCATTGCATCTGCTAATGTATTTAAAGACCTTGGAATATGTTGATATTCAATGTAATCAAATTCACGTTCCAAGAGACGCAACCTCAAAAACAATCTTAATAACACTGGATTTCTAATGGCATAGACTCTATTAAGCTGTAATACAATGAGTTCAGAATCTAACCTCACTATCAAACTCCGAATCCCAAATGAAATAGATTCAGATAATAATTCAATCACTGCACTGTATTCTGCAATGTTGTTTGTTGTTTGACCGAGGCTCACCCCATGCATAGAAACTAACTCGTCAGAGGGCGAATAGATAACCCAAGCTGCGGAAGAGATATTCCGTGTACTACGACAAGCACCATCAGCA
This sequence comes from Pinus tabuliformis, assembly GCA_031772625.1. Lineage (NCBI taxonomy): Eukaryota > Viridiplantae > Streptophyta > Pinopsida > Pinales > Pinaceae > Pinus > Pinus tabuliformis. The sequence continues at coordinate 647,354,229 of CM062815.1, read as the reverse complement.
AATCCAATGTACGTTTGGAGAGGCGTCGACATCTGCAATATCAAGAGTAAAACCAAGATAAGCCAGAATAACGACGAAAAACACACTCTCTAAACTAAGCACACTTGTCTAAACTAAGCACACTGTTTAAACTAAGCAAACATACCAGCTAGAAAGAAAAACCTAACCTAACTAAAATCTCCATACCCATCATTTAAGCATAATACCTCTTTAGGTAAAGTCCATTTCTGGGTTTACCCAAAGAGTCCCCGTCAAAGTCTACCAGCTCATAGGCCCCTTTTGCTAGCTTTCGCTTGACAATGTAGGGCCCATGCCACATAGGAACGAATTTTCCAGCACCTAACTTATCATTAGCTTGATCATATAACAACACTAGGTCTCCTTCCGAAAAATTTCGAGGGGTCACATTCCGATCATACTGAGCTTTCATTCGTTTCGCGTGAGTCTCGATTGCTAAAGCAGCTTCACGTCGAGTCTCATCTAATTTAGCTAAGTATAACAGACGCTTCTCCTCTTCGGAAGTAGCTGGGAGTAATTCGATGGCCATTTGCAGTGATGGGATTTCGCATTCAATGGGTAGCACGGCTTCCAAACCATAAACTAGTTGGAAAGGAGTGAACCCTGTTGATGTTTTCACTGAGGTTCGGTATGCCCAAAGCGCTGAAAATAACATGTTGTGCCAATTCGACCGATGAATACCAATGATCCGTCGGATCATGATAACTAGAACTTTGTTGATAGACTCAACCAGACCATTCGCTTGGGGATAATAAGGAGTAGAACTATCATGACGTAAACCAAGCTGGCCTGTAAGTTCTGTCATCATAATGTTTCGAAAATGGCGCCCATGGTCAGTGATTATCGCTTGTGGGACACCAAACCTAGCAATAATGTGATTGAATACGAAAATTGTTGCTGTCTTGCCGTCTGCCTCGAATGTAGGCATCGCCTCGGCCCACTTAGTAAAATAATCAACCGCAAGGATGATATACGCATGCCCCCGGCCGAGTGAGGGTTACAAGTAATAAAGTCGATACCCCATTTGGCGAAAGGACCAACGACAATTATAGGGTGGAGAGGAGCAGGTGGCGCGCGCATCTTACGATCAAACACTTGACAGTTGTGGCATTTTCGGACCGCAATAATACAGTCTTTAAACAAGGACGGCCAAAAATAGCCAGCGCGCAATATCTTTTGGGCTGTGGCATACCCAGACATATGACCGCCACACGCTCCAGAGTGACAGTCATTCAAAACCCTTTCAGCTTCCTCATGAGTTAAGCAACGTCGAAAAATCAAATCCGCCCCACGACGATAAAGAGTATCTCCAATGATTTTGTATTGTTGGGACTGGAATCGAATTTTCCGACGTTCCGACTTTGAGATTTCGGGCCGAAAGGATTGGGTCTGGAGATAGACAATTATATCCCCATACCACGGATCTAAAGTGCTGATAAGAAACAAAGATTCGTCCGCAATGGGCTCCTCTGCCACTGTTTCTGTGTCAGCACGCGGGAAATCACACATTAACTCGGCAAAAACTAAGGATTTCTTAGACTTGGACTTCTCGAACTCCAAATCGAACTCCTGCAGGATAACAATCCATTTGGAGTACTTGCCCCCTAGCAATTGTTTAGTCAGAATATAGATCATAGGGTTGCAATCCGAAATCACTGTAGTTTTACGGAGAAGAATGTAGTGACGAAATCGCTGGACAGCTTGAACGGCTGCCAGTGCCAACTTTTCCACATGCGAGTACTTTAGCTCGGTTGGATTTAACGTCCGACTAAGATAATATATCACATGTTCCGTTCCGAATTCGTCTTCCTGAACTAAGACCATTCCAATGGTGGAGTGGGAGGCGGCGAGATACAAAAAGTAGTCCTGGTTGTAGTTGGGAGGATGCAGCAACGGTGCATGGGTCAACGCGTGCTTAAGTGCATCAAAAGATTTCTGAGCTATCTCATCCCAAAAGAATTGAGCATTTTGTTTCAACAACCGGGTGAAACCCTTTGTAACCTCGGCGTAGTTAGGAATGAATCGACGTAAAAAGTTTGCTTTCCCCTGCAAACTTTGGAGTTGGCGCAAACTCGAAGGAGGAGGCAATTTGATGATAGCTTCGACCTTCGAGGGATCGACGCGGATACCGGCTTTTGAAACGACAAATCCTAGCAATCGTCCCACTTCTATGCAGAAGACACATTTGTGTGGGTTCAACCGAATTCGATAATGCCGACACCTCATAAAAATAGCGCGTAAGTGGACAAGGTGATCAGCTCGATGTAAAGAATGAGCAGGCAAATCATCGAGATACGGTTGCACAATGTGTTTGATGTCGTGAAACGCGTAAGACATTGCCCGTTGGAAAGTGGCTCCGGCATTCTTAAGTCCAAAAGGTAATTTGCAGTAAGCAAATGTCCCCCAGGGACAAATGAAAGCCGTTTTTGGTTGATCGGCAGGTAGAATATTGATTTGGTTGTAACCGGAAAAACCGTCCATAAAGGAAAATATTTCACTGTCGGCACAATCATCAATTATTTGATCGATATAGGGCGTGGGATAGTTGTCTTTTGGACAAGCACGATTTATATCCCTATAGTCGATGCATATTCTTATTGTTCCTTGTTTCTTGTTAACCGGAACAATATTCGATACCCAATCCGTTAACGAGATCGGATAAATGAAACCTGCTTTCAACAGCTTCTCGACTTCTGCTTTAATTGCAGCCGCTTTCCTAGGGTGTATCTGACGCAGACGTTGCCGAACGGGTTTAGCGTCCGGGTAAGTCTTGATCTCATGAACAACAATGGAGGGATCAATTCCTGGCATTTCCTCATAGGACCAGGCAAACACGTCGCGGAATTCTTGAAATAGGACCTTGTATGTTTGAATTTCGTCATCTGTACACGAGGCACCTATATGAATGTTCTCAATAATTCCGGTTTTGACTGAAATGTCAATGGCAATAGTTTGGGAAATGTTTCCCAAATTCAACTCTGAATCAGGATGTTTCATGGGATTCTGAGCGTCCTTGACATATTCAGCTGTAAAAATTGATGAAAAATCATTTTCAAAGTCATCACCCTCAGGTAAAAATGAAGATCTATGATGGAGATCTTCCCATGGTAGATCGTCTACCTTTAGGATTTCGCGAAGTTGTTCGTCAGATGACACAACTTCAGGAAACGTTATCCGTTCTGAGGTTGATGTGAAAAGTGATTCCTCACAGACCACATTCATTTGGTCGATTTGGGTTGAACGCGAGTCGGTAAAAGACTGCACGGCTTCATAAGCAATTTCATATGGACTCAAAGGCATGGCATCACCGAATGAGTCTATCTCAGATTCAGATGGGACAATCCAAGGATCATCGTAAATAATAGTGTCTGAAGTAATCATATGAATGAAAGCAAATGAAGGGTCTGCGTTGATTGGAGGGAAAGGAAAAGTTCCCAGTAAACCGGAATCTTTAACTAATCCTACACCAACATCCTTGTAAGGGATAGTCGTTTTACCGACATGCTGGATACTCTCTGAAGAGGCTGGGTCGGACGAAAAGTAAGCCAGCTGGTCTATCGTCACGATCTTACCATTGTGTGGAAACTTTATAACTCTGAAGACCGATGACACGACCGCTGTCATAGCGTAAGACCAACTGCGACCCAAAAGAAGGTTGTAGTCTAGAGGGGCATCAACCACCTCCACATCCAGACTAACGGTTTTTCCTTCAACCCCTATAGGCAAATCCTGTAGAATGCCAAACGGATGGAACCCACGGCCATCAAAGGCCTTAAGAATCGTCGGGGATTGGTTCAGTGAAGGAGAACCAAGCGATCTCCAACACTGAATCGACATAATACACGTAGAAGCTCCTTCATCAATTACAGTCCGATGAATTGGCCTGTTTTTGACTATCACTGGGATCTGGAAAGCCATCTGATGAGGGAGACGCGATGTACTATTTTCTAGATCAAAGATTATCAGGTTCGGGTCCTGAATATCAACAGCTCCTATAGCCGACAAGAGTAATTTTCGTTGTGCTGGACATGATTGCAGCACTTCCAAAGCCGACATTGCTGAGGGTGAAACAGCTAAATCCTCAACAATGTTATAATTCTGAGCTGCTCTCGCATGTGGATTGAAAGCAGACTTTCGAAGTATACCCTTGGCGGGTGGTTTGATTACCAAGTCCGGGTTAGGTTTCTCGATCTGTAGTGGATCGGAACCGGGAGCTGAGGTTGATGGATTAGAATGAGAAGATTCTGCTTCTTTGCCATCAACAGGACTCTTACTACCATAATCTTGCGATCGAGTCGCAATCCGTACATGAGACATCATCAATATGGGTTCTTCACTGGCATTCGAGGAAGAACCTATCATTTTACTCTCCTGCTTTGGAAATGGATCTTTCAAAACAACAGGAGTTGGGGAACCTTTAACGATTTTCACAACCTCTGCCCGATGAGGGCAATCTCTTGTGAAATGATCTTCTTCACAAATTAAACAAGGATAGCGAGGTTTGCGCTTTTCGTCGTTAGATTCCGACTTCTCTTTTTTCTCCTTTGGAGCCTTGTCTGCTTTATCCTTCTTCTTGCCTTTCTTCTTACCACCATTTTTTGATTTAGCCGTAGATGACTCTACAGCGTGAACGTCAGCGGTAATTTCAGGAGAAGACTCTCCTGTCGGGGAGTCTGGTAAGGTTATTATTGGAGAAGAATTCTTTGAGGATTTCTTCTTACTTTTAGTATTCACCGTACCAATCATGCCATCAGCAGCATGAGACCCCGAAGGAGCAGCAGCGATTTGAATCGACTTAGGAAGATCCGGGATCTTCTCGTGCAACGTACCCGACTGAGTGTAAACTAAGTCAAGGTACTGGGCTTGAGCAATGACTTGCTCCTCAGTAACTACTCCGGCCTTAGCTACGTCTTCAGTAATCTTCGGTAATAATGATTTAACAAACCATTCAGCTAAGATTTGGGCCGGGATAAAAAATTTCACTAAACATCTTCGACGTCTCCATTCATGGATATGATCGGAAATATAAGTGGATGTCGATTGTTTTAATGAAGTTAATAACTCAGTACCATTATCGTATCTGACCGGCAACTGAAAATGAGTTAGGAACGAGGTAGCTAACTGGCTAAAATTGTAAAAAGAGGCCCGTGGTAACTCAATGTACCACTTGGCCGCGAGACCAATGAGCATACGCTGGAAAAGACGTAAGTGGATCGAATCATCTGAGATGGAATTTGGGGCACACCAGAGGTGGTAAGTCATCACATGATTTGACGGATCCTCTCCAGACTTACCTTCGAACTTGGGTATATCACTGGGCAACATATTAGGCATTGGCGGCCAAAATGGAAGATAATTGATTGGATCGTTCGTTAGGCGCGTCAAGTCGAGTAAATCCAAAGTTGCGATAAACGGTAATTGCCGGTTAGGATCTCTAAAACTCTGGGTCACAATACTAGTTCCAGGAGGAGGATATCCAGGATAACTAGGAATAGGAATCGCATTCGGGATATTGTATCCTCCTGGAAAACTAGGATTAACCGGACCGTACTGGGGTTGTTGAGGTTGTTGATAAGTGTACCCAGGATACGGTTGATACTGGTAAACTGGTTGTTGGACAGCAGGACCGAATTGGTACTGTCCCTGGTACTGTTGATAAGTGAATTGTGGTGGACTTGTTACAACAGTACTTAAACCAGGCTGCCCTACAAGCATCTGGACCGTGGTTTGAATCGTAGATCCGGACAACGGTAAAGATGTCTGAGGGGTGGTTGCAGAGACAGTAGAAACTGGAGCTGTCGATACTCCAGAAGTAAGTGTGGTAGATGTTGCGGTAGTTGCAGCAGTCGTTTGAGATGGAGTACTAGGTGCAATTGGCGGCTGAGTAACTACCGAAGTTACAGAAGTTTGAATATTTGACTGGACAGGTTGCGGTTGCTGGGGTGAACCAGAAACTACGGGTTGTCCAGTTTGAGGTAACAACTGTATACTTGGCTGCAACACCTGTTGACCTTGTGATGGATCCCACACTATCATTCTGGGGTATTGACCCGTAACAGGTTGAGGATACTGAGATCCGTAACCAGGTTGAGGGTAAGATTGATAATTGACAGGTACATTTCCCATACTTTGAACATAAGCTTGACCTTGAGGTGGTTGATAACCTTGACTCGAGTATTGACCTTGAGGTTGATAACCTTGGGGTAAATACTGATACTGGGGTTGACCTTGACCTTGAAGTTGATACCCTTGAGGTAAATACTGATACTGAGGTTGACCTTGGGGTACATATTGAGGCTGGGGTTGACCTTGAGGAATGTATTGTACTATGGGTACATACTGTCCTTGAGGTTGCCCCCCAGACACAATTTGTGTACCTTGAGGTTGCCCCCCAGGCGGTAATTGGCCACCTTGAGGTGGAGAACCGGGAACTGAACCTGACATCATGTAAATGTCCCCTACGCCCAACGGTTTATTACCATTGTTTCCAGCTAATAACCCATGTTCAATGGGTTGAGGAGATGCTCCCGCAAAAGTACCAGAAAGTGACTGATACCCGGAGGGAACAAAAGGACCGACGTACAAGAAAGATTCAGGAGATTGAGTGAACACGGATGACTGACCAGACATATTTACAGGAGTATAAATACCTCCAGGTGGAAAAGGAGTTCGAGGTGGAGAAAAACTTATGCCTGAGTTGTCTAAATAATTGGTTAACGAAAGGTACCAAGTAGTACTTATAGGAGGACTGTAAAAGATAGATTCACGCTCTCTGAGATCAATAGTAGGTTGATCTTCAAGGATAGATACGCCTAATTCTTCCTCTGGAGCAAGTTCTTCAATAGCTATCAAACCAGCAGGAAGATTTTTGGTGATGACTCTTTCTACCCTAGGTGAATCAGGTGCACTAGAAGTTGGAGTAACAGGTTCAGATACTTCAGGTTCTTCGCCTATATCACTAGTAGATGAAAAACTACCAGCAAGCTCGGAAACCGCAACTGCTTCAGGATTATAACCTGTTTCTAGACCTTGGTAATCTGAATGGACTACCAATGACGATTCTCCTTCTTCAGGTGAACCTACTTTACTGCCACTAGGAGTTACAAGGACTTTCAAACCTTCGTAATAACTCGGAACCTCTTCGGGAGGTTGGCCTCGAAGTCTACGAGACCTCCTCAACAAATCGGCCACGGTGACAACTTCAGGAGACTTGCCCCGAGATCCAGGGGACTGTCTCGGTAATTCAGCCACAGTTAAAGACTTTTAACTACTGCACACGCAAACAAAGTAAAATCTCAAAGCAAACTACCTAAAGTCTCTAAAGAACCAAACAAATTTGAATCACACGCCTAAAGAATCTAGGGCGTCAAACCAAGCACAAACAGTAGCCTTCTGGACCAAAAACGCTAGTTGGAGATGAAACCCAACATTGCCGGATTCAGTACAGAAGTGGCGGGTGGAACAGTTACCCCGGCAACCTGCTTAATGAATAGACCGGCACAAGTTCCTCCACTTTAACCGTCTCGAGTGAAGTGAACCCCCCAGAAAATCCAAGTGAGTCTAGCCGACGTCTGCTCCAGGTACAGTGGGATCTTCCCTCCACCGTCACCTCGGTAGAATCCTAAAGATAATGGTCACTAAGGTTACCAACCGCAACAAATGCACCTGGGGGAACAGTCTACACTCTGACAGCACGCAAGGGCAGAGTATCAAGCTCAATCCCCTAGCCGGCTCCTTGACAATAATCCAAGGTTTACTGACAAGTGACCCCTGGCTCCTCGACAATGGTTAATCCGAGGTTTACCGTTTGTAATACGTGCGTGTCTGGTGTCGTTCCCAACGAGGGAGGATTGATCCCCTCACTGGTTCGGACACGAGCTCGTGCTTCTCCTTCAAGAGGAGCTTTTCCAGAGTACAAATGAAACAATTGGATTTATTCTATCACAAGATAAGCTACTTGTTTGGTTTTGTTGTCTTGGAGAGTTAATTATTATCCTACTCCAAGACACTAGCCTGATCTATATTGGTGTTTCAGAGCCCTAGTAAATAAAAGTTACTAAGTTGATTTTACTTTAAGCGTTAATTTTATGGTTTTTTTTAAGACAAAAGGTAGTGGAGATGAAACTGGTGGTGTGTAGACTCGACTCGCAACCACTACAAAGATGCACCTAAGATGATTTACGCTACTTTTCTTTTTCAATGAATCTCCTAGCTAAGAGAGTTGGAAAATGCAAATTTTATAGAAAACAACTTTCTTGGCAAAGACAATCAAAGAAACAATCTCTTTATCTTTTCAAAACATACAACTTATGACCACTAATTACTTCACGAAATTTTTCCTCTTCCAAAAGACTACAAATGCTACCAAAGCAAACTTTTTCCAAAAGAATTTTTGTGTTTTTTCTATATTAATAAAGCATGTAAAACTATTTATCAAATCAAATTTAACAAATCTAAGACAATCAAATCAAATTCACTCAAAAGCAAATTAAAAGGAAAATTACCTAAAAGCAAAAAATAATGAGGACAAAAGCCTACAAGGATAATTCCCGGATGTTTTACTCAGTCAAAATGCAACTAAGGATCAGTTCATGCAGAATCATAAACTAATCAAAAAACAAAATCGAAATCTTTTTGTTCTTTTTTCTCAAGAATGAAATTCAAGGCTTTAACAAACAAACTTTTCGAGATTCGCAAAGAGAAGACACAAAGGTAGGTCTCTCACAAGGGTGACTTCTATGACAGGCCCGACTCCTAAGAGGACTGAACAAAACCAAGGAGATCCAAAGTTTGACAACCTCTAACGCCAAAGTCACTACAGGACCAGTTAAAAATCAAACCCTAAGGCAAAATCCCTATGAATTCCACCAAAACCCTCGACACTAACGGGACAAGTTCAGGTGAAGATCTCTGACAGTAAACCAATGGATCTGGGCAGTAAAAACAAATTAAAAACAAAATCTAAAGAGCAAAAAGAGGAAAAATGAAATTTTCTCAAACTTGACAGGGGTACGCAGGTGATCTGTTGACACAGGCGCGGGTACGCCCTGTGCACAAAGACACAGTGCGTACAAGTACGCACTGTGCCTAACTCAGAGACTGCGTACTTCTGGCAAAGCTAAGAAAAATAAAAATCTAATTTGACTCTAAGCTAACCCACCCAAATACACAGTTAGACAGCCAAAAATCAGAAAACAAGCGATTTTTCTCAGACCAAAATATCAAATCAAAAAGAACTCAAACACATTCATGGATTCCCCAGCGGAGTCGCCATTTTGTCATGCGGAAAGAGTCGTTAGTGCGGACACAACCGACCTCCCTAGAAGCCTAAGACTTTCTAGTGACAAACAAGACAAATAAGAGCAATCCTTCTCTAAATATGCGTTTACAATATGAGAAATCAAGTGTTTAGATCCTACCTGTAACCCAACGCTGTTGTAGTAGTCCAGCTTCGTTGATCCGGATGAGCTCCTCCTTCTCTTCGAAACCTGCATTCACTAACAATCAAACGATTAAATAGCACCTGAATATCACATAAAATAAAACATATTTAACATATAGACCAAGGAGTATATGAAACAACTCATAAATAACATATTGTTGAGAAGAATGGACTAATTCGTATTAAAAGGTAACAAAAGGAGCCATTACAACCTGAGCCTTGGTGTTGTGCAGGTCCCTCCCAGGGTCCACAAGAGTTCTCCCTTACTCTGATCAGCTCACCCACTTCCAAATGAAACAAGTAAAGATGGTAATCTCTCCTCACAAGCTTCTACAAGGAAGTCCTAATTCCAGCAGCATCTACCCTTAGGAATGTTCAGCTTTTAACCTCCCCTCCCTTTGGCCCAATGCCTGTATTTATAGTGCTCTAGAGGAAGTTATTCAGGTCCACCATCAATGGGATAAGCCCCTCTTTGGATGGGATAGCTCCCCTCTTGATGGGATAAGTTCCTCTTTGGTAGGGATACATGAACCATCTGGAGGCGCTTCATACACGTCAAACAAGCTTCTAGAATGCTCTAGAAATGACCACAAGTAACTTTTTTGGAGTGAAACTTGCGCCTTTTGACCTTTACAGGAGTACGCACCCACCCCTTTACATACAGAGCGTACAAGTACGCAGGTATTGTGAACTTGGAGTGCGTACACGCAGGTAAGGCTAAGAGAAACTGCGTACCCAGATATATATATATTTTTAATGACTTTCTCTCTTTCTTGAAGTTTGACATGAAGAGCAGAGGCTTGAGACTTGCCAAGGAGGATAGTATGAAAGTGGATGGAGCCATACTAACTGCAAATAGTCATGGTGACATTTTTTAGTGTAACATGGGCCATGAATGCTCATCGACAGTGTAGCAACACCAATATAAATTGAATAATTTACTTGGATCTCCAACATCCTTCGTTTGTAATGGACTTGTGATACTACATTGATATCTAAGGAAGAATTAAGTCAAGAAAGAGCTCCTATTGCGGCCTTGCAACTATGACTAGTAATGCACTCAAGTTGGAAGTGAATACTTATTCATCTAATATGGAGTAAAAAGTATAGTAGGAACTCATTCAGTTGAAGCTTGGGCACTCCACTAGAGATAAACATTGTCTTAATTGAGTGGTAATTGTTGTAAAGCTTAGTTGTAGAGATTCATAGTTTCATATAATGCATTGCAATTTTTCAGTGTACAACAACTTCCCCATATCGTTTTGTCTTTATCATTTGAAGACGAAAAAGTGGATTGGGCCCCTCTTTTTTAATGTTAAAATTTTTGAGCTTTCATCGACTTGTCTTTGAGTTGATAATATAATGTGGAATGATCCTCACATAGTTAGTCTTTGTCACTCTTAATCCTCATATAATTAGTGTTTGTCACTCTCCTTAGACCCCATTAGGCCTTAAAAGTGCTTTTGGGTCTCTTAGCCTAATTTTTTTTTAGGTAATTTTGGGCCTTTTTCCTATTATAGTGTTCAAAAATTTATGAAAATTTTCATACAAATTAGCCATTTTCCACCTGGTTCCTTTGTTTAAGAAAACCAAATATTTCTAAGTGAGAGAATTTCATTTACCTTTTTTTTTTCATTTGCTCATCGGTGGAACCTTTAGCTTTGATCAGATAACAAAGATTACTTTGAGCAAAGTTTAAAATTTTTCCATTCAAAATGTGTCATCACATATATGTTTTGCACATTTGTTTTCAAAAAAGTTTGAAAGTTTATTGATAATAGTGAAGCATGATAATTTGTATTTGTGCTACTGATTGCCAAGACTTTTGACTTTGGGTTGAATGAAAGCTTTTAATTGCATTGGCAAAGAGTTTTAAAAGGCAACGACAGAAAATTTAGAAGTTTTTTTATAACAATGATTTGAAAGTATGAAAATTTTCCAACTCATGCTCATTGACATTGTTTATTAATCTTGGTCCTAACTGGAAGTTATATTTTGTAGCAATAAAGTTTTAAATGTGGAAAATAAAGTTTATCACCATGATTTTAAATTTTCCCTAACAATTTTTTTAATGGCTCATTTGTCGTGTTTTTTTTTCATGAATTTATAGAAAATTTAATGATAGCTCATTATTTTAATTCTGCATAGAATTATTTGATAGTCACTACTATACCAAAAGAGTTTTTAGCATACATTGGTTAGTCATAAAACTTTTATCTAAAATTAAATTTTTGCTAGAAATTAATTAATGGAGCAATGAAACACATAAAATATTGTGCAAACACAAATACAAAAATGCATAAAACAAGAGAGACACAAATATATGTGGTTCACCCAATTTCGGTTGCGTCTATAGAGGAACAACCATTCCTTCTTTTTATATTATTTGAGAAAATGAAGAGATACAACCTACATCAAATCCGTTGTAATTTCCTCTTCACTCTCACACAGTTTCCTCTCTCTTTCTCACTCAAAATAATAATACACAACCACAATAAAATTCCCTCATATAAAATGAGGGTTTCCTTCTAAGGAAAAAAACCCTAAATTAACATAACTTCTACTGTCAGATCATCCGCCTAATGAACAACCCAGATTAACTACGAAATTACAACATTTTACAAGGCAAATTTTCATCTATTTTTAGCTTTGGGGGTGCTGCCCCCGAACCCTCGCCAGGGGCCCACTAGCCCCTGGATCCCCCAGCGAGGGGGACAACCCCCCCCGCACCCTCTGTGTGAAGGAGTGTACAGTATTTCTGGGATATACACTTGCCCGAAATAAGACCTCTAAATCATGAAGATAATCAGGCTCCCCGAACCCTTGCCAGGGGCCCACTAGCCCCTGGATCCCCCACGAGGGGGACAACCCCCCCCCCCCCCGGCACCCTCCGTGTGAAGGAGTGTATAGTCTTTCTGGGATATACACCTGCCCGAAATAAGACCTCTAAATCATGAAGACAATCAGGCTCCACACCCAACAATTTTTAACTCACTCTGATTAAAAAAGAAAAAAAGCAAGTGTTAAGAGTAAGAGAATTTTATTTTCAATATTTTCATGACAAATTTTGACGGTGATATCTATTTTAGGAATTCCTTATACCATTGGAAAATTATTGCAAAGATCTACAACTTTGTTGCTACACATTTTTGTTGATTTAACACCATTTGCTTTGGATTTTTTAAAAGTGAAATCAAAAGCACTTTCCTTCTACGATACACAATGGAAAATGGTAATAATGAATGATGTGTTTAAGGTTTGTTTTATTTATAAAATTTATAGCAACAAGTCTGACTAGATAAATTTAAGTGTAATGTTCAATTGGACAAGTGTACCCTTTGATTTTAACTAGTTTTGCAAATAGTAAGATATGAATTAACAAAGGACCTAATAAATACTTCTGGTGTAGGTATTAATGAAGAACATCAAGCATTATGACATAAAAGGGACTTGGGGAAAAATCTAGATGCAAAGTAGGCGGGTTAAAGACAAGATGAAGACAACAAAGATGAGTCGATTCTCTTCATTTGCAAATCATTTATAATTTCACAAAGTTTTAGGAAAACGACGAAATAAAAGAAGTTGAAAGGTTGTAATTATCGAAGGGGAATGCAAGATGTCCCAAGAAGTAGTTGTGGCTTATAGACTATATATGTCTATAAGTTCTTTGTATCAAGAGCTCTTGATTTTTTTTCATTTAAGAACCACACTTAAAAGATATCTTAATCAATATTTAATGAGGAGAAACCCTTAGGGCCATTTTTTTTGAAGAGGGGCAATAGTGTTGTGATGTATTCAATTTGGATTGTTTCTAATGTCAATACTATTTCCAATACCATGGTAAGGTTGTATTGTTCATACATTGGTTATTCTTCATCGAAGTTTGTAGTGTTACATTGAAGCTGCTCATCCAATATTTATTGCTTTGAGATGGTAAACAAATGGTTGTGAATGGTTTTCTATTACATGTATTATTGATTTCTGATGTATTTCTACTTTATCTAATAATTATATGTTTTTTTTTAAGGACATACATGATTTGTAATTAACTTTTTACATTTTTATTTAGTTTTTCTCCTAACTAAGATATGTTAAATTAATTTACTTTATGTAAATAAAATAAAATAATATTGTACATTGTATTATGTATTTCATCATTAACCTAGTCATTTTAGGTAATGGATGTTAGGCTAGAATCCGTATGGGTCTGCTATCTTAAATAGTATAAGGTTTAATTGAAACTTTATAGAGTGCCCATGTTTCTTGATAAGCACTTTACTCACGTTAACAATACCCTATACATATCTTTTTCTTTTGAAAACAACACTTTAAAGGAACCTTTCTCACAATATTATATCGAGTAGTTACCTTCCAATTATTTTACAACAAGATCATGAGTGTGTTCATGGATGTCCATAAGCCATTAAACCAACAAATCAAAACCTTCCTTATCTAGGTTTCAACGCTTCCTTTAACCATATCCAAACGGATTTGTAGAACTAGGGAAGTGTGAAATTTTCCATGATAAAATCCTTTGATGATTTCTATGGTGGGCCTCTCTCACCCCTAGAACCAAATTTCCTTTCAACACCACCTGTGAGGGGAAGTCAAGGGTTATAGAGCTTCTTTAAAGGATCTCCCATTTAGAAATAATTCATTGATTTACATTGTGAACTGGCACATGAGATTCCAATTCAACACTTCTAGAAAAACCTTAACTTGAAGGTTTTAGACTAGCTATAAGACCATGACCCACCATCATAGTTAAAAGAAACACTAGTTGTAACCACAATAGAGATACAAATTATAGAGGTTATTCACCCTCTTCTATGTTATAATGCCAACATAGTTGGACCCAAAACATTGTTGACATTTGAATGTGTAGGTTTCTATTGTTAGACATTATGTTGCTAGAATTTTTTGGAAATAAATTGTGTGATAAATTTTGAAATGTCCAACATTTTCAAGTGGATACTCCACGTATCATTAATGTATTATTATTATTAATATTATTTTTATAGTGTGGTTCACGAACACCCTGGTCAGTGAGTGGTCGCTACGTCCACGAAAAAATCTGGGCTAATCACCCCTCGGCCTACTAGCAAGACCTAACCCCAAGGGCTTCGAGAAGAATCGACCCTATGACCTCCCAATGACGAGGCACGGTTTTTGACCAACTGAGCTAACCCTTTGGGCTTATCATTAATATATTATATATAAAAACATCATCAATATATTTATATAAAAAAATCTATACTTATTATCATCAACAATTATATAATGATGACATAAATTTAAAGCAAATACAAACTTTCCTATTCATCCCCCACCTTTTTCAACTAATTTGTTTGGGGAAAAAGTAACAATCTTAGAAAACTTGAATGAGCTCTTTGAAATTTACAACCTACATTTTTTTTTCCAATGAATAATTCTTCTATAAGACGAAGAGCTCTTTAGAAAGTACACAAATGTAAAATACATATATTTAATAAAAAAATTGAACCTCTTTAAATTCTTGCTCTTATCTTTGGAGCTTTCTTGGGATTACAAAGCATAAAAGAGATGATTTAATAAGGAAAACAATTTAATTATGTCACTAGACATGTTTATTTTGAAATAGGTCTTTTAAAATTTTAATTTAATTATCAATAATTAGTATATAGAATATTTTAGAATATTCTTAACAATAGACACAAATCAAAGGTTAACATTTATTTGCAAAGTAGTTCTGCCATTTATTTTATATTTTAATTAAAATCACTAATTAAAAAATGTCATATGTATAAGTGTCACATGAAATAAGTTTTGGTTTTTTGGGCATGTGTTATTGATAAGCCATGATATTGGCCCATGGTATTGTAACAAAACTTATTTACAACTTAAGAATCTCCATGATATAGTGGGGGTGAATCTCCAAGGTTAAAAATTTGCTAACATGATTTTTAAAAGTGTATATATATGTTAGCTCATGACGGGCATCTCAATTGGTGATGACGATGAAAATGAAGTCTTATGTGCGAGGATATTTGAGGTTCAAATCCTCTCGATTCACTTGTGTCTGCAAAAGGAGCATAAGTAGGAACTTAGTGGTTATTGGGGTAGCGGTTAGAATCGACTCCGTGTCACGTGAGTATGAGACCAACCCAGTAGTCGATTCCTCTAGATACACAAAAAATGTATATATATGTTTAACTTATATATTAATTATTTTTATCGTTAATAATAATAATAATCAATTTTCCCAAGAGATGTAGAATATATGGTGATAGGGTGTTCAGTTAAGGTACTATGTGATGTGAAGGTCATCGGTTCAAAATTTTATAGGAAAAAATCTAGCCATGCTAAGGGTTAGTATAACCCAAGCTCTCTCCGACCCTCAGGGGATTTTTATGGTTTAGATGCCCCTAGTTGGACCGCCACAAGTTAGGCGTGCCAGTCATCTCGAGACTCACATAACCTAACAAATAATAATAATAATAATAATAATAAGAAGTTATAACTTAGTTAATTTTTATAATTTTTTTAAAGTTTTAGTTATATGATGAAATACATATTTTAATGCTTATTATAGATGGATGTTTATCGATATTTACTAACTATTTAATTTATATAGTCACGTTAGTATTGTGAATTACACTTTTATTAAAAAAAGTTGTCTTTCACATTAATATGGTTGAAATAATAATGAGTTTGTAGTAATAAAAATGAATATGAAAAAATATTATTGGTAGTATTATAACTTTGAAATTTAAAATCTATACTATTCAATAAAATTTAATATGTAATATGGATATGTAGTAATAAAAATGAATATTAAAATTTGTATTTGTATTTGTAGTATTATAATTTTGTATTTGAAATTTAATATTTATATAGTGGAATGAAATTTAATGTTTATAGGGTGAAATTATAACATAAAATCGTGATAATAAAAATATGTACAATTTTATTTGTAATATTAAAATTTATAAAATTATAGAGTTTTATAGTTAAACTTAAATTCTCTATTTAAAAAATATAAGATATTTATTCTTTCATAAATAAATATGCAAAATAATTATACATATAATTTGAAAGCTTTATGTGTTAATAATGTATTATAAATTAAGCGTAAAAACAACTTTTTTTTTATATCTCTATATTTTATATAATTTATTTTGAGGTATTATTGAAATAAGATATCTTATATATTATACCAGTTAGATAAAAATCAACTTTTATTGTTTTAATTTTTTTATTAATAAAAATAGAGAATTATTGAAAATAATCATTATTAAAATTAAGATAACATAAATTTTTTGAAAATAATTATTATTAAAATTAAAATAATATAATGAAATAATTTATGTTTACTCAATTTAATTAGATAAGAAAATAATAACTTGTAATTTTATATATTAGTTTAATTTTATTGGTAATTTTTTTTTGAAATGTTTATCTCGGTGAAGAGTTTTAATGGGAGGAATATAAATTTTATGGTAATATTGACATATAATGTTTGGTAATTTAATTGCTGGTTAAATTATTTGACATTTAATTATCAATTTAGTTTTGTATAATTGGGAAGTACATTTGTACAATATATGCTAGGAAATTGACTTTCAATGTAAAAGGAAAATTAATTTATTGAGGGAAATTGGAGGAGTGTAATCAAATCCTAATCATGCAGATATCTAACATGAGCACACACACTTCCTATGAAAACAAGACTAAAAACTTCTTAAACGGACAATAAGATTGTTCTATGAAAACGATAAATTCTAAGCTAGAACACAATGAGATTTTAATCTATTGAATTGAAAGTACACTTCTATTCTAGGAAGAATAAATGCAATCTATTCTAGGAAACGAATTCTATGTTGTGAAGGATAATTAAATTTCTATACTATGAAAGTGATCAACTTCTTATGCTAGATTATATTTCTATGAGAGCTTCTTAAATCTAAATATATGTTTTTATTACAAATTCTATTCTAATGATAATGAAAATGAATTTATTCTATGAAAACTATAAATATTATTCTATGAAAATCCAATTGACAATTGTAGTCTAGAAAACAATAAAAATTTGTTTCTAAGAAAGGAATGAAAATCTAATTGAAATTTTATTTCTAATAAAGCAAATGAACTTTGTGCCATGAAAAGAAAATGCAATCTATTATATGACAATAAGCAAATGAATGAATTCAAATTGCATCTATCAAGGCAAATTGAGATTATTGGTGTGCACATTCAAAACTAGAACCATTAATGTATGTTCATTATCTATAAATATGAGACTATTTAAATCAAGAAGCAACTAGATAAATATTTTGGTTGTTTTTAGTTTTTATTCAAGCACTTGATCTGCAAAAGGACAAGAAAGAAATGAGCATAGAAATAATATGAAAATAATGAATAAAAACAAAACATGTAAATCTAAAGATTTAAACAAAACATAGCATTAGAAATAAAGCGAATTCTAAAATAAAATCAAATTAATCTAACTCGTACTTCTTTAGGGGGTCCTCCTGAGATGCACGAGTAATTGTAAAACTCATATCATGAACTTTAATCAACTACCAATACTTATAAAAGCATATCCATAAATAAGATTATATTACTGGAAGTGCGTACACAAAGTTTTGCAAAATAATAATAAGTTTGGAAATTAATTGATTGTTAATTATACTACTTGTTCCCTTCCAAGTGAAGTAATTTATAAGGTTTTTCAAATAACAATTTTGAGAGTCTATGGGCTAGAAACTAGATACATAAAACGACATCTCAGTAGTTTATTCCTAACAAAGTTCTTCCTTTTCATGATTTGCTATCAGAAAAGAAAATCGTGAAAGGAACACATCATCAGTCTTCATATATTATGCATTCTTCAAATCATAAGATCTTGCTCGCCTGACAAGAGT
Organism: Pinus tabuliformis; assembly: GCA_031772625.1. Classification (NCBI taxonomy): domain Eukaryota; kingdom Viridiplantae; phylum Streptophyta; class Pinopsida; order Pinales; family Pinaceae; genus Pinus; species Pinus tabuliformis. The sequence continues at coordinate 647,335,866 of CM062815.1, read as the reverse complement.
CTCGCTTGCTTTATGTTCTTCCTTTTGAAGATGTGCTAGGAAGTGCTTTTGACCAATAATTTGACTTTAGTGTCACAGTTGATACATGAATTACATCTATGCCTAATTGGTGGATTAGAATCTCAACACAAATTGGCAACTTTCTATATGCTTGAGTTGATTTATAGCATATGGAATCTTATAATACCTTTGAATTAGCTGCAAAATGTTAGTGGAGCTACAAAATATGCAAGATTCAATAACTTATGCTTAATCAAATCAATTTCATAAAGCAAAACGTATAGATTTGAGAAATAATGGAATTTTACCCTATTACTTCATTTGTATGGCTTTGATGGATTTTAATTCAAAATAAAGGTATAATGGTGTGAAGATGAGTAACAAAAATGAGTGAAATATAGGAAATAAACTGTCAAAAAGAGGAAATTTTGGAGGCTCGACATTCCCCCATGCTTAGGGTTTTGCATGTCCTCATGCACCTGAGGGTGACAAAAATTCAAAATTGTAGTAGTATTTTTTAGAGAACTTCTTCTGAAGAATTTGGACCAATACGTCCAAATTATTTTGAACTCCTTTGTTATACATAATTATTGACGATCTTGGTTTCCTCATTAGTAAATAAGCTTTCAATCCTTTAATCTTTTGCTGAAGTAGCTTACTGGATTTCTTGAGCTTTTGATTCTTTTTGTACTAGTGAGAAATGCATATGAGCTTTTTCCCATTTTGTCATTTGATCAATTGATTTTTAGCATTGATATGATTATTTAATAACTCAAGCTCAAATATTTCCTCTTTCAATATTCTAATAATTTCTTGTTCTGGTTGAGGAGGAATACTTACTTACGGTTTAAGCTTATCAAAAATTGGAATATCATCATACAAATCTTGTTCAAAGGGAGATTTTACCTCTTCTTGTTGTGCCTCCTTTTCTAATGACTCAAAGTAGTCATATGCTTTATGTTGGATAATGCCTATTTTTGGAATCTTTGCTACACAAGAATTTGGTGGCAACTCTGTCTATGAGGTTTTGATGAATTACTAATGTCTATTTTTGGTGAATGTTATTGTTCTTTTGTTTCACTGGATTTCTTTCTTCTAATATCTTCTGGTTCATTTCTCTTCTACTCTTGATTACCTTATTTCTTTCTAGGTCTACCTCTTGAGGGTTTTACTTGAGTTACTAGTTTCTTGGGTGTAATATTTGTTGAAAATAGCAACAAGAAATGCTATAAATAGCATTTCAAGTACCAGTGTTGGATATGACAATGAGGAATGATAAAATGTAAATGCTAAAAATAGCATTGCTATAAATAGCATTTTGGGATACATTCCAATTTTAGTTAGTCCCTAAACTAAAATTGAGAATTAAAATTTGAATTTGATCTTAGCAGCTGTTTGTAAAATAATTAATTAATTCATCTTGAGTTAATTAGTTGTATAAAATCAAACATGAAGTCTATGTGAAGACATGCAATAGTTTCTCCATTGATTGAGGAAGTTATCCCTTGATTAAAGGAGATCAGGATGAGTTGTACTTTGAGTTGTAATTAGTTAGATCAGTTAACTGGGTTAAGTCCAGTTAGATTAGTTCAAATAGTTTGTTGAACTAATTGTGAGTTCAGTTAATTAATGCATGCATGCATGTAACTATTGCACTTCAGATAACTGAATATTCTCTCATAAATAACTTATGCATGTCAGTTCAGTCAGAGACCGCGTAGAGATCAGCGGAAGGGACAATGTACTATCAGTTGGAGGATTTTTTCTATGTAGGAAACTCATCCATGCAGAAGGAATTATCTCCTTCAGAATTGTGCAGTTATTTCTAAGTGCGGTAAGTTGTGTGAGAGGTGAATTCACACAGGTGGCAGCATTGAACCCCAAGAAAAACTACGCAAGGAAATAGGAGGCTTGGAGGGCAGAGGAGAAGGTTTGTGAGAAGCCTTTGACTGTCTATAAGTAGCAGAGGGATTGTACTAAGAGTTGGATAGCTTGTGAGCTAAAGCTTTGTGTAATACGGACATATTTCCACTTGTATGATAATACAGAGATTGGGGTTTTTAGCTGAGGCTTCCCCCAGAGTATTCTTCTATGTTTCATGTGTATGATTTCTTCTTCTTTGTTATATGTGTTTCGATTGGTCTAGCTCAAATTGATTAAGCTTCGGCAAAGTTTGATTGTAGAAGTAGATCTAGTATTTTGCTTTAGTATATTGCATTATCAGGTGATCTATAGCGGGAATTTCTACATGGTATCGGAGCCAAGTTTAATCTACAGTGAAATTTCTACATGGTATCAGAGAAAAGGTGATCACAACGAAGAACAATATACAAAGAAGGGAGAAGTTTGAAGTTTGAAGTTCCTGATTATAGAATTCGAATTCTTATCACATCTCAAATTTCCCCAATGGTGTTCAACGGTTTAAGACTCAAGTATGCTCTTGATGGTAGCTTGAATTATATAGCCTGGAAGGATCACATGGAAGTAGTATTAGAGGAAAACGATCTAAAGGACTTCATTGATCAAGAAGTCCCCAAGTCGGCAACAACTAATGCTATAGAATTGGAAGAATGGAAGAAATGTGTGGCTAGAGCGAGGAGAATCCTTTTGGAGGGAGTTCGAGACCACATAGTATTGAGTCTCCATGGGAAGGAGACACCATTTTAAATGTGGAAAACATTGAAAGATCTATATCAGAACAACAACGATCAGAGGAAGTTGGCGCTGAAAGACAAGCTTCGGAAAATCAAGTGTGAAAAGGGTGACACGATCTCTACATATCTGAACAAGCTCACCACCTGCAAGGATGAGCTTGGAAGTGTAGGGATCACGACAACCGATGATGACATGGTGAGTCTTGCTCTCCTCGGTCTTCCTAAGAGCTGGCATAGCTACCAAGACTCAGTAAATGGAAGAGAGAAATTGCCAGATTGGGAACGACTTTGGTCAGATCTGATGCAGGAGGAGATAAGGAGAAGCACCAGAGATGGTTCTTCATCCAAGGAGGATGAAGAAAATTGTGCCTTAGTGAGTAAGGCAAAGAAAGGGAAGGAGAAGTATTCTCATCCCAAATCGAGTTCTTCCTATGGTGGGAAGAAGTTTGACAAATCAAAAGTGCGATGCTTTCATTATCATGAGGTGGGCCATTTTGCTACAAATTGTCCACTGAAGAAATCCAAGAAGGGATCCAAGGAAGGATTAGAAGGTGAGGCACTAGCCTCACATTTCGAGTTGGATTTCACCCTCATTGCATGCATGGTTTCATCCATGGTGGGATGTGGTTGGTTTCTTGACAGTGGAGCTTCATTGCACATGACCGACGATAAGAGTTTGTTCAGTACTTGGAGGAGAAATATCTCCAGATACTCATAGAGATGGGTAATGATGAAAAGTATAATGTCTCAGGAGTAGGCACAATTGTTTTTTAGAGGGAGCATGGAGCTCGCATTACCTTGACAGATGTGAAGTATGTGCCAGGACTGAGGAAAAACTTGGTATCGATCGCAATGCTGGAAGACAAAGGCTATGATGTAGTCTTCAGTAAGGGAAAGGTTTTCCTTAGACATGTCACCACGAGACAGGTGAAGCAGATCAGTTCATGATTTAAGAATCTGTATGCTCTTGAGGTTCAATATGCATGCAAAGCCTTGAGGAGTAAAGCAACTGATGGAGACTTGGTGGTTGAGAGGGAGAGTACATTACCTCTCAACATGCAGTGCCAGAAGAAGTCTCAGACAATTGTGGAGGAGCCACAATTGGTGAAGCATCTTCAGGAGGTTGTGGAGCAGCCACAACTGGAGAAGCCGAGAGGAGATCGAGTGGAGGAATCCTCTCATGCAGAGACCTCCAGTAGGGGGAAATTTCAAGCCAAGTGGGCCGAGGGATCACATGCATCCATACCTCCTTGTAGGAGGTGGGACGATGTGGAGTGATGGTCCCAAGAAGGCTGGAATAGGGGCAGGATCATTGAGGTACCCAACCTCTTTGATTAGACCTTGCTATGGGAGCCCCGACAAGGAGTAGCAGGACTGGCTGAGTGGGTAGAGACAGATGTGGATGGAGCGGCAGAGGAAGCTTCAGCATCAAAGGAGGTTTTTAGCCCAACAGGAAGGTTAGTTGGGAGATCAGTTACTTACTTCTCAGTAACTGAGTTGCAGTGTAGCAGTGAGCAGCACGATGCAACATGATGAGAGGAGGTGCAGTGCGGATGCATGCTGGGAGATAAGACCAGTAGCAGCACGGATGCAGCAGCAGGAATTAGTGTGATTGATGCAGTCAGAGATCAAAGTGACAGAGGCTAGAGCAGTCAGATATTGAAGAGCACAAAGGTGCAGAGTTTTCAGTCGACAGAGGCAATAGCAGTCAGAGACTTTGATGATAGAGGCATCATTCTGATTTAGGTTGGATATTTTTTTGTTTCTAGAGTTGCTGGAACAACAACACTAGGGAGAAGTGTTGCATGCAGAACATTCCAAAGGTTCAGGATCGGGTTCGAGTTGAATTCCTTTCTTGTTGAGAGGGAGTGTTGAAAATAGCAACAAGAAATGCTATAAATATCTTTGCTATAAATAGCATTTCAAGTACCAGTGTTGGATATGGCAACAAGGAATGATAAAATGGAAATGCTAAAAATAGAATTGCTATAAATAGAATTTCGAGATACATTCCAATTTTAGTTAGTCCCTAAACTAAAATTGAGAATTAAAATTCGAATTTGATCTTAGAAGCTATTTGTAAAATAATTAATTAATTCATCTTGAGTTAATTAGTTGTAGAAAATCAAACACGAAGTCTATGTGAAGACATGCAATAGTTTCTCCATTGATTGAGGAAGTTATCCCTTGATTAAAGGAGATCATGATGAGTTGTACTTTGAGTTGTAATTAGTTAGCTCAGTTAACTGAGTTAAGTCCAGTTAGATTAGTTCAAATAGTTTGTTGAACTAATTGTGAGTTCAGTTAGTTAATGCATGCATGCATGTAACTATTGCACTTCAGATAACTGAATATTCTCTCATAAATAACTCATGCATGTCAGTTCAGTCAGAGACCCAGTTGAGATCAGAGGAAGGGACAGTGTACTATCAGTTGGAGGATTTTTCCTATATAGGAAACTCATCCATGCAGAAAGAATTATCTCCTTCAGGATTGTGCAGTTATTTCTGAGTTTGGTGAGTTGTGTGAGAGGTGAATTCACACAGGTGGCAGCATTGGACCCCAGGAAAATTGCGCAAGGAAATAGGAGGCTTGGAGGGAAGAGGAGAAGGTTTGTGAGAAGCCTTTGACTGTCTATGAGCAGCAAAGGGAATGTACTGAGAGCTGGATAGCTTGTGAGCTAAAGCTTTGTGTAATCCAAACATATTTCCACTTGTATGATAATACAAAGATTGGGGTTTTTAGCTGAGGACTTCCCCAGAGTATTCTTCTGTGTTTCATGTGTATGATTTATTCTTCTCTATTATATGTGTTCCGATTGATCTAGATCAAATTGATTAAGCTTCCGCAAAGTTTGATTGTAGAAGTAGATCTAGTATTTTGCTTAGTATATTGCATTATCAGGTGATCTACAGTGGGAATTTCTACAATATTCTGCTCCAAATCTTTGGCACTATGGATTTCTATCTCTATCATATCATTGGCAACCAAATCCTCACTTTCTTTGATTTCTTGCTTAGGGTTAGGGTTTGAGGAAACCCTTCTTCAACTTTTTCTTGTCTTCTGGATCTTTTCTTCATCTGATCTATCAATAAAGTGATTTCTCACCAATAAATATTTTCAATTATCATTATTAACTTTTAATTTTTCCTCGACGAGTGTTTTGACTAACCCATGATTATATAAAGCCTTGTCGATATTATTTTAATCCCATTGAATATTAAAATCCATTTTATTTAAGCTATACAATAGATAATATGGAAAGTTTAATTCTTTACCCTTTATGAAATGCATCAATAACCAGGCATGGTAAAATAATAGGGTTCCATATCTTCCCTCACAAGTAAGGAATTTTTGCAGAACATATAGTAGATTACACCATTTTCTTTTCAATACAAAAACTAGAATTCCCTTTTTAAATATTGATATATCCATACCTGGATTGTGCAAGAAATATTTCCATGTTTCATCATTCATATTCTAATTTTAAACCAATTTTCACCATTTCTTGGGAGATCTATTTCTTCTACTAGGAATGACTCAGTCAACTTCAACTTGATATCTCCATTCTTTGCCTTGACCTCGTCAAATGCTCTTGCAAATTCCATTGTTACCTCTATCTCATAGCCCTTGAATTTTTAAAAGAACTTCAACCAACCTACTTTTTTCAACTATCTTTTGACTTTTGGATAGGTAACCAAGAACTTTTCCCCTACAAGTTCATGTCGAATTATGACTCCCATCACTGCAAAGGAAGTTTTTCCCTCAAATTTCTTATTCGATAGTCTATCATAGAAATCAATGGGAAATGGATGGTATAATGAAATCGGTGAGGGGTAATGGTTTTAACAGGAATGAGAGACTTCGTGGTAGTGTTGTGATAAGACTCTCCTATTAAATCATAATTTCCTATCAATTTATTGATAAGATCCTTGATTTGCGAGATAGGCTTCAGAACTTTGTGTTTTCTAAATAGGATAAGGAGATCTTTGGGATATGATGGAGTGAAATGGTAGGAAATGAGTTTATATTGTGCCATCATTGAAATACATGGTTTTATATGAGCCTTTTAAATATTTACAAACTAGTCCATATATTAACTCAAATTTCTATAGTTTATACTTCAATAAAATTGATTGACTATACATAATGTTACCTTCTTGAATTACCTCACATTTGTGCTTTGAAATTGATTTGTTTGCAGGTCCAAAGTACTTTTCTGATGAATCAACTATGAAATGTTACGAGTCTTAGGAATTTACTTTGAATTCTTCCAGGATACTTGTTGATGCTAATGATACTGATGCTGATGAGATCTCATTAAAAGAGAAACACATTCTTCAAAGTGATTAGTTTGAACTAGCAATTTATTTGAATAAAGGAAAGGGAAAAAGGAAAAAATCCAAGTTGCCAAAAGTATTGGTTTTCAACTAGGATTTTCTGCATAGTTTATGCCAACAATGCTGGTTTTCATAACTATGCATTATTATCATTTATTTATTTTTCTTTTCTTCTTTTTATTTATTTTTATGTAGAAAAGAAATAAAACTTCTTTTGGTAGTAGAGGAGAATAATCCCCTTTTCCTACCAATTTAAAATTAGAACTTTCTTGCAGGCTTTGAACAAATTCTTCTCTTGTTAAGGGCTTGTGATAGAGCTTTAATCTATGCTCATTAATAATAAAAGTAATTCCTTATTAACCAATGGTCTTTATCCTTACTACTCCATTGTCGAAAAAAAAATCTATCTCATAGGGGCCTAACCAATGTGTTTGAAATTTCCATTGAAAATCTTTAGATTTATAATAAAAGTGAAGGGCTCAATCACCTAGTTTGAACTTTTTGACTTTGATAAAGTTGGCATGGCATCTTGTCTTTTGTTGCTAAATTAGGCTTGTCCTTTGAGTTGCATCTTTTCTAATCTCATCCAATTCATTCTGTAGATCTAATCTTTTCTTTTGGGCCTTAGAGAGATCTAGCCCCAATTTTGTTGTTGTCTTGTAGGTCTCTACTTGGAATTCAATACGAAGTAAAACTTGCTTCCCATAGAAAATATCATAAGGATTATGTCCCATGGTATTCCTTTATGTGGTCCAATATGCCCAAAGTTCTTCTAGAAGTCCATTTTCCCAATCTCTTTTATATAGATGCATATTCTTGGTCATTATGGCTTTAAGAACTTTCTCTGCAGATTCCACATGTCCATTGGCCTGTGGACACTATGGAGTGGATTTGTGATGCCTGATCTTGTATTTATCCATGATCTTCTGCACTAGCTTGGATGTAAATTGCACACCATTATTTTTCACAACTTCTCTTGGTACACTAAAAAGAAATGTAACAACAACATTTTAGTAGCAAAATCTAGTGGTTTAGCATCTACCCATTTAGTAAAATAATCAATGCAAATAAGTATATACCTATTTTGCTTGAATGAAGGATTAATGGTGTTGTGGGGGAAAGTATCCAACTCGGAATGACCCTAACCCACTCTAAGGGTGACAGTTCCTTAGCAACAGCTGAAAGCAAAGCTATCTAAAGTTTCTTCTTTATGACATGTAAGAGATAGAAGGAAGAGATCCACTTACCGATGTCTTGCGCAAATGGTCGATCCAATATCCTTTGTTTGCCGCTTGCTCCCAGATCCAAGTCTTTTCACGGGCCCAGCTACACGAGATCCTGCAAATAAGACAAGAAAAGGAAACTACAAGAGGCATGCATTCATAATCGATTCAAGGATTAGCATAAATCAAAGACGCAAGTAAGACAATACACCATTGAAACACATGCGAATAGAAGAACCTCAAATGCTTTATTAATATATGGAAGTAAGGTTCAGGTGGTGATACAACCATGAGAGGTCCAATCCAGCATCACCTTCCCGACGGAGAGAAATCTCTTCTTCACCTCCCTCAAGCAATCACCCAATGCTCACAACTGTAAACCAACAGCAATCCTTTGCACTAAATTCCGGCCTCCTAGATCCCATGGGATGAGATCCTTATATAGAGTTTTGGAGTGAAGATAAGTCAGCTTGATGTGTGACTTGTTGTCCTCTTCAACTCCAGTTGTTCTTCAGCTCTTCACTCGGAGTTTCTACCTTCCACTTGGAGTTTTAGAAGCTCTTAACTCATCATTAGGCAAATCTTTTGATCAAGTGTCTTTTTGGAAGCTTCCTGGGCACTGGCACATTGAGAAAAAGATTCCTCCACATGTCAAAGTACGCCCAGCGCAGGTAGCCTTTGTTGCACTTGCTATGTAGCGCAGGTACGCCATAGAGCTTTTGACATTCAGCGCAGATGCTTAGTGGAGCAACTGCTTTGATCCAAAACTGACCTGTTTTTGAGTGTTTTTCAGTGGAGAACTGATTTGCAGTGCTGTGGTTTGCTGACCTTGTTCCTCTAAGGGTAATAACAACATGTTTAGGGACTTTGGATCCCTTAGATTATTGACATTTCATGCTCTATGCTGTAAGGCACAAAAATGTCTATAACAAATGGGTCCAAAAAAATCTAGACCCTATTTCTCAAAAGGCTCTATTAGTATCTATGGTTCTAGAGGAATCTCATCTGATTGGATAAGTTTCCCCATTCTTTGACACTTATCACATATTTTAAGATATTCCTTGGTAACCTTGAAAATGGAAGGCCAATAATATCCGAAAAGAAGTACTTTATATGTAATTCATCTGTTGGAAAAATGTCCTCCACAAGGTTCATCATGACATGCTTTAAGTATCTAAGGTACTTGATCGTCTCAAACACAACTTCTAATGATGAGATAAGCTCTTGTTTGGTATAGTTCTTCTATCCAGGAATACAGTGCACTAGATATGATGACTCTTTGTCTTCTTTATTGATAGTTTAGGAGGAAGCTTTGATATAGCCAAATAATTGGCAATATATGCAAACCAGAGAGTTTTAGTAGATATTGCAAAAATATATTATTCAGGAAAATGTTCTACCATAGGAATATTAGTACTATCATTTTGTATCTTGGAAAGGAAATCAACAACTGCGTTTTATTTTCATGGCCTATATAAAATGGTAATATTAATTTCATGTAATAGTAAAAAGCCATATATTAATCATGCCATTAGTTATTGGTTTATTCATAAGATATCTAATGTCATAATGATTTGTTAGAATAAAGGTCTCATACTTAGTGATGTGGTGTCTAAACTTGTTGATAGCATGAACAATTGCTAAAAACTCCTTTTCCGTGACTGTATAATTTAAATATGTAGGAGTTAAATTTTTACTTGTATAATATAGCATAAGGAGTTAAGTCTTTTTGTCCTAACACAACCCCTAAAGTTCTATTTGAGGCATCGGTAGAAATATGAAATGGAAGGGACCAATTTGGCCCTATTAGAATAGGTGCCTCATAATTTTTTTGTTTTAACAATTCAAAAGATTTTTTACAGTCAAAATTCCAATGTAATTTACAATCTTTAGTGATAATTTGAAAGGTGGTGACGCAAGCTTTGTGAATTTTCCTAGAAACCTGTGAATCTAAGAAAACTTTGAACATATTTTTGGCATGTCGGTACTGAAATATTGGAAATGATTTCAACCTTTGATGAATCCACTTTGATTCCAACACTTGAAATATGGTGACAGAAAACAATTACTTCATTAAACATCATAAATCATTTTTCATTACTTAATGGATGCTTTGCTTCTTTACATCTAACAAGGAATTTTTCCAATTTTTCCATGGCTTCTTCAAATCATGGATCAAGTCAAACCAGCTCACAAAAAGATAGAAAAGATAGGTCAATGCCTTAGAATTTAGCCTCTTCAAGGGGGAAACCTCCTTTACATTACATAAATGAACAATTCTTGGATGATTCAAATGAAAAAACCTCCTTTCTATATATAGGAGTCTAAGGAGTCACAATATAACCCAACCGACCTAACAATAATAATATAAAGCCACAAAAATAACAATAGAGGGATTCTATGGGGCACAGTAATAACAATATGGGGACAATAGGGGCACAACAATATTAATAAGGGATACAACTACAATAGTAATGGGGTAATCACTAGTATTATAGGGACTTAACATGCCCCTCTCCTTCAAAAAAGTGTTGTCCTCAATGCTTGAGTAGTTTTGGATGCTTCTGTATAAAATTCTCATCCTCCCATGTGAAATCTTCAGTGAATAAGTTCTTCCACTTGATGAGATACTCCGAAATTGATTGATTTCGTAACTCTCGAGTTCTTGTTTCTGTGACTGCTTTCGGTTCCAATATAATTTTTCCTTCCTCGTCAAGTTTTGAAAATATTGTTTGAACTAGGAGCTTGTCGCCTATAACCTTCTTTAAACATGAAACATGGAAAACTAGGTGCACTCGAGAAGCTGCAGGAAGCTCCAATTTGTATGCCATAGTACCAATCTTTTGCAACACCTTGTATGGACCATAATACTTTGGTGATAATTTATTATCCTTCTTAGCTTGCTTGAGGGACATTTGTTTATATGGTTGTACCGTAGGATACCCAATCACCTACATCAAAACTTCTTTCACTACGATGTTGATCTGCCTGTTGTTTCATTCTATTCTTTGCCAACACAAGGTTATCCTTTAAGAGTTGGAGGACTTGTTGTTGATGTTCGATGTGATGTTCCACTGCTTGAACCTTAGAATTTTCTCTTAAATATGATGTGATGGATGGTGGCTGATATCCATAAAGTGCCATAAATGGGGTCATTTTTGTTGTTGTATGGAAGGAAGTGTTATACCACCATTCAACCAGAGGCAACCATTTGACCCATTGTGTTTGTTTATCAGATACAAAGAAACGAAGATATCCTTCCAAACATTTGTTTACTATCTCAGTTTGCCCATCAGATTGAGGATGATAAGATGAGCTATGAGCTAACTGAGTACCAAGACAAGAAAATAATTTTGTCCAAAAATTTCTAGTGAAAATGGGATCTCTGTCACTTACAATAATATTTTGGATTCCATGTAGCTTTTGAATTGTTTCCATAAATGCAGTAGAAACTGTACTGGCTTTAAATGGATGTGATAATGCACAAAAGTGTGCATACTTGGTAAGTCTGTCAACTACCACCATGATGACACTCTTTCCCTCAGACTTGGGTAAACCTGTGATAAAATCCATTGAAACCTCCTCCCAACGTTGGCTTGGAATGGATAAAGGTTGTAATAGACCCGGGGTCTTAATTGTTTCAACTTTATTTTGTTGGAAAACCAAACATTCTGCCACAAATTTTGAATATCTGATTTAAGGCCATCCCAAAAAAATTCCTTCTTAACCCTGTGGTAAGTTTTTAAAAATCCTGAGTGCCCTCCTAAGGGAGAAGTGTGCAATTCCATAAGAATCTTTTGTTTGAGTGGGAATTCTTACAGAGGTATAAGCGATCTTTGTACCATAATGAATCATTTTGCCAGCTAAATGTATCAGATGTACTGGAATCTTGTTGTAACTTTCGAATAAGTGCCCACACTTCTTCATCATTCTTCCATTCCTCCCTTGCTTCGTTTATCCAATCTGGTTGGATAATAGAAATGGCGCACAACAATGCTTCCACATCCTCATCCTTTCTTGAGAGTGCATCTGCCACCACATTTTGCTTCCCTTTTTTGTAGATGATTTCAAAGTCATAACCCAACATCTTTGTGACCCACTTTTGTTGCTCTTCAGAGGATAATCTTTGTTCTAAAAAGTATTTAAGGCTATCATGATTCGTTTTTACCTTGAAGTGTCTTCCCATTAGGTAGGGTCGCCATTTCTTAAGTGCATGTAGTATTGCCAACATTTCCTTCTCATAAATAGCTTTGTGTAAAAACTTTCCCTTGATTGGACGACTTTCAAAAGCAATGGGTCTTTCATCTTGCATTAAAACAACACCAATTCCATTTCCTGAAGCATCACATTCCACAATAAAGGTTTTTGTGAAGTTTGGTGTAGCTAAGACCAGTGCTTGGCACATTGCCTCTTTAAGATGTTCAAAGGCCTTTGTTGCTTCTGGAGTCCATGAAAATGCATCTTTCTTCAATAATGTTGTTAGAGGTGCTGCTATTCTCCCATAATTCTTAACAAACTTGCGATAATACCCTGTCAACCCGAGAAATCCTCGCAGATGCTTTATGGATGTGGGGATTTTCCATTCCTTAATGGCTTTAATTTTGCTAGGGTCTACCTTAACTCCTTCATGAGATACAATATGACCCAGATATTCCACCTCTTGTACTCCAAAGAAACATTTGGATCTTTTTGCATATAATTGTTTCTCCTCCAATAGTTGTAGCACCCTGTCAACATGTTCAACATGATCCTTCCAAGACTTGCTGTAGATTAGTATATCATCAAAAAATACTAACACAAATTTTCTAAGGAAGGTTTGAAAATGGAATTCATCAAACCTTGAAATGTAGAAGGTGCATTGGTAAGGCCAAAAGGCATGACCAAAAATTCATAATGACCCTCATGAGTTCTAAATGTTGTTTTCGGAATGTCTTCAGTCTTCATTCTGATTTGATGATATCCTGAACGAAGATCCAACTTGGTGAAGTAAATTGATCCATGCAATTCATCCAGTAATTCATCAATGACAGGAATGGGAAACTTATCTTTAATAGTGAGCTTGTTGAGCTCCCTATAATCTGGACACATGCGCCATGATCCATCCTTCTTGTGCACCAATACTACTGGAGCAGAGAAAGAACTTTGACTTGGTTGAATTATACCAGCCTCTAGCATTTCTGCAACCATACGTTCAATTTCACTCTTTTGGGCATAGGGATATCTGTACAGCCTGATGTTTGGAGGAACACTTCCTGGAATCAGATGAATAGCATGATCATGATCACGAATAGGTGGGAGACCTTTGGGAGTCTCAAATACCTTGGAATGATTGTCCAAGACTTTTTGGAGATCTGGAGAAATAGATGATTCCGATGTGGAAACATCTAGCGAACATAATTGTGCAATTACACCTCTTTTTTCCTTTTTTAGAAGCTTTGTCATACCGTTAGAGCTGATTATCTTTCTCGGTTTCCCTGCAATACCCCTTAATTCAACTTCCTTTCCTTCCGCAGAAAATTTCATGAAAAGTTCTTGAAAATTAAAAGCTATTGTACCCAAGGATTGTAGCCATTGGACTCCTAGTACAACATCAGCACCTCCCATTGGAATGGAAAGCATTGGGCTAGTCAATACATATTCTCCCATGGATAGCTTGATATTATGGCACTTTCCAGAGAAATTTATTGTTCCTCCATTTGCAACCATCACTTGACACTCTGGTGCTGGATATAGGAAGCAATTCAATTCTTTTGCTACCTTACAATGAATAAAATTGTGGGTACTTCCTGAATCAATCAACACTATTACTTTTTTCTTCTTGATTTGTCCTTCTATCTTGATGGTTTGAGGAGTGGTAATTCCAGCCAATGCATTACAAGATATGGTCGGATTCATTTCTTCTTTATCTAGGCTTTGTTCCTGGAGTATATCCTCTTCTTTTGACCTTTCTTGCTCCTTTTCTTCTTCCTCTTCACAATCTATGTAGAATAATTTCTTCTCAGCACACTTATGACCTTTAGTGTATTTTCTATCACAACTGTAAAAAGCCCTTTTGCTCTTTTTTCTTCCAATTGTTGTGGTGTCAACCTTATAGGTTGTGGAAGACTAGGGGCAACAACACTTCCATCTTTATAGTTGTGAGTGGTATGCTTCCTAGTTGCCATAATTTTGCTTTCCATTTTTCTTGCTAACCTGAATGCCTTCTCTAATGAATCAGGTTCCCAAAGGCGAACATCATGTTGGATATTATCCTTTAAAGTCCCTATGAACACATCAATCCTATGCTCCTCTGGAATATTTTTTACCCTTATGTTCAATTTTTGGAACTCCTCAATGTGCTCCATTATTGAACCCTTTTGTTTGAGACTTAAAAGTGTTGCTTTTTGTATCCTCATAATGTGCTGTCAATTCTTCCGTAAAAATTTCCCAAGTGATAATTTGTTTACGAGAGAAAAGCAATTGATACCATACAAACTGATTTGGTTCCAAATATAAAGTTACAATACGTACATTTTGTGTGTTTTGCAAATTAATGAGATCGAAAAGTTGCTCCATTTGTAATATCCATGTTGTGGGATCCTTGCCATCAAACTTCCTCATATCGATTTTTGGAATATGGTGGGTCTTCGATCCAACATTAGAGTCTATGAAATCATGATTAACATTTCTTTTGTTCTCATCATGAGTTTCCTTTACTAATCTTTCACCATTAGTAAGCATTTCTTGTAGAAACTTTGTCAAATTTGTCTTCAAATCTTCCATGCCTGTCTGCAAATCGTCCATCTTAGCTTCCATGTCATTCATCTTAGCTTCTATGCCTTTCTTTAAACAATCCATATTAACTTCTACGCCTTTCTTTAAACCATCCATCTTAGCTTCTACATCTTTCTTTAAACCATCCATCTTAGATTCTGTTACTTTTTGTGCAAGTGACACTTGTTGCACTTGGTCTCGTAATTTTGATATATCATGTTGCATTTCTTCCTCTTCTTCATGAGTCATGCTAGAGCTTTCAGGTTGCTTACTAGGTGTTTGCATTTTCTTTCATTGGGGCATCAATTATCGATAATAATGCTGTACTATTCCCTTTGAATTCCTTCAAACTAATTTTTCAAACCAAGCTTATGCAAAAATTTAAAAAAAACTACACACCTTTTTTCACTTTGTAGGAGCTAGATATTGAATCTGATGTATCTCTGTAATTTCGGATCATCCAGTTCTAAAATTTTGACCTGCAGTAGCCCTTTGCGTCCTCTTTCCAATGCCACTAGTCTGATTCAAATTGGATTCTCCAGGGAAGAGTTATGCCAAATCTCCCACAGTGACCTAATTATAGATTCGTTCAGTAGAGCAAACTTGTATGACGTGCCATGAGTCACTGTTTCGACCTTTGGCTCTAAAAAATATATACAAGAAACTACAGTCCATCCTCTTTCTGTACCTTCTTACGAAATTTCAATCTGATGCTCAGAGAGAAGGTTATGACGATTTTTCGTAGGTCACCTGTTTGGAATGTAATTTAGGAGTCTGCAAAAAGACCAAATTCCTCATATCATATCTCCGCAAATATAGTGCGAAAAGCTCTGAAATTTGGACTCGAGGTTCAGTCTGATTTCGTCTCAAATGGGTTTTTTTTTTAGCTTCTGAAACGTCGTAGAAAAAAATTTATAGTGAAAATTTCACGATGACCTATTTGGAGCAAAAAAACCCTAGAATCCAAAGCTCTGATACCAAATGTTATGAAACCAACTCACAAAAAGATAGAAAAGACAGATCAATGCCTTAGGATTCAGCCTCTTCGAGGGGGAAACCTCCTTTACATTACATAAATGAACAATTCTTGGATGATTCAAATGAAAAAACCTCCTTTCTATATATAGGAGTCTAAGGAGTCACAATATAACCCAACCGACCTAACAATAATAATATAAAGCCACAAAAATAACAATAGAGGGATTCTATGGGGCATAGTAATAACAATATGGGGACAATAGGGGCACAACAATATTAATAAGGGATACAACTACAATAGTAATGGGGTAATCACTAGTATTATAGGTTCCTAACACCACTCTTTGAAATTTAGTAGGTGCATTGCATAAACAAAAGGAAAGTACTCTATAAGCATACATTCCCCATGGACATTTAAAAGTTTTCTTATCTTGATCTTTAGGTGCAATTTAAATCTAATTGTATTTGCTAAAACCATCAAGAAAAAAGAAATATTTCTTTCTTGGTAATGTATCTAAAACTTGATCAATGAAAGGTAACAGAGAATGATCTTTTAAAGTTTCTTTATTCAATTCTCAATAATCTATGCACACTCTCTAATTTCAATTTTTATTAGGCACAATAACCAAAGGTGAAACCCAGTAGCTATCTAATATTGGATAAATAAAATTCACATTGAGCAATTTTGGTAACTCTTCCTTAACAATCTCCCTTAGATTAGGATTCATCCTTCTATGGGGTTGTCTTACAGGTTTGACATCCTGTTATGAAACCAACTCACAAAAAGATAGAAAAGAAATATAAACGCCTTAGAATTCAGCCTCTTCGAGGGGGCAACCTCCTTTACATTACACAAATGAATAATTCTTCGATGATACAAATGACAGGACATCCTTTCTATATATAGGAGTCTAAGGGGTCATAATATAGTCAGAGCCGACATAACAATGATAATGTAAGGGCACAATAATAACAATATGGGGACTACATGGGCACAACAATATACTAAGGGGTTGTACTAATAACAATAAGGGATTACAGTAGTAGTATAGGGACCTAACATGCCCCTCCTTCAAAAAGTGTTGTCCTCAACGATTTATTAGTTCTTGATGCTTCTGTATAAAATTCTTGTCCTTCCATGTGGAATCTTCAGCGAGTAAGTTCTTCCACTTGATGGGATACTCTAAAATTGATTGCTTTCGTAGCTTTTGGGTTCTTGTTTTTGTGACTGCTCCAGGTTCCATGATTTTTGCTTCCTTGTCAATTTCTGTCAATATTGTTTGAACTGGGATCTTCTGCAACTTTTGAATGAGTGCCCACACTTCTTCGTCCTTCTTCCATTCATCCCTTGCTTCGTTTATCCAATCTAGTTGGATAATAGAAATAGCACAAAACAATGCTTCCACATCCTCATCCTTTCTTGAGAGTACATCTGCAACAACATTTTTCTTCCCCTTTGTGTAGATGATTTCAAAGTAATAACCCAACATATTTGTGACCCATTTTTTCTGTTCTTCTAAAGATAATATTTGTTCTAAAAAATATTTAAGATTATCATGATCCATTTTTACCTTTAAGTTTCTTCCCATTAGGTAAGTTCGCCATTTCTTAAGTGCATGTAGTATTTCCAACATTTCCTTCTCATAAATAGCTTGCTTGAGATGTAGCCATAAAATTACCCAATCGCCTACATCAAAACTTCTTTCACTGCGATGTTGATCTCCCTGTTGTTTCATTTGATTCTACACCAAAGTGGCGTTATCCTTTAAAAGTTGGATAACTTGTTGATGCTCGATGTGATATTTCACTTCTTGAATCTTTTTCTTCTTGATATGTCCTTCTATCTTGAGAGTTTGAGGAGTGGTAATTTCTTCCAATGCATTACAATATGGTCGGATTCATTTCTTGATGCTCGATGTGATCTTTCACTTCTTGAACATTTTTCTTCTTGATATGTTCTTCTATCTTGATAGTTTGAGGAGTGGTAATTCTGTCTAATGCATTAGAAGGTATGGTCGGATTCATTTCTTCTTTCTCGATGTGATCTTTCACTTCTTTAACCTTTATCTTCTTGATATGTCCTCCTATCTTGAGAGTTTGAGGAGTGGTAATTCTTGCCAATGCTTTACAAGATATGGTTGGATTCATTTCTTTTTTCCCTGGGGTTGGTTCCTGGTGCATATCCTCTTCTTTTGATGTTTCTTGATCCTTTTCTTCCTCCTCTTCATAATCTATGTAAAATAATTTCTTCTCAGCACACTTATGACCTTTAGTGTATATGCTATCACAAATGTAACAAAGCCCTTTTTCTCCTTTTTCTTCCAATTGTTGTGGTGTAAACCTTGTAGGTTGTGGAAGGCTAGGAGAAAAAAACACTTCCTTAATTATAGTTGTGAGTGGTGGGATTCCTTGTTTCCATAATTTCGCTTTCAATTTTTCTTGCCAACCTGAATGCCTTCTCCAATGAATCAGGTTCCCAAAGACGAACCTCATGTTGAATGTTATCCTTTAAAGTCCCTATGAAGACATCAATCCTCTACTTCTAGGGAATATCATTTACCCTTATATTCAATTTTTGAAAGCTCTCAATGTGCTCTTCCATTGAACCCTTTTGTTTGAGATTTATCAATTGGCTAAAGAAGGTGTTGCTCTTTGTATCCTCATAATGTGCTATCAGTTCTTTCGTGAAAATTGACCTTGTGACAAGTGGTTTACGAGAACAAAGCCCTTTAAACCATACAAATTGATTCGGTTCTAAATATAAAGATGTCATACGTACCTTTTGTAACAGTTGCACCTTATGTAGATCAAAATATTGCTCCATCTGTAGTACCCAATTTACCGGATCTTTGCCATCAAACTTCCTCATATCAATTTTTCTTGATTTTAGGAGCTCGATCTTGAAACGATGGTAACTCTGTAATTTCAGATCTTCCAGTTCTGGAATTACTTCCTGCGGTAGCCCTCTGCGTCCTCTTTTTAATGCCACCAGTATGAGCGCAATTGGATTCTCCAAGAAATATTTATGCACAATCTCCCAACGTGACCTGATTATATACCTTTTCAGAAGAGCGAACTTGTACAAAGTGCCACGTGTCATTGCTTCAATCTTCAGACCTGAAACTGATACACATAAATCTGTAGGCTATCCTCTTTCTATAACTTCTTACGAAACTTCAATATGATTCTCATAAGGAAAGTTGTGACGATGTTCCCAAGGTCACCTGTTTGGAATGTAATTCGGGGGCATGCAAAAACCCTAAATGTCTTGGAACTTATCTTCGAAAATATAGCGAAGACAAATCTGTTTGAGATGGAATTGTAGAGATTGCAAAAACCCTAACTTCCTCAGATCATATCTCCTAAAATATAGCGAGACAAGATCTGAAATTCGGATCCGAGGTTTAGTGCGTTCTCGGCTCAATTCGGTTTCGTTTTTAGCTTCTGAAACATCGCATAACAAAAGTTATAGTGAAAATTCCACGATGTCTTGTTTGGAGCAGTGAAACCCTTGAATCCAAAGCCCTGATACCAAATGTTATGAAACCAACTCACAAAAAGATAGAAAATAAATATAAACGCCTTTGAATTGAGCCTCTTCAAGGGGGCAACCTCCTTTACATTACACAAATGAACAATTCTTGGATGATACAAATGACAAGACCTCCTTTCTATATATAGGAGTCTAAGGGGTCATAATATAATCAGAGCCCACATAACAATAATAACGTAAGGGCACAATAATAACAATAGTGGGTTTCTATGGGGCACAATAATGACAATATGGGGACTACATGGGCACAACAATATAATAAGGGGTTGTACTAATAACAATAAGGGGTTACACTATTAATATAGGGACCTAACACATACTCTTGTATGTAAATATGATGCATATATGTATTTGGATTGATTCCTTTCATGTATGTATATTCACATGAAAATGTAGAGGAGTGTTTCTGCAACATTTTTTTGTTTTTATCTAGATGCCTAAGTTCTCCAAATATTACATCAGGCTTGACCTATTACTTGAGAAACCATGACCCATGGGCATCTAAGCCATCAAAATCACCCTGGGAGCGCACCTAGCCTAGGCCACACTAGCCCTTAACATGGCTGGATTTTTTCCCACAAAGTTTCAAACCGGTGACCTTCACATCATAGAGTGACTTAATAGTACACCCCATCGTCATCTATTCTATGCCCCTTGGGCTATTTCTGCAACATTTTAATCAGTTGTTCTTTTTGAAATTTCTCCAGGTTATTGCTAAATTTATCAAGGTTATATTTTTCCCAGATTAATCTCTACAAGAGAATTTCCAAGTTTTTCCATTGAGTTCAATGATATTTTGGATTGTTGAGATGAAAAGTATTCAATACTACAATCTTCTTGAAAACTTTGGTCTAACATATGCACACAATAATTTTGTTGACAATATGAAGAAAAACCTTGATTATTCATTAAATTCATTAATTGATCTTCCTTATCATTTTGTGAGATAGTTAAAACTAGTTGAATATCTTCATAATCTTCATCATCTTCAATCCATTCTTTATTCTCTATTTCAGTTATTGCTCTTTCTGGTGGATATAATGTGAAATTTTTAGTGGTATTTCCATCAGAAATAAACATGTCACCAAATCTACAACTAATAAATGCATTGGTTGTGGCTAACCATGGCCTACCAAGTATCAATGGATGACCTCCTAGATTAGTTTTGGGAGTTAATATCATGAAATCAACTGGATACTCCCATGAATCTAGGGATATTGATACATCCTCTAATATACCTCTAGTTTGATAACAAACATGTATGCTAATTGTAATAAAGTAGGAGTATATTGAAGATTGGTTAATTTTAATTTATCCATAGTATTCCTTGTCATGACATTTATAGTTGCACCTAAGTCAATCAATGTGTTTGGAATTTCAATATTATTGATCTGGATTTTTATAATGGGACTCCCTAGATCTAAGTATTTTTCAATTGTTGTCTTTCCCATCATAATTTTTGTAATTTTTCTTGAGTTGCACTTTTTGTATTTATTTTCTTTTTCTTTGAGGTTTTCTAATACATAACTCCTCTATTGTTTTTGCAAAAATCTGAATTTTATTTATTGCTTGAAGCAAAGGGATTTTAATGAAAATATTTTTCAACTCATCTAAGATATCATAATCTAGAAACACTATTTGCTTCTCTACATTTTTATCAATTTGTAATCTCTCCGGAAAAAGGAGGGTTTTGTAAGGATATAGAGGGTTGCTTAGTTGGACAAGTTGTAGGAGTTGGTGTTATTTTGTTGTCATCTGTTTGTGCATGAATGCCTTCCTTTTGAGGAGTCTTTTCCTTATCAGAGTTTTGTCCTGTTGATATTATTGAATGACAACATGAGGTGTTTTCTTTTGTAAAACTCACCCAGATCTAAGATGGACATCATTTAAATCTAGAGGATCTATCATCTAATCCTGAAAATTTTGGACTTCAACATTGTAAATGGGTTGATGAGGTGCTTTATTATTAGGAATAAGGAGTGGTTGTGCAGGAAACTGAATTGGTTTTTGAGAACATGAGGTAGATGGTAATGGAAGGGGTTGAGTTGTAGTCAACTGAGGTTGGAATTGGGGTTTAGTAGGCTGCAGAGGTTGGGGTGGAGAATAATACTGAGGTTAATTTTGAGGATATTATCGATAAGATTGAGGGTATTATGGATTTCTACTATAGGAACCTTTCCATCCTTGTAGCCAAGATGAATTTTAAGGTTGAAGTGGCCAATCTTTCAAGGTAGGGGTGTGTTCTAGTTCCTTAGAGGTTGTGCATAAGATTGAAATTGTGCATTAGGATCTTGTGCCATACTTGTTTGAGGAGGCTGCCAAGGTTTTCTAAGAGAAACATATAAAAGTTGTTCTAGAGTTTGACTTGTCCCAACTTCTTCTTGATAAACATCCTGTTGTAGTGGCTACAACCACCCTCCAATATTTTCCCTTCACTTTCTTTTGGAGCCTCCCTCCTAAAATCTTAACAGCATGTATTGCATTGCTCACGTACTTGTGCTTTCATTTGAATTTATCTTTCGCTTTATAGCCGGTTTCACTTACTTGCTTTGATGTCTAACCACAAGCTGACCCCCTGTGACTTGGTTGCATCCGGTTCTTGCACTACCTTGGCAAACTGTAGTCCTAGATGGCAACCTACCTTGCTCTCAGGAATTGTGCACTGCAACCTAGCGTAGACCCAGTTGACTACTTGTCTTCAGCTGAGAAATTACATAGAGTAGGAGAGGCATCCAGAGCCACTTAGCCTAGGAATTGTGTAGAAGAATTCCCTCATTTGTTATCCAATGCATGTGCCTGTTAGTTGCCCGGTTCCTTCTAGAACTACGCAATTTCTCCATGCATGCATGACAGTACTTTCCGAAAAAGAAAGAAAGCAAAAAATCATCCCTAAAAGATAGGGATCTATTTTTAGCACTAGGAGTTACACTTGAGTTAATTTTAGAAACTTTTGCCACTTGTCGCTTTTTCCTAAATTTTTGGCATGCACGTCATAAACCCTAAACCGATCAAATCTATTTAATGGATGCCACCAGAGCTCATTTGCACATTCGATCTTAGAGCTCTGGAATTCCCGAGGCGTCTAGGAACCTTCAGCATGATTGACACACTACTGGCGGTTTTTTTCTTAGCTTGTGTGAGCGTTGTTTTGCATGTTTTATTGAACGATTGCTAGCACTTTAGTTTTATTTAACCTGCAGAAGTGTTGTTTCAAGTTTTGCATTTCCTTTCTTAAGTGGCACATGCATGACCCCGTTTTTGCTCTAATGATCGTCTTTGCAGGGAATCTCCCCACAAGCTTCGTTGTTCATCCATTTGACTAATTTATGCACTTGCTTTGATTGAATGCATGACCATTCACTCATATTTGCACCATCCTTGGATCATGCAATCATATCTACTCCTTTTCAAGTTTCCCTTGGGTAGATCTGGGCTGTCTGGGCTCAGATCTAGCTCTTCCCGACATGCAATGTGCATTTCTGGAACTCAAGGCTCTACCTTGGTTCCAGGAATTGCGCAGAGGCTATGAGTCACTTGCTCCAACTGCGATCTACCCAGTTTCAGGAGTCAGTCCCGAGTCTTTCCCATTGAAATTATGCAATGCGCAATCCCAGCTAGCATCAAGCCAGATTGAATTGCGCATTGCACAATTCCAGTCTATAGCAAGCCACATTGGACTGCACTCTGTGCAGTTCCAGTCATTAGTACCTCTCACTGGCATTTGGGACTACATAATGTGTAGATCCAGTTGACAATATCTCACCTCTGAGAGCCACAACTACACAATCTTGCCCAATAGCTGTAATGTCCCCTAATAATAATAAAAATAATAAATAATAAATAATATAATATAATATTAAATATAATAAAATAAATGATAAACAATAAAGAAAAGATAATAATAGTAAATAAATAATAAATAATGAAAAAAATACAATAATAATAAATAAATAAAATAGTAAATAACAATACTAGAGTTCTAAATAAATATAAATAAAAATAAATTATAAAAATAGTAAAAATAAGTAAAGTTATCAAAAAGTAAAAATGAATAAAATAAGAAAGAATTATATTAAGAGAATTATTAAATTAAGTTAAACTTAAAATAAAGAAATAAAAGTTGCATGTTGACACATGGAGTGTGTGCGTGCAATTCCTCTTCCAATGTTTGCTCTATTTAATAGACGGTGAGGAAGATGAGAGATCATTTCATGATTTCATCATCTATTCTCTTGGGAGAAAAGTGTTGTGAGACGAAGGATTCCCTACCAGTAGTACGTTGATTGAGGACTCGAGGGTGGCCAGTTGTAGAAAGATTTTATGCAACTGAGCCTACAGTTGGGTGGAGAGTCGTCCCCAAAACCTTTTTGTGGTTAGCAGGATTCAAATAGCATTCAACTCCGAAATCACAAGTAAAGAGTATCATTGCCACAGGTAAGTTGTTTCTGCCCATATTTCCGAAATTCTATGTTAAATAGTTGATTAATTGTGTGTTGATTATAAATCGCATAATTGATGTAATTATTTGTATATTTAAAAATCGGGATTGTTACATATGGTATCAAAGTGAGATTCAAATCTGTGCGACCTCTAAATAAAAACTATGAAAAAAAAATATACTCAATTAAAATTTATTAATAATTTTGCAGGATAAATTTATTCAAAATAAATTTCAGAAATAAATACAAATTTTAAGTTTTTACAATAATTATTAAAGAAAAATAGATAAACTTTATTTACTTAAATTATTAAATATAAACTTTGGAAACTTCTTATTTGCATGAATGTGTAATCTTGAATATTCTATTACCATTATTTTATTATTTTTAAATTAAATTATTGATATATGTTACAACGCCATATATATGTTGTTTATATTTTTCTTTTCAAAGAGAAAGCCTACTGTGGAATATAAATTTTGAAATAAGAGAGAAATTACACATATTAAAAATAACTTAAGTTTCGAATAAGGCATGGTTACAAATTATTTCAATATTTTTAACTCCTAACTTTAGTTTCGAATAGGGCATGGTTACAAATTATTTTATAATTTTAGTGGTTGATATCAAACACATCAAGAGAGTTGTTCTCAATAAAAGCAATAAATAATACAAATAGGACCTTACAGTTGATCTAGGTAAAAGTAAATTTTCATAGCATAACATTATAACGACATAAATAACATATAATAAATATTTTGTTATTTGGATTAAACGAGTATGCCCGGAAGATTTCGAATCTCTGTACGGACTTCAAGATTTGTTTTGACATAATTTACTTATGGACTTCATGATTTGTTTTGACATAATTTACTTATTTTTATTTACTTTCAGTTATTTTATAGAAGTATATTATATTATATTTTTATTAAGTTTAAAATATTCTCCCCTTCCACTATAGACTTAGATTCTAAATTTATAATCTCTTTAATCATATTTTTTTAAAGGTAAAAGCTATTTTTTTTATGTAATATTTAAAATATAATATGTGATATTATTTATATTAATGTAAATAACATTATACTTTTAGATATGATATATAGTTTATAGTTTATTAAGAGGAGATAATATACAACCCTAAACTCAAATTCCTATGTGCCTAAGATTAAGAAATTTTCTAAAGGAAAGAGTTTATTATTTAGAAATGGAAGGTAAAATTATTTTATTTGTATAATAAAGAGATAAGAATAATATCCAATATTAGTAATAATAATAAGTGTTATTTTATATTATGCAAAACATGTATTAATATAAAGTATACTATAAAAATGAATGGTTGAGTTTTTAAGGAATGAGAATAAATTTATATGACGTGGTTTTATTTATTTAATAAATTAGATAATAGAGTTTGAATTTATTTAATTATTATTAAAGTATTATGTTGAAATGGGTAATAAAAGTTGAATTTCTTTAATTAATACTAAGATATTATGTTGGGATTGATAAGTTATTATTTATTGGAAGTATGAAGATTTATATTATTTTTACGTATAATTTTTTTTGGAGTGTGGTATTTTGAGTTAATAAGAAATTTGAGTGTAAATTAGTTATTGATAAAGAATTTATTTGAATATTGTAAAAAAAATGATTGAAAATTGAATAAAAAGAAACCTAGTAATAATGATGTGGATGAGTTGGTTAAGGAAGATGAAGTGATTGAAATTTTGGGTTCATGGTGAATGTTGATAGTTTATTAGTTGACTTTTCTCTAAGGATATAGTCTCTTGGAGAAGGGAGAATGGTAATGAAATCCTGACTATGGACATTAAGAAGAGACCATTAGATATGAAGTGATGTATAGTTATATAATATACTCAACTAACTGAGGCAATGTGAAGAAGTAAAGAAGACATTATCTATTCACATAAGATGTGGAGATATTATAAGTGATCAAATAGAGAAAATAGTAGAACAATTCATTGAAGATACACATCAAATGAAGTCGAATATGGAAGAAAAATAATTTAAGATACGCAAATAAGTTGGAAGGACAATAAAATATTAGTAGAATGAGATGATTGAGTATTTTTTTTAAAATAGGACCCACTCATTTTCCACTTTTTTACAACCTCGCAAGATTCGAACTTGGGTGGGGGGTGTGAAAGCCATCCGCCCCAGCCATTACATCATGCACGTCATGTGCATGAGATGATTGAGTATTAAGTATAATGAGACAACAATTTTAAGAAAGGAATGAAGGTTTCTAGATTTGATCTCCAAAACTAGTAGTATTTAGGAACGGAAGAAGGTGAAATGGAAGAACTTATACAATTTCCTATAACGATAATGAATGGTAACCTTTTAACAATACCCAACTTGGAAGGAGGATATAAATAGGAAAGAGTTAGAGAAAGATACACTAAAGTAGAGGCATCACAAACCAATATAAAAATCAACAAGAAGCAATAACCTATCCTAGAACATGATAACAAATTTTGGAATAGTTAAAATATTCTAAAGGTTCTCCCTAAATGGACAACTCGAGGGAAAGAGGTTGTGGAATCATATAATTATTTTCGTATAAGAACATGGTGAAAATCACTATAAGGTTGATTTAAGGATGATGCATATAAGGAAGGAGACATTGATGATCAACTAATGAAGTTGAATAACAAAGAAGGTCATTTTCAATGGCCCAAGGGATATGATAACATTGGATTACAAAAGCGAATCCATAATAAAATTGATCAATTGGAGGAAACAAGTACGTGATCGGAGGAATAGTAACAACATTTCCAAGTGTAACAATTTATGCATTTAAGAGAGGAGGAAAAGAAACCATGATGACTCAACATGAGAAATCAAGGCAATTTGATATTTCCATCTTTGAAGCTAGTAGACAAGGAATATTAGGAAATTTAGACTACTGGAGAAAACAAAAATATATTTATGAATATTTGGTACAAGTAAGTGAAGGGGTGATTCTATCAAGAAGAAAGTTTTCTTAAGGATATTGATGATGGGAATGATCAACATGATTGGTATGAGTCAATATGATGACCTATATCATTTATAAGTGTCAAGATAAGGAGTTGTGAGCACTTGTAATTGGTGAGAAACAACAAGTGATAAACTAGGAAAATGTTTCAAGGATAACGACTATTGGTAAAGGAAATACACTATGTAGACTAACGATAAAACATCGAGCATGAAGCATAGGAACACATACTATTGGGAATTCTATACTGAAACTTTGAGAATGATTGCACATAAATTGCCAAAGGAAGTAAGAATCAACTAATAAAGGGTGTACTTGAATAAATGTTACTCACGAGTGGATTGATGATCTAGTGCTACTTCACATAAAACAACTTACTAGTGTGTCATTAGTATTGAAAGAAGTTATTTCCAAACACATTGGGCATATCAAATCATTTAGGAGTGATAATGGTGGTTGTTATAGCCTAAATCTACCTCAAGCTGATAAAGGCAGGTATAGGGTAACATCAAACCACGCTTAACCTGGTAGCTAGCCCTATTAGGTCGGTAGAGGGCTCCCTCCTTGTCAATCTCAAAGAAAATATGGCAAGTAAGGCTTGAGATGACTTATATGAATACTAATTTTAGGCTAGGTATATGCTTAGAGGAATTTGATTGATTTTAACGGTTGTTTGCTAGATCAGATGAGGAAGGCAGCTTTGGGTCCGGGAAATCAACTCAAATTTGCAGAGGTTTCTGTGGGGCGAGGTAGGCAAGTGTTTTAGCACTTTGAAATGAATGTGATGATGAGTCTAAAGACTAGTGAGGAGTTGGAGAGGGCATGTAAGGTTCTTGAGTCCTCTTCAAACAGTAGAAAACACCAATAAACCCCAAGGCAGAGCACTGAAACACCAATGGATTCCACCCTTTACTCTTGATTCATTTAGTTATGCAGAAAAAGAGAGATGATGGCACATATACACATAAGATAAACTGAATAACATATGAAAAAAACAATGCTAAATCACATTACCACAACAATCCCACAAAATGCTGCAAAACCCTGGTTTATTTCCTTGCCAAACTGCTGAAGTGATGAACAAAGTAGCTCAATGCATCCACAAGAGTCCAACTTTTACAAATGACTAAGAAAGTACAAGATATAGGCATCAAACCACCTATGCTAGCCATCAGGGGTCGAATCCATGAGTCAAGGAGTTGTTTCAACAAGATCTAAACTAGGAACTAAAAAATAGGCAGTGGAACGGCTTGCCTCTAAAACTATGGAAACTGATTCATTCAGCTCAAAACCACCTATAACTAATGTATCTACCTCCTTAAGTCATTTGTCATCATTTTTACATCAAAATACATCAAGCTACATCATATTACATCATGAATTTTACCATGGGAGAAGAAAAAGTCAAACTGGTAGAAAACTAGGCGAAATTCTGAGTTTTTGAGCAAAATTGGCAAAATTTTGCCTGATGCGCAGCACCACTTCAAGGCTGAGTTTGAAGGCCTTCCACTTCACCAAATTAGGTCTAATATGGCTTGTTGGAAAGCTCTACCTGTCTACTTTCTAGGACAACTAGAATTTTTGGATTTGGAGTCCATTTTCCCCTTCAAAAATCACTTCTCCCAAGACTGCTTTCTGTGGGTCCAAAAAGTGGCAGAAAGGGCATTGTTTAGGTGTTTTTTGCCCTTTAGGTGACCCAGATCTCCTCCAAATTTCATGAAACTTTCTTGGTTTCAGTATTTTTCCATGAGGAATCCAAAAATTCAAGCCATTTTGCAAAATTCCAAGCCAGCTCATCAGATGAAAATTCCTGTGTTTTGCATTTAAAAATTGTGAAATGACAAAAATTTCTCAAAATTGCTTCAAATTTGGAAAGAGGCAAGCTTATTAATTGCTTTGCTGATCCAAGGAAGCTTCAGCGAAAATTTTAAGTTTATCTTGCTCCCTTTTGGCTTCCAAGGCCCTCTTTAACTTAGCTTTTACGTTTCTTATCCTTGTCTTGCAAATTTTATTCCGGGCCAAGTAGTGATAAGCCATGTGGTGCAACATGTTCTTCTCCTTGTTAGCCTTATCAAGCAACTTCTCAAGGTGGATATTCACTCTTTCCAACCATGATTCTCGGTCATCCTCTATTTCTTGTTCTAGTGATGTCATATTGATTTTCCTTCTTTTTGCCACTTGTCGATTTTCTCTAATGGTTTGCAGCTCCATGATTGTTTGTCTATCCTCCAATTGTTTGTTCTCTTGCTCAAGGAAGTTAATGATCCACTTAGCCCTCTCAAGGTCAAGTGATAAGGCCCGAATTTCAGCCTCCTTCTCTCTGATGATCATATCCTTGAGTCTTGAGCTTTGAGGGCCCAAATCAATGTCATTCTCCTCAATCAAGACAAAATCCCTGTCTTGCCCTTCATAAGGGCCTTCACCATGCAATTTTTGCTTTCCTTTGTCCTGTACCTATTTTGCTGAAGAAGAAGGAAAATCCCCTTTCACCCAAGGTGAAGATAGCATTTGCCTGTGATCCAATGAAGGAAACGAGACCCCTTCCACCCCCGGTGGAGATAATACTCATTTGGCAGCTGCAAAAAGTCTTCTTGTGCCTTTTTCATAAGTTATAAACACAGGAATGTGAGCATCTTCAGTTTTTCTTTCAGGCCCCTTCTGTTGCCCGAAAGGTTCACCTTCCTCTGGAGGATCTGCAAAAATTTGAGGCCCCTTGAAGATTTCATGGGCAATGAAGGTTTCCCATGGCACTCCCAACTGAGTGAGCTGATGCACAACAATAATCTTGATGACAACAAAGTGATAAATGTTGTTGAGCTACTGTGGGTATGGTTTTCTCTTTGCAATCACAGTCATCCTCTCTATGTTTTTGCAAATGAAATATGGAATACTCATCATTCTAACCCTGGTGAAATGCATAAGTAATCTGATATGATAGGCATAGAGTCTGGAGAACCTACCCTCACATGTGAAATATTTGATGATGAGTTTCATAAGTGGAACATACCGGTCCTCCAAGAACTTGAAAGGAAACACCTTGCTCAATTTACCATGATATTTGGCCTTAATATATGGTTCATAATGCTATTTGCTGATATTCTGTCTTTTGTTCCACCTTTCCCCTACATCTGGCATTCTAGTTGCTTCTGCAATAATGGCTGGTGAAAGAGTGAAATTGATGCCAGCAAGGTGTACCATATTGTTCTCCATATTTATGACAAATTGCCTTGCTAATTCATGATGATACTTAACCCTCTCAACCATCTCACAAAACTCAAAGCAAGATTGGTATCTGAAACAAGTGGTAGCAAGGGGGCAAGCAAGGAGTTCAACAATGCTAATAGGTTCCTCTCTAATAATTTTCCCACCCTTGTGAGGTCTCCTAGGCTGTACATTTCTTTCTCTTGAACTGTCACTTAGTGTTTCTTCTTCATAGCTTGACTCATTGTTACTTGCCATGGTGCTTGATGCTTGTCTTAGGGAAGTGATGTGATGATGATATGGTGGAAAATGGTAATGAGGGAGGACAAGGGAGATGAGTATGAAGAGATTTTACTAATGGGAAATGGAATTGGGGAATGAAGGGATAAGTTTTGAGAAACTAGGGTTTAGTGAGGGATTTAGGGTTTGATGAAGGGAATGAGTTGTTTTAGGGGAGTGGAATATGGAAAATGGGATAAATGGAGTGATTTAGGCAAATGGAAGAGGGAAAAGGGTTTAATGGTGTTGTTTGTGAT
Organism: Pinus tabuliformis; assembly: GCA_031772625.1. Lineage (NCBI taxonomy): Eukaryota > Viridiplantae > Streptophyta > Pinopsida > Pinales > Pinaceae > Pinus > Pinus tabuliformis. The sequence goes on along the minus strand of CM062815.1, from coordinate 647,305,191 downwards.
TATGGAGTGAAGATTGCACAATGAAATGGAAAGTAACGAAGACAAGCTAGGGTTTCACTTTCAAAATGCAAAACTCATGAAGAACACAAGTATGAGATCAAATTCAGCTCTAGGACAATGATAACTTACTTGTAGAATAGCAATGCAACATTTTTGAGGGTTATTGAACGATTTGGAACGTTTTGGCAAGTTCTGGACTGATGCGCAGCGCACTGGGCCCAATGCGCAGCGCCTGTGCGAATTAACACTGGCAAAAAGTCACTGATGCGTAGCGCACTGCCTCTGATGTGCAATGCCAGGCAAAGTTGCTTGGAAAACAGGGTTTTTGACTTCCTTAGCTCAATTTGCCTCCAAATCGCGATTTTTTGCTCTCCAAGGGTATTTTGCACAATAAAATGATGAATAACACTCCTTTCACTTTATATATGGATGGCTTTTAATTTTTTACTTATCCCAAACCCACTTTTCTAATGTCAAAGTCACTTTTGATCATAAGCTCTGTTTTTTCATTTGAATTGACCTTTCTTGATCATTTGGTAAACTGATGCATTGATGCTTTTGCTTTTGTCTGCAGTGGCTGGAGTTGGCAAGGTGAGCAAGGGCAGCAGCTGGAACTTATTACATGTAGAAAACATTTCAAATTACATAAATTTTGTACATAGAAAATAAAAACTCTGTTTTCACCTCAAAACAGAGTTTTGAGGTAAAAATCATTTATTGAGCATATCATCAGTGAAATTTTGATCTTATGAACTTATTAGACCTCCTCATGTGCCTGCTGACCTTTTATTGAGTTTTTGATGACCATGGTGGCAAACCCTAGACCTAGTGAGACCTAAAACCCTAGAACTGATTTTGGTAAATGGAATGAAATAAAATGACAGTAAATGACCTGAACATGTGAAAACAGGCCAGCAGGTAAATGCCATGAGGGAAATTTGACAATGAACCACTACCATCAGTTGATCCATGACCTAATGGAATGCAACTGATCGGATGGGACACCTAATATGCATGCAAAAAGAGAAATTTGATCACTGATGGAGGGATGAAGATACCGACACTATCAGTGGTAGTGGTTCCAAGCATTTCAAATTCTAAACAAAAGATTTAATGAGTGGAAATTAAGACAGAAGAATCCCTAGTCCAACTTGAAGATGGGTGAATCTACGATAAAATAGATAAAGTGGGAACTTGATGAGATAAGCAAATCTTTTTAAGATAAAAAATGAAAATTATGTAAATGATGGATAAATCACCTGGGGAAAACAAGCCCTCATGCGGGTGGATTAAGCATAACATAAGACTTAAATAAGGATGACCTCGTGTATGTGTGCCATTTGGATAAACAAGATATGTATAGTGTTCATGGAATTTTAACTTGGTATCGATGTAAATGATTGTACAAAAGGTAATATCTTAACAATGAATTTCACTAAAATTTCCTCGGGGAAGGAAGAATCTCTGATGAGAGAATAAGGCTCAAGATGATGAGGCTCATTTGAAATTTAATGATGTACTTAGATGAGTATACCTACGATGTAAATGGTCAAATTACAAGAAATGATTATTGAAAAAGTAATTGGTATCTTGATGAAAAAATGACACTAATAGTACCTATGAGATAACATAGACCCTAGATGGATGTTGAATAATCTTGGTTCATAGTTGGTATTCAATCTTTATACAAGCAAATGCAATTCATTTTTCTGATGAATCATGATAAGAATGTTTATAGTGTATTATTCTATATTTGATAAATGTTGAGATGATTCTCATATTGATTATGTTTAAGATATGATGGTATGAGGATAATGATGCATATGTGGTTCTTATTCATTTATTTTGATATGATAATGATGTTGTATATTCATCATGGATATGATATGCATATGGATTGTGATGTTACAATACAATGTATATTGACACATGGTTCATTTATTATGTGATGTCATGATATATATTTGATACAGATATGTTGATGTTATAACTTATGATGGTATTTCATAAGGTGAAGCATGTGGTAATTGCATACATATTTTATGACATGCATGACTATGCAATTTTTTTTACTATTCAGAATGTGGTGATTAACAAGTATGTTATGTAATCATGATGGCATGCAAGGGTTGGCATGTGGATTATTTTCTATGATATTATGATTATAACTAATGCATTGGATGCATGTTGAGATGTGGTGATTAACAAGAAATCCACAAATGGGCCAAGAGGGCCGGTTTATTTGATGATCTTGTGGGAGCCCATACCTGCGAGGGAGAATATGTAACACCATATGGGCTAGGGACATACTCAATCAACACTACATATGCCAGTGGTTCCTTTGTCTTGTATAGCTCTTGATGGATAGCTCTTGAGGGGCTATGGGACCATCTTGAGGAGGCCAAGTGCCTGATATTGTAGGCTAGGTGCCTAGTATGGGATTGGGATGCCGAAGTCTAGTGGTGGTGTAAGGACTTCAATGCCTGGGGTTGTGCGCCTTAGTAGTCATGGAGGGAGTGGGCCAACCTTGCGAGATGCCCAGAGTCATTGAGTACCGCACTGGATGCCTGCCTTGGGGTAGATGAGGTCTGAGTCGGGTGCGAGCCTTGGGGCTAGCCTTGGACTAGGATGCAAATCGAGGAGGCTTATGCCTGGTTTCGAAAGGGGGAAAAAAGACATAGATTCCTTGAGATTTCCCAAGTTTTGTGAAAACTTTCAATGCCTACTAGTTATACTAGTTCAACAGAGGGTGTAGGGAAAACATAAAGTAATAAATAATTAACTAAATAAAATGTTAAATAATTCAACTTAACTTCGGGACGAAGTTCCTTAAAGAGGGGAAGTATGTAATGTCCCCTAATAATAATAAAAATAATAAATAATAAATAATATAATATAATATTAAAATATAAGAAAATAAATGATAAACAATAAAGAAAAGATAATAATAGTAAATAAATCATAAATAATGAATGAAATATAATAATAATAAATAAATAAAATAGAAAATAACAATACGAGAGTTCTAAATAAATATAAATAAAAATAAACTATAAAAATAGTAAAAATAAGTAAAGTTATCAAAAAGTAAAAAAGGAATAAAATAAGAAAGAATTATATTAAGAGAATTATTAAATTAAGTTAAACTTAAAATAAAAAATAAATAAAAATTGCATGTTGACACATGGAGTGTGTGCATGCGGTTCCCCTTCCAATGTTTGCTCTATTTAATAGACGGTGAGGAAGATGAGAGATCATTCCATGCTTCTATCATCCATTCTCTTGGGAGAAAAGTGTTGTGAGACAAAGGATTCCTTGGCAGTAGTACATTGATTGAGGGCTCGGGGGTGGCAAATTGTAGAAAAAAATTTTGCAACTGAGCCTACGGTTGGGTGGAGAGTCATCCCCAAAACCTTGTTGCGGTTAGCAGGATTCAAATAGCGTTCAACTCCGAAATCACAAGTAAGAAATATCATCGCCATATGTAAGTTGTTTCTGCCCATATTTCCGAAATCCTATGTTAAATAGTTGATTAATTGTGTGTTGATTATAAATCACATAATTGATGTAATTATTTGTATATTTAAAAATCGAGGTTGTTACAACAGTTGCCCAGTTTGTTGCATGATCGGTCCTTGAAGTGCTTTGTGTTTTTAAGTTGACATTTGCTTGTCGTGAGTGTCTGCTCTGTCTCCAGGTACATCAGTTCTTGAGCAGCTTCTTAACAGTACATGCATCATGGTTTCCAAGAGAGCTGGATCAAAGGATACTATAGAGAGCAGCACTGGAGATGTAGTTGAACATGTGCCAATAAACTTGTCTATATCTATGCAGACACATAATTGTTCGTAGAGAAGGACATGAAGATTACATGGTAAGAAATAAAGGACATATTTGCAGGAAACATTCACATGTCTATGTCAACATCGACAATTCTATGTCAACATTCACAAGTCAGGCTTGTATAGGGTTGCATGCAGGTACCCTGCCTTCCCTTACGGTGATTTCATTCACTGGATTGTCTCACATACCGATACCGAGATGCTGACACTAAGCAGTAACAATGGAACACAACTTGCCGCCTTCAGGATGGAAAACTACTATCAGATTTACCACTTTCCACAGTTGGTGAATTACATGGATGCATTGTTCTACACTCCCAATAACAATGTGAACACTAGAGACATCATGAAGCGTTGGTAAAAGAGCCATCAAATTTCACAGTGACACCCAACCAGGTCTACAAGACGAAGTCACTCAGGAAGGCTTACTAACTCTTGGTCATCTTTGCATGCCGCTTGTATGGTCAAGAGAGCACAAAGACCTTTCCGCAGAGTTGGGTGGTTATGTTGGTTCAACTGGAAAATGAAGGAAGGTCATTCGACTGGTTTGACATGTTGGCTCTTCGGCTGAAAGTGTATGTTTCGAATGCCCGAAATCCACCTAAGGATGAGAAACCAAGATTATTTATGTCCGCATACCTGCTTGATGCAATATGTGCCCAATAACATTTCCCTAGCATGGGTTAGACATGGGCACCATTAGAAGATGATGTGAACATATATTACAAGTTGCTCTCTGAGTGTAGCTATCGAGGAGTCATGACGAGGTTATATAACCACTTCATCACCCCAATGTACAGGATGATATTCAAACATGATCCACCTTGCATGTCCTAAGAAGTGATGCAGACATTTCTTAACATTGCAGATTGGTATGCCTCACTTAGTGGCACCTTCATCAGGATGTTTGGCGCAAAGAAGTCTCTACATGAGCTACCAAGGTTTTCCGTAGACAAGTTGGTCATGCAAGAGGTTGCATATCACATCTCCACAAGGTTATCAGTAGGACTGCACAAGAGGAAGAAGGCACCATGGCCTACTCTTCCTTTGCGGATTGGGTTGTACGAGATCTGTACCTTGAAGGATGTGGATGCCGAGGCCGAGGACTTGAAGAAGTTTGGGTTCAACACCAAGAGTTTCAATCCATATGATCCCCACTGCATATGCAAGAACCACTGTACGAAGGTGTATTACCCATGGATCCACGAGGCATGTCATTGGCCAGAGGAAGATCCTTGGAGGTATTGCTACAACTCCCCTAGGCTCAATGAACCAGCCATCATAGCTATAAAATGGAAAGCACCACTGCAGGCAGAAACACCACATGAAGCAACAACAAAAACAATAGTGAGTAGCAAAACGACACAAGGAAAAGGAAAGAGGAATATTTCTAAGAGATCGGAGGCTAAGAAAAGATACAAGTTCAGAGAAGATCCTCTTGTTGAGAAAGTAGCTTTGGAGATAGAGGAGACAATGCGAAAGGAGAATAGAATGAAGGAAGAGAGAGAAGAAAAGGTTATAAGATGCAGAGAGGAAGCCGCAGGAAACAAAAAAGAAGATGAAAGCAAAGCAAGAGCTCAAGAGGAGAGAAAGGGAAGAAAAGAAGAAATAGGAACATGGGGAAAGACAAGGTGCACTGACAAAGAAAACTACACCTATACGAGTTGAGACAATAGAGCAACCATTAGATAAAGAAGAGGGTGAACATGTGCAAGTTCGGGAACTCACTCAATAGTTTGAGCAGATGTTTGAGGCAACAGACATGGAGACGGAACATGAGCCACTGAACCAAGACACTGATCTCATGCCAAGAGCATTCGAGTTCGCATCATAGTCTTTGCCACCTCCAGAATCACAACCTGTCCCGAAGGTTTTTCTCCTTGATGATGATCCAGAGATGGATGTGTACAATTTGTCATTTGACAAGTCAAAACACAGGATTGTAGGCACGAAGAAATAAAATCCCAGATGATCACACATCACCTTTGCACATAGAGGAAAGGGTGATTGTGTCATATGTCAGAAGACATCCAACTGCCATGGCTGAGGTTTCTTAGGTTATTGAAAAGCCACAAGTTCGACAATCAAGTTCTTTATAACAGAGAATGATCGGATGGAAAAGGACTTACAAGAGGCTAGGCATAGAACAAAGCAGTCCATAGGATCCACTATGGTAGAAATGAAGAAAGAAATACTTGCGGAGATATCAACCTTAGAGACCACCATGTGAACGTTGTATCGCAGATTGGTCACCGTGCACAAAGCGGTTGTCCATCTATACGGTTTTCAACAGTAATGCATGAAGACAACCCAAACTCTCAAGGACATCCATGTTGTTATTACGCATGTACAGGAATGGACAAGGAGGTACAAGGGAGCCCTACTCTACTTGCACAAGATGATGAAGCTGCAGACAGAGCTAGACAAAGCATGAATTCAGATGTTGATCTGGAACTATGAGAAACTCCCTCTAGTCATCACCAGTATTGAGGCTTCCTATGCATGGTTTTACAAGAGTATGGATGTCATAGCAAGGACACACATGATCCTTTCCATCGGAACCCTCACTCAAGCCATAAGGAAGAACCAAGTCATGCTGGAGGTCGACGGGTACATAGATCAGTTAATGCGTGAAGCCACCAGTGATGCCTTGCAGCCGAGCGCATAGAACATGCATAATTACATCGGTTTTCCAACCACACTCAAGATAGTGTTGCACATGCTTCAAGATGAGCTAGAAAGAGGTTTTAGATTCATATAATTGGAATCCATGGAGGCAAGAGTTTGCTTCAATAAAGACATCACCAAACAGTATGGGGACACAAATGCGCAATACCAAGCTTGGTATCAGTTCTTCACCGAAGACCACCACAAGGAGTTTACCGAGTTGGTCTTTCCCCAAGACCCCAAGTGATTTGTCTTGTTAGGAAAACTCAAGCCTATTTTGTCCCACATAGGGATATGTGGAAATTGTATCATTGTAGATATGTTGAAAGTGAAATTCCAAATGTCACTAGTGGAATGTGAATAGTCACTATGTAATATGAAGAGTCATGAGGGTAGTCCAAGAGTCAAAGGGGAATGTCAAGGGTCACCCCACCCTTTGCTATATATAGAACCTCATAACTCAGAGTGGAGGCTCTTGGGAGCTAAGCTTTTGGCTACACATTGCTTAGAGAAGGCTTAGAGAGCACTGTTACAAGCCTTGGCTTCTCCACATTGTAGAGGGCATACATCTCTTTGGAGGAGCAGGCAATGTTGACTGTAATGTTCCATTGTTGGGGCTAGTGGTTGGCAATGGTGTATGTATGGATGGAACTTTCACTTAATATATATAATAGAGCCAACACATTTTCATGAATATGTTGTTATTGTAGTTTGACTATTCTGGTTACTTTATCAATGTATGTTATTTAAATTACACATTTGTGTATGAACTATTTTGTATGCAATTGTATGAATCTTGTTGCAGATGTGTTGTTTGTTTAACCCATCACTTTGGTTTGTGTACTATTTCTCTTTCCAACTTGTGATTTCATTCTGCTTGTGTGTTCCTTTCAGGCTGCATACTATTATAGGATTCTAAGGGACACACTTCCTCTTCCCCTCCATGTGTTAGAACCCCCATGCATCTCACTTGACTCGTTGCGAGGTCCCGCACTTGCTTCTGAAAAATTTATCATACTTACCTCTGCACGCTACCCTAGTCAAGGCACTATTATACTAGCCATTGTTGGGATACTCCAAATGGTCTGAGGTCTAGTTAAGACTTCTTACCGGGGAGATCCCCTAACATGTTGGCAGGTCGAGAACTGTCAACACATCCTTTAATCCCGGTATTGAAGGGAAATCCTTTTTAGCATGAGTCTCTGCACAAATAACACAAATTTCAATAATGTCAAGAGGACATTCTCTCAATGCTTGTTCCTTTCTACATCTAGGACAAAATATAGACAAAGAAACATTTTCAACTTTTTTCTTGTTTTGCGTTCTTAGCATATCAATTTTCTCATTAATATTACCAATAATATTAGTTTTAACTTTATCAAGAAAATTACCAAGTGATGCTCGACTTATCATTCCTTATGTAGATTTACTAAGTTACTCTTGACATAACTGGTTCTCTCATATTCCTGCCTCTTTCCTCAGGAAATATGTTTGCATAATTCACAAATCTCTTCAAATGATAACTGAGACACATCTCCTTTACCCATAAAGTTAATAATATCAATCCATTCATCCCTAATATCTCTAAGTAAAATGGGTTTTAATGTATCAAGTCCTATATTTTGCAATTTTCCCTTTGCACAACATATGCAAATATCTCCATTAATTCTTCAAGGCTTTCATCTTCTTTTTGAGTCATGTTAAAAAGTTTTTCTCTAAGGTCATGATGTATACAATAATCCTTATATTTTTCTAAGAATAATCTTTTAATAACATCTCATGCCCTTATAAAATTAGTTCCTAAACCCATAAACCATTTGAGGGCCCCATCTTTCAATGTGACTAGAAACAATTTTAACTTTCGAGTATCAAGCAAATAATCATAAGATCTAAATAATACCTCAAATTCAAAGAGAAATGTTTCTGAATCCTTGGTACTCATACCATCGAAGTTAGGAAGAACAAATGGAGAAATGTTTTTCATAGTAACAACAGTATCAATATCTTGAATAGGAAATCTAGAAGGATCTTCCTCTTCATGATAATCTCCATCATTTCCTTTTCCTCCTCTTCCACCTTTGACCACCTCCAAGTGGAAGCCTTCCACCACTTCTACCACCACCAAATGGTGGTAATTCTTCTCCTCCTCCTATGTATCCATCATGTATCTCTCTTTCTCCTTTTTCCATTTTTGATTCTTCATTTAAGCTTATATAAGGTTCCTCAACTGGGATTTCTTCTTATAGTTCCTCTACTAATAGTTCTTCGGGAAAAGTTTATTATTCTTCCTCTTATTCTCCTTCTTCAGTAAGTACTCGTAATTATTTTCCAATAAGTTGTTGACCTATTGAATAAAGGAAGATGACTCCTTTAGTTGTATGTTCTTTGACATTGCTTTTGTGGATGAAGTTGGTTTTTCTCTGGGTGATTTTTTTTATCTTTGTACTTCAAGAACCTGTTCTACATGAAAAAGATGGAATGTGTGATATGGAAGGTGTTGTGGCTCTTACAACACCACATGATCTAATGGGGGTGGTTGGTGATGATGGAATTGAACTACGTCCTCTAGAAAATCTACCCCTAGAATCATGTTCCCTATACATGTATCCTATATGGTTTTAATATGTTTTCAACTATGGATCTAAGAATGAATGCAACTAAAATGATATGCAATTGCAACAAATTTGGTTATGAATAACCCCATAATTGTGATGCACAGGTTCTTACCTCTCATCTTACCACTCTTCCTAAACATAGTTGTAGAAATAAAAATAAATTCTAAATTGAAAGTAAGTGCCTATGTATACTTCCTTGGAAATGGAGCCAAAAATGTTGGGTAATTTAATTGTTGGTTAAATTACTTGACATTAAATTATCAATCCAAGTTTGTACACTTGTGAAGTACACTTGCACAATATATGCTAGGAAATTGACTTTCAATTTAAAAAGAAATCTAATCTATTGAAGGAAATTGCAGGACTGAAATCAAATCCTAATCATGAAGATATCTAACATGAGCACACACACTTCCTAGGAAAGCAAGACTCAAAACTTCTTAAAAAGGAAATAAGATTGTTCTATGAGAACGATAAATTCTAAGCTAGAAAGCAATGATATTTTAATCTATTGAATTGAAAGTACACTTCTATTCTAGGAAGAATAAATGCGAACTATTCTATGAAACCAATTCTATGTTATGAAGGACAATTAAATTTCTATATTATAAAACAAAATCAACTTCTTATGCTAGATTCTATTTCTATGAGAGTTCTTAAATATAAATCTATGTTCTTATTCTAAATTCTATTCTAATGAACATGAAAATGAAGTTATTCTATGAAAGCCATAAAGTTTATTCTATGAAAATTCAATTGACAATTCTATTCTAGAAAGCAATAAAACTTTGTTTCTAAGAAAGAAATGAAATTATATTTCTAAGAAAGAAAATGAAATTCTATTTCTAAGAAAGCAAATGAAATTTGTGCTATGGAAAGTAAAGGCAATCTATTCTATGACAATAAGCAAAGGATTGAATTGGAATTGCATCTATCAAGGAAAATTGAGATTATTGGTGTGTGCATTCAAAATTAGAACCATTCATGTTTGTTCATTATCTATAAATATGAGACTATTTAAATCAAGAAGCAACTAAATAAATATTTTGGTTGTTTTTAGTTTTTATTCAAGTGCTTGATCTGCAAAAGGACAAGAAATAAATGAGCATAGAAAGAGTATGAAAATAGTGCATAAAAAAAGAACATTTAAATCTAAAGCTTTAAATAAAACAGAGCATTAAAAATAAAGCGAATTCTAAATGAAAATCAAACTAATCTAGCTCGTACTTCTTCAGGGGGCCCTCCTGAGATGCATGAGTAATTGTAAAACTCATATAACAAACTTTAATCAACCACCAATACTTATAAAAGTGCAACCATAACTGAGATTATATCATTGGAAGTGCATATATAAAGTTTTGCAAAATAATAATAAGTCTGGAATCATTAATTGACTCTCAAGATTACTTGTTCTCTTCCAAGTGAAGCAATTTATAAGGTTTCCAAATAACAATTCTAAGAGTCTATTGGATAGAAACAAGATACATAAAGTGACATCTTAGTAATTTTAACTAACATAGTTCTTCCTTTTCACAATTTGCTATCAGAGAAGCAAATCGTGAAAGGAACACATCAACAGTCTTCATTTATTGTGCCTTCTTCAAATCGTAAGATCTTGCTCACTTGAAAAGGATATCACTCACTTGATGTTTTGCCTTCTGAGCCTTATGAAGATGCACCAAGTAGTGCTTTTGATCAAGAGTTTGAATTTAGTGTTGTGTTTGATCCATGGACTTCTATCTGTGTCTAATAGGTGGATCACGATCTCAACACCATTTGACAACTTCTTATATGCTTTGGAAGATTTATATCCATGGAATTTTATAGGACCTTTGAATTAGCTATGGAATGTTAGTGGAGCTTAAAAATATGTAAGTTTCGGTAACTTATGCTTAATCAAATCAATTTCATAAAGCAAAACGTATAAATTTGAACAATAATGGACGTTTACCTTATTACTTCATTTGTATTACGTCTTTACTCAAGTCGGATTGGGCTTTAGTTGAGAGAGTCCAGACTCTTCTTCTCCACTGCATCATTAGATGCAAACATACAATACCTCAACACATCATCCTTTCATAGTTTGGAGCTCACCCCTTTTGTCTTGAGACAGTCTTCTGTTTGGTATCATTCTTGTATTGTCTCCGGGGATTTGCGGACTCGATAAAGAGTAGGGATTGTTACCCTTACTTGGCATATTTCTCTTATGAGACTATTGCTCATTCTACTCCCTTGGGCCACGCTAGATGTTGGTTTACAGGAGTTTGAGATCTCTTAGAGTCAATGGGAATTCAGTTGGATCATCTCCCTCCTTTCCAATATTCCTTGGATGCTCCTGGTCACCTTCTACCTACTAGACAAGAGTTGAACAAGATCATCAGGGAGGACATCTATAGGCAGTTCGTCCAGGTCACTTGGGTTAATCCTCCGGGAGGGTTGCGCCCAAAGATGGCCTTCTACGCTGAGCACTTCTTGGAGTTGAGAGACGGGCTCATTACTCGACCCCAGAATACATTTCACCACTAGATGCATGCTCTTTGTATTCCTCTAGGCCAGTTCAGAGTACGTTTTCATAGACTTCAGGTAGAGATGGACAACCAAATTGATAAGCTAGACAAAATCCACCACGTATGTTATTTACAGGAAGTAGATACTGAGGTGCACTTCATTTTTGGATTCCATATCTACTATGATATCAGAGGAAGGTTCCATTTCCTGTTCAGAGACTCTAAGACCCTCGCAGAATTTTTCAAGTATCCCGATTAGAGATGTCTGACCCGATATATGTAGGAGGCTCTCATGTTCCGAGCATATATTCTTCAGCCTCCCATCATACCAGACCCCACATAGAGGATCATGACATTTTTCAGGGTACTACCTTCAGACAGGGGCACAAAGAGAACATTTGATACCATTTGATATCCAGACTCTAGACCAGTGAGGATTCGTGGGACCTCACCTCACCAGATGAAACCTCAGCAGTGAAACCGTATCAGATTTGTCCCTAGGAGACGGACTAGGTCCTCCAAACCTCAGCAGTGTGCAAAATCCCCTAGACAACGAGTTAGTGGACATTTTGCACCTCCCACTGGTCCTTCATCAGGCCATCAAACTTAGTGGAATTTTTTTTAGTGTTCTTCAACCAACCTTAGATGTTAGGAGAGATGGGTCTAATCCTCAAACCCATTAGCCCTTTGATATTCTCGGCTAGAGCATTCCATACATTGTATCTTTTATGTTCCTGCATTGTACCTTTTATATTCATGCATTATATTTTTTATAGGAGACCGTTTGGTTCTCCCGCATTTTATGGACATCACTGTACTCAACAGTCCCTTTGATCTATTTTGTGGTCATTAGTTGGACAGAAATATAATTATCTTATCTTATCTAATGGTTTTTAATTCAAAATAGGGGTATGGTATCATGAAGATGAGTGAAATACAAGAAATAAACTGTCAAAAAGAGACAATTTTGGAGGCTCGACACATGGTTAGGGTTTCTTAGTCATAATTTTGCAATTCAGTCCCATGAGATTGAGAAGAATGATTAATTTACATAACAATAGAGACTACAAGGTCTTATATGTATGGCTTTGAGACAAATGTTACAAATCCCAAAGCCTTGTTCTAGAGTCTAAAGCAAGGGGAAAGTGTTCCAAAAATCAAGACCACAACTGAATTTCCAAGGAAAAATCTTTCCTCTTTTCAAAGAAGATTATGATGGGGAAATTTTTGGGGTAGTTGGCAAACAATAAGGTAATTGATCTTTCACTAGTATATATTTGGTAATCCCATATTTTAGGGGACTTTTAATTTTTTCTACATGATGGGGAGACTATATTATCTTTTTGTTTCAACGAAAGGTACATAGTGATTTGATCTTGAGAGGAGGGCCTTAGTTCATCAACCCTCAAGGACTATATTTGAACCATTGGACACTAGATTTCAATCTTGAAGAGGACATACTTAAAGTGATACTAGTATGGGTTCAACTCTCACACTTGTCATTGATATTTTGGGATGACTTCACCTCCCAACACATTGGAAAGAGTATGGGTTATCTAGTTTATCTATGATGAGATAAATGAGTATATATTATATTTTATACATCAGTGTAAAAGCAAGTGCATAAACTTAAAATTTGAGTAAAGTTATAAAGAGATAGTTCAAAATAAGATTAAAAATTGTTTTCTTCATTTCCATAAAAAAATATTGACCCTTCTAATTGACATCAACATCTTGAATCTTATTGGTTCTTTTAAAGTTTATTTTAATAGTAGATTTTTCGTTTTGAGACCCATTTTTACCTTAAAATTCTCCCAATGACTTAATGATTTGAGATTCTAGGGGATCAAAGCAAAAAAAATGAAGAAGATGGACCCTTACTAAACAAGGTGAATCCCTCTACTAAGAAGATGGCAATGAAGGAGGTTTCCCTAGAAGAGGCAAAACAAGGCCAAGGGAAATATTGCAGATAAAGAGGGTGACTTCGCAATAAATGAACCCACACTAATGAAGATGAGGCAAAGTGTAAACACCCCACTTACCTTAGTGAAGTGTCCACTTACTAATCCAATTTCTCTTGTACTATTAGAAAAATGGGATAATTTTTTTTTTGTCTCTTATATCCATTTTCCTTATCAATTCTCCTTTCAAGGATTTGAATTTATTTAATTAAGTTTACCACTCTTATTTTACACCAGAGTACTATAAATCAAATCACAATCACTTGCTTTTGTTTACGTTTATATATATATATATATATATCTATATATATATATATATATATATATATATATATATATATATATATATATATATATATATATATATATATATATATATATATATATATATATATATCCACAATTTTGCACTATTGGTGGACATTATATCGACCTATTGTATGACACGTCACCCATATGCGTTAGACCCCACACCATATATAGATTCAATGAACACAGTTGATCGAAGAGATAAATGGTTTGCACTGGGAGTAGCCCTCCTGCTGACATCACAAGAGGGGGGGGGGTGAACAAATCCCCACAACAATCTTGGTCATTCATTCCCCAAAGAAGATTGATAATTTTCACCAGGGGTAGCCCTCCCATTAACATCACAAGGTGGGGGGTTGCAAAGCCTTGCCACAATCTTGGTCATTCATTCCCTAAAGGAGATCAATGGTTTGTACCAGGGGTAGCCTTCCGACTAACATCACATGGGGTGAGGGGCACGAAGCCCCAACAAGATCCTAACCATTCATTCCCAAAAGGAGATCGACAAATTACGTGCGGGGTACCCTCCTCGTTGACATCACCAAGGGGGTTCTATGGTGATCTTGGTAATATTCCGTATAAATTAGATCAATGATATGCACAGGAGGTAGCCTCCTTGCTAACATCACAAGGGAGGGGCTGAATATACCGTTGATCTCATGCAATGGATTTCCACCATTGATCAACACAAAGTGATCCATGCTCGTTGTCTACCACCATTTTGTGTTATCAATGCATAGTTCCAATCCATGTCACAACAAACCCACGTCACCATCATCTACACGACACTGACTCCTCTAGGATGTCTTAATAGTTGTCATCCTGCCACTCCCCTCGCATGATCCTCCTTTGAACTTCCGGGGTTGAGACCTCCAGGACACATCACCCCATACTTTCCTTTATGCCTCACTTAGCGCGATCTCCACTCCCCAGTCTCTTATACAATATCATATCTACGATGTCATCCCAATCTTAACATCTCAAAGATTCTCCTCACACTTTCGCCTTGATATTCTAGGGTAAGACTTCCGAGACACACCATCTTGGTCATTATCATCCCATTAAGTGGTGGCTTTTGTTGAGGAAAGAAAAACATAAGTCTGGTTCCACCACTGCACCCCGACCATAACTCTGATAAAGGCTTCATCACAGGATTTTACAATGGCTATTATATATAAGGCGCCTCTATTTCTTGTTATGGGGACCAAACTAAAGTCGACATGACACAATGCTCCTACAACATGATAACATACACATACGTGATCACAAATGGAGTAAAATGATTACAAAAGGACTGGTTTGGTCATGAATTAACTCAAGTACACTACATTCCACACTATACATGTATAAATTTATGCATGCACACTTCTATCATTTATGTGCTTATTCTCCCTCCTACACACAACCAATAGTATACAAATTTCTCGGTATTTTACATTCATTATAATGAGGTCCATCCACCTCAAAACCTCAGTCATACTAATTAATTTATTGGTGTTGATAGGTTTATATAGGTTTTCCTCCACCAACTCACGGTGTTCAAGTTTTCATTATTTTAGCTCAACAGTGAATTTAAGTGTTTAATCAATGAAAAAAGGTTATGATGCCTTCCCTAGATCTTACTCACACTAACTACAAAGTTGTGTTCAATCTGTGCATACAACGCTAATGTATATATGCACATATATTTTTTCATGCATACAAATATTAGAGCAGGACTACTAACACAAGAGGTCACTAATCAAAATCCACATCCTTACAAATCACACGAGCACCACACACCATTTACCCAATCAATACGAAAAACTAACTTAACAATTTACACATATTCAATGGCACGGGTCACATATGCAAAAAAATTATCTTGAATTATGACATGAGTTGGGCAAATGAATTTGGGACAACAACTCTCCACTGAACCATAAACAACTGCAACTAGTCCTCACTTGCAGTTGTCACCCCTGAACCCAATTCTAAAGATTAAGGAGCTTTGATTAAAGGACTTAAACAATGACTTCTTCTCCACCCACAAATATCAAGGGAGTCCAAAGAACCAAGTCTCCACCCTTCAACCAACAACACAGTGGTTCCACCCACCTCGGGGATTCCAAAGACCACCATAAAACAAATGCAGCAAGAAATGATTAAGAGATCCTCCTTCTAGGAATCCACGGAATAACCCTCCCCCCCCCCAACCATCAAGGGAATCTAGAAAATGCCATCTCCACCCTCTAGCTAAACAGGGAATTAAGAGGTCATCGCTCCTCACTTGGGGGTGATCTTGTTCCTGCCAATCTTGCCAACTAAAACTGATATCACTATTATTCCTTGTTTTTTTGCAAGACTCCTTCATTTCCCATCCTCTTGGGATTATCTTCTCTTATATCCCCTTTATCTCTTGCTTCGTTTTCGAATGAGCATTCTCGAATTCCCTCTCCCTCTCTCATGGTTCTCTATTGCATAGTGATTAACTTCCATTGCTTTTCCCCAATTGTCAACGCAATCCATTTCCCATTAATTTCTTTGTCTTTCCTGGCTTGTAATGTTTTCCAGAGCAACACAGGCCTACATACGTCTCTTGCAACCTCATTAATCCTGAAAATACCAGGCCATCAAATTTGCACCAATTAGCCTTTAATGGATGCCATAACTAGTTCATGTTTTCCTGTAGAAAGGAAACTTAAACATCATAAGCAAGAAAATTCCCCAATCTCTGGAATCAATGCCCCATTGCTCAATCCATTTATTTTTTTTAAATATTTACATTGCATTTCATGAGAGAAAACATGGTTGGGGCTGTCACAAACCCCTCCCTTATGAGGGATCGCTGCCCGTTATGTTCTTTGTCCATATGCAACACAGGAAACAAAATAAAAACACATACTATTTTGTGGAGCTTTATATGTATAAATATATGCAATATTTACAATTATATACACATTTTCTTCAACCAACAAACGAAAAGGGATATGTTGTCCTCATGTAGTCAGTCATTTCCCAGGTGGCTTCCTCGGGCCCAAAGTGCCTCCACTACACTTTGACTTTCTTTATTGCTCGATCCTAGAACGCGAGGTTCCTCCAGTCTAGTATGAAAAGTGGTTCTAGTTGGAACTCTCCCTCTGGTTCCACCTGTAGCATAGACCAATCAATCACATGATTAGAATCCTTAACCAAAGAAACATTAAAATAATTATGGACTTTAACCGATGTAGGTAAAGTCAACCTACAAGCCACTGGTCCAATCCTTTCAAGGATCTCAAAAGGTCCACAATATTGTGGTTCCAACTTGGCACATGACCCAATCTTCAAGGAACTCTTCTTGGGTTTGATTCTCAAGCAAACATGTTCCCCAACTTGGAATGATTTATGCACCCTATGCTGATCTACATAGATTTTTTGCCTATCCTATGCCGCCTACAAATTCTTCTTAATGATCTAAATTTGATGCTCCATTTCCTTGAGCATGTCAATCCCAATAAGGACTTTGTTCATTTGATCACTCCAATTGGTAGGAGTATTGCAACTCCTCCCATACAGTGCTTCAAATGGGCTCATATTTATGGATTATTGGTACCCATTGTTGTATGCAAACTCTACAAGTGGAATATACTCCTCCCACTTCTTGGGCTCATGCATCACATACATCCTCAACATATCTTCGAGGATCCTATTTCTCTATTTTCCCATCTATCTGTGGATGATACATTGTACTGAATGCCCTTTGTCTCCAAACCTGCAAACGGTTCCTTCCAAAATATTGAAGTGAACTTAGCATCTCTATCTGAGATCATTTTATTTGGAATTCCAGGCAACATCACACTCTCTTTTATGAAAACTTGGACCACCTTACTAGAAAGATTGGTGGATTTGACCGCCACAAAATGAGCCACCTTGCTCAACTTGTTAATCACCACCATAATTGCATCATGTTGCCTGGAGGTTCTCGGTAAACCTGTGATGAAATCCATGGAGATCACCTCCCATTTCCATTCTGGAATGGGAATGGGATGCAATAAACCTGTTGGATGTTTTCATTCCACTTTCACTTGCTGACATTCTATGCATTTAGCCACAAAATCAACCACTTCTTTCTTCAAATTTGGCCAATAGTAGAACTTTTTAATGGTTGTGAGGATCTTTTGGTACCTTGGGTGGCATGAATATGGATTGACATGGAACTCTCTCATTATGAGCCTCTTCAATTCATCATTATTTGGCACATAAATTATGTTCTTGAACCTAATTAAGCTATCAACAATGAGATTGTATACCTTGTCCCCACCATCTTATTGCAACTTTTCTTTCATTTGTTGATATTTTTCATCATGTTGTCCTGCATTCTTGACCCTTTCTACCAGGTCCATTTCGTAAGAGCTTATGGCTTCCAAGTGATTCACTTGAATCCTCCTACTAAGTGCATCAACAACCCTGTTCTCTTTTCCCTTGACGTACTTGATCTCAAAGTCAAACTCAGTAGGTATGGCCAACCATCTAGATTTCCTCACGTTCAACTTGGGTTGCTCAAACAAATACTTGAGCCCACTATGGTCTATCATAAGGGTGAATTTTCTACTGAGGAGGTAATACCTCCACATCTCCAATGCATGAATGATGGCAACCAACTCTAGATCATGAGTCATGCAATTTATCTCATGTTCATTTAATTTCCTTAGCTCATAACAAACTACTTGTCCTTCCTACAGTAGGACTCCACCGAGCCCTACTTTGTAGGCATTTATGAAAAAAAATTCCTTACTTGGATCTGCAATACTCAACACAGGTGCATTCATGAGTAATTTTTTCAATTGTTCGGAACTTGTTGCACACTTAGCTATCCATTCAAATTTCTTTCCTTCTCTTTGTAAGGATGTGATAAGATGGCATATCTTGGAGAAGTTTCAGATGAATCTCTTGTAGTAACCTAATAATCCCATGAATGATTTAAACTCACTCACATTCTTTAGTGTTGGCCACTCCATTATTGTCTTGATCTTCTCTGGGTCAATTGAGATCCATTCCTTAGAGACAATATGCCCCGAATAATGTATCTGTGATTGGAAGAATTCACACTCGCTGAGCTTTGCATAGAGATTTTTTTCTCTCAACAACTGTATTACTAAAACCAAATGATTTTCATTCTCTTCTTCTGTCTTCGATTACACCAATATGTCATCCACGAAGACAATCAAAAACTTGTCTAGATAAGGACGCAACAACATATTCATTAAACACATGAATGTGGCAAGGGCATTAATAGGCCCAAAGGGTACCACTACAAACTCATAGTGGTTGTATCTTTTCCGGAAGGAAGTTTTATGAATATCCTCCTCTTTAATGCACACTTGATGATACCCAGACCTTAAATCAATCTTGGAGAACACTGCTGCTCCCGTCAACTGGTCAAATAAATCATCTATCTATGGCAATAGATACCAATTCTTGATTGTCACTTTGTTTAATTACCTGTAATCAATACAAAGATTGAGTGTACCATACCTTTTCTTCACAAAGAGTACTAGAGCTCCCCACGGTGACACACTTGACCGAATGTAACCTTGATCAAGCATTTCCTTCAGCTGTAGATTTAACTCAACTAGTTTAGGCATGCTCATCTGATATGGTGCCTTGGATTTTGGTGTTGCTCCAAGCACCAGTTCAATAGAAAAATCGATTTCCCTATGGGGAGGCACAACAAGAATATTTGTTGGAAACACGTCAAATTGCTGCAATATGAGATACTTATTCAACATTTGGATTTCCTCTTGCCCCGTGCTGACATTATCTTTTTCAATGCTAAAAAATTGCATGACATATGGTTTGCAGCCTTTTTGGGAATTGTGTTTGGCCTACATTTGTAATCAACCTCACTGAAATTGGCTTCCAATTACCTTGTAATACTTTTATTTCTCCAACATCACCTAGACATTTGATTTATTTTTTATAGCAATCATTTTGACCTTATGTAAGTACAACCAATCCATGCCCAATAATATGTTGTACACACCCAACGACAATAAATTCAAATGTGTTATTGTGGACATGCTGCTGAGCTGGAATGCACATGATCTGACCTAGTGAACAATTTTTCCTTTTGTTCTTGTTTCCAATTGAACCAAACAGGTTTCTTCATGTTCCTTGGCCAAATTGCATCTTTCCATGAGATTTGGGATGATATAGATGTAGTTAGAGCTGGGATCAATTAAAATGGAAACAAATTGATTACACCACTTACCTTCCATTTCAATGATGGATGTCTAGTGGTATTCTTGGCGATTAGCTATAGTTGCATAGATTCTAAGAAAACACCGAATTACATCACCCACTGTGATAGATTCCTTTGTGCTGTAAATATTTGGTCCAACATTTTTGATGAGCCTCGGTATTGCAACAAGAATGCTGCAACTCCCAAGGCTACCAAATTTAATTATCAGCTCGAGGTTCATACAAAATTAAGAGGTATTAGAACTATATATGCAACATACAATGTGTCTTTCCTATGATGTCATTATGTAATGGAGTGCATGTACTGAATTCAAATCCTAAACTAATTGCAGAAAATGAAATGCTCAAAATGGAAACCTTAACCTATTGCAAGAAAGAAAGTACAAGGAAAGAAAACTATACTAATTGCATAAAGTAAATATCATGAACAAAATGTCGACCATTAAATTTCAAAGAGTTTAGATCCATTAACAGATTTCATTGGATGTGGCAATCAAGAAAATCATCATTGTATTATCCAATCCATAAATCTATCCATTAGCACAAATCACTGAAATGTTTTGCATGGGTAAAGAGGCAAATCCTAAGCAGTCTTTAGTCTTCCCTAGTAATTTATTTAGAGCCTAGGGGTATTGATTAAACCATAAGGGACAATACCCAAGCTTCTTTAGTGAATCTAGGAAAGTATATACATGTTGGAAGGCTGCAACTAGGTTTCATGTAGCACTACCACAAGAAACAACAGATTTTCTATAGGGAGTTATAATTCACTGAATGACCAACCAAATAAAATCCAAATTGGATAGGACAAAAAATTTTAATGACCAAGATGTCTTAGGTCTCCATTGCAAGTGGAATCACTGAAAAATACTTCTATTAACCCATGTTAAAGAATGGCAGAAAATTACTAGTCTAAAATCTAGAAATTGGAGAACTAGTGAGCTAGTAAATCTATCAAAATGGGGTAATTTTTGTTATTAACTAGAATGTTTTGTTTTGATTTGTTTTGTTTTTTTGTTTTTGTTTTTGTTTTTTTTGTTTTTTTGTTTTTTTTTTTGTTTTTGTTTTTGTTTTTGTTTTTTTTTTTTTTGTTGTTGTTGTTTTGTTTGTTTGTTTGTTTTTTTTTTTTTTTTTTTTTTTAATCTAATGCAATCGGAATCAACTATATTGAAGCTTGTTAGCATTCTCTAAAAAAAATAGAAACTTGCCAGAAATCTAGATTTGGGAATAAGAAAACTAATCCAAGTAGCTCAATGATTACTATGACCTTCCAAATTTGTTCCAAGGATGAACTGACGCTTTTGATCCTGCAAAAGAAATTACTTCAACCATTTAACCCAATCCTACAACAAGAAATCATTAACACTAAATGCAGAAATAGAAAAAAGACAAGAATAAGAGATGCATGTGAATAAGAAGTGAAAGGAAGAAAAGTAAATGATATAAAAGGGTTTTGAGGCTCCTGGGATGGCCAAGTCCAAGGAAACTCAGACGAGTTCTCTCCACAAGACGACTAATAAAAATATACCCCTAGAGGAAAATTCGACTTGGTACTTATAAAAAATTATTAGGAAGCATTCAAAATGAAAGGAGAAAGCTTTCCCCACTAAAATCCCTTGATTAGTGGATCTCGTTCCCAATACTATGAATCTGCATTAAATGGCAAGGAACACATCCCTAGATTTTCTCAATCATTGGAGCTCCACAATCTGTGCCATAATTCTAGAATATCTTGTTGAATTATTATTTAATATTGATCCTCCTATAGTAGGGAGCAAGTCCCTAAATTATCTCTTCCTCCAAATCTTCATAATCTGCCCAATTTTCTCACAATATTCCACAAAAATAATTAATATTAGGCACAAATATGCAATTATCCATAAACCTTCCTAATGAACATATTAAAGTTAAAAATACACTATCTAATACAAAAAGAGAGGTTTAATGTGCTGAAGGATGGTCAGATGGGCCTTAATTTATGTCTAATTTGATGGCCCATCATACCCTCCTGTTGAAAGTGTTGTTCATCCTCTGAGCAACTTAGTGAATTCATTGTGCCTCATTCATGACCGTGGTGGCCTCTCTCTTGTGCATTCCTCAATCCTTTCTCTTAAGAATTTTGTCTGTAAGTTATGCAAGGACAAGCACAAAATTGTAGTTGTTCTTTTCATGATTGTTTAATCGTCTTTCAAGAAAAAACATAACTTTCCTCTTTGCAAGTGAACTTTGTTTGCTTGTAGATCCATTTCATTCATATCCTCTCCCATGAAACCTTCATTTCATTTTTACTCATTTTTCCAAAACTGTTTGTGCATAGACAAAATCACAGTGTTTATTGAGACCATTAACCTGCCTTCTTCCCCTTATTCAAGATGGCTTCTTGAATATTTTTTAGTTTGGCAAGGTCTTCCACATCTTTTTCCAACCTACTGCTACCTTTTTCCACCATTTGGACACCTCTAAAACCTTCAAAACGCCTTTAGATGAGAACTAGGAAATCCTGTAGTAAATTGTGTAATAACTATAGGAAACCATGTAGCGGTTCCTATAGTGCTACAGGGAACCCTGTTTAAATTTGTTTTGAGCAGAAATGATAGTGTAAGCCTAGGGTAGGCCCTCAACTTGACTTCCATGCTTTTCTCCCATTTCTATAACATCTTTTAGGCCTTGGACAAAAGCTAGAAAGAGATTAGAGACTTCTTGGAAAGCCTCTTTTCATCACTGCAGTTCGAGTTCTATTTCGATGGTGAATGCCTTCTTTTTGTTTGTTGCCTTCTTCTTCTCTTTTGTGGCCTAGATGATTGCCTAATGGCCTTGGAGTTCTCTGTTTTGATTAGGTCTCTTTTAGGCACTTCCATTTTGGGTTTTAGCACAATTTGTTCATTTCTTCCTTCTTGTAACATCATTCTGCCTTCCTGTAGCAATCATTCCTCCTCTTTCAAGGTCTTCTAACTATATGGAAGTGATGAGAAATGATGTAGAGGGTTTGGAGGATGATGTTAGGGCTCAGAGGGAGTAGTATAGGTTTGTGAAAATGGAGAGGATGTGCTCTATGTGTTTTTTCAATAAATTTCCAAGGTGATACAAAGTGTTGGGTTTGTTCTTCAAAAATATTAATTTTTCTCTTATGAAATGGGATGGATGAATGATGGATATAGAGTGGATATGAAGTGGATGGAGGGCTTGGAGTGATTTGGTGACTTGGAATTTGCACAAATTTCCTCTTTTAACTATTATCCCCATTCCTCGAAATCATCACCCTTCATAACTTGGTTTTTCCACATTGCATGAGTGAAGGAGTGAGCTACAATTAACTAGTTGAATCCAAGATTATTGACCCATCCTTAGCTTATAAAACCTCATCTCTTATGCATTGACAACAAATTTTTAACTATAATATGCTCAAGAGAAGAGGTCAAGAATATTGCATACATGTACCTACCTGATGATTGTTGGAGAGACATGCATGTTGCTGCTGAGTTGATGATCGATCCATGGTCCTATGGAGGTGATAATTTCCTTTGTTTTCTTCTGCATAGGTCTTCATAGCTTGGTGATTCTAAACCCCTGTCTTCCGATTACCATGAACAAACTATCTTAGTCAAATTCGGCCTTCTTGGAGCGTTGGGCTTGGCCATGGGCGATTTTCACCTTCCCTATACCTTATTCCACCATTAGACACCTTTCCCACACTTCATTCTACCTTTCCTACCATCTCCTAAGCTTTTGGCCTGTTTCCTCTAGTAAAACAGGGCATCCTATAATAGAACTAGGACATCATGTATTCAGTATTAGTACTACACAAAACAACAGATTTGTCTTGTTTTGTCCATATCTCCCGAACGGTACAATGGATTGACCTGAAATTTTCTAAGCATGTTGCCATCATCCTTATGCACCTCCCCGTAAATTTTTTTTGGCTAATTGATGCACGAATATCGAGAAAAAATAAAAATGGATGAAGTTGATGGAGGTCGATTTCTTGGAAACCGTGCACTAGAATTTTTTAAAATTTCTTGGGCATGTTATCATCATCCATATGCATCTCCCCATGAAGCAAATTTTTAAATGGATGCACAAATACCGAGAAAATTCAAAAATGGTTGTAGGTGATAGAGGTCAATTTCTTGAAAATAATGCCTTGGAATTTGCTGAAATCACTTAAGCATGTTACCATCATCCATATGCATCTCCACCTAAAACAAATTGTCAAATGGATGCATGGTTTTCAAGATATAATAAAAATAAATTTCTGCTCTATGTATTTCTATTTCCTGTAGTAAAACAGAGCATTCCTGTAGTATTTTAGGACATCAAGGAAACTGAATGGGAAAAAATTGAGAATGATGAGGGGATGGTAGAAATAGATGAGGGTGATGGATGGGCATGGCCTTGGCCCTTCCAGAGCATCTTAGCAAAAGAGGAGAAAGTCCAAGTTTGACTTCCTTTCACTAAAATTTTGATCAATTTTTTCTTTTTTTGGTGCCAACTTGTTTTTTTTCTTGCAGATGTTGGAGAGCACCTACATTCATCAGAGAGATCCATGGAGCAAAGATTTTTTATTTTTTCCTTTTTTTTCTTCTAGGCCTACTATCCACATCAATGAGGTTTTCAACTCGTAGGTCTGCTTAGGCACCTGAAAGGAGGTTTTCACCTAAGATCTTTTGTTTTTTCCTAACCCATTGACCACCTCATGGGGGTTTTCAATCAATGAGCCAATCTCAGGTGCCTCAAAGGAAGTTTTCACTTGATATTTTTATTTTTTGTCTTATTTTTCATTTTTTTTATTTCTTTTCCTATCCTACTCCACTTCGAAAAACAAAACTATTTTCAAGTGTAGGAATACTTCCAATGGAGCCACTTGCATAACTGGATGACATATAAAATCATGTGTAGGCTTGAAACATATTCTTTGAAATGTACTTGAATGTAAGAGACCAAATGCTTTGACTTTGATGATATCAAGCACCGTTGAAGAAGAGAGTGTTGCTGCAACTTAATGATTGTCTGGAACCATATTTCAATATAGTTGTGATGCCCTTGGTCCACTTGCTGATTTGGATCATCTTGGATGTCTTCTTCTTCCATGAAATTCAAATCTTCCTCTTTTTGTTGATTGTTCTCTTGAACACATGGAGGATTTGATGGTAACCATGAGGGAGCTTTCTCAATCTCTGATTTTGATGTATGCTCTTCATCAAATGCAACCCATGATCCTTTGGTATTCTCATTTGAATCTTCTTCTTTTGGATGTGGTCCTTCAATGATATCAAGAGAATCTCTTTTTTGCAATACTCTTCTTGAGCTAAGATGAATACCATTTAGATCAAGAGGAGATGTTTGGAAGTGTTGTACCTCAACATTGTAAGTGGGATGAGCTACTTCAATGTGCAGGTTTGGAAATGGTGTTACAGGTAGTTGGGTGGGAGTGGATATTTGAGATGGGTGTGGTTGGGGTTGGGGTTGTGGTTGTGGTGTAGGTGAATGGTAGGGATAACATGGAGTTGGGTATGGAGGATATTGTGGATGGCTCCCATTGGTTCCTTGCCAACCTTGTTGCCAAGATTGGTTTTGGGGTTGAGATGGCCAAGGTTGCCAAGGAAAGGGTCTGTTCCAATTATTTTGAGATGGATGTGCATAAGCTTGAAATTGAGAATTAGGCGCTTGCATCATATTAGGTTGAATAGGCTGCCATGGTCCTCTTGGAGCTACATAACATAGTTTCATTGGCAATTGACTTGCTCCATTGTCCTCTTGGTAAACTTCCTTCAACCTGGGTAATGATGGATAATATTTAACATCATGTGATTCTACATGGAAAACAAAAGGATCAACATATTCTTTTTCTTCATCTTTCATTTTAACATTTCTACTTGTTTCGTTAGATTTCTAAGAATTTATGTTTTAAAGTCATCAAACAAATTTCCAAGTTTAGCTTGACTTACCGATCTTGATGTTGATTTACTTACTCTTGCTCTTCTTCTTGATATGTGTTTGCATGTTTCACAAATTTCTTCAAATGATAATTGGTATACATCAACTTTACTCATGAGATCAAGGAGTCATCCCTAATTGTTCTAAGTAAGAGGGTTTTTAGTGTGTCAAATCCTAAATGATGTAGTTTTTCCCTCTTAACGTTATACATGAACCTCTCTATTAGATCCTCTAGACTCTAATATTATTTTTTATTCATTATAAAGATTTGTTCTTTAAGATCATGATCTTTATATTTTTCTAGAAATATCTTTTGCATATCATTCCATGGTCTTTTTTAATTAGTCATTAAACTCATGAACCATTTAAGAGCTCTATCCTTCAATGTTGCCGGAAACAATCTCAGTTTTTGAGTGTTTAATAAGTAACCATATGATCTACAAAGGATTTCAAATTCAAAGAGAAAGGTTTCTGGATCATCTAACCTTAGACCATGAAAATTTTGGAAGAAAAGATGGAGGGATATTCTTCATGTGCACACTACCATCAATATCTTGAATGTGAAATCCAAGAGGATCTTCCTCATTGTCACAATCTCCATCCATTTATTCTACACTCTTTGCCATCTCTTCTTCTTCTACTCACAAAAGTGGATGGTGATGTGTCTTTCACTGCACCACGTGATCAAATGGGGGGTAAGTTTGCGTTGGATTTTTTGTTTTTGTTTTTATTTTTATGATTGAATGAAAACACTAATGCAATGCACTTTTCTAGTTTTGAAATGAAATATGACTAATGCAAATTTTTTGTTTTTGCAAAAAGTAAAAAGAAATGAATCTAGGGAAGAAACCAATGCATACTTTGACACCTCCCCATCAACAACGCCAAAAAGTGGCGAGCCTCGGTATTGCAACAAGAATGCTACAACTCCCAAGCCACTAACTTTAATTATCAACCTGGGGTTCATACAAACTTGAGAGGTATCTTCACTATATGTGCATCATACAATGTGTCATTCCTTTGATGTATGATGTAATGGAGTGCATGTACTGAAGTCAAATCCTAAACTAATTGTAGAAAATGAAATGCTCGAAATGGAAACCTTATCCTATTACAAGAAAGAAAGTACAAGGAAAGAAACCTATTCTAATTGCATAAAGAAAATATCATGAACTAAATGTCAACCATTACATTTCAAAGAGTTTATATCCATTAACAGAGTTCATTGGATGTGGCAATCAAGAAAATCATCATTGTATAATCCAATCCATAAATTTGTTCATTAGCACAAATCACTGAAATGTTTTGCATGGGTAAAGAGGAAAATCCTGAGTGGTCTTTAGTCTTCCCTAATAATTGATATAGAGCCTACGGGTCTTGATTCAACCCTAAGGGACAATAACCAAGCTTCTTGAGCGAATCTGGCAAGTATATACATGTTGGAAGGCTGCTATAGGGTTTCCTGTAGTAGTACTACAGGAAACAACAAATTTGCTATAGGGAGTTATAATTCACCAAATGACCAACTAAATCAAATACAAATTGGATGGGACAATTTTTTTTATTTACTAGGATGTCTTAGGTCTCCATTCTAAGTGGAATCACTCAAAAAGACCTCTGTTAGCCCATGCTAAAAAATGGCAGAAAATTACTAGTCTAAAATCTAGAAATTCAAGAACTAGTGAGCTAGTAAATCTATCAAATGCCTAACATAATCAAGTGAAAATGAAATGTGTTAATTTTTGTTATTAATTATAATGTTTTTTTTTTTTTATTATTTAATGCAAGTGGAAACAACTCGATTGAATCTCATTGGCATGCTTTAAAAATTAGCAGAAACTTATTGTTATTTGCTACACAAGACTTCCAGAAATCTAGATTTAGGAATAAGCAAACTAATCCAAGTAGCTCAATGATTATTATGACCTTTCAAATTTGTTCCAAGGATGAAACAATGCTTGTGATCCTGCAAAATAGCTTACTTCGACCATTTAATCCAATCCTACAACAAGAAATCATTAACATTAAATGCATAAATAGAAAAAAGACAAGAATAAGAGATGCGTGTGAATAAGAAGTGAAAGGAAGAAAATTAAAAGATACAAAAGGACTCTGAGGCTCCTGGGATGGCCAAGCCCAAGTACAATCAAAGTCCTACGAAGGATACCAAGGTTTAAAAGCTGAACATGACACCAATCTTCATTATTTCCATCAATACAATTGCATCCCTGCAAGAAATGACAATGGAGATACAAAAATACGAGTTCTCTCCACAAGAAGACTAATAAACATCTACCCCTAGAGGCAAATTCGACTTAGTACTTATAAAACATGATTAGGAAGCATTCCCCATGAAAGGAGGAAGTTTTCCCCACTAAAATATCTTGATTAGTGGATCTGGTTCCCAATACTAGGAATATGCATTAAATGGTTGGGAACACATTCCTAGATTTTCTCAATCATTGGAGCTCCATAATCTGTGTTGTAATTCCAGAATATCTTGTTGATTTATTATTTAATATTGATCCTCCTGTAGTGGGGAGCAAGTCCCTAAATTATCTCGTCCTCCAAATCTTCATAATCTGCCCAATATTCTCACAATATTCTACAAAAATAAATAATATTAAGCACAAATATGCAATTATCCATAAACCTTTCTAATGAACATATTAAAGTTAAAAATACATTATGTAATGCAAAAGGAGAGGTTTAATGTGCTGAAGGATGGTCACATGGGCCTTAATTTATGTCTAATTTAAAGGCCCATCAATTTTTTTGGTGTGGACATTCCCTTTTCCTGTGATTTTCACTACACATACAACACTTTAATTACTTTTTGCCTTCATACTTGTGCTGCTCTGTTGTTGGTTTCTGCATATTCCCCTAGAAATAATGTTGGATTTTTGCCGAAATTGACTTGCATGGGTTAGATGCTTACTTTCCCTCTTTTCTGAACTTTTCTTGGGCATTTTCTTCTTATTTCCATTATTGTTCCTTGCCTTCCAATTACTCTTGATTTTTTGTATATGCTTTTCTTGCTCATAGTATCACTCGGACAAATATTGATCTCTAAAGAGATTTTAAAATTCTTTCCAAGTCAATTCTCCCTCAACAATGCCTCCAACAATTTTCAAATCTTCCCACCATATGTTTTCTTTTCCCTTCAAGTTGTAGGTGTAAATCCTAGCTTTCATATTTCCAGAATAATCATGAATTCTAAAAAATTTCTACATGCCAAGAAACCAAGCTTCCGCCTCTTCCGATTTCTTCATATCCCTATCAAATGTGAGTGTCTTGGATTTCTTGAATTCCTCAGGCATATAATCCTTTTCCTTTCTTCCTTGATGATGATGGTGGTGATGATGAGAGTGATGGCGGTGGCTCCTGGTAGTAGAACTAGATGGTCTGTTAGAGTGATTCACATAAGTGTTGGTTCTTCCTCTCGAGTTGCTCGATGGTGCATTCCACACACAATATCTTCGCTTTCCTACCTATGCCTCTTCCTGGATCTACTACTGTCTACCCCAATTTTTTTCTCTTCCGACTCTTGAAGGCTTCTCCCATCTTTATGGATAGCCCTAAGCTCAAGTTTCCTCTGTCTTTGCAAATTTGAGAGACTTCGTAAGATGACTATAGTTATCTTAGCTTGTTTCTCTTGAGCTCTCACCAGTCTCTCATTATCTTCCTTGAAGCTTCTAACTTCAACCCTTAGGCTCCTCATAGTATCCATCCAATATGGGGAATGAGCCCCTCCCCCTTGGTCAAATGACATTTCTTCTTCATGTGTCCTTCCCTCTTCATTTCCATGTTGTGACTAATCAGAACTCTACTACACCATTCTAGTCCTCATTTATGTGTTTGTCTCTACCTTCTATTGCTTATGATGTGTTGTCAATCACACACAATTGTTAGCATGTAAGAAATAAATAAACAACAAAATTATGCCCATGGTCCTACTCTTACAGAGTTTCTGTAACAGATTTTCTGCAACAAAACAATCCATATTAGCACATGTTATCAACAAAGCAACAATTCATTAACTAATATATATAGGCCTGCAAAATTCACAAAAGGTTTTAACTGTTAATCATAGTTGTTAATTTATTCATGACAATGAAACATGTCAACTGTTTAGTTTTATGCTACTTAGATAAATCATAGAGTCAATATATTAATTAGGCATGCAATTAAGTAGTTTAGACCAAATTTTAACACCTAAAATTTATCTTACTAGATTTATGGAAATCATCTTGAATTTCCATTGCAGAGATTTTTTGTTACTTTCCCCGAAAAGAGCCCATCCAGTCCAAGTGTTGAACCTGGATGCTCTAATACCACCTATAAACACCCCACTTACCTCAGTGAAATGTCCACTTACTAATCCAATTTCTCTTGTACTATTAGAAAAATGGGATAATTTTTTTTTCTCTTATATCCATTTTCCTTATCGATTCTCCTTTCAAGGATTTGAATTTATTTAATTAAGTTTACCACCCTTCTTTTACTCTAGAGTACTATAACTCAGATCACAAATTCTTTCTTATATATATGTGTGTGTGTATGTGTGTGTAGGTTTGCCAACAAGTGAAGGTACTCATGCCCATACCATACCTGAACTAGTGTGCAATATTACACACACACACACACATATATAATTTTGCACTATTGGTGGACATTATATTGACCTATTATATGCCACGTCGCCTATATGCATTGGACCCCACGCCATATATAGATTTGACAGTCATGGTTGATCGAAGAGATCAATGGTTTGTGCCGAGGGTAGCCCTCCCACTAACGTCACAAGGGGCATGGGGGGGGGGAGTCCTGTTGCAATATTGGTTGTTCATTCCCCGAAGGAGAGTGATAATTTGTGTTGGGGGTAGCCCTCACATTAACGTCACAAGGGGGTGGGTGGAGGCAAGCACAAAGTGATCCAGATTTAAACAAGAATGCAACAAATTACAGAGATAACCATAAACACAGAGATGCAGCGGAAATAATACTTCATTTCATTAATGTAAAATACTGAAATATGCTTACAAACAGAAATGGAAATAAACTAGCTAGGGTGATGGTCGCTTATCTCTGAGAAGAGATGTGGTGGCTACATGCCTCTGAACTGTGTTAAAATGAGGCTCGAAGGCCTCTTTATTGTTGAGAAACAATGGAAAACCCTAAACATCCAAAAACCTAACCCTAGAAGATGAAATGCCAAATTGTGGGCCTAGTTTGGGTAAATTGGTACATCAACTTCCTGGGGTCGTAACTTTGGCATATGATCTCCGTTTGATGTGCACAATATCTCGTTAGAAAGATCTATCCAAGAACTACAACTTTGGTAAGAGCAACATCAGTCCATGGAGCCATGTTGCTCCTAGTTTTCCCAAAAAACGTCGTTTAGGGCCTCAAAACGACTCTGGAAGTTTAGGACCTAAAAAACTGCTAAAAATAGTAAACTGTGCTACAATTAAGGAAACTGAAAAGCTGAAAGAAACAATGGTGGGGGTCCAAGTGGACTTGGTGGATGGCCACCAATATCCACCTGGATCATTCCTCCCCCCTTAGGAAGCAATGGTCCTCATTGCGTTGAGTTCCTCCATGAGATGAGAAAACTTCTGTTGAACTTGGTCCCTGGTGAGCCACTTGCCTAGTGAAGGAGTGTGCCTGCTTTGAAAACTCAATACAGTTGGATATTTTGATGGCGAGTGTGCTTGATCTGTGTGTCCATGATCCGATTATTTGCAGCTTGTTCTATGCAATTTGGATTTAACTTTGTGGGTGTGAGTTGTTCTACAATGTCGGATGTGTCTAGTAATGGTGGAAAGTATGGCCAAAGGCGGTCCACATTGAACACTGGGTACAAGCCAAGGAATGGGAGAATGTTGATCTCAAAAGCATTGTCTCTCATAGCCTTGGTAATGGTGTAAGGACCATATCGAAGTGGTATGAGTTTCCGATAGGCTTCGGTAAGGCGTTCCTTTTGCAAATGCAACCAGAGTTTGTCGCCCACTTGAAACTTGTGTGGCACCTGATGTTGATCATGTCGCTGCTTGTACTTGGCATTTGATTTCTCTAGAATGTCATGGACTTGCTGGCGAATATGTTGGATGTGCTCAATAAAGTTGTTTGCCTTATCTGTTTTGGACTGGACATGAGCCAAATCTGTGTGAATAGCTACAAATGGCATGGCCACATCAATGGGTCATAGTGGTTGGAATCCCAAGCCCACCTAAAAAGGGTTGTGGCTAGTCGAGCTGTGGAGAGCCTGGTTGTAGCTGTGCTGAACATAGGGGAGGCTCTCATCCCATGTGCGCAGATGCTTTGAGTTGTACATGCGCAGAATGTGTACGATCATCCTGTTAACAACCTCTATCTGGCCATCAGTTTGAGGATGGAAGGCTGTGGACTTAGTGAGTTTGGTGTCCAACATCGACTAGAGACTGGACCAAAATATACTAAGGAACTTGTTGTCCCGATCTAAGATGATAGACTATCGGATCCCAAAGTGTACCCACACTTGTTCAAAGAAGAGTTTAGCAGTGGCTTCTGCTGTGATATTCTTCTTGCAGGCCGCCATAATGGCCATCTTCGAGAACCTGTCGACGACCACAAAAACACAGTCGTTTCCATGCTTATTGGAAGGAAGGCCTGACATGTAATCCATGGATATGGATTCCCAAGGTCGACTAGGGGTAGAAGCGGGGTACAGAGGCCTTGCTTCTTGATGGTCGATTTGGCAATGGCGCAGGCAGTGCATGATCTGATGTACTTCCCGACATACTGTCCAAGATTTAGCCAATAGAAATACTTCTGTAGTACTGCCACCATTTTCTCAACCCCAAAATGTCCAATAGCCGGACTATAGTGTGCTTCCCAAATCATCTTGGCATGCTCGCTTGAAGGGACACAAAGGTGACCCAGGTGGCATAACAAGTCATCCTGGAGGTGAAAATCTACAACATGCTAACCCTCCAAGAGTGTCTGGTATTTGTGGCCAAATTTTGGGTCGCTTTTGTAGAGAAGTGGCCAATCAGAAGTCTCGTGCCCATAAGAGTTGAGCATGGTGGTTAACGCCATGATCGGTGGTCGACTGAGGCAATTTGCAACATTATTGGTGTTGCCCTTCTTATACTTGATATTCAAATGGAACTGTTGCAGGTATGTGGACCACTTTTGATGGCGATCATTTTGCAATTTCCCTTGGGTCTGTATGAACTGTAGGGGTTGGTGGTCTGTGTGGATGACCGTTTCCTTCCCCAAAATGTAATGCTTCCATTGTCGGCAGGCCTGCACAATGGAATACATCTCTTTTTCATAAGTGGGATACTTCTAGACTGTGTCTGAAATTGTCTCATTGTGATATGCCACTGGATGCCTGTGTTGAGTAAGGACTGCCCCAATAGCATAGTCAGAGGCATTTGTCTCGACCTCAAATGGTTGTTGCAAGTCTGGTAATGCGAGCATTGGTGCCGAGCAAAGGCAATCTTTCAACTCTGTGAATGCCTTTTGTTGAGATTTAGACCAAAAGAATTTTTCTTTCGCTCCTCCCTTGGTGACTTGACTCAAGGGCCAAGTGATATGAGAAAATCCCAACACGAACCTGCAGTAGAAGTTGGCAAGACCTAGAAAGCTGCGGAGCTCTATTAGAGTGGTTGGAGATGGCCAATCCCGAATCACTTGGATCTTGGCTAGATCCACATGCACCCCTTGTTCATCAATAATGTATCCCAGATACTAAACTTAGGTCATGCCAAAAGTGCATTTCTCCAAATTGGCACATAATTTGTGTTGCTGCAGTGTTTGGAGAACCTGTCGGATGTGGTGGAGGTGCTCTTCCCAACTTTGGCTAAAGATCAGGATGTCATCCAAGTATACCACTACAAATGAGTTGGTGAATGGCCACAAGATGTCATCCATTATCCTCATGAAGGTTGCAGGAGCATTCGTCAATCCGAAAGGCATAACCAACCTTTCGAAAAGGCCCTCCTTGGCTTTGAAGGCAGTCTTCCACACATTGGAGGGTTCGATTGGTACTTAGTGATATCCTAACTTCAAATCGATCTTGCTGAAATATTTTACCCCCTTCAGTTGGTCCAGGAGGTCATCAATCCATGGGATCAGGTACCTATTACGGACAATGATCTTGTTCAGCACCCGATAGTCAATACAAAGTCTCTAAGTCCCGTCCTTCTTCTGTACCAACATGATTGGGCTCCCACAGGGCGATGAACTCAGACGGATGTGACCTTTTTGCAGCAACTCCTGAACCTGCCTCTTGATTTCATCGTTCTCCAGAATGGAGCGCCGATATATTGGTCCATTGGGGAGTGACGCACCTGGGGTCAGATCGATGGAGTGCTTGACCTGACAGTGCAGAGGAACCCCTGCAGGGGAGGTGAAGATTTCCTCGTACTCCTCCACGACCTTGTCCGTTGGTAGTTGTAGTGCGGAGGGGCCCTGTCTGGAGGTCATGGCCACCGTCTTCTTCTTTCCTTGAGGGCGTATCATCAGGAAAACAAATTTCCCAGTTTTGGAAATGAGCTTACTGCATTGTTTTGCAGTAACCAAAGAGATGACGGTAGGTGGTGCTACCTTCGGTATCCTATACAACTTATTTCCCAAAGTAACAATAACAGCACGGGACTTTGATTCATACACAAAATGTCACTTCCATAAGTATGGTTGCCCTAATAATACATCACAAACTTCAAGGGGAGAAATGTCACAAATACCTCATCCTTGAAGGGCTTGATGTTGTATGGAAAGCGACACTGCTAGCTCACGCGAACATCCCGTCCTAGGTAAAGCCACCCGATGGTGTACGGTTGTGGATGTGTTGTGGTCAGTAAGCCTAGCCGCTTCACGACCTTTGCCAAAATGAGGTTCTTTTGGCTCTCGTTGTCGACAATGAACTGTAGCGGGGTGCCCTTTACCCACATCTGGGAGTGGAAGAGATGCTCCTCCTCCTCTAGATCTTCGGGTTCCTCCTTCTAGATCTTCATGGTGGCAACAGTGGCGTTGGGCTCCACATCGATAATCCACTTCCTTTTGTCATTCCCCTTGTCGGTTCTGACTCAGAGTCAGAACATGCATCTGATTCTGAAACCTTTAGCTCGGCCACCAGTGACTGCTTGGCCCGACACTCACTTGTGTTGTGAGTGGAGCTCTTATGGAACTCACACCACTTTCCCGTGTCCTTTTTTGGCTTTGCGACACTGTTCTTTGCTTGCAGCTTTGGCGGGTTGTCTTGGGCTACCCCGCCTTGGCTTTGTCCTTTGTTTTACGGTTTGGGGGCACCTTTCCCTTGCTTCAGATTCGTAGATCCAAAGTCTCGCTTCTTCTGTTTAAATTTTTTCTCGACCTTAACGGCATATCGGTATGTCGTGCCAAGCGAGGAGATGTTCAAGAATTCTATTTCTTCCTGGATGTACTTTGCAGGCAGTCGCGGTATTTGAGTACCAAATGTTGCTTTGAATCCTTGATACCCAACTTTGTACGAAGGGTATGGAAAATATTGGTAAACTTCGGCACGTCTTCGTCCCTTCCCTGCCGCAGCGTGGTCCACTTTATGTATTGATCCTCATAGCTTTTGAAAGGGTATTATTGCTCCTTGATGGCATCTTGGAATGAATTCCAAGTGGGTACTGCTGAAAATAGTGAGTCTGTACTTTCATCCTTTTTCTCGCAGTAGGTTTCCCACCAGTCCTTGATGTGGGGGGCTGCTTTGAGAAGAGGGAAAATAATCTTTTCCCGACAGGAAAAATCATGAACAGAAAAATAACCCTCTAGCAGATTTAACCATTTATTGATGACATCTGCGTCTATCTGACCCTCGAATATGGGGATTTCAAAATCAACTTGTACCTTAAACGGTGTGGCGTTTCTATAGTAGTTGTTGCAAGCCGATGCGTCACCCCTGGGTAGCCGCTGAAGGATCTGGGCAAAGCTGTCCATCGTCGCGTTCCTTTGTCGCTTGAGGGCTTCTTCGAGCAAGATTTTGATAGGATATCCTGCCCCCTCATCTTTCTTTTCATTCGCGATGGGAGGTTGTCAGGATTTGCGAGGCTGGTCTTGCAAAGGTTCAACCATTTCAAGCCCTAACTCCTTATATCCCGACCTCGTTGGGGACATGCAAAGAAAAACAGAGAAAAAGCAGACTACTCTGATACCAATGATCTAGATTTAAACAAGAATGCAACAAATTACAGAGATAACCATAAACACAAAGATGCAGCAGAAATAATACTTCACTTCATTAATTTAAAATACTGAAATATGCTTACAAACAGAAATGGAAATAAACCAGCTAGGGTGATGGTAGCTTATCTCTGAGAAGAGATGTGGCAGCTACATGCCTCTGAACTGTGTTACAATGAGGCTTGAAGGCCTATTTATTGTTGAGAAACGATGGAAAACCCTAAACATCCAAAAACCTAACCCTAGAAGATGAAACACCAAACTATGGGCCCCGTTTGGGTAAATTGGTACATCAACTTCCTGGGGTCATAACTTTGGCATATGATCTTCGTTTGACGTGCACAATATCTTGTTAGAAAGATCTATCTGAGAAATACAACTTTGGGTAGAGCAACATCAGTCCATGGACCCATGTTTCTCCTAGTTTTCCCGAAAAAGACATCGTTTAGGGCCTCAAAACGACTCCGGAAGTTTAAGACCCAAAAAACTGCTAAAAATAGTAAACTATGCTACAATTAAGGAAAATGAAAAGTTGAAAGAAACAATGGTGGGGGTCCAAGTGGACTTGGCGGGTGGCCACCAATATCCACCTGGATCACAAAGCCCAGTTGCAATCTTGGTCATTCATTCCCTGAAGGAGATTAACAATTTTCATCAGGTGTAGGCCTACTGCTGACGTCATAGGGAATGGGGGGGCACAAAGCCCCACAACAATCTTAGTTGTTCATTCCTCGAAGGATATTGATGGTTTTCACGGGGGGTACCCTCCCCATGGACCTCGTCCGTGGTGATCCTGGTTGTTTGTCCCAAAAGTTAGATCAACGGTATGCTGAGGGGGTATCCTCCTTATTGATGTCACAAGGGAGGTGTCCATGCATAGTTTCCATTCCACGTCACACTAGACCCCTGTCATTATCCTCTACATGGCACCATATCCTCCATGCGGTCTTGGTCTTTATCATCCCAACACTCTCGTCACATGAGCCTCCTTTGAACTTCCGAGGTTGAGACCTCCAAGACATGTCACTCTAGGATTTCCTTTATGCCTCACTTAGTGCGAGCTCCACTCCCTAGCCTCTTCCATGATACCATCTCTTCCACGTCGTCTCAGTCTTTACATCTCGACGATTCTCCTCACAATATCCCATTGATCTTCTAGGGTGAGACTTCCGGGACATGTCACCTTGATCTTGACATCCTGACGATTCTCCTCACACTCTCCCCTTGATCTTGACATCCTGACGATTCTCCTCACACTCTCCCCTTGATCTTGACATCCTGACAATTCTCCTCACACTTTCCCCTTGATCTTGACATCCTGACGATTCTCCTCACAATCTCCCCTTGATCTTCTAGGGTGAGACTTTTGAGACACACCATCTTGGTTGTTATCATCCAATTAAGTGGTGGCTTCTGTTAAGGAAAGAAAAACATAAGTATGGTTCCACTAACGCA
The DNA here is from genome assembly GCA_031772625.1 of Pinus tabuliformis. NCBI lineage: Eukaryota > Viridiplantae > Streptophyta > Pinopsida > Pinales > Pinaceae > Pinus > Pinus tabuliformis. Next base: position 647,267,479 of record CM062815.1, on the reverse strand, counting down.
CCGCGACCACAACTCTAATAAAGGCTTCATCGCAGGCTTTTACAATGGCTATTATATATATGGCGCCTCTATTTTTAGTTACGGGGACCAAACTAAAATCGACATGACATAATGCTCCTACAAAACGATAACATACACATACGCGATCACGAATGGAGTAAAACGATTACAAAAGGACTGGTTTGGTCATGAATTAAGTCAAGTACACTACATTCCACACTATACATGTATAAATTTATGCATGCACACTTCTATCATTTATGTGCTTATTCTCCCTCCTGCACACAACCAACAATATGTGAATTTCCCTATATTTTACATTCATTATAATGAGGTCCATTTGCCTCAGAACCTCAATCATACTAATGAATTTAATTGGTGCTGGGAGGTTTATACGGGTTTTCCTCCATGGACCCACGATGTTCAAAGTTTTCATTATTTCAGCTCAAAAATTAATTTAAGTGTTTAATCAATCAAAAAAGGTTATGATGGCTTACCCAAAGCTTACTCACATTGACTGCATAGTTGTTTTCAATATGTGCATACAACACTAATGTATATATGTATATGTATTTTTCCTACATACAAATATTTGAGTAGGACTACTAACACAAGTGATCACTTATCAGAATCCTCATCCTTGTTAACCACATGAGCACCACGCACCATTGAAGCAATTAATACCAAAAACTAACTTAATAATTTACACATATTCAATGGCACGAGTCACATATGCAGAAAACGTATCTTGAATTTGGACTAGAGTTGGGAAATGAATCTGGGACAAAAAATATCCACCCAACCATAGACAACTGCAACCAATCCTCACTTGCAACTATCACCATCGAGCTAGATTCCAGAGACTGAAGGGATTTTCTCAAAAGGCTTAAACACTGGCTTCATCTCCACCCACAAATATGAAGGGATTCCAGAGAACCAAGTCTCCACCCTTCAACCAACAACATAGTGGTTCCACCCACCTTGGGGATTCTAAAGCCCACCATAAAACAAATGTAGCAAGAAAGGCTTTAGAGATCCTCCTTTTCGGAATCCAAGGAATAACCCTCTACCCCAACCATCAAGGGACTGTAGAAAAAGACCATCTCCACCCTTTGGCTAAATATGGAATCGAGAGGCCATTGTTCCTCACCTGGGGATGATCTTCTTCTTGCTAATCTTTCCAACCGAAACTAATATCATTGTTATTCCTCCTTTTTCTGCAAGACTCCTTTTCTTTCCATCCTCTTGGGATTCTCTTCTCTTGTCCCCCATTTCTCTCCTACTATGTTGTTGAATGCGCATTCTAGAATGGCCTCTTCCGCTCTCATGGTTCTTTATTGCATAATGATTGATTTCAATTGCTTTTCCCCTGCTGTCAGCACAATCTATTTCCTGTTAATTTCTCTATCTTTCCTTCCTTGTAATGTTTTCCAGAGCAACATGGGCTTGTGTACTTCTCTTGCAACCTCATTAATCCTAAAAATACCAAGCTATCAAATTTGCACAAACCAACCTTTAATGGAAGTCATAACCAGTTCAAATTTTCCTACAACAAGGAAGCTTAAACATCCTAAGCAAGAAACCCCCCCAGTCTCTGGAATCTATGTCCCATTACTCAACCCTTTTTTTTTGGTAAAAATATTTACATTGAATTTCATGAGAGAAATCATGGTTGGGGATGTCACACAAAGAATACATTTGAAAGAGGGGACAAGATTGCAACATGGACTTTCTCATATGTGGGGATTCTAAGAAAGAAGTACACTTCTTTCAATGCCCCTCCACTCACAAGAGGTTGGAAAGAAAAAGGAGCTAAAAGAAAGAAAGATAGATAGAAACAAAACAATGGTATCCAAATATTTTCTTTCCAAACATGGCTATGCCTTGAGAATTTAGATAAAGCTTAGGTATGTTTAATATTGTATTTTATTATGCAAACAATTTGTAGAGTAGTTTTAAAGTGTTCTAACCACTAGTTATAGGATCTTAGGAAAGAAGCGACTCTTTCATCCCAAACTGGCCTAACGTAGCTATTGATGAGACAGTCATGTAAGGAAGATGCAAGGAATTTATCCTCATATATACTGGTTCAATAGGTGTAGTCTTAATGTTAAGCATTAAATTCATTATTAAGCCTTATATATTGAGTTATTACATTTTTATTGTTATATTAGTAGGTTGGTCAAAATCTTTCATTGTACCCTTTCATTATAATTGTACCCTTTGTCTCATATATATACACCAAAGAGACTTAGTCTTAGGATCATCTCATCTTGTCTTTTGTATATGATTCATTGTAAAAGGAGGTTTCTCCCTCGAACTAGATAGTATTTATTAGCCTTTCATCATTTTTAAGGAACTTGGGTCATTAGATTTGGTATTAGAGCCTATGATACTAGGGTTTTTCTCCTCCAATCAAAACAACATGGGATTTTCACTATAATTTTTTTTCTAGGAAGCTTAAGACAACCAAATTTTGAGGAGAATGAGGAGAAATATCAAAGTACATATGGTCAAAATTCAAGTTTACTATAATTTTGGACATATAGTTTATGGAATTTAGGTTTTGTGACTAATCCTAAAATCAATTTTAAATAAGTCTTTTTATTTTCACTTCAACTTCCTCTTTTTCTGAAGTTTCAGATAGTGAAATTTTGATGGGATCGGGGATAAATATCATAGTATAAGTAATCAAGTTTTTTTTTTTTTTTTGGTTCATTATAATGTTAGAGATATAATATGATGGAATGTAAAGCTTGTAACTAATCCTGAAATCAATTTTGAAAGAGCCATCTTGGAATTTTCGCTATAAAATTTTGGTGAAGTTTAAGGCTTTAAAATTTTCAAAATAATGAGGATAAGTAGTGAATTGCATGTGTGATTTTTTGTACATAGACTTTATATTTTATGAGACATATCTTGAGGAAGTTAGGGTTTTTTTTGACTAATGTAATTAGTCTTAAACAAACAATTTTGATATTTTTCCTATATTATTTTTCAAAGTTTCAAAATGTGAAAATTTTAAGAGTTTAAGAAATCATATCAAGGTGCTACACGATGAAATTTCAAACCCAAAAGGACTCAAATATTAATGATGTAATTAAAAAAAAGTTAGCCCTCTACACAGTCTCCAAGTTAAGTTTTTATAAAATTTACATAACTTACAATTTGAACAACTTTTGATTGGAAGATCCATTTTTGGGGTGATTGAAAATTGTGATAAAGATTGAGTAATGTTATTACTTTTTCATATGGAAAATGGTTATACAAGAAATAATACTCCTCATAAAAATTAAAGCCTAACACCTAAATAAACTGAACACATAGCATACATGTTCTCCCAATTTAATAATCAAGTCATGATGAAATAAGACATAGTATGTTGATAAAAGTGGACGTATCATGTTTTTAGCATGTCCTTAAAAAGGAAGTAAATGAAAACAAGGAACATATGGAAAGAAGATGGATAAGAAGGTAGAAGAAATATGAAATCTTTTCTCAAAGGGGCTCTTAAAAGGGATATGAAGAGCCAAGGAAATCATGAAAGTAAGGAGAACAATTGTGTTGGAACTCAACCACATACGTAGAACATTTTATCACAATTGGAGAGAACATTTATTCAATCATAGAATTATGATCATTCACGACCCCAAGATCCTCAACATTAAAGGTTCAATTCGATATTAAGAAACTAAGTCATTTTGAAGATTGATATGAGGAAGCTTGAGGGAAAACATGGGTGTTATAGATAGATTAATTCTTTGATCTACACCAAGTGTCAACCTTACAAAAGGTAACTATTGAATATTTATATTTAGAATGAGATCAATTTATATGCTATCAATGGATTTGTGAAAGGAAAAATGACTCTGTTATATCTAGGTCCATCTTTACAGAGGAATTAATAGTATATTATGGGAATACTATGAGCAATGTATTCTTTTGTCAATTGGTAAACTTTCAACCAAAAGGTCCAATTACGTAGCAAATTCAACAATTACAAAAGTTGACTCTCTGGGTAAAGAACATTCCATAGGATAATTTGTTAGACATATTTATGGGAACTTTAAATGAAAGCATCGAACAAGAGGTATGTCTCTTTGAACCTAAATCCCTAGAGCATTCTTTCGATTTGGCAAGGAAACTTGAATGTAAAATTATGGCTACTAGAAGATTAGTCACTAACAACTATAGAGAACATCATGCTCTCACTCCTAGACTCACTCAACTAATAAAGTTGACACCTTAGCAAATGGATGAAAGAAGAGAAAATGGACTATGTTTCAATTTTCATAGTAAGTATGGCAAGGGGAATAAATGTGACAAGAATATATTATTCTACATATACTATGAAGAAGAAGAAGATCAAGTGATGAGATCTAACAACATGACAAAACTACTACAAAAGTGACACCATGGTGTAATTGCACAATTATGCTCACTATATGTTTAAACATGTATATCATTTACTCGAGTGGATCTCCAAAATGTTATCAACAATCATTCTAATGTATTTGGAGAGATGCCTAGTGGTTTTCCACCTACTCGGGATCATGACCATGCAACCCATTTACAACTTGGAAGTGTACCACTTAACACTGGACCTTACATGTATCCATATACACAAAAGAGAGATTGAATATATGATTCAAGAAATGTTAGAGGCTAGCCTGATTTAACCTATCCAAAGTGTTTTTTCTTCACCAATGATGATGGTCACAAAAATGATGGTTCATTGTGTATGTGTCCAAATTATAGATAGCTCAACAAAATGGCCACCAAAGATAAGTTTTGTACTCCTGTCATTAATGAATTATTATATGAATTATGTGGAATAGTTTTCTTTACTAAGTTGGATCTTTGTTCAAGATATAATCAAATTAGAATGAGGCAAGAAGACATTCCCAAAACAACCTTTACAACACATGAAGGTCATTATGGGTTTTTGGTGATGCCATTTGGACTTACTAATGCACCTTCAACATTTCAAAGATCGATGAATTCTATTTTCAATATGCTCTTAGAAAAATTGTGCTAGTGTTTTTTAATTACATACTAATCTATAGAAAATATTGAGAAGAGCATGTACAACATGTTGTCATGGTCTTAAAACTATTAGAAGAGCAACAACTATACGCAAAGACTTCCAAGTTTTTCTTTGGGGTTCAAGAAGTGGAATATTTGGGTCATATTATATCTCATGAAGGTGTCGAAGTGTACCCTATAAAAATTAATTTAGCTATGATGGAATGGAAAATCCCAAAAACCTTGAAGAAACTTAAAGGATTCTTAAGATTAATAGATTATTAACGCAAGTTTTTCAAGAATTATGGTCAAATAGTAGCACCTATTACAACATTGTTAAAGAAGGAAACAAGTTTTTGGACATAACAAGCAACCAAAACCTTTGAAAAACTTAAGGAGGCTATGTGTACAACTCTTGTCCAACACCTAACTTCACAAAAAGCTTTGTTATGGATTATGATGCCTTAGGCCATGGCACTGGTGCAATTTTGATGCAAGAAGGAAGGCCCTTCTCCTTTGAAAGCATCCAAATTAAAGGAAATACATTTCTCAAACCTATTTATCAAAAAGAAATGTTAGCCATACTACATGTGGTTTAAAACACACACCCTTACCTATTAGGAAGACAATTTAAACTAAAAATAGATTGTGATAGCTTAAAGTACTCCTTGGAGCAATGATTATCTTTAAAATAGCAACAAAAATGGGTTACAAAGATTCTAGGTTATGAATTTGAAATTATCAACAAAAAAGGAAAACATAATATGGTGGAAAATACACTTTCAAGGAAAGAAAAAGAAATAGAGGGTTTATTATGTGTTATTTCTATTCCAAAATTTGATTGTGTGGAAGAAGTAACGATAGAATGGAATGAATATCAAAAGGTATGCAAGATTATTCAACAACTACAAGAGGACCCAAGTGCATTAGATAAATTTGCATGGAATAATGATATGTTGTGGTATCAAGATCGCTTATATTTATGTAAGAATCCCAACTCAAACAAAAGTCCTTTTGAAATTGCACACTTCTCCTATAGGTGACAATTAGGGTTCTTAAGAGCTTACATAACATTGTTTTTAAAACTAATGTTTAACAGTTTGTGGCGAAATGTGTGGTTTGTGAATATAATAAGGGAGAGACAATCAAGACCCCTGTATCTTCTACAATAATTAGCCATACCAAGTCAATGTTGTGAATAATTTTCAATAGATTTTATTATAGGTTTACCCGAATTTGAAGGAAATAATGTCATTATGGTAATAATAGATCGATTGACAAAGAATGCCCATTTTTTCTCTCTTTCTTATCCTTTTAAAGAAATTAGAATGAAAACGTTCATGGAAATAGTCCAAAAGCTACATAGAATCTTGAAGATACTTATAGGAGATAGAGATCCAATGTTCACTTGAAATTTTTGGACTAATTTTTTTTTTGTTGTTTACTCAATTGTCTCACGCCACCCTCAATCTTCTGGGAAAACTGAGACTGCGAACACTTGTGAGAAGGATATCATCATTGCTTTGCATCTAATACACTAATATAATGGGTCAAGTGGTTTCCATTGGCATAATGTTGGTACAACACATCCTTCCATATTTCATTAAAAGGACCCATTGTTTATAAGGATACCATTGTTGCTTTGTATCTAATAAACCCATATAATGGGTCAAGTGGTTTCCCTTGACATAATTGTGGTATAACACATCCTTCCATACTGCATTAAAAATGTTCCCATTTGTGACACTTTATGGATATCATCATCCACCCATCACATCACCCTTGAAAGGGACTACAAATGTTCAAGCAATATAGGACCACATAAAACACCAACAAAATATTCTCAAACTATTGAAGGACAACTTGGTTATAACAAAAAATAGGATGAAACAACAAGAATATCAAAATCATAGTGAAAAGGAATTTGAAGCGGGAGATTGGGTATTTTTGATGCCACAACCATCCTGAAGAAACAAAATATGGACAATAAATTAACTCATAGGTATTATGGCCCTTATAAGGCGTTGCAGAAGATTGGAAGTATGGCTTACAAATTGGATTTTCTTCCATCTTCACGCGTACATCCAACCTTCCATGTTTCTTGCTTAAATAAGGTAATTGGTGACAAAACCCTAGTCTAAACTATTTTACTTGAGATTAATAAAGAAGGGAAAATCATACCAAAACTAGAAACAATCCTTGAAACAAGGATTACGTAGTTGATAAATCGAGAAATTATGGAGTACCTCATCAAATGAAAGAACCTACTAGTGCAAGAGGCAGCATGGCAATATAAGTTATTCATGTAGAAACACTTGTAGTTTGTCACTGTGTTGAGGAAAACACTTGTTTGAAGGGGAGGGGCATGTTAAGCATTAAAACCCTTATTGAGCCCTATATTGAGTTATTACATTTCTATTGTTATACTAGTAGGTTAGCTAGAATCTTTCATTGTACCCTTTTATTATAATTGTACCATTGTCTCCTATATAATACCAAGAAGATCTAATCTTATGATCATCTCATCTTCTCTATTGTATTGGATTCATTGTAACAAAATGTTCTGCCCCTGAAAGTGGATTGTATTCATTGAGTTTTTATCATTTTTAAGGCACTTGGGTCATGACACACAACCACCTATCTTTTCTTCAATACAATTATCATTGTCACTACAAAAAATTTATGTATTTGAAAGGTCTTAGGAGGAAATTTACATGCTTGTTTATGCTTCCGTTTTGGTACATAATCACAACATTAAATTTGAAATATGTGATCCACTTCATGTGCTATACATTACCAATCTTCCTTTGTGCCTAGAGAAACTAGAGAGATTTATGGTCATTACAGATGATATTGTCTTATATGAACAAACAATGTCTTCAATGCAAGTTTAGAGATTAAACTATTGCACACATTCCTTTATCATTTATTGAATAATATAGAACCACATTTGAAAAAGTCTAGGAGTGGTATGCAACATGTTTTCAAAGCAGCATTAAAAGTGCGCCTATGACATGTCTATAGACATACACCTTCGCATCAAAGGCTTGATGAATATCAAGTAAAGAAAATGCTAGAATAGTAAAATCTATGAGCTTGATCTCTTCAAAAGCGTGCCCTAGCTAACTGTGATTTGGTCAATGTTTAATGAATTGAGTAAGTGTGCAACATGGTCAAACTACATAATGAACTCTCATAGGTAATTGGCCATTCTCGGGAAGCTTTGCAACACTTGAATCTTCTTCGATGGTGGCTATTGGAAAATCAATGAAATCTTTATTGGATCAATATTGAAACCATCAATGTTACCCAAGATAATACTTTTTCACCTCAAAGGTCCTTTTATAAGAAGATACCCTTTCTATAAAGTCTATAATGACAAAAAGGTGAAAAGATAAATCCAAATGTAGATATGTACTTGAATAAAATTTTGAAGTTCCATATTTATTTTAAAGTATAGGAATCTTTGTGAATCTTATTAATTCTTAAAAAACTAATCATCAAATGCTAACAATATACGCACACACACATACACATTGGGAAAACCTATCATAACTTAGGTTGTCAACTCAACAATGCGGATGACCATCACTGATTACTATTTGCAAATCCAAGTTGACTCATCACTGTTATTCAAGGAAAACCACACCACCTGTAATGTAATTACTCGTTGGTGGTCTATACAAAGGTAAACTTTCACTCCTACCAAATGCTTCTAAATCTTGGGCTTTTAACATGTTTTCTTAGGTCAATACAAACACCTAGCCAACCAAAAGCAATTTTAAAATATACTCCAAACCCAATTATATATATATATATATATAATATATAGAAAAAGCAATACTTAATTTTAATAAAAAATCAAAATATAATTTTTAAATAATAAAATTATTAAAAAATAGTATAAATATCCTACATTTTCTAAAATTATAAAAACTTATTTAATTTTTAAAGCCTTTTTATTATTTTTTTAAACTAAAATTTTTTGATTTCTCAAATTTTCATGGTAATCTTCTTTTTTGTAATATCCTTTTTTATCTATTTTTTTATAAAAATATATCCTCTCAAATTTTTTATACCTCTAAGAAAATCCTAACTATGTGATTAATCAGAAAAACTTGTATCAACACTTAAATTCTTAAAAAATGAGGAGTGACAATATGGAACAGAGAGAACCCAAGTTCACTTAAACCCTACGAGCGAAAACCCCACCCCTCACTTTTCCAAATTCCACTCCATCCATTTCTCAACTGCACAAACGATTCTTGCAGATGCAGGCCATGGCTTGCTTGCGTCGTGCAGCACTGGCCTCTATCAGGGGTTCATTTTCAAGAAGCCAGCTGTTTCATCAACAATGAACGATTTTGCAGATGCAGGCCATGGCTTGCTTGCGTCGTGCAGCACTGGCCTCTATCAGGGGAGCATTTTCAAGAAGCCAGCTGTTTCCTCAACAATGGACCTCTGCATCAGCGGAATGGCTCCAAATTCCGGACTCCATGTCCCCCAAAACCTTCCCCAAAGGTAAGAGCTTTCCTTGTTCTCAAGACCTCATTTCGGGCCATAAATTTTACTCAACGGATGCAGTCCTGAGCCGGGACAAAGAAGAGAAATACGCCTCGTCTAAAGTAAGCAAAACTTACGAAAGCCCAGAAAACAATAGATGGGCGGTGGTGGATGCTGCAAAAGAAATATGTCGAGTCCTTGAAAATGGCGATGAACACATGGAAGCAACCCTAACTCAATTGGGGATTCAGGTAACTCCAGAACTAGTTCATACGGTATTGGATAAAATGAGTTCCCCAAGTTCGGCTCTGAGGTTTTTTGAATGGGCCGAACGAAAACCAGGCTTCGAAAACGACACTTCAACTTCTGACAAGCTTGTTAATATTCTCGGCCGCTCGAAGGACTTTGAAACCCTGCGGAGGGTTTTGTCAGAGAGGTTACCTAATTATTGCAATTATTCTGCCAGAACATTTTCTTTCGCCACTGCCTGGCACGATGATCGGGATACGCTGAATGAAGTAATGGAAATGTTGGAGCAGCTGGGCCTTTCTCTCAGAAGGTATGCTTTTGAAATGCTTATAGCGGCTCTGTGTGAAAAAAATCACATCAGTGCAGCCTCAGCTGCGGTGGAAAAAATGGAAAATACTGATTGTGCTCCGAGGATGCAGACTTATAGGCCACTTATACATGTGTACTGTGAGAAAAACCAGATGGATAAGGTTCACGAGATTTTTGAGATGATGAAAGATTGTCCTCAAGATTGCACCTGCTATCATATTGTTTTAAGTGTACTTTGTAATAGGGCACAGTTTACAGAGGCTGTTGAATTTCTTCGGAGATATGATAATGTGGGCTACAAACCAGATGCAATTGCATATAACATATTGATTTGTGGTGCTGGCAATTTAGGGAGAATCAAAAGCGCCCTTAAGCTGTTTGATAGAATGAAAGAAGAAGGGATTACGCCTTTAGGTTGTACTTACATCCATATTCTTGGTAAGCTCTTTAAAATGAAAGGGTTTGAGGCGGCATATTCATTCCTGATTCAGCACAGTGGAAAGGATCGCAAACTGGATTCGAGTAATTATAGATGTTTGATTAGGGTTTGTAGCAAATCAGGCCAAGAGCAAAGAGTACGCAATCTCATGATGGAAATGAATACCAAGGGACTTGATTGATGCAAATTGGATGAAACAACCAGTACTTCCATGTCAAAAGGCCTTTGCCTCTGGTGGATGGGCTGTATAAAAACTCAGAGAAGATATCGCCAGATAGTTCAGGTTTTGGTGATGATTGCTGTCCTCATAGAGCTAATCGATTATAACAAATTAAAGATCTTTCTTTCTTATATCCAGGTGGTTTGTCTGAACATCAATGTCGCCTCTGGTGGATGGGCTGTATAAAATCTCTGAAAATATATCACCAGATAGTTCAGGTTTTGGTTATGATTGCTGTTCTCAACAAGAAGAACCAAATCGCCCGAGGGATTTGTTTCTTCAACTTGTCCTGACGATGAACCATACTAGTTGGTTCGAAACGCGTCGACAAATGTCTGTCTACATGTGATTTACGCTAAAGTTATTCTTTCAACTATTATGGATCACAGAAGCCTCAATTCAACTGTTGTTAACTCACCGATCTTTCAATTAACTAGTCAATTTACTAAAAATAGCTCTAGTCATGCATGCAATTCGAATTGTCTAGTTGAGTGGAGGAAAAAGACATCAGTGTAATCATTATTATATATTGTTGAGCACACAAAGTTTGCATGTAGTAGGTGGAGAAAACTCTTGGAATTGCACAAGAAAATAGGAGCTCTTCCTATTCTTTAGGAGCATGAATTGCGCAAGGAAATAAGAGGAAGTAGGAGGCCTATTTTGGCCAATTATTTGCCAGAGCAAACTCAAGAGGAGGAGATCGGTATTGTAGTGTAGATTGAGCTTCAAGCATTGAAGTTATCATTGTAATAGATCTATATTCGCATTTGATACAATACAAACATAGGAGGGGTTTTTCCTAGTTGGGTTCCCCAGTAAAAATACTATGTTCCTTATGATTGAATGATTGCATTGTTTTTCTATTGTATGTTTTCTCTTCCACAAATTGAGTAGAATAAATTTGTGTCTATTGCTTTCAATCTGAATTTATTAGCAACTGCAAATTTCGAGTTATTTCTACATATATCAATAGGGAATGTCATCGGTATTTAGCCTCTGCGACTCCTTCCTAAACACACACACACATATATATCCCCCCTGAGCTTCACTTAACATTATACACACACACACACACACTCTTAAATTGTCCCTCCTGAGCTTGAATGGAAATTAAGTATTCATGTTATTACAGTCACTCATAAAGGCACAGTCCCTTTAAATGATTAAACAACCCAAATATTTTCTAACATAATTAGTTCCATGCAAGAATATTAGCTAATTAAACAAAGATCTC